>JAVIWC010009452.1:0-1412316 GCA_031894815.1 Creontiades dilutus | reverse complement strand
ACAACTCTTGACGTTGCCAAGTATATAGTGGCTCAATTTAGACTCTCTCACTTAAGGATCCTACAGTGAAACCATAGAGGTACATATCTACAGCAGATCAATTAGAGAAATGTATTTTATGTAACTCAGAAAAAATGGAAACGATCCAGTACATCCTTGGAGAATGCCCCCAACTCGCGGTGTACAGGCTAAAGTTTTTGGGAAATCGGTCGCTTTGTTAACACGAGGTGGAAAAATATAACGAAATGCAGAGGCAAAGGAGACCATTGTGTTGGGAAATCTGTTTGGCTTATATTAGAATCAGAGAATGTTTGGGAAGGCTGGAGGACGATGCTGGTGTTTAATGTTTAGAGAATTAGAGCCATTGAGCCGAGAACATGTAATTCAAAGTTGATTGAAGAGTTTTGTAAATTGTTCATCAATCGTAAATCAAGAAGGAGTGTTGGGTTTTGAATTGCAGCGAGAAGCAACTTATCTATTAGTATCACCTTTCAATTAGTGCTCTTGATTAAGCCCACGTTGCACTGTTTTCTCGGTTTAAATGAAACGTTTTCCGCTTAGATTTCATCTCAAGTAACTGCTTACAAGAGTAAGCCGAAGTACCGGAATTACTGGATGATACTAAACAATAGTTTTAACTGTCGATCAGTTAAAGTGATTCAAAACCTCAAGGACAAAATTGTTTCATTCCACCCACAATTATTCAAGCCATCAAGGACTTGATTCTTTTCTCGCAATAAAAATTGGAAGTTAGAAATTGCGTGGAAAAAATCAAGCAGATCAAACCTCAAGTCCTTACATTTTAGAAGTGGAGAATTTGAAAGAGAATAACTATACAAATCAAACTTCAGATCTTGAGGAGAACGATCAGAACATTGGGTTGCTCGGGAAACAGTGCACTAATGGAAAATCAGGAAGGACAGAAGAAGGAATGGTATAATGTAGACTGTCTATCAATCTAATGTGGTTCACAGCCCTCAAGTACATAAGACCTGCAGCTCGATTGATGAACAAAAAGGCTGACAGAAAAACTGTGTTGAGAACTGTGTCGACAAGCCAACACAAGGTTGGATTTTGAATTGCAGTGGGAAGCAACTTATCCATTATAACCTGTTATTTATTGCTCTTCATTAAGCTCACGCTGTACCGTTTTCTCAGTTAAATGTTTCAAAGTTTCACTTATATTTTATTGGTTCTTATCAAAAGCTTCATTCTTTCCTCTCAACCAAAAGTGGAAGTTAGAAACTGCGTAGAAGAAAAACTGTACGATTCAAACTTCAGATCTTGAGGGAACTTTTAGAACATTGGGTTGCTCGGGAAACAGTGCGCTAATGGAAAATCAGGAAGGACAGCTGAAAGAATTGTATAATGTAGACTGTCTATCAATCTAATGTGGTCCACAACCCTCAAGTACATAAGACCTGCAGCTCGATTGATGAACAAAAAGGCTGACAGAAAAACTGCGTTGAGAACTGTGTCGACGAGCCAACAGAAGGTTGGATTATCTATTGTTATAACCTGTTATTTATTGCTCTTGATTAAGCCCACGCTGTACCGTTTTCTCAGTTAGATGTCTAAATTCAAAGTTTTCACTTATATTTTATGGGTTTTTATCAACAATTAAGACCTCAAAACCGTCGACCCGTCAGGGCTACTTTCTCCTGCCATTTTCTACGCAAAGTGCATCCTTCACGGCACTTGGCAGCATCAACTCGGCATGTATGATAATGTCCCACCAGACTTATGCAGTTCATGGATGCACATGTTGTTGTCATCTAATGTGTAATGATAAGTTAACTAAACTTATCGATACTTCAACTTCGAATCTTCAGGGTTTGCCACAACGCATTAAAAATAAATTCTTTGTTGTTGGTCAAAGAGTCTTTAAAGACCGCTCAAGACCGCTTTGAAGACCAAGAGGCCCGCTCAAAAGGTTGGATATTTCCCATGGAGAAAGGTCTGACCTTTGTTTATATGAGCACACATTTTAGAAGCGGAGGATTTGGAAGAGAAAAATGATGATAATCAAACTTAGTATCTAGACCCCTAACTTTTTCTTTGGTGGTCATGGAGTCATCAAACAGAGGAACCCGGAGGCCAGTTGAAAATGTCAGATATTTCCCTAGAAGAAATTAAGACAATCGAACATACCACTTAGACGAAGTACATCACATACCAAAAACCCAGAAGATCATGGATGGTGATACGGACAAAGACACCGATGACGAGCCTAGATGGACTCAAGAGAAACCGGAGGACCTGGGAGCAGAACCTGGTGTGGCTGACCTGCTGGAACCCAAAGTGCAGCTAATGGAGGTGGCCAGCAGCTCCAAGAGACCCCTTTGAATTGTATGCTATCAGCCTGAGGAAGAATGAAGCGGAGGATGAAGAAGCTCCCGTGGAGGCATCCGTCTGAGCAGGATACTATCAGGTTGGATGCCAGCAAGCATGCATTTTGAGATGCGTGTACCGAGTGAACTAGGAGAGATCTTTTATGGACTCAGTGTAGTACTGTGCAGCATGGCAAAGTTGTAATCTGCACGTGTTTGTATGCACAGGGATGGCCATGAGACAAGCCACAGAACCAGGAGACAGACCCCGTATTGCAATTTGAAGTGATTCTCCCCTCGGTAGAAAGGGTAAATAGGGCATTCGAGACGCCCTCAGAAAGGTATTTGAGCTGGATGAAGAAGACCGACCATCCAAGCAAGGGAAGTGGCTGTAACCCACCTAGAGTCGATAGCGGCAGCAGCTGATACTCATACCCACCATACTGCCTGAATTTGCTGACGAGGATGAGGACTTTTACGAGCTTGTATTAGCAATTTGAATGTTTTCTGGAAATTTGTGTGCATCATTCTGTGTGGGAACTGAAGTTGGATCCATAATATAAGGGAGTGTTTTACAACGAATCGAATCATTTTGGAAGCGGTCAGACAGGGAACGTATAGAGATATCATCCTTCAGCCCTATTTACAAAATTCATCGACCCCCTGAAGACGTGCTCCCCGCGTATTTGAATTACGATTTGGGTATTCATGTTAGAAGACTGCTCGCTCAGATCCGACTATCTGGAAACCTGTTCGCTAAATTAAGCATACCTCATTTCTCAGTAAAATTTGATAACTTAGTTAATTGTCCATTATGTAATTTTCATGAACCTGACACGACTTTTCATTTCTTATGTCCCGTCCTCCGTGGTGAGCGTGTTTCGTTTTTCTTAAATAATGAATTGTCTTACTGTGACATTTCTTCTTTGCTGGCCCTTCAGGATATTACTGTATGCAAAAAAAATTATTTCTTCGTAACTAACTGTATTAAAACAAGAGTTTTCTTTTTAAATGAAGGTTTCCTGCACTAGTACCTCTCTCTTGTTGGTGACTTCTCCTCAATTTGTGGATAAGCACTTTCTTTTCTTTTTTTTAAGTTACAGATATGTGATGTTTATTTTATGTAATTGTAAGCCAACCTTGTAGCCGGAGGCCTCTACAAATAAAAAATTTCATTTCATTAATTTCATTTCATTTCATTTCAATATAAGGGAGTGACAGATTTCTTTCAGATATTGCTTTTTTTATATTCTTCTCTTGCTGAAATTGAGGACCAACATCTTGGTCCCTGGATGAATGATTTCCTTCGCAATGTAAACATTTCAAATTTCCAATCACATTACATTTTTCCGAGCTATGACTGGCTCCACATTTTTCGCATGTCTCTGTACCTTTGCAATACTTAGATACGTGCCCATATCTCCAACATCTATCACACTGCAACATCTTTTGGGCGTAAGGCGAAACTTCACATGATACGTCATGAATATAAACTGAGAGTGAAGTCTACTCCATTGTAATGAAAACAGTCAGAGTTTATTAACACCATAAGTATGGAAAATTTAAATTTAACTGAAAACCCAAAAGCAAAAAGCGAAAATGCGGTATCTGATGAAGAGATTGCTTCAAAGCCCTCCATCAGCTACAGAAACTAAAACATGGAAGTCAGTGAGAGCAGTGCTACCACTGCATCAGAGGCTCCCATTGCAAGTGATGAACAGGTGAATTCACCTGGGGTCACCACTTGATGAATACACCTAAAAAAACAAGAAGAGGATGAAGATTGGTTCGCCCTCTACAAGAAACTAGGAGGAGTGGGGAAGAAAAGGTATGTTTACCACCTAAGGCATGGGAAAACCGCGTTGAAGCTGCCAAGATCTCCTATTTAACCAACTGGTGAGAACAAGAAGAGACGAACCTCGGATGATCCAACACCGGACAGCCAAAAAGGAACCCTGAAGAAGAGAGCTGCATCTCAAAAACCTCCTTCTTCAGAAAGGTCCTATAAACATGCACTGACAGGGATACAAATAGGCATCCTCGATGTACAATTCCCTCAGAAGCTCCTTGGATTAAATGAAATGCTGCAAATCCAGGAAAACATCCTCCAAGCGATAGTTGATATGGATGGAAAAGGGCCTCAGCCCGTCTTCCCAGATTCCAGCTTTCGCAGAGGTTGGCTGTCGATAGAATGCAAAGACAGGACCACGTTTTCGCCGTGTAAAGCATGGGGGTTGACTTCCAAAATGGCACTACGCCATGATTGCTTTATAGGCCCTTAGTGACAATTATTGTCAGACCCATGGTCACATACGCCAAACCTCTGCTTGTCTGGAACTTAACAAACTTCAGAGACAGGCCTCTATTGGTATTAAAGGGGTCATGAACACCAGCACTACAGGTTCAATTAGACCTCACCCTTCTGCACAGAGAACAGCCTACCTTGGGGGGGGGGGGGCATTAGATGCGACAAATAAAGCCCTCCCTACAAAAGATAGTCACTTGGAAATACCAGACAAATTAGATAGATCCATTGACTATGTCTATGTCCATTGACTATGTTAGAAAAGATGAACTTCAATCTACCTTTTGAAGTAATCATAAATGATCGTGAGTTTTGGAAAAGAGGCATGTTTCATCTTAAACCAGGCTAACTAGTGTGGTACACAGATACCCATGATGACTGATGGAACCCCGTGATGAATGGGGCGACTGGCCTTGGGATCAACACAAAAGATTGCCAGGAAACGACTCAATGGTGCAACAATATATATACTATCTTACAGCCATGCAGCACTAAAGGCTATTTCTGCCTTCTCAGTAACTTCAAAGCTGACTTGGAGTTGCTTCAACTCCCTCGAAGCTGCGGTCCAGGGCAACAAACTGATGTTTCTATAAGTCATGTGGGAATAGAGGTAAACAAGGAAGCTGATCGCCTAGCTAAAAAGGGATTGGAGTCCAACCCTATTGGACCTGAACCCCAACTAGCGGTTAGCAAGAATTATATAACTCAACAGGTTCAGAAATGGGAAGACAAAACACGTACTACATACTGGCACAACACTCCTAAGCAGAGGCAAGTCAATCCGTTCCTCTCTATTTCAGGGAAACGCGCAAATCCCTTCTATCATTGAGGCGCTAAGACCTTTGCAAACTTGTGGGTATTCTCACTGGCCACTGCCCCCTAAGGTACCACCTAAACAAAATGGGTAAGGCCAGATCAGTAGAATGCTGGCTCTGCTGCAATGAGGCGGAAAGAGCAGAACACACCCTCTGTAACTGTCCTGCTGTTGCATCAACTAGATTCCGGCATTTCGAAAAGGGTGCCCAAACACCCACTGATATTGCGTTGGAAACGCCCGAAAACCTCCGACACTTTGAGAACGAAGAAGTTATCAAACGGTTTTTAAATAAAATGGAGACAGCGTCACAATAGGTCCAGTGGTCTCAGTAACCAGGGGCTCCTCCCATCCCTTATTGAAAAAAAACACCATCATTACTTGTTATTTTTCGCATTCATCTTTCAACTTCCAAAACGTCCAATTCTTCGCTACTAGGACCTTTTACAACTGGAAGAATTTCCGTTTCGCTTACATCCGTATGAACACCCTGTCTTAAATCATAATACCGAATTAGCACTATTCATCTGTTAATACAAATGAAGAATATGGCACCATTGCGAGAGAAATGGTCTGGGTACTTGAGCTCTCACCATCTATATCTGCGATGATGCGCTTGGTTCCAAAACCAAGATAGTTCTCAGCCCAACTATGTGATATGTTTTCGCCCGATTGGGGGCATTCATGTTTCATTCATCACAACATAGGTGGCGACTGTGAATAATACAGTTCGAGCTTCAAAGAAGAACATTTATTTCTTGGTGTACTCAAGTGTCGACGGAGGAGGAGTTCATTCTCTTCTTCTCAATGATATTCTTAGAAAAGTTGAATATAGGAGCATAAAAAATAAATAAATAAATAATAATAAAATTAAATTTAAAAAACTCTAAAAGCTTACAGTAGTATTGACCACCAGCTAAGTTGAACACCTGTAGATTACCAAATGATGAAACCCTAAGGTTTCATTTTAAAAACCGACATTAATTATTAATGTATCCTAAGCATTATAAAACCGCTCGCTCTATCTGATTTTACGAATAGATTCATTACGGATAGCGCAGCTTACATGCTGAAGGCCGGAGAGAGTCTGAAAGCGTTTTACCCCAAAATGGTCCACGTGACTTGCATGGCCCATGGAATCCATCGCGTGGCGGAGGAGCTGAGGAATTGTGTGCCTGATTTGAACAAGCTGATTTTGTCTGCTAAAAAAGTGTTTGTCAAAGCCCCTAGTAGGGTGAGGGCATTCAAGAATGCCTATCCAGATACCCCTCTACCCCCTGAACCAATAATTACGCGATGGGGCACTTGGGTATCGGCGGCTAAGTATTATGCAGAGCATCATGAAAAATTGAAAGACGTCATCGAGACGTTTGATGAAACCGACAACCAAAAGCTGCACTCCACGACACTGCTGTAATGCAACATCTTGCTTACCAATCAAATCTGTCTACCATACCGGGTTTAATTACTTCACTTGAAGGTGGAGGTACTCGGCTCAGCGAGTCTATGGCTAAAGTGGAGAAATTCATTCAGGAGAGAAAAAGTTGGGGGGTTACTATTGGAGAACGGCTAAGAAAGAAGCTGCAGGCGGTATTAAAAAGAAACCCAGGTTGGGAGACTGTGAAGGAGGTGGCCAAAATTCTTGGAGGAGAGGTGGTTCCTGGGTGCGAACTCTCGGATCCCGCCGATATAGCGGCCCTCAAATACCTGCCCATTGTATCATGTGAAGTCGAAGGATCTTTCTCCATGCTTAAGAACATTTTAACAGACAAAAGACGGAACTTGACATTGGAAAACCTGGAAAAAATGTTGGTAATAGTATGCAGTGGGATGTAAATTTTGATAATACTTAAGAAGTCGATTGTCTTGTTAATGTATTAAAATGTATTATTTCACGTTGTATTTCATGTATAATTTTCATTGTAACAAAATTCAAATAAGAAATTGAACAGTGACTTGAACTAGTGACTTTTCTCAAGTTGGAGCTCTGTCCTAAAAGATTGGCGTTACGGCAATGAAAACACCCGTTAATCTCGGACAACAAAAATTTGTTGGCTCCTGAAAGTGACAGAATGCATTTAAATGACTTCCAGCTCAACATCGGACCGAATATGGCGTCCGCAGCTACAAAAGGAGGTGCGAACCTACCCGTAACATCAAGCGAAGTGATTGCTCACAATTATAAATTATCACATTTTCTAAGGAAGATTTTGACAAAAATTCCAGAATAGTAACGGATAATTTTAAATCAAGGCTAGATTCTGCGAGGTTGTCCACAAAAGCGAGTATCATTGGACGAGAGATCGTGCTAATTATCCAATGGCGGTCTTTGTTAGGGGAAATGGGGTTTGAGCCAGCCTGTAGAAAGTGATAGCCTATGGAAAACCATGTTCCCCATATGAATTTATCATTTATCATTGTTTGTGGTCATTATTAAACTACGAAAATATCTGTCATCATAATACCAAATTTCTAGAATTCGGTGAAAATCACAGCTAGTCTAAGGTACCTTTCTCGCTGTCACCTTCGAAATAGTAAGTGGTCATATGTTTGCTCCAGCAATGCAGACAACACTAGTGATACACTCGAGTGTTTAACAACGTTTTTACGAAAGTACTTAGACATTTGGACGCATCAACCATTGTACGGAATTCATAACATTAAGCATGTTTCCAGGACGTCCTTCAAACTTCCACCTAATTGTCATGTCCATATCGAGAGGGGAATCTATCACAAGACCGGGGTTCTAGGAACACTTTATCCGTGGGCGCTGGAGTATGATTAAGTGACATTGAGTATGCCAGTGAAATCAGATGTCTGGAGATATTTCAGTAAAGAAGAGGGGAATAGGGCAAAATGTTCTTTATGCAAATTAACTTTTCAAACCAGTTCAAATACTTCCAATCTAAGAGAACATCTTCTTAGACGCCACCGTGAAGTCTACAAACCTACCCCAAAGACAGTAGAACCTCGGGAAACTGAGAGATTTTCTTCTGGAGAGGCAGGTTCAAGTAAGTCAAATCAATCCAAGCCCATCAAGTCATACTTTGCGACTACTTCTGGCACCAATTATTCTACAACCAATAAGAGGAAAAAAGAACTAGACTCAGCTGTAGTTGAAATGATTTGTGAAGATATGCAACCTTTCAACCATCTTTGTATGATGAAATCAAAGGTCTTCTTGTGGAAGAACTTAACAATTTGGAATACCTGAGTGCTACCACAGATATGTGGACTTCAATCACTGGGGACTCGTACATTTCCATTACCGCTCATTACAATAATAAAAAATGGGAATTGAAAAGTGGAATTTTGAAAACTGCATACATGACGGAACACCACACAGCATTAAACATTTCTCAAGTACTAAGTGATACATTTGCGGAATACGACATTAAGGATAAAGTCGTTCAATGCATCTAATATGATAAATGCTGTAAACGCTTGCAAAATTAAACATTTGAACTGTTTTGCGCACACTTTGCAGCTAACTGTGAACGATGCTTTACAATTTGAGCCTATTTTTAAAATTGTTACAAAAGCTAAGGCGACTGTGACAGTTTTCAAAACTAGCAATGTCGCACGCGAAATATTGAGGACTGAACAAGTAAAACAGAACAAGCCTACTATAACGGTGATCTAAGACTTTGCAACTCGTTGGAACAGCACTTTTTTTAAGTTGCAACGAATTGTCGATATCGGAGATCCATTGATATTAGCCCTTTCGAAATTCGATTCTGCACGTGTAAGTTGCTTTATTTCTGAGGAAATGAACATCATGCATGACGTGATAGATATTTTGGGGTCCTTTCAAAATCTAACTATCCTTAATTATCCCTTTAGTTTATGGTTTGAACATGGAATTACAATTAATTGCCGATAAAATTAAAACCGATACTGGTAAGAAATTCCTTGATTCGTTGGTAGCCAGTGTATCCTGCCGGTTGTTCCTTAATGAAACTAGAACCATTCCGGCTTTGGCGACTCTGTTGGACCCACGGTGGAAGAAGAAGGCATTCAAAATGAACATATCTGGCTACAAAATGCTTTAGCTACCTGCAAAAACGCTGCTAGTAGTTTGCAGAGACAAAGTACTAGGACAGACACTTCTGATTCCAATTCATTGACAGCTTCTACACCTACATCCGAAATTCAAAAACAACCTACGACTGAAAAGAGAAGCAGCGTTCTCATACGTGTTCAACCCAAAAAAAGATGAAGATACAAAGCTGAGGACATGCACAGCAGATTCGATTATAACTATTCAAAATTACTCGCAGCAACATCCACTGCCGAAAAAAGCTCGTCCGCTGCAATTTTGGGAAGAAAAAGAACTGTCTGGTGAATACAACCAACTTAATAATGTAGCCAGGAAATACCTTTGTGTTCCAGGTTCGTCTGTACCCTCAGAACGTGTATTATCATTCGCTGGAAAAATCATTTCTGAGCAGCGGACCAGACTGAGCCCAAGAAAAGCTGAAATGTTGGTTTTCCTTTCTGGTAATATGTGGCTCAAGGAGCACCAGTAAAGGTAAACGAGTTTCAAATACTTAATTGCCCCTTTTCGTCTTTCGATATCTTTTCTTTTGAAATACTTTTTATAAATTTAAATAAATTCATTTTTCGTTTCAAACATTTGTGTAATCTTATGAATATACCTAATCCTACAAGTAATAGATAATTAAATTCAATAACATTAAATTCTTCATTGGACTAGTACGTACGGAATAGGAGAAGCCACAATCGAAAAACTATCGATAGTATCGATAGTTTTTAGCCGATAGTACCTGCCTATCGATAGTGCTGAACTATCGACTATCGCCCATCCCTATTTCGTTGACTGAATATGTGACAATAGATGAGATGTTGGACGGATTCAGAGGGCCGTGCGAATTCCGCATGTATATGCCCAAGAAACCTGCTCAATACGGCATAAAGTATTGGGCTTTATGTGGTGCAAAATCATTCTATACGTTGAAATTGGAAATTTATGCAAGAGCTCAACCATCTGGGCCTTATCAAATCGACTGTGACCCTAGGTGTTGTAAAACGTCTAATTCAACCGGTAGGCAAATCTGGACGTGATATCACTATGGACAATTATTTTCATTCATCGATTCCCCTTTTCAACGACCTGTACTGCAATTACCGTCTCACGTCAGTAGATACATTGCGCAAAAACAAAAAGGAAATTCAACCTTGCTTTGTGAAGCTCACCAAAGAAAGACCAGTGGGATCTAGCCGATTCGCCAAAAGTCGCGACTCCAATAAATGCTCACTTTTATCATTCAAGGCTAAGAGGAACAAAGTAGTAATAATGTTATCTACGCTACATAAATCTGGTGATGTGGACTCATCTTCGAAGAAAACAGAAATTATAGATTTCTGGAATACTACTAAAGGAGAAGTCGATGTGGTAGACCGGCTGATATCTGAGTATGCAGTAGGGCGTATTAGCAACCGCTGGCGTATGACAGTACTTTATTCTCTGTTGAATATTGTATCGATTAATTCTTCCATCGTACTTCCATGGAATACGCAAGTACAGAGATCTAGACGAGACTTTTGAAAGCGCTGGAATTTTTTTGTGCCGCCCGCACATGAAGAATCGCTATTTTTCCGAAGACATCAGATTATAAACTCGTCAATTCCTGTCGACATTTTTGAAGATTCCATTGAATCCTAGTGATGAAGGCGGGGAAAATATGAAAATAAGCGTCAAGTGCTACATCTGCATGAAGAGTAAAAATAGATTTACAACTGTCAAGTGCGTGAACTGCGCAAAGCATCTTTGTTGGGAACACTCCTCTATGTGTGATGTTAGTCTAGAAAAAACTGAAATTTTTTTTATTGCCTAAACGCTAAGGCATCTTATGTTATTATACGCCAAAATCTTGTCATAATATGAGTCAAAAAGGTACTCATTTTTCTGAGCTGCATTTTAGAATAAATCTATGTGTATCATTCATACGTAAATCGCTTTTTACATACCACCTCCCCTGCATTTTGTTACTAAACATGCGAAATTTCAGGTTAGTAGGACGAATAACAGCGGAATATGAATTGGAAATGTACGGAAAAACAGGCCTGCGAAACAAAACAATTTTTATACATTTCATCGATCATTTTTCACTATACCTCTTCACTATATACTCTTACAATTTGTAAGGTAACGATTTGAGAGAATTCTATAACGACACATGTCGGTAATACAAATGATAACGGAGTTATTTTTGAAAATTTGAGAGAAAACGTGATCCGAGCGCTGCTCTCACGTATCACCTCCGACCCTCGTTTAAGGCCAATCACCTCTCGCGGGCTAGGACTGGACTTATTAAAGCCACCACTTAGCTTTTAGATCCATCACCCGATTGATTCTGCTTCAAATTTCGATCGGAATGTAAATACCCATTGCACAGTTTCGAGGATTGCATTCATTCCGTTTGTGGATTAAGCAAAAAATATTTTCATTTTTATAATAAATAAATAAAAATACATCCCTCAAAAAACTTTTTCTGGATGTCCTCACTAGAGAACTCAGGATGAACGATTCAATACCTGTGATCTCCGATTAACCCTTCAGGTATCATGGGTATGCTACCCACAACTTCAATGATTTCTCTAATTTTTGTCAAACAATCGCCTGTGTTAGCCAATTATTTTCTCGTGACCATTAACAATTTACGATCGCGAAGAAGATGAATTGATAATGATATTGTTACTAGGGGCGAAAAACATAATTAAGACCACCACTCCCAAATCATGGGAGATACTGGTAAGTCTGAGGGCATTTTCAAATTTTATTGAGATAAAGATCATAATATTTTATGAATCTAAGTGTTTCTAACGCTCGTGAAGTATCCTCAAGTATTATTGATAGTTTTTTAGCGCAAATAACGTGATATGGCTTACGGGTCGTATCCAACCCATCAGTGCGCAACGTAATGATTTGATTTTCCAAATTCAACCAGCATGAAAATTCCCGCATTTTAAACATCTTTCTGCCAAACATATAATTGATTTTGAAATTATTATGCCTAAATTGATTTCGAACCGATTTGTTTTGATAATTGGATACCTAGATGAGAACAAAGGAGTTGACAACTTTTCAGATTGTAGGTACCTACCTTGTTGATTGTTCAGGTAGTTGGTATTTGTGCATTTTTTCGTGAATTCGGGATTAAAATTATCTTGAACTTCACATGAATTATTATGACAACTATTTTTCAAGCGACCATCTTTTGAGTCTGAACATCGACGCAGGAGGGGGAGGAGAGATTTTTGAATCTATCTTTCACACCTGAGAAACAATTCCAAAATAGACAAACAGAAACCAGCGAAACTGGCGATGAGATGGTTGTGCAGCGGATGGACAACAAATCAGCAATATTGGCCTCCAACATCATGGAATTGGCGAAGGAGATGAGGAACAAAGGTGGTCCAAAGGGTCTAGATCCTATGAACATATCAAACCACTTGACATGATGAGAAACTATAATCATACTATGGGAGGTGATGATTTACTTGATCAACTGATTGGCCTCTACCGTACTTTCATACGCTCCAAAAAATGGTCCCGTAGAATGATTTTTCACTCTGCAAAAGGTCCATGGAAGAATACAAGAAGTCAGCAGCTGCAGCAGATGTTCCTGCGAAAGATCAGTATGATCTTCTTGCATTTAGAATGCGGCTTGCAGACCAACTACTTCACTCATCCTCAGAAAAGAAGAAGAAAAGAGGCCGAACTTCAACTGATGAGTCATCCCAGATTTCTTCGAAGAAATGTAAAGAGTGTGAACAATCCCCTAACGAAGAGGTTGAACTGTACCACTTGGCTCGTTTAGCACACCATGATCAAAAACCATTACCAACTCGGTGTAAGAGTAGGGTGCAACGACAAAACACATATTTTTTGCCTAAAGTGCGAAGTAAATTCATGCATAAATAGACGTTGAAATTGTTTCAATTTCACTCCAATTGAACTGGCTTTTTAGTTTAAAAACATTTTCCTATTGCGAACGTGATCTGTTCTTCGGAGGGTGATTTTGCAGGAAATACCATCTACCTATCAGTAAAAACTTATTCATTCCCAAAACTCGTAATTATAGGCTCATTTTATTGAAATCAGAATTTATCAAACGAAGAATGTTTCAATAACTTCGAATTTGAGCAAGAAATTCCCGTAAAGCATCCCGATTATTTTACTAAATTTAGCTAATTTTGGAACTGTAGAGCACGGGCGGGTTGTCCGTCAATTTTAACATTAACACATTTATCAAAAGTTCTGTAACACTTCATAAATCATCTTTAGCCTCTCTAAAAACAGATTAAAAAGAAAAAACAATTTTTTTTTCCTCCAGAATTAATTCAGACCTGAAGGGTAACCCTCGACTCGAAAAACAAGTAAAGTTGTTCATACACAAGGCCCGATAAGGCAGAAAGCAATGTGAGATATACTTGATAAGCTTTTGGAGCAACAAGTAATTGAACGCATAGAAACATCTGCTGCTTCGCATAGTTTTCTTGTACCTAAAAAGGCTTCTAGGAATTTGGAGACTCCAGACTGGTGACAGATTATCGGGAACTAAATAAACAACTGGAATATTTACAATTCCCAGTTCCCTCGATTGAATCCGTTTTCAAGCACCTTCAGCTGAATCAGCCAATTATTTTACACTAATGGACTGAAACTTCGCTTATAATCAGATTCCATTGTCGGAAGAGTCAAACGAATTAACGGCTTTCCAATGTGGGTATGGAACCTTTGCATATAGTAAGGTGCCTTTCGGTATAAATAAAGGAGGACAAACCCTGATGCAATTGATGAGTCAATTGTTTGCTGATTTTCGCTATCAATATTTATTCTTTCATTTTGACGTTTCAATTTATAGACCACTTATGAAGAGCATTTAAAACACATTACGGAAGTTTTAAAAAGATTACAGAGTGCTCATCTGAAGGTTAATCCTGAGAAATTGAAATTAACCCAAACAGAGATGGATTTTTTGGGTTTCAAAATTTCTGCTGGAGGAAAACTCAGTATCAACACTGATAGTGTAACGGCCTTGTTGAACATTGAAAGGGCCCGAACTCCGAAACAAATAGCCTCATTTTTGGGAGCCCTAAATTTGTTCTCCAAATTCCTACCAAATTTTCTAATTTTGGCAAAACCGCTGAACGATTTACGTTAAGAGAAATCACCTATGACATGGGATGAAAATGCGGAAACGGCTTGGCAACCGCTTCGTAAACTTGTTACACAACCTCCAATTCTCATGACCAAAGTTTTTTCGAAGAGGTTTCATCTGCATTTGGATGAATCAAAACTTGGAGTTTCAGCTGTTCATGAATAAGAACACATGGGCGAATAAAAACGGAGTTAAGACAGCATATCATCATGAAGTTCATGTTTGTTACTGATGATGACCTAACCGTCGAAATCGATTTAACTGTGTAACATGGGCAAAATTCGACCGGTAGCTTTAGTAGAAATGATTAGCTTCTCCAGTGCATTTAACACCTTGAATTATTCGGCGCGGATAATTCGTTTAACAGCTTAGACGGGTATAAAAATTCACCGAGTAGGGAAAATGTCTCTGTTCTGTTCTACGACTGACCCATACGTACTAATTTTCGACTAAATAACAGTTTTTAAAATTGAAAATCAATGTTTCAGCAGTGAGTGATCATATAGTTCGTCCTATACACCATTCCGTGATTATCGTGAGAGCTCTGTGCTTCAATATTTTCTGATTAGCTAAAGATAGTGACATTTAATTCGGAGCCTATTGGCCATTTATTGTTGCTGTTCTGTCGTTTGGATGCAAGTACCCAATTGTAGGAATATTGAAGGAAAAAGAGAAAAATGAGGTGATAATGATAAGCGTTAACGCCTCACCCATTTAACTACTCGAACATGAACTAATTTGAAAAGAAAAGCGGCGCTTAATTTCTAGTAAGGCATCTCAGGCCCTGAGCGTTTAACGTTCAGCTTCCAAAATCTGAATTAGTAGTCATGTACTTGTATATAGAAAAAAATCGTCAACGCATCGGAAAGCTACCATCAGTCGCCAGATTAAGAAATATACATTCATTATTAAATAATTGAAAAATGTTCAACAATAGAGGTCCACAATAGACAACAAAATAACAGGGAATCACAACATTTGAATACAAAATCACAAAAATAACTAGTAGCATTCAGGAATACTGAACTGAAGTAGAATCCTAGCGGATCCGATTATGTTCAATTTGTATATAAGAATCTAAAGGACTCAAACTACACAATACGCCCGGTTTGGCATGTTCTAGGATGAAACATTTCTCCCCAACTATTATCCAGAGGCATTTGAAAAATAACGTAAAGTAATATAACCACTAAGACAAGAAAATTAAAAGCTGGATTCATCATTTTACCACAAACCTAACAAGAACATTTGTTCCTATACATAAAGTCCAATTCCAACTAATGATATAAAATTACATCGCAATGGAAACGTTTTCACACAACTAATATTATGCTATCCTTTTGGCGAACAGATTTTCTATGATACAACAACGACATTTGACGACAGCCGTCAAGAACAAAACCTGGTTTTCAGTGCATAGCATTCAATACTTCAACCAATCATCAAAATTGAAATGACTAAAGAACCGATTTGGCGATATTTTGGCGATACACTACAGACAATGAGATGTAAGACCAACATTTGCCGTGACTAGTTTTCTGTGTTTCATAAGTATGTCCAACAGTAGACGTTTACACTCGGTATACTTAATCCTACATTCCCCCAAAGTATCAGCTTTGTAAGGTTACGGTAACCTTTTAACATGACATTTCCTGTAGTATTTTCAACTGTGGAGAGTATACAATAATCCAACTGGTATTCCCATATAGGGGATACCATTACAAAACTACAAAAGCCCATGTAGCACCTATTACTATGAGCAAACAAGAACGAAATGAAGAGGGTCATTTTGAAACGACACAAAACAATAATAATGGCCAACATTTGAAACAATGATCCCCCTTAACACATAATTCAATCAATATACTGGAAAACCTACAGCAAAACTGATCCAAATTTACACCCTAACGTTTTCACAAAATAGCTTCAACCTGTACAATAGAATACGACGAAAGCTGATTTCCATCAAGTTACAACAATCATATTTGATAGCCTTATAGTTTTCACAAACAAGATACATTTGCACGACATTCGGTCTTGGTTTATATTATTTACGTACCATATCCAAGGTGATGTATGTTAGTACTTTTAACAAGATGATTATTTTCCTACTATCAAGCGCAGAGCTTGATGGCAAGGACATTTATCTTTTCTTTTAAAAAATTGTTCGATATTGTCACAGACTACCAAAATGTAAACGAACATTACCATAACGATTTCACACTGTAATTTCATAATGGTTAACAAAGAACATATACAAAATGCAGGTATCAACGTTTGATTATACATCTTCTATATATTATTCAATGTCCCTACTATGATCATATTTCTAGGCAAATTTTCACGTCCGGAGTGGAGTTATTAACAACTATATTCGTTGCTTCTTCTCTTTTCTCCCAATTCGTTCCTCATCCATAGATGTAGTAGCGTTGTCCGAGGATCTCCGATGTTCGTTGCTGCGCATCCTAACCGTCCCTCCAAATGCTTGGAAAGCTAGCGGTACGAAGAATATCAGCGGTGATGTGACAACCATCCTCTCACGGGTCAAGGGAAGGAGCTAAGAAACCTCTAAGGACAATTTCCTGGATGTATTCTTGGATTCGCTCCCTAATATTGCCATTCATTACCTTATTCCTAATTTATCATTAGGTTCTTTTCTTCATTATATTAATTTTTTTTATAATTTTTTTAATCATTTTATATCATATTTTAACTCATTCATTTTTCTTCTTCTTTTTTTGATTTTCTTCAATTTTTTTTTTTTTTTTAAATTTGCTTCTTTAAACTTTTTTCATGTGTGGCGTCATTAGTGGTACTCACGAAGAATATGTGGTCTTCTTTATTTCTTTTCTCTTTTTATTTTCATTAACCTTCTTTTTCCTAATATAATTATTTATTAAATTCATTACCTTGTCGCCAATTTCTCATTCGTATTATTATTATTTTTTTTTATGCATCTATTCTTCCATTTTTTCTTTCCTTATGCGTGCCGCCCTTAGTGGTACTTCATGGAGGGTATATGCTCTTTCTCTTCCTTTTTTGCTTCTCCTTTCTCTTCTACCATGTGTCCAATCATGGAGTATTGTCCAAGTTGATGAACTATCGCTTGAGCTGAGGCTATTTATGTAGGATTTATCTTCGAATACTTGAACAACTCCGATCTTGATCTTCTCTGCGGCGCTTCCTAACCATTTCCCCTAATTCCCTCTTTTTAAATGAGATCCTTATTCCTAATTTCATATTCTTCCTTTTCTGTATAAAGAAATGTTGCATGAACCATGGACCATTTATGGAGGACGTTTTATCTTGCAAGACTTGAAAATTTGCTATATTCGTCACGGCGTTTCTTTTCCGATGTAGTAGAGTTGTGTGGCGATGTGTGGCGTCATTAGTGGTACTCACGAAGAATATATGGTCTTCTTTATTTCTTTTCTCATTTCGTAACTCCGTTCTTCTCCTCTTATTATTTTCATCTACCTTCTTTTTCCTAATATAATTATTTATTAAATGCATTACCTTGTCGCAAATTTCTCATTCGTCTCATTTCTTTTTTTCTTTTATTTTATTCATCTATTCTTTCATTTTTTCCTTTCCTCATGTGTGCCGCCCTTAGTGGTACTTCATGGAGGGTGTATGCTCTTTCTCTTCCTTTTTTGCTTCTCCTTTCTCTTCTACCATGTGTCCAATCATGGAGTATTGTCCAAGTTGATGAACTATCGCTTGAGCTGAGGCTATTTATGTAGGATTTATCTTCGAAGACTTGAACAACTCCGATCTTGATCTTCTCTGCGGCGCTTCCTAACCATTTCTCCTAATTCCCTCTTTTTAAATGAGATCCTTATTCCTAATTTCTCATTACGTTCTTCTCTTCTTTTCAATTATAATAATTTTTTTTTTTTTTTAATTCATTTAATATTATTTTTTCATTTATTTATTTTTTTTTTTAATTTAGTACTTTTTTTTTAAATGTTTTTTCTTTTTTTCTTCCTTTTTTTATACTTTTTTCTTCTTTTTCTTCCTTTTTTTCTGTTTATTTCATTTTTTTCTGAATATTTTGTTTTCTCTTTCTTTTCAAACTTTTTCTATGCGTACCGTCCTTAGTGGTACACATGGAAGGTGTATGGTTTTCCTCCCTTTTTTTCCAATGTGTAACGTACTCGGTGATTTTTCTTGAAGAATATATGGTCTTATTTTTTCCAGCGGTGATGTCACAAGTCGGCCAACCATCCTCTCACGTGTCAATTTCCTGGATGTATTCTTGGATTCGCTGCCTAATTCGCTTCCTTATTCCTAATTTCACATTAGGTTCTTTTTTTCAATCAATTCGATCTGAATAATTCAATCATTACTTTTTTTGTAGATTTATTTGTTTCTTTTCTTTTCTTCATTTTTTATTCAGTATTTCATTTTTTTCTCACTTATTGTGTTTTCCTTTTCTTTTTAGCTTTTTCTATGCGTTCCGTCCTTAGTGGTAGTCATGGAGGGCATATGGTTGTCCATCGAATACTGTCCACGTTGATGAAGTAGCGCTTGGGATGGGACTTATGGAGGATGCTTCATCTTCGACGACTTGAAGAACTCCGTCTTGATCTCCTTTGCGGCGATCCTAACGATCCTTTCCTATATTCGTCGCGGCGTTTCTTTCCCCCTAATTTGTTCCTCTCCTATAGATGTAGTAGCGGTGTCCGAGGATTTCAGATGTTAATTTCGACGCATCCTAACCATCCCATCGAATTCTTTGTCTTCGGAGCTGTATTTCGTGATAGAACTAGCGTTACGAACAATATCAGCGAACAATATCTTTTCAAACTTTTTCAATGCGTACCGTCCTTAGTGGTACACATGGAAGGTGTATGGTTTTCCTCCCTTGTTTTTCAATGTGTAACGTGCTCGGTGATTTTTCTTGAAGAATATATGGTCTTATGTTTTCCAGCGGTGATGTCACAAGTCGGCCAACCATCCTCTCACGTGTCAAGGGAAGGAGCTGAACAAGAAGCCTCTAGCGACAATTTCCAGGTTGTATTCTTGGATTCGCTGCCTAATATTACCATTCATTTCCTTATCCTGATTTCTCATTATGTTCTTCTCTTCTTTTCATTTTTTTGTTTAAATTCATTCAATATTATTTTTTCATTTATTCATTCTTTTAATTTAGTAGTTTTTTTTTAAATTTTTTTCCATCATTCCTTTCTTTTTTTATAAATTTTTTTCTTTTTATACTTTTTTTTCTTTTTTTTTTTTTCTTTTTTTGTTTATTTCATTTTTTTCTGAATATTTTGTTTTCTTTTTCTTTTCAAACTTTTTCAATGTGTACCGTCCTTAGTGGTACACATGGAAGGTGTATGGTTTTCCTCCCTTGTTTTCCAATGTGTAACGTACTTGGTGGTTTTTCTTGAAGAATATATGGTCTTATTTTTTCCAGCGGTGATGTCACAAGTCTGCCAACCATCCTCTCACGTGTCAGGGGAAGGAGCTGAACAAGAAGCCTCTAGCGACAATTTCCAGGTTGTATTCTTGGATTCGCTGCCTAATATTACCATTCATTTCCTTATCCTGATTTCTCATTATGTTCCTCTTTTCCTTTCTTTAATTTTTTTTTTTTTTTTTTAAATTCATTTAATATTATTTTTTCATTTATTCATTTTTTTTAAATAAGTTTTTTTTTTTTTTTTTTTTTTGTTTTCTTTCTTTTTTTTTGTTTCTTTATACTTTTTTCTTTCTTTTTTTTTGTTTTTTTTTTTTCTTGTTTATTTCATCTTTTATCTAAATATTTCGTTTTCCCTATCTTTTCAAATTTTTTCTATGCGTACCGTCCTTAGTGGTACACGTGGAAGGTGTATGGTTTTTATCCCTTTTTTCGGATGGGTAACGTACTTGGTGGTTCTTCTTGGAGAATATATGGTCTTATTTTTTCCAGCGGTGATGTCACAAGTCTGCCAACCATCCTCTCACGTGTCAGGGGAAGGAGCTGAACAAGAAGCCTCTAGCGACAATTTCCAGGATGTATTCTTGGATTCGCTGCCTAATATTACCATTCATTTCCTTATCGTGATTTCTCATTATGTTCCTCTTTTCCTTTCTTTAGTTTTCTTTAATTTTTTCTATTTTTTTTTTTTTTTTTTTTTTTTTTTAATTTTTTATATAAAAAATAAAAATTTTTTTTTTTTTTTCTTTTTTTTTTTTTTTTTCGTGTGATTGAAAATCATTTTTTTGTTTTCATTTTTTTTTTGTTTTTTAATATTTTTTTCCCTATCTTTTCAATTTTTTTCTATGTGTACCGTCCTTAGTGGTACACGTGGAAGGTGTATGGTTTTTCTCCCTTTTTTCCGATGGGTAACGTACTTGGTGGTTCTTCTTGGAGAATATATGGTCTTATTTTTTCCAGTGGTGATGTCACAAGTCGGCCAACCATCCTCTCATGGGTCAAGAGAAGGATCTAAGAAGCCTCTATGGACCATTTCTCGAATTTGTTCTAGGATTTGCTTCCATCAATTCACCATTTATATCATATAATTTTTTCATTCAATAATTTTTTTGAAATTCATTTAATTGTTTTGTTTTTTCATTCCTTTTTTTCATTTTCTCATTCATTTATCTTTTTTTTTTTGCTTTCTCTTTCTATGTGTGCTGCCATTAGTGGTACTTCATAGAGAATGTAGAGAATGTACCTACTCCTTCTTCTTCTTCTTCATTGATTTGTTCTCCCTCGTCCTTTTTTCCCCCATATGCACAAGAACAGGGTCTTGTCCAGGTTATGGAAGTGTTGCATTAGCTGGGACCATTTGCGAAGGAAGTTCATCTTGTAGCGCTACGAAATCAGCTCTTCCATCTCTTGCATACAATGACAATCAACGTTAAGCTGTAGAAACGGCTATTATGATATGTCCCATATTAATGTCCTAAGACTTGGCAATCTTCAATCTTCTGTTGCGGGCTTCCTAAGTCATTTTCCACGGGCAGCTTTGTCGATGGAGCTACAGGCGCTTATAATCTCGGCGATGATGTTCCTGATCTGCTGAGCATCTGATCCTTAGTTGATTCTAGGACACTGACCTTGTTTTTTCTGAACGGCTTCTCCTACTTTCGAATTCTTTTGTTTCCCATTTTCGTCAATTTCATTCTCTTTTCATCTCTATTCTTTCTTCATTCTCATTCTCAATTTTACAAAAAGAGTTATATTTAATAATTTCCCCTCTATGTACAACTTCACAACATTATGATAATGTTCGTACAATAATGTTACCATAAAAGCAGTGAACAGAGAATTTCATCTAAGAATGACTTTCCTATTTGACTACACACACGATCATCACCTTGGTAACGGTTTTTACATTAATATATTCACCAGTTCTAGCAAATGCCATATTTATAGCAACAGTTGAGACCATTGAATCGTTGATTATACCCATATTTTGATGCATCATCCAATCGAATTTCACTACCGTCGTAGATTTTCCATAATGGGTTATTACTGTTGTAAACAAAGAATGTTTTGTAAGACTGACTTTTCCCCATTATAAAACACACTACAATTTGATCGCACGTATAATTACGCTCAACAAAATCAATTCATACCAGATAGTTCGAAAATTCTCAAATCTGTACCATTAAAGCAAAATTTCGCATAACCTTCATGTTCAGTATACAGAGAGCGTTACGAAAAGTCGAGTTTCTAATAATTTCTGTCTGACATTTCTACAGATCATTTAAATTTATACTTGAATAAAAACGTTTCCACATAGATGTTGTTAGCCATACACAGAGAATGTAACATACAAGAGCTTCATTTTCTTATTGATCCACTGTCTACAATTTATATCGCTATAGTAACGTTTTCGCATTATTTATACTCGAATTTGTATATACGGATACCCATATAATCTCAATAATTTATCATTTTTAGAGTAACGTGTCCCACGACAAAATTAGGTGGCGTCCTTCAAGAATGCAGATCTTTATTTCCAGCAACTCATAGGAATTCATTAGTAGAGGTGTATAGAGATTGTAATGAAACACCTATTTTCTCTTTTTGTAATAGACCTACAATTGATTGCACCTTTTGATGTCACATCAGATCTTTTTCTATATACACATGATATGATAATATATATTATACATTATCTATATATATCTAAAGTTTATACAAATTATCCGAATATATTTAGTAATTGCAACGTTTTCATGTTTTGTAGAAGTGTACACAGAATGAACATCATGATAGGGTAATTTTCCCATCATAAAATTAACCCAACATTCGGTGCCACAGGAGAAACCGGTATTTCTACTAATTACTACCTAAATTTAATCCGTCAGGAGGTTCATTTTCCCAATATATTTTGTGGAGGTGAAGAATGTTATTGAAGGCTCACTTTCTCTTTTTCTTTTTATAAACCTACAAGGTTTACGGGTGCGGTACCCATTGCTGGCACGTTTGATATCTTTCTATATACTTTGACATCCGATATTCTTACGAATAATTTATTTTGTTATAATAACGTTCAATCATCATGTTCTGTAATTATGGTTTAACTCACTATCAACAAGTGAGTTGATGAACAGTTGAATTGAAGTTTGTATCTCATTCTTTTATGGATCTGATGAGACAGATTAGGAAGCATTCGCTAACTATTTTTGCTCTAATTTCCTTCCAACACGTCATTTGTGAGTTGAAAAAGGTCTTCCAGAAATGAAGCAACCCAAAAGGCCTCACAAAGAAGGGTGAAATCAGAATACTGAAAACCTTTGAAACAAAGCAGATGTCTATACGTTCGTTATTGATAGAAAAGCCTTGAATTAATCAAAAATTATAATTTAGAGAGCTTTATCTCACCATTAGCTATTCCCAAAAAATTAGAATTTTGATAATTTTTTTTTTAATGATTCGTATATTAAAGAGGTTTTTTATATGATCACACCCACAAACATATTTATAACCAATTACACGTATTTCGAAAAACTAGACAAAACTAGTAACAGGATTAATTGAGGTACGGAAAATTAAGTGAGAATGCTTGTAGGTATGAGGTACGCCTGAATGGATCTGCCACTGCCCCTTCATTATCCTTCAACATATGGAATTCGAAATTGCCGAGATGTATTGTACAATGAAAGTTTGTTAGAAAAAAAGTGGGATGTAACCCTACATTTTCTATCTTCCGTCATGAAATCAGAGAATTTCGAGTTTCGATGCATAACTACGGAAAAACTGGGGTCGAAAAATAAAAGTACCATGAAAATCAGTGAAGAACTACAGGCTGGGCTGCGTTGACACAATTAGTCGCACACAACACATAAGTACAAGCACAAACGCCAGTTTTCTTTCAAGGTTTTGATCTTAGAGTGGACTGAAACGGATTCGAATTCATTTTCTTTTTTATCCTCGGATTTTCCCAAAACCTCCTTGTTCAATTCTAATAGGCGTCTCTCTTTTGATAAAGCCTTGTCCGTCAGGGACGCCTTAAAAAAGAACGTCAACAGAAATGTGAATGTGTCTGAACAGAGTAGAAATATACTTTACTAAATGTGTTTTGCAATGGAATGTCTCTATCAAGAGTTCCTTTTGCAATCGAATTAATGAAATTTTGTCTCAATTAATTATATTAGTCTCGGACTAATGAGGTAGGTGTTCAATTCTACGTCATTGATTCTTAGTTCTTACTCTACGTGGAATATCAAGCTTATTCTCGACAACCACCACCACAACAACCTGTCGCGGAGATAGTTTTTTTTAGTTCGAATCACGTGTATTCAGTGGAATATAAAATAAAAGTGACCGTTTCTTTTCCATGAAGTTATTTCGGAACCTACAATTCTACACTCTAATAATCAGACTTTTTATCATTAGACCATTAAATACTCTAATTATCAACTTAATTTAAATGGGATCAATGTACGATTGGAATAATTCCATTCATCATGGCAAACACCTTTGGTGTCGTCTATGGACGTTCGAGAAAACCTCGAAAAGTACCGACCTAAGAACCATTTTAAATCTTAATAGTGGGGGTACGCCCCCAACAACCCCTTGGCCCTGGGCACTCTCGAGGTGGGTCAGTATTGTGTGTCCTTATTCACTAAACCAAGGGTCGCCAAACTACGGCTGACGGAAGGATTTGGTCCGGCCCGCCGCCCTCGGACACCAATAGATAATACACTGCCAAGGAGATGATGGCACAGCTGCTTCCTCGTCACATCTTATAACATATGAGTCGAACTGAATCAAAATTGTGAAAGTTATACCTGTTTCAAGAATTTCACGTTAGTGCATGCGCAGAGCGTACCGCGGATTATATTGAGATGAAATTCCTATGGGACCTCAATAGACCTTATCCGCATAATCCCTCAACATATGAGCTAAAATCATTCAAAATTGTGGAAGTTATGGCTGTAACAAGGAAATGCGGACACTGAACCAAATTTGTTCAGTAGGCTATGAAACACCAAATGCGAGTGGAAATTTTGAATTCGAACAACAAAAACTCTTTGGCTCCCGAAAGTGAACACAAGGCTTCCGCTGCTTCGCGGAAAGAAAGATCAAGCATGTGACCCATGAATGTAATAATTTTAAATAAATACAACATATATTGCTCTTAATTGTTTTGTTTTTATAGTCCTGAAAATGAAAGGACTATAAAACAATTTCTTATTGAACAATGAAAAAATAATATTCATGGAATAAAAGAATATATTTAATCACTAAAAACTAAGTTTTGGTTCCTATATTAGGCCTTATTTTGAATTTGTCAAATTCGTCTAGGAGTGCTTAAAACCCGTTTTCAAGTGTGTGACTATCGAAACTTTCCATTCATGAAAATTCAATTGTTAATATTTTTTATTGATCAACGAAAAAGTAATTCCCCGCTTGATGAGCCGATCGGGATCAATCATCGTATTACTTCATCTATTAAAACCTGCACCTCATGGGTGACTCTGAGCGTGAGGAAGGGTGAAATTGGAGATGCCATCTCCAATTAGGTATACATATTATGTATACCTAATTTCTAAATTGATTGAGAGGTAAATGACGTGAAGACAAAATTCTGTCGTTCGTCAACTACCCTCCGAGATAATTCGAGATTGGAACAATAAAACTGCGAAAATCATGTTTTCTGGATTTCACGTTCCCGAAAATAGGTGGAAGTTTCCAAATTCGGAACAGTGGCTATAAGTACCAGTTTGTACAACGTCCCTCTGAAGCGAGACACGGACTATTCTTAGACTGAAATCCTGCTCTGGGACTCTCATCATATTACAAATCAAGAGGAAATGAGTCCTAGATACCATATTCAAGATTGTAAAGGAAATTACGAGTCAGTACATAATTATTATCAATAAAGCACCAAGAAGAGCGGCACATATATTGGAACCAGGGACAGTCGCACCATTAGCTGTCCACAATTGTCAACAGGGATGAAGGAAAATGGGTATGGCTATGAAGAACGACTTACCAATAGAGACTAGACTTAACATATTCAGTTTTTAGCGTCTGAATGTTCAAAGGAATCCGTTAAGATCTATTGCACCAACTAAAACGCAACTTAATTTCACACATTTGGGACCAAAAAGCATATTTTCAGGTTTTTGAATATTTTGGTACTTTTAGAATATTTTTTTGAAATATTTTGGTAGTTTCAAGGAAAAAAAAGAAGAAAATTTCCACGACATTGTTTTTGTGAACCTACTGGATGCTTCCTGTTTAACTATCGATCGCTGCGTAGCATACCTACATAATTTACAAGCATATGCATTACACCCCTCGTACCATCTAACCCTAAGGAGAAGACATCAAACAACAGTACGTAGGCATTAATACCATATATTGAATGCAAGTGTGATTCAACACTAACATGAGGAAGACAAAACTACTTTGACGCAAAGGAGATTTGACCTATGAGATTCCAAACACGGCAGACTAACTTTTTATTTTATTGAATCGATTTCAATGTATGACGAGTGAGTGCTTAGAAATACGATAATTCTGATGGAATTACTTCGACGCAAAGCAACTAGGCTGAATAGATTCCATTAAGGCTGGCAAAATGTTTATCGGAGTAAATAGAATATATATAGACAAGTAAGAAGAACAATAAATAAATGATATTCATACACCTTCCATGAAATACGATAATTCTGGTGGAGGAGTAAACCAACCATGAGAAGTTGAAGGCGCAACTAGTTTGATGGGAAGGTACTAGGCTTATTATATGCCAAAAAGGCTGACAAGAGATCTTCTCACGAGAAGATGAAGGCGAAATTACTTTGACAGAAAGCGACTAGGCTGAATAGATTCCATTAAGGCTGGCAAACTGTTTATTAGAGTAAATAGAAGATTGTATATGGACAATCAAGAAGATCAATAAATGAATGATATTCATACACCTTCCATGAAATACCACTAATGGCAGCACACAATGCAAACAACGAAATGAAAAAACTAAATGGGATAATTCTGGTGGAGTAATATACCAACCAAGAGAAGGTGGAGGCGAAACAAGTTTGACGGGAAGGTACTAGGCTTATTATATGCCAAAAAGGCTGACAAGAGATCTTCTCACGAGAAGATGAAGGCGGAGTTACTTCGACTTACTTTACTTACTTTTCGACTTGCTTTTCGAATTACTTCGTAAATAAAAGATTATATATGGACAAGCAAGAAGAACAATAAATAAATGATATTCATACACCTTCCATGCGACCTTCCATAAGAAAAAGACATCACAGAACACTAACTGGGTAAAAATGGAATGATTCTGGTGGGGTAATATAACAACCAAGAGAGAGTGGAGGCGCAACTACTTTGACGTGAACATACTATGCTTATTAGATACCAGGAAGGCAGACATGATTTTGAATTTTTCAAATCAAATTAAAAGTTTGAGGAGTGCGTGCTTAGAAATACGATAATTCTGGTGGAGTGATATACCAACCAAGAGAAGGTGGAGGCGCAACTACTTTGACGTGAACATACTATGCTTATTATATGCCAAAAAGGCTGACAAGAGATCTTCTCACGAGGAGATGAAGCCGAAATTCTTCAGCAGTGAGTGACTAGGCTGAATAGATTCCATAAAGGCTGGCAAATGTTTTTTAGATCAAATAGAATATTATATACGGACAAGCAATAAGAACAGTAATTAAATGATATTCATACACCTTCCATGAAATACCACTAAGGGCAGCACACAATGCAAACAACGACGATTACACCCTTCGATGTCACCCATAAGGAGTAGACATCACAGAACACTAAGTGGGTATAAATGGGATAATTCTGGTGGAGTAATATACCAACCAAGAGAAGGTGGAGGCGCAACTACTTTGACGTGAACATACTATGCTTATTATATGCCAAAAAGGCTGACCAGAGATCTTCTCACGAGGAGATGATGGCGAAATTCTTCAGCAGTGAGCAACTAGGCTGAATAGATTCCATAAAGGCTGGCAAATGTTTTTTAGAGTAAATAGAATATATATGGACAAGTAAGAAGAACAATAAATAAATGATATTCATACATCTTCCATGAAATACCACTAAGGGCAGCACACAATGGAAACAACGACGATTACACCCTTCAATGTCACCGATAAGGAGCAGACATCACACAACACCATGTGGGTATAAATGGGATAATTCTGGTGGAGTAATATAACAACCAAGAGAAGGTGGAGGCGCAACTACTTTGACGTGAACATACTATGCTTATTATATGCCAAAAAGGCTGACAAGAGATCTTCTCACGAGGAGATGAAGCCGAAATTCTTCAGCAGTGAGCGACTAGGCTGAATAGATTCCATAAAGGCTGGCAAATGTTTTTTAGAGTAAATAGAATATATATGGACAAGTAAGAAGAACAATAAATGAATGATATTCATACACCTTCCATGAAATACGATAATTCTGGTGGAGGAGTAAACAGCAACAATGGAAACAACGACGATTACACCCTTCAATGTCAAACATAAGGAGATTGTAGACATCACACAACACCTTCCATGTGGGTATAAATGGGATAATTCTGGTGGAGTAATATACCAACCAAGAGAAGGTGGAGGCGAAACAAGTTTGACGGGAAGGTACTAGGCTTATTATATGCCAAAAAGGCTGACCAGAGATCTTCTCACGAGGAGATGAAGGCGGAGTTACTTCGACTTACTTTACTCACTTTTCGACTTGCTTTTCGAATTACTTCGTAAATAAAAGATATATATGGACAAGCAAGAAGAACAATAAATAAATGATATTCATACACCTTCTATGCGACCTTCCATAAGAAAAAGACATCACAGAACACTAACTGGGTAAAAATGGAATGATTCTGGTGGGGTAATATAACAACCAAGAGAGAGTGGAGGCGCAACTACTTTGACGTGAACATACTATGCTTATTAGATACCAGGAAGGCAGACATGATTTTGAATTTTTCAAATCAAATTAAAAGTTTGAGGAGTGCGTGCTTAGAAATACGATAATTCTGGTGGAGTGATATACCAACCAAGAGAAGGTGGAGGCGCAACTACTTTGACGTGAACATACTATGCTTATTATATGCCAAAAAGGCTGACAAGAGATCTTCTCACGAGGAGATGAAGGAGAAATTCTTCAGCAGTGAGTGACTAGGCTGAATAGATTCCATAAAGGCTGGCAAATGTTTTTTAGAGTAAATAGAATATATATGGACAAGTAAGAAGAACAATAAATAAATGATATTCATACATCTTCCATGAAATACCACTAAGGGCAGCACACAATGCAAACAACGACGATTACACCCTTCGATTTCACCCATAAGGAGCAGACATCACACAACACCATGTGGGTATAAATGGGATAATTCTGGTGGAGTAATATACCAACCAAGAGATGGTGGAGGCGAAACAAGTTTGACGGGAAGGTACTATGCTTATTATATGCCAAAAAGGCTGACAAGAGATCTTCTCACGAGGAGATGATGGCGAAATTCTTCAGCAGTGAGCAACTAGGCTGAATAGATTCCATAAAGGCTGGCAAATGTTTTTTAGAGTAAATAGAATATATATGGACAAGTAAGAAGAACAATAAATAAATGATATTCATACATCTTCCATGAAATACCACTAAGGGCAGCACACAATGGAAACAACGACGATTACACCCTTCAATGTCACCGATAAGGAGCAGACATCACACAACACCATGTGGGTATAAATGGGATAATTCTGGTGGAGTAATATAACAACCAAGAGAAGGTGGAGGCGCAACTACTTTGACGTGAACATACTATGCTTATTATATGCCAAAAAGGCTGACAAGAGATCTTCTCACGAGGAGATGAAGGCGAAATTCTTCAGCAGTGAGTGACTAGGCTGAATAGATTCCATAAAGGCTGGCAAATGTTTTTTAGAGTAAATATAATATTATATACGGACAAGCAAGAAGAACAATAAATTGATATTCATGATAAGGGCAGCAGACATGCACACACCATGGGTATAAATGGGATAATTCTGGTGGAGTAATATAACAACCAAGAGAAGGTGGAGGCCTAACTACTTTGACGTGAACATACTATGCTTATTATATGCCAAAAAGGCTGACAAGAGATCTTCTCACGAGGAGATGAAGGCGAAATTCTTCACAGAAATAGATTCCATAAAGGCTGGCAAATGTTTTTTGAGTAAATAGAATATATATGGGTATAAATGGGATAATTCTGGTGGAGTAATATAACAACCAAGAGAAGGTGGAGGCGCAACTACTTTGACGTGAACATACTATGCTTATTATATGCCAAAAAGGCTGACCAGAGATCTTCTCACGAGGAGATGAAGGCGGAAATTCTTCACTCAGACTTGCTTTTCGAATTACTTCGAATAGATTATATATGGACAAGCAAGAAGTTTTTTAATAAATAAATGATATATATATGGACAAGTCCATAAGAAAAAGAATCAAATGATATTCATACACTTCCATGAAATACCACTGGAGGGCAGCACACAAGAGAAACAACGAACGATTACATGCCCTTCAATTAGATACCACATCACACAACACCAATCAAATTAAAAGTTTGAGGGTATAAATGGATAATTCTGGTGGAGTAATATACCAACCAAGAGAAGGTGGAGGCGCAACTACTTTGACGTGAACATACTATGCTTATTATATGCCAAAAAGGCTGACAAGAGATCTTCTCACGAGGAGATGAAGCCGAAATTCTTCAGCAGTGAGCGACTAGGCTGAATAGATTCCATAAAGGCTGGCAAATGTTTTTTAGAGTAAATAGAATATATATGGACAAGTAAGAAGAACAATAAATAAATGATATTCATACATCTTCCATGAAATACCACTAAGGGCAGCACACAATGGAAACAACGACGATTACACCCTTCAATGTCACCGATAAGGAGCAGACATCACACAACACCATGTGGGTATAAATGGGATAATTCTGGTGGAGTAATATAACAACCAAGAGAAGGTGGAGGCGCAACTACTTTGACGTGAACATACTATGCTTATTATATGCCAAAAAGGCTGACAAAAGATCTTCCCATGAGGAGATGAAGCCGAAATTCTTCAGCAGTTAGTGACTAGGCTGAATAGATTCCATAAAGGCTGGCAAATGTTTTTTAGAGTAAATATAATATTATATACGGACAAGCAATAAGAACAGTAATTAAATGATAAGGAGCAGACATCACACACACCATGTGGGTATAAATGGGATAATTCTGGTGGAGTAATATAACAACCAAGAGAAGGTGGAGGCGCAACTACTTTGACGTGAACATACTATGCTTATTATATGCCAAAAAGGCTGACAAGAGATCTTCTCATGAGGAGATGAAGCCGAAATTCTTCAGCAGTGAGTGACTAGGCTGAATAGATTCCATAAAGGCTGGCAAATGTTTTTTAGAGTAAATATAATATTATATACGGACAAGCAATAAGAACAGTAATTAAATGATATTCATACACCTTCCATGAAATACCACTAAGGGCAGCACACAATGCAAACAACGACGATTACACCCTTCGATGTCACCCATAAGGAGTAGACATCACAGAACACTAAGTGGGTATAAATGGGATAATTCTGGTGGAGTAATATACCAACCAAGAGATGGTGGAGGCGAAACAAGTTTGACGGGAAGGTACTACGCTTATTATATGCCAAAAAGGCTGACAAGAGATCTTCTCACGAGGAGATGATGGCGAAATTCTTCAGCAGTGAGCAACTAGGCTGAATAGATTCCATAAAGGCTGGCAAATGTTTTTTAGAGTAAATAGAATATATATGGACAAGTAAGAAGAACAATAAATAAATGATATTCATACATCTTCCATGAAATACCACTAAGGGCAGCACACAATGGAAACAACGACGATTACACCCTTCAATGTCACCGATAAGGAGCAGACATCACACAACACCATGTGGGTATAAATGGGATAATTCTGGTGGAGTAATATAACAACCAAGAGAAGGTGGAGGCCTAACTACTTTGACGTGAACATACTATGCTTATTATATGCCAAAAAGGCTGACAAGAGATCTTCTCACGAGGAGATGAAGCGGAAATTCTTCAGCAGTGAGCGACTAGGCTGAATAGATTCCATAAAGGCTGGCAAATGTTTTTTAGAGTAAATAGAATATATATGGACAAGTAAGAAGAACAATTAAATGAATGATACACACACCTTATAAATACGATAATTCTGGTGGAGTAATATAACAACCAAGAGAAGGTGGAGGCGCAACTACTTTGACGTGAACATACTAAAAAAGGCTGACAAGAGATCTTCTCACGAGGAGATGACAACTTCAGCAGTTAGTGACTAGGCTGAATAGATTCCATAAAGGCTGGCAAATGTTTTTTAGAGTAAATATAATATTATATACGGACAAGCAATAAGAACAGTAATTAAATGATAAGGAGCAGACATCACACACACCATGTGGGTATAAATGGGATAATTCTGGTGGAGTAATATAACAACCAAGAGAAGGTGGAGGCGCAACTACTTTGACGTGAACATACTATGCTTATTATATGCCAAAAAGGCTGACAAGAGATCTTCTCACGAGGAGATGAAGGCGGAGTTACTTCGACTTACTTTACTCACTTTTCGACTTGCTTTTCGAATTACTTCGTAAATAAAAGATTATATATGGACAAGCAAGAAGAACAATAAATAAATGATATTCATACACCTTCCATGCGACCTTCCATAAGAAAAAGACATCACAGAACACTAACTGGGTAAAAATGGAATAATTCTGGTGGGGTAATATAACAACCAAGAGAGAGTGGAGGCGCAACTACTTTGACGTGAACATACTATGCTTATTAGATACCAGGAAGGCAGACATGATTTTGAATTTTTCAAATCAAATTAAAAGTTTGAGGAGTGCGTGCTTAGAAATACGATAATTCTGGTGGAGTGATATACCAACCAAGAGAAGGTGGAGGCGCAACTACTTTGACGTGAACATACTATGCTTATTATATGCCAAAAAGGCTGACAAGAGATCTTCTCACGAGGAGATGAAGGCGGAATTCTTCAGCAGTGAGCTTTTCGAATTACTAAATAAAAGATTATATATGGACTGAATAGATTCCATAAAGGCTGGCAAATGTTTTTTAGAGTAAATAGAATATATATACGGACAAGCAAGAAGAACAATAAATAAATGATATTCATACATCTTCCATGAAATACCACTAAGGGCAGCACACAATGGAAACAACGACGATTACACCCTTCAATGTCACCGATAAGGAGCAGACATCACACAACACCATGTGGGTATAAATGGGATAATTCTGGTGGAGTAATATACCAACCAAGAGAAGGTGGAGGCGAAACAAGTTTGACGGGAACATACTATGCTTATTATATGCCAAAAAGGCTGACAAGAGATCTTCTCACGAGGAGATGAAGCCGAAATTCTTCAGCAGTGAGCGACTAGGCTGAATAGATTCCATAAAGGCTGGCAAATGTTTTTTAGAGTAAATAGAATATATATGGACAAGTAAGAAGAACAATAAATAAATGATATTCATACATCTTCCATGAAATACCACTAAGGGCAGCACACAATGGAAACAACGACGATTACACCCTTCAATGTCACCGATAAGGAGCAGACATCACACAACACCATGTGGGTATAAATGGGATAATTCTGGTGGAGTAATATAACAACCAAGAGAAGGTGGAGGCGCAACTACTCTGACGTGAACATACTACGCTTATTATATGCCAAAAAGGCTGACAAGAGATCTTCTCATGAGGAGATGAAGCCGAAATTCTTCAGCAGTGAGTGACTAGGCTGAATAGATTCCATAAAGGCTGGCAAATGTTTTTCAGAGTAAATAGAATATATATGGACAAGTAAGAAGAACAATAAATAAATGATATTCATACATCTTCCATGAAATACCACAAGCAATAAGGCAGCACACAATGATAAACAACGACACACACACAACACCATGTGGGTATAAATGGGATAATTCTGGTGGAGTAATATAACAACCAAGAGAAGGTGGAGGCGCAACTACTTTGACGTGAACATACTATGCTTATTATATGCCAAAAAGGCTGACAAAAGATCTTCTCATGAGGAGATGAAGCCGAAATTCTTCAGCAGTTAGTGACTAGGCTGAATAGATTCCATAAAGGCTGGCAAATGTTTTTTAAAGTAAATATAATATTATATACGGACAAGCAATAAGAACAGTAATTAAATGATAAGGAGCAGACATCACACACACCATGTGGGTATAAATGGGATAATTCTGGTGGAGTAATACAGGGTGTCCCGCACTTCCAAACCGCGATTTTTTTCTCAACCCGTTGCTGAGATATGCTATTTTTAAGAGTTTTTTCAAAAAATTGCGTTTTTTGCCATTAAAACGCTTTTTTCTCGGCAATTTCCCAACATTTTTGCACATTTGACCACATTTTCGGAATCTGCGTTAAATTTCCTATAAGATGAAGTTACTTTGATTTCCAAAACGCATCTTCCAAACACCGAAATTTTCAATCAAAGATGAACATTTTTCGCAAAGTGAAATTTTTCAAAAACTTGGAACGCTTGGCGTGACCACAAAAATAATTTTTTTCGTTGTCAAATTTGATAAAAACTTCTCCCACTTCTAAGCTTTCCAACGGCGTCTCAACCATTTAATTCTGATTGGAATTGACGGAGAAATTAAAGTTCGAATGCCAGAAAACGTGTAGTTCGTTTTAACGTAAGTTGGTAGGTGACGTACGATATGGGCCACAGAAACTGATTTTTCTCGATTTCAATTAATGTTTTCCGGCATTCAACCACAGGTTCGAATTGGGCGTTAAATTTCCTGTAAGAAGAGGTTCATTTTGTTTCCAAAATGTTTTTTCCAGGTACTGTAAAAAATTAAAAATTGAGAATTGTGATAAATGTGTAAAAAAAATTTGGAAACAAAATGAACCTCTTCTTACAGGAAATTTAACGCCCAATTCGAACCTGTGGTTGAATGCCGGAAAACATTAATTGAAATCCAGAAAAATCAGTTTCTGTGGCCCATATCGTACGTCACCTACCAACTTACGTTAAAACGAACTACACGTTTTCTGGCATTCGAACTTTAATTTCTCCGTCAATTCCAATCAGAATTAAATGGTTGAGACGCCGTTGGAAAGCTTAGAAGTGGGAGAAGTTTTTATCAAATTTGACAACGAAAAAAAATTATTTTTGTGGTCACGCCAAGCGTTCCAAGTTTTTGAAAAATTTCACTTTGCGAAAAATGTTCATCTTTGATTGAAAATTTCGGTGTTTGGAAGATGCGTTTTGGAAATCAAAGTAACTTCATCTTATAGGAAATTTAACGCAGATTCCGAAAATGTGGTCAAATGTGCAAAAATGTTGGGAAATTGCCGAGAAAAAAAGCGTTTTAATGGCGAAAAACGCGATTTTTTGAAAAAACTCTTAAAAATAGCATATCTCAGCAACGGGTTGAGAAAAAAAATGGCGGTTGGCGGCGATTTACTCCATTTTCCATGTAGTTTCACCCAATTTTTTTTTTTACACCAAGTGCGGGACACCCTGTATAACAACCAAGAGAAGGTGGAGGCGCAACTACTTTGACGTGAACATACTATGCTTATTATATGCCAAAAAGGCTGACAAGAGATCTTCTCACGAGGAGATGAAGACTTCGACTTACTTTACTCACTTTTCGACTTGCTTTTCGAATTACTTCGTAAATAAAAGATTATATATGGACAAGCAAGAAGAACAATAAATAAATGATATAAAGACATCACAGAACACTAACTGGGTAAAAATGGAATAATTCTGGAGGAGTAATATAACAACCAAGAGAGAGTGGAGGCGCAACTACTTTGACGTGAACATACTATGCTTATTAGATACCAGGAAGGCAGACATGATTTTGAATTTTTCAAATCAAATTAAAAGTTTGAGGAGTGCGTGCTTAGAAATACGATAATTCTGGTGGAGTGATATACCAACCAAGAGAAGGTGGAGGCGCAACTACTTTGACGTGAACATACTATGCTTATTATATGCCAAAAAGGCTGACAAGAGATCTTCTCACGAGGAGATGAAGCCGAAATTCTTCAGCAGTGAGCGACTAGGCTGAATAGATTCCATAAAGGCTGGCAAATGTTTTTTAGAGTAAATAGAATATATATGGACAAGTAAGAAGAACAATAAATAAATGATATTCATACATCTTCCATGAAATACCACTAAGGGCAGCACACAATGGAAACAACGACGATTACACCCTTCAATGTCACCGATAAGGAGCAGACATCACACAACACCATGTGGGTATAAATGGGATAATTCTGGTGGAGTAATATAACAACCAAGAGAAGGTGGAGGCGCAACTACTTTGACGTGAACATACTATGCTTATTATATGCCAAAAAGGCTGACAAAAGATCTTCTCATGAGGAGATGAAGCCGAAATTCTTCAGCAGTTAGTGACTAGGCTGAATAGATTCCATAAAGGCTGGCAAATGTTTTTTAAAGTGAATAGAATATATATGGACAAGTAGGAAGAACAATAAATAAATGATATTCATACACCTTCCATGAAATACCACTAAGGGCAGCACACAATGGAAACAACGACGATTACACCCTTCAATGTCACCGATAAGGAGCAGACATCACACAACACCATGTGGGTATAAATGGGATAATTCTGGTGGAGTAATATACCAACCAAGAGAAGGTGGATTCGAAACAAGTTTGACGGGAACATACTAGGCTTATTATATGCCAAAAACGCTGACAAGAGATCTTCTCACGAGGAGATGAAGCCGAAATTCTTCAGCAGTGAGCGACTAGGCTGAATAGATTCCATAAAGGCTGGCAAATGTTTTTTAGAGTAAATAGAATATATATGGACAAGTAAGAAGAACAATAAATAAATGATATTCATACATCTTCCATGAAATACCACTAAGGGCAGCACACAATGGAAACAACGACGATTACACCCTTCAATGTCACCGATAAGGAGCAGACATCACACAACACCATGTGGGTATAAATGGGATAATTCTGGTGGAGTAATATAACAACCAAGAGAAGGTGGAGGCGCAACTACTTTGACGTGAACATACTATGCTTATTATATGCCAAAAAGGCTGACAAGAGATCTTCTCACGAGGAGATGAAGCCGAAATTCTTCAGCAGTTAGTGACTAGGCTGAATAGATTCCATAAAGGCTGGCAAATGTTTTTTAGAGTAAATATAATATTATATACGGACAAGCAATAAGAACAGTAATTAAATGATAAGGATTCATACATCACACACACCATGTGGGTAAAATGGGATAATTCTGGTGGAGTAATATAACAACCAAGAGAAAGGCGCAACTACTTTGACGTGAACATACTATGCTTATTATATGCCAAAAAGGCTGACAAGAGATCTTCTCAGACAGATGAAGCCGAAATTCTTCAGCAGTTAGTTAGGCTGAATAGATTCATAAAGGCTGGCAAATGTTTTTTAAAAATATAAAAATACGATAATTCTGGTGGAGTAATATAACAACCAAGAGAAGGTGGAGGCGCAACTACTTTGACGTGAACATACTATGCTTATTATATGCCAAAAAGGCTGACAAGAGATCTTCTCACGAGGAGATGAAGGCGGAGTTACTTCGACTTACTTTACTTACTTTTCGACTTGCTTTTCGAATTACTTCGTAAATAAAAGATTATATATGGACAAGCAAGAAGAACAATAAATAAATGATATTCATACACCTTCTATGCGACCTTCCATAAGAAAAAGACATCACAGAACACTAACTGGGTAAAAATGGAATAATTCTGGTGGGGTAATATAACAACCAAGAGAGAGTGGAGGCGCAACTACATTGACGTGAACATACTATGCTTATTAGATACCAGGAAGGCAGACATGATTTTGAATTTTTCAAATCAAATTAAAAGTTTGAGGTATTAAAATACGATAATTCTGGTGGAGTGATATACCAACCAAGAGAAGGTGGAGGCGCAACTACTTTGACGTGAACATACTATGCTTATTATATGCCAAAAAGGCTGACAAGAGATCTTCTCACGAGGAGATGAAGCCGAAATTCTTCAGCAGTGAGCGACTAGGCTGAATAGATTCCATAAAGGCTGGCAAATGTTTTTTAGAGTAAATAGAATATATATGGACAAGTAAGAAGAACAATAAATAAATGATATTCATACATCTTCCATGAAATACCACTAAGGGCAGCACACAATGGAAACAACGACGATTACACCCTTCAATGTCACCGATAAGGAGCAGACATCACACAACACCATGTGGGTATAAATGGGATAATTCTGGTGGAGTAATATAACAACCAAGAGAAGGTGGAGGCGCAACTACTCTGACGTGAACATACTACGCTTATTATATGCCAAAAAGGCTGACAAGAGATCTTCTCACGAGGAGATGAAGCCGAAATTCTTCAGCAGTTAGTGACTAGGCTGAATAGATTCCATAAAGGCTGGCAAATGTTTTTTAGAGTAAATATAATATTATATACAAGGAAGAACAAGCAATAAGAACAGTAATTAAATGATAAGGAGCAGACATCACACACACCATGTGGGTATAAATGGGATAATTCTGGTGGAGTAATATAACAACCAAGAGAAGGTGGAGGCGCAACTACTCTGACGTGAACATACTACGCTTATTATATGCCAAAAAGGCTGACAAGAGATCTTCTCACGAGGAGATGAAGCCGAAATTCTTCAGCAGTTAGTGACTAGGCTGAATAGATTCCATAAAGGCTGGCAAATGTTTTTTAGAGTAAATATAATATTATATACGGACAAGCAATAAGAACAGTAATTAAATGATAAGGAGCAAACACATCACACACACCATGTGGGTATAAATGGGATAATTCTGGTGGAGTAATATAACAACCAAGAGAAGGTGGAGGCGCAACTACTTTGACGTGAACATACTATGCTTATTATATGCCAAAAAGGCTGACAAGAGATCTTCTCACGAGGAGATGAAGACTTCGACTTACTTTACTCACTTTTCGACTTGCTTTTCGAATTACTTCGTAAATAAAAGATTATATATGGACAAGCAAGAAGAACAATAAATAAATGATATTCATACACCTTCTATGCGACCTTCCATAAGAAAAAGACATCACAGAACACTAACTGGGTAAAAATGGAATAATTCTGGTGGGGTAATATAACAACCAAGAGAGAGTGGAGGCGCAACTACTTTGACGTGAACATACTATGCTTATTAGATACCAGGAAGGCAGACATGATTTTGAATTTTTCAAATCAAATTAAAAGTTTGAGGAGTGCGTGCTTAGAAATACGATAATTCTGGTGGAGTGATATACCAACCAAGAGAAGGTGGAGGCGCAACTACTTTGACGTGAACATACTATGCTTATTATATGCCAAAAAGGCTGACAAGAGATCTTCTCACGAGGAGATGAAGCCGAAATTCTTCAGCAGTGAGCGACTAGGCTGAATAGATTCCATAAAGGCTGGCAAATGTTTTTTAGAGTAAATAGAATATATATGGACAAGTAAGAAGAACAATAAATAAATGATATTCATACATCTTCCATGAAATACCACTAAGGGCAGCACACAATGGAAACAACGACGATTACACCCTTCAATGTCACCGATAAGGAGCAGACATCACACAACACCATGTGGGTATAAATGGGATAATTCTGGTGGAGTAATATAACAACCAAGAGAAGGTGGAGGCGCAACTACTTTGACGTGAACATACTATGCTTATTATATGCCAAAAAGGCTGACAAGAGATCTTCTCACGAGGAGATGAAGCCGAAATTCTTCAGCAGTGAGTGACTAGGCTGAATAGATTCCATAAAGGCTGGCAAATGTTTTTTAGAGTAAATAGAATATATATGGACAAGTAAGAAGAACAATAAATAAATGATATTCATACATCTTCCATGAAATACCACTAAGGGCAGCACACAATGGAAACAACGACGATTACACCCTTCAATGTCACCAATAAGGAGCAGACATCACACAACACCATGTGGGTATAAATGGGATAATTCTGGTGGAGTAATATAACAACCAAGAGAAGGTGGAGGCGCAACTACTTTGACGTGAACATACTATGCTTATTATATGCCAAAAAGGCTGACAAGAGATCTTCTCACGAGGAGATGAAGCCGAAATTCTTCAGCAGTGAGCGACTAGGCTGAATAGATTCCATAAAGGCTGGCAAATCTTTTTTAGAGTAAATATAATATTATATGGACAAGCAATAAGAACAGTAAATAAATGATATTCATACACCTTCCATGAAATGGGATAATTCTGGTGGAGTAATATAACAACCAAGAGAAGGTGGAGGCGCAACTACTTTGACGTGAACATACTATGCTTATTATATGCCAAAAAGGCTGACAAAAGATCTTCTCATGAGGAGATGAAGCCGAAATTCTTCAGCAGTTAGTGACTAGGCTGAATAGATTCCATAAAGGCTGGCAAATGTTTTTTAGAGTAAATAGAATATTATATACACAAGAAGAACAATAAGAACAGTAATTAAATGATAAGGAGCAGACATCACACACACCATGTGGGTATAAATGGGATAATTCTGGTGGAGTAATATAACAACCAAGAGAAGGTGGAGGCGCAACTACTTTGACGTGAACATACTATGCTTATTATATGCCAAAAAGGCTGACAAGAGATCTTCTCACGAGGAGATGAAGATTCTTCACTTACTTTACTCACTTTTCGACTTGCTTTTCGAATTATTCCATAAAAGATTATATATGGACAAGCAAGAAGAACAATAAATAAATGATATTCATACACCTTCTATGTAACTGGGTAAAAATGGAATGATTCTGGTGGGGTAATATAACAACCAAGAGAGAGTGGAGGCGCAACTACTTTGACGTGAACATACTATATTATTAGATACCAGGAAGGCAGACATGATTTTGAATTTTTCAAATCAAATTAAAAGTTTGAGGAGTGACGTCACACAAAATACGATAATTCTGGTGGAGTGATATACCAACCAAGAGAAGGTGGAGGCGCAACTACTTTGACGTGAACATACTATGCTTATTATATGCCAAAAAGGCTGACAAGAGATCTTCTCACGAGGAGATGAAGCCGAAATTCTTCAGCAGTGAGCGACTAGGCTGTATAGATTCCATAAAGGCTGGCAAATGTTTTTTTGAGTAAATAGAATATATATGGACAAGTAAGAAGAACAATAAATAAATGATATTCATACATCTTCCATGAAATACCACTAAGGGCAGCACACAATGGAAACAACGACGATTACACCCTTCAATGTCACCGATAAGGAGCAGACATCACACAACACCATGTGGGTATAAATGGGATAATTCTGGTGGAGTAATATAACAACCAAGAGAAGGTGGAGGCGCAACTACTTTGACGTGAACATACTATGCTTATTATATGCCAAAAAGGCTGACAAGAGATCTTCTCATGAGGAGATGAAGCCGAAATTCTTCAGCAGTGAGTGACTAGGCTGAATAGATTCCATAAAGGCTGGCAAATGTTTTTTAGAGTAAATAGAATATATATGGACAAGTAAGAAGAACAATAAATAAATGATATTCATACATCTTCCATGAAATACCACTAAGAAAAGGCAGCACACAATGGAAACAACGACGATTACACCCTTCAATGTCACCGATAAGGAGCAGACATCACACAACACTATGTGGGTATAAATGGGATAATTCTGGTGGAGTAATATAACAACCAAGAGAAGGTGGAGGCGCAACTACTTTGACGTGAACATACTATGCTTATTATATGCCAAAAAGGCTGACAAGAGATCTTCTCACGAGGAGATGAAGCCGAAATTCTTCAGCAGTGAGCGACTAGGCTGAATAGATTCCATAAAGGCTGGCAAATGTTTTTTAGAGTAAATAGAATATATATGGACAAGTAAGAAGAACAATAAATAAATGATATTCATACATCTTCCATGAAATACCACTAAGGGCAGCACACAATGGAAACAACGACGATTACACCCTTCAATGTCACCGATAAGGAGCAGACATCACACAACACCATGTGGGTATAAATGGGATAATTCTGGTGGAGTAATATAACAACCAAGAGAAGGTGGAGGCGCAACTACTTTGACGTGAACATACTATGCTTATTATATGCCAAAAAGGCTGACAAGAGATCTTCTCACGAGGAGATGAAGCCGAAATTCTTCAGCAGTGAGCGACTAGGCTGAATAGATTCCATAAAGGCTGGCAAATGTTTTTTAGAGTAAATAGAATATATATGGACAAGTAAGAAGAACAATAAATAAATGATATTCATACATCTTCCATGAAATACCACTAAGGGCAGCACACAATGGAAACAACGACGATTACACCCTTCAATGTCACCGATAAGGAGCAGACATCACACAACACCATGTGGGTATAAATGGGATAATTCTGGTGGAGTAATATAACAACCAAGAGAAGGTGGAGGCGCAACTACTTTGACGTGAACATACTATGCTTATTATATGCCAAAAAGGCTGACAAGAGATCTTCTCACGAGGAGATGAAGCCGAAATTCTTCAGCAGTTAGTGACTAGGCTGAATATGTTCAATAAAGGCTGGCAAATGTTTTTTAAATATAATATTATATACGGACAAGCAAAAGAACAATAAATAATATTATATATGGACAAGCAATAAGAACAGAATTAAATGATAAGGAGCAGACATCACACACACCATGTGGGTATAAATGGGATAATTCTGGTGGAGTAATATAACAACCAAGAGAAGGTGGAGGCGCAACTACTTTGACGTGAACATACTATGCTTATTATATGCCAAAAAGGCTGACAAGAGATCTTCTCACGAGGAGATGAAGCCGAAATTCTTCAGCAGTTAGTGACTAGGCTGAATAGATTCCATAAAGGCTGGCAAATGTTTTTTAAAGTAAATATAATATTATATACGGACAAGCAATAAGAACAGTAATTAAATGATATTCATACACCTTCCATGAAATACCACTAAGGGCAGCACACAATGCAAACAACGACGATTACACCCTTCGATTTCACCCATAAGGAGCAGACATCACACAACACCATGTGGGTATAAATGGGATAATTCTGGTGGAGTAATATAACAACCAAGAGAAGGTGGAGGCGCAACTACTTTGACGTGAACATACTATGCTTATTATATGCCAAAAAGGCTGACCAGAGATCTTCTCACGAGGAGATGAAGGCGAAATTCTTCAGCAGTTAGTTTAGGCTGAATAGATTCCATAAAGGCTGGCAAATGTTTTTTAGAGTAAATAGAATATATATGGACAAGCAAGAAGAACAATAAATAAATGATATTCATACACCTTCCATGAAATACCACTAACTGGGTAGCACACAATGGAAACAACCAAGAGATTACACCCTTCAATGTCACCGATAAGGAGCAGACATCACAGAACACCAATTTTTCAAATCAAATTAAAAGTGGGTATAAATGGGATAATTCTGGTGGAGTAATATACCAACCAAGAGAAGGTGGAGGCGCAACTACTTTGACGTGAACATACTATGCTTATTATATGCCAAAAAGGCTGACAAGAGATCTTCTCACGAGGAGATGAAGCCGAAATTCTTCAGCAGTGAGCGACTAGGCTGAATAGATTCCATAAAGGCTGGCAAATGTTTTTTAGAGTAAATAGAATATATATGGACAAGTAAGAAGAACAATAAATAAATGATATTCATACATCTTCCATGAAATACCACTAAGGGCAGCACACAATGGAAACAACGACGATTACACCCTTCAATGTCACCGATAAGGAGCAGACATCACACAACACCATGTGGGTATAAATGGGATAATTCTGGTGGAGTAATATAACAACCAAGAGAAGGTGGAGGCGCAACTACTTTGACGTGAACATACTATGCTTATTATATGCCAAAAAGGCTGACAAGAGATCTTCTCACGAGGAGATGAAGGCGAAATTCTTCAGCAGTTAGTGACTAGGCTGAATAGATTCCATAAAGGCTGGCAAATGTTTTTTAGAGTAAATATAATATTATATAGACAAGCAATAAGAACAGTAAATAAATGATATTCATACACCTTCCATGAGATACCACTAAGGGCAGTATGCATACAACGACGATTACACCCTTCGCTGTCACCCATAAGAAAAAGACATCACAGAACACTAACTGGGTATAAATGGGATAATTCTGGTGGAGTAATATAACAACCAAGAGAGGGTGGAGGCGTAACTACTTTGACGTGAACATCCTATGCTTATTAGATTCCAAGAAGGCAGACCTGATTTTGAATGTTTCAAATCAAATTAAAACTATGAGGAGTGAGTGCCTAGAAATACGATAATTCTGGTGGAGGAGTAAACCAACCACGAGAAGGTGGAATCGCAACTACTTTGACGTGAACATACTATGCTTATTATATTCGAAGAAGGCAGACATGATTTTGAATTTTACAAATCAAATTAAAACTATGAGGAGTGAGTGCTTAGAAATACGATAATTCTGGTGGAGGAAGATGAAGGCGCAACTAGTTTGACGGGAAGGTACAAGGCTTATTATATGACAAAATGTTTATTACAGTAAATAGAAGATTATAAATGGACAACCGAAAAGAACAATATATCATATTCATACACAATCCATGAATACCACTAACGACAGCACGAAATGCACCTGAGGACATTTACATCCTTCAATGTCAATCTTAAGGAGAAGACACCAAAGGACAGTACGTTTGTATAAATACGATATATTCAACGCAAGTATGATTCAGTACTATGATGTGGAAGACAAAACTACGTACTGGGACACAAAAGAGATTTGGCCTATGAGATTCCAAATACGGCAGACAACATTTTCAATTTAATAAATTGATTCCAATGTATGACGAGTGAGTGCTTGGAAAAACGATAATTCTGGTGGAGGAGTACACCAACAACAAAAGGATTTAGGCGGAATTACTTCGATGCAAACCGACTAGGCTGAATAGATTCCATCAAGGCTGGCAAAATGTTTATCAGAGTAAATAGAATATATATAGACAACCAAGAAGAACAATAAATAAATTATATTCATACACCCTCCATGAAATACCACTAAGGGCAGCACATAATGCAAACGAGTGTGCAACGACATTACCCCCTGAGATGTCAACCCTAAGGAGTAGACACCAATGAACAGTACGTAGGTATGAATACAATATATATTCTAACGAAGACGTGATCCAACAGTAAGAAGACATAGGCTGAACTACTTTGACGCAAAACATTCGACTCATGAGATTCCTAATACGGAAGACAAAATGTTGAACTGAATGAATACTAAGTATGATTAGTGAGTGCTTGGAAAAACGATAATTCTGGTGGAGGAGTGAACCTACCATGAGAAGTTGAAGGCGCAAATACTTCGTAGCATAGGAGATTTGCCTTATGAAATTCAGAAGTGGCCGACAAAAATAATAATTGAATAAAATAATTCCGATGAATGAAAAGTAATCAGTGATTATGATCAGTGATATGCCTGAAGTCAACAAACTTGTGTCCTCCGCAAAAAAGGTTTTTGTGAAGGCGCCAAGTCGAGTAGCTGCATTCAAGGAGGCCTACCCCGACTGCCCTCTGCCACCTGAACCAATTATAACAAGATGGGGCACCTGGATCGTGGCATGCTTATACCACGCGGAGCACTTCGAAAAACTGAAAGAGGTAAAGACACTTTGTTCCTGTTGATTTCTTTCAAACTTTCTTACAATTGAAGGTTTTTATTTACCCGCAATTGTTTATTTCTTGTTGCAGGTCGTCAGCAGATTTGACCCATCTGACAACAAGGCCATACAAAAGACGCTCGATGCGCTGGAAGATGAACTTGTGGTTCAACGTCTGGCTTTTATAAAATTGCATTTTGAGTCGCTTCCCAAAATAATCAAGCGCCTGGAAAAGCGGGGAATGAAGCTTCTGGATGCAGTAAGTGAAGTGGAAGAGTTCAAGGCGGAGAGTGAATCGTGGAAGGGAGAAATCGGAGAGGCCCTGAAGTCTAAGTTGACAGCAGTCCTCGAGAAAAACCCAGGCTGGACAGCGGCTGTCAACGTCGCCAAAATTCATAGAGGGGAGATCGCTTCGCCATTGCCATATTCACCAAACGAGATAGCTGCCCTAAATTATCTTCCGATCGTCTCAGTCGACGTAGAGCGATCGTTTTCGGCTTTGAAGGGTCTCCTTTCAGATAAGAGGAGGTCGCTGACTCCAGAGCACCTCGAGCAGCACATCATAATTCAATTTAATGAAAATAGTGAAGTTGATTTGTAATAAATGTAAATATGTAATGCTAAATATGTTGTGCTAATGTAAATAATGTACATAATAAAGACCTGTGCACTCCTAACTTTCATTGGCTTCATCTACCTTACCCTTATACCACAGATTTTATGATTTTCTGAATCATTATGGAGGATTTGCATTTTTTTGAGACATTTTTGGGTCTTTTGCATTTTTTCCACTTCTTGATGCATTTTTGGAGCGATTTTTCCTTGCATTTTTCCAGGCTCTAGTAATCATAATCACACTATATAAAGACCAGCTTATCAGAGTATATCGACGTTTCAGGGGGTGGTAACGCTGGGCGGGTGGAATTCTCGCCCCCGTCTCCCAGGGCAACCGACCTGCTCCCCCTCCCCCCGACCACGCCAGTGAAGGAAGGAGGGCCCAAGCGGGGGGAAGCGTCTCCCAGGGCAAGCGAAGTGGTCCTCTCCTCGGGGATTTGGGATATACGATTTTTTTACTTTTAATATTGTTATTATACTCCCTCATTGTGTTGTTTAGTACTCTACCTCCTGTACACACGGGACTTACCCCAACAAGAAGGCACAACTGTTGCCACCTTTGCAGATGATACGGCTATCCTCTCTGTTGGAGATGATATAGAAGCTGCAACACGCAAACTACAGACGTCTACTACTGAGGTTTGTAAATGGACCAAGATGTGGAGAATGAAGCTGAACGAATCAAAATCAGCCCACATCAACTTCACTAACCGAAAAGTCCCAATCTTGGATGTTGAGATCAATTCGAATAAAATACCGCATACTGAAGCAGTTAAATACTTGGGTTTGACACTTGACTCCAAATTAAACTGGAATAAACACATAGAAAAGAAGAAAGAAGAACTTAAAATCAAGTACAGAAGGATGTATTGGCTAATGGGAAGGAATTCCCATCTCTCACTTCACAACAAACTGCTTATAAGCAGATTCTTCGCCCTATTTGGACCTATGGGATACAGATCTGGGGCTGTGCCAAGAAATCAAATATTAAGAAAATCCAAACCTTTCAGAATAAAATACTGAGAAGTATAGTTGGAGCCCCTTGGTACATGCGAAACGATGATATTCATCGAGATTTGAGGATGGAGACAGTCTATGAAGTTATTGCAAAATACGCAAGGAAGCATGAACATCGCCTCCACAAACAGGTGAACCCGGAGATGCTCTACGTTTTGGACAACGAAGGTGAAATCCGACGTCTCAAGCGAAACAAACCACTGGATTTAGTTGCGCTGCGTGAATAGAAGTGCTATCGAACTCAGTGCTAATTAATTGAGCTATATAATAAAGGGCTAGATTTTGCTGTAAACCTACCCTCTTGAAGTGTACCTTTATTGATATGTAAAATTGCTAGATGAAATGTATTTGATTTTTCAGTCGCAATTAATAAATCACGAAAAAAAAAATTGTGTTATTCACCTATTTCTTTTTAACCTGCGTAGCAGGGCCATTAAACTAGTATGATATAAATACCATAATTCTATTGAGGAATAAACGTATGAGAAGACGAAGGCGGAATTACTTCGACGCAAACAAACTAGGCTGATGAGATAAATGGACAACCAAAAAGAACAATAAATAAATCATATTCATGCACCTTCCATGAAATACTACTAAGGGCAGCACACAGTGCAAACAACGACAATTGCACACTTAGCTGTCTAGCTTAATGAATGGAAAGTAATTGGATATAAATAAGATAATTGTATTAAAGGAGCAAACCAACCAGAGAAGTTAAAGGCGAAATTACTTCGATGCAAGCAAATTAGGCTTAAGAGATTCCAAAATGGACAACCACAATGCGTAATGAAATTAATTAATTTACTTCCATGATTGAACACTCAATTTTAGTGAAGCAGTGGACCGACCATGATGAGTAATGTCCGTTTTAATAGAAAATATGGAGAAAACCGAGGGAAATGCGAAAAATCAGGTATAAATTAAATTTGATGGAAAGAAAAGGAACAGCTTCGTGACCGTTGGGCTCAAGCACCTGTAGAACACCCACACGTTGACTTCCATTACTGAATGCAAAAACATGCCAGGTACAGCGAGTGTGATACGTTACCTGATGGAAAATGTAGACAAAAATAATCTACTACATAAGAGAGAATAAATAAATTCATGCGCGGATGTTACAGGGTGTTGGTCCTGAAAGGGTTGAACAGTGACGGTGTAACAACCATCTTTCTAGAGTGGGAACGGACCATAGTTCGTGTGAAAAGGAGTTTCTGTTCCCATTGAAAACATTCAGAAAACAGCATTGCGAAAATATTCAGATAGATAAATTTGAAAAACTCACAGACTAGCTAGGAGTCCGTAGACTTCTTGGCGTGCACGAGGACTACCACTCGTGGACTTGATTACCGCTGATTTAGATTTGAAAACATCTCGGGTAGAGCAAGTGGGAAAAATTCATTGAAAATGAATTCATTGAAATGATTGAAATTCATAGAGTAAGTTCTAAGGACTTTCGGGAAAGAGAAAAAACTTCCCCGTTTGTAATCGATGGAGAACCTCGACAGAGGCTGGCATGAATCTAAGGTGGAATGGTAGGTAGCAGTTGCCTAAACTGCACTGCTCCAAAATTAAGGGCGAAGGGAACTTCTTCCCTTTCTAAAACGAAGCAGATTCGGCTTGGGATTCCTGAATGGACGACCACAATGTAAAATTGAATAAATTAATTTACACGAATAAACGGAGAATGAATATAGCAGGGGTCAAGCTGGAATCACATTCATCTGGCAAGCTATCGGGAAAGTGAATACGAGCAGCCGATTGGTTGGACACCAGCTGGGGAGAGGGAATATTTTTTCAGGACAGGCAGTTTTGAAGAAAACTGTACGCATTTTTCGAATATTTTTCGTACCGGATGGCGCAGTTCATTACTGCGCATACGGAATGGCGTCGGGAACCGAAACAGCTGTTGGAGGAAGCGCGGAAACGAGTTGTTGGCTTGTGTTCGGCCGATTCCCCTCCATCCCCTCCACTACTTTTCACTAGCTTCCCCTATCCGAATTTCCAAACGATCCGGATGGATGTGAACCCTGTTTGCGGTTTAGCAAAGCGCGGTTCACATGGCGGATACGGCAAGCCCGGCTGGGCCGGACGCACCGGTTGGTGCGGCAATCACGGCAGCTCCGGCCAACTGTTCACAAGAGACGGAAAGCGAGAATCGACTGCATCCACGTGCTGTAACGTATTTGGCTCACCTGTTCCCTCAAAATATAACGTATGGTTTACCATTGAAATATGGTAAACATTCAAAATGTTTGTTTGAATAGAAGAATATCACTTAGAACAAGTTTTTTGCGATAACATTGATGATTAGGCTTTTTTTGCACTTAAACTCCTAAAATTTCAGCTCAATTTAACAAAGGCAAACTTAGTACAAAAGTTGTAGAAAATTCGCTCATACGATCATGCAGCATCCTTTGAATTGTTTTTATTTCACGCATCTAGAATCGTAGCCAACAATTTTTGAAGAGGGATAACACTTTTTCCAAAGTCGATTATAGGTTCGTAAACGAAACTTATAAACGGAGATCACACAGTTTTGGTAATTGACATTTTATCTAGTTTTTTCTCACTTTGGTCTCTCTTCAGTTTGTTTGGCAGCTTTCACTTGACTATGATCACGTCTCAAATAATTTTGAGTGGATGATTAACATTTGATACACCCTTGCAATCCTCATAAACGTTTTCTAGCTCCTACTACTGTAAATAAACTGGAAATAGATAGGAAATTCTGATGGAAATGATGAACTGTTTATATACAAACTCTCTGTTAGTCCAGTTGTAGTATTAAAGTAGGTGAATGAATTAGTAATTGATCGCTTTGCCTCTCCTCGTGACATCCTACGCTGATTTATAGGATATAACCAGCTACTAGAGGGCATACTACTTTTACAACATGTATTCAAATCGCACGAAGCAATGAATATCAGAAGAAATGAGTTTAGAGTGGGTGTGTATGTTTGAGGCTTCATCAACAGACTTTGTTTGAATGCATAGGATGACAAAAGTATATACACAAATAGATATTACACTAATTTGAATGTAAGTCGTTAGTAGTTTCAGAGATGAATAGTAGGAAAAATCTAATGTTATGTATTTTCCTCGGGTTTTTGGTCGTTAACATCGTGAGTCTTGGCAGCTGTCCATTTCGCAGTATTCTTCTCTAAAGTTTAGAAAATTTGCACCGAAATGGCCATCCGGAAGATGGTTTCATAAAGTCACAATATCAATAATTAAATTTACAGTCTAGGCGATGGGTTGTAGTTTCATTTACGAGGAACGTGCAAGGGCACCCCGGGAAGGTTGGCGGGAAGCCGGTTGCGCGTAAGCCCAGTGCGCAGAACGGCAAGCCCGGCAGCCGCGTCAAATATCTAATTTTTTTTATGTTGACAGTTCCCCCCAAGAGTCGACCTGCGTTTTGGCGCACTTTCGGCTCAGCCAATCAGAGCGCGCGGTCCATGTGAACGGCCCTCAAGAGGGTAGAAATACAATAATTTAGTGAAGTGGCTGACCAACCGTGAGGGAGAATTTCCATTTTAATAGAAAATATGAAGAAAACAGTGAGAATTGCTATAATATCGGTAAAAATTAAATAGGATCGCACTAACTGAACGGCTTCGAGCCCCTTGGAATCAAGCGCTGCAGGATTAGCACACATTGACTTGCATAAAGGAACGTTAAAACATTCCGAGTAGAGCAAGTGTGATAAGTAACCTAATGGAAAATGAAGACAAAAATAATCTAGTACATACAACTGAAATAAATAAATTCATGGGCGTATATTGCAGGGTGTTGAGCGTTAAAGGGTTGAACAGGGACGTTTATAAAAACGATAATTATGGTGAATGAACGGACCAAGCGTCAGAAGGAGTTTGTTTCAATTGAAAAACAGTTAGTAATGCGAAAATATACAGATTTATGAATTAGGAAACTCACCGAAAAGCTTGGCGTCCCACGACTTCTTGGTTGTTGGGGGACCAACACTCCTGGACTTTATTATCGCGGAATTAAACTGAAAAGAATCTCGGGTAGAGCGAGTAGGAGTAAAATTGATCGAAAATTTAGAGAGAAAATTCTAAGGAGTTTCAGGAAAAAATAAAACCGTGTTAACTCCCGCCCTTGTGAAGAACGTTGACAGAGGCAGGAAGGTCCAACGGAGAAATGGTAGAAATGAGGGGCGAAGGGAGGGGGAACCACTCCGAGATTCGGCTTGAGATTCCAAAATGGACGACCACAACATAAAATCAAATAAATTAATTTCCATGAATAACAGTTAGCGGGTGGAAATATGATAATTTTAGTGAAGCAGCGGACCAACAGTGAGGGGGAATGTCCGTTTCAAAAGAAAATACGGAGAAAACAGTGAGAAATGCTATAGGACCGGTATAAATTAAATAGGATGGAACGAATCCGAACAGCTTCGCGCCCCTTGGACTCAAGCGCCCGTAGGACTAGCACACGTTGACTTCCATTACCGAACGTAAAACATTTCATGTACAGCGAGTGTGATAAGTTACCTGATGGAAAATGTAGACAAAAATAATCTAATACATAAGAAAGAAAGAAATAATCTTACTACTGAAAGGAAGTAATTCATACGCGGATATTGCAGGGTGTTGGGCCTGGAAGGGTTGAACAGTGACGGTTATAAAAACGATAATTCCAGTGAAGGTACGGATCAAGTGTGAGAAGGAGTTTCTGTTTCAGTTGAAAATGTTCAGAGAACAGTTAGCATTGTAAGAATATACTGATACATAACTTGGAAAAAACTCACCGACCAGCTTGGCGTCCCTGGACTTCTTGGCGTGCGGAGGCTAACACTCGTGAACTAATTGATTATCGCGGATTTAGACTTAGAAGCATTTCGGGTTGAGCGTGTAGGAAAAAATTGATCGAAAATCAAGAGCGAAAGTTCTAAATTGGTACATACCTACTCACAAAAGGAAGAAATTGAAGAGCGGGTGCGGCAGATTGTTGAGCGCAGGCGGGATGGCGGCGGAATGGACAGAGGCTTATGTTTCAAGGAGGTACATCGATCATTTGTAATCGATAGTTCGGTGAACCGAAATTTTCTCTATCGATAATCCTTGCATGATATATAGGTTAATGTGCGGAGTATAGAAGTAATGAACAATAACTCGCAACTTTTAACTTGTCCCTCTCTGTTAAGAAGGGTTTTAAATGAGTGATTCTTTTGCTTTCAAGTTTACAAGGCCCGATATTGGGGACCCTACATCTGACCCGATCGCCGACCCAGAAATCGAACGTAGGAAACTCGAGCTGATGGTAACGATATATTGTTAGTGGGGGGGGGGGGGGGTGATGGATTTCAGGGGGAAAGGTGGGGTAATCCAGACCCCACCACTTCTTTCGTCTAGAAGGGGGGACAACGGATCCATTGCTCTGGGCCCGAGTTTCCTAGGGGGTCCGCGGAGGGAAAATCAAACAAATTAATGCACAGAACTTATCAAGACAATGAATTCAAAAAGAAAGTAGACTCCGTAATTGCATGAATATCGTATCGGTTTGACGTGGCAACGAATCAGAATTTTTCATTTTGATGGAAATTTGTCTCAATGAATGATTAAGAGACGGAAGAAGCCTGCCATAAATTCCTGGTGACATTTAGTTGACATATGGTCTAGGTGACAAATGGTCTAGCTGCATGTCTTAAACACCTTAGTAGTTTTACTACTGGCCCTGCCCTGAATCACGGACCAAAAATCCCCGGACAAAAAATCCTCGCGTTTAGCCCACCCCGGACAAAAAATCCCCGTGTGAAAAATGACAGAAATATCCTATCGTCTAGTTTGCTGGTATGGATGCTCGCTACGCTCGCATCTCAAAAACACAAAAATATCCTATATCAATCCTTTTAGTAAAGTATAGATCAGTTGGAAAAATAGAAGCGTTACCTATATAGTTTGCTGGTCTGGATGCTCGCTACGCTCGCATCTCAAAAACAGAAAAATATCCTATATCAATCCTTGTAGTAAAGTATAGATCAGTTGGAAAAATAGATGCGTTACCTATTCTGTGATTCAGCCCTAGTTTTCCGAAGCTGGGGATTTCTTGTCCGCCCTCGGGGATTTTTGTCCGCCTTCGGGGATTTTTTGTCCGCCCTAGGGGATTTTTCGTCCGGGGATTTTCCCCCTGGCCTCGCCCTACGTGCGAGCGGGAGTCGGGCGACATCAGCGTCACGGCCGATACCGGCGATTTACGCGACTGCAAGCGTTCACAGCGGGAAACTGTCCTATATGTGGGCGGTGCCGCAAATTGAAGAGAGCGCATTTTAATTAGGTTAGTTCCGTTTAATTAGGTTAGCGTGTCAATCAAATGACGAGTGCTTTTTCTGAATTCATTTAACAGAGATGATTTTTGTTGGCCTGAAACAGTCCAACTTTATTCATTGCATTTCCAATAAATGAAATTGACACATCTCATGAAATGAACATGTCAGAAATGAACATCTCATGAAATTTATCGATCAAGAACCTAATTCGGTGAATTCTTCAGCCTATTCTTGAATCGTTTCCGAATATGTGTATAGGCCCAAGCATTTTTTGTACTTCGCCCGTTCCTTTTGTAGGCATGTGTAATCAAAAATTTTACAGAAAAGCGATTTTGTAAAATTCACAGTATTCAGACTCATATTAACTCTTCCCAATTATTTCCCTTATTTAATCAATTGTACAATTTTTGAAACGAACGCAATGCCTATAGGTATATTACCTATTGCTCTCCCTGTCAAGTTGTTGTTTTTGAATAAAAACATACTTGAAATTATTTGTTTAGAATTTGAAATGTTTGGGTGCACATTTGCATAAGGGCCCAGTTGCTGGCCATCCCTGGGCCCGAATACCCATCCTCTCCACAGCCCAGCTCCTGGCGAACGGAACGTGAAATGCTCCGACAGGCGGACCGCACTGAATCAAATTTAGAATAGCCAAAATTGGTAGAATAACCACTTAGATCTAATAGGAGGTAGTTACAATTACCGTATTTGATGTAATTTCGGTGAAGCATGCTCAAATGTGGGCACAGCACTTTTCCTCAACTCATCAGAAAGAATTACGGCATTGATTCATTTTATACGTGGTCAAATGTTGAAAAGCAAGAAGGTGATTTTCCATTTAATTAGGGACAATCTTTATTTAAACGGAAAATTGAACTTATTTGTAGATGCTTACGGGAGCAGATGCATCAGAAATGTTGATTTTGACGAGAAAAAAATTGCGATCACTTGATGTAAGCTTCCGTTACATATGGATACACTCGGACGCATATTAAAGTTGCCTATACCAAAATCCTCATCTAAAAAATCCGGAATTCGCCACGCATGCTCCGTTCGAGATCTAGTTGGTCCTGACACCTGACACACGAAAAAAATTCCAATCATGCAGCATAATCGTGCAAGCGAATTGTCCAAAATCATCGTATTCTATTCGCCAAAGACAACCACTGTTATTCATACACTTATTCCACTCACGGATTCTGATCGATTTGTCTGTTAAGTTTATCTATCCATCACTAAAAGAATTGATTTAGGATTTTTTTTTTTGAGATAGCAAACCCAGACCAGCAAACTTAACACATCAAGTTAGCGAAATCTCGGGGCTTATTTAATAGCTTACCTACGGCACGGTAAAATGAACGTATTGATCTTTTGGCATTTTTTTTATAATATCGAAAGATGTGGAGCATAATCATGTTACAACGATTCGCGGAACAGAACAAAATCAACGCCTTCAATAGATTAGTCTACACGTAATGAGGGAATGCCGCGACAATTCTAAATTGCTTTGAGATTGGTCTCCTCTGACAACCCTGAGAAGCGTGATCGGACCTTTAGAACCCGAAAAAAATGAAACATATTCCCCAAAAAATGACATTAAAATTGGAAAACTGTAGGCTCAACATCCTTGTTATAAGGGTTTGCCGTTTACGTTAGCGCAGTTGCAATTAATGGCACTATAGTGTTGACATGGATGAAATTTTTATATTTTTTTTTATCCTGACTACCACAACAATTTGACTGCGATCAGTCTTCTAGAACCTGAGATTATTATGCTTAGAGGAAGAAGAAAACGTTTTTCTCAATGTTGCTCCAATTATGATAAATCAAAAGGGTAGAGCCATTTGGTTTTTTCACTTCGGCTCAATCGACAAAATCATTTTAAAATATGAAAGAAAAAACTAGGATCTTGAACCCCCTCTTTTTCAGTTTTCACGTTTAAAATTACTAGAGTAACATAAACTCAAGGTCATCTATAAGCTAATAGTGATATGAAATGATCTCCAAAATCTACGTCTGCTTAATAGGTAACGATAAACAATACGTACCTGTATATATTGTTGTTGTCATTTTACTTAGAAAGTCAAAATCGATTTTTTCCATAAACGGAAACGAATTCACGGTTCACGTATACGTACAGGGGTTAATTCCAGAAATATTTAATCATTGTAAAGCGGCTGATGTGCTCCCTTTTGTTTTATACTGAATTCCTTCGATTGGTTACCTCATCTGATTTATTTAGAATGAAGTGTGTTCAATCATTCTTACAAAATCCATTTGAACCTTCTAAAGCCATACTCTTCCACCCCTTTCTATTTTTTTTATAATAAGTCTTGAATTTTGACTTTCTTTTCCTTTTCCCCGGGAATTCGATTATTGGCTTTTCTTGTCCCTTAGGATTCTGATCCATGGTTTTTTGTACAGTATGAAATGTATTATAATCGTTTGGCTTTTGATTTTCCTCCCACCGTGCATGACAGGTAAGCATCGAAGGAAGAAGCCTGGAATCTGCTTGAAGAACTGGTAAAAGGATTGTAAATGTCTCTTTTATGATTACCACATTACTACCTGGTGATTTTCAATCAACGCTTGTCAAAGCTGTTCTATGATTGATTGTATTCTTTCTCTCTCTTCGGTTGGAGATGAACAAGTTTAAAATAAGTTATTAAGATTTCCAGGTTACCAAGTAAAATATTGGTTTTTACCAACCATTTTCAATTTAAAATGTTCTACTTTTAGTTTATTTAAATGTCCAATACTTTTACGTGAATATAGTTGATTATTTAGCCAATTACAAATCAGAGTTTTCGTTCAATTATATTTATAAATTTCCTGTCTTTGGTAGGGAAGGATATTTTAAGAATTCAGTTAGAGCTTTCAAAGCAGTTTCCCTTCGCGGAGAGCTCTTTATGGTGGGCACTCAAGAGAGTTGTTGAACTTGGTTAGAGACAATATTTTCAACAAAGTTTATTTTTAGCTAGGAAAAATTAAAGCTAGGATATTTCAATAATTACAGAAAATTGAATGAAAGCACTAAATTTGTTGTCTAATAGAAATAGCTAGGCTGCTGGAAGGTTTACTATTTTTGTTAATTAGGAAGGAAGATTTCCTATTTTCCCTCCAGTTCCATCAGCTTTTCTCCTTCTAGAATTACCAATAATAATTTGAATCATGAAGTTGTACCCAGATCTTTCGTACGAGGGATATGAAGTTGTATAATTAATTTCACTTTAACCAAAGTTTAACCTAATTCAAAATATAATATTATGAACAATTGAATATCGAAAATTTGGTAGAGTCTGAATTGTTGAAATATGGTTTCATTTTCGATTAAAACTAAACAGATTAGCTTAATTACCATTACAGCCTTCACTGAAAAGGGGAGGTGGTTGGGTGGCTATGCTTCCATTAGGATTCAATGAACGTATTTTGTGAGAGAGAGAAATCTTATTATCAAGTAATCGATTGAAGATTTGAGTTACCACTAGGGAACCATATTCCTTTAAAACAATGAATAGATAAGGAGAAACAGGGTTAATATTTGACAATTATTTTTTGAGCGATTCCAATAACTGTTGGAAGTTGATTTTAGAGATTGGGCTGCAGAAAATAACTGTTCAATTCGAACCATGAACGTTTCTTGTTTTGAGACAAATACAAATTTTTGAAGAAATTGAATTAATAATGAATACTTCTAAGGAGCGTTGAGGTTTCAATTGATTAGAATGTTCCTATTTAAACTGCTGTAATTTTTTGAAAGGCGTGGAGAGTGGACGTGGGATTATAAAACCAGAAAATCACAAGCAGATGTGAAAATTGGTTGTTTTATCACCTTTTTTAAATATATTTAAAGGCAGATTCAATCAACAAATGAAACTGGAGATAAAATCTAGACTGAAAAATGATGAATGTAATAGCAATACCGTCGTGCCAAAATCTGTTTCCTAACTATACAACTCATGGTAATATCAGCTAGAACCTTTTCAGTTCTTAATCAGTATATTTATTGATTATTAAATTAGAAGGTTACTTGTGTTGGTTGTTCGATTTGGGAAATTAAATGAACGCCCCTCAAAACCCGCTTGTAACCCTGAAGTAGAATCCGAATCTGCAATGAATGTAAGGTTTTTATTTTTTCTACGTATATAACACTTTCAATTTTGAATTTCTGGCAAAAAATTAAGCAGAGTTATAGTTTGAATTTTTCCCCAGCTTTTTATAGAGGCTTGCTCCATAATGAGTACAAGTCCCAGGGAAGCATTCCTACCTACAATACATGAATAAACGTAATGGATTGTAGGTAGGAATGCTTCCATGCATGATACTAAGGTACCATTATAATTGTTATATCGTGAGGTTGGTGGTGAAGGTGATCAAGTGCATTGTTTTGAGAAAATGAGGTTTCGTTCACTCTGGATAATATAAAACATAACAGCTGAGAATTTAAGAGAGAAACAACACGGAGGAAAATGGCAAAAACCATCAATAAAATATAAGTATAAATAAATGAACCAGTTGAGCACTCAAGAACAAGTGGCATTTAATTAAAGAATTAACAACACAACACACGAGAATTAATTGATGAAATACCATCACATTACAAGTAAAGTATTTGAACTGTCATTTAATCGCCATTATTTGTATAAGTATAATATGGTTGTGGAAATTCTTCAGCTTACTAGTAAAGTCAGTCAAATCGCAGCTGAGGAGAAATCTAATGGAAGTTTGTTGAATTTTTCCCTTTTGTATTAATTTATATTCTCCAGAAGGAAACCATTTAGTTAGAAAAGTAACTAAGAAGAGAATCCTCAGGTTTTTCATACATTTTAAAGGAAATCCTTACATCTTCATCTCGCCTTATGATTATTGAACAAAAAATCAGTCGAGACGACTTCAATGGTAAAAATATGGTACTTAGTAGAGTTATTGCAAGTGCTACAGAGCTGCGGTTGGTTGCAAGGGACTATGCATTTTTTTCTTAAGTAATAAAAGTTAAAAATTTGATAATAATAACTATCATTCATTAATTATTCACAGATTTTATTTTTGAACCAAGGTGCAAAAAGTAAAATGTTCTAAAATGCAAAAAACTAACATTTTTTAAAATTCAGTGTTGAATAACGCCATCTTTGAAACTAGCGTAAAATGTTCTTTGGGATCCTCCCAAAGAAGAGGATCAGAACAAGTTCCAGTCCTGCAGCATGATGATGAAATTGAGTTAAAATTCAGATTAGAGACTAGATCGCGAAAAAAAAAACTGGGTTTAGATCATACTCTTCGATTCAAACAAAGATTTTGGCTTTTTAAATTTTTTGAATTACATTTTAAATCTTGCAGTTTAGAACATTTTCCTTTTTGCCTCTTGGTTCAAAAAATTAAACACGTGAATAATAGTTGAGTATAATAAAAATGTTTAACCCCCATTACTGAAGAACATTTCTGCGTCTCATGCAACCAACCTCTGTTACACCGACAATACCTGAGCCACGATTTTTTTGCCATTCAACAATCTTTTCTTTCAACAATCTTAAGGCAAGATCAAGAGGTACGGTTTTCCTTTGCAATGATGAAGAACCAGAGGATTCTCTTTTTAATTACATTCTCATAAAGTAGTAGGTAGAAATGTTATCAGAAAGAAAAAGGAGGGCTAAAAGTAAATGGTTTCCTTATCGAGAATAGGAATTAATACGAAGGGGAAAGAGTTCTTTCCAAGACAGAGAACAAATGGGTGGATCACAAATTGATTCTCGAAAACCAGGATTTATAACATAAGTCTTGGAGGTTGATGCCACGAGGAGGGAATAGAAGAAAAACGTTGACGTGGGGTCTGACCAGCACAATCGCGAGATGGACACAAACAATTTCCCTGAGAATCTTCAGGTGATGAATCCTATCCTGACCCCCTAGTTATCTTTCTGGGAGGACACAGTTCGGATTGTAATACGCCTCTTGGCAATAACAAAGATAACGCGTCAAACGTTACGTTTATAATTGTATTATCTATAAAGTCTTATATTTCATCTTATTCCTTCGAATAAAGTTCAATTCAAAGAGTCATTTGTTGGAAAAACTTGAGTTTTGAAGTTCCACCTCCGTTCCAATGTTGATAAGCAATGAAAAAGTTGATAAGCCTTGATCAAAAGCATTCCTGTTTTTTAATTCCATTTGCTGTTTTGATAGAATGAAACTCAGTCATAATTGATGTCCCACTACTATTTGAGTTCTAGGTTAAAACGTCCTACCTAACATTCTCTCTCAAGTTGAAGTGCTCTAACCAACTAAACTTTAACTCGGCCTCAGTGACTAATTTTCTTAATTACTACAAATCAGAAGAATTGGGTAGTAACTAATTACACCATAATTAAATACAGCTGCAATTACTTTTAGTAGTTTTTTGGCGAATTGAAAAGTAAAGTAAATAAGACTGGATTCATGAAAGTAATCTTCTTGAAGCAACCTACCGAAAGTAATACAACCGATCTCAATTAAAATTACCTGCAAATGAGTAATTGCAAAGTAATTTAATGAAAAATCATCTTAAATGCAAGCAGGTTCACTTACCCAAGTAGAACCACTTGTCCAGGTCCCTCATGTACCCAGGTTCCCAGGTCATTCTCAAGCAGGGAAGACTGCTGACAGGAGCACAGGCAGATCTACAACCCCTGGTCAAAATGAAAAAGATACCTGATATTAATCATATTAATATTGATGAAAGTATAATATTATCATACTTTTTTCCAATCCTCGAAGAGCAGAAGAGTTTCAAATTGACACGCATAACAAACACTAAGGATGGGTGAGTGGAAGGTGGAGTGGTGAGTTTCGTGAGGGGGGTTAGGGGTTCGCTGTCTGGGAGCAACGCTCTGCCTGTGCAACAATGGGCGGAGCTTGGACGTGAAACACAGCGATTTACGTTGTTTGATTTGATCTGGCCCTAAAGAATGAACCAATGAGAGCGCCCAAAATAAAGCGCTGGGATAAATTGTAGGAAATTGAGGATGATCGAGTTCTACAGCCTCGTATGTGTACATGACACACGATCCCACTTATGCAGGTCATTCTACATATACTTTTATATTGGAATTGATATGAAATTATTAGATTGTGCTTCCCCAACTACCCTGAATATTTGAGCCTGATCAGGCCAATGGAACCTGAGGAAATTATGGTTCGAGGATTTTGCATTAGCGAAGACTGATGTATTGATTTCTGCGCAATGCAACTTATTGAGGACCATCTCAAGCGTAATCAGCATATTAACGTGGAATTTTATCGAAATCGGATGATAGCTGTAGAAATTATGCTTGTTACAAGGATCGGTGGACAAGGACAGACACACAGACAGACAGACACGAAACGGAAATTGTTCAGAATGGCCCAAAATGCGAGTGGAAATTTTGATTTAGGAAACAATTGAAAGTATTTTTAATCATTAAACCTCCCCTATCAATTTCATCAGTAACAAATGCATCATCTTTTTTTCGCATACTCCATTAAGCGTAATTTTCTTATGGCCTAGTCGTCCAATTTCTCTGTATTTGGAAAATGACGATTTGATTAGCCCTCATTTGTTTTATCTCGATTTTATCATTAATACGTGCGCCACTGCGCACGTGTGAACCTCAATTCCACATGATAAGTATGATTTCTACAATATCCAATGAAACTAATTGTTCCCGACTTACTGGTAACATGGGTAACGTCAGTATCTATAATAATTTTCTCATTGATAAAATAAAATCATAAAATTCATGTTACGGGTAAGTAAAATGAGGGGAAAAAAAATATTCCAAGAAATGGGTACCTACGTGGTCCAATTTCCAGTTAAGCTTTTGACCAGTCACCACTGTTGTGGTTTTGCGAGAAGAATTATTTCCAAGAAGGCAATGTGAGTCGTAATACAATTCTATTTCAATCCAGTTATCCATTCTGGTTAAACTCGTGAACTTACAGTCTGCAACAATCTCCCTGCGCGACAGATGCTTATTCCTGAATAATTGTAGCTTTTACTGTAGAACATGAGAAGGGCCCTGAGATGGAGATGGGAAGCTGAGACGTTATTAAATAAAGAAGTCGATGAGATGAGATGAGACCAGTGACTTCGGACTGGGCGGCGGTGGGATCGGGACTTAACGGAGGAGGGAACTTGGCGAACACAAAGGGAACTTCTCCCCGGAGTAGATTAGCTGAACCCTGAGCGTATAATTCAAATGCAGGGCGCGGACTTTGAGAGCCAAACAGATAGCATGGGACAGGGTGAAAGATCGTTGTTTTTTGTTTATTAATTGACTTTTACGAGGCGACAACAAAAAGACCAGGCCCCAGAGCCCCGACAGAAAGCTGGGTAAGTGTCTCCCAAGGAACCGGTTCCTCACTTTACAATGCAATTCAAATGGAACATCTCGACGACGTTTGTTTCATACATAATTTTATACATATTTCTCGAGTCAGGGTCCTTGGACTTCTGTTGACCCCCTACTCAAGCGAGCAGGTTGGGTTCAACATTAATTTATCTCGAGGTTTGACACCATTTAAATTCCTTTTTCTCGCAGATAACATCCTATCGGTCTTTCACTCTTACCTCACACGATACGTTTCTCAAGGAACTTGAAATATGGCCGTGTACAACAAAATTGTTTGTTATACTTATACAATTCTCATAACCCGAAGTGTCAAATGAGTCTAGTCTAAAGTTGAGTCTCATTTCTATGGATCAAATACTCCTAAAGCCCGAAACTTGAATGTTTCGTAATCCACAACCCCAAATTTAACTTTTTGTTAATATAAACTTATTAAAATTTCCTTTTTGATACTAAAATTTCTCGTGTCATCCATTTTTATTGTAAACCACGAAATTGCCTACAATGTGGCGGAATTATTTTCAATAATTATCCTTTCTGATCGTATTGTATACGTTTTTTAGAACCCAACCTCAAAATTTGTCCTTTTATTGTCCAGATGCGTAGATTGAAAATCTGCTATGTCCGTTCTCAAAACGTAACACACGCGTACGTTACGTAAAAACTACGATATTGCACAACATTTGAAAGTCTTTCAGCAGGTTCCTAAAGCACTTAACTTGATTATTTAGACACTGGTGAACATAGAAATCGTACTTTTCATGCCCAACATTCAGTTATTTCGTAGGCTTGGATGAAAAATGCAATCGAACATGTAATATGAATTACCTGGTGGGAATGAACTAAAACGAAAAAAGGAGGTGCATATGGCGTATTATACTCAGGATCGTTAAACCGCGCTTTCGCCACGGTTTACAATATGAGGAATTTTGAAAAAAACACTGTCAAATCGAATTTCAACAATCGAAATAACTACCAGGAGAAATTTTGATTTTAGAAAAAAAATTGAATCTCCCGAATGAATGAAAACAAAGCTTCCTCTACCATTCATAAGTTGACTAGGAATCATCCTCCACATGAGCAAAAGTGGATTCTGGAGTGCCTGTCCACGGCATATTGGACACTATACCACTCTAATGATCGGCAGTTCACTGATCTTCATATTTAGTTGTTCCAATTGTGGGTTTCTACGAGTGTTTCCAATTGTATCAAGCATTGTCTCTGGCTGTTCAATGCCGTTCTAATAGACGGATAATCTCCATATGAGGATTACAACACAGAAATAATGAACCCTCAGGTAGATATTTGCTGCGTTTTAATGAATAGAATGAGGCACTAACCATTCGTGCTCCAAGAGGGTTGAAAGACAAATATTGTCAACTTGAATATAAATCCCTAAGCCGAGTTTTCTGAGCTGAAATAGAATAAAACTTTATGTAACAATTTGCATTTACCATAGCCGATTGTACACTAATCATTGTTTCTTTCAGTCACAGCCCCTATTAGTTGAAGAAAAAATTTTAAATGTCGACATCAAAGAGACTGTGTTTGTGGAGTCAAAGGTAGATGATTCGCAGCGGGAAAAAAACTAGGTAGGCAATGAAACCTAATAATGAGAAGATAAGATGAAGAAAAAAGTTCGAGCGCATCAAAAGAAAAACAAACAGAACATGCAAAGTGAAACAATTTCTTTCTCTTGAGGCAGTAAACTTGTTCCACCATCAAAGGCATTAAAAAAAAAAAAGATTAAATGCAATCCTTTGTTATCTATTCTCGTTAAGCGAAAACGAATTTGTAGATTGTAAAGCGAGGATTTTCTCGCTTGAAGTTCATTAGACCTCACAAGGGAGGCACCAATAAAGGAGGGAGCAGTTGTTGGGGCAATCAGAAAAGGCAGCCTCCACCCCGGGCCTCCCGCTCCCCGCCCGGTTCTTCTTAAGGAATCGTTAGCTTCCCAACTTCGTTTCAGTCATTCATCAGACGACTAAGTAAGGCTGCGGAATTGTTCCACGGCTTAGAAGTTTTACTGTTGCTCTAATTGAGGTGGCAAACATTTTCGAGGAGGCCCCCGAAATGTCATTAGTCTTGGAGCTCGGCAAAAGTTCCCGATCCGGGGGAAACCATTTGTTTGTTTGAGCTGACTTTCGAGCCCTCTCCCCGACAGAGGTTTCCCCGTTTTCTTCGAAGAATATGTGGAAATTCACAATTCAATAAGAGCCGGTGGCTCGGGACTGTGATTAATGTATCGGAACCGGGTAGGGGGATAGAACATTCGTCTGTCGTGTGGCAGTCCTCTCAAGTTACGTACTTAGAAAGGTGCTGAAATTCTGACTGTGCAACATAATAACGCAGGCCAACATTTTTTGAATTGTAAGTCCATTAATCGACCAGAATGTTCGAAAGAAAACCAATCTGAAACTATTACGCAAAATTATTTTTTTGTATTTTAGAAGGTGTAACTTAACAAAATCATTAAACTGCGAGGGTCAGTTCTAGAGCTCATTGCCAACAAAAATGACTCATTCTTTGTTTAGAGGTTTTGTTTTTGACTTACTTCATTCTTAAAGACTGTTCTGGGGTTCCCGGTCATAACTCACTTAAACTACTATTTCAAATTAATTCCGAGGACACTGTTGGAAAGAGCATTAAATTTCCTATCTCTCTAAAGGAAAAAAGAAAAGTTTCAACACGGCTTACAAGGTGACGAATTAGTCCGAAAATTAGATTTTGAGAATGCAGGAAAAAAAACTACTTTCTTTTGGTTTTCTCGTGCTCATGATAAACAGGTTTTGTTTGATAAGAACGAGTTTGATATTGGATTTTTGAATTGTGATCCTCTTGAACTTCTGCACTAATATTATAAATAAGGGACTTGGAGACTCAAATTTGCAAGCTGAAACTTCAATTGGTATGGTATTATTTGCTCATGCTAGATTAAGCCGTTCTGACAAGGGGAAAGAGCCTGAAAATCCTTTAGGTAGTTGTTGAGTACGGAGGCCCGAGAGGGTCACCATTCGATTAAGCGTAAAAAATTCTATTTCACAGTATGAATCCACGGTTTTTATTGCTTGACGCGAAAACGGATAGTTTATATCAATTATTGTAAGGAGAGTTACAGTTTGGAATGAATGAAAACTGCGAAGAATTTTTTTTTATTTTCAAGGAATATTTGTTAAGATAAATTTTTGGCGAAAACAAACCAAGAAAATATGATCATAAGATCATTGGATTTTTAGTTCGTGTGCATGCTTATGACTGAGGGAGTTCCGGAAAATAATTGTCTGTTGAAGTAGGTACACAACTTGCCCATAACCCTTCGGATGTTGGAAAACAAAAAAGTAGCGAGTTGGTGAATTGCCGAATGACCCCCTAATTGGGCCAAACGCAAAACCGAGAGCTTAGCTGGGGTCGGTCGAGCATCAAAAAACAATTTGCGTTTTCCGTAAGTGATGGAAAGGAAACAAGAAAACGGCGGAGAAAGGAAAAAGTAGGAAGACAATGCTATTGTTTCGATAATGAAGGGTATAGATGGCTGGGGATAAAGTGAGGATTTACTACATACTTAAGTGAGGGGGGTAGTAACAAATGGCGGAGCGATACGAGAGAGAAGGGGAGGGGAGGGTTTGTGCCCAGTGTAACAAATTTCCATGTTACGACGGACAATTCAGACCACCTTGTTACTTGGTGGCTTTCCTTGTCACTAGGCCCCTATCGGCCTGAAGCTGTCACTCCACGCCCTATGACCAACGACCAGGCCTCATTAGTTGTCCTATTCTATGGGGGGAAGCCTTTTCGTTTTCTTCTGTTTCCAATCTGGAATAAAGCTGAAATATGCCTGAGGCCATCACTCGCGAGGCTAACGACGCCTCTTGTGTCCGCGGAAGGCGCTCTACAACTCGTCCGAACGGAAAGGGCTCCTCCGTCCACTGGAGACAGAAAGCTGTGAACTCAGTTCGTCCGAAAACGCAGGAACGATCCAAACATGTGATTTGGATGGGGACTGCGTCCATTTTGCCCAGATAGCTTGTTCATTTTCGAATTCGGATTGGAAATTAGTAGGATTCGAACTAGGAACCGCGTGAACGATTATTCATCTCTCGCTAAGTGGATCCACGTTAACACGGTCGGCCACCCCAACCCCCGCTGAAGTTTTCAGGGTATGTGCGAACAGATGTACATGATTCCCTAACAATTTCATCGATTAAAAATTATTAGTTTCATCCAGAATGCGTGAGTAAATGTAAAACCGACCGAAAAACAGATTCTTGAGGGCTTCGATCTCGCTAAAATTCGGGGGTTGGTCGGGGGAACAGCGTTTCGAAAATCTTTCATATGAATTTCAACACGATCGTTTCATTAGTAGCAGCAGGGCATGAGCAACCGTGAGATGCTTGTAAAAAATCTAATTTTTACAGTTGTCCTCTGATTATGTGGAAATTTTTCCGGGTACGTGGATGCTGTAGATTCTCTCAGGGGTGCGTGAAGATCTAGAGGGTTCCTCATCAGCTAACCCGTATTTGTTGATTTCCTCGTGAACAACGATGTTTTGCCTGTGTGTCGTACCCTCGTAACTTTATCTAATGACGAACTATCTCTGTCCGTCTCAGAGTATGGAACCTCAACGGCAGATTAGATTCTAATATTAGCAACTCTCTGAAATGAAGCAAACTCACCCGTTTCATTGGTTTTTCCTCTGAAGCTAGGCTTCGTCAGTAGAGGGACGACTACTAGAATTGATGCGAGGGGGTGCGGGAAAACCCAAACACGAGAAAGAAATAACTGATTATAAATCCGTGTAAAGATAGGTGAAAGTCTGCGTGTGTCTGAATATGTTTTTGAGTATATGAGTGTGACAAATTTTGCCGACCACCCAGCTTGCAATTCTCAATCGATTTTAATGTTTATTTTTATTCGATCTCAGTTTCGCTCTAGTTGTGCAACCAACCTCGGCAATTTCTTTTTGTTGTTCGATTTTATTGTTTGTCTAACGAAACCTCTCTTGTAAAATAAACCTCAGACATTTTGGAATTTGATGTCGGGATTGCCGATGGAAGAGGTAATGGGCTATCCGTTCATCTGCTCTTCATACCCACTAGAATTCTGTCTCAGCCGATTTTCGTGCTTTTTTGTTCGATTGAGAATTAGGTAAAAATACTCATAAATGTTACCTAGAATGATGTTCAAAAGTGTGATCATACAGGGCATATGGGCGTCTCTGTTAGTCCTTCGGAATAAATGTTTGTTGAAACCCTCAATTTCTCTGAACTGAAACATATATCCTCAATGTCTTAATCTATATTACCTAGGGGCGAGGATTGGTTGGGGATCTGCAATGGCTTCGCCTACTTGAAGACGTTGATGTCTGTGGGAATCCATATCATCAGCTTAAATTCTGTATGTTTCAACATTAAAGATCTTTCAAGATTATTTAAAACGGCACAGTAGTCTATACGTTCATATTACCGATACGAAGAAGCTGCCACAATAAACTTCGTAGACTCCCAAAAATTATTACGTACTACATGTTTTTGGATCGGTGTGCCATACCAGCAATCGAACTGACTTCAATGGGGACCATCTTTACCAGAGCAACCTATCTTTCGGTCCTAGAGTATGAAATTCATACACAACTGTCTAGATACTAATCCACACAATTCCTGAAAATTTCATCATAAACGGGCTTAAAACTTAGTTTATTTTAATTTTGTGATTTGACTAGAAAATGGCACAAGCAGAGACAAACATACACGGAACCAAAATTCATCAGCAAGGTCTGTAACTCAAAAACCAAGTGATCATTTTGATTTTAGATTGCATCAACTTTTCAACTTCGTGCACAAACACTAAAGCAATTTCGGTAGAGGATGTGCGAAAATTTTTGAAATACATGACGAAATTCGGTTGTAATCATTATTTACGATTGTTGGGAATGGATATTCAGTACGTCTTAGCAGGTTAGTATTACTATTAGAGTCAAATATTGATAGTGGTATCATCAACAAAAATTATTGAACGAGCAAATGTAATTGTCAAATCGGTGCAACATCCAATAAATATGAAAACTTGAATTACAACTACTGAGAGCCGATAGAGAAGGCGAGATGTTCTTCGGTCTCAGTGAATCGTGTGCGAACGTGAGATGTATTTGAGAAAAGAGGCGGTGTGTTGGCTCGAATGTGTTTAGCTCAGGTATTGTAGGGAAGATAGAAGTGTAGTGGAGCTGTAATGGGGTGCGCTTTGACCGAACAATCGGTTCGCATTCAAAACCTCGACACAAATTTAATCCGGAGAAACACAAGAGGGGGACAATGCTTGTATAATTATTCAGCCTGTCTGTAGCTACCGGGTGTCAAAACAATGCCACTTTCCCTTGAATTAATAGCGGCGGCTACACAATGAACAATAACTGATTCACTCTAAGCACTAACTCCTAACCTCACTCCGACAAACAGACCTTCCAGTCAATCACTGAGTTAAACAGCCCCGGGCCTTGGCGAGTTACCTGATTGAGCTTTGAAATAACAGTGGGTGGCTAAGTTTAGATATGTAACAAGGCCAGATCAGATGCGCGTAGAATACGTATTTCTTTTTTTATAAAGCTTGAGTCGATTGCTGAGTAATTACTAAGATGGTGCACGGGGCAAGCCAAGTAGGAAGCACAATTTAATAATAAATTATGCATGTCAGTTTTGACTCGGTGTTTAACAGAGATGACGAATGGTGTCATTTTAATGAGAGAGGTGCTAAAAAATCGATTTCCTGACATGAATTTAAGAACGGATATGCCTCTCAAAGTAGGCAATTGAGGGGAAAATTAAGTAAATAATTGAAGGCTGAGAATAGAATGGAAAAAAAGGAAAATTGGAGCGTGTTTCGCACTGAAGGAAATTTATATTTTATGGATTAAGAATGATGGGAAGTCTAAATTGTTAAGGAGAAGCTTGCGGAGTAATGAGACGTCGACCATATTTCTCATGTCCTCCTGAGGATGTGGCCGATACTTCAAGCCCATCTTGGAACAATCCAGGATTCTGAAAAGTATACCCAGTAAGTAAGTCATCCCAGTATCCCAGTAATTACCAAGCAGTCAGTGCTTGGGTCCCAGGCAGTTTCTGACGATGGGTGCAAGTGCTGTACACTGGACATATAGTGCTTGGTTCGGCAGGGTGCCCAGGTCGGGTAGACAAATGTCCTGGGAAGGAGTTGGAGGTAACGACCTCCTCGTCCAGGCACAATAGGCCCACCAGGTCCTCAGTGGTCTAAAAAATGGAAAAAAGTAAGCCCTACCGCTTTTTCAAGTTGTATCTTATTGACACTGAAGTAAGGGGACCCAACCACAACAAAGCCATATTCGAGGATCGGCAATATAAGCTATTTGTACGACAGGGTTACAGCTTGGGCATTAGAAAAGTCACTGGTATTTCAATTTAGAAACCCTCAAAGGGGTTTGGACAAAATTGAGTAGACAAGCTTTGAAAATTTTAGCTGAGAATCGAGTGTTCCTCTAAGGCCGCGTCTTACGTGGAAAACAAACGCGAGCGATGCGATTGGAACGAACCGCTTACGATCCCAAAACGTGTGTCTTACGAGTGGACACACATCGCGTTGTCGCAGAAGCAGGATACGTCACATGGGCATCCATTCCTCCAGAGTTATTTCATACTCTGTAATGAGTCATTTTACTCCTTTCATCGACGTCGTTGATGTACTATTTGGAGAGAAAAAAAGCCAGTTAATACAATTTTTCGGCTCCGAAGAAAACTACTTGAGTTTGACCATTTGTACCCCAAAAGCCGTCAAAATGAGGAGTTACTTCTTTCTTATTCTCGAATAACAATATCAACTTATGATTACATATTTCTGAGAATAAAAGAAAAATTCTCACATAACACATCGAAAAATTTTCAAAGCCCGATTTCTGTTGAAAACGGCTGATAAGTGAGCGCTCACGTAAGTTCAATGCAGCTGTACGCTTCTGATAATACTTCATATTATACGAGTACAATAATATTAGTAATAATTTATAATACATAACAATGGTTCATAATAAACGTACCGAAACTGCGTTCCTCTCTTAATAGGAAACCTATGCCTATAACTGCAAAATAATTAGGTACCTTTAACTTTATGCACATTACTAAAAGGAAAAAAGACCATCAAGAACAGAGATAGAGCCAAATAAAAAATAACTTATTTTTCAGAAAATGGTAACATTATCTATTAATCATTTTGTTGAAGATCTCTCATCAGAATACTTTGAAATCCATTTCGTACTTCAAGTTTTTGAACATCGTTCACTTGAAAATCATAGAAATATTGCGCGACGAAAATCAAACCACGCGACGCGAGCGTATGCCGCAACAAACGCGATGTTACGTAAGACACTTCTACGGAATTCTATAGTTTGATCGCGCTAACAAATCGCATTGGTCGCCAGCTCGCTCGCGTTCGTTTTCCACGTATGAGCATAAAGTGACGTTGAAGCTGACGATCACCTACCTTAAAATACAACTTCATGATATGAGGTGACCCTTAATGTGAGGTCATGGGCCACTTGGATGGGTTCAGGACATAACTGTTCGACGAACACCGCTCCATCAAATCATCAAGGAGCTCTTGCAACAAAGGGGTCCTCCGAGCGGACAGCAAATCTTGAGATCTTCAGAAAACTAAAACAAACAAAAAAAACTTTGAGTTCAGGAACAAGGAGTCTACACATTCGATCATCAGAAGGAACATCAAAAGTCCGAAATGAGAACCTTGACGAACAACCGATGATGTTAGATATGATCCGAATATGGCAAACTTAAATCTTAACTGATAACAATCCTGAAGATAACTTTGTCTATTCATTTGATGTTATACCTTCGGGAGTGAGCAAACAAAAGGTATGTCTAGTTATGTGGGCATTATAGCCTTCCTAGCATTTTAACACGGAGAACAGTCAATCACCTTGATAGTATTTTCGAAATGCACTAGTAGTTAGAGAATGAAAACTTGGTGTCAAAAATCCGTTTATGCAAAACGCACCAGTTAAAATCCCTGAAACATTAATCGAAATCAGCTGAATATTTTAGGCACCTTGCAGCTAACAAGGAATTTCTGCTTGCACTGTAGCTACAGCGATTTGATCATGAAAATACGGTGTTATAAACACATGCACAATTTTGCGTTACTAGCACACATGCTGCGTTTATTGCATATAGTCGAAAATTGTTCCAAAATGAATGAATGGTTTTCCATTTTTTTCCGTTATGCCCAAGACAATAAGTTACTAGCTATTATAGTCGAAAAGCAAATTTTTTTGTTAGCAAATTTCTCCAATTGAATTAAATGTTGAATCAAAATCCATGACACCAGTTTAGTAATGTCGCAATATCAAACGTCACCCTGCAAAGGTGTGCAGCAAAGAAAGTGTTTATTGAATGGATCTCCAAAGAATCATTACTCAGTAATGATTGATGCACTAGCACAAGTTGTACCTGTGAATATGAGAAAGCTTTTGGATGTGAGATTTTTCGTGAAATGAGAAACGATTTCTCAGATGATGACGATGGCTTACTGTTTTTGATCTGGATGAGTAGATGACATCACGGAAATCAAATGAAGATGACGAAATTTGCTAAACGATTTTCGAATTCTGTATAGGCCTACTTAATTTCTACAGCACAGCCTTGGCTGTCACTGTGGAAGCAACAGATTGAAGAGAACCAGCGTGGAAAGGCGACACTAAATCAGAAAGTGAATGCCGAGGGTTCCTAGAATAGAACAGAACAGCGGCAAAAGGGCCAAATCTTTTCCGCTCCCTTCAAAGGCGCTAAGAAACAGCAATTAAATGAGCTAATTGCGCTGTTGTAGGATAGAAGACCAGACCAGAGCGCTTGGGAGGGGTTGACTTTATCAAAACTTTTGAATGAATAGAACCCCAATTCAAGGCATTATAATTATTAACCTTTATTCTTCTATTGTCAGTCACTCAGTTCACGTGCTTTTCTTCCACCTCTGCCTTTCAGCTTGATTCTCTTCCCTATTTCTCATCCGAACGAATTCTTCGTTATTCGCTTCATCAGCTCCCTGGGGTATGCACAGAATAATTCGAATCATTATCAATCTCAAGTTACTTGGTTTATTATTTCACGACTGTGAGGATAGTGTGTGAACAGTTACCGTGCCAAAGAACGTCTTTCATAGACACGCAACCAACTAAAAGGAAGGTGGTTTTGATACGGCTTTTGTCGGATATTTCATTTTCTTAGCTCTTCCCTCAACCTCCTTATGCTATGGATTTCGGTCGATAAGCAGAAAACTCCGTTCAGAACGAAAAGGCCAACGCAGAAATTAGTTTCAGACCACTGTGACACCTCGGCGTGAAAAAAATCGAGGGTCCCCGTATATGTGTGTGTGGTAAGATTCAGATTCACTTGTAGGATCCACCAGTAAGCTGCTTCCCAGTCCTCAATATCCTTCACAAATACACAATTGTTGGGTTTATGCTCCCGATTCTACCTTGGAAAGGGATAGAATGTGAATATTTTTGAGAAGCAAACAAAAATTAATCCAATAGCAAAGTGATCATTATCATATTTTTAGATAGCCCTGAACAATTCGGTTTGGTGCAGCTCAAATACCATGAAAATATGCTAAAAGAATCGTTCGCTTAATGGTTTGGATCTTTGAAACAAGTATCCATACATAGTACACTAAGAGGAAGAAGGATTGATACGCGTGTCATATGCGTCCTACAAGTGCTATAAAGGAGCCGTTTCTAGACGGGAACTGTCCATTTCGCAGTGGTTACTGGAGGGACCATAACACACCAATACCAAACCAGTTCAACGGTTTTGCTTAAAGGAAGTGCGCGAAATAAATTTGACAACCTCGTTTGTTACATCGCAGGGTTTAGTTTTAACGATTTCACCATGACTGTCTCTCCTTCCAGTAACACTACACCCCGTAACTTCCCTCCACACTGCACTCCGTTCCTCATTGAAGATTATGTTTCTGTACAGATGCTTAATATTCAATATACATCATATTTAAAAAAAATAAAACAACACTAAAATTGGGGGACGGAATGAAGAGAACCACGTAAAGGCTAACGGAAGACGGCTGTTTTGCTATCGCTGATGATCTCGTTTGCATTAATCTTTGTTCTACTATTTTATCCAGCTGGTTAAAGATGAGGATTTTTCGTAAAAACTATTTTTGTTATTCATAGGTCGCATATCCACGGTCAATTTGAACGTGTAGGTTGATAGGTCAATGTAGGTCGCTTATTGCATGCGTACCGAAGGATTTGTACTTATAATCCAAGCACAACCTCATCACTAAAAATTTACGCATATTCCACCGATTTGTGCATTAGTGGTAGAGGACCTCGATTGTCGGCCTGGATTGATTAAGACGAAAGTGTCGCGTGAAATTGAAAAATCATCAACCCAAACACACAATCTGGTCTCTTATGATAAGTATGTGGTGTTATTCATTGGGTCAAACCTCTTGCTGGATAATTAAATTCAGTAGACCCGTAAAATGCCCGTCAAATGATTATCGACATACCGGTATTTTATAGCAATGATAAATCCGAACACAATTCGAGAAAATCAAATCCATTTTCGGATCATACGATTAGGAATGCCTGTAGGCACAGCTGGATGGATGGCAAAAGAGGTTCATTTGAGGAGGAAATCAAACTGCAACCACGTTATCCGCACATTTCCTTCACCTTGCGGCGAACGTGAATCGATGTGGTGACTCAATCTGCTTCATGAATCAAGCTGCCTTCGCTACTTGAGGGGACCTTTTGTTAGTTGCCAATTTCCGAATGTAGGTGTCTCATTGGGGGAACATTGAACAACATCTGCTGAGTTGTTTAAGCGCTCTACATATTAGTTAAGGACTTCAAGCTGCTAGCCATCTAGTTCACAAAGAGGTTTACGAGCAAAATAGTCGTACATTCAATTTTACACTTCGCTTCTTGGCTTACCAATATGTCACTTAGCGAGTTTAAACGAATATCTAGTAAGCTCCCGTAATGTAATCAACCCTTAAATGTAACAATTGCAGCCAAATAGACGATGACTCCTCTGTTTTACAGCTTTTAAGCCACTGCATCAGTTTCAAATTCTATATTCTGGCTGCATGGTTCTCGTATTCATTCAGTAACAGCTTTTTACAGAGTAGAAGATTACACATGGCTTTTCATGCAAATAATCAGTAGTACAATGATCTTCTTAACGTATTGTTTCATGAACAAATTCAAATACAATGAAAGAGTAAGTATTAATTTGGTAGGAAGGAAACTTAAATCCAATTTCTTCTTGGTTTAGAAACTCATTAACAGCAACTTGCAGGAATGTTTCGTTTCTAATGTAAGAGTCGCATTAAACCCGTTACTACAATATCCTGCTCGAAATGCCACGATTTGGGCAAAAAACGGATCGGTAGAAAATGAAATAACATCACAGATATTGGGGTTGTACGTCCCGGCAGCAGATGAACACAGGGAAGAAGAACCCACGTCCCCATGGCGTCATTTTACTTGTTCCCCACAAGCGTTTTGTCCACTTCCAATTTCCAAAAATGTCCACCAGGTTTATGCCTCACGACTCCTCTAACACGACTTCTGGCTTGACCAGATGGATATATTGGATTTCTATGTCCACTACCAACGGACAAGGGGGTCCCTTTGCCTATGTTCCTTGCAACTCTGAGTGGGTATCAGAGGTTCTGGGCTCTGAAGGCTCCTTTATTGGACAGACGCCTATTAGAATTGATTCAGGTGGATACAGGACCACCCAAACATGAAGAAGAAAATAACTCAATACAAATCCGTTTTAGATCATTCCAAATTCGAATCTTGAAAAACACGGTAGGACATCGACATTTGGTCCTGTAGCTTCTCAATCTACTAGCTTCCATACACATGTATATATATACACAGAACCACAGAACTCTTGTAATACGAGGTTGATCACATGACCGAGGAAACGTGTCGGACAAATGGATGTACCTTAAGAATATCCGTAGTCTCGTATAAAATCATCTTCACTTTTCGTGTTCTCACGAATACAAAGCTTTCAAGCTTCTTAGCCAGGCAATTCCTCCGATATACAGTCAAACGTTTTGTAGAGTACAATTTCATTCTCATAGTATTCACCGAGCTCTGTGTGGTGAACTATATCGTTTCCTTGCTGCAAGCGTTCAATCCACACATTGAAAAGCGTTTCAAATCGTTTATTCCCGTCATATTACTCGATAAGGGACCATCAAGTCGGAGAATATGTGCTGCCTCCATTCGAGTGTTCCTGCCGCTAACCTTCTTGTAGGTATTTCATCACAAACGTCACTTCGCAACTTCGAAGTGTTGTTGTAGTTAAAAGAAAATAAATTATTTTCTTTCGAGCCAGGGCAACTTACATCTTACTGCGGTTAGGTACAAAAAATGAAGAAAAGCCGAGATTACGTAAACCATGAAAAGCGGGCGTTCCTATGTGGAGACACATCAGTGTTTATTTTGTCGATCAAATTCCATTCCATTTACTTGAAGGCAAAAATGTTGAAAAGAGCACCCCCCTTCACCGTCCTCTGAGAGAGCGGAGCCAGCGGCATAAAGAAAGTAAATGTATTTCCTTTTCCTGACTGTTTTCGATTCCATTGAATGAAAAGAAATTTCTTTTGACAGAGGAAAACGCCATGAGAGGGGAGGGGGGACGACCCAGCTGTGAGTGAGCTCCCAAAAGAGAGACAGAGAGAGAGTGAGAGAGAGCAGAAAGAGAGAGAGAGAGCAGATAGAGAGAGAAAGCAGAAAGAGACAGAGAGAGCAGAGAGACATGCAAAAGCGGGGAGCCAATGCAAACAATACTAGATCAAGTTGATGAATCGGAAATAGAATCCTTTGATGTCCCACTTTTCAATTTACATTGGCGGTTAGGAGAAAGGGTGATCACTGCTTGTAAAAAGAACGCCCACAAAGCAATGCAAACACCGGATTGCTACTCTACCGATGTACCGGAATGACAACAAACCCTTTGCTCGCTAGTCCTCCCTCCCTTTTTTTCCTTTATTCATGCAAAAATAGTATCAATATTGACCTGAAAAATTCCCTCTGCGACTTAGTTGACCAAATTAAAAGTAGGATCTCCCACCAGCCGCTTGTCCTGGACTAGGTTTCAGTTAAATGCGTTTCAGATTAATTGGTGGTTGACACTGGTGACCATAAATACCGCCGTAGAATATTTATTTTTGTACGAAGAGAAATGGGTACGTATTTCTCATAAAAATTCCTTGCACATACAGCCAAAATTCATTTTATATTCAACATTAGATTTCCTACAAGACTAGCGCTTTTTCATGATCAAAAACTAACTTTTAAAGATCCAAATTGCATATTTAACTCGAAAAAAAAAAAACTTCCTGAAAATATTTGAAATTCAACCGTATCTCTAAAAAAACGTGCTAGAAAGCATCTAACCACTGAAAAACTTTAAAATTTAATCAGCTTTCTAGTCGTATTTTCAACTTTGTGTTTCTGCATCAAATTTATGGTGAAATAGAAGCAGATTGAGCCAAAAAAATTAGCCTAGACCGTCATGCCAACGTCGCATTGCGATTGACAGTCATGTTAACGATTATTACTTCTTTCGAATCCCGATGCCTACACCTTGGAATCTCAAGGCATGGAAGAGATTCTTAGTGTATATATAATAGTAATATATAAAACAACCTTGATGGCATGAGCTCGTTCGCCCCGGTAACGATTGGAAAGGTTCAAGTAACATCTTGTTTCTGGGATACAGATGACACGCCCTCGTCATTAACATAAATGTTCTTCTAAAACATATTATAATTAGAGATTTCCCTAGAAATCTACATCCATCTGAATCATGTATGGCAGCCCATCTTTAGTAGAAAAATTTTTCCAATTATTTTTGGAATAATTCGTGACTGGTATATGGCATTGTCAGGTTTGTGATGTCACTTTTTGATTCAGAAATTGTGATGATTCGTTATGGATGAATTTGTGAGAATCTCAAACCCAGGAACTTGCCTAGGTCGGTGAAAACCCCGAAAACCACATTTTTGGACCATAGCATGTGTGCATATGAAGCGATCGGGCTGGCTAGAAGTTAGGACCAGCTACATCATGTGCGAAATAACGGATTTTTCATATCAATTCCAAGGCCTTTCGTGGCCCAGACGGCGTACGGACATTGCGGATTTTGAATCTACGTATCTTGAAACGTAAAGTTTGAGAAGGGGTTATAACGCATATCACAAAGGCTTATTATTGAAAATAATTAACCAAAACAGAAAACTCCACTACGTCAGGGACAGTTATATCACCCAACGAGGTTCCATTTGGAGCGAACTTCGATGCAAGGCGAACTAAATTTCATATAGTGTGATGTTAGTACGTAAGAAGCATAATGATTTTGAACCACAGGAGCGTATGATAGGCACCACATTGTACACATGCCTAGATCATTGGTACATTACGAATAAATTGGTACACGGCTAAGTACATATTCGCCTACTTCAGCCTGCTGTACCCACGCTCCGTGTTACAAGTGTTATATTCCTCAGGTAGGTCAGAAAGAGACTTCCCACTCGGAACATCGGATAGACCAAGTCCCCCTCCCCGGGGCACCTCGACCCGTCACTCGAGTCCTGGCCAATGAACTGGGGAGGACCTTCGCAATTAAAAATCCCTCAAAACAAAACCGCGCACTAAAAACCATCGCGCATAAATTCTTCTGGGATGGTAGGCAGAGAATTAGTATGCGCGGTATTAAGAGTTTCACATTAAACCGCGGAACGGAAAAAGAGCCTCAAAGTTTTATGCCCGAGATAGGTAGGCAGCTCGTAAAGCGTCGTGAATGCATTAAAATTGTTAGTGCGGCCAATGGCGGAGGGGATTCCGAGATTGACCGACAATGTTGCGAGAGGCAGACACTAAGAACATGGCTAATTAAGGAGGAACGTTTCAACGGACATGATACCATGCTCAACGAGTCGTCGAGTTTTTGCAAGTTTTCTTTTTCATTTATATTGCGGGTTTATATTGCACATTTTGGATAAATTTGCATAGGGAGAAATCTAGTTATGAGATGATGCCTACAGTTACTATGAAGGTACCTTGCGGCTAACCACCATATATAAGATACCTGCGTTGGGTTTGGCACATGTTTTGCATTCCATTAGTTTCGTGTTTTTAGGACGTCCCTCTGAAGCAAGGCTTCGTCAATACAGGTACGCCTATCATAATGTTTCAGGACCTTAGACCAAGTTAGTGAAAAAACTATAGCTGTGTGTGTGTGTGACAAATTTTGTCGACGTTGTTCATCCCGAAATTTGTGCATTATTTTTTTTTTTCGATTCCAGTTTTACCCCATTTTAATGGCATTTCTGTCTCCCATAGGCAGCCCCATAGAGAGAGACAGAGTGAGTGGGGGGGGGGGGGGGGGCACTGAACCCGATGCGGCCAGGCATGGATTTTCTTGAGAAATATTTTTTGGTTAAAAAAAAGAGGGGAGGAAAGGCAAAATCCGAAAAGGGACAGTTCAATCTTTCCTTTTGCGATCTAGACGTGCTTAAATTGAACAATGGTTGGGCGATTCTAGTTATTGAACGAATACTGAAAGGCTTTTCGTTTACGAAAATTGGTCGTTTCAACTCAAATTCTATTCAATTCGAGAAATTGATTTTCCAACCGTAAAATACTGAATAGTCGATATACATGCGTTCCAAGCCGAACAAAATCTGTCTATTCATAAATCAAATAGCACCTACTAAACCTATCTTCATAAACACACCTCTCTTCCACACCGTTCTTTCTACATGGCTTCATAATCAATATTTAAAAAGTACCAAATGATGAACTTTTCAACAGACTCACAATCTGTGCTGTTACACAATAGAAGAGAAAAACTGATGTGAAAAAAAAACTAGAGCTATGATAAATTTACGATAGATATTCAAGGGTAAGTAAAATCCATTGAGGCGAATACTTATTAGGTACTTTGGATGATGATGGGGTTCTGTACATCATAGGATTATATCTGCGAAATTTGAATGGATTGATTCGTTTAGACTGATCATCAGGCCCTGTTGGACACAAAAGATGGATCAAGCTAGAGCAATACCGGTGATTTCCATTGCAGCTTCGTGGATTGTTTAATGCAGGAGGAAGCCCCTTTCATCAACACCCTTAGCCTCTTGCCAGTGACCAGGGCGACAATTCCAAGAGGCGCTCTACAAAGGAGTTGACCCTTCACCTTTATTGACTATATGTAAATCACCTCTTCCTGCCATTAAGGTCTTACTTCCCTGTCCATCCATCCCCCGCTCCACGCCGGGAGGCTGCTTACAAGCTCGGACTTCGTAATGAGAAGGGCCGCACCTCCCCCTTGCACGCCAACAGTCCATCGGCAGTCACCCTCTTTCAAACCACTTTCCACAATAAGCGCCTTACAACTAGAGATGTCGGAATTTAAATCAGTTATTCCCGGTCATGGCTTAAAATTTATTCAAATCAGTCAATAATAATTGGGGTTGAGCAGGGTGACAATGGACAGTTTTTGCTAACATGTAAACTCGACTCCCTTTGACTTGAAAAAAATGTGATTTAGTTTTTTCTGATGATCCATTGTCTGAAAATACATCATTGCAATTTTTAAAAAGAGCAACATAATCAGAAATAATTTTTGTTCAGAGCCTCCTGCATTGTAGGAGACAATGAATATGGGGTGGAGCGACATTGAACACCACATAAAATGTACCAATGTAACATTATGGACCAGAACAAATCAACCAAAAATCACTAAACTTATATGAACATGAACTTTTTCAGTGGCAAGGACGGTTTACAAAATTATAGTTACGTACGTACCTAGTTAATTGTAAAAAGCTTATTTAGGTTGAAATCTCATTCAATTTAAAAAAAATTATATGAAGGCTAAAATAATGAGAGCTTTTAACTCCAATTGACAAGAAAAAATACGTTGTTTGGTAACGAAAGACTTCTTGTATCTACGGCATGTAAGAAAGTTTGGCTTTTAATATAGCAATTCTTATTGTTATAAAAAGGGGGAGGGGTTCTATTTTCAGTTATTTTTCGTGCCTGTTCAGGGAGGTTCGCAAGGGATTTTAACAACATGGTGACCTACCGTGTGATGAGGTCCTAGATGGAATGTTGGGCGATCCTGGGTCCAGGATACCACTGTTTAGGTGTCACCTGAAAAAGTCGATGGAGAACAGTGGGTCTGGGGGTTGACTGCAGGGAGCTCCATTCAATCCAAATACATTTGTATTCGTGTAACAGCCCAACTTGTCCCGAAAATTCGGGGCAACGCTTGTTATGGATATGGTGCCCTTCCCGATTATTGAATCCGCTCCCTGAGGAGATATACCAGGCTGATTATTGCGAGCCCCCACCTTTACAGTGTACAGGGTGACCCATCAGCTCGCACCAGTACACTAAGTACAGGTCTAGGGCAGTTGAGCTAATTTACTCTAACCAGAAGGACACTTCCAGATGGCAGAAGAAAGTATGCTAAGCAAAACTGTTAAGGGAAGAAAAAAATTCTCCATCGACCGACTCTCTCCCTGTTAAATGATAACCTACTCACTTTCCACTATACATACACACTATGCTGCTCAACACACCAGCACTACGAGTGGTTGCACTGGTGGTCATTGAACGAATGAAGCAGAGGGATGAGTCGAAAGGGTTCCCCCATCACACAGTATCCAAAAACTTCGTAAACACCAATTTTTCGGCGGACTTCATGAAACCTATTGTAAAGTACTTGTTATGACGAGGTGAAAACAGCATACCAACTCCTACCCTCGAAAAATTGGTTAAAAATCAAGTTTTCCCAATACGTAGTGTGGCATACAAACTTTAACTGTTTTTTCACGCTGGATTCAATGGTGAACTCTGCTTTGTATTTTAAAGCCTTTGCACTATTCTATGGAAGGAAATGCGTTTAAAAACCAACAAATTCGTTGACAAAATGGACAAAAATTCAGTTGGTGACCAAAACAAAGAACATGATTTTTTTCTTCCTTTTTAAAATACTTTGAATATTGTTCAGTTCAGTACCTTGATAATAGAACAGTTTTTGACCCATAGCACCTATGCGTGTGAGGCGATCGGGAAGGTTAGAAGTTCGGACCAACCAGATCCCAAGTGGAGTCCATGCGCCAAAGAACGGATCTTTCATATCAGTTCAAAGGCTAGTGCGGCGGGACGGCTGATGGACATAGCAGATTTGGAATCTACGCACCTGGGAACGTAAAGTGACAAAGTTAGAGGGATGTTAAAAAAATGTTTGCTATAAAATTACAAAGGCTTCATATTGAAAATAATAAACCAAAAAAATTAAAAAAAGAAGGGGACAATACCACCTATGTAAAACGAATAGGCAAGTGCATGTTGGGAAATGAAAATGAACCCTTGCATCAGACATTTTTCCTCCATCTCATTCTTACCACTCTCAACCTCACGAGTTCAGAAAGTTTTTCTAAGAAAAGAAGAGATGGCTCAGGAAAGAAAATTCATTTTGCCCTCTTCTGAGGACTTTTTTTTGTATTTTCTTCTAGCTATACAACCATGCAAATTATTGGCGGTGAAAAAAGGAGAAGAGAAAAAAAGGCTCTAGAAGATGTATAAAAGAAACAGGAGAGATGAGGGTGGGTGGCGCGAGGGGGAGTCCATTTGCGTCGGTTTCGATAATGCGATAAGGGACAATGCAAAGGTTTAGACTGGGTAGGGAAAAAAGGAACAGAAAAATGTACTTGAGCTTTCAGGGATTTCTTTTATAAAATCAATTGAAAGGAGTGAATAGGGCGGGGTGTGGGGTGAAGAGGGGGGGGGGGGATTGGAGCGTAATCAATCAATTGGGGCCCTTACTCAAAGGGCATACGTACAATGCACATTATTCATGACTTATCTTAGAAGGCTTCCCGCCCTTCCGAACCTCCTAGCGGGGTAATTAATTAGCACCTTCTCCCTAGAGTCACCTGCCAAGAATTTCCATTTACCTATCTTTTCCCTCCCGTCGATCAATAGGCTTCCATCGGCTGTTTCTCCGTTGAAGGCTCCTTTTTTATCGGACTACTTCCGCCCTAAGAGGCGGAACCCTCGAGGAAATATGAGTACCTAAATATTATTTTCTCGAGAACTAGGTACCCATGGCACGAGAAGCGTTGATGTTGAAATTGCGAGGAATCTGTAAAGTATAAACAAGGGGAAATGCTGAACCTCAGAATCCAGTAATGAATCGTTCATCGTCAGTTTTCTCTGTTAACAGTATTTTACACCTACAAGAGCTCACAGATTGGACCTTGATGTGATCAGCGATAAATCTGAAACTCTTCAGTCACCCAGTGTCAAGGTTCTTAATAGGAAAGAGCTGATTGTTCGGGCCTGAAATGAGAAGGCGAGCTCAGAGCAAGTAAGAGTATGGGGTTTCTTCATTCTGAACGAAATTTGTACACTTTGTGAGGCAAAGCTAATTCAACCTTGGGGGAAAAAATCTCATATTAATATATTCTCACTGAACTCCACAAAAGTGCCACCACTTCCACTTTCTTTGGTGATGGCAATATGACTAAAAAGTAATTACAATAATTTATTTGAAACAATAAAACGCACCGAGGTGCAAACGTTGAGTATATTGTTGGTTTTTGGTTTCAGGATTGTAATTATTTTTCTCAGATCTTTCTTACTTCATGAACTCCAGGGAAATTGACTGGACAAATAATTGCAAATAATATGAGTGTGCTGGAAGTTTGGTGATGTCCAGGGATCGTTCATGCTTATTAAATTACGATGGACCATCAAAGTTGGTGGTAACAAATGTTCAAAATTTATCTCGATACATTTTGTTCTGGGAAAGCAGTGAGGAGTACAAGTTGAAAAAACCTGTACAAGGAACTTTGATAACGCCGTAACTTCCTTATTCTATAATGAATTTATAAATGTATGGTGATTAGCTTAAGCATAATTTTATGCTCCACAACTTTTATGGGAGACAAAAATTTGCTGACGAGTTTTTCTGTTCGTAAAATTGAAAAAATATGTTAAAAAATGTGGTTTTTGAAGAAAACATTCAGAATGAGTGATTTCAAGAATCGAGATATTGGCTTTATTCGAAATCAGCGGAAAATTTCCTACAGAGATAGCTCATAAAATAATTTTTCTCTCCTTGAGTAACATTTGGGCACACATAAGCACTGGATCTTATACGTATAAGAGGAAACGGCCCACTGAAATCGATCCAAAGAGTGACGGACCACCCAAACATGAGAGATAACGAATACAAATCTGCTTCAAATCATTCCAATAACAAATTAGCGTGTCTGAAAATTTTTTTTCAACGCCTTTCAAACTAAAATTCTTGAACGATTTTAACGATTTTGTTCTATTTTTACGTGAAATTTATAAGTGCAACAAACCTCAAAAATTTCAAATGTCATGACTGAAAGGAGAAATTGGAGGGAACAAACCAGACATGAGAAGTCCTTATAATGCATCATAACTGACCAATATGTTCTGCGCATGGTCTTGCTAATCTTCACTGCACCTTTCCAAATTTTAATTCACCCTCCTCTCAACCCTGCTCTCCTTGAGTTCAGGGTGTACCACTTACATCAATCTGTGCCTATAAAACCGTAACTACAGATCTATCATTACTTTAAAAAAAAAAAGTTCTAGTATGGCGAGTTTCCCTCTCCAATAAATGGAGTAAACCAAATGTTGCTTTCTTTACATTGTACATACATACGTTTTTATAATGTTTATGACTTGACTTGATAATGTGATTTGCTTCATCTTTCAATATGTTTTCCCTTTAACCAGGGAAAGCAGAGCGCGTACTTGTAAGTTCAAACAATTTTGTAGGCGATAGATACTTAATTATCTATTAGAGTAAAATAAGCAGTATTAGGTTCGTACTTCAGTTTTTTCTTCTTTTTTCAGACGTGCATCACGTAAAAGCACACTGACGTGAAGAAACCACTTGATAGAACTGCGTCAACACTCAAGTGCACCATATGCAGCTTTCTGGTTTCTTCTTTCACCCAGTTGACTCTGGACAAATGCACTGGATTTCAGAGAAAATAGCATATAATTAATTAAGCTATGGTAATTTAGAAGTCCTAGCAAAATTTAGGGATTAAAGTATAGGCTTCCACTACAAGAAATAAACCGTAAAATCTACTCCTCCATGTATTCTTTCACTTGGGTTCAAAGCTTGAATCAACGTTATTTCAAACCATATGTATAACTGAAACGGACAAAGACAAAGAGTGGAGAAATTCGGGTTTTGAGCTGAGAAGGCAAATAAAATCTATTGATGATGAGCCAAAGCCGAATTTCAATCTCACACTCCAACACACTTTAAAAGTTGAAAGACGAAATCTGTACCTCTCGTTTTTTGAGGATGTAGTAGTACCTCGCACCCCTAGGGGCAGTGAACAAATTTTAAAAAATATATATCATGCTGGGATGTGCAACAAAACATTTAAGTAGGTACAGGAAATAAGAAACTCATATTCGACCATCATGGCCACTCCAATAGTTAAAACATTGTTCAAGAAATTGAAACAGAACATTCCTATTACTCTTTGTATTTTGCTGTCACACTAGTTCTAAGCAATATGAGTATGATGTTAACACTTTACACCAGCCTAGTTTTCGATAGTTTTGACTAGTATGTGGAGATTCTGACATGTCACGTTGCATGATACTGTTTAAAACGTTTTTCAAACCACCTTTTGTTCCAGAATCTCTTGATCCAGTAAATGGTGAGAAGACCAGAAAGAAATAATTATGGGGCGTATCTAGAGGACGTTGAATTATTCTCCAAGAAACCCACATTCTTAGAGACTACTTTCTTTGAATATCCAATAAATGAGCAAGGGTTTCTAGAAGTAAAATATATGCCGACCTTGACATCATTTGGGCTTTGAATTTAGTTTACTACGAACCAATCACTCCTATATGGTCTGATTTCAAGGCCAACATCATTATTGATCAATACCCAACTAAGAAAGTGGTCCACTTTCCCCAGACAAACAAGTCACCAACATCATTTGCAGTTGTTCGTCACAATCTGAAACAGGCTTTGCAAGCATAGGAGAAATTTGTTGAAGAGTCAGGAACGATCGAGGTCATACTAGAAGCTAAGATAATTGCTGCGAGTTTAACTAAAAGATTTGCAGGTGGAACTAATTACAACAGATGCAAACGGAATTTTCATTTGAACGTTGAGACCATTTCATTATGAACCCTCCAAAAATTCTCAGACTCACATATTTGAGTCCCTCAAACAAGCGAAACAGTAGACATTTCCAAAATGTAATATGACTGAGTATTGGGATAATGCATTTGAATTGAACAGTTATTTGGTCCTTTTTAGGTACTCACTTAAAATAATCGTTCTTTCTTTATGGGTACTTATTGACTACCTTACTGTTATGCATGGTAATATGAGCAATCGTCTAAGTGTGTTAATATTCAACAATCCACTTTTACTAAACTACCTTGGTTTGGGAAACTCTTTCAATCTTCTAATTCGATATTCCAAGGTCATTATAAATTCATTAGACCATTGAAAAGAAATATCGAGCTAAAAAACTCCCTTTTTTGTACAATGCTGGATGAGATCAAACCAAATCAGTACGCCAAGGCTGTATACTTCCACCACTGAAGCAGAAAATCATATTAGAATAGAGGGACGAACAAAACCATCACTGCTGTGGGACAAATTAGACTTCATCATGAGAACCTCTGTACTTATGTGATTGTTTATTTTGAGATAAGACATAGTATTGGTTGCTTGGTTTATAGGTGCCAATCGTGAACCGAGCTGTTGATTCTATTTTGTTTATGGATTTGGGATACCACCATGGTACCAACTGCGCCTTATGCTGCGGTTTCCCTCGTGCAGGGTTCACCACAGCTCAGAAATCATTCTGTTCCAATTTCCATGTTCTCTCAAAGAAGAAGAAATCATTGTACTTATTATTATTCTAACTTCATTCAGTTTACTGGAACTTATTCTCTGGTAACGAGATACCACCCTAGTAAATACCTAGAGTATCATTTTTTTTTAAATCTTTGCTCTAATGCCCAAGACGGAAAGTTTAGAAGTTTCATTACAAAAAATTTACAGATGTGAAGACAAGTGGCTTATAGGATCTACCCAAAAATACAGTAGTTCCTATGGAAAGTTCTATTGTAAAAGTTTCAATAGCAAAGACAACATTTTGTTTATACCTTGTTTTTAGGCACTTTTATTTTGAGCAGGGTTAGTTTCACCTTTTGAGGTTTGAGGCCCTCAAATTGAGGGTAAAAGCACTCCAAAAACTTGCCTGAAGTCTCAGACTTGAATCGAAATATCCAAACAGCCTGCATATATGAGAGGCCAGGTTCTTCTCACATAGCTCCTAGATGAGGAAGTGCACATCTGTTGGAACCAAATTTTTAGTGGTTCCAGTAGTTATTTTTTAGTGGTAAAGTTGAGAAAATGAGTAATGAAGTTGAACAATTTTGAGCTAGCCCCCCTACACAATTTTGAGAGCTAGCCCCCGTTTAGGTGATAATTCCTCGCCACCTCCAACAGATTAAAAGCTAAATTGATATACGAAAAATTGTTGCAGATTTTAGCGATAAATTGAGTATGCCCCCTTGTGACGAGCACGTATGGGTGAGACTTAGGTACATCTGCCTGTTTTTGAGTTGGTGATCCTTTTTTCTACTTCTAAAAAATGAAAACCTGAAAAGATTCAGTAAGAATGCTGCACTTACCAAAGAGAAGATTAAAAAAATCAGGCAATCACATCATTAACTGAAGATGAGGTTGAAGAGAAGGCTCGGAAGAAGATGACTCCAATTCTGGAGAATTTGATGAGCTTGAAGCAAAAAGTTTTCGGTACAGAGGCAACGACTCTGGCTAGAAATGAAAAACATAAAATTGTAACATATTGATATTTACTGTTTAATTTGAATATGTTACTTACTTACGTAAGAACATGCTTCTAATTTATACTTTGCTATACTTAGTTTAGTTTCCAATTATTTGTAGAAGCATCTTGGTGCTTCTCCCTTCCTCATTTTATTAGTTTCACATAATCCTAAAGTCGCTCAAGAAGAGCAATAAACGTACTTGAACTTCCAGCTGATGCATGATATTACCACAATCTTAACAGAAAGACTCAAGAGGATTACAAAATTGAAAACCTATGACATGCAAATAAACAATATCTAAAAGTAAATCTTGCTATGCAGAAAAAATCGTTTGATAGTGCTTGGCTGATCTTGTCTCCAAATTTTCTTTCCTTAAGATAGTAATATTCTTTCCTCAAGACTTAGGTGTTGAGCCCCACAGTTTGAATCTTCAAGAAAATTTACCATAACGGTAAACTGCCAACTCCAATTTCGTCACGTTTGAGCTCATAAATTTGTTCCAACGTGCTAGCACCACATGCCGAAATTGTAACATACCCAAAAGGCATAGACTTGGATCGTGTAATTTATCAATTTCAGGAAACGAAACAAAAGCAGAGGATTGCTTAAAGCAGATAATGCTTTTTTGGATTTTACTACAGGAGAACAATATGGAGCCATTGTGAAGCAATCTATCAACTAGGTTAATTGTTATGCAAATTTGATCACCGAATTTACAATTTTTTAAATTCAGTCTTGTCATACTACACAGCACTAGTCTAGACTGACTACTGTCAGACCACTACATTTATATACTTGAACGTATGGACATTTAATTATTTTTATGACTCTAGATCTCTGGTAGTTGCCCCCAAGGGGAGGGGAGGGGAGATTCTTGATTGATCCTGTACTAATACCCATGAACGCCAATTTATTTGTGGAGACTTTGTTCTTCCCCTTTTCTAAAGCTAACAGCTCTTGTGTTCGAAATTCCTAATCAGAAAAATAATCGTATATATAAAGATGAAAGTATCAGAGTAGGTATATCAGTTTTTCATCCACGGGGTGGTTGGACGCTGGGCTGCTGGAACTCACCCCCTAGAACCCCCCCGACCCTGCTAGTGAAGGGAAGAGGGCCCCAGCGGGGTGGAGCGTCTCCCAGGGCAACTGACGTCCTCGGGGACTTGGCATATACGATTTTATGACTTTGCGTATTGTTTTCATACTCCCTCATTGTGTTATGCACCCATTTCTTTTTAACCTGAACAGCAGGGCCTTTAAACTAGTGTTTATACCAGCCCGAACTTAGATGTCCGAATAAGCCTGCCTGGGTAATTAAAAAAAAAAAAAAAAAAAAAAAAAAAAAAAAAAAAAAGATTCGAAAGACGAAAACATTCAACTCCGAATTGATGGAATTCGAGTTTCCAACGTATTTATATGTAGATTGACGGGTACTTACTTGAGTAAATTGGAAGTTAGAGCATGCACATTGTACTATTTTTGCCGATTAACCTTGCAATCTATAAATTACGGCAATTACTACTTAACCTTTCATGTGGTACACACATGAAGAACATTCTTTATCCAAAAATAATTCTACCTTTGTATACAAAATTGCGCGAATGAACTCGGGAACACGAGGGAACTATACATTGACTTGCTGATTCCAGGTCTCTCCATGGGGTTCACCACTCGTAACTACAGCGCCACATTTTTCACCGAACACGATTATCACTTTCTACGACACGAAATAGCGTGCAGGAGCATTCATCGAGAACAGACATCTCATAAGGTAAACAAACCAGAAACGTAAACAAGTCTACAATCTCTAAACGAGTGGTTCACATGTCGAGTGTTTTAAATCTTTGAATCGATTTTTTCAATCGATCTCAATCAGCGATGGTTAGTGATTCACCATCGATGTATAGTCCGTTCAATACTATATTAATTTTATTTTGCCACTAATTCTGCTGGTAATCAAACCAGAAACTAGAAACAATTATAAGACTTTTATGAGTTATAAAATCATAACGATGGCAAGAAGGATACCATCGATGGTACATAATCGAGTGGAGTATTGAATCGATCAATCGATAAATGATTGTGCAAGCGATCGAAAAGTTGGACACGGGTTCAACTTCGGGTACAAAGATGGAGGGCTATTGCTCTGAGTTCAAAGCTGTTTCCATACGCATTCTGTTGGCATAGGTGCCATCACAGTCCACTTGTCTTTGAAATGGACTTGCTTCCCTATGCTTGTTTCAAAGTCAAACAACAGCAGTTTTCTGTAATACAAGTTTTAGCGTTTGATATTATTAGTTATTATTGTCACATTTTAATATTAGTTTTTGTATGTAGACTAAGTTTCATGTTAGTATGTACTTGTAAGTTCAAATACCCAAATCGTGGTGCTATTTTTTCATTTTTATTGTCAAGCTATGAGGTCCTCCACACTTTCCTTATTATCTTTCCTTGATTTGTCCTTACTATATGTAAATATACGCAGGTGGTTATATAAAATGTTAAGCTTAAATGATCAGGTGACATTTATACCATACCATCTCACTTTTATACAGCGGTCTTTATACATGAAGTTTATCCAACTACAGCATGCAAATTTCACTTTTGATTCAGTCTTGTTGATGGTTTTGTTCAGTGGTCTGATTTGATTCATTAAAGCAATTTCTATCTAAATTCAAGAAGAAAATTATTATTTTCGAATTTAAAACTCCTGTGTGACGCCTTGTGGATAATTCAAAGAGATGAGAAGATCAGGAACGCATTTCAGGGAAACCCCCATTGATGGCTGATTTTTTAGCAAATATAAACAAACTGAAAATTTGATTGCTTGTTTTGATTTGATAATACACCTATCTGCAATAGAAGTAGAATCACAAAGAGAAGCTTGATACAGGATTTCAGGGGAAGAAGGAACAAATTAGGGATTTTAAGAATGTCGCTGGCCTGAACCTCCTTCAACTGCCCCCATCCATCTTTAAATATCCCTGATCATATTCAATGTTCAACAGATCCAAAAAGACATTGACAGCCCCCGAACCTGTATGGCCCACCCCGGTATAGGTGTTATCCATGTGACTTCGACACTAGCGCATCCCAACATCTGGGCAAGGCGTAATAACGTGGTAATAACCTTGTTGTTATGGTGACGAGCAAAAACTTGGCTAAAAGCTGCCATTCTCTTCACTCTCTCCAACACAACATACGTAGCATTACCTAGTTACTGGCATTATCCTAATATGAGACAATATTTAATACGCGACGTTATACTCAACCTGTATTTTATGCAATGATATTGAGTAGTTATGACCTCACACGCTTTGTAGTAATAAATATAATAAGCGAAGTGGAATAATCTGTAGTATGGAGCAATTCCAAGATAAAGGCAGTTCAGCAGCACCCACAGAGTAAAGTAGGAGTAGTAGGAGTAGTACCCACAGGGTGTTTTTTTCCTTCTGAGTTCGGTTAATAAAAGTTGTTTGGTGGATTTAATTATTGTAATTATTTTATCGCCCTAATCCTAAACTCTAAACGCAATATTAGTCTGAGCGGTCAAGATCCATTTAAGATGTGCGTGCTGGTGTTCACAAAGAATGAAGTTTGTTACATGAGTCGGAAAGAAATAGTGAGATCTTTAAAAATAACTTTTATTATTTGGAAAAAAAGAAAAAAAACTTCAGATCTTTAGAATCCCTCAATTATATCGCAACTGATCATTTAAAAGGAGTTGAGAGGCAAACTTTGTGCCCCACCAATATTTTTCCAACTGAAACCCAGCGTGGTTGATGAACCTATTTTGCCAAGATACCGTCGTTTGCCTAAGACCCTGGATGTTCTGAAGCACATAAAATTCTCTCCTCCTGAAGTGTATTTCAAGCACGTGTATAATGAAGTGTGTGACACTGTACCCATGTCTGTTAGCGAACGGTTTCAACAACCTGGACTAAATTTAGTTTCCGCAGTTGAAGAAGAATGTGTTTCTGCCATGACAACTGGATCGAATAAAACCCAGAAAATTCAAGAATTATTTTGTGGTGATCTCGACCAATCCCGACTTCTCCTCCACCTCACTATGCTGAATGACATTGCAAAACAACGAAATATTTCTCTTTCTTCAATGCGTGATGTGAGGAAGTTTCTTGTAGAAGAAAAAAGTGTGAAAGATCTTCTGCCTGAAGTGACCAAATGAATTAAGGTTCTGAGAACTGTCCCAGTAACCACTGCAACGGCAAAGAGGTCTTTTAGCTGTCTTCGATGTCTCAAGAATTACTTGGGTCATCAATGGGACAGGAGAGACTAACTATATAGCCATTCTCAACTGCCATCAAGAAGTTCTAGATAGTTTGGACATGAGGCCCCTAGTTAACGAGTTTTTTAATAAAAATAATATGAGAAAAGCAAGCATTGCTTTGTTTTAGCAACAATTTAACTGTTTTTATTATAGTTTCTTCATGTATTTTTTTTCATATGTCAGAAATATTTAATTTAAATGTTAATTTACGGTAATTAGCTAAAAAAAATCTGAAGTTTAATCAAAATTGTTTAACCTTTCAACTCTCATTTGTCAGAGCGACAATTTAACTGGACTTATTGCTTTTTTTAGTTTCTTCTAGTATTTTTCTCATATTTCAGAAATATTTAACTTTAATGTACAGGTACCCTCAGAACGTTACTTACGTGATTCATTCTTTAAATTCATTTTTAAAATATATGATTATCTTTGTTAGTTACGGTTTTTTCCTTTAATAAAATATAGTGTTAGGCTGCTTGAATGTTTTCTATGTGCCTTCATTATAATTAGGCCTACATTTAGTCCTTAAAAAAAAACATTAATTTTTGGTAATTAGCTAAAGAATCTCAAGTTAAGTTAAGTTTAGTCAATATTGTTTTACTTTTCACTCTTATTTTGTCACTAGTTTAATGGCCCTGCTACGCAGGTTAAAAAGAAATAGGTGAATAACACAACAATATGCAATATAATAACAATATAATAGCAATATAATAACAATATGCTAAGTCAAAAAATCGTACGTCCCAAGTCCTGGGAGACGCTCTGCCGGGTTGGATGGGGGTAAGGGGGAGAACACCACCCGCCCAGCGTTACCACCCCCTGAAAAGGGGATATACCTACCTACTTACCCACTCTGATATTTTCGTCTTTAGATAGTTTGATGATGATGATGATGATGATGATGGAAACTGAAGCTGAGTCCTAGGTACAGGGCCGCTGGCCGCGCCGCGCCTCTTGAGAGAGCACTCTCCCACAGCGCGGCGCGAAATCACACAGTCCACACACACAGTCATGTGTGTGTACCTACATGAAGAAGTCGCCAGCCGCGGACGCGTCAGGGTCATACGTGTGAAACGAACCCGAGCGCGCGGGCCACCAACGCGATCTGTTCTATAATCGATCAAACTGTGCTGTTCTATGGAATTGTCATACGTAAAAGCGCGGCACCGCGCTAGTCAGCACGTTTGTCGCGGCAAACCCTCGTGCCGCGTGGTTTGACTTTAGAATCGCTTTCTCGCCGCGCTATCGCACTTTGTAGGATAACCTGCTTCTGTCGAGATTTACCGTTCTTCGTTGATGTTACCTTTGTGGTGACTCATAGCTTTTCCCAATAAACTTAATACTTTTTCCATTCAAATTAATACTTTTCCCAGTCAAATTAATACTTTCCCCATCCAAATCAATGCTTTTCTCTACCAAATTAATAATTTTCCCATCCAAATTAATACTTTCCCAACCAAATTAATATTTAAAAAAATATTAACCTCCTATATATCAAATGCTAACTATCAAATTGATCTTAGAAAAATTAAGGAAATAGAACAACGCAAAGCTTGCAATCCAACGAATAATATATGTCTATATTATTTTATTATACAAATGATTGGCAGAAAAAATATTGGTAGTTTATCATCTTAGTAATGGCCCTGCTACGCAGGTTAAAAAGAAATAGGTGAATAACACAATGAGGGAGTATAATAACAATATGCAAAGTCAAAAAGTCGTATATCCCAAATCCCCGAGGAGAGGACCACGTCGCTTGCCCTGGGAGACGCTTCCCCCCGCTGGGGCCCTCTCCCCTTCTCTGGCGGGGTCGGGGGGATCAGGTCGGTTGCCCTGGGAGACGGGGGCGAGAATTCCACCCGCCCGGCGTTACCACCCCCTGAAACGTCGATATACTCTGATAAGCTCGTCTTTATATAGTGTGATATATATATTAAAGTAGAAGTTATTGTATATTAATTATAAATGAATTTTTTAGACCATAGTACTTTGGTGTTTCATTTATTAATTGTAATCGTTGTTTGGAGTATCATTGAACTTTATACCCATTTTGGTCTATTAAAAAAAGTAGCTGTTCAGCAAATTTACTTTACTTTCAGGATAGAATAGTGTTCTTTTTAAGCATCTAAAAGGGCCTAAAAATGGCTACTTTTAGCAGGAAATTCGTCAAATTCCATACCACCCCTCCCCGTCTTGTCGAGCCCCACCAAAGTTTTGGACAAGTCGGCGCCCATGGATGAGAAGACACTATCACAACTTTTAATTTATTAAACTTACTGCTTACTGTTAAGTATTTTCATCTTGGATTCGATTACAAGGCATGGAGATGCGAGATGTCGAGATAAATGTGAAGAAATGAAAGAACCGGACAAAGTTTATTCCCTGATTGCATTAAAATTGACATCGAATTAAAAAAGAATCGTGGAAATCGGTTAAGACTTGCAGGTTGGGGCGCTTCGACACGATTTGTCAAACCCACATATACACACACGGATGGTGACATACACCTGTAATTGCATAATCTGTATGCAATTAATATAATTTTTTCTTCATGTTTGAGTTGTTCCACAAATCCATGGGTAAATTCTAATTGGGGTCCCTCTACTGACGATTCCTTGCTCCAGAGGGACGTCCCAAAAAGTGGGAGTTCATCTCTAAAACAGGACAGAATCGGGAATGAGGTCAAAATATCTTTTGATAGTCTTGTCAACAGCAGGAAAATTGCCACTAATGGTGACATTGGGTCTAACAAACGCAGACTGTGTGTCCGTGATAGGTACACACTGCGTGGTGAAATGTTCGGAAGAACTTTCGTTCTAAAGCAATTCGCCAAAGGGTGAAAGCTCTAGAACAGCTTCATGAGCTTATTCTTGTTTCACAGGTTAGTTAGCGAGACGGGGCTGACTGGTAGGTAAAGCTGGTTGGTTTGTACAATATTCACTCCCAGTGAGAAGAGTTTGTCAAGTGATGTATCAGGCGGAAGAGACTTGATAAGCAAATAAGACAATCAGCAACTGAGAGAAGCATTCAGGCTTTATGTCCTGACTGAGTGAGAGACGGTTTGTGTGTGTCTGTCTTGTAAGTAGATTAGCGTTCTGGAGGATGGGAGCTGTTGGGGAGGGTAGTGGTGGGAGGGATGTAATTATATATCTAGACTTGCTGCAGTGAAAGGGTGTGTTGGATGGGGGGTGGGTGAAGGGAAACCCTTTGATCTCCATTCAAGCCGGTTACCCGCTCCACTTGGCGCAAGCCGTCTTTCCCCAAACAAACTATCGCATCGTATTCAAACAAACAACACAATACTAAAGACGGGTTGGCATGGAAACATACTCATCCTCTCCCGCTTTCCCTAACCCACATTAACACTAATTACTGATGAACAGATTTCCTCATAACCCTCCCTCCCCTCCATCGACTGTAGCCATCTATCTCCTTTGGTTTACCATGGAGGTCCTGTGTTGCCTGTTGTTTGCTGAGCAACTTCCTTCAAAGGAGTTTCTCTCTTCCCATCCTTGTGATGAGAGAGGAACTCCTCATAATATTTCCCTTACTTATCAAAACCCCCCCACGCTCGTCTTCCTCAGCTGCCATTTTTCCTCTGGCCAAGAGCCCCCAGAAACGAATTTCCTCCCATGTATATTCGTTTAATTCAATCACTTCAATTGAGTGGATTGGTGTGCTGTGTGTGCCTATAATATTTTTAAAATAGTATTAATTATAAAAAGTCGACAGAGAACGGGCGTTCTGGAGTTTGAACTAAATCCTCCTATTTGAAGTCTGGTTTGCTCAATTCTTGACTCACCACAACGGTAGATCTGAGCAAGATTGTGTGTCAGGCGGCCGCTCAAGTATTTTCCTCTTAATCTAATTACAAGGTTCGGAAGAACGAAGTACCGAGTTCAGATAGTATACCAAGGAATACGTATAATATGCGAGTACATAGATTAGTGGTTTACGGAGAAGGGCTAATACTGAAATAATAAACCTCCGTGTAAGAGTTTGCAGAACGGAAACGCTACAGGACATGAGCGCGGGTGGTATGACTCTTCCTTTCATGAGGTGCGAAAAGGCTTGTTTATTTGAGACTTTTTTAATTCAGCGCAGTGTACGAAACGTTACTTGTCATCTCATTAAAAAGACCTCGTTAAAAAGTTGATTAAGTAAAATTGGCTTAATTTCAATTTTTGATAAATCAATCGGCGCAGAATTGAATGCGCTTTTACTTGTCTCTCGGTAAGTTTTTCGGTCTTACCAGGCACATTACCAGCTAAAGCGCGAAAATTGAATGAACATGATCTGATTTGTAATTTCTGGCTTAAGAAAATATAGTAAGGAAAAAGCACCAAAGGTGGACACCTCTCCAGTGCTGGGCCGGAACTAGGAACCGCGAAACCCCGCAATGCGGGGGGGGGGGGGGGGTCCGCGGCCCTAAGGGGAGCCCAAACCTCAGCCGCAAAAATAAAAGAATCTCGTTATTGAAAAAATCGGCTTATTGCCGATTCTATATTCAATCTCGCTTGTGTGCGCAACAATGCTTGTATTACATTAACCTACAACCACTAGGCTTTTTAGCAACAAAAATTATGTTGGAGATGTGATAATATTCACTATCTAATAACTTGAGTCGCGTACATTAACATAAATACAATATTTTGTTATTCATTCTTTTCCTTAGAATTTTCTGGGGGGTGGGGCGATTCCAACGTACTGTTAAGGGGGCCGAGGATAGATTTTGCAGGGGGGCCCAAAATGTATAGATCCGGCCCTGCTCCAATGGCGGACACTTGCATGAAAAAGCCCTGAAAATAAGGCTATTAGCTCACAGCTGAAAATAAGCTTTCCACCTTTGGTGCTTTTACCTTACTCAATACACGTATGTAGTCAAGGGGAAAAAGTTGGATGTCGGGAGACTTTAAACAGCAATGTTCCATTCACACGAATTTGCCTGTAGTTTGAGAATCACTTGCAATCTTGGATCTAACTTTTGAGAGGGTAGATATTAACCAGAATGTTTGGATATTGTAACTCTCAAGATCAACGGACGAGGTGATGATTTGTGTCATGAATAGCTGCAATTTGCGGTGACCGTTAGATCCGTAACTAATCACCAAGATGCAACTGCCGCGGTGGAAAAGGGGAGAGTTTGCAGAAAAATAAAACTAAACAAACTAAAAGAAGACTAAGGCTTGCGAGAGTCGCTTCTGTAAAGGTCACAAACATTGAAGCTCTTGTATGAGAAGAAATATTTACGATCTGGTGCTCCCTTGAATACTTGGCCACTATATAACGCTGAGCATCAGAATGATCCCGCTTTTATCGTTTAGACCCCTTTCCCCACCGCCCCGCCGCTACATACGCTCACTTCGACGGATAACCGTATAATACTCACACATACGGCCCCCTCTGTTCTGCCCTCATCATCGGGGTCGTTAAAGTTTTTATTCTCGGAGGTGGGGAGTCGCTAGGAACTCCCTTATGGTATGTAAACAAGTGAATGCCTTTTAGGACGGCGGGCCCGGAGTTGCACGTACAGAACGTTCACATTTCCGAGGTAAAATTTTCACTGCGGAAGACTGAGGTAGGTACAGGTAGATACTACCCCATGCGGCTTCGGGACGAGAAAATGAAGCTCCAGACAGATTCATGCTGCAATTCCCACAATCCTCGGGGTCCTAAAAAATAATTACGAAGCTGAAATGGGCATGTTCATATTCACCAATAAAGAATACGAGTGAAATTCATCAATCGAAAAATATGAATAAGATTACGAATAAGGATATGAATATGAATAAGAAAGCCGTAGCCAGGATTTCGTTTCGGGGGCTGGGGGGGGGGGGGGGGGGGGGGGGGGGGGGCTGGAGGACATGTATGAGATACACACAATGACAGCGCCTCCACACACGCTAATGTCGCCGATGAGGCTGTAATTGCGCCAACTGCGAGCATGAACATTTCTTTTTTTATGAAGAGGAAATTGTTTATTTAACAGTATCAACTAATTCTTTAAATTTATTGAATCGTCTGGTCATCTCCGAATCTAGAGGTGACCACAGGCTTCGCCGCTGGTGACCGCATAGCAAACATTTTGTGTAACCCTCCCATCTTTGTCACTTTATTTTTCAAGTTAAGTGGATGTTATTTTGATGCCGAATCAATTGAGAAAGGTCCGAGCTCATCTGGCCTAATAAATCTCGTTTGAAAGGTGAAAATGATGGAATCGGGAGTAAATTTCCTAAATCCTAATTTTTCTCATTTTCTCGTTTTGACGACTTGGCTGTCGATAAACTTGATGAGGTGAGATGGAGGGGGGGGGGGTTATGAATGAATACCTAGTTCAGAGGATACCAAACAAGTTTCTGGTTTCACCAGGTCAACCGAGTACAAACCGTTCCTCAACTTGGCATAAATTACCATCAACAGTGCAATTATTATCATACTGTGCAACCCTGTGCAATAAAAACCACTGCACATCCCTTTTCTATCATCTTACCAACGGATGAGTCGTTAACTCGGAGATCTATTTCGAAGGTGGTATCAGTGATTCCTTCAATATCTGACAGATATTACATCACCCACACACACCACATATCCTCATATACTGGCTGTTAGTCACAATCATGTTGCTACCTTCGCTTTGGTTAATATTCTTTACCTTTCTTTATTTTATACTCTTAATATCATTCCTTTTTCACCTTCGCTACTTATTTTTGGAACAGATTCCTTAATTTGATTTTGAAGATTATGGGTTTTTTCTAGAAATTACCTTTTTTATCAAAGTAAAAAATCTCGACGGAATTCCGCTCCTGCAACAATAATCGGCCCTTCACGTAGTCTGTAGATAGTTCAGAACGTGAATTCTCTATAGCCATCACCGTGGGATCATTTTGTTATGTGAAACCATTAAGCAAGATGATTACGACCAATTTGTTGTTTTATTATACTGCTAAAAAAAAAAAAAAAATAAAATTTTTGCTTTTTTGCCATTTTTAGTACAAATTTTTTGATTACTTTTTTGAAATTTGACCAATTTAATGAGCTCAAAAAGTTTTATCCATCTACCTCATCCTTTTCTTAGGAATTCTTGATTTTTGGCGAAACCTTAGCGTGCGCACACACACAGACACACGCTCACACGCTTATCATTCCAGAGTAACTCAAATGGGATTTCCATTAAGAAATTTAAACAAAAAAGTTTTTTTAATAAATGTTTCAGCCAACAGCTTCGTTTTCTTATAAAATTCGCTAAAACAAGTGGGAGTTGCATAATTCCTGGTTAACCAACCGACTTTTTTGGAAGGGATTCGAGCATGAGGTCGGCACCATCAACGCAGACTGTCCAGAAACCGCGGTTCTTGAAAGAAAGGAGAAGAAAAAATGTCTGTAGTAATAAATGATCTTATTTATTCTCGCGAAGGGGCGGAGCGGGATGAGTCATTTGGTAGGACGTGTAAGTATTTAGAAAGGAGTTCGGGTCAGGTTTGAGGTGCCTCGCGGGTCATCTACATTAACTTCGTTGTTTATGCAGAGAAAGGGCCCACGGCTTCGCATTTCACTGGCAACCCCTCACCTCAGTTTCTCTTCACTTCTTCACGATAATCGCACTTTATGTTGCTACCCGTTCACGGGTGTTGCTCCGCGCCAGGTTGTACTATTCCTCGAGGCCGTAGAATGTTGGGCTCACGCCTTCGATCCCTTCAATAATTCTTTTCTGGGTTCTTCAAAATAATGTTTCAGCATTTCAGGAAGGATGAAGGTTTAAAATGAAAAACCTCTTCTAAGTTGAAATAGTATTGGAACTACTTACGACAAGCAATGTTCATTTCTACTTCAAAAACCCAATCTACTATTTCAATAATACGATAATTTCAATAAACCATCTTGAAAACTTTCATGGATTTCGTTGGTCCTTGCACCACCAACTAGCATAGATTTCTTAATTAATGGAGTTGATACAATTGTCCCCCCCATCTCAACTCAGATGGTTCTGTTGTACATTAACTACCTCTCCCATCATCTGCTCCAAGTCTTCAGAAAAGAACTACGTTTGTGCCTAATAAGCCACCGGACAACTTTTCTATCCTTTACTTTTCATTTCAACGTTTGTGCAATTTTTATTTTCCTTATTGTTACGGAATTACACATTATTTTCATTTACACTTAATATTCATTGGTATCCGGGGACCTCTATATCACATTAATCCTTTCTCTCCCTTCTCAGGTAATCTATAGAAATTTCTGCAATCCACCAGAAATTCCGGTAATTGGTAAATGTGGGTACATTTCCTACCTTTATCTTTTTATTATCTTTTGATCAGTTGGTTCCTCCTGTTTATTGAACCAATCCGTGAAACTTGCTACAAGGATTTCTCAGAGAACAATGTGAACATGAAATTGACCAAACCGTTCTCCCTCAACTACCGTACAAATTTGAGCGAAATCGGACGACTAGCCCGTCAGAAAATGATGCTTAATGGAGTTTGTGCTTGTGCGAGTCTAGTGTACAATTCATTTCAAGTATTTGTGAACATTGACACTTTCAGAGGGACCTTTTAGAGGATGGAAATCCTATCAAATCGGATGGGAACCGAAGAAATTGAGCTTGTAACAAGAATTTTCGGTCAGCTATACAAGAAACAAATGTTCTAAATAATGTAAAACGCAAAATGCGAGTGAAAATCTTGATTTTACCGTGGAAAAATATATCGCTGATCTGAAAGTTGATACAATACTTCACAAAATATTTCGGTTGCTAACCAGTAGCTACAAACATTAATCGTTTGTCCAACATTTTAAGAGGTCCTCCGAAAAGTGTGTGATGAGGAACTTGTGGTTGGACGGTCCCTGCAGACCAAATTCAAAATTCCAGTTTTAATGTTCGAACGTTTCTTAACCTTTACAAGTGCTTCAGGGGCCCAAGAACTTTCAAGGGATCTGCCCAGTGTCCAAGGAATTTTGAGTTGCAAATTTCAAAATGAGCTCGTTCTATCCCTATTGTACAGTTTGAATGGTTAAATAGATCAAGTTACCTGGTTTCATCAAAAAGAAATCAGTTATGAATTTAATAATAAAATCAACTCAAAGTCTTATCTGTACGTCATTTTATGGGTAATTAAAGCTTGAAATTCAAATCCCCAAAAATGCTGACATCGATTGATCACCATTCCCCGTGACCCTTCAATTTGTGAATTAGACAAGAACATCACTTACCATTCCGTCCTCTCAAATATCGGCAAAAAGCAAGAATACTTGGGTGGAATATCGGTGAATACTCTTTCAGAATGTCTGAAAGGTTGTACCATATTTTTATAATCATTCCAAGACCTACTACACCCTTCTTCCCCTTAACTTCGGCATTGCATAGTTCTAAATAAATCAAATTATATTTTATTTTGCTGAAGACATTTTCAACTCGTTATAAGTTTTCACTCAAGTTACTCGCATCTTTGGGCAAAGGACCGATATATTATCGTAGAGGTGGTAGGCACATGTGAGAGTACGTCCGTTCGAACGGGCAAAGTGCGAAATCAAGCTTGCGAGGTGGAATCCACCGGTACCCCCACGACTTATCTCTGATGGGATCTTGGCGTTAGTTATGTGTGTACCGTAGGCACAGTTGCTGAGCCTCTGTAATCTGGGTCTTAGCATCTCACAGCGGAAAACATTGTCCCCTTGTTCTGCCCGAGTGTAAATAAATTCCTGGGGTTTCTCTGATGTTGCGAGGTCAAGAGGTCGTTCTGCCTCCCATCGTCTACGCAATGTAATTATTATTAATCCACACGGTGGCGGATTTGCAAAAGATATAGTATAGTTTGATAGTTGGGGCTGCCAGGTGTACTATCTTACGACATGTACTCCAGTGTTGACTTTTCCTAAGCTAAGAGGATCAATGGAAAGTTATTCAATAGTCCACTTCTCTTCCCTTCTGCGTTACGTGTGTATTCCGTTGTATGAAAGTCGATCAAAACCTGAAAATATTCCTAACGGGTTTCTCCTATGTTGAGGATTTTCATGTTTACGATACAGATTTCACTAATCAGGATGATAAGTATCGTCAAAGGCTGGACACTGAAAGAAAAAAGTAAAATTCTTTCCGCAAGAAAAAAAGGAAAAAAAAAGAATTCCTGTTGTTTTCCTCAGCTGCATCGAAGCTTGGAAGATGGCGTTATGGAAACTGCAATATTATAGCATCAACCATGCTATTTCGTCTGTCGCTAGTTACACTTCTCACCACCCACCCGTTGAAAACTAACTCGGCCTGCACCTCTTGTTGAACTTGGAGGCTGCAGCTAGACCTGACCGATTTTTTAAATGCTGAACGCCCGAATAATTGTCCATAGACTCGAGCGGTCTCATTCCATTCACGAAAATAATTTCTATGTGGATAATTGGTTATACCCTTAGGCTCAATCGATCAAGATGCCGCGATTATTGGCACATCCCGAATCGATGTAGAATTTTCTAGCAAAACTTTCTAAACTTTGGTCCAGGAGTTTCGGAAATAAACTAAGGGCGGCGGACAATCGGATTTTTGAATTAATTAATTAATTTCATAAGTCGATTTTTGATTTCTACGTGTCTTGAAAGGTATAGGTACAAACAATTTGTGAAAAGGGGGAAGGGAAAATGTTTTTTCTTGGTTGATTACAAATTATTCGAAATAATAAACCGAAATAAATACAGCTTGAATCTTGTAGCTACATTTGTAACTAATTAGGTACTAATGTAATTTATTTTCCGTGATTGGAAAATTCATCGCTAAATTAATTACTATTGCTTGTAATATAGAATAAGTGAGCCTGTTTTGTAGAAGTTGCTGTTTTCAGGACTAACAGCTATTCAATAATTGAGTTATTAATTATGGCATGTTCCTGACACCGATAATGCATTGGTGCCCACCCCCCCTCCCCAAAACAAAAATGTGAAAAATACGCTTTTACCTCATTGAAAAAATTCCAACCCCAGCTGGTCGTGGTGCAGCCCACTGCCCTCTCGAAGACAACCCATGTACTTCCGAAATTCACCGGACCTCCCACTGTCATTGTCATTTATACATTTTCTGTTAGAAAAACACCCGTTATTTTAATTAATTACAAGGTTCATTGTTATTCACGTTCTATCTAGTGACGTAATATCTTTTTAAATCGTCACGTTAAACACTGTTTCTATAAACTTTAACCAACCTCTGTGAGCAACCCTGGATAATGCACTACGATACTAACAATAAGTATGTTGTCTACAATGCTTTCATTATTTTTTTGTAACACAAACCTATGTATAAGAACGTTGCCACGTTTGAAGTAACAATCAGAAGCGAAAAATACGGAAAATCGAAAAGAGATTAGAAATAAGTAGTGAAGAGCGAAAGAAAGATCATAATATAAGACCCTCACAAACAATGAGGTCTATTTGAATATTAGCATCCAGGAATGTGGGTAAATTTAAAATGAGACAATAGTGGCAACGAGGAGGAGTAGTGGGATTTGAATACTGCTCGGAGATGTTGTATAGGAAGGCTAGACCTCCTATTATCCGCTCACGGAACAGGGACCTACTATTGAGATTCACTACCCCCACTTTGCTCGTCGATAAATCAAACGGATTCAAAGGGGTTTAGAAGCCGGGGTTTACTATTTTTCATTCGATCAAGATGTCTTTTGTTAGCATCGTTTGTGGTTCCCCCCATTTCAAGAGGGTCTTTTCGCGTTTCGATGATGGGAGAGAACTTCAACGGAGAGAGAACCCGTAAGCGGGCGTATGGAAAGCCTAGCGCTCACCCACTTGATAAAGGTTCAGTTCGAAAGACCTGGTTTTGTTCTAATCATTCGAATGGTTGCGCTAAAGTGTTAGGGAAATCGTGACAGTAGTTTTTGAGGTTTACTATTTCCAATCTACTTACGGAATCGAATGGATTGCTTTAATTTTCGTTTTTAGGTAGAAGGGACATCACGTAACGCACATTACTCCCAGAGAGGAATCCCTGGTCACTGAGATCACCATGATCTATGATGACGCTATTCCTGTCTCAGTGCAGAATGTTTTTGATGGCTTCTTCATTCATAGAGTGAAATAGGGTTTCGGGTGTTTCCTTCGCAATATCGGAGGATGTTAAAGCACCCTTTCCAAAGCGCTGGATCATATTGATGCAGCAGCAGGACATTCACAAAGTATGTGTTCTGCTGTTTCCGCCTCTTCAAAGCATTGTCCTGGAATTACCCATTTTGTTAAGGTAGTTCCAAAAGGGATAGAGGGCAGTGAGACGTCCCACAAGTTTGCGAAGGTCATTACGCTCCAGTTATAATAAAGATTTTGTGTGTTTCCTCGAGATGGTCATGAACCGCTTGGTCTTGCATAGAAGTGTTTTGTCAATATATTGCAAACTTCTGCAACATTTCTGGACCTGCTGAGTTATATAACTCTTTGTAACCCTTAGTTGAGATTCGGGTGCAATGATCCCTTTTCAGCAAGGCGATCAGCTTCCTTATGACCCGATACCCATAGCAACGTTGGCCTGTAGCCAAATGCTGCAGCCTTCAGTGAGCTGAGCTCCTGCCTTTATGTGTTCTTGGTTCACTTTAAATTGATATGAGAGTAGTGAACCAAACCGTGATTAATGAAACCCAAGGTCTGTTGCGCATAAATCTAAACAAAGCTTCATCCATTGACAAATCTGATGGGGGAAGATGAAACAATATGAAACGGGCAATCAGAGAGGTAAAGTTAATCCTAAGGGCTTTGTGGTTCCTTATGAGCGTTTAATGAGAGCTATTTGAATTATTGTTGCCATCAGATTAGATGTGATGCCAAAGGGGTGTGTTTCAATTAGGGATGTCCCCCTATACATTGACACAAAACTCGACCCCTCCCGGGCGAAGGGCATTTGTCATTGGTGAATAAGTCGTGGGGGCCACCCTCGGAGTGACTACTGCGGAATTGTGAACGCTACTTCCACGTAAACTAAAGGTTCATTTGTACAGTGAGTTCTGGAGCAGTTCAGTACAGAACTAGGTTCCTTTTAGCACTAATATGGAGGGGATGAGAACTGTTTATGGACTCCCCGCAGTCCAAACGCGTTTTGAAGCGTATCAGAACTCATAATCTCAGCTGTACCGTCCAAATCCTCCCAACCGCTCAAAAATCCGTCCCGTTCCGTTTCAGGAGTGATTCGAAATTCAGAAGACTCGAAACAGAAATAACGATAACACAAACAGATTGATTGATTGGATAACGATGATACTCACTTGTAGGACGAATGTAGATAGTTAGCAGCTTATTAGCGGAACTAGAAGTTCCGGCCTGCCGGGACTAGTTGAATATAGTTCCGTTACGTCTGTCTAAACATCGAATTAAAAATCCCAAAATCGTAATGTCTCTGGCATACTCCCGAAAATGGACGTGATCAGCCCAGGATCGTTCTGGAGTACAGTATCAACGAGTCTTGAAGCAAACATTTTTTGAATAATAACACTCGTCTACATTATAGACCTCCGTGTTGACGGATTCTTGTTACCTAATCACTGACTACATTCGAACCTCTTCAAAAGACACTCATCGTATAGGAAATTCATTGTAGATTACGAATACAAATTCAATTTTAGACTGTCCCCGAGTTTTTCCCAAGAATTTTTGAAATGTTTATGGAACGGAATCTAAGAAAAAAGAACGATAAAAAGTGATTTTCGCCCATTCTTGTTCAATTTCTTTTTGAACTAGAATTGTTATTATAAAATGCGTGTTTTTTAAAAGAAGTTTGAATGAATCCGGTGATTCCTGAAAAATTCAGTGTGAAGAAAGGTCCGGAAAACTGCCTTATCGGAAAAATACGCTTTTATTTTTGCATTCATCACTCTCAAAAACCCACAAAGTAAGTAAAATGAAGCCAAACAGCTCGGGTGATACTTTTTTGCAGGCCATTGTAACAAATGATTCCGAGTTGTGGAAGATGTAGAGATTAACCTTGTTACAATTGTAAAGGTAACCAACAGGTTATGTTCGATTTTTCGAAATTTTTAGATAATCACAAAAGATGTAGAATATAGGGTTGTTACAATTCACGGGACATGTTCTGGTATAAATCAGTGCCTTCAACATGTTAGTACACTTTATTGCTGGTCTGTCGCGCATGGTGGATGAAAAGATGACACGATCGTGTTGAAATTCGTATAAGGTTTTCAGACCGTTTTTTCCTGACTACTCTGAAAATTAGAGCGGGGTCGGACCACTAGAGCCTCGGAGACCAGAAAATAGGTACTTGGTAGATGTTTACGTAAGAGCTTGCACAAATTAATGAATTCTTTCTGAGCGATGAAACGCGTAGCAGATTCCTAGAAACCCGCCTAATTTTCATATCCCCTGAAATGCCATCAAATCTATACGAATAACCCTTGTTACAAGGATCTGTGGACACGCACGAAACGAAAGTTGTTCAGAATAGAATAGGAGTGGGATTTATGATTTTTAAGACAAAATAATTTGTCGTCTCCCGACAGCATAAACAAAGCTTTCGCTAATTATAGGTAGACTCGGAGGAAAAATCACGATGAAAAAAGTCTACCAAGTTGGGTATGGCTTGTGTATCGTGTAGGTAAAATGAATGTGAAGATCATGGAAAAGTTTCTATAATTCCAAAAGATCACTGATCATAAATATTGAAGGGACAAACACGCCTCGGAACATGTTTTTACAAACATCGACGCCTTCAGGTGGGTTGGCTGACGTATTGAAGGTCTGTAGCGCCGCTGATTCTGTAGTGAGTAAAAAATAAGCATCGCGGTAGATTCGAAATCGATTTGAGATTCTTAAACCGTCTTCCTCCATGTACCACTCAAATCTGAATAAAATCGAAACATAAGATAGAACCAAATGATTCATGATGGAGTTTACGTAAGCTCATGCGCAGGCTGACCTGCTGATGTGTAAGCGATGAAACTGATAGGGGATTATCTACAGTGTAACCCGAATATCCTCTGAAAATTTCCTGACCGTCCACCAAATTTAAACATGACTTTACATTTGCGCACGCGCAGATTGAAGTACTGATAAGCTACGAAATTATTCAGATTTTTAGCGGTATTATAAATTTTGATTTTTTGTATTTCTTTAGAGAACAGAACAACGTTTGATTTAAAAAAATATTATAATAATAAATTGTTCGAAACCCTGCTTTCCGGAGTTCAGCACCATTTTTTTTACTCGCATTACTCGCGTAATCGAATATTGTAATGTAATGTGTGTTATTTGTAATTTGTGGTAGCAATTTATGGGGATGGCTTGGGATCAGTCCTTGAAAATTAAGAAAAATTCTGAGTAAGAAAAATCTTTGTCTGCCATCTTGATACTGGCGGCTTCACAGAGATACCGCTGCGACTGATCATAAACCTGAAGACCCTTAGCGTCTGAGGTATCCCCAGGGTGTTGCAGGCCTATCACTTCATCCCTCGGAAGGGGTCACTAGTTTATTACATCACCTCTTCGTTATATAATGATGATGTCGAAATCGTTCTAACATCGTGACAATTCATTCCAAGGAAGTGGACAACTTTTTCATTTATATAATTTTTATTAGTCTCTCTTTGATTCATCAACTTCCGTTTTTCCCATCTAACTGTATCATAAAGGGTCAAACTCCGCCAGATGACGGTAACATTTCGAAACTCCTAGCGCTCCGAGCATTAATGTTGAACATGTTGAAAAGTTCATCTGGCTAATGGTAATTACTTAATGAACATTATTCCGAACGCATGATTTAATTCAGATTGAATAGAAAACACTTTTCGCCTGTTCCGTCTCTTTTCGCTTGTTATTTTCTGTTCCATACTAAGCTATCTGCTTAGTGTGCGATTTCCCGTGCTTTTTAAATGAAAAGATGGTGAATTTAACAAATTGAAACAAACTCGCAAACTCAGAGAAAAACCGGTAATGGGGACCAACTTCGCTAACAGAGGCTTCTCACGTTCATTATAATTTCTCCGTCTTTCTTTCTTTTTTTATCTGCTTTCCGACCCCCTCCCCACCCCTTCTTCTTCTTTTTTTTAATTGAAAAACTTTTAAAATGATTAAAGGAATATAATAGAGATGAAACGGCCTTTTATTAAAAGTATACTTAGCTTTGGGCACATGAAGAGGAGTCATTTGGAAATCTCTATTGAAAAACATCTTAATTATATGTTAGGTGAATGAGAAGGGGGAAAGGTCTGGTTCTAAACGGAGCATAAGTAACAAGGAAAACGCCCTGCCATTAGAGATGAGAAATCCACTGGGCTTTTCTATCCATTACTCTACCCCCTCCCCTCCCCGGGCCAACCCCTCTCTCCCCTCCCACCACACACTCTCTCTACCGCCGCTCGACTCCTTCTTCTCCACAAACCTCTCTCTCTCCTTCATGCCTCTTCTCTCTGTATCCACCGCAACCCGGTGCTTTGGATGAACATTCAACCGCCTTGTTGTACATTTTATAAAATATTAATACACCTCACATCTTGAGACGAGGTCGGGAGGATCGGCGAGACTGTGGAAGTGGTGGAAGTAACGTTGATGCCTTCGACCTCGTAGACAAAAACACTTGAGTACTTACATAAATATTCACGGGAAATCATTTACTATTATTATTCACTACTTCCCCCACAGTATGATTAAGTTACTTAGGCGCTACAGATGTTTTCCTATCTACTGCTGTAGACTTGTGAACGGCTTTGGTAGGTCTCCAAAACACCTTCTTATAACAGTTGGCTGTTTCTCGAATCTGCTGGTTTAGCGTCCTAGTCTCCTACAGATAGTAGAAGCTTTGTTTTCTCTAGCGAGAAATGGAGCATTTTTTCTCCAAAATCAAAATATTTATTGTCATATTGCGTTTTAAAACATTTTGAACATCTTTTTAGGATTTCCCTCTGAAGCAAAGCAACAAACGTTGGCAATCTGCATTTGCTGACACGGGGGAGGATGGAGGGGGTAATAGCGAATTCTGACACCGAGAATCCTCCATCGATTCATGTCCTTATTTTCTCAATCAATTGAAGTTTTGGTTTAGTATTTGAATGTTCATCGTGAAACGGGGGGCCAATGGAGGGGGTAATAGTGATGATATATTCACTATTCTCAGCTGATTTCATTGATTTTTAGGACGACCTTCTTAAGCAAGGCTTCTTTAGTAGAGAAACGTCTATTAGAATTGATTCAGGGGGTTGTGGGACAACCCAAACATGTGAGAACAAAACGCAGACCGTTCTGAGACTATACGTGAAAAAGTGAAAAATGTCTGTGTATTTGTTAGTGTATGTGACACCTTTTTTCGACCTGCAGTTCTTAACCAATTTACAAGATCAAACTCCGGAAATTTCGAATATTATGATGGAAGGAAGGAATCGGAGGGGGAAATGCCAGAAAATTGTGTTTTTCTCGACGAATTTTGTAAACGCTACTCAGGCTATAATTCTCAACCTATTTTCATGATTTTCATTTTGTCCAATCCTAATCTTAGTCTAATTGTGCAACTAGACTCGACAATTTTACTTTGCCTGACAGGTTATTTGTTCATATCTAAGTTTATTTTAGTATTTATGTTATCCTCGGGGATTCTATAGATTCATCGGCGATTCTGTACAATCGCCACTCGTTTTTGAAGAATGTGTGAATTAAAATCCTTAGAGGCAGACGCTTCAAAGGTAGGAACTTCGTGTCACTGGACTCATTGGAATCAATCCGAGTTGGTTCATCGGTAGGTTCTGACCTCGAAATATTATCAATACTACGAGTTGATGAACAGTGTGAAAAGTGCTCAAGAGAAGAAAAAAAGGGAAGACACCAGGGGATTACTATTTACTCGAACGATATGACGTGTTGAAAATTGGCATCTTTTTTTTCGACTAAGAACTTTGGTTTTGTTTTAAAAATACTTATGAGTTGTGTTTTTATGTATGATCATATGAGGAAATTGAAGGGTGCCTATAAGATCAAGCCAAAACCTGTATCCTCAAGCCTCAGGGTACTGCCGTAGAAATCACAGGTGAAACAATTCAGTAAGCTTGCTGCAGAGATTGGCTAATGAAAGTTCGCACATCAAGGATCTCCGTTATGACCCCCGGCAACGGGTTTAACTCTTAAAATCGTTGAAAGGTTTAAAAGTGCTAGTTGAAGCCAAAATCAATATGATGAACAGCCCAATGGACTTCAAACGAACTTTGAGCAGTTAACTACTATTATCTTTTGGGACAATCCTAATTGTGTTATAAATATTTTACGTATTTCACGTTACCGCAGGCAATTTTTTTCCATTAGTCTGCACTTCCTGAAAAGTGATATTAAACTCCCGTTAAATAAAAATGATTAAATAAAGTCTCTTCGAAATCAGCAAATATGTGACAACGCTTTCTGCCATCATGAGGACAACTTCTCTTCTCTCTATATGAATATTTATTCAACGCAGCTTCAACTAACAGGTGCTGAGCACGGTTCACTGTTTTCCCAGTTCCTTCGACTTTCGTCCAATCATACGCGCAATTCACTTCATAAATTCCAAGAGGGTTCACACCATTTAATAGCAACCTTTCCGATTTCCACCTCTCCTAATTTTATACCCACATAACTTACTCAATCCCCCTGACACTCTTCTCCAAATAATACTGCGATTCATCCTGAAGCAGGTGGGTCGCTGAAAACGGCGCAAGGTGCATTTTGACTTATGATTCTGACGCTGGTAATTCGTAGGTGCGTTAACTAGCCGGCCCAGCAAACCCTAAGCGACCAGGCAATTACAATGTCCGCAGGGAAGGAGCTCATTTCTTTTCAGATTATCATCAACGGCCTGGAAGCCGTTATTACATTTTATGACGCCATAATATCTTAAGGCATCTTGATTGCGGGTTTACAACACCATATTTTCGGCTGTTCAGAGCGGGATGAGATTGCGAAAAATAAATTCAGGAGTCCATGTTTGTTGCGGTTTGAGAGGGGCATCCGCGTGATTTGGTTTTATTTACCAATTTCAGAAGGATCCCTTATACAATCTCACGTTACTGTGATGATCTTATAGTTTTTATCACGACCTGAGCAATTTTCAGGGAGTTTTCTCGGAACAGCACTTTTACATTAACACTCAGCTGAGATTTTTCCCTCGAGATCCTCACACGGCTTTTCAGTCTGTATACAATCTTCATTGTGCACCTATAAAATCACGGCTTCAGGTAACTATCAACTTAAAGGGTCGATTTACAAATTGCTGCTCATAACTTCCCCCCAGCAAATTGAAGCGTTCGTCAATGTAAACTTAATTGACAGCTACAAAGCTGTTATTTGTACTAAAATCTGTTATGTACCATGCTGATAATGATTTACTTCAAACGTTTCAGTTTCCACAAGTTTCGCTGCGACTTTTATAAATGTTGGTTGTTGAATGTTGTTTCAGATTGAGGAGATATCCATGAACTATTCCTCACTTAGTTAGCTTATACGGGTAGATACCTACAAGAACTTTGGCCATCTCAAAATGTATGGAACCGAGTCAGTACGTGAAATACCCCCTTGTCACGCTCAGAACTTGCTCTGCAAAATACATTCCATCGTCACATAACATCTCCGTTCCGTTATCCAGGAATGTCATCCAGACACACACACACACAAGAAGAACTAAATCTATAGTTTTTTTTATCACGAATTTGATCTAAGAATGGTCTGGAACTGATTTGCACTCAGCTGTTTTTTCTCATTCTTCCACAGCTCCCTATATCAATGACTTCTCTCCACTGACTAAACCTTGCTCAAGAAAGACATCCTAAAAATGAGCAAAATCAGATGAAAATACTGAAGATATAATCGCTTTTAGCACCTCCATCCTGACAGCAAACGCTATTGCCGAAGTTCACAATTAGATTAAACTAGGATCGATCATTGAGAATTATAGCTTGTAGGGTTGACAAACATTTTCGAGAAAACACAACCTTTTTCTCAAGTTAAGGGTTGTCCTACACTCCTTGGATCAATTGAAATAGGCCTCGATTATCGGAACAATGCTTCAGATACAAGTCTAAAAAAGCCTACAGTAACCGAATAAAGTGTCAATATCTTTAGTGGACCAGAATGAAATTAGAACAGGGACTCTGTAGCTCAGGATTATTAACGATTTGTCAGTTTACCACATAGAGAATCATAACTGTCACTGGTGAGAATTTGCACCATACTGAGTATTTGGCTGACGATTGTTTGAAAACAGTGTTGGCGAATGATGGTCGTCTGGTGTCAAAGGGCCAGTCATAAATAACTTCGAAAACTGATAACAGCAATGGAATGACCGGTTAGAGCGAACTGATAACGCGATGATAAAATACAGGTGGGGCTCCCTAAGAAACTATTAAAGGACTGACTGTGCTACAGTTTGGGTTTTGCGGGCTAGCTGATTGGTCAATCCCACATGTCCGCCTCAGTGCACACTTGAAACACCCCGAAATTCTGCCTCGTATTGGGTGATCTTTGAGAATGTGTCACGTCCATCTGACTGGTTCGAACTGTATTCCAAGACCCTGAAGGTATATTTCTCGCGTTGGTCCAAATAGGGTAAAGCCAGTCTTGTTTCACTAGCCTCAATAGACGGAGTTAATTGGCTTGGGGAGCACATGCTTCTGTGCTCCTATCCGCCCCTGAAGTGAAAAAACTAGTAAACAAAGTCAACCCCCCCCCCCCCCCCCCAACCGCAATCCAATAGGGACTTTTTGTTTCAAATTAGTTACAGAATCGACCTTTGAAGTTTGGCCTTATCTTTCTCGGACACCCTGAATAATCGTATAGCTACATTTAATTGACGAGTTCCACTCGTTGGAAAGTCATATTTCCACACTTTCGGGTGGATTTACTCCAGAAAATCAATAATGTTGTTGATATAAACTGACTAAATAAAACACGATAAGGAGAAATTTAACTTATTCGGAATGTGAATTGTCTTACTGGAAGTTCCTTTGGGAGTCGAAGGGACTAGCATCTTATCGATTCGTCGTGGGAGAAGACAACTTTTCAACTCGTTCTTGTTCTACCTAAAGAAGTCCAGATCGCCAGAGGGCAGCACGAGGCGGGCTCCGCGCTAACTTCAGTGGTAGAAGCGAAATAACGTTGTTCCAAGAGAAACCTGGGGAAGCTGTAGCACCCAATAGTGAGGTGGACTGCGAACATTAGCACATCAAAGACTCGAGGAAACTTAGCTTAAGGAGAGCGAGAGAGAGATAGAGGGAGAGAGAGACGAAGAGGGAAATGGGGAATGGGAGTTGGCAAAGGAGCCCTGTTTGTGTCCAACTTTGTCATTGGTCCGCGACTCTGTCCTTCCTTTAACTCTTCGAATTATCGCTAACCAATATAACTCTACAGTTGGAGGACCTTACCGTTCAATATACCTACCACCCCAAAGTTCATGTCCCTTCTCGCCGATTTCAATTTGATGAAACATTTGAGCGAGTAAAGGACTTCTCCGGTACAATCCGTTTGGTGTTGACAAACCAACTGATTATTACCCGCCCTCCTCATGAATTTGAATGGGTTGTCCAATATGAATCTTACTAAACCAGATGTTTCTAAGCAGATGTTTTCCACCGTCTCTAGCGGGGAAGCAGATACAGGGTGCCTCAAGTTAAGTTCATACATCTGCAAAGGTTTCAATAAATTATTTCCAACAAAATGAGTCTGTTCGTGCTTTTTTCAACCGGATCGTCATAGGATTTTGGAGCCAATTTCATAAACTTTGGTCCAGTAGTACCAGAGAAAAGCTTTGGATGACGGATTTTTTAAAAATTACTTTCAAGAATGAACCTTCGTAATCGACCAAGAAAAAAATTTAACCTCCCGTAAAAATTTGTTGTTTTAAGTTTCGAGGTCTGTAGAATCCGAAAATCGGCTAAAATAAGCCTGTCCAGAGGTTTTCTCCGGAACTACTAAACCAAAGTTAATGAAACTCTGGTCAAAAATCACGTTTGGGGTCCATTTGGGACTGCATTTTCGGCAATGACCTCAGTCAGTCCTATCTGGTGAAACCAAGGGGCTGAAATGCAAAAAATCCAAACATCAAGCACTTTCGAAATAACTAATTAATAAAATTGTTTTAATGTTCGTTATTGATTAACGTGCCATCAAAGAATCGAATGAACCAACCCGGACCGCTTTACGTTCACCCGTCAACTCTCCCTAAGGGCTGGAACTTTGACAGAATGCGGAACGGAAACATGAATGCGAATGAGGACGTGCTGTCACATAGTAACAATCGCCTAGTATCGTGTGATATAATCTTATCAGCTGATATAATTGCTGTGGAATGTTGTTTCAGGTGTTCCATTTGAAATTGAGTTCAATTCCTATAATTGTGGACAAGTGACGAGTAGAAAGGTGTTTTATTTTACATAGCAAAATTTTAGTTGCCTAGTCGTTAATTTTTATCACGTTTCACTATTGTAGATGTTGACATTCCATGGTAAATGTAAGCTCTCGCGTCCCGGGAAACTATAATTACAAAATTAATTAGAAAGAACCAGCCCGCGATTCGTAATCGAGCGATTACGAAAATGATTCAAGAAAATCGGCAGTATAAGCTGAAACCCCATGTAACTAGATGCTGCCCGACTCTGCCTCTATCATATGTTACATTAACAGGTCTTTCAAAACGCCAAAGCCAACCTAAACAGCGCTAATCGTCAATGCACGAATCGTCGAGATAGCATCCAGGAAACACGCAAGTAAAACTGGACGTAACGTTACTTCATTCGTACGTCACCCCTACGTGAGGGGCGACCCCTCGATTGGATCTCTAATTCAACTATTGGAGGCAAATTGTTTTGAGTATTGAGGAGGAGGCGCAGCGGATATTGCACTGTCAGCCCTCTCACACCTCCTAACTGCGTTATGAATATCCAATTAGAAAAATGTGGATTATTCGAAATTGATTGTCCTTCGCTTGTTGGCATCGCCCATCTCTGGAGCCCTGCTCCACCAAATGGGTTCAGTAATTACGTATGCCCTTCTCCCCATATTCCATTCATTTTTTTGCCACTAGGGTCATCGTTCGTGTCAGAGTGATTCTTGTGTAATGGTAATAATTCAACCAATCTGACCACCTCTATCAATACGGGAGCTGGATAATTAGAAATTTACACTTCAAACAAGTTCAACGTAACGTTTTGCTTCCGAGTCTACCTGTAGGTAGTGGAAGCTTTGTCTCCTTTCTCGGAAGATTTTTCCCTCAATTAAAAATTTTCTTGATGTTTTTAAGACAATGCAGAACAACTTTTGTTTTGTTTCTGATGGCCAGTCTACAGATGAGATCCATTGTCCAAAAAACATTACATAAGTCCGCGAATATGCAAATGTAAAAACCATTTTCTTAAGTGTAATGGTTCGATCTCGCTCAAATTTGGAGGGTGGTGTGCGTTGGTCATAATTATGATTCGTACAATAAAGTTCTCCACGTTCCAAAAAGATAAACAGAGAGAGTGAGAGAGAGAGAGAGAGACTTGGGAAACAACGACTGAATTAGCATGAGAGATGGTGGGAGGGAGGGTGGATTCTTTTAGATTTCATGAAGAAAGAATTCTACAATTAACACCGTGTTTGTTCTCCCACTTGTTGGCATTGGGACTCACCTTTTTTCTTCATATTACAATCCCTTCTGTTTTCTCTTGTGTTTTAAAAATTCTTTTGATGACCAATTTCACAAGGTCCCGTATCTCATTTATAAAAAGGTTGTAAATAGCTTATTGTTTGAGGAGTTCTTGATCTGAAGGCATTGAACCAGCGGTTCACATTTATCTATTACAAGCTCGTAACAACTGGGGTATTTCTAGATAACGTTTGTCATTCTGGTATATCAGCACGGCATGATTGTACCGTCCGCTCAGTCGCTGTCAGCATACAAGCATAACTCACCATCCGCCTCCAAGTCGACGCAGCTCATGAACTCTCTCGAAGGGTTCGTGGAAAAGCAACTGCATTGTTCTCTCTGGAGTCAAAGCCCATTGTGAGAAGAGTTTTTAATATCAAAACCTTTTCTGATTACAACCGGCTCGAGGCACGTGTAGCAATAAAGAAGAGGCAGTCCCGGTGATAAATCAACGATAAAGAAACGTGACTGAACATAATCTTGGGTAAAAGCGGTTAATGGACAGTGGGCAAATCCGACAGGAGCGTTAGGGGTCCTCGGAATTCTAGCTTCGGCCATTCTCTTCACGTTTTCAGCGGTGAAATAGGCCGGAGGAGCAACTATAAATTTACGCAGACTAAATAGGCTTTCAAATAATTATCTGAAGTAGCTCCCAGGACGGGCAGCCCTGTTTCCGAGGCTGACAGTTGCGCTACCTTTCGTTTATTTCACTTAACACAGTGTAAGAATGTGGCTCTTTGAATCTAAAGCAACCGTCAATCTTGGGGCTTCGTTAATTTTCAACTCCTCCCATATATTTGAATCTGGAAAATAGATGATATTGCTGTACGACTTGAAAGTTAGACTCAATACAGAATTTTTTCTCCGATAGATGAGTTAATCTATAGTTAGCAACCTTCAAGTTGATGATTGTCAGATCATCTTACGAAAACGTTTATTAGTAGGGTTACATACAAACATGAATCGGAAGACGAAGAAGAAGTTAGGCTATATCGGGGGAAGATTTATGTAAGTATTGAAAACCATGCCGCGGATCAATCATCACGATCAAATCACGGACAATATTCAAACACTGTCATTGTCATTTATACATTTTCAGATAGAACAACAAACCATATTTAAATTAATTACTAGGTTCATTGTTATTCACGTTTTAGTGATTTAATACATTTTTGAATATCGTAACGTTAAACACTGCTTCAATCAACTTTACCCCCCCGAAGATTTTGGGACCCCCAAGAATTTCAATGACGCAGTCTGCGTCATCCCCCCCCCCCCCCCTCCTGTGGGCAACCCTGGCTATATCATGGTTTAAGTGAGATTTAAACACAGCTTTTCTACCTCTTTGCGAGTTAAAACTCAACGTAGGACTGTGGAACGTTACCCCCAATTCCTTTGCATGTTGTGATGTGTATAGATAGATTACACCGGATTTTATGGGTAGTGCATAAATCTGAAGCTTTTTAGCTTCAACTATTTGTTGCAGGTATATCAACTCAGCCTTTGGAATGAATAGCTAGTCCATTCCATACCTAATTGCATACGCATAATTACCTACGAATTGGATGCAACTGTAGATGTTTATGAGTGTTGGAAGTATTTACGTTTGCGCAGGCACAGGGGCTAATGATTGAGTTGTTGGGATGTTGAATCACCTATGTTTTAGTTCTTATGTCTGGTTGGAAGGAGGAATTTCCTGTTACTATAGTTTACATGATTTGAAATATTAGATTGTCACCACAAGATCTAATATACCAGTCGCCAAACCGACTGGTCTGGTGTTGTTAAACTTTGTCTGTTATTTAGAGTTATGAATAAATTAATTTGCTTTGTATTCAAACGTGTGATTGTTAACATTGGTGTCCGAAGTGGGATGTGTTGGTAATTTTGTTGGGTGGCATTAAGTTAGGGATTTTAGTGTGTTCATTTCTGCTTGTAGCCAACATATCTCAGCGAGAAGAAAGAAGGGCGACGTCGAGAACAAGGATAGTTCTCCCAATACGGAGAAAGGAAGCAGTGGAACAGAAACAACAGACGAGAATCCTGAATGGAATGGTGACCCAAATGGAATGCGTCAATGAAGAGTCCCTTGACACCTTCGACAAAATGATACTGCTGTCAGATACACCAAGGTGGTAACCTGGTAGAGATGAGAGAAGATGGAAACCAATGAGGGTCATACTAGGGTCCTATGATGAAACACAAAATGAGGGGAACTGCAGTAAAAATCCCAGGTTATCAGAAAAGCTGAATAGCTTCTCTCAATGTGCCGAGTAAATGTAGAAGTTTACAGAACTCATCGATATTTTCTGTTTGATGCGCCATTTGCAGGATGCAACTCCTGGTACATTGTCCATTGGTCCAGATTCCACTCGACTTGAATACTTCTGGACGAAATTTTTTCCACGACTCCACTATTTCTCACAGGCGGTCGATGATTCTCGATCTTCAGTGGGACACGAATATCTAAATAACCAGTTTATCCATTATGTTTCACTCTTTTTTTTTTTTTTTTTTTTTTTTTACAAGCATCAAGTATTCAAAATGAATGAATAAAGAAGGAACTTTATATTACCTTATTTACTTTTTCTATAAATGTAATCGTTGAACGGTTGTACTCACTATCTTGAGACAATTTTTATTCTCGTAACTAGCGAAAGGGGTTGAAGTAATAAAGAAATGAATGTGGTTTTGTCAAAAGTTAAGGCTTAAATGAGACTAACAGATTGGTGGAAGCGATTATTGATCATTCAATGGATATAATAGGGAATTAATGAAGTTGAAGATCAGAAATAAATGAAGAAATTGATTCGGTAAAATGTTTGGAAACGTGAGAAGGTAGAAACTCTTCAAATTCACGTCCTCATGTCACCAGTAGGAGCTTTGCCTGTTGACAGTGTGTTTGGTTAGCTGTCACTTTGATTCGCTCTTGTGCTGCTACGTTCGCCTATTGAACTTACTAGTAGGGTTTCCGGAAGGTGCCGTAGTTTAAAACGTTGTTAATAGGCTGCAGTCGATAACTTGACTCAATGGTTTCATCTCGCAGTTCTTTCTTTCTTCCTTTCATTCAGGAGGTCAATCAACCCTCGTTTGTGTTGATTTTGAGACCATTGTCCCGTGTACACCCCCAAGGCCCCAGGGCAAAAGCGAAGTCTGAGTTTCCCCCTCTACAAAAGCTCAGGGAAAAGACCAATAAAGTCTGTCAGCCGGCCAGGGCGAGGAAAGGCCCTGCAGGAGAGGAGGGCTACCTGAAAAGCGGCTGAATGAACCGGTAATAAAATGAAAACTGTGACTCTGCAAGACAATTGGATTTCGGGGATGATGTGGACAACAGGGACCGGGAGGAAAAACAAGTTGTAGAAGCGTAGGTATTGCGAGAAGGTGAGGGCTATTAGGCAGTTAAAGGAGGTTAGTTAAGGATGGAGAGGCGGAGCGGAGACACAAAGGGGATAATCAAGGGGCCACTGCTCTCGAGAATACAACGAGATTAGTGATTGTTGGCAGAGTTTTACTCAACTCGAGCCCGAGACGGGAATCAAAGGCGTTATTAATCGAGCGGTCCAGGCACTCGAGATGCGCAGGGTCCGAGGTAGCTCCGGATAGACCTGGCATGATGGGCCTGGAACATGAAACCAGTTCTTACAGCTATTCATCTACTGGTGGTTAGTTTGAATATAATATCTGACGTACACATTCATTTTGGGTTCTGCAGTACACATATGACCAGTCCATGGGAGAAAGAAAAGACATACTTTTTTTTTTTTTTTTTTTTAATAAGTTCAGTTGGCAAGTTTAGCAAAATGATAAATTTTCCTGAAATGGAAGATCTACTTTTTGAAGAAAGATTCGAATTTTGCTCAATTGTAAACCTCTGAGTGCGAAATCTGCCACTTGAGATATCAAATGTTTCGGGCAAAAACCGACTGGATGAAAATGAATGACATCTTAGGTGGACATGGGGATGAGGTCATTTCCCCCAAATGTAATTCAACTTTCTTTGCCCCGCTGTATTAGTCACGTCCAATTATCCGATCCCCTTTATATTGCATGTTTTTGGAAAGCTCTAGTTAAGATCTTTCTGCTGATTGGCTCATGCTTCACAAATGCCTTGGTCTGTTTTCAGATGTAGCTAACTAGTAACCTTAAAACATTTTTCTACATCTTCTGCGGTAGGTATAAAAGTTCATTTCTGAAGTTTGAAAAAGAAAAAGAATACAACATAAAAAAAATAACACATGTTAAAACATTTTGTGTGTGTGGGTGTGTGTGTGATAAATTTTATCGACGCTGGCTAGGCCGCAATTCTTGACCGATTTTCGTGATAACTTTTTTGTTCGATACCGACTTTTGTCTAGTTGTGGAACAAACCTCGGAAATTTTGCTTTTGATGACAGGAGGGGAAATGGAAGGGGCAATAGCCAATCCCCGCAAACACGAGCCTTATTTCTTCATTATTTTGTTTGTTCAAATAAGATTTTGGTTTAGTATTTACTCGTAAATTTGCGAAAATATATTTAATATATTACAGTGATTCACTATGAAAGGCGGCGAATGGAGGGAGTATCAGTGATAAAACCTTGTCTTCACTATTTTCATGTGTTTTGTTGAGGGAGAAGGGAGAATACTAGTCGTCAGCCTACTTTCGTCCTTTTTTGTTTTTTGTTGTTTTAAAAAATATTCATTAAACGTTTATAATTATGTTTATAAGTAAGATCATATAAAAACCGGGCGTCCTTGTAAAGCAACGAATATGTTTATATAAGAGCCTCCACTAAAATCCATTCCTTCGCATATGGACTCCATTTGGCGTCTAGTTTTTCTTAACAACTAACCAGACCGATCGAATCGCACGAATAGATGATATGAGCCAAAATCGGTCAAAAACTAGCAGAAAACATTTTTCGAGGTTGTCAGTGTTCTAGGTAGGTGGGTTGTCATTTCCTGGTACAAAATCGACTGTGGTAGATTTCGGGTCCGTATATATTCACTTTTAGCAAATAATCGCAATTCCTGGCTCTACAAGTGACTCCCCAACCGCACGAGGAATGCCATGGGGTTTTGGGTTATATTTCACATTTGCTTCCATTTGATCATTATTTGCATCTTTCTAGGCATAAATTTTCCATTCATTCATTAGCATTAACACAGAAAAATCACTCATTATTAAAAATAAATAAATAAACGTACGTGTCACAATTGGCAGCGTTTTTTGTGTGATCTTAATGGAGCTTTGTTACTGAAAATGAATAACCGGCACGAAAAGTATCTTTTCCACACCCAGGGGTAAGGCACATTTTTCATATTTCCAAGTGGAAAAGATGAAAGGTTGGTGCATTTGTAGGTTGGCATTTGAGTCCTAAAGCCACACGCAGCATTTACTTCAGTGAGTCGCAAGCCCTTCCGAATGGAGGGATTCATTTCAATTCACAGCACCACCTATTTATCGCTACGTCCTCTTATATTGGCTGGCTCGTTTGAAGATAAATAGTAACTATGCTTATTCAACTAGGCACCTAATCTGTACAAATGTATGCTTGACATCAACTAATTGGCTAATTTCTAAAAATGCATGTATATTTTCTGATAGGAATTTGTTATTTAATCAATTTCCACACATTGGGGTAATTACTGACCCTCCTCCAATTCCAACAGCATGTTACAATATCTCCGCTCCTTAGTCAAAACCGCGAAAATGACCCAACCTACACTGTCATTTTCAGCTTTGCGGATAAGCAATATTTCCACAGTGGCACTGCTTTCCTTACCTTACATTTTTACTGAACAAGTGTAAATAGATTTGACTCCTTCAAATCCTCATCAGAAGCCTCAGATGAGCTCACTATTTTCATCCCAAATTGTTGAACGGTTGCAGTTTCGAAGATTTGACTGAGGATAGTTTTGAAGTTTCGTGGTTTCGTCAGAGATGTTAATTTAACCGAATCGTGTATATTTGTTCTACCTCCTGTGAAATGTACTATGATGGTGACTGCTATATTTATTTCTGCAAATAAATCCATCGATCGATTGAATAAAGTTGAAGGAAGGTCGGATCCCTGTTTAGCGGTGTGATATTACATGCAAGCTCCACTATGTATACACCTCATCAAGGCTGGAGGGTATAACGAACTCTCTTCTGCTTAGCATGAATCCGACGGGAGAAAATACCATCTCACTAATGAAATCCAAGACCAAGACTATCTTTAATTGGTAAAGTTGCCCGTGAGGTAGGTACTGTCTTTAAGTAAATAATGTGCCTTGAAGAATGGGCCGATGGTTGGATAACTTTCAGCTTCGTTGAAGGGAAGCGAGTTCAAAGGCAACTCAGTTTGAACGGCGAAGTGGAAGGATGAGAGGGAGAAGGGGATGGATAAAGTTAAACATAAAGAGCGCCATCTTGATTGAGCCTTGTATCCAAGATAGGTAGGACTTGAGTTGACTCAAGGCTAGTGTTCTGATATTGCCTTACAACATACTAATTATAACGGACAAAATCAATACTGTTTCATCTTCTTGAGAGGCGTCTCTCCTCCGGTATTGTTGGCATTTTGCGCTCCTCTTCTGGCTTCCTTCTTCACCCGATCAATAAGAGCGCATATCCCATCATTCACATCTCTATATGAAATTATAAGTATTTATTTAACCAGAATAGCGCAGTTTTCAAGGCTACAGAAAAAAAGATTGCATCACCGAATGAACAGACTTAATGTGTTCGGAAGGGGATAACGATGATGTAAACTATGGCATATTGCATTATTATTGTACCCCCTGAGACAATGTAAATGATAATAATTGACAAAGCTTTAGTTAAATGAATGAGGTGAACCGATCAAGAATAGATTGATATGCAAACATGCTGATAACTCTTGGATTCAGAGCATACCAAATACCGCCCATCAAGAAATAGTTTAGCAAAACAAAGCAATCTTCTCGCTGAAAAGAGATCGAAAAACAGTCTGCAAAGTAGGGTGTGGCACGTAGCCACCTCGTAGCTATACATTCATGTTACAGATCATTGGAGTGTTTTGAATAACCTTGTAAGATTTAGAATATAGGCTTTTCACAACGATTAACGGGACGAAAATGTCACGGAACACGTTCTTGAAGACATGACTGCCTTCAAAGGGCGAGTCTACATGTATTGCGGGGAGGTCCCGTAAATCAGATAGAATAATGATACGGTTGAGTTGAAATCGATATGCGAACATAACATCAGCTTTCCCCTACTACCGTCGTAATTAGAGTCAGTGCAGACCCCTAGAAACCCAGGAAATTACTATGGATGGATTTTCCATTTGAGTATAGTTGGAGTAGTATTAATATTTGAGCAGTGAATTTCATAAGTGACGGTCTAGAGCCCAATCGGCACATACCTTGAATACTTGATCCGAATCAGATCACACACACAAAGACCCACAAGAAACCGAAGCTATTCAGAACGGTCGAAACGCAAAAAGCAAATGGAGATTTAGATCTTAGAGGGATAGCCCACCCCAACGGATGGATTCTGGAATTAGCGACTTTTCATAAGATGGTTTCGAGCCAAGCGTTGGTAGAACGGTTATTTCGCTGTTTTGAAAACAAAAATAGCTATCATGGGTTAATCTGCGAAAAACACCGGTATCGGTAGAAACTTCCGTAAATGTCAGAAAGTCAAATTAACCCGATGATTTCACCAAACCCGTGTTTTGGTAGTTATCTTTTAGATACCAAACTACTGTTCTCTAATTATTACAGTTAATTATGTGTTCGGAACTCGCTTAAACTAAACTTCATGCTGAATTTTCTCCACACTATTCCATGATAATTGCTTATAGTAAGCAGTTGGTTGTTTACATTAGTAGTAACATCAGATTTCAGATTGGTGCATGTACGTTGGTCTCCCGACCATTCTGAGGGGCAGTTTCAACAATAATCCCTGATCTTGGTTAAAGTAAATCATCGCTTTACCGAACTAGAGATTTAACGTTGATTTAAAACAAAGTTTTTTCTCCAATTTAATCAATGGATACGCTGTTATTAGTAAACATCGATTAACAGAGTTTCCAAAAATGTCAATTTGAAACTAGGACATCTATTCAAAGTTTAAACGCTGATATATATGACATGAGGAAAGAGTTTGCCCGTAAAATGTTGGTGACGAGATAACAGTGAAAACGTAAACAACAACCGTTTTTATTTTCGTTCTATTCCCAACATGGGAGATAGCTCAAATTTGATGAAACCGTTGAAAAGAGCGTTAAATTTTCTATCTATTTAATGTCAAGAAACCTTTGTTTCATTGCATTGAAGATGTGCAATTGCTGCGCAAAATGGCAGTTTTTCAAAATCTTGAAACCGCCTGTTTTTCATCTCGCCTAGAAACCCCATTAATGCTTGACGCAGAACTGTGCAGACCTGGGAACACGTGCGCCAAAATACCAGCTTCCCAACAGTGTAGTTGTTTTGGTTTAAAAAAAATATTTTTAGCTGAGGAAATGGTGTTTAACTGCAGAGAAACGTGTGCTTTCTGTTAAAATTGAGGTTTTTCCAAAAGTCTCAACGAAAATAGGTTGGAGGCGGGGTATACGTAACTTTTCTCGCTGAATCGAATGGTGATAACAAGACCTCTCAAGTGACGATAAGTTAGTTTTATCGGATGCATAAACCCGTTCGTTTGTGAACACCGTCTAAGGTATTTCTGAGCTGTCCAGCCAAAGTCAAGATAATCAAAGAGCCGAGAGACTGACTGATATTGTTTGTGTTCATTTACGATTGATTACGATGAGTTGCATTCATCATTTTGCTGACACTATGGGCCCTTATCAAACCAGGCTTCCGTATCATTACCAACTCTTCCTTTTCGTCTCTTTCCTCGCTGTATTTCCTTCAGCGTGGTTTCCCTATTGCATATTCCCCTTCATCATGGTGCGCTATAGCTATTGAACATAGCTGGTAGTAATAACCAAAGCCGTAGTGACAAAAAAGGGTAAGTAGATAGAGAAAAGATAGTTTACCAGATAAAAAAAGGATCAGTGACAAACAATATTATCTACCAATATTTTTTCCTCATACTATCCGAAGAGTTCGCAAGAATGTGAGTTGTACACAGGAGGAGTGTGACTCCCTTGCAACACCCAATGCTACGGCGAAATTAGACTGGGGTTGATAATACACGGCGCACAGAGCAACCCCTCCTTCAAGACCGGGGGGTGGTGCGGGTCATTGCATATCCTTGCCCCTGACCAAGACAATGCCTCCCCCGTAGCTTTCCCAAGTTTCACACATTAGGTATTTTTTAGTCAGGTTGTCGCAGGACTTAAGCACAATCCGACTCCTACGTGTTCTACAACTCATTTCCGAAGAGTTGCTTTCAGTTGAGTAGCTATACCACTAGTGAGTATGTTGACATGATTTTTGTGTACGGTTCTACCAATGGTAATGCTTCTGAAGCAGCAAGAAAGTCCCTTACGAACACATCGGATAGTATGCGATAGGGAAGCCACACTGAAGGAAATACAGCAAGGAAAGAGACGAAAAGGAAGAGTTAGTAATGATACGCAAGCCTGGTTTGATAAGGGTCCATAGTGTCAGCAAAATGATGAATGCAACTCATCTCATCAACACAAACAATAGCCGTCTCTCGGCTCTTCAAACATCTTGACTTTGGCTGGACAGCTTAGAAATGCCTTAGACAGTGTTCACACACGAACGGGTTTACGCAACCGACAAAACTAACTTAAATTGTCACGAGAGTCTGTCGTTGTCACCATTTGATTCAGCCTCCAACCTTTTTTCGTTGAGACTTTTGGATAAACCTCAATTTTAACAGAAATCACACGTTTTTCTGCAGTTAAACACGAAAAAACTCAAATCACGAATAAGTTGGAAACGAGGTCTCTGGCAGAAAATTGCTAGGAGGCATTTTTGTTCGGAAATGATTTGTAGAACACGTAGGAGTCGGATTGTGCAGAACTCCTGGGACACCCTGTATAATGTTCATAGTTCGTTTGTTAATATCGTTGTTGGTACATATTGTCAGGTCATTGACGGGAAAGCGGGTTCGTCGCGTAAGCGAAAACGTGAACCCAAATTTCAGGAATACGGAAAATGAATATTAGTGCTCCTTGCTTAGTAAAGAATTTTCTGGAGAAATATCTAATGGGATTTCACTATAAAAGTTTATTTACAACCCCCACTTATAATATACTTTCCATTTTTTTCACTTTATGGACTTAATAAGAAACTAAAACGAGAGAAAATTACCGTTAAATTACCGTGCGTTTTTCAATGCTGTTTATGTCACGAAATCAATATCGTTGAGTTCGAAATCCGAATAGTAAAATCTGAACCATTCTCGTCCTCAAGTACCAATGGCCTAATTAAACCACTGTTGCTAATTTTTTTTTTTTTTAGCACTAACTAGCCTCAATAACCGATGACACGAATACATTAATGAGTATACAACACTAACAAAATATAAATACGAAAAACAATAAATAAATTCGAAATTGCGGAAATACCACAATGAGCAGTAACACAGCAAAACAGGATTCGGAATGCAAACAGAGATGGCGAAAACAACTGGGATTAATGGTGGTTTTGATCGAAAGTTTAGAGAGTTTGATTATTGGTTTATTTGAACTTGAGTTGGTGGACCCGAACATCGTTCAACAGCTGAAATCTCCGGTTTAATGATTAAAACTTAACGTTGATTGAAACCTTTGGTGGCCCTTAGTTTTAACTGTCGGACGCTTGATTTCCCGAAAAATGCTTCAGTGTGGACGAGTTTAGTACTGTGACAATGGAAGCCGACAATGTCATCATCAAGAGGTCTTTGAATTTAGATGACCCTGAACGATGAAAGCTTTATCAAACACATGAAAAGTAAAGAGGAATCGCAGCTGGATATGTCATCAAAATCAAGGACCTGTGTTGAATTTTCTGAAATATGGAATTCACTTTTACCTTTGGTAATGAATAGATCACCAACAGAAGAGGCACTTGTACAAGAGAAAATATAATTTGTGTCAACATTTTTTAACTTCATCCTAACCCTACCCCTCCTTTGCTCCGCTTTTTCCATAATGTTCTTCTTTTCTCTCTCTACGATGTAAAAAAAGGAACAAAGGTAAAGCTAACAACTCGAACAAAAACCCGAGACTTAGGAATATTCTGAGAAGAGTTTATTTTCCAAAGCCATTTATCCTTCTTGTCCCTTCCATCTGTTTGAAGTTTTATAATTCATGGGGAAATCTTCATCATTAAGCTTATAAAGGGAGCTTCGCTGAAAAGATTAGTTGAATATTCGAAATATATAAATAAATAAATGGGTGGCCCAACTGAAAAGTTGTTATTTACAGTGCAGCATCAAGGTCAGCTCTTTATACGATTTCTCCGGGATAGAGATCATTTGACGAAAATACATATGTCAAGTTGGCAGGGTTGTTGAAATGACTGGATCTTTGAGGTTAAAATCGGATGACCTCAACTAAAACTACTGTTTAAAATGAGGCCAGGTTAAAATTGGCTTACGAGCACGTGCTTTTATTGTACTTTCTTCGTATTCGTACTAGTGTCGTAATTGTAGAATACCAGGAAAGTTAGCCAAATTATCATCTGATTAATTCTGCTTCGCAATTAGCGGAGGTAGATTTTTTAATGAAATTCTAGTACGTTTTGCAACGAAAGTTTGAACTTTAATTTTTAGTAGACTTAATTTGTAACTGATCAACTATTTTGTAGTACATAATATTCTACTACAAATATAAATTCAACGATTTTTAGCCATTTTTCGTGTGTTATGAAATTTGACCAATTTCCTGCCCAAACAGTGTTGCCCAACGACGTTATTCAACATATAGATTTAAAAAACGTCAAGTTTGAGTAGTCATTTTAGAATTTTTAAAAAACGGATTCTGATTAGAATAATTTTTAATTTAAAAATTGCCGGTCGACGAGATAGTTTCATTTTTTGGTTTATTATTCAATAATAAACCATTGTAATCGCTCTGGAAAAAAAAATTCTAACCCCCCTGAAAAATTCATGGTTTACGTTATAAAGGGTGTAGAATTCCGAATCTGCAATAAAAAATTTTCCGTCCGTCCGCCACGCCGTACGCACGATATCTCCGAAACGGCTGGAGCAAAAAATCTGAAATTTTCAGGAAAAATCCATCTTGGTCCGACGACGCCCCAATTCTTGAGCCAGCTCCCTCACTCAATTTAAAGTGCCCTTTAAGGGCTGTCCAAGTTTCGTAAAATCCCTGAAAACCTCAAAACTAGTCGAATCGGCCTAAATATTTTCCTGTTTGAAGAACTTACCATTAGGAATCGAATGAGCCCTTCCTCACGTCCGTAGGTCAAACCATTCCCGATGTATGGCCCGATTTATGGTGCCAACATTTGCGTTTTTGGTTTATTATTCAATAATAAACCATAGTAATCGCTCTCGAAAAAAAAATTTGTAACCCCCCCTGAAAATTTCATGGTTTACGTTTCAAAGGGTCTGGAATCCAAATCTGCAATAAAAAATTTTCCGTCCGTCCGCCGTTCGCCGCCGTACGCCGTACGCAAGATTTCTCCCAAACGGCTGGACCAAAACATCTGAAATTTTCAGGAAAAATCCATGTTGGTCCGACAACGCCCCAATTCTTTAGCCAGCTTTCTAACTCAAATTGAAGTGCCATTTAAGGGTTGTCAAAGTTTTGTAAAATCCCTAAAAACCTCAAAAAACATCAAGGCGGCCTAAATGTGGACTTGTTTTGTAGAACTTTCCATGAGGAATCGAATGAGCCCCTTCCCAGGTCTGTAGGTCAAACCATTCCCGGGCATGATTAATGCGGCCAAGATTTGCGTTTTTCGAGTTCTGTTATCGCCTTCTTGATAATAGTATCTGGCCGTTCCAAGCGCCCTCAACTCGAATATGGGAGTGAGCCAATATTTAATTTGATGTAGGTCTGATATGAAATCAAGAGAGACTTTGGGTAGTATAAAGGGAACTGCAAATATGGAGCGCAGTTTAAATGATATAAGGTAGCAGAAGCAAAACGCTGCAAATTCTTTCACTGGGGTTTATTATTCAATCGGCTTGCGTTCATGATTTGAATTTCTACTAAGCTTTGGAGTGTGCGTGTTTGACAGGATAGGGCGATTATTGAATTTCAGGAGATATACATGGAGCACGTGAATCTGTTCTCGACCATAATACCTATTTGGTCAGTTGATCATATTTGTGTGCCTCCTGAAATTCAATAATCGCCCTATCCTGTCAAACACGCACACTTTGGCTACATCGTTTAAATTTTTGGTTTATTATTGTTTGTTTGTAACCTAGTGATGTCCGTCCGATAGCGTCGAAATGTGGATACGAGTAGTGTAGTTAGTAGCCGATACACGGGTTGAAGCATTCTGATAATATAGGTAAATATTATTCAATATTATTACTGGGGTTTTTTACTCAATATTATCACTGGGGTGAATAAATATTCTTTCACTGGGGTTTATTATTCAATTGGCTTACGTTCATGATTTGAATCTTACTAAGCTGAGAGTGTGTGTGTCACAGGTGATAGAGCGATCGTTGAATTTCAGGAGATATGCATAGACCACGTAAATCGGTTCTCATCCAAAACACCTATTTGGATTGATCGGTTGATGATATTTGTGTGCCTATCTAATCTGTCTACTTGGCTACATCGTTTAAATAATTGGATTTGGGGAAGTTTTAACGCAATACGAGTGCTAAAGGACTTGATAAATTATAGATGAATTGAGGTTCAATAAAAAAACGCTGCAAATTCTTTCACTGGGGTTTATTAGTCAATCGAGGCACACAAGTATGATCAACTGATCAATCCAAATAGGTATTTTGGTCGAGAACAGATTCACTTGCTCCATGTATATCTCCTGAAATTCAATAATCCCCTATCCTGTGAAACACGCACACTCCAAAGCTTAGTAGAAATTCAAATCATGAACGCAAGCCAATTGAATAATAAACCCCAGTGAAAGAATTTGCAGCGTTTTTTAAAGAAAATTGGCTTATACTACGATTTGGCCAATTTCCAGTATTTAAATCGAATCATTTTCGCACTTGGCCCAAGGTCAGCATTGAATAGACATTGTGATGAATTCCAATTTTCTGTTTAATTAATTCTGGTAAATTTAATTTTCCACGCAAGTGATGATGACGTATCGGTGACTTCGCCCCGGTCTGATAAACTTGACTCGAAAATAGTAGCTAATGAAAGTCATAGTAACTGGACGAGTAACTAGTAGGGATGCGCTAAACGGATATTTTCCAGTAACTAGTAATCTAGTTTTTGCGATCTACCAGTAACCGGTTAGATAATAAGTCTTTCAGTAACGCGTTACTGAATGGCATCATCATCAGAAAGTACCTACCCAATTGTCTTACGTTACCCGTAGTATTTACCTACTTCAGTATTCTTAGCTGTGAGACATGAAGGAGCAAAGAAAGGTATAGAGTAAAAGAGAATGAATTAATAAAAATGATGGAATATTATTATTGACTCAAAGAAGAAGAATTATGTTTACAGAGTATGCAAAATTATTCACCTAAAAGGTAACCGTCGAAATGATTGTGACTAGGGGTAAATAGCAATATACACTCTAAAACAATGTATAAAATTTAAAATTTTACCATCACTTTAAAATTATACTTCTTACTTGTTGTCTGTTCCAAAAGCACTAGTACGCTCAGGGCCAGATCTCCAACTAGTGATGGTGGGCTCCAATAACTCCTTGTTAAATATAGGATATTTCCTTTAAAGTTACTGGAGAGATGGTGTACGTTATCCCTAAAATGTAGGTATTGACTCGCCCTGGTGCTCGTTATTAGAATTATTCCAACTCCTTGTCACCTCTGAGACTCAAGCCAGGTAGATAGGGTTATCGAGCTTCTAAGAAAACTTTATACCTTATACCATGTTCTTAGCTGGAAAGCCTGAGTTAAGGCGTAATTCTCAATGTTTGAAATGTCCGTCTGTTTTGAATAACTGTTTATCGCGATAGCTCCAAAAAAATGCAGTAACAAGTTATTTAAACCAGTTACGTCAGAACCGTTTCATTTCTAGTAGCTGGGTAACGTGTCATTTCTCCGTACGTCCACGGAGGTTCCAAATCCTGACGCGCCCTTCAAGACAGATCTGTCATGCTGGCTTAGTCTACCTGCCAGAGGTCCTCAATCAACTTCATTCTGTTGATCCGGGATGAGTACAGAACGATAAACGTTAATGTTGTTGTTCGTGAAACAACGTAAACAGAACTTCGATGTTGTTAGTTTCGAGTTCACTTTCGGAAAATGACAAATTTATATTCGCCAAAAATTAATATTTCTATTTGCATTTTAAACAATTCTGAACAACTTTCGTTTCGTGTCTGTTTGTGCGTTTATATGTATGTTTTTGGTTTTTAAATCAATTCATTCATACCTGCACCCTCTACGATGATAGGTGATTTAAGAAGCGCACTGATGGAAACAATTAAATCAAATTCAAATTGCCTTTCATGTTGTTCACTTAAATTTTTCTGTTTGTTATAATAATTGAAAATAAGTCATACTCCACTGAATTTCAAAATATTAATAAAGCCTTCATTTTTCTTTTTTTTTCTTCGGATAGTGTATGGTTCCCGTTCTACAAGCTATTGGAGTTTGAGGACACTCAGCTACTCACAGGACCGAAACGGTGCACTCTCCTATGCCCTCGTCCTACCACGACTACTTACACTCAGTAAAAAATGTCTCCGTACACCCACTTTGCTTTTCAAAGCAGCTCTTTTCGTAGCTGCTTCTCACCAATCTTGAAAAACGGGAAGCTAATTGTATGAATGTATTCACAGACATCTTAAATGAATTTCAAATAAAAATACTTTTCAACTGAATCAACCAGGCGAAATTGACAACAGACATTGGCCAATTCATTTTTATCAGGGCAAAAAAATGTTCATACAGTCCAAAGAACAGCAAATATCGAGTTCAAAAAATGGAGTGATAGCTCTTGGGCCCTCCTTTTTACTTGACCACCAACAAACGGAACTTCATCGAATCGACGAGCTTTTCAAGCAAGCTGGAAGGTATCTGAGGGCACTAGTTCAGAAGCACTTACTAAACCATAACAATAACAATACACTGCACATACAGTAACAATAACAAATCATGGAAATCGTTAAAGAATTGCCAGCTTGTTGGCGTTTAAAACATTTGTCACAGGCACACACAGAGACATAAAACAGTTTTTCTTCTTTTCTCCACTTCCTTGGTCTTAAATTGATCTAGAATGGATTTGTATTCAGCTATTTTTTTATTTCTATTTTCATTTATTCATTTATTTCTTGATGTTTGGGTTTGGGGACTTTATTTTAATTTACTTGGTAGTGTTCAATTTACTTGGTTTTTTTTTTTTCAATGTCAATAAATGATCATTCTCTCTCTCTCTCTCGCCGACAAAGAACTTGCAATACATCATCTTGATTTCTTCGAAGAAACATTCTGGTGACTTTGTTCTCACAAAATATGGGTCAAATCTGAGGATTTCGATAAAAAATGGGACTCACATTGCTTTGGCTTCTAAAAGTTTTTTTTTCAATGATACGTAGCTTTATTTTTTTTTAAAACTGGATTTAGAGTTATCAAGGTTTATTTGGGATGTTTTTTCGAAAATAATTATAATTTTTGATTCCAAGTTGAAACTCGAATTTCGATTTGAGCGATTCCAGATAACAAAACGCTGCAAACTATTTCACACACCCTCATACACCCCCCCCCCCCCCTATCCACCACCACCACCCCTTTTTCTTTACTGCCGAATCGTCAAAACGAGAAAATGAAGAAGAAATGGTACTTAAAAAATTGAAATTTACACCCGTTTTCAACATTTTTACCCTCAAAATGAGATTTCGCACGTCAAATAAGGTTGGTCTGGTCTGGGACCCACTTCAATCGATTGGGCATCGAAGCAAAATTAATAGAAAACACACCTCACTCCCCTATGTCCGTAAAAAACTCGAAAAACACGTTTTCGGCACGATTTTGTTCAGTCTTCGGCTCATTGTCAGTGCCAGCCAATAGAGCCGGCTAGAAACGAGGACCAACCAGACCCCAAATGGGGTCTATGAGCAAACGAACGGAATTTTTAACATAAATTTCAAGGCCTTTCATGGCCCGTACGATGGACTCGGTACACCTCAATTTTTGGAAATTCATTTAATATCCCTGGACCCTCAGAGTGAAGGTCCTAAACAGTTTTCGTCATGAATTTTAGTTCAATTTTAGTTTAGTAGTTGATGTTTCCAACCTTATCGCAGTAATGCAAAAAAAAAAAAAAAAAAAAAAAATCAATTTTAATTTCATTTTTGCAAATATCCTGGCGAATTCCGAAGATGCCGATTATATACATCTAGACGTCTTTATACGTATGTCAAAATGAGAGACTCAAGTTCAATTCTATAAATTGATCAATTTAGAGAGTTGGAAATTACGTTATTGAATGACGAAATAACAAGGAAATTTTCTGCTAAAATCGTTTTCAATATCACCTAACTCCACCTAATCACTGTACCTGGAAATACAATAATGTACAGATATTACAAAAGGTAGATTGAAAATTGCAGACCTCATGCTCGTTCATTAGGTTAATTCTAATTAAAAAACTGAAATTCCTAATTAATAATTTTTCCATCATTTTATTGCAGAATTTGTACCTATTTCCCCCATTTTTACTCCTATGATAGTGAGTTTTTGGTTTTGAAGTCGGTTCCGATAAATTCAGCGACCCAAAAAACAAAGATATAGGATGATTTAATGATAATTTTCATGCAACTGATTTTTTTCCCCGAAATCGGGCCGGGAAATTTTTTTCGCTTGGGGCCCACAGTACGGCGTACAGCAAACGGACATTGAAAATTTTGAATCTACGCAAGCTGAAACGTAAAGTGACAAAGTTTGAGGGGGCATACGAAAAATGTGTGCTACAGTATTCCAGAGGTTTATTAATGGAAATAGAGGGCCAAAATCACTCAATTTCAACCCCTGGTCTTATCCAAGGTCGAATCAGAAGACTCTGAAGACGCTGCTACAAATTAATTGGGAATTCACCGAAGCGAGCGCCGTGTGGAAGATCCCGATATCGGTGCCGCGTTTGGACATTTCAACGTGGGCTCAGCTCAGCGGTTCCTTCTATTAAGAGAAATCATGCTAGTGGTCGGGCGGACCACCCAGTCCGCAGTCCCGACTCGGGGCAGCAGGTGCCTTTATCACTTATCACCGTGATTAGCCCCCGCATTGATCCATTGCGCAGTCGGGTTTTTTATTATCTTATTGACAACGTTGAAGCTGTAGCACAGGCTGGATAGGATTCTATATAAACAATGTCTGGCTTCCAGCTTGAACCGCAGTATGACTCGTTCATATTTCGAGAGAAGGGCAAAAATTAACAAGAGCTAAAAGCATTAAGTCAAGCTAATTTAGCTGGAATTCGGGCTAAGTAACTGTTGAATGTTTACCTATTAGCTGTTAAAGGACAGCTAAATCAGCTATTGGTTGAAATGTACAGCTAAAGCTGAAAGCTGAGAGAAATTAGCTGTCAGGAGAAGCGTATCTTAGTAGGTACGCGTATTTAGGCAGGCGTATCTTTCTGATAATAGTTAGAATAGTTCGTCCAAGTTAGCTATCTAACTTAAAAAAAAAGAAAAAAATTGCTCTCGAGTTTGTAAAAGCAGCGGAAGCGTTGTTTTCACTTTCCGGAGGAAATATTTATTCAAAATTGAAATTTTCCACTGGTATTTTGAGTTTTAGAGCTCTCTGACGAACTTTCGTTTCATGTCTGTCCGACCCTGTGCCATGTTGCCAAAAGCAAGTACTCCTTGTAGCAAGTTCCATTTATATAGTTTTCATTTAATTTTGATGAAACGGTCCGGAAACGTGTAAATCAGGCAGCAGATGCTCATACATGAGTTTCATCGCTGAAAAATCAATACGTCATGACGAGTTTATCGCATTAACAGCAATATAAATGAAGTATCTACATGAATGAAGTACAAAATTCCATGAAAGTGGAGTCTAAATTTTAATAATTAATGTGGTGTGAATATAGGTACTTTATAAAAATTAGAAGTAAGAACCAACTCCGGGCTGGGCCTGAGTGTTATACTATCCAGCTCGGTCATCGGTTATTATTCAATTGAAGAATGTAACATAAAATTATGTAAATAATTATCTATCTATCAGTCAAAAGATGGATTGCCCCTGATAAAATAATGATACCAATGATACTACCCTACGAATGTGAGCGAGGAGTTCCCCACAGATCCTCGGGAAGTGAAGCTGATACGACTGTACTTCTGCTCATGATGAGACTGATTTATGTGCAATGACACTCCTGGGGGGGCCATCAACGGAATTTGTTGAGAGTGTTCCTAGAAGGGATGGCCATCGAAACATAAAATATCGATACATCGACGCTTGATAGTATCGGCGTTAAAATATCGATGCCGATATATATCGTAGGTTAATCATCGATAGTAGGCACTACAGATAGTATCGACCAAAAAATATCGTTAGTTTCAGAAAAACTGACACAAAATAAACAAGATACAATCTCAAAAAGAACAACACAATAATTGCTGAAAAACAAGTTGTTGTCAACAACCGCAATCTTCCAATTTTCCTATGGAACCTCCATTACTCTTCTTATGGAACCATTACTCTTCTTCTTCTATTTTTATTGTCTTGGGCCAAGAGTCTTGGCCGCAGCCAAAACCACTACTTGATATCCCATGGATATCATCCATGGATGGATATCGATATTCCAGCCAGACGATCTTTGTGGCCATAATATTTTTCAAACTCGTGAGATGTGAAAAAAATGGAACTTACGATCGATATTATTTTATGAGTCAACATAATATGTGATATTATCAGATGAAGCCGATATATCGGTTGAAAACATTGGCTGAAATGTCGGAAAAAATATCGGTCACTAACTATTGGTATCCGATATTGTTGGCCCTTGCATCATCGATAGAAAAATATCGATATATCGGAGGAAAATATCGATGGCCATCCCTAGTTCCTAAGCTCAAAATGCGAGTGGAAATATTGAGTTTGGAGGAGTTCCTGTTTCAATTTGAAGGCCTTTTAGAACTGCAGATGTTGTGTATGATCATGTGTGTTGGGTTTGTTGTGTTATTTTTACGTCAAGCTCAAAATTCCCTTGGTCGAATTCATAATTTCTCATATATAAAAACCAGGGCTTTGAACCCAGTTAAAACTCATTTTCCGCTCAATGTTAGGCTGCCAATACTAAGAAGCTTGAGAACTGTTACCGGCAATTCCTTATTTTTCTCACCGATCACCAGGTCAACTTTTTATTAATCCTCGTATCACCACTTATACCAACTCCTTACCCTATACTCGCACATAACAACACAACTAGGAAATTCATGCATTTACTCAAAGCCACGCCTCTCTCATTCATTTCTTAAGAAAAAAAAATTCCAATGAACTCCGGGTTTTCCACTGTGAAAATTAGCTTGATCTTGCCGTTGTGCATTGCGAGTTTCGATTATCTCCCCATTTTACCGTCAACTGCTCCTTCTCTGGTACAGTTTTGGAGGCGTTACCAATAGTGAAGTGATAATCTGGGTTTAAGGGACTTACTTCAAAATCTCCTTGTAAACTGATATTCTCAAAAGTGAACAATTCTTTAGTGACTTATTATTCTCCGAGTCGATTTCATAATTTCTTTAGTCAAACTAAAAAATGTGCAAGTAAAATTCTTCATATTTCTAACTTATATTATCTTGTCTTACTGACAATGAAATGGGTCATTTACAAATTTAAGCTCAAATTTATGCTGAAACAAATATATTAAAATGTGCACAAAAATTGATAAAAATTCTGAGAAATTAAAAAATCAAAATTTTTGTTTGATATGGTTACAATTTTTTAGAATTAGTTTTTCTCGCATTAAAATTGTGGAATTTTTGGACACAGAAGCGCCCAAATTTCAACTCAATAAATGTATTACGATAATTTTGGGAAATTCGCTCATACGATTATGCCGCATGACCGAACCTTTTTTAAATTTTACATCTCGGTTTATCCAATGGTAGGGTTTTTAGGCACTATGACATACACTTTGTGTGTGATGCATAACTGAGGCCTCTTCACATTGAAATGAAGATATCTGAGTTTAAACTTCGAATTTAAGAAGCTAAAATGTTGTTGTTGATGTCATATTTTCATCCCAACAGAGCCATGATGATATCCGAAGTACACACTTTGCTCGAAATGTCGGATACAATGACGTTTTTCCAACCTCAACCAAAACTCAACTATCTCTGAGGGTGTGAACTTTGACGTTTGAATTAACCTGATGAACGAAGACTTCTTAATGCCACTTAATCCCCTGTCTTTCGTCACCATTTAGTTGAGTTGATGAGAGACTAACTAGAGTGGACTAACTAGAGTCGACTAACTAGACTGGACTAACCAGACTAGAGACTAACTAGAGTGGAGAAAATGGTTGTTAGCAGTCAGCTCGAGTTATCACCAGTTGACTGTTTGTTCTAGAAGGCTGAAGCGACGATTGAACTGAGTGAGTCAATGCATGAATGGACAGTTTTATGAAGACTTCCATGTTAAGGAGGATGCTGCTCAACTTATGCGTGTGAATTCTGGATGTTCTCCAAAACGCCCAGCTAGTACCAACCGACGGAGATTTCAGCGATCGGCCTCCACAGTGCGGTCGGCGAAATCTCGGTAACCACCGCGAGAAAACGGTGAAGACGCCAGGCACCTGGCTAAACAAATGTGAGATGAAGGGAGAGAGAGGGCCAGAAGGATTGAGAGCGAGAGGGAAGAAGTACCTACTTGGGAGCGAGAGAGAACGAAATAAGGGAAAGAGATAGACTGAGTGAAAGAGGGAAGGAGCCCCAGAGGAGTGGGAACAGCGGAGCTAGTGAACAATCAAGCAAACCAGCTTGACTACTAAGACCCCCTCCTACCACCGTTCAAATCTACCTGTTAGCTTCAGTCAGTTGGGAGAGAAGACCGCGCGCTATCAGTGCCCCTTCCGCGCCGCCAAGTATCATCCGTGATCAGTGATTCTTCCATTGTATTCTTCACAAACAAGGATTTTTTTTTTCATCGACATCTCACGCCTGGCAACACTTGTGAGTTCTCAATAATTCAATAGTCCACAACCCTATTTATTTTCATCGTGTAAAATTGTTTTGATTGCACTTTTTGGAGGGAAATTTTGCGTTCAAATGTGCAAGATTGACTTTGCTTCTATAATTTCATTTTAACCTCATTCATCAACAATTTTTCTTCATTTCGATTAAGATGTCAGTCAAATTGATAATAATGCAACTTTCATGGTGATTAGTTAATGAGTTTAATTATGGATTTAAGTTGATTGCGTTTGAAATGTATCTTTCATTTGATCTGTGTAGTTAAGATTTAGATCAAATGAGAGTGTAATTGTCATGGTGAAGTTGAAGCGATGTCAAGAGACAAAAACAGCTGGGCCTTCTCTCGCTTCTTCTTTCCCACATTTGGTACATACCGATAATTTTATGGCTATGTATTCACTTTGGTGTTTTATATAAACTTGCACGTAAGAATAATGTACACGCACGGTTTGGGACGGGGATCGTTTACAAGTCGGAATTCTTTGTTATCAGCCGGTGGAAGGGAAACAGCACCGGTGGCAAGGGATGAAAAGATAACGCTAGGTGTCGAGTCACGGCAGTTCAAAGGAAGTTGCTTGGTAATCTCCGCGACTGGGAATCAATGTTTCTGGGAGGGCAGTTTTCTTTCCTCGCCGACGTTCTAAGGGTGATAACACAGATTACCGGGTTGTACCCCTCGGAATAACTAACCCCCACCACCACTTCTCCTCCCACGCTCTAGTGGCCACCCCCTCTGGCGGCTCGTGTCCGCAGACGCCTTTGACAGATAGGCCGTAACTTGTGCGGGGCTCTCCTGACCCATTGACATCTGCTCGGGGTCCAACTCGACCTTTCTGAATCTCCGGTGCTCGATTTCCTTCGCTCGCGGTTCGACGACAGGTGCACCGCCTCTGAGGCGGCACAAGCTCCGCCCCACCTACCGATGCTCAATTGGACTAAAATGTTTTTTTTATATTTTGTAAAAATGATTTAACTGGTTTCACCAACAATTGAGCAACGCTGAAAATCCGATTTGGGATTTCAATCTAAGATCAGTTCAAAACAAGACAAAAACCTTATCAAACTTCCGCCGGTTTACACCTAAATCATCGATTTCCATTCTCAAACTTGATGTGATACAAGAATGATAAAACCTCATTTCGGAAACGGTATGAAGTTTGCCTTGTTAAGTCTACCTTCTTCCACCCATTACGATTTCTTGAAGAACAGGACAGCTGTATGCCGCCCAATGTGTTTGTCTTAAATAAATTTAAATGTATGTATGGATGATTTTTTATGAATTCCTCGTGAGTAAATCATTTGATATATATACTTTTTTCAAATAACCCTTTTAATCAACAACCTAAACGGGGGATTTTGGTTAGGAACTATAATGCCGGGTTTCATCGTCCTCATTCAAGATAAATCAAAGTTCAATTTGACTGATAGAATTTGATTTTTGCATCCTAATTTACTGTTTACCGCTTCTATCCACTGTCTCCTACTGTTTTCGTACATTGTGTCAACTTCATTCATTATTATCACATAAGTAATTATGTTTCTTACAACGACAAACTTAATTTGACAGAAGAATGATTACGGTGTTGATACTCTGTGACGTCTAACTTTCTTCCAACCCATTAGGATTTCCTAAAGAATAAGACAGCTGATGCCATAAGATTATTCAGTCTTTCACACATACGAATCATTTTTTTATAAATTGATATCTAGGTAGATTGATTAATGAGGATGTTTTTTTATTCTGTTCAAAAGAAAAAATAACAGTTTTCTATAAAAAATCAGCAGACTGAAATCCAAAATCATCAATTTACCGCTTCAACCGCTATCTTCTACTTCCTCACGTTATGTGAACTTTATTGATTACTATCACGTAACTTATTACCTTTCTTACATCCAAAAACTTGATACGATAGAAGAACGATTTCGAAATGGTACAATGTAATTTTGCTTTTTCAAGTTTTCCTTGTGGCGTCTACCTTTCTTCCACCGAATACGATTTCATGAAGAGCAAGATAGCTGTTTGCCTTTCACATATATGTTCGTCTTTCGTGTATATGAAATATTACATTTGCATTCATATACAGGTTTGGTGTAAATGTCAATAGGGACCACAACAATAAAAATGTATTACATAAAGATCTGACTCCAACTTGATAATAAAATAGGAAAAATATATTTTGAAATTCATCAATATCGATCTAAATTGTGAGTTGAAAAAATTGGCTCAACTCATTGGCAACAAGAATTTCGGCTGGATTCGTTGTAAGCAATGTTCAACGAAACCAAAACATCTGTTGGGCAATATTGAAATTCAAAAGTAACTGTAGCACAAGCTACACATGTATATTGACTAACCGGTGTACTTTTTTAATCATGCAAGACCGGTTTCGCCATTCTAAGGTGGAGGTTTTAGTTTTCAATCCATGATGCCGTGTTTCATCAACCGCTTTCAAAATAAACCGAAGTACGAAATAGGAAAAAACAACTTATCAAAATTCTGCGGGTCCGCATCATTAATCATCGATTTACCGTTTTTATCCGATATCTTCTACTATTTTTCTGCAATCTGTAACCTATTTATAATTCTTACGACCACTAATTTTATATGATAGAAAAATGGTTAACGTGTTGATACCTTACTATGTGTACCTTTCTTCCACCCATTACGATTTCCCAAAGAACAAACAGCTGATGCCATGGGATGTGTTAATCACTCACACACATGAAAATTGTGTTTGGTTTTCTACCTAGGCATATCGAATAATACAAATATCGTTTTGATGATTCAAGAACGGTTTCTGACAATCTAAACTGGAAATTTTGGTTTTAAATGAACGGATGCCGATGTTACATCAACCTCGTTCAAAATAAATCAAAGTTCGAAGAAAACAAACAACGCCTTATAAAAATTCCGCCGGTTTTCATTCCAAATAATCGAATTAACTTTTCTATCCACTATCTTCTACTGGTTTCCCACATTGTACAAACATTCTTCATTATATCACATTCTTAATTATATTTCTTACAACCACAAACTTGATACGATAGAAGAATGATTCAAGCTCATTTCGAATCGGTACGAACCAATTTTGGTTATTCGTGTTTACTTCGTTACGTCTCCTTTCTTTTGCCTATTACGATTTTATAAAAGACCAGACAGCTGTACGCTTCATGTTGTAGTCCTTCATACATAAAAAATATTATATTTGATTGCCGACTAATATGAATATCGTTTTAATAATTCAAGACCGATTTCACCAACACACTCAATCAGTGTTGACAACCTAAACTGAAGATTTTGGTTTTCAATCAATGAGACTGGGTTTCAATTACTTCGTTCAAGATAGATCTATTGAAGTTCAGAATAGAAAACCCACTCCCAATCAAACTTCCACTGCTTTGCATCCTAAATCTTAGGTTTGCCACTATCCGCCATCTGCTAATGTTTCCTTACATTGGGAGCAATGTATTCGTTATTGTTCACTTACCTATTTTTATTTCTTGTATCCGTCCTTGATGTGATGAGGAATGATTTAGGCTAATTTGTGAAATGGTACGAAGTAATTTTTGTTTCTTTTGTTTACTTTGTTGAGTCTACCTTTCTCTCTCGTGTAACGATATCGTGAAAGACGAGACAGCTGTATGCCATACTTCGCCAGTCATTCATACATATAAAACATTATATTTGAATTTATGTTAATAAATCTATATATCTACGAAAGATTTGATTTGTATATACATGCATTTGTCTGTATATATACCGATGGACCATTTTTTTTTTAAATATTCAAGACCGGTTTCTCCAACACTTTTAATTCTCTACGTTTCAATCAATGATACCAGGTTTCATCAATTTCTCTCAAGATAGTTCAAAGATAAAGAACTTCTCCCTATCAAAATTCCTTTGATCCTAAATCATCGATTTACCATCCTTCCGACAATTTCAACCGTTTTCCTACATTTTGTAAACTGTATTCATTAGTATTTATGGACTTAATTATATTTCTTACATCTATAAACATCATTTGATAGCTGATCGATTGAAGAACATTTAGGAAATCGAGCTATGAAATATTGGTTCCTCATGTTTAACTTGTTAAGAACAATATTTCGGAGCAGCTTTCTATATCGTGCGGCCTACTAATATTTTCTTCCGTTCCTTATAAACAAAGATTGCGACTATTGGTACAAATATGTATGAAACATGGTATAATGATGCTAACCCAGGAACTTACATTCTCAACTTGTTAGAAACTATTTTGTACCACATTCGCATAGTTAGTGGAACTGCAGAATAAGACATTAAGAAATTAAATTCTTCACCATTAAACAGAGAATCATTAAAGTTAGTTGACATACTGAAAACAGCTGAGTCACAGTATGTCGGTATAGAGAGGGTATATGTGTATTTATGATAATCTTTTTCGCAATTTACAACTCAAATCCTAATAAATGTCCTGAAGAACGTAAACATTAAAGTAACAACTATGTGATCAGATGTGAACAACATTACCAATCGTAATCGAATCTGATGTCCGCATAACTACCTATCATTATTCATTCAGTAAATGGATTCATGATACAGTTAAATTAAAGTTTATAAATTCTGTCCACGTGTTCAGATAAAGTATCAATAATTATTGATTACATCGTGGAACCCGTTTATCCTTAATCGAAATTCAGATCTCGTTTAATAATTTGAATACAGAGTTTTTTGTTGATGTGAAACTTGCCTAAAGTTGTCAGTGTCTCAGTTATTTGGCTGAGTGTTAGCTTCATGTTGTCATTTTATCTGTTACAAGCCGCAATAAAATAGATGAGGGATTCACACTCATAATCACCCATTATTCACGGGAGTCGTGTGACTCATTTTCTCTTTTTACCGACTTCAAAACGGGGGCGGTATTCAGTGAGGCTTGTGCGTTTACTGTTATCACCAGTGCATGTAGTTGTTTTTGGCACCTAAGGCCCTTAAATCATTAACCGACGTTGCTCATTAGACTCCACCATTGTTCAAATGAAACGAAGTCTTGAAAACGTAAGATATTTTGAACCCACCCTTCGAAAATGTGAAGCCAAGTCCGGTTTTTCCGGCGTTTCTGGGCCGGGCGCTTAATCTTCTATCGGCTACCACGTGAATGGTGATTGAAAGCATTTCGTATTGAAGTGACAACGTTTTTCCCGGGTACCGCGGAATACGATGGCACCATCAAAATTGGCTAAAAGATGCTGCATTCGTGGAGGAATCACCAAAAATAAAAATTTTCAAAGAAAAAATTCACTCTGCCTCTTCGGCTGTCGGACCCATGGAGCCGTTTGTCAGAGTTGTTCTTAAAATGTGCCCATTTTTTACCCTTTCATGTTTCAAGGATTGAACACTTTTTGAAATCGCTCTTTATTTATTATATTCCTTCTAATATTTCTATTTCTGTTTCCTGTGCAATAGACAAAAAATGAAACACAAATAATGAGAGACCTAAAGGCTCCAAATAAAATGTCAACATCTTTAGTGAACCGGAAAGAAATTAGCTCGTGGTTGTTACCAAAGAGTCAGTATGACTATCAACTTCATCATTGCTGAAAGATTGATTCTAAAATTCATTTAACCTAAATATGTCAATTAGTATTTCCAAGTAGACTAAACGTGAGACATCTTGGCAAGCCCAAGCGATATCCTAGCTAGCGAATTTTCCGGGAAACAAAGGTATTTAATTTGAGGCAGCTTTTCATTACAGTATTAGTCCTATTTTACTACTGCAACCCATCAATTGTGAACAGCCCTAACATTCATGTTTACGCCACCCGTTTTCAACTCCTCCATCATGTGGTAAATCCAAGAATAAACCTAAAGCTTACATCTCGCAGCCCACAGTACTTGGTGTACCTGGTTTATAATTCCTTGCCAACAGATCTGAAGAACTGTAGTAACATAACCTTTCAAAAGGATGATATTTACCTGGCTAATTAATTTGGGGCCAGCAAATGCTCAAACCATTCACGATGTATGGCATGATGTTATGCTGCAAATTCATTCACTGGGGTTTATTATTCAATTTCATAAATAAACTAGTAAAACAAACCCGTAGCGCAAGGGTTTCATGCGGGACTCACAACCACAGGTTCTCGGGTTCGTTTCCCGCGTTCGGCAGGAAAATGTTTCTCACACAAACAGGTCGGCTGATGCCTTTTACCTCGTACGTTCGACGGCTTTTGGTTGGAATCTTTTTATCATGATGACTAATCCAACAAATTTCAAGGTTTCACGGTGTATTGGAAATCGTGAATCAAATTATGTACGTTATGAATCAATACGTTGGAGCATTGCAACATGTGTTGAAAATGTAAAAAAGGTGGTCTAAAATCATGAAATTTCCAGAATTCTCTTTTGCACGCTAGACTTTGCTCACAAGGTCATTCTACACGGCTGATTTTGCCTTAATTTCAACTACAAGGGCCGGTCAGTATTTCTGACGAATAGGGGCAACTCCGCGTTCTGATTTCACTGACATCTCAAAAACGGGAACCGGTGACAACCGGTCTGGGAGTTGGTCCCGGTCCCGTCTCCACACCGTGCGTTCTGAAAGATCGGAGTCAAATAACAGCTGGAACCCTGAAAAACAACGCGGAATCAATCATTTATCTGCGCAGGAATAAAAACGGCAAAAATCACGCTGTCCAAAGCGCATTCGAACATTTGATAAGCAATTGTGGAAGGATTGATTCGGACTATGTATGGAAATTGACATTTTCAGCTTGTGCTCTAGAATCCTTGAATTCGAACGAAATGGAAAGATTGGTATAAAAAATCATTGTTTCGGGAAATGCGCATTTGTGCACGCACACTCGTTTTATTAATCCTGTAGTTATCGTATTGATGTTATAGGGTATTGTCTAGTGGGTACTTTATAAATGTTTACAAATTGTAAAACCAAAACTGGTTTCAAAGTTTCTCCGATGAACCTATTTTAGTTTTAAGTACTTACACAGAATTGCGTCACGCAGAGGGAAAATTCCTCAGTTGTACGTGCTTCTATAAAAAATGTAAAATTTGCCCATCTAAAAATTACAAATTAAGATTTGATAAAGTGGTTAATCCGCACAACAGCTGGAAATTTCATTAATATTGGTCCGTTAGTGTCGAAGTGTCGACCAGTTTTAGTTTTACATCAACCAATATTGGGTTTAATAAGCATTCACGATAGTTGTTACAATAATTTACAACGAAAGTTAAAGCTTGTACTGTACCATTCCTTGAATTTGAATGAAATTGGACAGATCGGTATTGAGAAATCACTGATTCAAGAAATTCGTATTTCTGCACGCACACACGTTTTATTAATCCTGCGGTGATCGATGTTACAGGGTATTGTCTAGCGTTTAAGTTACACAAATGTAATGTAATGTAAGAGAATTTTAGTTCTGAGTACAAGCAATTGCAGCGCCTGAAAATGTCATTAAAATTGGACCTATGAACCGGTTTCAGTTTCGAGTTAATACTCAACTATTAGGGTAACATCCTTAAGCCCATACCCTTCAAAACCTCGAGTTTAAACGAAATCGGGCAGATTTTAAATATGAAATGGACGTTGTATGAAATTAACGTTTGCGCAAGGGGAAATTACATTGTTTTTGATCGGCAGCAAGGAAATCCATACAGTACAAGCAGCTCACCCGCAAAATCCCTGAAAATTCATCGAATTCGAACTACAGCTTTTTAAGCATATCTTTGTGTGTGACAGGGACGGAGTTCAAAACGTTAAGAAAAGCGCCACGAAGTGTTTTTACAGTGATTCCCGTCTATAACGAACCGTTGGTAGAGAAATGAAACTTCCACAATATTCATCGCACAGAATTGTTTCACACTTCACCATTTGTTGGAAAGCTCCCGAATTATCTCGCATTTTGATGTCGAAGTTTTTAAATCCTTTACAAAATGTGCTACTGGGAGAATAACTATGGCAACATCATTAAAATGAGTGATAAATGAAGACCTCGCCCGAAAAACAGTCGATATTACTACTTTGTTGGAAGAGTTACTGGTATCAAACGATTCGTTAGGGAGTCAAACTGATTCCTCTGATTTTATCATATTTGACACTACTCATGACCATGAAATCAGTCAGAAACGATGCAGACAGTTAAGGAGAAAAATAACCGATCTAAGAACGAAATCATTGTTGCAAGAGAAGTAGCTTGACCCGCATCATTCACTGTTGTCGTTTGTCGTGTGCTTAGTCGGCGACTTTCTGACAATTTACTCAATTGTTTTTGGCCACTCCTGTAAAATTTCAGAAATGTAACAGACTGTTTTTTGGCCAAGGTCCTCAAATATATTTATGCTGAAATGTCATTCGTGTTATATAGGCATGATCCACGTTTCTTTAATTTTGCCATAGGCTCTAAGCAGAAGGATTTGTGGGAGCTTAGCCCCTGGAAGAGCACGGCGCGCTGAGTATTTTATTGACGTTGCTTTTTGAAACCATTGAAAGGAGAATCAAAGCATAAAGGAATGGCATTGCAGTCTTTCATAGTCCTGAAATTACAAATTTCACGTCAAAGAGTTGGGTTTTATGTAAAGTTTGGAAATCAGCCGTTGCTTGTCTGAAGATGCATGGTCTATAGTTGGTGCAAACTTTATTGGCATGTCATGCGTGGTCAGCATGACTTAATGATATCCGATGTTCGATAAGAATCGTTGGTTCAGGGGAAGGGCTCTTTGTCCCGTAATGGTGCGCGTAAACGCGGTGACGGTGCTCGTGGTGGGGGGTGTCAAAGTCGGACCTTCTTCATCCACCGACGCGAACCCCTGGACTTATCAGCGGAGGGAGGGCGATGATGCTGCCCTGTCACTCGGCCACATCCTCAATTAATTAGAAGGTGATTAGGCTGGACGGAACGGCCCTCGAGTAGGCCTCTAGATATCCTGCGCTCGTTCTACTCCGATATCCGCTCCGACCTCCGCACTGTGGTGCCAAGTGCCCGATGTCGGGAACAAAACCTCAAACCTATCGAATTTTTCACTAAAGAGGGAAAATGTTTGTTCCCCGGTTCGCTGAATCAAATGAGATGAGTCCCGAACAAATTGTCTCACACTCCTAGTGTTGATGGGTGAAAAATGGGTTGCAACCTATTTGAGATGTTATGAACAGGCATGTGAAGTATCGAATCCCGTGTAATTTTGCTCCCTCTCTTCATTCAGAATATAGAGTCAAGGCTTAAGTTCGTGGAAAATTAAAAAAAAATGTTTTAACTACAAAATTTAAACTACCGAGATCTAAAAATCACATTCACTACAAGCTTAGCCTCTCCACGTAATATATTCATCGCCTAGCTATTATTGCACTGTTTACAAGACTGTACTGGTTTGAATAGTGGTGGAATAGCAAGCTATCTACCAATATCTCTGGCGGAGATGAAGAGGGACAAGTCAGGGAACATTCATCAGCAGTCTTCACAAGACGAGTAGTTTTCATCTTTAGGTCCTTTAGCCTCCTAGGTCCTTTAGCCGCAACTTGAGATACGGACCAGTCCATCAATAGCCTTGGTGGAGAGGAACAGTATATTCATCCATTCGTATAAGCAGTGTTTACATTTAGTTGTTTTGGTTTGTTCAAGTGTACCTAAGAATATATTCATTCATATATATTCCCCGAAAGCTAAAAAAATAAGTTGTAAAAATGAAAAGTATGGGTGGCGAGGGACAGTATGGAGTCGGAGGTGATCACCGAGGGTCTGGAACGTCTGGTAGGTAGTGGCCACTTGTAGCATTGTCAGCTAAGTAAAACATAAAGGCAGTGGAGCTATCCTTAATGCATCTAGGTCATCATACTTATCTTAACCTGTAGAAATAATGTTCATTCACCGGATAGATAGGAACTGTGTGTTCTTTCCCACGTGTTCCAGTAGGAGTTTCGGTTTAATCAATTATGTGGCATGTTTTCCAGGAAAAGAAACTTTTTGTTCCTTCAGAAGGTTGTAACATTTTCCCTCCTCCAGAATAAACATTTTTGTTTGCTTTAAGAGAGGCATTCGACTTTTAGGCGACTTTTTGAGAGACATCATTTTTCCAACAATCGGTCCTTGGTTGATTATTACCGCTATACAGTCCAATCATATTTTTTTTTCATCAAATTCAGATGACATTTTCTGAAAATGTTTGGGTCAAGCTATATGTAGCCCACGGTCAGGTTCATTGGGCAAAATACTGCAATTGGCACAAGCTCAATCGTACAATACCCTCTCTAACAAATAAGATTAATAAAAAAAAAAAAAAAAAAAAAAAAAAAAAAATAAAAAAAAAAAAAACTTTCGCTTTGAACACTTCGCACCAATTTCTACACGATCATATCAATCGTGGCAAACAGATTTCATACGACTTCGATGGCATTCTGGAAATGTGAGAGATAGGGAGAATGGTCTATTTTTAATTCATCAATCAAAGAGGTCAGTTTTCATTGCATTAACGTGGAATCCATGAAATCGGCATGGTCTTCTGATCATTGCTCAAATTGAAAATGAAGGTTTGATTATCCCGCGTGAGCTCCATCCCGATCCTTCCATTAGTAGCTGCTGCCCTTGCGGGATTGCTACATCTTTGTATGAAGCTTGACTTCTACGTCTTTTATCCGATTTTGATCAAACTTTCTTGGAGTGCAAGATTGAATCTTTAGACGGGATCCAAAATCACTCCATCAAACCCCCTTATTTTTCTGGCGAATTTTCATGGGAAATTAAGCCGTTGCAAAGGCTCTGAAAATGTTAAAATGCAAATTTTGAGGAAATTTCTTAACCGAAATACGGTTTGAAGCGTTCCAAACTAATTCCTGGAATGACATTTTTCGTCATAGGCGATAACTCTCGATAGTATTGAGATAAAAACTTCGTTTTCGGAGTATAAACGAAAGGACGAGTTCGTTAGACAACACATTCTGAGAACATCAAATTGGTCAAAACAAGATCCAAACAAAACAAAAAATGACAGAAAAACCTAAAAAAAGGCAAAATATTTTTTGCCAGAATGTTACTCGAAAATATTTTTAGGAAAAGTGAAAAAGGTCATGCACACATTTTAGCTCAAATTTATGCCGACAGTTCTACTTGAATTTTGTTAAAAATGTGCAGAAAAATTGAATGAAAACGCTGGAAATTAAAAAATCTAAAATCTTTGTTTGAATAGAGAAATAATATGTAGAAAACGCTTTCTCGCAATAACATTGATGGTTACAATTTTTGCACACGAAATTGCTCAAAGTTCAACTCAATTGAACATTTGTAAATGTAATACGATAATTTTGGAAAATTCACTCATACGATGATGCTGCATGACCAAAACGTTTTTTTACACAGCACCCTAAATTTTAGTTGATTTGATTTTTCGAAGTCATTATTTTATTTTGAACTAGTAGGTAGTTATAATTAGATCGTTGAATAATATATTGCAAGGGAGTTGTGTAGTGGATGGATTTCTGACCCTGATAAGAGGCAAAAGATCTAATCCCTGCCGCTATCACCTTTGACGATTTAGTAATTTTAGTCCCCAGTATGTGAATCTGGGTCGGTTATATACCTTTACGACCTTCTGAATTGTTTGAAAATGAGACGTCTTGCTCAACTTTTTGTCCCTTTCAAAATGCGTTGAGCGGTTTTTTTGGAAAAGATTATTCACACTTCGAAGAGTTTTTGACGGCTATTCAATCGGGAATTAGGCTAATAACATATCTTGAACTTGGAGTCGCACCGACTAAATACCGCAACGATCGAGTCATTGTATACGTGGTAGTTCGGAATATTCCCAGAAGTTCAACTCGAACCCTCGACTAGCTCCGGCGAAGTAATCATCCGAAGCTGCGTATTGCATAACGTGAGCTCTTGAGTTGTCTTAAGTGGAAGGCGACGAACGGAGGATAAAAGGTAAAAAGGAACAGAGTTGAGCAACCAACAGGTTTTTTGGTAACAAAACTGATCGAATTATAGAGAGCGGGCTGATGGAGCAGGTGGCTCGGGTCGGTACTCGCTGGAGCGGTAGAACAATCACAAGTGAATGAAGAGCTCGTTTGTTACAAAGTACCAACAGACCTCGTCTTCTTCAGACTACCTTCTCGGCCGTACAACTCGCATATAAGGATAATGTTTCTCACTGAAACTTTTCCTGACACGGAATTTAATTGGGCTCTACAATTGAAATGCAGCTTGAAGGATGCAAATCTGGGAAGTTTATGGCCTTCAAGAAGTGTCACGACCATCAAAAGAAAAAACAGGTTTTTTGGACGCTTAGCTGTATCGGGCAGATTTAGAGAAGTTGTCATTGTCATCATTCAATCACTGCCAATGAAGTTTTTCTCGTAGCTTCGGGCAGGGAGCTCCATATCTTTCAAACGAACTACTATCTACCGAAAGAACATAGTGTCAGGCATAGAAATCCATCGTTTTCCGGATAGTCTTCCATGGCAAGACTTTTTGAAGGACCAGTTTTGAGAGCAGTTAAAGCTTCACATGCCATGATGGCATTTATTATCTTATGTTCCTCCTTCATCTTCAAATAAATTGAAAGTTTCTAAATTGTTTTCTTTCTATCAGCATAATATTATTTTCAAGAGAGAAAACAACCCTTATAAAAAACTAATAAATGAATAAATAAAACGTTACTCTTTGTATTGACTACCCTTGTGAATTAAATGAGAAACAGCTTTTCGTTCCGTTTTTAGAAAACTTGATTCAATTACCAACCAACCATCCAGAAATTCTTTCAATCATATTTAGGGTAACAAGTTACACAATCCAAGAAACCGCAGCAATCGTTAATATTTTCAACAAAAAACTTGTCATTGTGTCGCATATAAGCATCTTTGGGGTTAAAAAAAGTGAAAAGTTACCAGGATACCGAATCCTCCTCCCTCGAAATCCAGTTTCGACAATCTATCAAATATGGCTACTAAGAGAAATGTATAGAATTTGATAAGTCAAAATCGGGTCAGGTTTGATCTCAGGATACGAGAGAGTAAGTACCAATGTGAATGGTGGTTTCTACAGCTTAAACTGTCGACAGATTGATTTTATAATTCCATTTGATCGGCCAATGACATAGTACAAATTTTTTAACCTCATGGACACGTTCATCACTGACCTTCAACTACCGACCTGGAAAGAATGGAATCACCTGGAGTATTGAAGAACTACTTTCATAATGAATACCCTGGAATCGATTTCTTCAACATCTCGTTGCCCTCTCTCCGCATGAAGGTGGAGAAATTATGTGAAGTTGTGCCCAACTTTGGACTATAAACAGTGAATTGTTCTTTCTTTCTCTCTTTTCTTCTTTTATTTCATTTCCCACAAATTTGTAAACCAAGATAAGCGATTATGATTTCTTTTTTTTTCCCGCCGCAGTGATTTATTCATGTATAATGTTTATCTCTAATGTAACGTATTATTGAAATAAATAACTCCCAACTGTCAAAAAAACACAAGCTTACTCACATATTGTGACTTCGACATAAAAAATTAGGATTGATGAACGAACAAAGTACTTATCCCAAAATGCAAAAATGCGGCACTAATTATGTTTGCGCTTGCGCATACTCTATCATCAATCGAACGGCCAACTATAAGAAAACAGGCTCAAAAGCCTGATCGTTTCATAAAAATGCATATATTAGTTCGGGTTTTTGTCTGTAACCGCCACTTTCAGATTTGCAAATGAGTAATCGCTCGAATCTATCGTTTCGTTGGAACCCATCCCAAAACTTTTACCCAATTTCCATCCGAATGAGAACGAAACCATTCCCATAGATCTTGAAGAATCGAGGTTATTAGCAATTCAGTTTCCAACATGGGCGTATGGCTACTATCCACGACCTTAATGGAATTTAGAGAATATCATTTAGGAGCTGATCCGCATAATCTTTGAAAATTTCAACAATAATCAAACAAGAACTCAGAATAGCAGTACTTCTAAACACATACCTAACAACCTCCTGAGTTTGAACAAAATCGGATAGACGGATCGGGGGAAATCGAAGCAACACTAAATATATACGTTTAAATCCTAACCCCACAATCTCTGAAAGTTTCAACAAAAATCAAAATAAATAATAATAATAAATAATCATATACGGCACCGAAATTGATCAATAAGTTCTGAAAAGCAAAAAATAAGTGGAATTTCCGTTCGATTTCTTGTCTGAACACAAAGGTCCCTTAAAAAAAAAGTAAAATTTTAATGTCCGTACTGCGCGACGGCTTTGATCAAATGACAATGAAGCTTCCTCCATGAAACCTGAACCCACAAAACAGATTAGGACTCGTTCAGAAGACGGATAGTCACTTTTACAAGTCAACTGCAACGTATTTCAAAATCTTAGGCGCTGATAACAATAGCTATCGCATAGCTGTTGACATTAGTTATCTCCGATTCGCACCTTCCTCCCATGTTTATCGAGAGATACCGAAGTTGGGGGTCTGAGAAAACGATCATTTCGACACAACTTATCGCTTGATTTTCATAATTCCATGTGGAGTTCGCAGAAATTTATTTGGCGTGACATTTTGCTACTTCCAAGGATTAATAATCCTGCTATAAATCTTTGTACAAAGCACTCAGAATCACAAACCTACATAAATTGACATATTTTTAATTTTTTATGGTGTCGAACCTGCCCCCCCAGTTAATTCTCTGACCATAGAAATGTGTTATTCTATCATTGTTTAAAACAGCAAAACCTGAGTGTGTGGGAATTTTTAGTTTTGGGGTGTAAAACGGGATTCGTCTCCTTGAAAATCACTGACAGCAGCTAAGGTTCAGCTCAAACATCCAATCGATTTGGACAAATTAACTATAAAAAGGAGATGAATTTCCGACATACGTGGATGGAGTCGAGGGAGAGGGGAGAGAGCATTCCTCCAGGGAGTCTTAGCATTCTTTACACATACACATGGAGTGTTTAGGTCATGTCCTGTCACCGATACCCTTCACGTTGTACATTTTCGGAAAGCTCTTACCAAATCTTTCAGATGATGGAATATAATGAATGACTGAATTTGCCCATTTCAGAGACATTGGAATAAACCTAAGGGAAAGTTATTTTCGTTCCCTAATACCAGCATATGGATTGCACCATGAATAATTGCTCGTGCTAACGAACACCCAACAACAGGAGAGTTATCCTTCTTTAATGTCGTACAGCACACAAATGTTATTGCACAATTACCATCGTATTCAGTGGGATTGTTTACTCTGTTCATTTCGGAATGAACACTACTGACATCAAGTGCAGCTGTATGCAACTTGCCAAATGTCGATATCAGATAACATTAACTGAACTAGGTTTCAGAATGAATTGAATTGAGATCAACCTTTATGTAATAATGTACAGAGGGGTTCCTCCCCTTAATCAAACTAAGAAGGCTCTTGAAGTCTGCAGTTGAGTTATAATTGTGCAAATTATTCTCTCCTTCATATTTGAGACGAACATATAAAATCATAATCAAATACTGCAACGGAGAAATTTGGCGTAACCGGGTACGAGGGACGAATGTAACTGGCGTGAAAGTTTTTAATGGCCTGGAGCTTTCCTTTCTTGGATTCCAGGGAGTCTCGCAATGTGTCCAGCAAGACCAAGAGGATAATCAGGAGCGGGGCGTTAATTACCGCGTAAATGAGAGACCTTGTTCATGAAATTGTTCTCGCCACCTTCGTTTTTTTTCTCTCTCCCTTTTATCTTCCATCCTCTTTTTCCCCGTCCTCCTATATCCTGGCGAAGGAGCGAGAGAGGGGAACGTGTCGTTTGAGAGGGAAAATGGTAAAATGAATAAGAAGAAGACAGAAGATGTAGCTGTTTAAGGACTCTGTGAGGTCGGAGCCTCGGGCCCCCAGTCCGACGGGGTTTGAGAGATGTAGGAAGGAGCTGTCCGTAACGGTCCTTCTTTCGCAGTGGCATTCCAATTAAAAACGTATAAAAGTCGCGGAAGGTTTTCAGCTCTTTTAAGCTGCTCATCATATCACGCTAACTAACCGAATTGGGTGACGGCCGCCGGCTATGGTGGAAATAACATCTGTTCGTTGGCTTTTGAAAACCCGGGCTCGATGTTGATCGCCAAAATCGTAATCGCTGGTGTATGAAATATTTAGGCCTTTAGTGTAAAGGTGATTCTGATTCTCATTACCTCAAATTCAATCAGCCTCCCAATGAACAATCGATGAATCAATGACCTTGTCAATTCTAGTGAAATCGGTAGATTCCTCCGAGAGAATGGGAAACTTCATGTTTGCCCGTAATTCTTCGATAATGCCTCGGGAACTTCCAATGAAGACGAGTGCAAGGGAATGTTAGACATTAAAGGTTTAGATATCGTGTAAATCAAGATCACGATTTTGGACCATGCAGTTTGAAGTCGTACCTCAGAAACGACAAATAGAGATAAAGTCAAGAAATTTCCAAATAGGTAAATCATTTTATTTTTTAAACTTTCAGAACTTCATTACCTTAATCGTTAGTAGCTGAAATTTACGAAAAAATTAGTTTTCCATTATCAGTGGAAGTGATCGGCGTGATGTAGAGTGGCAAAATACTTTCAAGATCAATTGTTCTAAAAATACAGGTATTGTTAGTATTCGAAGTTTGATGTAATGAACCATTTGAATTTGTGTTTGAATTTGAAGTATAAAATCCCGTACAACCATCTGGGCAACACTTGCACAATCCAACGGTCTCTAGAAGAAGAGTGGTCACTATAATCTAGTGATAGATTCTAAATTCTCAATCCAATCAGATTGGAGAGGTCGAAATACGTTTTAGAACCTTTTTAACCGTCAACAGTCCGTATTGATGCCCTCCTTTAGTATCATAGATTTTATTCCGACCAAAATAGTTAAGATCAAGTTTGCTGATTTGATAATAGAATGATTCTGATGCTGAGTCCTCCTAAATCAAGGATTTTGCGTTTTAGACCGCTCTGAACGACATTCGTATCAAAATGAGGTGTACCCGTACACCTCACGAACCTAGAATAATCGGAAACTCATTTTAAGAATATGTTTACACAGGTCTTAAATAACGGATTTCATGTCAAACAATTTTCCAACCAAACAAACCAAGCCAAATTGTCATCAAACGTACACGAATTCATTTTTATAAAGGCAAAAAAGTGTTCGTACAGTCCAAAGACACTAGAAAACCGAGCTCAAAAATGAATTAATAGCTAGTGGGCCCTCCTTTTTTGCTTGATAACCTCCAACAAATAGAACTTCATCTAATCGACGACTTTCTGAGTCATACTGGATGGTATTTGGGAGCACTCGTGCCACTCAGGGATCTGGAGTACATACAATACCATAACAATACAATGCACGAACAATAACAAATAATGAAAATTGTTTAGGAATTCCGTTTTTGAAAGTTGTTTAAGAACAATTGGTATTTTTCCATCTTCGGTCATAGAATGATTTGGAACGGATCTCTATTCGGTTATTGTTTTTTCTCATGTTTGTAATAACCCTCACTGACCTGGATCAATTCTATTAGACTTCTCTCCATTGTGAAACGTCCATGACCGTGACCGGGGTTCGTGTTAAAAATGCTGACACCAGTTAATTTTTGTCGCTACACACTTTCCTAAAACAAATTGATTCTAGACCTCTGGTAGTTGCTACTGCAAGGGGGAAGAGGGGGTAGAGTCTTGATCGACCGTGCACTGATACACATGTACTCCAGTTTGTTTATGGAGACTTTGTTCTTCCCCTTTCCTAAAACAAATGGATCTTGTGTTCGAGATTCCCAAACAGATAATCTTAAATAATGTTATACGGCTGAGCTATGTATATCAGCTGGAACAGACTCTGTAGTTTCAAATGAGAAGAATATATTCGTTTTTATCAGAGAAACTCACTTTCAAATATTTTGGCTGCTAGAAAGTGGATGTCAAGTCATTCCGCGTCAGTATCTTCAATATTTCAGAATTTCTCTAGAAAAATCTTTCATTTCGATCGTTGAAAATTCGAATTTTTTGAACTGAAATAAAAATTCTGAACATGTGATTCGAACTGAAGGTAACCTGGCTAACTGGTGAATTAGTAAACGGAAGTTTCACCAAGCAGCCATTAGGGAAGTAAATTATTTGTAACAATTAAGGTTTGCTAACAATTATGTTTGTACAATCAACATGGTTTGGTGAATTGCCTGCTACCCAAACGGGTTTTGCGCGTCGGAAAAAATCAAATGAGGGATCATATTTTTATGAAATCGAGAGTAGAATCTGAATGTAGGATATAAATTGAGGGTTCCCATATAAAAACAAATAAAGTCTGTGTACGTTCGCACATTTGCGCACGTGCGCAGTGCGCAACGACACCACATTTTAGATCCTTAGAAAAAACATGCAGATTAAAACATATATATATTTTAGCCCAAAAACAACGATTTTAGCAGGGGTGCGCAATCTTGAGAGTTCAAATAGCAGCGGAGAATTGTCACCATGTATGCTGATGTCGAACTGAGGCATTTTTGTAGTCTAGCTGAACGATTCGTTAACTTTTCCTAACAATTATCTTCAGATTACTAATATCAAATGAGCTCGTTTTTAATTGTCTCGATTGTTGACATCCATCCAACAGTCGAAGCATCAAAACAGAAACTTTGAAGTTAGTTTGAAATTTAGAAATCCCTAGACAGGCGCCAATTCAAATGTCAGAATTTCGTTGAGCTCCTGAAGGATAGAACGTGATTTTTTCGCCAAATTTCTGTACGTCAATGACGCACGATGACGTCGATAGTATTTATTCGCCTCTGCCTTGCAATAAAAATCTCAATAAAGAATATAATAAAAACCGCTTACGAACCCCCTTAAATAGTAAACGGTTTCTCTGTTGTGGTAAAAATTTGATTTGGAAACAGTTCGATTTGCAGTGGAAAACATTTCATTTTACCTTGAAATGCTACTTGTCATTAATTGTCACCCAACTGTTGAAAAGTTCACGTGTTCGATACAAATGCACAATTTCTATCCATCAGAGTGGGACGGAGGGAAATTTACTTTGATTTCTCTTGGTGGGACAGGAGAAAGGTGCTGGCCGTCCAGCCTTCTACTCAATCGTGGACATCGCAGCTCCGAAGTGGCGGTCGGAGGCATTCGCCGCGTTGCCATCACCTGCGCTTCCCGATAGACCCGGGGCAAACAAATGAGCGTGATACAATGGCACGCTGGCCCAATACGTTATGTCAACAGACCTCCTCACTCAACAATAATTGTCGCCTTCCTTTTATATCGGGGACCACTCAGCCCCTCGGCCACCTCAAACGCCTCTCGTGTTTGCTATTTTGTTTTTTGTTTCTCAACACTCCCGTCAACACGAACTCCGGATTCGATCGGGCGATGGAAATCGGTCGTGGGGCTATGAAGCTTTGTCATTCAAATCACGAGTTTTGTCAGACACTTACGGACTTATCGAAGGATTATAACTTGAGCAAGGTTGACGACACCGTCATAGTTCAGTAGAAACGGTGAAAACTATCATACAGCGGTTTATTAGTTCTGTATTGGACAGAACTTCAACGATGCTCATTCTGTAGAATTATATTGTATACAGTCGGCTGCGAAAAACCCGAATATGATTGAGCCGAGTTCAGTGTTGACTGCATCCCCTGAATGTATAAAATGCTGATTCACAAGCGTGTGGACATTTATTGCTTCCACGTCTATCTCTACTATTGTTTGTCCGGCAATCCTCAAGCCTCATTTTCATGGTTCTCATTCGATGTTAATGCAAAATTTCCGGCAATGTGCGTGTTAAGCTGTAGACGCTCTGGTAAGCCTCGTTTACACTGCTCGATCATTTGCCGCGAGCAGGGGCTTCGAACGAGCATTCGTCCCCCGCCGACGAACACCCCGGACCGATTCGAAACTCGATTATAGCACCGGTGCCATCTGATCGCAGGAAGTACTCGGGAGTGACTAATCGTCGGAAATAATCGGGCAGTGGTGCTCGTTGCAATCGTGCTGATGAAAACCAGAAAATACTGTAAATAGTGTAAACGGGCTTTAGATCACAAATCAGCACTTCACTTCGAGTAACACCGAACGTATACAACACTTCATTGTCATGACTTCAAATCATTGTCTTCAGTGAAAGATATTAACACTCAGATCTTAACATCTTAGCGCACAATCCTCACTGAAGTAGGTACATTACCGATGGACTTTTAATCAAATGTTCTCATGTCTCATCACACATTTTATCGCAATTTTAACCACACTGCGGGAAAGAGCAGACAAATGTCACGTAAAATTCACTCTTTATATGTATCTCCTACCAGAAGTGGAAGGGTGTCAAAATTTACTGAGCATTCCCAACGGCTGCGGTCAACTTTGAACCACGCAGGGTTGCAACCTGTAAAAAATTGGTATTTTTTGAAGATTTTGTAATTGTTGAGTTCATCCTTCAACAACGAACTACGACGTTTTACCAGGTGTTGAGCACATTCATCTGATGTAGAACGCACAACACGATAGCTGAATGTTCTCAGGGTCAATGATATATGTTCTACTAAAGAGACATCGACTATCGAATACCTAGCTAAAAGTTCGATTAATCCGTTGTTGTGTTAGTGAATTTACTAAATACTTTGAAGTAGAATGTACGATTAAGTACTTATCAAACTCCACTGAACCCGTAAGAAAATCACTCGGATTCTAAACAAGACTTACTGCAACTAAGAGGCAGGGTGTCATTAAACAAAACAACCGTACCTAGTTTCTAGTCTCACCTGCTGGTTTAAAACTTCCGACCACTAAAAGCGCTGATGGTGCATCATGGAAACATCTCAACTCCTCGATTCAGCTCAGTTTAATTTAAAGTATCTCCATTCAGTTTTCAATGCATCGACGTACATTAACGATACAATTCAGGAATCATCTCAGAATGCTTCAAAACTGATAGCGATGAAGAAATTTTTATAGAATATTTATTTTAAAATTTCAAAGCTATTACTGTAGTTTCAATTTCTAAGAAAATTCGCTGACAAGTCTCAATATGGTCTAGACAGGTACGATGCTTACGTCCGGGAGTTCCAACCCTGGTTGGAAAGACTGCTCTCAGTAAATGACTTACCACTAGGTTTTGGTGCTCTTTCAGCGGGGCCTCTTCCATTGTCTTTTGACCTGCTAGAAACAACTTTCCCTGTCGTAGTACTTGCCCTAGGACCATTCGCGACTCCGGGTGACTCCATTTTGTAACAGGTGACTCGATGCTTAAAATCCGGAGCGAGATGAATCAATAAAATGGGAGGGAGTCCAAGGCCTTTAAAAGGGCCCAGGTTCCTATCATAACACCATCAATCATCAGCGGGCGGAGGCCATAAAACCGTGGGCGGACAGTGGTAAGTGTTTACCGAGGTTTAAACAACGCTCATGGCACCGCTTACGGGGGGGCTGCCCACTGTCTAATGGGGTCGTAACTACCTTCGCGCTGAAGACCGCTCAACGATCCCGTCGACCCCCAGGAACTTGCCACCACCCCGGGAATCATCACACACTAAATTGTTCACAATAATATTGATTTACGGTCATGAAGTTCTTGCGATATGTAAATACGGGTCGGTATAGGCCGTATAGGAAACGTGTTTCAACTCCAACATGCTCGTTAACATTTTTGCCAGCTCGCCGTCATTTCGACTAATGACCACTTCAATTTACTCAGCTTGAAGACCTTATCAATAATTCGTGATTATGGCAAGCAATAACAAGGCTTATTTTTATAGTTTCCATCTTATTTGAATGACATTTTCAGGGAATGTACGGGTAGGAATGTACATGGTACTCTATGAGTTCTTGCTCACAAATCAACACTTCACTCAGCTATTGCGCAAATGTAAAATCCACCAAGCATCATTTTCTCAGGTTCTATTGGTCCAATCTTTGTAAAATTTTCAGGGTATTTCGGGAAGAACGATATCAGAATCCAATCAATTTCAACATGATAATATCATCATTGGCTGGTCGACATTCCTTCCTGCTTGAGTGTATTGGAAACTTCAATCTCCCGCTGTATTTTTACATTTTAAATATTTGTAATCCAGAGAGAAGTTAAATTCTGGTATTGAGGATATTTTCAGGGAATGTACAAATTAGGATGTAAATGGTCCCTTATGAGTTTTGATGCTCACAAATCAAAATCGGTCTGCGCATAAGCGAACGTAAATTCCGACAACCAAGAATTTCAAAATTATCTAATTTTCCGACCTTGATCAATTTAGGCCGTTGGGAAAATCCGGTTCAATCACTAATTTGATTTCAACTAGAGGTTATCATTAGTCTACCTGTTGCCGAATTACTAGTGCGACAGACCTGCAATACAGGTGCACTCACCTTTTGAAGGCGTTGATGTCGGCGGGAACAAGTTCCGCAGCATTTTTGACCCGTTAATTGTGGTGACAAGCTTACATTCTACACCTTTCAAATTTATTGATATCATTTCAATGATATATACGTTCATGTTACCAATACAAAAAGCTATGAGACGAATCGGCAGACTTTTTTTCTAAGACTATATGAGCTGGACAGTTTTCTTTTCTTTTTGAATGGTTCCATGAACCTCCGTGACACGGCATTTTCGAGTAGAGAAAGAGCGTGTGTCTCATAACATGAATGATCTCTAACCTGTTCCAGCAGAAGGAAACGTTCTCTACAAGTAAATCAGTCGTAGTGAGCTATTACGTGACAATGCTTCCGTCATTTCGCATATCATTCGGCGGTTTCCAGTAAGAGTTCGATAGCGTCGGCCTCAACTGGCGATCCCAACCGCATTTAAACGTCAGTGTCACCGTCCGGATGTGGTTACCTCCCTCTGAATCGGCACATTCCGGCCTGGCGTTGAGCATTTACGGCCATTTTATTAGCGAGACGGTCCGTGGACAGCGAACCCATACGCCTTCCCTTCGTGACAGCGAGGTCCTTGTACTTGGTGGCCCAGACCTTGGATGTCTCATATGAAAGTCCAACACTTTCTTCTCTTCGATGTTCAGGTTAATACTACCCCCCACTTTTAAAACCAAGTTCCTCCACCCCAAAACATCCTTTTTTTAATTTCAAAAATATGATTTGGAACTATTAGACTATTGTCTTTCATATTCAAGAAGTGAAAATATATCAGTGGGAGAAATCAAATTGATGTGATGATTAAAATTCCAATTGTAATCATGTATTCGATTAAAAGAATTTAAGTGTAATAAACTTGAATGAGTGATTAAGAATTTAAAAGTACCAGTCATGCAGCATGATCGCATAAGCGAACTTCCTAAAATTATCGTATTACATTCATGTTAAAATGGAGTAATAACTGGATAAAATAACTTATTCTAACTAATATTTTTATATTCAAACTAACATTTTTTAAAATGTTTATTTTTACTATTTTAATCCATTTTATTGCAAATTTTAATGAAATTCAAGTACAATTTTCATCATAGATTTGAGCTTTGATTAGTAAATGACTTACTCTGTTGTCGATAAGCGTTGATTGAGTGATAGGTACTCTGCAAAAAAAAAAAAATAATAAATAAAAATATAAATAATAATAATAATAAATAAATAGGTAAATAAATAAATAATTTTATACGAAATATAAATACTTTTATGTCACTTCTTAAATCACTTTTTGAACACTGACATTGATCAATATCAAAAATTGTAACAAAAAATGACAAAAAAACAGCTACAAATTATTGAGTTTATATTTTCTATCGTAAATTATAGGGCTACTCTAGTTGTGTATCTCGGCAGGAGTGCTTCGCGTCATCAACACCCTCGTCCTTTGGGGCTCTTACCTCAAGTTGTGGTCATTTGATATGGGCACCTCCTTTCGCCTCTCCCTTCTTTCTCCAAAACCCTCTACATCATCCCCACTTCCTAATTTACATTTACTTTTCTTTTGGATTCGTAATGGACACTCCCATTACTGTACTCCCCCTTTAAGAGGAGTTTAGTAAAAATAGAAAAGATAGTGTGTGATGCTCAAATCTGCGAAGCATGTCGGATTGCTTCATGATGGGTACATTTTGAGCTAATATCTCACACCTCTTCGTGTTTTTCTCTGCAACTCGGATTCCAATCCGGTTAACACTAGAAAAGGTTCATCCAGGTCCTGTTTAAAAAGGTTCTGTTGTAAAGTGCGCGATGGGCTCACAAGTTGAAGCTACTGAATTGATATTGACGGAGACATTAACACGTATACGTCAGGAGCTAATAGCAATTTCTCGGGTATTTACATAATCGGACTTGGGTTGTCTGGAGCCCGCATCAATCACCTCCGTTCGCCTCGCTCGCTCCCGGAACCCAACTTCGGGTTATATGATCGCCGCCGTGTGACGACCCTTCGGAATCGTCCATCTTTGCGTGTCAACGCTTCCATCTCCTCGCGTTACATTGCCCCCATTATATCGACTTCTTCTGAAATTATAACGGATTTCTCCGCGTCGGTGATCTCTTCGTTTTCCACTCTCGGTCTTTCGTTTCCATTGGATCGCAATTTATATTGATTGTTCGGGAACAAGGTTGCATTCCCGAGTGAGTGGTTCCCGCTAAAAGGAGCAAGTACTAACAACTGATCAACAACAAACAGTGATTTGCTGATATTTTGAGAAGCCGTTCATTTTTCAGTCTGTCGGCAGTGATGAACATAGGTTTGGCCAAGATGATGATAATTTTAATCAGTGTGTACAATGTTCACAAGGACCTGACACAGGAAAAAACACAACGAACCAATATTTCGAGGTGGCATGACATGAACATTTTGTTGTTTTTTGATCTGTTGCGATTTTTTGAAGAGGTGAAGTTTGTTTGTTCGACTTCATGACGAGTCTCAAGATTCTGTCTACTGAGGAAATTGTTGCAGCGCCATAAGTTCCTGAATATTCCCCCTCCGAATCCCAGGTTTTCGATCTCGATCGTTGACGAATCTAGGATAAAGTCCCCGAAACTCACGGCTTATTCCTATTTAGACTATTCTTTTCTATAAGATCAACATAATATTTCTGTCAGAAATCATGTCACACAGCTAGAGATGTTGATAGTATAAAACGTCTTCCATTAGAGGAATAAACAATTAAAAATTAAGAAAATAACTGATTTGAATACATAGATAGATGGTCAGAATAAAGAAATTAATAAGGTAATACAATTGATGAAACGGCCTGATCGCTGACAAGAACATTGAACATCTAAATTATAGTGACGTCTTTCGAATCGTTTCATACAATCGTGAGGTGATTTGTTATTCATACATTATGACTCACTGGTTTGATTGCAAAAGGAAAACCTCTTTTCGTACAGCTACTCATCTGGATGACTGCAAAAACTCTCTATTATCAAAAGTGACTCTCAAACCCCAAACACATGGCAAAGGTTCTGGTTAGGAAGTTGGGTGGGAAAGGTTCTTAATTTCATCAAAGCTGCAACCGGTCCATAGAAAACCGAAATTCGTGACTTGTGTAAAGCTTGATGGGTAAATATAACCGAATAAACTGAACTCACGTAGAACTAAGAGTAGTGGTGCACATTTGTGAGACAAAAGAACATTAGACGTCAATACATCGGTTATAGATACAAGCACAAGTTATAGATTATATAGAATGGAGAGTAACGCTCGTGGAATCAAATCTAGCTGAGCAGTGTTAATGATGAGCGCTCTCGCGACGAATCAATAAACTGATCGAAGCTGATCGGGTTATCCGATCTTCAAACTGCAACACCTGCGATTGTTTCACTCTCTAGTCGATTTTGAGCTTATGGCTTGCCACAGCGGGCCTAGAACTTACTGGTTTGAGTAAAAAATGAAGGCACTAATTTTCAGCAGTAATTGCGCTCTGATTTGCTACACTTCTGTCATATTTCGAATAACTTCATAGTTTTCGTTCAGAGCTCAGCATCAAACAAAATGTTTGAGTGAAACGTTTGAAAACATTATTCTTAGAAACCGAGCTAGCAGGGGGTTTTATTAAGCACTCAGAAAAACATAAATCAAAATGTGCACTCAATGTTTCAGAGACCACCAAAGAAGATCATGGACTTGACCGTATATAGCGAAATGAAAACGAAAAACCGGCAAAGTCAGGCAAAACGAGTTTGTGTGCTTAGCTAATATTGTTGGTGCTTGTGCATCGTCTTTGGCAGGGCCTGAGTATCAGTTTGTAATCACAATCTAATATGCATTTTTCATTATTATAATTTTGTTTTCTCCTTTTATAGTGACAACGACAGCGAAAATAACGGGAAAGACGAGTGAAGAGTTATGAATCGCGCGAGGTAAGTTAAGTACCCGCATCCCGATCCGTAACCTGTTTATTGTGCGAGGAAAGAGGCAAAATCCGTAGGTTCACCTGAGGTATAGATTTACCAAGATTGGGACAGGACGAGTGCTGGAAATCGGAAACGCGGTGAGAGGGAAGCAAAAAGACCTGTACGTCCATGGGAAGGGGGGGGGGGGGGCTTAACTCTTTGCATAAACTCGGCGAGTTAACTAACGGTCCTACGAAGGCAGGGGCAAGGAAAGCAGAAGAGGTCTAGAGGAGGATGGCAGGAGGCATTCTACTTGATCAACCCATCGTATCGGTCGGAGCCACCCATCCCGCTAGGATACTAAAACCAGCCCTTCATTTGCTCGGGTAACAAGTTGGGCTCTAACGGCGATATGTCCACATCTTTGTGCGACCCAGTTGGTCGGATTCCTCTGTTATCCCGTCCCATGTCGGGCTCGTCGTAAAAACTAGGCGTATGATGGGCCCTGGACAAACGAAGTTCTACGGTTATGATTAACAGGTATGATGCGTTTCTTAACAGCTTGATAGTGCTGTCAAGCTCTGCTAATTGCACTTATTAATGCAAATAGATCGTATTCTCATTCTTCAAGCCATTACACACAGTCACCTCTGCACTCCTGCTTTAGATATAATTTTCTTACCACCATCTTTACTTTTGAGTCCTAAAGATTTATCGAAACGGTGGATGTTTATTTGGCAGTGTAAAACTACGTCGAAATGATTCAATTAGTTTGTGAACATTGCGCCTTTCGTAACTTTCCATGTACGCTGGAGCGTTCACTGGTAAGTGCATGAGTGAGATATATCTCCTTAATTATATCGAATAGTCTTCTGCCATGTTTAGGTATTATTTTCTAAAACTTATTCCTCATTCCGATCAGTTTCCTAAAAAGGACAAGCACCTTTCTAAAATGAATGTTGTCTCACAGCAGAATATCGCAAAGCGTGAAAGCAGTACCTACGCAAAAAGTGGAGCCTTCCGTGGTCTGTTGGGTTGCGGTTGGATGATTTGTTCGGTTGTGGTCCCCGATCATGCAGCATTCCTATGAGCTGAATTTTGTAAATGTTCACCTTCTTATTTCTGGCCATTTTTCATACATTTTAGCCCTTCTTGAAAAAAATGTAATCGTAATAATGGAGTCTTCGAAACATAAAGAAAAAGCTAGAAACGTTGGACTAATCGTGCAAGAGTACGTTTAAAACGATACCTCAAAAGTTACAAAAATCCCATGACTTTTAATAATTTCAGAATAAAATGTTGGATTACTGTTTCCGTGCCAAATATGTGGAATCTTGTGATGGATATGGTTAGTTGGCCCTTCCCGATTTTAGAATCCTTGGGAGATGAATCAGACGTTTTCAAGCGCCTGGGTCATCCTCTGAGCGTGGCGGAGCATTATTACCGCATCCAGCCCATTGGAAGGGGCAACTATACCATTCCGTCACCTTACAACCAATAATTCGAGCCGCCAGAAGTTAAAGAGCTAAATGACGGATATACTCGTAAATTATCGAAATTGGCAAAACCTTGAATCCGTCTAAGAATGCCGATAGCAATAACTTCATGAACATTTGCTGGAAAGTTGAAATGTGAAGAGAACAGATGTTTAAGAGACATTATAAATTTCTTCCATATAAGTGAAGAAATAATAAAATCATCTAAAACACCATTCTCTCATTTTGCAGGATTTTAAGCTTGAAAATGAACACTTGGCTGAACAATATTAGGTTATCATACGGAATAATAATTTGACATCCTACCTAGAAGGAGCTCCTTCTGACAGTTTGATTTAATCATGGTAATACTGTGGGTTCGCAAAAATGTAGATTTATAATGGCGACGGCACGTCTGACCTTTCGAACGATGTATGATGCTGCAGGCTGAGGAGAATGCTGAAGATGAGGGAGTGTGGTCGTGCCAAATGATGGCGAAGAATAGGTGACGGTTTGCACTGATATCCTTGAGATACCATCCGAATTTATCTTCGCGGGGTTCGTCGATCGTGATCGAATGCTTCCGGCAAATATGATAAGCCTTCATCCACCTCAAAATGTTAACGTAAATGGTCGTTCTGACACCAAAAGAATGTATGAAATATCCTCGTGGCGATCTTAACTGTCGTAAATCTGAATTGGAGATAGAAACGAGTGAGATAAGTGATCCCTGGCTACTGGTCACGAGAAAGCAACTTGATCTTGACAATTTTCAGTAAGGAGATCGGGAATAACGGTGATTGGACAGTGAGTCAATAGATACGTGTCGCGGACTCAAAAAACGCATGAATGCGACAGATGGACTTACTAATATCACTCACTGCGAAAGAACTTCCTGCTATTAGACCCAGTTAACGTGGTAAAAGGTAAATTTGGTAAACCAGAGAGAACGGATCCTGGACAACATGTGCTTCTAATTTCTTGTATTTTGGAAAGAAGCTCGCTACGAGTTTTTCAGTCATGTTTGAATATTGAAACAAGAGTGTTAACTTTGTTTCGAATAGTTATCTTCCTACGCACTCATACAAACTTGTCTCGGTAGCTCATTGAAAAGTACTAAAGCTTTATTAAAATATAAAGTGTTTTATGACTTTCCCAGCATTTAGCAGTCTCTTTTAGGTCATGGTCACAAGTGAAGGGAACATTACTTCATTTAACATTTTTGGGAGACGTCAGATTCTTCCATTATTCTATTTTAGGACGACACATGCAATTAGTCTTTCAGTCATATTCACATAATAACAAAAGGATTTCTCTTGTTCTAAACAGTTTCTTCTCAACGCAGATCCGAATATCCTCTCGGCCGCATAGGTGGAATTACATTGAAAAGTTTCAAAGATCTATGAAGCACAGTTGCCTTGTGAGAGTCAGTGGAAGAAGGGCTCCAATGTACCTATTTTCATTCCCAACGGAGAACAAATTGCCCGGTTTTCGTACCACTCCATCACCCGTTGTTGAAATAGGTGGAAAGAGTCGGCCCATAATGGCCTCTCGCTGGCCTCACGTAAAGCGCGACTAATAAGAGTAAGTGGATATTTGAACTAAATCAATTGTGACGAGGCGAGGCAGAAGATGAGGAGGCCGAAGTGGGCACTTTTAAGGGGGATAACGGATTGCCCCTGACAGTGGCTCGAAGCAATCATTCCCCGAACACCGCTATGATATATCACTAAAAATTTACCAAGCTTGCATTCGGTCGGAGCTCGCCAGTGGTTAATTACCAGGTTTAGAAGGGGAGGAGGAAGACCAACAAAGACGTGACCAAAAGCAAAGGAATCACAATTAACCGGTCGGAAAGATTGGGCCGTTTGGCAGAAGGTTCATCAGGGTCTTCATGCATGTTTTGAATCCGTGCGCCTCAGCTAGCGGGGCTCCCCCCCTCCGCGCATATCAACTCTTAGGAATCCTTTCATACACGATGAGCCCTCACGCCGTCATTATCTCTTTCGAAATTAAATCTCTCGGAGAAGAATCCTTTTTGCCTCATATAGCGTTTTAAGGGATTTTTTTTCAGGGAGGCCATTTATACGGTGTTCTGACGTCCAAATGCGCGTAGATTGGGAGATAAGCTCTGTATCAACGATTGGTTTCCACGTAAGATGGAATGAACTCATTTGGATTAAGATTCGCCGTGTGCATTTGTTTTTCAACCTTACTTACTGGATCAGCTTCCATGAATTTTGAAAATCAGTTAGTATTAAAGATCTTGATTATTAATGATGAAGGAAGAACTGATGGTCAAATTGTGTTGGGGAACTTTATTTTCAGTAATTGATTTACGGGACGCATATCTACAGATGGTTGTTGTCAAAAGGTGGAGGAAGTGTACGACAATAGCGGCCCAAGAGGGTCTAACAATATAAAAGCAGACCATTTGGGGATATCATTTGAGCCTGAGCTTTTCCATGGGACGATGGATGTTCGCGCAAAACTATGTAACTTTTCTCAGTGCATACACCGTCCTCATTGTATGGGGTGCGACTCTTGCCTTACATTTCAAGCAATGGTGGCCACAGCGCATGTGCAATCACATTAGATTCCTATTTTGTTTTTGACTCATTGTAAACCTTGCTGAACAGTTGGGTTGTGAAATGAACATAAAAAAGTTCCAGTCATGCAACAAACGTATGCGTTTAAAAACAACTGAAGTATTGTAATTGATGAAATTTCAGCCTTCGGGGGTGAAATATCTTTGATTTGTAGCTTTTGTGGATCATTGCAATGTCATACGAAATCCGCTAAATGACATTGAACTCACATTTTCATTTATTTGCAAATTGTAATCATTCAAATTGAATGTATTAAATAGGCCAAAAACCACTTCCGACGCCAGTTTATTTTTATGCGCACTAATAAACTTGTATAGTACCATGATATCAGGGATATCCTCGTTGTGGGATACGCACTCTCTCGACAACCGGTTAATTACCAGCCCGATCGGCTGTAGTTAGCCGGAGATGGTTATTTACTACTGGAAAAGGAAATGGCGTTGAGGAGGAACGTAGCGTGAACACTAAACTTACAAGTCGTATAACTACCAGCTAGGTGAATACTGGAAAATTGGTTTCACACTCGCAAGTGAAGAGTAGGTTTACAGCTGTTACACCACATAAATGACTCCAAGCTGTAATCCTCAGTAGTACAATGTAGTTGAATGCTTCCAATATTTGGGTACTGACATCAAGTTTGATTGAATCGAGTTTATTTCCTAATGTTGACAGCTCTTTTCTGTGTATTTATCAACAAAAAATGCTTCAATTAGGAATAAAAAGGGCTATTTTTAAATAATGTCGCGTTGGTAGCTTCCTTGTATGTTTAATCGAAATTTTTTAATCAAGATGGTTCTGCAAAATGTTCAAACACTAAACCGAAATCTGAATTGAACGAAAATAATGATGTGAGTCGGGCGAGAATTTCTGCTTCAGCAGCGTTTGGATCGGCTATACATTTGGAAAGTTGAGCAGCAACCCATTTATAACTAAGTTCCATATAAAATGGAATTTTGACAAAATTAGATACTTTTATTGTGTCGTCAATTCTATTCGATTGTATCCCTATGGAAAACACATTTTTTCGGATTCAAATCTCATTTTCCCTGTGAAATTCTGTTTAACAAAATTAATAAAAATCATTAGTCCTTTAGAAAGCTGACGTTTTCAGTGCAGATTTTAGGAGAGCTTCGCAGTCCAGCTAAACAAACTAACTGAGTTTAAAAGAGCTTGAAAAATAGGAAATTACGGGATTGTTTCAAGATTTACTCTCTGGACACTGTTTCAAAGCTTCAACTCTCCCTGAAAAAATGTTTGTTACGCTTTAAACAGACTTTAACGCACTTTCCAACGATATCCTCAAATATGAAATTTCCGTGTAAATTGAGGGAGTTATGACAGTTTTTGTGAAGTAAGGTCGACTACACAAAAAAAATGTTAAGACGTGGAAAAAAAAACGGCATTTCAAGCGGAGTAAAAAAAACCAATCCTTTCCGCTGTTCGTAAGGGCTGAAACAACAAACAGCAAGTTTTTGGCTTCAAAATTCAAGTCTAAAAATCTATTATTTGTGGTGTTAGGACGACCGGGAGGGTCGCCATTCGATACATAAAATCCGATGCCTATTTTTTTTTTTTTTTTAGCATGTTCGATTTTGGGTGAAAAACATCGATTTCGCGGTATAAAGCGCACTACAAATTCTATGCAATATTTGTTTCCTTATATACTTAGTTGGAAAGCTGAGATCCTAGGAAGTTTTTCTTAGTGAATGGCAGTTACAAGACCAGTTCATTATGACAGAGATAAAATATGGGGGAAAAGCATTGTTTGTCAATAATTCTCCAAATTTGATCTTCGGATTTTTCTCCTTCTAAGTCATGTTGAAATTCTCTCATTTTGCTTTGAGGAGATAGAAAATTTAACGATCTTTCCAAAGGTGTCCTAAAAATAAACTTTAGACAATAGTTTAAGGGATTTATGGCCATTTTAGTGACTTAACACTCCCAATCCTGGTGTAGTTCCGAAACTATGGACGCTGTTTACTGTTTACGTGGTCGAGTTCGTTCAAGAAGGAGTATGGGAGGGTACAAAGGTTTCAGAGGGCTCGTCGGTAGGTTTTTGAATTCCGTATGATGTTGGCTTCCACTGGCTGGTGTTCGTTCGTGGAATAACTGAAAGACACTAGGTAAGTGAATTTTTTGAAAATTTTTTTTCTTATTTGTTCCACTTTTTTCTAGTTTTTTTTTTTTTTTCTTATTTAAACATTCATCTGAGAGAAATAGGAAGTGCAGTTGATATATAATAACCCCCATGGAGATAATTTATGGAAAAAACCGATGAGGAGTGTTGTTGTGAAACTTCACCAGTTGTGTGGCATGGTCTACAAACAGTTTATCGTGGATTCGCCTATCTCGGCTTCCTCCACCTACAGGTGAGGTTCCGGAACTACTCTATGCATATAGATTTTTACTAAGACGCCTAACACCTGTGTGAAAGGGTTTCATCCTACGTCCAAAACTAACCGAATTGCAGTAATTCGAACCTTAAAAACAACGTCAGTAGGGCACGGAATCCCGGAAAACGGGGCCACCACTCGGAGTGTTAAGGGTGGGGACACGACAAAATCTTGAACTTAGATTACTAGAAAATAAAGCTTCTAAAGATAAAATTCTAGGAGGGTTTGTTGGAAATGACCTCTAGACTCGATCCCTGGATTTTTCACCATTAGGTTCGTTACACCCTGTAGAACTCATGGGAGAGCGGTTCGACTCGACGTGCACTACATCCCGATTCAGCGACAGCTATTGCAAGATATTGGTTGTCACTGTTCATTACTAACATTTTATTTTGATAGTATTACAATACAACATTAATAATACCAACATTATAATAAATTGTCCAATTACTTCAAGGACTGTGCTGCTGAGCCCATCCAAAGCATTAGAACATGGGTCCCGGATTGGGCAATTTTTACCACCAATCATCCTAACTGTTAGTGAGGAAGCTCTACTGCAGAACGAATGTGGTAGGAGTTTACAGTGATAACTGGAAGGGGCCAAGATAGTTTGGGACGTCTTGTGAATCCCCAGAAGTCACCCCCTCATGAATCTGTAAACACCACCACCATTCGCATTAAATACGAAGACTATCGTCATTCCCAAGAGTGGCTGTACTTGACCGCCCCGGAGAATCGATGAGGAGCCAAACTCGGAGGAAAGGTTCCTTAAAAGCTCTCATTGTGAATGGAAGGAGAAACGAAAAAAAAGATCGAGACGGCGAACGTGCTCGGGAGCGCATCCGGAGAAAATGTCATGTATAAAAAATGCCGGCCACTGTTGAACTGTATGGTGGAAGACCACTTCGCCGGAAGGGGGCATAAAGAAGGAAACTACACTCCTAAATATCAATCGGTGAACGGCGAATGTTTGAGAGAGCAGCTACCCTTCACACTGCTCCTCACTCACACTCACTCACTCCTCTCTCTTTTTACCCCTTTTACTCCTTGAGAAACCACTTCTCCACACACACAACCACCCACTAACCACTCACTTGGTTCATGTCTATTTCCCCTTCCTGCACGTATGGTGGGGTTTTATCAGTTCCTCTTTTCCCGGGGAGTTGCTCGGTTTTCGAGGATCTGAACAGCCAACTATAAATCAACGTAAGGCCGTTGTGAGCTGGATCAATAGCCCTGTTGCAAGCTTTGGTAAGAATCAAAATTCCAGTTTCGTGGTGGTGGAAAGCGAAATTTAGGTGTCAGTTCGAAGGAAAGTACATTACTCCAATTAACCTTGTGCATCATCGCGATTAAGTGTTTTTTTCACAATCATGGCACAACGAGTGAATAATCTATTTATATTGCTACCCCTGAGCCTTATTCATTGATACAGGACTGCGATGTGTAGTGAATAGTGGAAAACCCACACCATCACATTCAACAAATTGGATGTTTGCAAAAAAAGCTAAACTGAAGAGTAAAAGATTTACAAAATATGGTTGTTTCAGATAGACATCCCTCGAATCGAAATCGAATGAGTCCACTCGGACATGTTCACGTTAAAACATTCGTTCTCTCCTAAAGCTTTAAGAATAGAATAGAGAATAGAAATGGTGTTTATTCAGAAAAGAAAAGTTAAATATAAACATAGGTATTGATTATAGAATTGAAGATACGAGAAGAAAAAATAACGATACCGAATAGTGGGAATACCCCAAAACTATAGGACGAATTAAGGGCTGTAAAGTAAACTAAGGCATAAAACGGTCAGTTGCATCAGCAGAAGCTATGGTGATAAAGAAGTTCTGTTCATGATAAAAAATTAATATGAACGGAAAAAACTATTTTAGCTGTAACACGTGGGTTTATTACTTTTTTAATAATCCAGGGGTGCCCACAGGGGGGGGGGCTATAATTATCACTTTACGATTAAAAAAGCTTATTATTGAAAATAATAAACAAAAATCATGGCACGGATATGATAAAATTTTGGACGTTACGAAAAACGCGTGTCGGAAGGGCTGTATCACAGACCACTCGAGCTCTAGCAAACAGTATTTTTCAACTGTTTAATTTTTCAAAGTTTTACTGTTATCGTTGAAGGAAGAGACCTGAGAAAGGCACCATTCAATATAACGAAAAAATAAAATTAAAAAAAAAAAGAATAAAAATGACAGATCCAATGCCAAAACCGTTCTTTGTTATGGAAGTATATTTTGATTGAAAACCGTCAATTTCACCTTAAAAACCCTTGGAAAAAAACGGTAAACCCAAGTTAAACCATGTAATCCACGAAAATTGATTAGAAAGCAACTTATTTTTAGAGTTTGACTCTATTTATATGCACCATAGAGACTCGATTTATACACCTCAATTCTGGCAGAAAACGTTTTGTTTGGCATTGAAAAGGATATAAATTAAACGCCATTTCCAACGGTGTTCTCAAATTTGAAAATTTTGACTAAATCAAGGAAATGATGGCAAGTTTAATGAAAAAAGGTCGAAAGGGTTTAATGAAGAAAGGGTTTTAAGAACAAAGTGCCATTTGTAGCTGAGTAAAAAAAGGCACTTTTTGTCGGAAATCACTTGTCGAACACGTATGAGAGCGGTCGGACTCGACTCGGGTTACACCCCATAATACCATCGCTTACTACAGAATTTTACAAACTGCCCCCTAAATTTAAATGATATCGGACAGATAGATCTTGAGTAATCAGTGCTCCAACGTATGTATTGGCTCATCTAAGAGCATACCAGCGATAGGTATCCCATTCGAGTCCAACAAAATCAATCAGTCAGCCACGAAGTACCGTCTGTATCAATCAATTTCACGTGTGCCCTTGGACAGTTGTTTCTATTACCAATCGTTGCAAAATTGTTAGGATATAGTTTTGGAACATCCCGCCGCATTCTCCCATAACTCCAGCCAAATCGGACTGTTGATTGATAGAAAGAAATCGGCATTTCTGGAAGTTCACGTTTTCTCGATAGCACTATCTAGATTCATCCAACAATGATATTGATTTGGGATTGTTTTCTATTCATTTTTTATTTTCAATTTCCTGAAATTTTCATAAAATCGGTCCATTAGTATTAGAGTTTCAATTGTGTCAATCAATAATAGTCATACTGTTCAATAATAGGAATATTTTTACCTAACCCCTCCGACTATTAACGAAGTCGGACCGAAAAACAGTAAATGGGTTTTATAGGAAATTTGTGGCGCTAACCTTGGATACGTTGATGCCACGACTGCGAGTATATCCGATGACAACGAAGTTTAGTGGATTCTAGTCAATAATAGTCAATAAAAATTTATCAAAAAGACAGAATCTCAGTATAATTCGGATTGTGACAAGGAATCGCCACAAATAAATAAACTCGAGACTGAGATTGATCAGCAAGTTTTGAAACTCAAGAGGCAAGTGGAAATTTTGATTTTGGAGGGAAAATTCTCTCGACTTGTTCAAACACTTACGCTTATACTTTTCGAATATATTTTATACATTTCTAATACTAATTAGTTGTAGTTACAACGGTACAAATCTGATTGAATGTGTTTTATGGAGATTCCTATGGGTTATTGGTCTTAATTTTTCGAGCAAGCCTCTTAGCAGTATACTATACGAAAATATTAACATTTACTAGTATCAACAGAATTGTTGATTTTAGGCCAACAAACCTCTTTGCCATTTTAGTTCCCTCCTGTGCTTGTTTCATTTTTTCGTTCTATCAATTAATTCAAATTTCTCTATTGCGATGAATACGAGAAGCTTCATCACTCAAGAATTTCATAATTACCGAAAGTAAAAATGGATATTACTTTCTACTGAAATTTCGCTGTTGGGGAAGTAAAAATGTGAGACTCTCCCTTTCCACTTTAAATTAACGGTTTTGGATGGTTAGTTCAAGCATGTTCCAAGCCAAAATTAATATTGTGATCGGGATGAAAAAACATGAATCGATAGGTTTTCTTGAACGTGCACGTTTGATTGTAATTTCGAGGAACACATTACAGTATTTCTAAAGTTACTCGCATCACAAAACATCTACCACATAATCAACTAGACTTTGAGGAGGCTTCGATACTGCACCCAAAAGTGCCAACAAATCAGAGGAATCACATGAACAATTTCAATGTAGCGGCGCTCTGTTGATTCTTGGGGCAATGACGTTTCTCCAATCCCATCTCGTTTGATATTCACCTTTCTGCACCTTTGGTCAAATGACCACTTCGCTTCCCACCCGTGACCCAGAAACGGCCGAGCTGTAATACGTAACTTCCACGATCCATTCATCCAGTGAGTAGTGGAAGGTTAATGCACCTTCTGGCGTTTTGCTGAAGCCAGTATTCAATTTGCCATTAGCGCACTCTGCGGAGGTGTCCTAGGGTCTAATTATGCTTAGAAAATCTGCTTTTTCTTGTATTCATCTCTCGCTTGATGCTTTAACAGCATGACATTCTTCTCACTCGGCGCCCCGAGATCGTTTACACTTCGCTTTCTACGGTTTTATGTGTCGAGATGATTTTTTTCTTCTTCCCCTATTCCTCTCTTCTTCCTTTCTCGTTGTCCCATTCTGTCCCGTTTTTCTTTCTATACGACTCCCTTCCCAGCGACATTCAGAGCGGGATTCAAACCGGTCGTCATGGTTACTCCTTCGATCCCCTAAGCGGTAAGAGCATTTATGAGGTCACGCCTTATGAATAGTCTTTTGGGACAATGAACGTCGAGACCTTCATAATGCACGGATGCTGCCATTCAACAAAAGATAGTATTGCTGAACACTTTGATGTTCCACTGGCATTTAACGCTTATGAGAAATGCGTTGTTTAACATACAAACGTTGTGCTCGTCAATTGTTATCAAGGTTTCAAAGTCGTACAATGTTAAAAGGGAGGGAAATATTACTCAACGAACAAGGGAGGGATTTATTTGGTGGATACATTTCAACAAACGTTTGAATATCATAGTCAGTTTGATGATCTAATACAAATTATACTATAAAAAAGAACAGGTGTGACTTATTCATTTTTGGTTTATTACGTTTTTTTGGAGTAGAGAGATGTAGTGATACAAAAGCAGAGACTTATTTAGGAACGTATTCAGGTGGACGGGCTGTCAAAACTTCACTTATCCAAAAGCTTCTTCTTAAAAATGTGAGCGGAGCAAGATAAGGAACTGTAAAAAAATTATGTGACGCAACGGACTAGTTGCCCCTTCGGAGCGCTGAGTTGATGAGCCTGCAACACCCACAGAGGATCCCCAGGAGCTACAACGCTTCAGGTTCATGGAAGGTATCCATCTCCATCACAACTCTCTCCTGAAAAGACAGTTTGGTCGTGGCAATGCCTCACCTGAACTGTAGGTAACCTTACTTCGGTCCTCGAGACTGCAGGGAATAAATTATTCAATCTGGTAACGACGAATACCCTGGACGAATGTGACAAATTATATTTTTATTGTTTGTAGTCACTTCACTCGTTTCCGTTTCGCCACTTCACTATTTTGATATAAGCAAATAACTTTCATTATTCTTCCATTTAATATAACTTCCATTACTTCCTGTTCTCATTGTTTATTAAATTGAACTTTCTCTCCAATCTTTCTTCTTAACTTAATTATTTACGACAGTTGCATGTAGGTGGATGCCGTGTATAAACCCCCTGTCACGTAACATGAACACACTTTCAGGATAAGAGCACTGGGAAGGTAGTGTGTTTGCATTTCTGACAGGTGGCAGATCACAAGAAGATCAAGGTCGCTAGTTAATAGATACATCACACTTATTCGAGTGGAATCAACGTAATGCGGCAATGATGGCCAGACGAAATCGGTGGAGTGAATGTTTTGAACTGGAGATGATTGAAGTTAGTTATTTGGGTTGGCTACATGTAGAAAAGACATGCGTCTCTTCACAATTCCAACACACCACAGAGGTGACAGCATAGGTAGAAGTGTCCGGTTGTGTACTGTACTTTTCTTGGAAATATTGTCTTTAATAGATGACACGACACTCAAAACATCACAATTTACACTATAAAAACCCACGACTTCTGATTTTTAATTAGTTTTAATATTTCGTACCGGAGGAATTTGAAAATTTGTGTGTCCTTGTGGTGTTTAGAACGAGACTGTAATAAACTGGATGTGCATCCCGTGACCATGAGTTCCTCTCGGCGCAAGCGATCGGTGACATGTTTTATAGGCGAATCATAAGAAGGAAACTCAATATCTGAATGTATATCTTCAAAGAAAAGGCTAGTTGACGGATCTAAATGACTCAAAGCTATCTGAAGTTTCATAAAGCCATAAATATCAGTTATCTTGAGAGCAGCAAATGAATCAAAATTGGATTGATGAACACTAAGAAATCTCTGAAGTTCCGCTGATGGCTGGTTTCAAATCGGTTTAAATTCGAGAATTTTCGTTACGAAATGACTGGCGAGTCTACGTTTATTGGTATATCTTGACTTTAAGGTATCCAGAGCTAAGATATAACTTTCATTCGAAACTGGTAAACTCAAAACCAAAGCGAGTGCATCTCCCTTCAGACTAGACTTGAGATACTAAAGCTTCTTCACTGGAGACAGTGAATCGTCCTTATGCACGAGAGGTTCGAAAAGTGAATAGTAACTGAGCCACTCAACAATATTCCCGGGAAATTGAGGGATGGGTATACAAGGTAATTGGGAAGCGAAATAACTAGATTTATTAATCAGAGAAAGATTTGCTGACCTAATAGTTTGTTTGGAAAACTGAAGATAATCAGACTAACGGTATCGATAAGTTCAATAAAAGTTACGTGTACCTAAACAATTTTAATTTTCATATTTCCTTCAGATACTTGTGCATTAAATGACCTCATTTGGGCGTCTAGCAGGCAGATTTAAGGTCTCCAAACTACGGCCCGCGGAAGGATTTGGTCCGGCCCGCCGCCCGAGGACGCCAATGGAAAAAACAATCATGGAATTTTATAAATGTATTTAACCACTAAAAACTAAGTTTTGGTTCCTATATTAGGCCTAATTTTGATGTTGTCAAATTCGTCCAGGTGTGCCTAAAAACCCTGTTTTCAAGTGTCTGACTTTCGAAATTTTCCAGACTAGCCCCCCTGTTGCCCCGCCCCACCACCTCCACACAATGATACGGCCCTTGGGAAAAATAGTTTGCAGACCCCTGTGTTAGACGATTAGTTTTTCCTCAGTTTTACTCAAGGGTAATTTAAGAAGGATTGAGTACTATAGGGCTTGTTGATATAAGTTGACTAAATACTTAACCAACAATCATCAAAAAGCAATTTTCGGAAATATTTCTAATATATCAGTATTACGTAGGGCGCCGTTTATAACAGTCATGCGTTTTATGTTCAAGTTGGTAAATAGGGACCCACTCACTTCGCTTGGGACGATTGCAGGTCCATCCCCTACTTAAAAATAAGAAATAGAATGACTCTCAAATACGGATCAGTGAGTTAAGAACTGTTTTTAAAGACCAATCTGGGTTTCGGAGTTCAAGAAAACTAAAAGCATTGAAAATAGCTTGCAAAAAACGATGAAGATAACGGAGTATATAATCCGTTCTGTCAGTGGTTCTTTCCAAACTATGACAGAAAACTGGTGCATTTCTGTAGGCCGGCTGTGGTTGTTGTTGCTGTTTTACTGTTGATTGGAAATAATTATGAGGATACCACAAATGAGGTTTGGAATAATGGAAAAAGATATAAAATTGTGGAAAAACATAATGAATAATGCATTTTTCTCTTTTTGGTAACACCATGGATATTTCTAATATCAGTGATCAGGAAACGCCTGCTCTGTGAAGTCCTTTGAAATGGTCTATTTTGAGATAGCTCCAGGCGATACGTTTGTTCTTATTTGCCACTGTCTGATAATTATTATGACGGAGGGTTGGGCGAGAAGGATCACAGCAGGGCGAAGAGTGAGGGGAGGCGGCTCCAAGAGAATCCGGTAGAAGGATGTCCGCCCGTATCTTGGCATCATTTTCTCCGAGGAATGCCCCCGTTTCGCCACTTCTACCTGTTGCCCCGGCATATTGTGTAAAAATTCATCTCGAGAAAGCGGGTTCGTTTAAAGAGTTGAAGGCCTCAAGTACCGGTTAAAATATTCCCCAAGGCAGTTCCCCAACAAAAAGACGGTGCTCGGGAGGAGTCGTCACACGAGGACACTGTTCGCTCGTTGAGAATGTGGCAGGTACGGAGCAAGGGGGTAGGTGCATAACAAAGCGATTCGTACGTGGGAGGGCGGCATAAAGAAATAACAAAAACAATACGACCCAATACGAAAAAAAAAACAAGTAACAATCACTCAGTACTTAGTGGTGTACTTATAACACTACTCAAACTCAGGTTAATTCTAATTTTGATGACGATTCATTCAATACATCAAACACTTATTCCATCCTTATATTTGCAAAATAAGGATTGCCTGTTACATTTCAAAATACAACTTTAGCCGCATCAGCAATTGTATGGCTAGATGTAAATTTCTATTTAGTATCGTGAGAAAAAATAATGAATAAACAAATTCAGTTTGGTGGTATATTTTCAATAATAAGCTTTGAAATCATATATCAAACATTTTCTACACCCCCCCCCCCCCACCACCACCACCACCACCCTTAAACCGTGTCATTTAAAATATGCGTCGTCCGTCCACCGTAAGGGCCATGGAAGGCCTTACAATTGATGTAAAAATCTTTCTTTACACGAACTTTATTCGGGGTCTAGTTGGTAACACGAGCTAATACTACCCAGCCCGATCACCTTGCACACAAAGATGCTGGGGCCTCCAAAAACTGAGGTTTTTAATGAAATTGGCAAGTGCGATATCATAGCCACATAAATTTTAAATGGTGAAGAATTGGATTAAAGAATGTTCGCGCGTTAGGTCACCAAGGTCTTGACGGCTCATTCAGGTGATAGTTGTAACAGACCTAATGTTTTTATTTTCCCTATAAAGGTTAACCAGCTACACAGGCTTACGTCCGTGTACGTCCTAATTAATATTAGAAATATTCGACTTTTAGTTTGATTGTTTAATTGTTTGTTTGGTACGATTCAACTCGAAAACTACTCGTCTATGAAAGTTGCTTTTACCACAAGAACACTACATCAACATATTCTGTAATACATAATTTCATTATATTTTCAAGAAGTTAAACATCGTTACGTAAAATGGAGCAATTTAACACATGGTTTCAAAATATAGCCTGTAAAAGTCAATATTTTGTGTGCACTGCAAAAATTATCGACGATAGAATAGTATCCTATGTATTAATAATGGTCATAATTACTTACAAAAACGTCAAACTACTGTAATAAATCCACAGTTACAGGTTTTGTTTGAAATATTAAGTTCAAGCAGGGGTAGAATCGAATGATAGATATCAGCCGGAATTTAAAGTAAATTCCACTTTAAATTATTCGAATCGGACTTTTAGTCTATACGAATTCTCTAAGTGAGAAAAACAATTAAAGAAGAAAGAAATAGAGAAATGAGATGAAGTAAGAAACGATAAATTACGCACTTAGATTAAACAATCATTTTTAAATTGGAAAGTCTCAACATTTGAAGTCTCAAAAATTTTGAGCATACGCAAAAGCTACCATACATAGTAGAAACAGTTCAGTGGCTTGGAAATTTAATCGAAATCCGAATAAAACCGAAGTCATGCTTGATAAAAAGTTTTGAAAGGAAAATGAAATTGTCAGTCATACAAACTTTTGAATAACAATCAAGGGCTAAGGAGTATTTCCCAATCGTCTCTGTGAGCACTGTGGATAATTTCTTTCCTGACCGCTAAAGTTATTGACATTTTATGCGGAGCCTGCAGCTCTTTTATTGCTACTGTTTTATTGTTTCCATTTACACTGGCAAGTACCCAATCATGGAAATATTACGGGTAAAAAAGATGATGAATAACAGAACTTCAGTTGGACTTTTGTGTGATAATGATGAGAGTGAAACCCTCACTTATTTTAATGTTCTGACCCGTGCAACGCCGGGTAAACCAGCTGCATAGGTGTATTAGCGATAATTGATTGGTCGTTCTATTGAAGTATTTTTTTTTTCATTAATTAACCCTGCGGTATTTCAGTGGATCCGACCTGACTCATCGACCAATTGGCTTTCCCAAATTTTTGGAGGAAATAGTTAATACTATGAAAGTTTCACTATACATCAACCATTTAGTTAATTTTACTATTGAAACATCAGAGTTTTTACCTTCACTTACCTACCCATAAGCAGACAGTATAGCTAGGATAAGTCAAGCCAAGTTACTGATTCTTTATGACTTGAATAACAGGAATACGATAATGAATATTAGCTCCAAAATATTAAGTTCTGAAAGAAATCTCTAAGCCGAATAACTCTGAAACACGTTTCTACTTAAAAAATATTCATTCTCTCTGGCTAGATCATAATTAGAGAATTTTCACGCTTTGCCAGCTTAACGTTTTACTCTATAATCGCAGTTACCCAAAATTACTTGGGCTTATTTGGTACGGTTACAGAAATGCTATACACTATTACAGAAAATGTTATTATTTCTGTATTGGATAACCCTCCAACGCGGACAGTACGCCGACTGTACATCCAAAGATGAGGCTTTCTAGTTAAAAGCTAAAACACCCAACCCAAGTAGTGGGTAGTAACCCAACTGAAGTTTAACGAGATAAAATAAACGTAGCCTGCGGTATATTAATGAAACTCGGTGATTCCATTAATTGTAATTGTAAAAAGACTGATTAGGGAATCAATTACCTTTCAACGAAGCCTTCAAATGATCAGCGTGTCTTGTAGTTGACTTCTAGAATGACTTGGTCTCAAAAGAACACCGTGAACATTAAACTCAACTAGTTCGTTTCCACGAAACAAAAACTGATATCGGAACATCAACTTTGGTGTAATCAGTACACTGTATATCGGCACTTTGTACAAATCAACGAATAGAACAACTGAAATTTAACTAGATGAAACGACTATTTACTCTTCACATTTCTGTAAATATATAAATAAGTTATGAAAAACTCCCTACCCACAATCTGTTCGGTTTAAATGTGTCCATCGCAGCGAAGTGAATTGATTGCATAAACATTAAGAACGATAAACATCAAGAAGGAATGCACGCGCAAGGTTCCTTCCAGAGCATGCGAGCATGCATAAGGAACACGAGAATAACAAACATGAGAATAACGTCGCTGATAATTTCCGTTACTTGTGATACCAACATTGCGGGCAGCTTTTGTTGTTTTGTGTCACTTATAAATGTAAATTTGTGCGAATCAATATTGGCCGTAGTAGATAGTTGGTTCGACGGACGGAAGCAGGGAACAAGAGGAATAGAACGATGTTGAAAATGGTATTAAGAATGACTCATAACTGTTTCAACTAGTGGTATGTATAACTATGTAACTGTGTTGGTACATAAGTAGATATTGATTGTACGGATCTCTCCAGAGACGTGGTTAGCGTTCAACATGTTCGCTACTAATAATGCTACCCCTTATTTCGTCATTCGAAACAACAAGAAACATCATTGCCCTATAAGGCATATTTCACTCACTGTTAGGAAGTATGGGATTGAGAGCGCTATCGGAGTTTTTTTTTGCGATCCTCATGCATAGCAGCAGCGAACTCAGCAAAATCTCAGATCTTGTTAGAATAGGAGAGGAAAGCCGAATCAATCAGGTCATTTAAATTTCAACCCGATTTAATCATTTTTGTATATGTATTTATGACATAGCCATTCTACGATTGCCTGCGTGTTGACTCACTCAATTGAAGGCGTTAACTTATGCGGGTCCCGTGCGTTGTCCGCTTATACTTGACATTTTTTCAAGATTAAGACTCTTTTGACATCATTTTTTACATTTATGGTCAATACATTTGTGATGGATATGGTTAGTTGGCCCCTTTCCGATTTTAGAATCCGACGCCTTATGAATCAAACGTTTTCAAGCGTCTGGGTCATCCTCTGATCGTGGAAGCTCATTGGAAGGGGAATCTATACCATACCATCACCCTCACACATTCATGTTTCTGGTACGAGGAAGATATAAGCCACCTCCCCAATCGCCTCACGTTTGTTCTTATGACTATCAACAACAATGAGCATATACATACTACTCAACTATCACGAGCATACCCAAACCCAAAATTTCTGAATGGATACACTCCATTAAATGAGTTATTTCCAATATGTGAAAGTATTGCTTCCATAACCTTAAGGTAGACTCAGAAGTAGAAGGAATTAGACGGAACATTTGTTTCAATTCAATGTGTCCTACACACCTTTCCTTATGTCGCCCAAAAAGTTCACGTTGGCTTCGGAGTAGAAACCAATTGTCCGTAAAAGCTCGAAAAAAAATCATCTCGAGGCGCAATAACTTTCTTTTTTCCCCCCTTTTGCGCAAGCGCCTGACCCACTGGAACAATAGACCCCGCTCCAACTGTCGACGCTCAAAATCAGGAAACGGCGCTGGGGAGATTGCCGGGGGAATCTCTAGGGCCGCGGCGGCTGGATATCTCTTTCCACTCCGGGTCGTCCCGAGTGACGTAACGCGAGGTCCGAGTGTGTGAGCCTTCGGTAATACGAGGACCTCAGTGTTCTCCGGTATTTCCAATTTGAGGGAGAAGACTTTCTATCCCCGGCTTGTGCGGCCGAAAGAAGAGTTGGTGAATAGTTTACGGTCAGAAGTATGCGATGGTACGTACGTGACGGTGCTGCCAAACCTTGATAACACCCATCTCGGGGATGTGAAAAAGTGTTGTATGAAATAATGGGATGTAGCAATCAAGAAGCCCCTTTTTCCACTCTTAAGATGGTTGCAAAACCAAATCTTGGATTTTTTGGTAATATAACGTGCCCAGGAGGTATTTTTGCTACAAATACATGGTGTACCGCAGGAGGTTCATCAAAATTCAAAGATCGGCTTAAGAGATCGTTCCCAACAAAAAATGGCTCATAGAATTTTCCTTTTGGAGTATTCGTTTTCGATTTTCTTTACCTGAATTTGTTTACATGTGTCCGGTCTTAAATCACTGAAATGTCGTTAACTCCCTTAAACTACTCTCTAAATCGATTTTAAGGACACCGTTGGGAAGAGCTTTAAATTTCCTATTTTCTTAAAGCAAAATCAGACAATTTTAACACGAGTCAGAACGTGACAAATCAATCATGGAAATAAATTTAGAAAATGTGTTAAAAAAAACTTCTTTTCATGGGAAGTAGGAGTTACAACATCAGTTTATTATGGGCAAGAGAAAACATGGGAAAAGTAGGTTTTTTTTTATTTTAAATATATTTTTCTCATTTCAGATACGTTGATTTGCCTAAAAGGTGGACGTATAATACAATGTTCCATACTTGAGGAATTCAACCGGTAAAGTAATTTCGACGAAATTTTGTTATACATTTATGCAGAAAATAAGGCTAAACTAAAGATCGAACCACATCTTAACTTCCCTCGAATGCGAAGCGTTCCCAGCAAGTTGTACGGAATCAATGATGGTAAATATAAGGTATTAATAGGTTTTAATTCCGACGTAGGTAAGAGAATATTCTTTCGGCTTGGTAAACAGTTGATTCCAGTGAGTGCGAGATACCGCTCTCCAAACTCGTTGCCGGCCCCATCAGATAATGGTATCCCCTCAATCGTCTCTACCTAAGCATTTCTGATTCAATAATAACACCTGCGGGATTCGGCAGATCCGTGATGCCGCGGTGATGTCACGACTGGGAAGGCAGGCCTGGAAGTAGCACAGTGGCCGGTCCAGGGCGCCTTGCTCACACCCACTAATTCTTCTGACCAAGGGAGGTTATTCACGTCAGCGCAGCGGTCGAGAGAGCTAAACGTCTGCGGCCACCTAACAGAGGCAAGATAAATGGAGAGTGAGGTTGGATGGAAGAAAAGGAAAGCACTGGGCTGGTTATAGGTGTGTATTGTTACCGTAATTAGGTAGTAGTGGGTTATAACGGTCTTTTGTCCTGAGGCATGGCCCGATAAGAACTGGACCCTGCCAACCAATAGGAACAGTTCTAATCCAAATCACTATAATTTACAATCTGATATACGTCAGGTAGCCACCTTCTGTCAAGCGCTGCCTAGTACAACAGTTATTTAGCTGTAATACTTCGCTCCTATCTGCACTCATCTTTTGATACAAGATCAGAACGGTTCCCATTATCGGAAAATAGGTTTTAAATTTGTATTAAGCTGATCCACCAGTGAGGGGGAGCTAATTCGAAAAATCTCAAGTCCCTTAGGCGCTTTGGAATCTTTTATACGGCGGTCCCAAAACAATTACTATTTTATCGGCTGGGATCTTATACCTGGGCAGGATGTCCTTGGGGAGGTCGGTCTCGGAGGATCATTCATGCGCTTCTTATCCAACAAGTAGAAGGTATCTGTCCTCATCAAGTTCGAGCTCTTGAGAGCTGGTGAAAAAAAAAAGAGGCAGAGCGAGAGCTCGAGCAAAAGGGACACTTGCAAACATTCCATCAGTGCATATCCCCTGGATGTTCTTGGTTGTAATCCTTTCCCCCCTGATATTTATGACTTCTGACCGGCTCACTTGGAGAAGCTGTACCGGCTCAGCTCAAGTTTATGGAATATGTTAGAGCTCTGCGTCATTTGAATTTAGTTGTTTCTCCTCGAGGGCATCCGTCGCGGAGAAGGCAGTCCATTAGTCATTAGCCGTTGCCTTCCGATTATTGCAGTTTACAGTGGGCCGGCTGCCCACTACTCGCCCGATTGGAAAGTGACTTGGTTTGATGAACACGTTCTCATTCGAAATCTCAAAAAGCTCATTTCGCTTTTATTTATAGGTAAAGGATAACTAGTTAGTAACTATAATAAAAAATATAAAGGAAAAAACGGAAGTTTATTTAAATAAATTAATTTGATGTTTAAAATCCATGCTCAGGATACACGAAGGATTCGTAAACGGAAATTTAGTTTTTGGCATGAGTATTGTGTTAAAACTAGCAGGATATTCTGAGAATAGACAAATATGGACATGGTTTCAGGGACTTGTTAGATGACGAGTTTGTAGAATTTCCTGAAGTTATCCGAAGGAATGCTGACCGTATTTTGAAAATCAGAAATGATCAAAAGTGGTAGATCAGGAAATCGTTCAAATGAGGATATCCCTCATTTTGCCTTTGATATGTGCATTTCACTAACGTTTGGAATTATCACTTCCCATTTTTAAACTATTCAAGCAACCTCTCCCCCTCCCCTTGCATCATCTGATTACCTTCGATTCCCCTTTCACTTGTTTCCAATTGATTGGTAGTATCTCTCAGCTCTCGTTTCTGTAGACCAATGGCAGTCAAGCTTCCTTTCGCAGTTTTATTCTTTTATTGTTTCATTACAATAAATATATGACAATTTAAATAAATGAAACATTGTAGCTCTTTTATTTTGAGGAAAGATCAGAAATTGGTTTCCACAACTTTGCCGCGAATGCTTTAGTTCCTACAATTAACAGTTTCAAGTAAATTCTATAAGCACCGCAGACAATTAAATAACTGTTCTAAGTTAGTATGCGGCATTTTGCAATTCGGAGATGTCTCAAGTATTCGAGGAAATATTGAATAGTAAACTTCTATAGAAGGTGTAACTAAATATTTGGCCTACAGAGTGTATTTCGCAAAGAAAGGAGAAATAATTGATTTGTATCTACTATTATTTATTATCTTAACTTAATCATCAACTAGTGATATGAGGCATATAAGTGAATAATATTTTGGTTAATGAAATTTATTGATTAATTGTATTTTGATTCCTTAATTGTATAATGGTTTGGAAATTTTTTTCAAGCCTCAGTAATTAACATATTCCGTTTAAGTGCTAATTAGAATCTGTCGTTCCTTTAAATCACAGCTAGTTCCTTTCGAATCAGAGGAGTTGAACTTCTTATGCTACTTTCACGTTTACTGAAATATTAAATGTTCTTTGTGACTTTGAAAGTCGGCAAAGAAGCGCTGCTCGTCTTAGCACATGTGGTGAATGAACCCAATCGATATGTGCTCTCAGCGAAAATAGTCACACTGAAGACAGACTAACGGCGGGCACGTTAAGCATTTTCTGCCCACTTAGCTCGTAAAACGCACGACTATCTGGTTTTTGAAGTCAATCCGACCTCTCTCCGTGTAACCATCAATAAACTGTAAGCCGCGGTGTTTTCTAGTAGAGAATTGTCTGACCCACACTATTGCTGTATTAAAATAAAACAATAATAACGTCAATCGTTATTATAAATTCAGTATTTGACAGACGATGGTGTACACGGTGTACACTGATAGGTGCACTAGATCGGTAGGCATATTTCACATGTTTCAAAATGGATCATTTTATTAAAGCATGCCCGAAAAATTGCAATTTGAAGGAGATCCGTAGTATTTAACTCTGAAGACGACATTTCCCCCGATGTTTTAACAAAGCGGGAAAGACTTGCATAAACCACCTTGGAAATAGCATTTGGAGGCAATGCATCACTTCCAAGGATATTATATCTAACTCGACCAAGTGCTTCACAATAGCACAAGGTGTGTTCAGTGTCCTCTGTTTAGGCAGATATCCGTTGTTGCTTTCCCAATTTTCTTCAAATGATATCGAAGAGAGCTCTGGCCAGTTAGAAGGCCAACTAGTGTTTTTACTTCTTTTTTAGGCAGTGCAACTAATTCAGTTTCCTTTCTCGTTGAGTACTTCATAAATACGACGCCTGAGAGGTTTTGAAAGTATCGTTCTTGTTTTTTCTCTCTCCCAGTTGTTGGCTATATTCTCTAGACAGCTTTTGGTGGCTCGAAATATTCGTTCTGACTCTGTAGGTAGGGATCGTCTTCTAATATTACTATCAGCAGCTTCGTTACCTTCATGGGCAAGAATCCGAAATAGAGTGATCGGAGGGTAGTCCCGCATTCGCAGAGCTGAAACGAGCTTATATTAAAGGAAGCAATGACCTTAAGTACAGCCTGACTGTAAGGTAAAATATACACCCTAGCACTGTTGAGATGCCTACTCAGCATCTCTTTAGTACACAATTGTCACGGAACGCTGTGAATTATTCCTTATAAGAGAAAGGGAAAACGTGAAATTAAAGTTTATATTTAAATTTCTGAGCGACAGGGATTGGTTTTTTCGCCTCCAAGACCAAAAAAACTCCCCTTTGTCGTGGTAGACTCGGAAGAAACTGATGAAATGAATCAAGGGCTCTAAGTGGCCACCGTTATTCCTTATAGGACCTCTCATTGATATTTGTCTAACCATTCACTCTGACTAAAAGGACGCGTCAGAGAAAATAATCGAAAAAAATCTCCGCAGGTAACAGAATGAAAACGAAGCCAGGTAAAAAAGCCCCATAAAAAAGAGGAAAAAAAAAACATTAAAGGGAAAATAAAATAGTGTCCATTGAGAGAGGCCGGGGACCAACGTCTCCTTCTAATTCATCGGAGAAGGCCATCAAATATGTCGGGTCATGGACCTTGGATGCGGTGCCCTTTGTGGATTGTAGTGGTTTGGTCCTCTCGTCTGCCCTTCCAACCTGCTCACGTCCTCGGCTCTAACGTGAAGGGCGCTCTCACTTTCCTTGTTGGAGGCGTCCGTCCTTCGCAGGCATCTTAAGCTGCGTACGCACTTGCAACGAACTACCGCATTGTAACAGTTCCGGAACCGTCGTTCCATGTCACCTCTCCGTAACGTCGTCGCGTAAGTAACAGCGTTCTGCAACATCGCACAGTAGGCAAAGGCGGCAAAAGATCCGGTAGCTTGCAGTGAGTAGTTTGAAAGATGGATCCGGCTGTAATAATGGTTTTACAATTTTAAGATATTGGTAGGTAATTCGTTTTTTAATCTTCATAATCTGGTTGTAAAAAAAAAGAAACAAAAACGGAATTACCCCTCACGTCCTATCATAATGAAATTTGAAACTGCAATAGGTTCCACATTTAGACCAGGTAATTAATCGGAGGAAAAAATGATTACAAAAATTCCCTGGGAAATAGAGAAAATAAAACGATTTACCAATAAATTTATTATCATTTATCACTTCAAATGAGTAATCGGAAGTTGTGAGATGCAGTGGACCAAAATTATTGATAAAACAAAAAAGGATCGAGAAAATCTGCGGTATAAACAGCACTTGATTGATTTTCTATTACCTTCTCCGCCCAAATCACCATCCTCATAGAAAATCCGAAACCTTCGAGGTTTTTACTCATCCAGACTAAAATTGTGGTTGAACGAAAAAATAAAATGAACCAATAAAATCAAAAGTGAAGTTACAATGATTTATCACCATTACCCCCTCCATTCACCTCCTCCCTGAATGAGAACTGAAAGGTCTTTACTATGTTTGTATATCACACCTAAATCTTGATTGAACAATAAAAGAATGACATGATTAATTTGAAAATAAGTTTTGAATGATTTGGAAGAATCGAAGAAGGGTCTGTTTGTGAGCAAAATTTGCTAAATCTGGCTATTTGTTCAGATGTAGCAACTGATCAAAAATCATAATAATTAATTGCTGGGTTTCATTACGCAGAAATGAACGGATGATTAGGCTAATCTTTATGACCAGGACCATCATAAACGTGTATAAAAGAAAAACCCCAAAAGGTGACGCTACAACCAGGGCAGCAACGTTTCCTTGTATTACTGTTCTGCTGACGTTTGGATTGTCATATATCAGAGTTGTACAATATGTTCTCAACTAGCTAATACGATCTCAAAGTTTTTAGAGCTGTGGTGCGCTAGATGCTGTGTTATTTGTCGCTTCTATGGGGCTATATCTTAACATCTTACATCTTACATCTTACCATCTTACAAGTAAGATCTTAGATCTTAACATCTTACAAGTTCTGTACAGCTGTACGCTCTTGAAATGCATTAGAACTAGCGAGTCTGCTGAACGGCTTCATCAAGAAGTTTGAGATAAGTATAATCTAGAAAATCTATCTGATGCAGCAACCAACGGATATTGTGACCAATCGAGAGGTTCAAAAGAAATTTTATGCAGACTGATATGAGCTCCAGGCGACAGGGGAAGCCACGAAATGGGGAGAGATACAAAAGGGGGCAATGAGAAAATATTGAACGTAAAATGTAAGAAAGTCCAAGATTGAAATAGTACGGTGCTCTCCTATGGGTGTCTTAAGTTCAAACAGAAAGCCTATTCGAACAGAAGCAACTAGTTCCGATTGCGGTAGTTTTCGGGTCATCTCATTACAAGTTTATAAAGACTGTAACAATGTTTGAACATGTCAGGTGGGCAATGGTGAAATAATTAATATTGATTTACTACGTCTGAATCTTTTTACTGACCTTTGATTTTGAAGCGTATCGCTCAATATCATTGAAGACCGTCACCAAAGACAAGCAGCATGTCCCTGGTAGATAATCCAGCCTTACAAATTTTAATAAGAGTTCCGAAACTTTGGATTGCAGCGTGAAACAGGCCGAGTCAAAGTAGATTCATTTCGTTTTAGATTAATTAAAAATGAGTGTCCAAAACTTGAAAATGGACGACATTATTTGTTGAAACCTTTGGCGGAAATGTTACCTTCCAAGCCAAACTTATCAAAGAAAGAGGGAAAATTAAGTCAAATATTATCCCATCTAATTCAACCTTTTTCACATTGGATATAACTTTTTTCCGTTTCAGTTCAACATTCCTCGAAATGAAATTCAATGGAAAAGGTTGTACTGAAAGGAAAAAGTGGTATTCAATGCGAAAAATGTTGAATGATCGGTGAAAAAGGGTGAATTCAAAGTGAAAAAGGTTCAATTAGATGAAAAAGTACTGAAGTAAATATCGTAGGATATCCTAAGGAGACTGCGCAACAGTTTTGTGGTTGGTACGTTCATGCTTGGACAGGATTTCCAACAGGTGAATAGTCATGTTGTCATTATTATGATCTGTTTTGGCTTACCATTTTCAATAATTAGCGTTTGTAATCAAATTGCAAAAATCCATCAAACTTTATCATTTTAGTTTCAATGCGGGTCGATTCGAAATCTGCAAAATCCGTCCTTTATCCGCCTCTAAGGCCTTAGAATTGTTGTAAGAAATCCGTTCTTTCGCAAATGGACTTCACTTGGCTGGTCCTCCTTCTAATTGCTAGCCATCCCGATCACCTTAATCGCATAGATGCCGTGGGCTAAAAACTTGTCCGAAGTGGTTTTTTTCGGGGGGTCTACTGACGTGAGCAAGTGAGGTGTTATTTTCTAGCAATTTTGGAGGAAAAATCGACTGAGGTAGGTTTCACCTTTAGCAAATAATAGCGATATAAGCGACCCGAAAAATGTCACAATGACACGAGCAATAACACATTGTTCAATAAACAATAAAGCAATTTGTTAGAATCGTCAACGTCCTTACTTTCAATACCTTCTGTTGTAAAACTAGAGATTTATCTGTAAAAATTCTAATCTATGGTTCAATGACCAATGAAGTTGGGAATCTTAACACGCAAAACCAGGGTCAGGCATTGTGAATCATTCATTGATACTATGATTTCTACTTATTACAGTGTATCCCATCAATCACGAAGTCGTAAATGTGAAGGAAATTCGATTCGGTAACCAGAGTTACAACGCATTGCACATACCACATGACCGTTACGTGCCATCTCCTTTAATTTTTATTTGGACTGAGAAAATAAAAAAGGTTGTCAGAGTGACGCTGCATCTTCTGGCTTGATGTATCGCAAATAACAGGTGAATAATGTGAAAGTAGACTGCTCGCTTCGCGTTGGTTGATTATTGCTTCCCATCGTTCCTCAAACAAGCAAGTTGGAAGGCGTCTTGCAGTTAGTGCTCGGAGCTTACGTCCAATCCATCATGTCGACCATGTGAGAGCAGAAAGGTGAGAAATGGATGATCTCTTATTAGCGCAATGGGAGAAAGAAAGAGCAAATTGGTCAGTCGTATATTTAGTTAGGGAACGGCCCGCTCGTAGCGTACGTGATGCATAGAAAGAAGCCTCGTGAAGGGGGCTGGAGGTTGATATTTAATTTGTGCACGTAGGGCCCGTAGTTTCCAAGACCGTACATTAAGAGGGCCAGACAATAATACATACGGAGCTATTTCTTCTTCTTTTTTTCTTTTCTGTCTAGTCTCTTGAGTGGAGAAGGGAATTAATTGGCGTTGGGTTGTTTTAAGTTTGAAGGTCGGGGAAGGCGGAGGGAAGTATATTCGATGAGGCTGGTGGAAATAGTTAGTGGATCGCGGAGGGGCCTTAACTGAGGTCAAACCGGCGCTGCAGGTGAGCGCAGGTAACCTGGCCCCTGCAACTTAATCATTCTCCCTACGTCTCAATCCAACCCCCGACTCATAGATGGGTACAGCAATATGTAACGGCCTCGTGAGTTAACCGTCTGATTGGCTTCATAAGTCTCCGTTACGGCAGAGTGCCTAATCAGTCGCACAACTCCTAAACGTGAGGTAATAGAGGATCGTTGAACACTTGACCGATATCTTTGGATGCTGATGAATTGGTGAAAGTCAATAGAACCTTCAGCTGATGTGCAGTAGTGTTAAAGTTTCAACCATCCTTCCAGTAAAGATAGTTAGAGCAATTGCTGATCTGATGTGTGAGATACAGCTGTCCAAAAACATACTGTCGGAGCTTAAGATATGTGGGATTAGGATTATATTACGTTGGTTTTGGTTAGCTTAAGTAGGATTAGTTCAGTGACTTCCCTCCCCTTTGATGACTGGTGTACTTCACAGAGATGGTAGTAGTTGTGAGTTGAGTCATAGTTACGAAACTAGTAAAACAACATCTTGGGGCGCCACATTATATTTTCGCAGAACTCAGTCAAATCACCATCACACTTGCGGTAAAGTGGTATCACTTCGTGAGGACTTGTTCCAGTCAAAGCATTATGAGTCATTGTGACAAGGAGCCTCATGGATATATATCGTTGCCCCTTGTAAGGGCTGAGGCGAGTAATACCAGCAACACACAGAGGATGACCGTGACGCTGGAGGCGCCAGGCTATCTCCGTAGGCGGAGTTTCAAAAATTGGGAAGGGAAATCCATATCCATCACTACTTCAGGGAATCCAAACTGGGAACGAAATGGGTACCGTCCGCGTCATGTTGTCATAAAGATGGGTCTGTGGCTACTCCTCAAGAACGGAGTGGTTCTCTGTGTAGGGCCAGTGACCATTCAGGCCTTATTCGTGTCATCACCAAACATATTAGTATGTAATGGTTGCATTACAGGGACGTTCCTGATTCTTGTTTTTATATAATTACACCAATTTATATAATTACACGAATATCGACTAGGAATTCTTGTAGATATGAGCAGCCCTTGAATGGATCGGATTACCCCCTCTATTGTCCTTTGTAACATGAAATTCAAAATTCCTCTGGTTTATTGCACGAGAGAAGTGTGTTAGACAAAAATTGGGAACGAAACAAAAATAAATTACAATAGTGCAGATATAAGGAATTATCAACCCCCCTCCATATAGCGTGACTTCATTCGAATGCTGGGAAATATATTTCGAAACTAGTCCAAAATTCTGAATAAAACAAAAAGGGATAATGAAATTCCTGCGCTTGAATGATCAATAAAATGAGAGAAAATAGTGAAGTTTTTACGATTTATCACCATTACCCGCTAAATTAATGAAAATTGAAAATTCTGAAATACAACTAAATCTTAAATGATCTTCGGACTAGATGAACAGCGATTGAAAGAATAGGATGCTATCCCATCCATCCATTTCAGACGTTATTAACTACAAATTGCACAAAATAAGAATGATACAAGTGAGATGTATTCATTTGTTGTTTTTTTTTTTTTTTTTTTTTTTCTCCTGTGTGTGTTTTTCAACAAAAAACTGGATCAATTCGAATATTTTTCTCTGTGTGTTCCTTCACTGATGAAGCCTTGCTTCAGAGGGACGTTCTAAAAATGGTAGCCCCAGAATCCCGGCGGACCGACTTGTTCAGAGCACCCAGTGCCTGCCCCCTGAGGTTGCATTCGCGGGGGCTGTGGTCCAACTAACTTATTTTGTCATTCAATGAGCAATATGAGGGAGGCATGGGCGCAAACAGCAAAGCTTATTCTGACACTGGGAGCCACAACTGAGCTGGTAGTGGTAGGTGCTAGGCGAACGCTTCTATCTGTGAGTTAACGCAGAAACTTGTCAAATCCAAGGACCTTCATTAGGTTATTATTCTCCTCCTAGAAAGATCGCTCCAAGCGCAAGCCTAAGGGTTGACTACAAGGCAACATTCCTCTTGGCCTCTAAACACGAATCTTGGACTTTTCCTGAAGGAGATATCGGATACTTCTGATCTGGTCTGTACGCTGTATTTTTTGATACACAACTAATGTGGAACAGTATGTTCTGAATATCCTTTTCAGCCCCTAATTATCTTGAGCATTGCCCACTATCAATACAACTGATTCAAGTTAGCCCAATTGTTGTCCAGCTGGACTTTTCCAATCAACCAGGAAATCCTGATTAGTTAGCATTCAAGTTGAACCCACCGTATTTTCATGACAATTGGATGTGTTTAAACGATTAAACGTTTACAGTCTTCTTTTAAAAAATATTCCTCCAACTGCAGGGAAATTTCTTCAACGAATTCCCGAGAAAAATGAAACCATTGCCATTGCTCCAAAAATTTTAAAATAAAATTGTCCCTAGTGTTCGCCATAGAAATCCGTTTTGGGCCATTCTTAACGATCCCTGGATTCTAATTTAACTCTCCATATATGTATATATGAGGGCATGCTAAACATTGGAGGGGTTCGAAACCAGACTCTACTACCAAATACCAAGGAGTTAATTGAATCGTTTTTCACTTCTTCCAATGGTTGAGGACATTAGCCGGCAACACCAAGATGATACCCATGAAGCTAAAAAGCGTTAGGTAGCCTCTTCAAGAAACTCTCCGTGCCCAACACAGAGCAATTGCTGTGCTTTTTCTTTGCCCTTCCATAGTGGAAGTTCCACTCATGAGAAGAGAGTCGAATTTCAAGGAAATACATTAATACTCCTCATTGTAAAGTACGCATTATAAAACCAGCGAGAGAGAGTAATAGTCTGTCTATCAGGGTTAACTGTTCGGATTATTACGAAGGCTAATAGGCTAAAGCTGTTTTGAAGAACAGCTGGTCACGCCCCGGACCGTTAGCCGGCTCTGAATTCGGGAAAATCATTCCAAGTCCCGAAGGGGGAACACAAAAGCTGGGTGGCTTGACCGGAACGCAAGGCTTAATCAGTGTCTAGAAGGAAAAACAATCACAGGCATTCTAAGTGGGAGAATTTTTTCCGCATCCGTTTTTTATAGCCGGTCGCTAATGGATCTTCATTTAAGTTGAGGATAGATACGAACCCCCCATCACTCACGTCCTCTGCCGCCGTTTGCCCACTTTTTAACAAACCCCCGGGTTCCCTCCGAGCTTTTTACTCTAGAGGCCCTGGAAAGTCGATTCTTTTTAGCGCCCTGAAACAGCGCTTCCAGAAAGGCGTCCGCCTTCATTTATATTTGGAGTCGATGCCTTCAGCTTTTCCAGATACTTGATGACCCCTTGGCGGAGTCTCGAGAGCGTATTAGGGTCTTATTTCGCTTTAGCGATAAACCCTCGTGGGAACCCGTTCTCCCTCTACTTGCGGGGACTGCGTTCCTTTTTTCCCCTACTTTGACGTTCTCGGGAGGAACCTCAGGAACTCGGCCTCCGCTTGTTCCAACAGGGAGGGGAAGCTTCACCACATTAATTGTAAGAGTTGATTACAATGACGACCCCCTCCCCTCCTTCCTACTAGCCTCGCTCGCTTCCCCCAGAGCCAGTTTGTATTCCTCGGACCCCGCTGAGTCTCTTGTAATAATTTCAACGGAGACTTTTTTTCTTCTTTGCCTCTTCTCGGGTTAAAAACTCTTTCATTCCACATAGGCGCTCATCTCCGCTTGATCAACTAATATTCCACTGCCCATACGATTGAAACTCCGGTACAGGTTTCCTCGCATATCGGTGAAGTTTATAGCCGGTACTGGATCTGCACGTACAAACACAGCACATCCAAGGCAAACTATTACAAGCAAGGCTTTTTATCGTACAAAAATAGCTGTGTATGTACCTTTGCAAAAATTTGCTTCCTCTTCTTCGTTTCGTGTCTGTCTGATGTTGAGTTCCATTCTTCATAAAGCAATATTTCAGTCTGTAGATGCCTGAAATCCGTCAATCATCTTCTGAAGCTAAAAACGGGAGACCCGAATTTGATAAAATATAGCCAGATAGCTTGGAATTTGAGGAGCAGAACGATAACTGAATATGGGTTGAACGGGTAATGGGAAAGACGTACCAAATATTTAGATGCTAGTCAGAAGATTATAAAGTGTTATGTAAATAAAATACAAAAAATAAATAATAATAAATATTGCTAAATTAATTAATGATACGTCATCCTAATACAATATTTAGGACACTTAGTAAATATTATATTTATACATATGGGCAGACTCATCGAACGGTCCTACGTGACCACGATTATTGCATGATTGTTTGATAAATTGTTGTAAAATTTATACTATGTTAACGAATAAAGCATGTTTTCTCTCTCTCTCTCTCTCTCATCTTCTGAAGTCCTAGTAGCCCAAACTCGCTCAGATTTGGAATGTCGAGTAGCATATCTGTCTTGCAGCGTGAAACAGGCCAGTCAATGTAGACTCCCTTCGTTTGAGATTAATAAGAAATCTGCCCAATACTTGAAAACGGAGATTTTTTGTTTTGTTTGTTAGAACCCTTGGCGGAAATGTCCTTTTCCAAGCCGGACTTATCAACGCAAGAGGAAAAATTATACATGGTATTCTTCTATCCAATTCAACCTCTTTTCAGCAGTCAAAAAAGTTTAGTTTCCATTCACTGTCAGTAGGTACCTCAGTCCATGCGTATAATCCATCAATCATCATTTTCGGACGTCCTAGGATTCCAACATCTTTCAAATTTAGAATGCAGTGTCGCATATGTGTTAAGTGTACTTTACTAACAGTCAAGAGGACCTAATTGATACTTTTCGTAAATGGTCAAAAATAGTTACAAAAATTCAGCTTCCTATTCTACCTCCAGGATAGTAAAAGCACTGTTTTCATTTCATTGTTTGTCAACAAAATCAAATTTTACAATAGCGTTCAAAAATCAATTTTTACACCGTTCTGAACAACTTGACTATCAAATGTAGTTGACAATTTTAGGTGAAAAACTCATTCTCTGTGAATGTATTAGTTCGTGTTTAGGACGACCCTCAGACGCCAGGTTTGGACAGTAGAGGGACGCCTGTTAGAATTGTTCCAGGGGAGTTTGGGAAAACAGAAAAATGTGAAAATTAATTGCATACCAATCCGTTTCAGACCATTCGAAGAGCCGTTTCGACCATTTGTCGAATTCTCAACCGATTTTCGGGATTCGTTTTTAATTTCGTCCCAATTTCACTCCAACTGTGAAACAAACTTTGGAAATTCTGAATTTCACTGCCCAAAAGAAAAATTGAGGGGGCTCGATCGATTCAAGCGTTCATACCTATTATAATTCTCAACCTATTTTTGGTTGATATACCTATTTGTGTTCATAAGTGCGATCATGTAAAAACGAACGTAGGGACTTCCCTGTAGTGCATCCATTACTTACCAATAATATTGGTAAGCATATCATTATGCTTCAACTTCTTTGTAAAGCGTTCTAACTTAGATACAGCGGTATTTGGTATATATTACAGCTGTAATTTTAAATAAGACTTATGCAAGAGTTTGTAAGGAAGGTTCTGTACTCAATAAATCGCCACACACATTTTCAGATGTCATTCCTATTGAACATCATGACGCTTCGATATTCAAGCAAAATTTAACGCCCAACTGTGGTATGATTAACATGAATTATTTTGGAACAAGTTGTTGAAATTGCACCCTACCTTTCCTGGATGGTGTATGACAACGTTAGCACTACGTTTTTATTATCAGCAATAAATCCAAGACTCGCTTGTGCGAGGATATTCAGGGGCTAGTCGATCTTCAAACCTTTGTTGCGGACTTTTCGATTGGAAAGTTGAAGCATTCTGGGAGCTCAGAGCCGAAAACTGCAAATAAAAAGAGCGCGATGAAGTTGGAAACATGAAGAAGGTAAGAGACTGAAGCGAATGGAAGAGGACGAAGGAAACAGAGGAGAAGAAAGGAGAAAAGTGGAAGCTACTGGCAGGCAGCGTGGGTAGCGGAGAACAACACCTGCCTGCGTCATCCTGCCAGATTATAGGGAAGATCCTGTTTTCGTTTTTCGCGGCATTTGAATTCTGGTATTGACACATCATCGTTGTCTACTCGGGTGCAGTGGGAGGACCTGGTGGAATGGCGGTGGGAATGGTTGAAGAAAGGGGCGAAACCACCTGAGCCGGACATTCAAGTGTCAGGCGGCAGCACAGAAGAATTGGCGCTTTTGACGACTAGAGAATTCAGATGTGCCACGTTAATGGAAAGCAGTACGAGTCCTTACAAATAAGCACAAAGATATCTGGTGAAGTGCTTCAACCACCGCCGATCGTTCCGTTGTGAAAAAGATAATCTGATACCGGTAAATCGGTTCGTAGCAATTAAAATTGAGACGAGTTTGGACAAATATTTCGTCTACTAGAAAAAGTAAGAAAAAAAAATGAAAATTAATTCGTGACTTTGAATTTTGCTTATTCCACTTGCGGTGTGAATTTTCATGGTGAAAATAAGTACAGAAAACGAGCGAAACTACCAGAGCCGAACATCCAATTAAGTATCGTGGGCAGCCTCGAAGATCGGCGGTATCGACGATGAGCTATCAGGTAATTCAGATCTACAACCTCAATTTGGATCACAATGAATACGTGTCCTCAGAAGTCTAGAGAAACAGTGTTAGGTGCAGATCACTGTAAAAAAGTGACATGCTTTCGAGATATTCAGTAACAAAATTTAATTCCATCCCAACAAATGATATATTTTCTTGACCCTGGCGCAAAGTAACAAGAAGATCACTGTATTATGGAAAAATCCAATGATCCATCCGTTCTTAACAATTGATATTGGGGTGAACATTGATGACCCCGTCATTCAAATTTTACCTATCAGCATGAGGAAGAACTCTCTTAAGTGCTACGGAGAGCCAATTAGGTTTGGCCTGGGGTAGGAGGGTGTCTCAGATCTGCCTAGTCTCCTTCAGCTTGTTGCAGACGTCCTTCCGTGGCTCAGCTGAATTCTGGCCAATCAGGTGGTTATGGCCATACCCGTCATAGACCATCTCTTCTTGCAGGATCGCCCAGATCTTTTGGACCTCCCAGTCTAGCTTGGACCCATTCATTGGGTTTTGGTTCTATTTGATTCAGACAGATTTACAGACCTTGCTACTTCACTACGAACTGTGGGATACATAATCGTTGATTTTCAAAGCCGCACTGGCAACCATGTTACGGATTTCTAAAATCTCTAGCCCATCTTACAAATAGTCCGTAGATTACCATAGCGATTGCTCAAAGTAACTGTTGAGTTTTGAACTCTTGGTGGATGTCAACAGTCAAGACAACAAAGAACGCGGGGGTTTGTGTTGATGTGTGTTTAATTAATTTCTTAGAATATACATGTTATTTTGACCCAGTACAGTGCGCGTTACCCCACTCCACTTCACCTGAACATATCTAACAGCTTGTTTTGCGTAATCATCACGTATCGCCCTGTAAAAAAGAAAATGTTCAAGTATTAACATAGTACTATGATAAGTTACTCAACTTATTTTACTAACCTTTACACAGTGTCAAAAATCATTCACTATTTATTTATTTCAAATATCATAGTAGTAAACACTGAGCCGTCCCAAAACGAGCAAATTGTGGTATCTACTTATTACCTCTGCTTCAGGAACTTATATATGTAACTTGTAGCACAAAAAGTCAATCAAACTATCAGCATTTACCTATAGATACTTGTGTACCTAACTTCACTAAAGTACTGCGTCGAAGATATTGAAAGGCTTTGGATGTAGTTATGAACGTTCTGTTCTTCCTAGGGATCATTCAGTTGCATTAGATATTCGATGTTCCCAGTGGCTTTTTCAGTACGGAAATAGTCGTTTGTAATAATCGGTTCTTCATCTTCAACGATAGACGCATGGAATACATGAGGTAGTTGATAAAATATTGTACGTATTAATGGGAAGTTATTAACACAAGTTCAATAACAATCACGTCCTAAGTTGAGAGCAAAAAATTAGATTTTGGTTTTGTTCATGGAAACGTTCTAAGTTGCAATTTGTAACTATGAGCGTAGTGGTTAAGTTGCTGGCACTATAATCAACGTAACACCTGTTATAATCGTTTGTTATCAGAAATAACTCATCAAAAGAAAGTCGGTCTCTTGAAACCGAGAAAAAGAAACGCTGTTGTTTTTGTTGGATATTATAACCTTTGAGGAGGTTTTAAATGTAATGAGATTCTTTCTCTCTCTCTCTCTCTCTCTCTCTCTTGCTCGAGGGAGATAATTGGAAGATGACGGAGAGGGCATTGGCCGTCCCCGCAGGTGAACTTGAAGAAGAGGACAGCTGGAAGGAAGGGGGGGGGGGGGGTTGGTCAGCACTGACGAGGAATCTGTCTAAATGTCGTTTTGTCGGGGGTAGAACCCGTTAGTAATAACATGCACGGCCCGGAGAAGATAAGAGAAAAGAACTGGTTCCACCTCCCCTCTTCCCGGCTATCTTCCACTTCGTCATCCAAGTTTTGCCTCTTTTTTCCCCCTTCCTCGGAGTTCTTACCACAACGGACCGATTGATTCGCAAATATGTGTTTTCCCCTTTTAATTAAATTATACTGTAAAATTAAACTTGTAACAAATCTCGACCTGGGTTGTGTAAATTAGTAAATGCATCTCTAAAAGCGCCCCATTCAATGTCCCATCCCTTCGACCCCTGTCCCACTTGGATCTCGACCCCAGGAGTTGTATCAATCAAGGGCGTTTAGTTGACGGGAACACCCAGCGGATGACCCATTTTGTGCCCGGCTCCCACTCGAAATCAGAAGCGGAGCATCTGAAGCGAAATGCTCCTCATCACAGATTCAAGGGGGAGGAGGGCGTGGCGCAGGTCCGCGTATTTTACTATTATAATTCCACCTGCCCTGAGCGCCAACTTCATAATCTGCACACATCTCTGTCACGTATGTCAAGAACTGATTTGAAAACACCCACTCCCTTAACCCTGATAGCGCTCTTCCGTACCCCACAAAATAGGCTTTATTTTGATTGAAAACATTTCTTTATTAAGGAAAATCTATTGAAGATACATAAACTCTTGATTGTTTGTAGTCTTAATTCTGCAGCCTTTTCACTAAAAATAGCAATGCAAATGCACCACAATTATTGCTCATCTACAAAAAAAATGAAAGTTACAAACTCACAACTACAAAATAAGCAAAAAGTTGCAAACTGGAAAATATCGAAAAAAAGCGATTTATTGAAAAATCACATCTCAAAGTGAAAAACAAAAAACAGTAAAGAAACGTGCAAAAGGTTACTGACAAGTTTCTCAAATTTTGACTTGATGCTTTTCGCAAATTGGCTCTGCGTGTTATCGAGAAGGGCACCTTGGATAATACTTTCGAGCTCCTTTTTCTTGATTGGCTCCTTCGCTTTCAGTATGGACTTGTGGCCCTAATTTGGAAGCAGTTCTGGCAGTCTCTTGATGATATTGGGGACAGGAATTGTGGTAACTCACCAATTTTGGCACAGTTGACGACTTAGTTTCAACATGAAGGCCATTCTAGAAAGTGGATTCGCATTGAAGATATGACGTTTCCTTTAATTCGCTTGTAAGTTGGAGAATCGTAGACGAATACGATAGAAATTATGAAGGAACATGGCGTACACTCTCCACACTATTTCGATCATGTTGTGAAATATTGACGTAGGCCACATTTTTGTATATCTAACTGCATTCGTATTGATGCGCATTTGATGGAAGCTGGCGACTCCACCCTTGGTTTGGATGTAGCAGAGGATCATTTCAGGTTTGGAATATTTAGCGTGGAAAAAGGTAGTATAGGGTTGCGCTTAGTAAAAATATCACTTAACTTTTTCAAAGAATGATAGCTTTGAGTATACTTTACTCATATATGACCTTCTGACATATATGACATATATGTCCTTCATATATACCTTGTTGGGTAGAATTAAATATGTTGCCTCAGAACGGATTTCGATGAAGAAGACTTATGGAAATCAGTATTTCAAAATTTTCATGAACCAACATGTAACGGTAGCACCAATCCAACTGATACTACATTACTGGCTGTGGCTATCCATCGCCGTCCAGGCGAGCCACACTCTCATCCTTAGAAACTATAGGTTCGTTGAAGGCGTTAACTTTAAATTCCACTGATACTAGACAAAGTCTGAGAAACCGATGCTCTCTTCCTTTTCCAATCTATTCCATATAGCACATTCCTCGATTCGATCTGTTTCATCGATCTTTTAGTATTTACAGATAGCAGTTCTCTCTAAACTTGGAAAAGCGACCACGCCGAGGAATTGTGGCGTTATTGGGATACGAACCATGTTTGCACCATAAGTCGGTTGTTTAGTTCCCTGTACTTGTTGAATCTTTTTATCCGTTTCTACTAGGAAGATCATATTGTAATGTATCACTGCATGTATAATCTTGTATGTGTAAAACATAATACTCTGAGACATTTTTAAACGTAGATATACATTTTAATACGGAGTAACGAGACATTTTGTGAAAGGTGTAGTAGCTTATCGTGGTATTTTCCTGATTTTCAGATGATCCTGAGATGGCGTGTCACTTCGACGCGGGGGATACAATTCGAAACTAGGTGAGTTTTGTTACAAGTGTTTATCTATATCTAGTCGTATTTCCTAGAGTTGTCTATATGTATAATCTCTTATTATTCATTCATATTCATAAACCTGAACCATTTAAAAACGTTGACTAGCTGGAGAGGGGGGGGGGGGAAGGAGGGGGCTGCAATGTTGGGGTTGAAGAAATGAAATCTTTTTCAATTTTTGTTTGGCCTTGTTGTACAACAACTCCGTCTCACGTAATTTAGGTAATACCTCGTTGTTGTCATTCCTTCTTACCAATCATGCTCATAGAAAATTCAAGTAGAACAGTTTCTTAATAATATGATTTTATTTTCTATTTCGTAACGATGGTTGGTCATTCGTCGGTCTACAGGGTGGCCCACCTTACATGAACACCCCTTTCATTTTCATTGCAAACAGTATATTTGAAAATCCAAAAAATACGTGTCCAATGATTTTTGACAAGGATTCAACAAATTATGTGTGCACACTGTGCAGTCTACACTAACTTCCTTATCTCAAATGATAACCCCTATTTCTTTGTTAAAAAACAATGAAAATTTATATGCCACTTTCTACAGTTCACCATCATCCACTATTCGACAAATTTGGTGTTGCACAACTTACGTGCTCGCTGAACCAGTTACGCGCAACCAAAAAAATTGGTTGAGGGGTCAAATTTTCATGACATTTGGCGTAGAATTCGAATCTATAATAAAAAATAAGGGTTCTAGTCTAAATAAGGAAGTTAGTGTAGACTGCGCAAAAGTGCGCACACATAATTTTCAAATATGCTATTTGTATTGAAAATAAAAGGGGTGTTCATGTTAGGTGAAACACACTGTATAGATTGAATTTTACTAGAGCGAACCATGACACTAGATTCCCAAATACCGTCGTAACTGACTCGCATTCTTGTTAACAGTCATAAAATTTGACCACAGGATCTCCAATTCAACTGACTGAGATTCAAGAAAAGTAACTTAATCATCTGATCGAATTGACTCCAGTAGTTCCATCAATACAAATCACATTTCAAGTACATGGATATAGGGAAACATAATCATTAGGTCGTCTTTTACGTGACTATTTGTAAATCATTGATGTTGGGATACTGATTCCATAGATCGGTTTAGCATTACTTTGTACCGCATGGTTTACCTCCCCTTAGTGTGCCTCTCTTGTCCTAGCTATTTAGCTAGTTCTATTGTTAATCAGTTTAGATGTAGTAATTTCGGGTTGATAAGATAAAAATGAGATAATCCACATTACCCCGCCCATACACATTATATTGCCCTTTCGGGTGGAGTTGGTTGATTGACACTACGTTACCTGCCATTCTGCTGCCCGGAGCCATGACTTTCGGCATTGCAAGTAGCTCACTCAACCGATGAAGTTTTCCTAACGAATTCAACAATCTATGCCCTGTAAATAAGAGATAATATAGCTCAATGGTTTCCCAACTAATTTGAGCATCTCAGCACTGCTGTAAATAGGAGAGAAGTACACGTAGCTCTCTCATTTGATAATGGTTTCCAAATAGGTTTAAGGGTCAAGGACTGTAGGAGCTGGGGAAAACGTAGCTCGTTGCTAATGAGGTCTGCTCTTAAATGTTAGCTTCTCAGCTAGGTTGCTAACTTAGCAGGTAGTAGCTTTCCAACAAATGTGAGCTTATCAGCACTCTATGAGCAAGACAGAAAGAAGCTCATTCAGAGGAAAATGGTTCTCCCATAGAATCGGAGGATCTCAGTACTCTGTAAGCAAAAGATGATGTAGCTCAATTTGTGGAAGAAGGTTCCTTTCCAAAGTTGAATATGTAAGAGCTCTGTGAACAGGAAGCTCACAGGGAGTGAGAAAGATCACCCAGCTGACAAATTTAGCACTGCCATTTATAATGAGGATGGGGGGATCATAACAGGCCCTTGGTTGAAGTTTGACAGTGTAGGAAGAGGAATCTTATTTAAAACGTTTTCGTGTTTACGTGGTTGTTTATGTAACGAACTTCATTATTGATACTTCATTGATGTTTGGTTGCCGATGCCTTTGGTTTTGAGTTTCGTATGACCACAGGGTTTACCAAAGCAACTACAACCGCCCTAACTAAAATTCTCACTCACAAGATCCTGTCAGACGGTTTTGATAAATTCGAATAAGAAACCGAAACCGATCCACCCTGTGACTGTTGTGCAAGCGGGTACAGTTGAGGATGACGTCAGGAGCCCGGAGAACATTACATCCGAATCCTTGTTCTGTCGCCGACCCGCGGAGCGGTCTTCTCGTGCCATAGGCGGCTTATCTTCCCCAGTCTCCCCGGTCCCAGCACAATAGTAACCTGTCCTATTGTTGCGGAACGCGCCTTTTAAGAAAACGCTCTCCGCAGAGTTGGAGAGGGATATCAACCTCTTTCAGGGCCGTCCTTCCGATGAATTCTCCGGCAGGCGATCTGCTCGGGAGCGACAACTTTTTCCTTGCGCCCGCCTCCTGTATAACAACAAAAAAATTGTTGTTTTTTTTTCTCTCGAAACAACCTTTAATGATTTACAACTGTTTCTAATGGCCAATAACAGGAGCAATCACAGGCCGCTGCGCCGCCGGCATCTGACAGTGACTTACGTCTCTCTTACTGGATTGCTAAAATCTCAACTGCTCTGTAAAGTTTCATTTCGCTCGTTCCTCCGTGCAGTAGCCGCCTCAGGTATTGACATATTAACTAATCAAACGAACGCTATGAAGTAAATTAAATTGCTAGAGGGTGTGTTGCTTCATAAGCACCAGTAAGAAGATTGTTATGGAATAGCGATCCTAGCTTCGTGTAGAACGGCAGTACATCTCATTGTAAATCCAGGAAGCCTATTCATTTTAAGGGTCAACTTACCTACGATACCCTTGAAAATTAATTCATTCTATTGTATTGCAGAAAGCGAGGTTACTGTACTTGGGATTCAACGTGTTTTCCATTACAATTATTGAAATGCCAATTCCATTCGCTTAGCAACCTCTTGGTAATTAGCAAAAATGCAAGACTAATCAATAAATACATTGGCTGAAAGGGATGACTCTGTTGCTTCCCAGAATCAACATTTCCTACTTTGGCCTCAACAGAAATCAATATCCACCTAAAAATTGCTCCCTGTGCTACCTAGAGGTAACTGAACCAAAAGTTGAAAAAAGTCTATTTTATTCGAAATTCAACCTTTTTGTTTGCATTTCACGTTGCAAATCATTCTAAACAACTTTCGTTTCGAGTCTGTCTATGTCTGGGTGTTGGTTGGGTCCGAGAATTCTTGAAACAAGCTAAATTTTTCATCACGTTTTCATCCTATTTTGATTAGGTCCCGTGCAAATTTCATTGCTCACAAATCACCACTGCTCTCTGCGTATGAGAAAACATAAAATCCACGAAGTAAAATTTTCTCATGGCGTATTCTTCCGATCTTGCTCATGTTTGGAGGGAAGTTAGAAAATGTCGATGAAAGTAGCTGCTACGATTCTTCCTGTATCGATTAAATTTTCAGAGATATTAATGTTTAGGTCAAAGATGGTGCCTAATGAACTTCATAGCTTTGGATTCTCTGTTTGCGCTAGCGTAGAATCTATTATATGTATCATCTATAAACACAGTTTTGATCGGAACATTGAAAGTTATAAATGGAATAGCGTCAGGCTTGAGTCAGGAGCGTTGAGATCTTCATGAATATAACAGGAAATGGGAATAGAAAAACTGCAATACCCTGTACAGTGATGAAACAGATATACGACCATCGTATCTGAAAAAAATGATTGTAAAGCAGTAATGAGGCAGGAATCTCTCACGTTGGTCCTATGAATCAGATCGCCTCGTTGTTCATCTCTTATCACTACCTGTAAACTCACGAAAGCCCTTCCCACAACACTAATCACGTGTGGGGGGGTGTATCGTTCGCGGCGTTATGTTGAGAGGCATTTGAGGAAATCCTCCCCCTACCTCCATTAAAATAGATGATGTTATATTACGAATTCGTCAATCTTCACTGCAAATCAAAAACAAATACTGATTATTGAGAAAATTATTAGATTGGTAAGGTGTGACATGTAAATAGTATTCATATCAAATTCATAACGTATCTATTGATAGGCCTACATTTTGGAAAATTCTTGTCAGTCACTTATCACTTAAGAAAAAATAGATATCGGTATTTTCAATATTTGCAAACATTTCCTGACAAATAAATTTCAGCCAAAATATTACTACTAGGTACTTAACTATGACCTGCAAAGTAGCAATTTTCATAGATATATCAATTTCGAATTTAGTATTTCTCGCAACCCATTGGTCCATGATGCTGGTATTATGTTAGACCTATTCTTTTCATGTGACTTTCTTTTGCCCTCTGAATGGTGTAAATATTGAATTGAAGAGTGAGTGCCAAAGAAGGGTTTGTTCTATATTTTTAAATGAAAACAGGTGAAATTCAAAGAGTACAACCACCAACCGCAATATTTTACAATAGGCCAATCATTCTTTGATTTGACAAATTTCCTCAGATTCCAATATCGAACGTACGCATTCAAACTTGCGATTCCGTTAACTTGAAAAATCTTTTTCTCCAGCTGCTTTGCACAGTGCAGCCTCATTTGGACAACACTCCAAAATGCCACTATTTATTCACTTTGTTTCTGTCATCTAGTGCTAACAGAATTAGGTCGAGTGTACAAAACAGGTGTTCTTGTGGGATATCCGACAGCTAGATCTGGTCTTTCAGTATCTGCCGTTCTTTCAGCAAGACTCGGTTTAATGAACCTTTTTCTATTTGTTTTCTTCTCGCGATCGGAGTTATTATTCGACTTATCTGTTTTCCCGCCCTTAAGATTTATTCTTGCCATAATCCCATTCGAATCTTGTTTCTAGTATTATGTAAAGTTTTTTTTTTCAACATGAATTTAAAGTATTCTGGGGTTTTATATCATGTTGTTTTCTTAACTGTGGATTTCAGAAATGCCTTAAACATTTCTGAACTGAGTTGAATGACACTCTATCCTCATATAGAACTTACTAAAGCACCAAGGGATATTAAGCACAAAGTACCGAAGCTTTTAAATCACTTTAGAAACCGAAAAAAAACCATCTTTACTCATGCAAAGCAAATGTTAAGACCACAAAAATACTTGGTATACTTGGTGAGGTTTTTTCTGTTGAAGTAATGTTCGCACTAAGGTTTTAGGTAATTTTAGTTCAAAATACAAAAGCTAGCGAATATTTTTTTTCGCCAAAAGAATGATTACGGTCCATTTGGTTACCTCCAGTGATACCATGGATATTAGTGATCACCGTTATATTTCCTATTAAAATCCTGGTCGACCAGACCCATATGACGGCCGCAGTATCCGACGTAAAGAATCAATCCTTAAATGATTGAGAAGCCTCATAACACGATAACACAAAGAAAGTTGACACAGTTGTGGTTTGAAACAGAACTATAACTATAGTGGCTATAGCTATAGTACTTGAATGAATCTCGGCGAAGGTGCAGGGTTCTGGTTCACCCATATTTCGGCGGTTAAAGTAAGGTTTGGCAACTACTTGTTCGATCCGTTGTCCGTCCACTAGCGGAAGGACGGATGGGACATCAAGTTAGAAGAATGACTCATCACTGAGACCAACTGCCGTTTTCCTCGTCTCGGATATCATCCGGCAAAGGGCAAAGGGAAGACTCAAATGGAAAAAAGAAGGAAAACGGAGGTGCAGGGAAACCGGTTTGTGGAATATTAGTGGCCGCGAGTTAACATAATTAGTTTTTGCGACTTGTCTGCTGAGCATTTCTGAGTTTATGACTCCGGTAACAGGTGATTGACTAACACGAGTGGCAGCTCCGCGCTCGGATCACCAAGCCGGTCATTACATAATGCGTTTTCTAACGCTCGCCGAATGCAACTCTCCTTCATGTAAATTAAGGTTGGCGTTACATGTTTTTCCATGTATACACACACACACACACACACACACGTGTGTGTACGAAGATGGATTTCGTCGAAGACGTTGTTTTTCAAAATTATTGTTGTACGCAGGGGGTTCTTAATGGATTTATATTTATTTCAATTTCTTTAGTGTGTAGGATATTGATAAAACGGTAAAACAAGTTTATATTATTTTTATCCTGCATTCAATTTCACTATTTTAATTTTACATGGTTTAATTGTTGAAAATAACAATTAAAATAATTGAAAAAAAAAAAAAAAAAAAAAAAACAGGATGAATCTTATACTATTCTGGTGTTTTCTTGGAGCTGAATTTCTCAAGAAATATGAGTTTTAGCCAGCCGTACGAAAAAATAGAAAAACAAATATAACTACAAGTAAAGCGCGAACTTTTTCAATTTCAAGTTTTTAGACATTACTAAGGGAAGTCTTCTTAGTTAAAGGATTAAAATTGCATTTTTGAGTCTATTCACTATTGTCCCTCAATATCTCCAGTAATTAAACAAAAATTTCAAGTGAAAAAGGCAATTTTTTATGTTCGAGAGAAGCTTTTTTTAAAGTGAAACTCATAAATTTTTAACTTAGAACCATGGACTCTACGGAAAACACCTATAATCCATACCAGCATAGAGTTCTGCATTAAAATGACTGACAGAAACACAATTGAGAAGGGCGGATTTCGCCTTTTTGAAAAGTGGAGCTCACCGCATATCAATCTGTGAAGCTCACACCACGTCCAATGCATTTCAGCTCCGTTTGAAATTTCAGTAGATATGTATTGGATACATCAAATTGAAGTACCCTAGCACTGGGCAACAATTCTAGAGTTGGCTGCACAGGTTTTCAACTTGTTGGAAAATAATATTACCTGTTGTTCATAATTTCTCCTTTGCAATCCTTCATTGAATCATTTATTGATAAAATGACAGGCTCTGCCTGTTTGACGGCTACATTGCCCTATTTAGGTAGGTTAGATAGGTTTAAATAAGTGTGGACTGATTAATATCGAGTAGGCTGCCCTAAAGATAGAGGGCGTAGGTGTTGCCCCCGAGTTGCCTGTGGGTTCTTCTTTCGAATCGTATCGCTCATCGATGTGTGAGGATTGGGAAAAGACCACACCCATGAGACAGGCAGACATTGCAGGTGCAGTAAATTGGGGATATCTGGGCTCTTGCCGGTTTTTCTACAGGATAGTGCTGCGCATAATGGTACGACAAGAGGTGGGAGCCCCAGCTGCCACTGATGCACCACTGAAGGCGAAACTTCACCGGCCTGCCCTCTGCCAGAGGTTGGACTTGTGTTGATAGTGAACTCGCTTGTTGATAGATAGCTGTCCCCCTTCCATCACAAATTGTGTTGTGGGGCCTCCGGGCAGAAGACGAGAGTCAGATAACCTGGCGGTCCAACACAGAAACACGAAACTCTCCCATGACTTCCACATTTCACCCTAACTCAGTAGTCCCTGCTATTTATTCCCGCTACCGTTGGATCCGTCTCTTTAACAAGGGTTTGAACTCGCACCCCGAGCAACGCCCGGTCAATATGATGAGTGTCTGTGGTGGTTTGAATGAGGGCGAGAGCTGCTGAGGGTGATAAGCATCGTGGGCCCCCGAAGGCGGGCGGGCCCGGGCGGCTACCTACCGTCATGTTAATTGTTATGCCAGCCTCTAGCGCCCCGAGCGACGGATCCCCGTGCGTTCCACCGGTCGCAGTCCCCGCATCCTTACGCCCTCCTCCCTCCATTCATTTGTGCACCCCACAGGGATCGCCTCAGCTTCTGCTGTAGGAGAGCGTTGGGTCATAGTATTGTTTTACAGAACCGGAGATTTGGAAGTTGATTTGATCAGTAAACATTGATTTACACTGTTTCCATGAAACGTGGTTTACAGTCTAAATGTTGATTTCGAAGATATCAAGATTGATATCTTCCAAATTGGGGCCTATAACGATGGCAGTGATAACGTATCCAACAACCGCTTCTATTCTCACTCTACTTCCGTTTTTGTTGATCACTGCTTACTTTACTTTCATTACTCTTTACTTTCAGCTTTACAATTTCACTTTCATTACTCCTTTTTTCTGGTTATGTTAATAGAGTTGTTTATGTTCGCCGCTGACCTTCACTTTTGTATTCGATGACACTTTCAATTTGTGCAATGTAAAAAGAGATTGAGAAGGGGTTACGAAAAAAAAAAAAAAAAAAAAAGTTTTCTACACGATTAGATAAGCTTATTATTAAAAATAATCATCAGAATTGCCGGGCTTTTTCACGAGGGACTGGCACACTAGGGTTTTTGCAGGAGTTTGATGTAAAAAAGTGCAGGATCCTACTAGTTATGTCACCGAATAGAGAGGTGCTCCATTCATATGGGAAAAGCCAACTTTTTGTTGGCTTACCTTTGTTTCCCCTTTACTAAATTCTAATTGGCTAATGGCTAAGAAAACAGGAAGTTTTTAGAAAAAATAGTAGTCTGTTTCCACAAAATTAAAGAGTTGTAAACGTTTGTACGTCAAACCATTTTCGGCTGTTATTTCATCATCACTAACGGAACAATAACTGACAGTACATTGGAGAAAACAGTGGTTTTATTATGCCGGGTAAAAGGGAGGTTTACACCCATTAGTCAAGGGTGGAACATCAAATCATTTCTCAATAAAAAAAGATAAGTTTTATTGGTCGCAAAGGTGAAAGGCGGGAAATCGAAAAATATTTAGGTCGGTGAGCGGGGGAAGCAGATAAATACAACACAACAAAAACGGAAAAATGAAAAGGCTAAGCTATTTTAGAAATGAACTTATTGATGAGGGGAACGTACGGAGGAAAGTCCCCGTTTAAACATTTTCCAGCTCTATCACTTCCTGCAATTCATAACCGTTTTCCAAGTTTTTAGTTTTACTTTAGTTGTGCAAAAACTCCGGAAATTTTGAATTTCACGACGGAAGAAAGGAATCACAGGGAGTAATGTCGAAAAAAAACTTGTTTTTCGCAACTACTCTTGTCGAAGCCTGTCAGGCAACAATTCTCAACCGATTTTTATGATTCTCATTATGTTCGATCCCAATTTTAGACTGCTTGTGCAGCAAACCTCGCAAATTTTGAATTTTATCTTGCGAGGGGAATAGACAATCCATTCAAGAGCTGCTCATACAGCTTGCATTGCCAATTCTCTAGCTTTTTTTTCGATTAAGAACATTAGTTTTGGAACATATTTCTGATCTTTCAAATCTGTATAACATGGAAAGGGTAAATGGAGGGGGTAATAGTGATGAATCGTTATATATTCAATATTTTCATCTGTTTTTGTATTTTATTATTGATATATACATTTTTAGTTCGGTCTTAACTCAAGCCCTCTTGTTCAACAAACCTCAGAAATTTTGAATTTGATGTCGAGAAAGGGGGTAATGGCAGATCCATTCATGCGCTGCTCAAACAAACCAGAGTTCTCAGCTATCAACTAGATTTTCTTCCTTTCTCTTTGTTCGATGACGAATTTTTTTCTAGGTTTTAAAAATATTTACGAGTGTTTATAGGTGTAATCCAAAACGTTGAGTCCGGATCGGTCGTTTATGCTTACTGCTTGCTTTACTTCACATTAAGCTCGAAATCTTAATAGTGAACTCTGCATCATCCTCGTCAAACTCGTTCTCAAGTACCAATGCCCTAATGAAGCCGTGGTTTTCAGCATGAATTATTCAAAATTACCAATAACAAGAATATCCATATAATTAGGAAAACAATATTATAAAAATAACAACTAACTACACTAATATAACTATATTTTTGTTTTTTAATTATTATTTTCTAATGTTGATTGTGGTTTTTGTTTTGTGAAGTGCCGGAGCTCAACTCCACTAGCCCTCGCAAGTTTCTAATAAACTTTTAGGCTGGAGGGCAATTATTATATTGATTTACGAATCATGGATATATGTATTTTATTCATGTTGCCAATAAATAAATAACAAGATACTTAACTAACGAAGAAAAGTGGCTGCAAATTATTAAACAGAGGTTTATTATTTCTGTACTTGATAGCACCTCTATGTAAATCACTAATCTATGTATATCGGAGGCAGTCTGTGGTACACCAAAGCCTCCGTACCTTGTAATTGCATTCAAGATGAAAATACTTGGGCTGCCCTCAGGCCTGTCGCCCGATCTACCAATCCAACCGATTTTTCAGATGGTCAGCGAACGGACGATCATACATTAACCCACGTGGTCTTACTAAATTCTGGGAACTAATTTCTATGTATAAAGCTGATGAGCGTGTGCTCATATCGAAAGTTTTTAGGATTTCGATTTTCAAGGATAGATTAATGCTTAAATATAATCCTTTAGGATTGATTGATCGAGATGCTAAGATTACTGGTACATCCTGGATTGATGCTGGGTTTTTTTTAACCATATTTCACAAAATTTGGGTCCAGCAGTTTCGGAAGTCAAACGGATTTTTTTCTTTAAATTCCATTTTTGAAATGTTCGTACTTTTTAAATGTAAACCAAAAATATTTAGGTTGGTTTAAAAATGTTTTTCTCTTGTCTATCTACAAAGTTTTATTATTGAAAATAATAATCCAAGAATAACGCAAAAAACAGTGAGTGGTGCAGTAAGACAGAATTTTGGAATGAAAACCGATATGGCGAAAAGAGCCGGTATTAATCGTCGTTTAGGGCGCTAACCACCCAAATTCGGTTTTGATCGTAGATTCAGCGCATTCGATGGTTGATTTATCTGAACCGGGATTGGTGAAACCGAAAATCTTTGTTTAACAGCTGAAATCTCCGTTTTATTGGGTAAACGTTGGTTAAAAACATTGGTGAAATGGGGCTTAAATAGGTGATGGGTGCCATAGAAGAAACGAACGCCCACGAAGTGTAATGCGACGCGAGGAACAATGACTTTTATCAGGGGACGGAGGGAGAGGGGCTCAGGCCCTGGCGGGGGGCCAATGGCATGATGAGCCTCGTCACGGACGCTGAGGTCCCTTGAATTGATTACGCGACCTCAGTGTCCGGGAGTGAGGCTCCTCCAATCCGGGTCCTCGCCACGCCATCGCCATTCCGACTCTACCTATTAGACTTCTAATGATCCCTTCCACACTTACAGGCGCCTGGTTATATTTTTCCATCAACACTTTCCCTCGCGGCGCACAGGCGCTGCCAACACCGATTCGCAGTTCCCGATTCTCAACTACCACTGGTATTCAGTAATAGGTGTCCATACACGAGCGGATGATTTTGACCGATCTCCTCTGGCGGATATCGTCAATGATCCGGAACGACCGATAAGATCGTTCGTCGCCCCTTAACGTGAAAAAAGTGATTGGCGAACCTCTCGTGCCCGAGATTCTTCACTCAATCTCATCGGCTCGTTAGTGGGATCCCACAGATCATTGTCAAAGTTTATCCGGCAGATTTGAGTTAACGGTTGAACCTTGAGTTTTTTAATTGAAAGGTTTAATTGGTCTTTTAGTTGCGAGATTCGCGCATTTTCTCGTGGATAGACTCAGGATAGTTGTGCTGCATCTATGGGTGACGTACTTGTATTTGCATACCCATGACTTATTAAATAAAACAGCAGTGGCATGTTGGCAGCAAGTCTTTGTTCGTATGATAAAGTTCCAATACTTCTTGTGGCCACTCCATCAACCTAAGATTGCTTCTGAGTTAACCTACAGGATGTGGAAAGATTGTTTTCTCTGTGGGAGAGTGATATAAAAAACTGTTTTCCAATATCAAAATACCCAATCGCGTTTTACGTATCATTCTGTGTGTGTTGGTCGTGGGTCCCCAAATCTTTGTTACAAGCTTACTTCCTGCAGTTTTCATCTCGTTTTTGTACTCAATTCCGATTGGTTCTCAGTAATACACGACCGGATAATTTTGACCGATCTGATCGGCCAATCTCCTCCACCGGACATCGTCAATGGTCCGGAACGACTGACAGCACAATAGATGACGTGGGTCCCGAGTTTCGAGAAATATGTCGTTCGACAAAAGCAGTACTCGATCTTTTTCTCGATAGTTGCGAGTGACGAATGGTCAAATTAACACTCTGCTGGTGTAGGGGTTCTTTCAAAGTTCTGTGCATCATATTTGATCTTGTTTTCTATTTATTGGGATAGAAATCGGGGACTAAAATGATTTTCCCTCTAAATTGTCGCGAATTTCGTTGACTGCATCACCATTCTCTATAAACCATTCTACGTGACGTTCCTATCTTGTCAACTCTCTGATCAATCTCTGACCTGTTACGTATCTACTGATATCAATTTGCCATCTCTTGATGTTTCAAGAGTGGTGAATATTATTACGAGGATCTGTCATTGATGTTGATCCTCTAATACGATCTGTCTGGATTCGTTATGACAACCTTGATGTTGGAAAGGAACAAAAGTTAAGGAAGATCTTATCTTATTTTGGGTCTTGTGTCTGCGCCTTGATTCCCTTAATTATGCAATCACCACTGAAATGGATAGTTTCCAGTGTTTCGGCAACCAGAATGTTAGAAATGACACTTCCCACATCTTCCACAATAGTTATTGGGAACTGAGACGAGCAACTTTCCTCTTTAAGTGCTTCAGCCGTTTCTCTATAATTACCTCAAATTCCCCGTTTCCAGAGCTGCCTGTAACAATCACGTGGTCTTAAGGGGGTTGGGTACCCACAGACGCTCCGCGCTTCTCGAAACGGTATGATTTTACATAACCCTCAATTACGTCGGTCAATATAGTCATAAAATAACTTTATTATATACCATTAGAACCGCCAGGAACTCTAGTTTCCAATAAGTGTCGAATTTTGTCAATTGGCTTTTTAACAAACCTTGTAGAGGGTCGACAAAGTTGATATTTTTTAATGAAAAAAATGTCACTTTTAACCACATTTGTCCCTTTTTCTCCCTTATTGAACTATCTAGCGTCTTCTTGGTTTTTTCTAACAATTCACAACTATATCTAGAGCAACTAGACGGATCGGATTTGATTTATTTGCAAAATCTGATTTTTGGTATTGATAAGTAGTGATACCCTAAAAGTATCCATGAAAAATTGACTTGGTAGGAGTACTACGTATACAGAAATAATAATCGGCCAAAATCAATCTGTCTATCGAAAGAGAAACTTATTACCAACATAACAAAACAAAAAAAGTTAGATTCCGTTCGATAGAACCAGAGGAAATGGGTCAAACACGATTGAAACAGTAAATGTTCAGTAGAAGCGTTTGAAGTTTTTCACTCGCGCGCCCGACGCAACGTGAAAACATTTCTGCCCGGTTCGGCTTTGATTTTTTCAACTCTCTTGATTCGTGAGTTACTTACTCGTTTACACACTTTTATTTTCCTTCATATTATCTGCCAAATAATTGTCTGCGTTTCTGTAGGATTCAAACAATAACGAGAAGAATATAGGAAGGCAGCGAGCCTAGCTACGATCCTAGCGGATGCTAGATCGCTACGGCTTCAAAAATTTATCTTGACCAAAGTAATCGTAATACAGACATGGGGGAGGTTTTAAAATGTTCGTTAACAATTCTACTTTAATAAAAAAATATTTAGAAAAAATCTGATTTTTTTCGTTTTTTGGGTACCCAACCCCTCCTAACTTCTAGCCATCCGAATCGCATCACTCACAGCTACTTTGATCCAAAACTGGTAAAACTGATAGTTTTCTAATTGTTTACAGTCATTTTACAGGCAAGTCAGGTGCCATTCCTTAATAATTTTGAGCCGAAAATCGACTGGGAGAAGTTTGGAATTCGTAGAAATTCATTCATAGCGAATAATCACAATCTCCGTACCTAAAGTTGACCACTCATAATAACAGGAGCAATCAAGCATCATCTATAGTAGTACTCGTATGAGGTAGCGCACGATGGCTAAATGGCAGGAGATGTGAATAGGAGAACACCGAGGAAGATGGACTGCACTCCTAATACCCAGTATTGACACATGGATGAACAGACCACATGAGGGGTGCACGTTTTCCTGACGCAGCTCGTCTCAGGCCATGGACTCTTCTACGCCTACTTGCATAGGATGGGGAAAGTGGATGACCCAGCATGCCCGTATTGCAAGGAAGAGGATGATGATGTGTTCCATACTTTCTTCAAATGTGAACGCTGGGCTGCCAATAGAAGTTGGCTTCAGCAGACACTGGAGGTATCACCTCAGGACATGACACCAGAATGTATTTTATGAAAAATGCTTAATCCTTTTCTGAAAAGATCCTGAAAATGAAGGCTGTGAAGGAACTGGAGAGGCAGAGCAGGGAGAACACAGACCGAGAGGAGTAAAAAATCCTTCCCTAGAACCAGCCTGAAGTAACGTGTCAAACAGTTCCAGGCTGAGTTCCGTCGTGGGAAGTGGAAGGTGAGGTTTTAGTGGGTTTGATCCTACATAACCTGAAGTGCCTTTTGGGTATCTTAGGAGATCCGATTTTCACCTAAGGATCTCAAAAAATTCCTCACCTGCCACCGAAAAAAAAAAAAAAAAAAAGAAATAGAAATACAGAAAAATAAATGTGGATTTTGGAATGTAATTTTACCGCTTGGTTTTATGGTCAACAATAATTAATAATTCGGTCTGATTTTATTATAAACGTTAATAGTTTTAAATTATATCACAAAATGGAGGTGAATGGAGAAGGTTAAAACTAATGATTCGTTATGTTTGCACTATTGTCATCTGATTTGCCGTATAATAATCATTCAATATGTTAATAATAACTGTATTCTTATAACTAGCAGAAGTAACCTCATCACACCTAATACCCGAATAGACTAGTTGCATATCTGAGGTCAAATAAATACAAAAAACGTTTCGGTCAATCAATATCCGTGTATTACGGGGTTTTTAGCAATTCAATGTAACCCAACCATCAGCAATTATTACCGTAATCAGTCTCCTAGTAGTATTCCTTAAGGAGGCAATAGCGAAAATAACACCTTTTTCCAAGATTGTAGGGCCCTTAAGATTGTGTAGGCATTAACTCTAATAGAAACATTTCATAAAATTGGTCAATCGTCTCATTGGTTAGCCTGTTATCAGCAGGCAAACTTTATGTTGTAGAATAGTTTGGTTCTTGAACCTGAAGAGACTAAAATGATGAACGGATTTTATTGGAGGCCTCCTATACTTGACTTACTGGTTGGATTCTCCATCAAGGTATTTTATTAATAATTCGTTATAACTGATGCCTGAATGGTTTTGTTGCACCACACAGGTCACATAATAACAATAAATGTTTTGTTCAACCATGTTTAGGGCGCTTTGAACTATTAAATGTTATCTAGGCGTCAATAGTCTAACAATTCTCGTAATTGCATGCTTAAAAAAAAGAAAGTTTCCGAACCCCGAAACCTAGATTGCCACTTGTGGGAATTGCAACCTTAGTTTGAAAAAGAATAACATTTCGTCAAATACCGCATTGATTTTGTTGGGTATTTTTGTTTTTTTGGGTACTGTTGCAGAATAGACTTGTTGATTGTTCTAAAAGTTGTTGCATATCAGAGGTCACAGGTGGCAATAAATTCTCCCTATCAGTTACGGTACATTAACTAAAAATAGTAGTACTCGTATACAACAAAATTCTGATGGGCAGAAACGTGCGATGACGGGAAATATTAATTATACCCTTTTACAACCTAATTTCTTCGGATTTTTAGGTTTGTTGTACCTAATTTAAAAGTTGAACAAATTAAAGCTAATTTATTTTTTGATGGAGAAGAAACTTGCTCACCTTGGAAAGAGTCTACCACATTGAAACATTTTACGATCGCATCTGCTCGCTTCGGCACGCAAACGCATTGTGAAGGGGAAATGAGAGAAATTCAGCTATATATTCAGTTCACATTCTTAGTGGGTGTGGGTAGTGGAGTGACCACATTCATTCCGAATCTCTTAATTTGGAGCGTTACATCTGTTTATTCTTGTCAGAAACGTTTCGTCCCGCAGCGGGGACTTCCTCAGTCTAACTATGTATAACTACTAGCATACTTGAGGCATTGACATGGTGGTGGCACCACACATATCTTGTTGTTTGTTACTTTTAGCTCTGTAGTTGACGTTAAACTGTTCACTCCTCCCTGTCCATGTACTCAAGTTGGTCATACTCTCTATTGCTCAGTTGTTTGATCTCAACTGCGTCAATTAGTTAAACAACTTTGCTCTGTTATAAAAATCAAAAAGGGGAGAGAGGAACTGCAGCATAAATTAAAATTACAGAATGAGTCTCATTACCCCTAAATTGCAATAAATTCGAACAGCGTGGAATTTAGCTCGAGACCCCAAGGATGGCCATTACTTTGAGACCTTCCGTCACAAGTTGAACACACAAACCAAGCGAACGGGCTCTAAGTAACTCTGGTAGCAAACAAGCGAGCCAACGCTTTCTTACTCCGCTCCTAATGTGACGTGGTTATGTCAAAACGGTTAGAGCCAACCGCAGGAGGCGATCGTCCGTTCAATGAGACTCCGCCAAGAAGGCAGTAAATATTGCGCTTTTCCCTCGGTTTTTTTGTTGTTGTCGTTTTCCGTTGTTTATTTTTTTCTTTCCCTCCGTCGGTCGCTTTCTCCGGGTCCGTCAAAATCGGCCGGTGCCCGCTGCGGTCGACGAGGTGCGCCGACCTTGAGACGATGACAGTCATTCACTTGGTCGAGTAAATAACGGCCGGCGGACTGCTCTGCCCATTCATTCAACTTTTCTTCCTTTCGTAATTTCAACGGCGGTTGTGGGGGCCGAGCCTTCAATGACCGACACCTAGCGAACAGTTGTCGATCCTTCCTTTATTGGCGTTCTAGCAAATTAGAGGCCGATTTCATCAATGTTTTTAATCAACGTTTTCTCCACCAACCGGAAATTTGAGCTATTAAACAAAGAGTTTTCACCAACTCCCGTTCAGACAGATCAAACGCGCGAAATCGAAGATCAAAACCAACCAACTAAATCTGGTGTTCAGCGCCCTAAACAACGATTAATACCAGTTCCTTTCGCCATGTTTGTTTGCTTTCCGAAATTCTGTTTTGCTACGTTACTGTATATTGTGCTGCTTTGTATTTGTTGTTTTTCGATAGCTATACATACCTTTCTAACCTGCTCTAACAAATGAGCCACAGAGGCTTGATTAGGGCATTGTTACTTGACGAAAATGATGGAGATTTTACTATTAAGATTTCAAGCTCTACAATAATTTCTACAATTAATTTTAATACGTACAAGTATCAGTATTTCCTTTCCGCAGTAGTTAAATTTTGGTACAAAATCCTCCCCCCCCCCCCCCCCCCATCACTGTCATCTTTTAACGAGCGAACTATAAACTAAACAACACTGTTAACTAAAACAGAAAACAAGCATTAAAGTAAGAGAAGTAGTGAGGTAAAGCAAGCAGTAATCACACAAAAATGGGAATGGAACGAAAACAGAAACGGTAACGGTTGTTTGTTACTCTATCACTGTCATCTCGCTTTCACCAAACTTTTGCGGACAAATTCCTTCTTCAACGTTGAAACTTTAAATTGACGTTTTATGGAAACACTGTAACTGATAACAGCGTAACCATTGATTACAATAATGAAACCCGTTTGTTTCGAATCATCGTTCAGGTCATTCATGTTACACGTGTTTCTCAATTAGATTATAAAATGTATAAACCATGTTATATTATTTCATATTGTCATGTAAAGGAATAAATAAAAAGAGTTATATATACAATTATTCTTTAAAGGAAGAAATTTTACAGATGTGAAGAGAACATAAGAACTGTTGTCACGTATTTCATTGAATCTTCTTCGCAGACTAAGTGAAAGGTTCAGTAAAACATGTCTCCCTCTCTCGCTATATATATATATAAGCGCAGAGCGGTCTTTAATAACGGCGATGTGTCGAATTCCTCCATAGCCAACCATTGTCACTTTACGTGACTGCGCGCTTTTATCCGCGGGGCTGCTCCCGGCAGCTTGCCATTTTACGAGCAATAACTTTTTTCCTTCCTTTTTTTCATTTATTCCTGATAGCCGATGCAGTTATTAAGTACCTAGCAAAAGAGGAATCAACAAGAGTCCCAATACGTTGGTGCAGGTCAATAACTCATTACCTACTCGTTCCCTACGGGTCGCGGTTTATTCTCAGGACGGCCGCCGTAAAAACACTGGAATCACAATAAAAGCTGCAGACAGACCTCGGCTAATGATTTCATATTGCCTTTAGTTCTTCTAATCGCGTCCTTTTCCCTCTCCGAGTCCGCTCCTTTGCGAGGATCGCACTTTCTTCAGCACCTGGCATCTGCCGTATGAAGAGACCGAATCCCATATTTCAATCCACGGTTTCGAAGGAGGATTTCACACTCCTCCGTGGACTTTTGCTGGTTTTCACGATGGATAATAATTATCACCAAAGCTGCGGTCTTGGAACGCCTTTGAAATCTTCGATAAACGTATTATGGATACCTATGGATGGATGTCCTTCGTGAAACCGCAGCCACGAGATTATATCTGGGGCTTTTCAGCTTCCACTTTATCCTGTGGGTGTTGCAGGATAACCGCCCCAACCCTCGCAAGGGATCATTACTTCATTCCATCACCGGTCATGAAACCATCAGGTTGAACACCACCAGGTTTTCATAGATATCATCCTGCCAGTTATGGAGATTTGACTTTAAGAACCAAGGTATTTTATCTCATATCTGCCATTAGTCAATAAGGAGCAAATTGTGCCTAAAAGATAGATTTTGCTCTGTTTTCCATCCCAGAATTTACCTTGTAAGTCCTATTTGACGAATAGATTGGTATAAAATCCTTATTCCTATTTCACTTGTAAGTGTCCACTAACAACCATCAACGATCCTTTTACACTGAGTGTCTGCTCTAAATGCTATTGGATTCGCTCTTTACTACCGTAGGAATTGTGTTTTTTTCAATATGTAGATAGATGTTTCGCTGAGTTTTACGTTAATTCAGATCACCATTCTCTCCCAAAACTCAAATAATGTTGACCAATGTAACAAGTAGGGGACGGAGCAGAATGAATACTCCTTCCAACGGTTGAATTGATTAATCTGCAATACCAAAGTAGCAGCAATTTCATTGATATCCATCACCTCTACCATCCAACAAATCCAAGGGCGTTTTGGTAATAATGTAATTGTGGATATGAACCATACAGTCCTTGATTCCTGAGATTATACGTATAACTTGTTGAATTCAGCCATGAAGTCGTCATGCAAACCTTGTAAGAGAGTTATTATCCATTAGAGGCTTGTGAAACATTTAGTTTTTGGTAATGAGGGACAACGTCGCGGTGACCGGTTGGTAGTAGGTTACAGGAGTTGGTGACTTGAGCAAGCAGTGACAAAGAATGCCTTCCTTCGACTGCAACACTCATCGATGAGAAATGACTAATTATATGGCAATCATTGATTTCTGCTATCAACGCAACTTGAAGTGTTGGTCTCCTCTCATCTCTGGATCAATATTCGTTCTGTTAGTTGAGGGTTGAGATCAATTGAAATCAGATCGGATCACTACTGTTTACGAATAGATGCCGAGGTTCAGAAGATTCGGAAGTACGGGACGGAGTTTTTTAACCTGCTGTCTCTGCTAGTCAGTTGGTGGCTCTGCTACTATGGTAGGTGATAAACGAAACGATGAGTCTCCAGTTATACGCGAGTTTAACCAGTGACCTAATTTTCCGCTCAACTCGAGTAACCATAGCATAGATCACCAGGAATGGCCATCGGCATACGACCTTAAAAATGGTCCTTGCCTACCAATCATCACCATCACCATTAGCATCCGATAGAACCAAAAACTGACCGACGATTCTACCTACTACAGTAAATGCAATTAACCACTAGTGTGATGCACATCAGATTCGTGGGTCTTCCATCCCTTTCATAGCACAGCAAAACGCAATGGCAAACAAAAGTAATGGTTGAAGTAGCAGTGACAGATATGGGGGAACTGTCAACAACCAGTGACTGAAACACAAACAAAACTGATAGACAAAAACAACTCTTAAGTAACGTTTCGCTGCATTATGTGGCAGATACGTTCTCCAGCGCTCATGATAAAAGTAAAAAATACCCTTTGAAACTGCGACGATCGAATCAACTGATGTAATTACAATCGAGCATACCTAATTTTAGTTTAATTCCGATGGAACATACCTATAACAAATCAAACGTCTGGCTCATTTTAATAACTGTCTTACAGGCCAGCGGTCTGCAAAACAGAGCTTTCTAAAACGGGAATAATAAACTATAAACCTTTTGTATAGTTTTGCAGCTTTTTTTCTATTACGAGAGTTCTTCATTATTGAAAATAATAAACCAAAATGATTTACTGTAGTGTGAAAAATGTTTTTTTCTTCCAAGAGTGGAGTACTAATGGCAAAGGGAGAAAGGAATTGAGAAAAGGAGCGGATAAGTAGTTGGATGCCTAAAGAAGCTCTGGGGAATCCATCCACCTGTTGTAGCGCTTGTTAATAAAAGCAAAAGGCCCGGAGAACCAAGAACCCCAGACTCTCAGGATCGCGCCGGACAAGTCTGCTTTTGACATATATTAATCGGAGGGCCCGACCTGGATATAAATCACAATACACCAACTCCGTTCGGGTTGATTAGTCTAATAGGCTGAAAGAAGAAAGGAGTTCTCTCTCTGCCACGTCCTTTTTTCGAGTTATCTGTTTAAAAGCTGGAAGAAACGAGGGATTGGAGCCCCATGCTGGGAATATTTTCTCACCTCCAACAATCGGTGGGGCCCCAGAAAGAATTGGGAAATCTCTGGGATGCCTTCGTCATTAATCTGCAGAGCGCAGTCGAGGCTTCGGAATAAGAAAAGAGAAAGAAATAAAATGTTCCGAGTCCGGGCCGGCCGCCGTATGAGATATGGCTCGATTCTCCGCTCCGTTCAAAAGTATACACATTTTGAAAATTAATTGGCGAAGATGGGTGGACCGGAGGGAAGAGTTGTAATGGTGGAGGGGGGGGGGGTACACGTATACCCCCTTCCCCACATAGGTATGGTCATATTCCCCTCCAGAGCTGGGGGTCCGAAGGCACACAAAGGGGGCTCAGGGCCGGGCGTGGAAGGGGAAGGCTGTTTCTCTTGGCCGCCTGAGGTCAACGAACCTCCCCCTTTTACAAGATTACCACCATTAAAAGAGGGAATTATAAAATATGAGGAGTGGTCAGAGAATGCGGCTGACCCGGAAACACAGGTGCTTCCAGCGCATTCCTCCACCGAGCAAAGCTACTCCAATCACTCTTATTCTGCCGGGTCCCCCACCGCTCTCTCGCCTGCCTAATTGTTAACACTCACCACCACCATCACCTATCCCCCCTCACTACCCCCCTCCCCTGTTTACATAGTCCTGCGATCCGGTTCTTCTATACTTCTATCAATTCATTTAAACATTCAATTTAACTAATATTTCGATGTTTGCAAAGCAACAGATCGTATCACGGAAGCGTATTGGAGATTCTAAGACAAAACGTCACACAGTAGACCCGAATGCGATTCTAGTAAGAAAACTTTTTTTTTATGAGCTAGTCTATAAGGAAACTTCGGAGGTTTGTTGTATAACTTGTCGGAAATTGGGATCGATCAAAACTATAAACACCCGCATCAGAATTAAAGCCTGAGTAGCTCAAGGGTTCTGTCTTGGAATGGTGTGAAACGGATTCGTATTTTTTTCTTCTTCTCAAGTTTGGGTTGTCCCGCAAACCCCTGGATCAATTTTAACCCTTGCTTCAGAGGGCGACCTAAAAATGACATGAAGAGAATTGAGTGCTGCAGGGATATAGGTAATGAATGATTACCAAGTATATTTATCAAAAGAACCACTAAATCACTTTGTACACAATACATGTTTGTGTATGAATGCTTATGGGGTCGTTAAAAGAGGGTTGTATAGGACAATGAATAACACAAGGCAGGCAAATAAACTTCTAGAGATGTAATGGTCAAATTTCGTTCACAACCGTCAGTCAAGCGAGTATTTCATGATTTTGAAATTGAATATCTCTAAATCGTGGTAATATCCAAAGTTTCCGTTTGATTACGATGGCGTTTAGTTAGCTCTCCATTTCACTTCTGCTATACACTTACGAAGTTCATGGCTTCAATTTTTTCTCTCACAGCCTCTTAAGAGGTTAATTGCTCCCAAATCAATACAAGTATGTTTACTGATGTGCCAGTCTGAGGGTTGCGCCAAACCAAAATCCGTCAAGCGAAGTTGTCCGATCTCGCTCAAACTTGGAGAGAAGTTGGAAAAGATCGGTCAATACATCTCATATCATCTAATATCATTTTAAATTACTGTGCAAGCGGGAATGAGAGATCCTCGTAACAAGCTTACTGGCAACCGTTTCAGGTGATTTTGATGAACTTCTTCAAGGAATGCAGTTTATATTGTAAATTGTCCCGTATAAGTGTCAGTACTTACAAATCAATACTTCAGTTTGCGTATGACCAAACTTGGAAACACTCCAACATCATTTTTTCTAGTCCTAGTCTTCCGATACTGCTTATCAAGAAGCAGCCGGGGAACGACGGTTAAATGGTCTCACGTTAATTTTCAATTTTCAACAGATTTTGATAAAGTTAAACGGAAATTAATCATTTATTTCTGGAAGTATGAAGGTATGGACTTACGCAGTTTCAACAAGTCTAATTTGATCTATTTTTATCATCATGCTTTTGATAAGATTTAATCATCAGAATCATTGCCTATTTAATTTTTTTCATAGAATTACCTCGAATCATTTCAATCCACCATTTGTAAGCGTTGATATCTGTGAAAAAATGTCTTGAGAATAATTGCAAGCGTATTTTCGATATCTACCATACATCCGTGTTATAAATACGAGTAAGTAAAGTAAACAAGGAATTTCACCATGGATTTTCATCCGACTACCCGGAGGTGTCGCAGACGTCGCCAGCCGTCCTCTACAGAGGATCGGAGCTAGGTCTGACGATTTCGCTCGTGGCTTCCCATTGCCTCACGCCCCTGGGTTGGGAGCGATTTGGATTCACGTGATATCGTGATCAGAGGTGAACTGTCTAACGACAGGACAGGTATACAACACTTGATAGGATTTTGGCCCTAATCATTGGTGCCTGCCGAATTCGAACCGGGCTAATCTGTACTACCACTGAAAGTAAACAGCCAATGGACTGATGCCTTAGCTCGCTCAGACAACCTGTCCCCCTTATAAATAAGATAAATTCATGTGCCGTACCCAACTCAGCAGACTTTTTTATGTAGTCTCTCTGAAGCAAATCTTCGTCAGTAGAGGGAGTGTGGGACAACCCACACATGAGAAAGAACGATACGAGTATTGTATGTGTGCGCGCGCGACCAATTTCGATGACGCTGCTGACCCGTCAACTCTTGACTGTTTTTCATGATTCTTGTTTTTACGATCCCAATTTTATTCTACTAGTGCGAGAAATCTCAGAAATTTCAGTTGAGATTTTGGTCAGGTATTTCAAAATATTTCAGCTCATTCAGCTTCCATTATGGACGGGGAATAGCGATAAATCAATATCCATTCACTATTTTCATCTGATTGTATTTACTATTCCAAACAACATTTTTTTCGATACCAATTTCAGTCTAGTTGTGGAATAAATCTAGGAAATTTTGCATTTTCTGTTAGGATAATAGTCCATTTAAGCGCTGCTCATACAGCAACGATTTTGTTCGCGTGCTAGTGACGGAAAAAAGCGCACCCGCGTTAAGAAATTGGGCGAATGGAGGTTGTAATACTGATTCACCACTGTCATTTGATTTTATTGATTTTCTAAATGTTTATTGTTTTAACCAAAATCTATGCTTTCAAAAAACCTGGGAAACTTCGAATTTTCTGACGGGAGGCGGTGGGAGTTCTCCCATCAAGCTCGGCTCACACAGGTTATACGGCCGATCTTGTTGCTTCATTATACGTTCGATTAAACACATTGATCTAGTTTTTGAACATATTTCAGATCTCCCAAATCTAACTATGGAAGGGGTGAATTAAGGGGTCATGGCCGATCCATTAAAACGCAGCTCATACTTACAAAAATTCACATTTCGACTTTCGTACCCTTTCTTGTCCAATTAAGAATTTGGTTTGGTTAAAAAAAAAAAAATGTTTTCATATGTTTATAAGTGTGATCATACAAATGGTTATATAGAAACAAGGCTATCGCATAGCTCCTGGAAACTCCTGTAATAGTTTGCTATATAACAAAAGCATGCTCTCTCTCTCTCTCTCTCTCTCTCTCTCTCTCTCTCTCTCTCTCTCTCTCTCTCTCTCTCTCTCTCTCTCTCTCTCTCTCTCTCTCTCTCTCTCTCTCTCTCTCTCTCTCTCTCTCTCTCTCTCTCTCTTCTCTCTCTCTATCTATCTCTCTCTCTTTCTTTCTCTCCCCCGGAGATAAGAAATGTACAATAATACCGATACAATAATGTATAGATAGTAGTGTGATGCCTCGCTAAGGATTAGTTGAATTGTCATCCCATTCACCGCGTGGGAGGAAAGTGGTGAGTACTACGAGAACGATGAAGGTGTAAACAATGGAGATAACACTCAACGCCTGCGGGCACCGCTGCTCAACGAACCGCGAAGGTGAGAATCACTGGCGGCGGGCGTTTGTCACCTCATCCGGGCTCTGAGTGAACACGAATGACTTCCGGCTTCCGGGCTTCCGGCTCGGCCCCGTGAGATCACGTGATCCGTGTAATCACGTGATCTGTGTAATTGAGGGTGTCCGGCCGCGTGGCCCGCACGTGCGGGGCTACACACCGACCTGCTAATTAGCGAGACTGAGCCCAACCGTAACAGGTCCTTCTGTTCCCTCATTTTAAATTCCTGACACGCATTTCGTGGATTTATGTTGTTATGAATTTTCACCACATTCGTCAATGGAATCTGCCCATCTTAGCGCTGGAGAGTTGTGCACAAGGCCAAATTTGACCAGTTGTAGCTACTAGAACCGTCCGTGCTGGGAAACAACGCGTTGTGGTCTTCGTACCTCATATTCTGTAGTTGGGATCTATCGTACCTACTATCGTATCTCATATTTCACACCTTCCCGGAAAATGTAACAATATTCGTTGAAAATCATAGTACTTAGAGCATACTCTCGAAGAATTCCACAAGTTGCCCTTGCGAATTAGCTACCTCTGATCGTATTCAATTTTTAAACTCAAATCGTTTCTATTTTGACAATTTTCTATCAAATGCTACTCTTGTTTCACTAAGCAAGCCTTCACATTTTCTAGAACGTCGCGATAGGGGAGTCTATTGGACCAACTGCAGATTAGAGGTGGGCCAGGGTTGGCTCTAGGAATTGATGTCTTGATAGTCGATACATATGTGCGACACATTCCAGTCATTCTTATTGTGCTGAGGAGAGATAAGTGAGTAAATAATTGTATGAATCTGTTGACACTAAGAATGGGAACGTCAGCACTCCATAACCGCAAAAATAGAGCATCTTCGAAGATGTGGTTTCGCTTTCTTCTAAAGATTGGATCAAAATTAGCTACTCAATCGATTATTAGGAAAGTATTGACTGCCGGAAAACGAACTTTCGTGGTAGCTGATGCTGCTCCAAGATGCCGAAACGCCTTGACACGAAAATGAATATATTGGTACACATTCGAGTATAACCGGAAATAGTTTTTTTGCACATTTTTTGTTCTTTCCCTATTCCTTCAGATCAGATAGAGCGAAATTCCGGTGTTAGATTCATTGGCAATGTAATAAAAATGTAGCGGACTGTAGTAATAAAAAAGATGACCTCGGGTAGAACAAAAAGTCATATCATATATTCGTGCTAGATGACAGGAACTTGATGATTTTTATGCGAAACAAGTTTAAGCTATCAGATGTTGATAGGGATGATCCATAGCAATAATAATATGATTCGTGCACCCAATGCAGACAACGGCACAAAATATTGTTGTGAGAGGTTCGTCGAACGGGTTGCCTTCACCATACGCAATGCGTTGGCTATAAATGTGCATTGTAGCTTCCTAGGAATAACAACAACAAAAACAACCGTTTAACTTTAGTTTACGGGAGGTAAATAATCTATCAACAGGGGAATGCGCAGTAAGAAGGGCCGGGCGTTAAATGCGGGACTTATCGGCTATTGGGATGACGGAGACGAAACCAACCGGTTCCTTTTCTTTTCCCTTCGTTTCAAATTCTCCTTTCGCGCCATAAACCCCGAGCGCAGGTGACATTCAGACGGAGGCCGTCATTTAATCCAAGTCCCATTGCCATCGTCTCCAGGCTCTAAGCGATCCTCACCACCTAGTTACTCATCCATTTCCAACGTAATAATTTTGGGCGAACCAGATGTCTCACATATAAACTATAAACAATCCAATAGCTAATACATTTTCTCAATTATCCACTATTTTAGGTAATGTTTGACAATAATACGATGTAAAGTCCCATTACCGTCGACTCCAGTTTCTTAGAAATCCTCAATTGGTACCTAAATCTGTCATTAGCGGTGAACGACACTCAGATATAGTTTCAGCGGTTTGCTCACTAATTCTTTCAGCACATTCTTTTAATTATGCTTGATTTTCGGGCTCCTGTGCTCTCCAGTATGGGCGCAGTTTAAAATACTGATCTCGTCAGTGATACAATTCCTAACGACTAATTAGAAATTACTATCCTCTCATTTACGTTGATCTTAAACAACACAACAGAAAATGTTTGCAAGTTTCCTTCATTCATGATTATCTTAGTCTTCCATATCCCGATAGACAGCGACTTCAGATTCTTAGCGAATTCCCACCAGCTTACTCATCCCTCTTGAACGCAGTAACCACTGCCGTCTGATGATATCGCACTCACTGTTTAATTCAACTAGTTACAACCCAATCTGATATCAGAGCTTTGCGGTTGGGTAACTCCGTTTTCAAACATTCTCTTCCGGTTTTCCGTGAATTTGACGCATCAAGGGCACCCCTTATAATGGCAGTCTCAACAACTAAAAAACCGATGCTTTCGTTCCTGGCTGTTCTCCTAAAAACCAATATCTTACACATTTACGATGTTTGAAGACACTGCTTGGGCTTACCGTCGTCATTCCCACATCGTATCGTTCCTCTCCCTTTCAATACCATGTATTATCTAAGACTAACGTATTTGAAAATTCCAAGTTATGGATCAAAATGGATCAAATGTCAAGGCTCCTTCTTTCACAAGCTTGGTCTAGTGGTGGTCCAGTAATATTTGACTTAATGTTATCTTGCACATTGAATCTCGAGGGAATTTGAAGATGATCCATGATGAAAACTCAAAATTGCATTGTTTTTTAAAAAGCACAGTCTTGCATCGGCTCAGAGATATCACTAATCGATACACCCATGACATACTTCAAACTTTGAAGTCGTCGTCAACCTGTGACATATCATTAAACCATCCCGATTCTCGTGCTTAGTTATTATTTAGGTGATTCAAGCCCTGCACTAGATGTTATCTTGAAGATTCGTCTTCGTTGATTGGGGCTAGTGATGTCCATATCTTGACTGTTTGACCTGCTTTGACCGGCAGAATGGCTACTCTAATGTGATTTCACTCAATCGATAATAATTTACCTACCACATTTTAAATGCCTAACCGTAATAGACGGACCTCACCTTGTTTACCAATCTATCAAATGTCCCAAGGATGATTGTTTCTTTTTTATTGCTGTATAGAATACGTATAGCCAACAGCTGAAGATTGGAAAGCTTATTGTACTGCAATATTTCATTCATATGATAAAATGATAGCTCAATAAAATACATTATGAAACACCAATTCTGGTGCTACCTCACTGAGCAATATGAATAGCAGCGTTGCAAAGTGAGTACGGGTGAAGCTTCGCACCTGATTTTTCCGTCGTGAAATTCATTCCATCACGGTCTGAATCCATCATGGTCTGAATAGAAGATCATTTCTTACAAGCCGGTAGAGTTGGAGATTCAACCCTTATTATCAGTAGGATACTTTGTCAGAGTATTCTACCACCGTCCAAGGGATGTTTCATGAGTCGAATCAACGAATTACTCAATAACACTCTCAAGATTCCTCTATCAATCGTTCTTTGATAAGGTTCGCAACATCAAGCAAACGGCATGCTGCTGATTACAGAGATTCACAATCCGAGTCCCTGTCGCTGCGGTGTGTTCATTCCAATGCCTATAAATGTTCTGGTAATTTGTTCCGTGGAAGACGGCAAATTTGAGAATCAAAACCCAATTTTCAGCGCGACACTTTACTAGTACAACAGAGGCAGTCTCCTATCTCATCGTCATGTTATCACATTTGCTTATGTACGTTCAAGAGAAGTTTCATGAGATGAATCCACGAATTACACAATACCGGGCTCATCCTTCGTCTCTCGTTCTTTCTCAAGATCCGCAGCATCTACCAACCGGAACGCTGCAGATTACAGAGCATGAAGCAAACAAATCGGCGGCAACAGCCTTCAGATGGTTCAGCCCGATACTGGTATTCGGGTGTCGAAGAGTTACCCGGAAATCCCTCCCTCGGCGTCGGCAATTTTCCGCCTTCGAGTCCTCCGCAGTCAGATTCCCCGAGACCTCCCTCCCAGGGTGCGCGCCTAATTGGATAATAATGGTAGGTAGGTAGGTCAGTTCGGACGAAAGTCCGGTTGGATGAGGGATGTTACGCATGCACCCCCCCACTCCCCCTAAGTCGACGAGTCTAATAGCCTTTCCTTCCCGATCGCCAGTGAAATCATTTTTAAAATTACAGATAAACCGTCCGACTCTCACGATCCCGCGCCTACTCCTTAACAGCAGACTGAGGGGGGGGATCATCGTTCTCCTCACTCATGTGCATCTTTTAGTTTTTTCCTCTTGTCCGTTGCGCGGAATTAAATCAAATTGACAGGCGAAGTCCGAGAGGCTAATAGATCACCCATCGTATTTCCACGTTTGGAAATCTCCTGTGAGGATGATTGGCGCTAATGGCTCCGAGCCGTGTTCGACGTGCTCTTCCCGGGACGTTTTACCTTTCTCACACTCAACTAATAGGAAATTAGATGCCTACCTATTTCCAAAGCAGCCTTTCAAAATTTCTTACTTTCTTACACTGCTCCGTTGGTTCATTAATCTTCATTTTCTTCGAATCCATACAGTTCTTTGCCAATTTTTTACTAGTTGATAAAGCTCATAAGCGTTATCCACGCAGCCCTTTTTTGGTTTAATATTATTTTTTGAGCATTTATAAAGGACTAAGGAAGGAAAAAACGTAACCCCCCCACCCAACACGAAAATTTTAGGTTTACGGTTCAAGATACACGAATTTCAAAATTCAAATTGAAAAAAAGCGCGACTTATTATGCAGGTGTTTATTATTTCTGTATTAGGTAGCCCTTCCGTGTAAATCACTGATCTATTAGAATCATGTAGTCCGTAGTACTAAGTAGTAACTTTCCTCCTAACGCTCCATATCTTGTGTTTGAATTGAAGATGGAAATTCCACGCTCGCGGTCAACCTACAGGTTAACGGGCTCTCGCTCGCGTCTTCTGCTCGACCGCCTGCCTGACCGATTTTCGTCACCCGTAGTTGAGGTTTGTCAAATGGTGAGCTTGGGTTTTCAAATCCGTTCGAATGATCGTACCCAAATGGTCCCTTTCGATTCTATCTGAATACAACAACAACTACCATCTTACATTAAAAGTTTTTGAGATTTCGATTTTAGATAATCCCTCAAAAATAATCCCTTGGCGTTGATTGATCAAGGTGCCTAGATTAATACCACATCCCGGATCAATGCTCAGTTTCTGAAAAAAAAAATCATAAACTTTGATCCAGTTTTGGAAAACAGCTTCGGACGGCGAACTGGATTTTTTTTCTTTTAGATTTTTGGAATCCCCGTATTCTGAAAAGTAAACTAACTGCTTTTGATGGGGGTTAAAATTTCATTTATTTTTTGGTCAATTACAAAGGTTCATTATTGAAAATAATTAACCAAAAATGAACTAATACATTGAAATGGCGAGGTCTCAGTAGTGCAGCATGACTTATTGAACGATTAATTCATTTAATATGGTCAACTGGAACTCATAGTTGTATCATATTCATCATCATACGATGTTCCTTTCGGATAGACAAACGTTGTGATTGCGACGTTACGTTTGTTCAACGACATATCGTCGGGATATGCGTGGAAAAATAGTTGGCAAATTCACTCATGTGGCCATTCTGTATTGCAATAGGAAAACATAAGTTGAGTGTTATTCATCTAATTTCAATGTTACTTTCTAACTCTATATTGGTGCGTTTGCATCAACATGTTTACTGGATGTAGTGACGTCACGTTTGGTTCACGACGTGACGTTAGGGTGCGATAGACGGAATAGCGGCACCTCCTTGGGAGTTTTTGCTTCATCTTCCAGGAGGCAACTTCTCAGGAACAGTCATCACTTCTACAAAAGTACGCAGAAAATGCACTCATACCGTCATGATTGCTGTAGGTTTTAATATTTCCGTATCAACATTTACATCAAATTTCGATGTTCTTCTTCTGATGATGCTCAATTTATACGTGCACTGGAAATGACACCTGTGACGTCACGTTTCGTTTATGACAAATCCTTCAGGCTGCCAGACGGAATAGCGACATCTCTGTGGGAATACTCGCTTCATCTGCCAGAAGGCAGCTTCGCAGGGGCAAAAGCAGACTGAGTGAGATGGACGCACCAGCGAGAGAGACGGAGCACGGTTCTTTCTTGTTCCAATATGGCAATTGCCGGTTTCCTAATGGGGAGGCGACCTCACTATTGTCTCAGCGAAGGCCTGGGATCATGTAGCTTTCTTCTTATCAATTATTATGGTTCTAATGCCAAGGGAACTTCAACAGGATCTCAACATCCCCGAGCGACATCGTTATGAAAGCCCTCTCTCCGGGGCCCGGCTGTTTTATATATATATATGGGAGCTCGTCAGCTCTCAGCCGGAAACGACGGATCGAATTCAGGGCAATTATCTATAAGATATTCTCATTTGCCAAGACGCTGCCCCTGATCCCGTGAAAAGCTCCATTCGCTGAAAGTAAACATGGTCACAGCTGCTACACGTTTTCACTCGTTCCGAATAGGAAACAGGAAAACCAGTCGTGTAGCACGACCCTATGCGCAAAAAAATTGTTCTTTTCTTATATTTTTCATTATTGGTTTACTATTTTCTTAATAAATCTTTGCGTTTCGTTACGTTTCATGATGCTTAGCTTTAAATTAAAAAATAAATAAATAAAGAACTAGCCACAAACTACTGGACCAAAGTTAATAAACTCAGGTCGAAAATCATGTATTGCCCCGAGTTAGTTCTGAACAGTTGCGATCATTCAGAATTGAGGTCCTGATAACTTTCAAAAATAGTGATTTTTTCGAATGAATAATGAAAATTGGTTTTAGAATCGAGCGTGTTTTTAAAAATAGTACTAAAAAAAGTCTAGATTTCGAGATTGCTATAAGTTTACGACATCGATTTACAATATTCAGTTGGTGGGTGCCTACATCTAGTCAATATAATCTAAATTCTGAGGTAGGTAGCAAGGTTATTTATAGCCACACTGGTGTAGGTATATTAATTAATTTCTCTTCGTTTTCGACAACTCCAACATAATTATGTTTAGAAAATATACTTACCATAAAACATAACAATTGTAGGTCAGTGATCTGCGTTTGTTTATCCAATTGGCCGAATCAACTGACATAATTTCAATTTCATGAAATCAAGTTGTTACAATTTTTATTAGAATGACGTGAACAAAAATTTCATCATTTATTGATTCGTTAGTAGGAGTGTGCCCGTGTCTATACTTATAGTTAGACTGAGTTATGGTGCACCATTATGCTTGGGTGTCAACTCTTGCTGCATGCAGACTTGTGAAGTGTAAGCGTTTCATTTAATATATCGGTTTTTTTCGGTATTTTAAACCAACCACCATTCATACTATGTATGGGTGTTTTGGGGAACCAAATTTGAGGTGGTGATTGCTCATTTCGATTCAATTTTCCGTATTTTTGTTCCTCCTGACGAGGTAGTGACATAAGTTTCCTTCCTAGATTAGAAGAGACACCTTAATTCCCATCTGGATGGGGAACACTTCCGGATCACGGGGAACCGGCTTTTCATTCGCGCCTACTCCATAACTTTGGACAGAGGCCGATCTTTGTCCGTGACAAACTCTTCTGGAACGTATTGCAACGTCTGCGCATAACCTCCTCACATGGTAATCCTGGTGAGGATCCACTAACGTAATGTGGCGCTCGAACATACTTCTGATGATCGATTCTTGCACTGCTATGGCATACCAGGTTTGGGGAACAATAAGAACAGTCTGCAGTCAGCAGCAATATGGTTGCTTAATTTAAAGTACTTAACTGTCTTACTGTCTCAAACGCCGTCAGCTCATACATCAGCAAATAATGTTGGGCCTTGGTTCTCCAGGAGGACATATTGTTGGGTGACTCCTGACCATCCCGAATTTGCCGAACACGCACTCTTGTCTAATTTGATGTTGAGCATGGTCATGCTCATGTATGACAACACCACCTTTTTTAGAATTGAGTGCATATGTTACTATATTTCTATCGCTTCATGTTCGATCGAGTTATAAGTGAATGATGTGCATTAGCCCTCTTTTGCAGTTATACACCAACGATCTCCACACAAGGGTGTCTAATACAGGCATACCCTAGTGTTCTAATTAGCAGTTAAAAAAGTTAAGATTTTGTGCCTGAACCCACCGTAATGTTTTAGGGAATGCTTTTTCCTCAACTTTCCATGTTTTAATTAAAATTCCTAGGTTCCTATTGTAAGGTTTACGTGTGTCTATTTAGTATTTTTGGATCTTTATCTGGTCAATCGCTTGAATTATTGAAATAAGCATTCAAATGAGCAAATAGGCGATAAATCGGTAGGAAATATTGTAATTAGTATCTGTTAACATCGGTAGTCTCTAGTCACCCAACACGACACAAACGTGGGAGATGAAAAATTACAAATCCTGGGAGTCTGGGGCCCGATCCGGTCTCCCGTGGTATCCGAGTCACACTTTCCCTGATCAAGTTTTCGGTCCCGGACGAGGGCCCCCGCGTCTGAGGTGAAACAAAGAGTAATGGAGATAGTTGGAAGGCGCTACCGTTCAAGGGACCCGGCCCAGGGTCAACCTGGAGATTTATAGAACTGGAAACGTCCAGAGCTCGCTGCAGGGGAGGGGACATGTCCGAGCCGCCTCCTAAGAAGATATCATCGAAAAGTCGGATACCTTTCCGCTTGGAATAAGTCAGACCGTCTATCTCGGCATCTGTCCCCGTCCGCTGGTTTTCTTATGACGCCGTACGTGGGGGAAGGACATCTTCACTGTGCGAGATGAGGGGGCAGCAACACCAATCACAGCTCCTATGTGATGTTTTGTACTCTCTTTGTCTGAGATATCCCTCGGTAGTGTGGGAGGATAGGACTGGTAGGGGGGGGGGGGGGGGTCAGTTAACTCTGACAAAATCTCAATGACTGTCGTTCATTCACTCCTGTGGGGACACCTAGAAGCGAGAACGTCCTTGGTAGGATTTTAGTTGATGAACTATCTATTCTCAGAATAAGAATCTCATTCTTAGTCCTCGGTACTGGTTCGTTTAGAGGGCCTTTAGGGGGGGAGGACGTCTTCTCTGTGCAAAATTGGGGTACGACACCAATCACTGCCTTTAATGGTGTTTTGTTCTCACTATGTCTGAAATGTCCCTCGGCTCTTTGGGAGGATAGGACTGGAAGGTGAAAAAGTAAATTCAAACTAAACGTTCAATAAATTTAATTCTATGGACTTCTATGGGGGCATTGAGGGTCGTATCATCGAGTTTAGTTCTGGATGTATTCGTGCTTGGAATAAGACTCCTTCTATTATACTTTGTCCCGGTCCTCTAGTTTTCCTATGACGTTGTCTGTGGAGGAGGGACATCTTCAGATATGCGAGGTAGGGTGAATCGACACCAGTCACGGTTCTTTTTTAACATTTGGTACTCACGTTGTCTGGGAGCTCCCTCTGTAGTTTAGGAGGATCGAATTTTCTTGGTACAAAGAAACCACGTTTGTATAAAGAGACGAGTGGAAAAGACTGACCGTACGTGAGTTTCAGTTCAGATGGTAGTTCAATAAGATAATTTTCATCTCACACTCTGTCTGACATACGTTGTAGTTAGTGTCCGCGTTCCGACGGCGACCATAACAAAAGCCATAATCAAAGTTCATGTTAGAAGGATTTATAGTAAATGAGCAATAGCAGTAATGTTAGAAGGAGAATCTCATATGTAAAACAATTCAGCTGCAGTGTAAGCGCTCGAGCTAGTGCGAGAAAAGTAGAGTTTTTAAAATTATTATTGCGGCTCCATTATCCCACGTACTCTATTGAACACGTCAAAATTGAACGAAAACTGTAGTTGTTAATCTTGTAGAAATTTCACATTTTCGGAACCCACACTCCCCTCAGCACTCAAAATCCGTGAGACTTTTTAATGTAAATTGATTTTAAACTTCAGGTGTTATTACGTTATTCGTGTTACGGAAGTATCAAGTTTACCTAACTATCTTCATTCCTGCCAGATAAAGACCAGATCCTAGATTGGAACAGTTACAATACAGTTATAAGGCCACCAGTTACAAAATAATTCGTGGATTTAGCGCGCAACCCGCCCAGTCCCTGACGATTCTGTCAAAATCGGGCTACAACTATATTTTTGCCAGTTTGAAGGATTAGAAAATTCATTGACTAACGCACATGAAGCCAAAATTGTTTAGTATAGTTTTGGGCCAAATGTCCCAGAGATGTGTCACCATCATGAATCTCTCGTACTTCCTTTACTTCGTGTGGTCGGGTACTCTGTGTACAGAATAACCATCGTCCACTGCTGAAGAGGCAAGCAAACGTTCATGCTGTACTAGGGCTCAAAACTTCACCCGCTTACTCATGAAATCGATTGCCCCATTTTCCGAACAGGTGTGATTTGAAGGCATTTCAGCAACAGCATTCCTCTAGTGTGGTTTTCCAGAGCTGGTTGGTTCCTCCCTTCTCTCAGAAATTAAATTTCTGGTTCTCCAGGTTAATACTTGCTCCCAGTTGCTTTTTGCTGTGGAGCTATCTTCCTTTATCTTCATCACCCGTGGCCCAGTTTCCAGTCTTCCCTGGTGAATCTCGTTCTCCTAGCCAATTATGACATCTTAGCCAACGCACTTCTTCTTCCATTTTCCAATGTTATTGCCGTTTCCCTATTGCCACTCAACTTATTCCGTATTTTACCTATCAACCGCACATCGAGGGTTATCTATGTGTCCGCTAAGAATGATTGGTCAGCTAGCCGTTCATAATTTAATGGTTAAATACAGTGATGTGTAGTGCAGGATAAATTCAGATGTTCAAATCTGCGACTAGTTATAATCATTGATTAACATTTATTCCTGATTAGGTGTTAGGAGTTTATTACCGATGGTTTTGAGGTAGTTTTTGGTTATTGAAATCGCGTAGTTAGATGATTAATAAATCACCTCAATGTGCAGCATTCAATAAATGTCATTAAAACTTTCGACTAGGAAAAATCATCGATTAGGTAAATCACTGAAGATTCATCATGAGATTTAAATAGAGGATTGAAAAAGCAAAGGCCCCGATTGAACCGACCCGATTCGTTACGAAAGGTGAAGAGTATCGCTAAACTTGGATGGGTTGGAATGAATGGTTATCGTTAACCTTCGATTAGAGGTTAGGAGTTTATTTATGGCTTGGCTAATATGGTTTTGGTTAAATCGTCATTATTGAATGATAGATTAACCTCATCTAAATGCAGTTCTTCAGCATTTACTACTAGTTGGAATCACGGATTACTGTTAATCGCTGATTTGGAATTATGATTTTAATTAGATTGTAGACAACTGAAGGTAATGTGTGAAGGAGGACGACCTGTTACGTTGACCCAAGCGTACCTCTTGATTATACTCAGAGAGTTAACAAATTCAAAACTTGTTAATAGCTGATTAGCTGAGAGTTTTGCAGTGAAGATTTTGGGATTGTTACCTACAGATTTTTGAAATTACCGTTGTTAGGGGGTTGTCAGACACATAACTTTGCAGTGATCAATGGACGCCTTAAAAGATTCGACTATGTAGATTCCTCGATTACAGTTATTCACGTACCAGTTTGATCAGAGGATATATAAAGCGAAGGCCCCAACGGAAGTGAGGTGATCCCTCAAATAAGGTGAAGTGTATTGCTACGTTTTACAAGTTGACAAACGCACTCTAAATGTCGACTAGTTAGAATTGTTGGTCATGGGTAATCTTCGATTATTATTTGTGGCAGTTTTCACTGATGGTTAAGTCCACAGTCGTTAAATTGTATTTATTAAATGATAGATAAACTAACTACAGCTGAGTAAAGTGGTTAACGAACTCCCTCAACATTTCTGCCGGTTGTAATCACTGATTATTGCTAATCGATTATTAGGAATTAGGAATTTTAACTTTATAGCAGATCATAGGACACTTAAACCGAATGCACCATTCGAACTTACTCGTAGATTGAGCAAATTCAGAACTTCGACGAGTTAGGATCATTGGTTCAAGTTAATTTCCGATTAGCTGTGAGTTTTGCATTCGTTTTGTGATATTTACGTACAAGTTTGTGAAATTGCCATTGTTAAGGGATTGCTACATCTGATTAGCAGTGATCGATTAACGCCGTCAAAACATTCGACTAGTTGGAATCACCGATTACCGTTAGTTACTGATTAGTTATTAGGGGTTTTAACTGGAGAATAGATAAGTGAAGCGAGGCGATCCATTACGTAAGACCAAGTGTATCGCCCTTCGCTTTGCACTCGCAGTTGTTGGAGGGAGATGGAGTGAGAGGGTGTGTGTGATGTAGAAGTAGTGATATGGTAGGCAGGTGGTGCGGTAGAGAGGGGGAGGGTCTCTTCGGTTGTGCGAATTGCTGGTGAGAGGAAGGCAAAACCCGTCTCATCCCACATGCTTTCTAAAATTATCTACTTGTTTCGAGCCTTCCAACGCTAATTAGTCGAACGCATTCCGCCCCAGCGTCCTGCGCTCCCTGAGATTATTGACGCCAACAGGTGCTGCGACCGGATCCGGATATAAAATTATGGTATTTCGATCGATCCGAACAAATTTGAAAGCGACCTTGTAAATGGAAAAAGAAAACAAAAACAAGTCAACTGATCGTGTAGAAAACTCGCCAGCTAAGTGGGATGTGGCAGATAACTCAGAAAGATAGTTTATTCTTATCATTACAGAATAGAAGGCAGCAAATGTAAATAGTACCAATTTGAGAAAGTGCCAAATATTGATTACTAATTTCGACTGTGCTGGAGATAAAGCTCACTGAAACCCAGCACAATCGAATCACTCTAACCTTAAACTCATACTTTGCTGTTGGAATGTCACTGTGTGTACTTTATTACAACATGTACTAATATAACTTTGACAAAATTTAATAGATTTAATGTGATTACTGAATACATCATTGAAATTTACACAATGGATGTGATTGAGAAATCATTTATGTATTTCATAATTAGGCTTGTCATCAGGTACTAGGAAAGTAGAAGCATTTGAGCAGAGAATTGGAGAATCATCCATTGCCCAACTCTCTCTATCCTAATGTTTTCTTGGTGTTTGGTTAATTCGCCAATTAGTACAATGTAAACAAATAATTACTTTTCAAAACAAATAAGCCAACCCGGTTGCAATCTTTTCTTCTCCTTTAATTCTTAGGTATGCCATCTTCAAATGCCTCAAACATACCTTACGTTTCTGCACACCTTTATAGATTCACATTACTGTTACAGGTAAGAATTGGCTGTTCTCTGTACTCCAAAGATATCATGAAAGGTATGCAATGGAAATTATTTTCCTTTCTTAACTCATTAGCGCTTTCCCAGGAAAATACTTGTACTTAATCACCTTGAAAATAATTGGGAACTTTGCTAGGATTCTGGTCTTCTTCAACCCAAATTCATAATTCCCTTTGCTTCTTATATTTATACATATTTACCTGTACTGTACCTAGCTCATTTGTACTTATAATCTTGTGGTGCGGCTTTGACTGTTCCAATTTTAGGATGAAGTTCAAATACTTATTCTAGTGCTTAGCTTACAGTAGGTTCAAAAATCGAATTAAGTGAATAACAGTTATTCACTTAATTAAGCGAAGTTACTTTGCACCATTTGGTTGACTCCATGACCTTATGAGCTGTTTTTTAAGTAGCTCAATTTCAAAAAAATATTTGAGCGTATATGAGCATAATTCTGTTTTCGCTCAAATTTTGGCAACAACAATTTTTAATGTAAACAATATTTTGCTGTAAACACTCCCTTTAGGGGTTTTATTAAATTTTTAGGAAATGTTTATCTTTTACAGTTAATTTTACAAAATCCCAAGGTCGATAACATTTAATTTTGAGTAACATTTTTTCCGAAACTTACTACGGACAAACTTAAAAAAAAAAAAAAAAAAAAAAAAAAAAAAATTCGATTATGAGGATGTTTATTTTTGAACCAAAAACTAATTAGTTGTGAGAGGTTAAAAGATTTGTTAATGTTTCATTACATTGATTTGATACTCTCAAATACAGAGAGCAGTACTGAGAACGGATTTGTTAAAGTTTGGGTTCTCTATAAAATCATGGTAGACTATTAATTTACGTTCAATCCACTTCCTTCGAACTCTAAGTTTACCTCATCACGAAATATCTGGATATTGTTTTCTAAAACTCCCTGAAATGGGAGACAAAGACAATTATTTAGTATTGGATTTTTCTTCCTGAGATGTTTGAAAAGCAAGTGGACTTTAGATTTCATGATGCGGACCGAGCCCGCTATCGGTACATCTGGATCACAATGGGCGGGCAGGGAAGGCGAAAGAACACAATCGCGCCCCGCGCCGGCCCACCATTCAAAAAGTAATTGCATTTAAGAGTGGGCTTTGAAAATCTCCGCACTACGACATACGACAAGTAAAAAGCAAATATGGTAAATAATGTACAAGGTTGGGGACACAAAGGTTGACCCCAGGAGGATTTAAATATAAATTAGGGGGCGAAAAGAGGGAACAATGCTCTTTAATAATTAATATGTTGGGGGTTGAAGAGGAGCATGTGAGAGGGGCTTGAGCATCCACGTCCGCTAACCAAGCGCCTTCCTTCAGTCATCCAGCTTCCTTCTGCATTACTAGAGTAAGATTCCCCATAACACCGGCAAACCACCACTTTATTTTTGTACAGATTACCGTATTTTATACTCGGTGACCACACTTTTACAATAATTAGGAATTGAATCTAGACCTCATTTCTGGCAAAAGGTAGTCCGCTACAAGTGAGTACGCTCGTACGCTAGGCGTGCTCCAGTTGGTTCTCAACCTAAAGGTCAGAACACTGGGCAATATATGAGACATGAAAGGCTTAGCAATCATGATGGCTTGGAGCATAACTTACTGCTACCATCTCACCTGCTCCCCAGCTTCCGTCCTAAGTTGTGTAGAACAGAAACCGACCATTCACTTCTTGAATATTATTATTGTTGTTGGATATTATGTAGAATGTGAGTTTAATGGAATTCACTCCTTGCTCGGCAATAGCTAATCGAATATACGTTTTATACTCCATTCGATTTTCAATCTGCATGCCAATCTCCATAGTCAATCTGCTTTTATCTGTTTAGGAAGCTAGTCACATTTTGAGCCCTTTCTGTGTTGGTTCACTTGCCTCTTATAGTTGAAATTAGCGGTAGCTCCGTTGCAAGTGTAAATTCCGGGCATGAAGCCCTTGATGTCGTAATATAGCGCCTCCTTTCCTCGGAAAAGTAGAAATTATCCGTCTCCCTTTCATTTCCCGCCATTGAGCTCCTTCTCCTCCCGATAACATAAATCTCGCATGACGATCCTCGCGCGAGTGGAGCGTCAAACACGCGGAATCCTTAATTATAATGACATGCAAATTCCGGCTCGGAGCGCACTAATTATGTTGTTCTTGAGATGCGATTCTCTTAAGTAAGCCTCCCCTGTACTGGCAGCTTCGTGAGCGACAGAAACGAGCGACTTCCTATCGTCGGAAAGAAAAAATCAACACTGGGAACTACTGCGATGGCTCCAAAAGTTAAGAAGTCATTCATTTTTCAAATCTCTCTTGCGTGGAAATTCCCTTATGACGCAAATCTGAAACTATTCCGTTTGTTTCAACACTGCTCATGTATGTGAGTTGATGTCATTCCGGCTGACCCTTCCTTAGAATTGAGATAAAAACATTGTTACCATAAAGATGAGCACTGTAGAAGAAAATACTCTGCAAATTTTTACACAAAGGTTTATAAGTTATGTATGAGGGGCATCCTAAAAGTAAGTTTAGCCTATGTTTAAGGAATTTAAAAATGTTTCAAAAGGTTTGGGACAAAAAAAAAAGTTTGTTTATTTACTCAAATACTAATTTTTCACTTAGTTGCCTATATTTTAGACTATTCTTCGTGGAAAAATAATATTTGAATAAGTTTTCCTATTTGAATAGGTTTACCTATTCTTCCAAATTTGACCTACCCTTGTCAGACGCAGTTTGTGGTACAGTGTCTGAAGTCTCGCCTTGCACCTACATATTTTGTAATTGTGTTTGTTGTGGCTTCGTGAGCAACCACAATTTACTAATCCCTCAGTACGTAACAAAAGCTGACATCAAAATACCAACGATCATGTACTATATAGGTACTGACACAGACATTGAAACATACCAACGGTGTGATGGATATTGTTAGTTGGCCCCTTCCCGATTTTAGAATCTGTCGCCTTGGGAGATGAGTCGGACGCCTGCAAGCGTCTGGGTCATCCTTTGAGCGTGGCGGAGCATAAATATTGCATCCACCTCCTCGGAAGGGGCAACTATACCATTTCATCACCCTCACAACGGAACCATTGAAAGTTAAATAGTTGCGTAATGGAGAGCTGCAGCCGGCCTATGCTGCCACATTAATTATATGATACGAGTGACTTTTTGTTTCTTTTTGGAAGGCAGTCGAAGAGTATATTGATTCCTCATGAATTTCCTCGAAATAGCTCGTGATTTCATAGGATAAAATCTGAAACCACCTAGAAAATTCTGGTGAAGATTGCAGGGTTATCTGGAGAAAGTTTGTTGATGGTTCCCATAAGTTTCAACGTCATTGGACTTCAACATCGTTGTGGGCAAGCGCGGACCTATGATTCGATGCTCTTTCAGTACACTTTTTGGAAAATTGGCATACAACTGAAAGGGATTGAATAAGTTATACCACTGGCAGGAGTATTCAACAATGTACGTGTAAGATCAAGCCTGGCTAACTATGCTGCCATTCCTTTTTTTTAATAAGGACATTAATTAAAATTTGGTATGCAAATACTAGGTTCAAGGTTATTTTGACTGTTTTCTGCTGATCATGAAATGATCAGGAGAACATACAAGATTAATACATAAATAAACAACCAGCTAAAAAGGGAAGGGCATTTTCGTTTTCTCAGCTTCCAACGTCTAGCGGAAAGATGGGATTTGTCAAGATCGGGAAAAATACGAGCTCTCATGACTGATTCAGAAAGACAACAGGAGTGAAGGGGTGTTTGGGGCGGGGCAACAAGTGGCTTAATGTTGAATGCGGTTTGTAATGCTTTCCACCCCTCGAGTAAGCCGCTATGTACCATTTATTATTCTTTTTCTTAGTTCCAACTTTGGGCTCTGTGTGCGGTGATGGACTCATCACCCTTTCACAAGAAACTCAGCTGAAATTAATCAATAACTAAAAGACATCAAACTATGAAGGGCCGCTATCACCAGACAACTACTTAACGGAGATTAACCAACATTCACTGGAATTAATCTTGAGGGATAAACTTTGGGCATCAGGTGTCTTTCACCAACCATAATCTCGTTTAGAATAATGAAGATTAGGTAGCTAATGGAGTTTGGTTCACAATGGGCATCTATTGTGAAAAAGTTTTCTTGTGACGGGACAAGCTTTTGTTTCAAAAAAACCTGTCGCTTAAAAGTCCTATGCGACACAGCTTCCATAATTTATTACTTTGATGAAAATTGTAACATACTTTTCTATGCAAAAAATAATCAAATGTAAATTAGAATTGAAAGTAATAATAATAATAATTTGCAAAGTCAAAAGGTCACTTAAAGAGAGCGCTGGACGTAAATTAAGAATAGTTAAATTGTCACGTACAGAAATCGCACCGTTCGAAATCACAGACCTCTTGCGATATTGCGCTGATAGCAATAGAATTAATGGCTGCTAATCTCAAAATTCAAAGCCTACACAGTGATTGTGATATTCAAATTGATGTGAAATGCAACTACGGTCTAAGATTCATGTGATGACATAACAAATACAGTATTTCTGGTAGAAATTAGTGGTTATATAAATATCTATATTAATTAACGTAAAAAATTAAGTGATTTTTTAAACAATTACCGCAGGTGACACATACACTACACACAACGCCATTTCACATGTTTTGCAAAATATTCGTTCCCTCAGTAAAATGAACGATCTCGGCTGTAATGGGACGTTTTGCAGAATGGCGGACAATGGATTTGATGCTATTATTAACAGTCGATTAAGTTCATCGATTAGGATCGTCTTGGTGCCTTCATAACGGAGGCTATTAAGCAGGCGGGTTGACCGGCCTTCTGGGAGCGGCCTCCCTTCAGCTGCCCCTCTTGGGTGATTTGTTTGCGAAATTAAGGTCGGATCTAGCGAACAGGTGAAGCACTCGCTCTCCCACTTCAGAAATGTGTTACCCCATTTTGACCGGAGCACTTGACGGTTCCAACGAGCTGTTTCCCACTTATCGGCTCCCCTTCGGCCAATAACCACTCCAGCTATTGACTGCTTATTTAACTCCGGACAGACATCATTTGAACAAATGCATGACGTGTCAGCCACGTCGCATAGTGGCCAATTTTTCGGGTTTAGGTGGTCGAAATGACTTAATAGTCCCCCACTATAGGAAATTTTATGCTGAACTCGCCTGCGTCGTACATCATGGGTCCAAGATGTCTCCTTCTCATTTAATATTGTTCTTTATTTTTATTTTATTTTTTGGGTGGAAAAAACAACCAAAAAAGCGAGGATTTTACACATTTCAGCGGTTTTTTTTTTTCTTACAAGATACTCTTTCAGCGCATAAAATAAGTTTTATTGAATTTTTTTGGGTTTTGTTTAATAGTTTATGATTAGATTGCAATGAACAAAAGTCTATCCGGTTTTCCCAGAAAACATTCTCGTGTGAGCAAAATCACGGGTCTCCCCTTAACTCGACTCTAACTGCAAGTTATTACAAAGTCACGCAGTAATCAGGGCTTTCCGATGAAAACCCACGTTTCCACCCTCGGAAACGATTATTAACAATTTATAATTACACAATAGGAATGCTAAAATTTTGGACAAACTTTTAGGCCTGTAACAGGAAAGAAACCCCATGAGATTAAATTTAGAATTCAAACAATTGAAAAAACTGAAAGTTCTCAGTTTTTTAGAAATTGACGTGTTTGGGCCTAGCTTCAAATATGAGGTGATCTATGGAGTGGAATAAAATAAACCGCATTGTTCCAAATTGCGGTTTTCCCCCGTTTGAAACTGCCGCTTCTATTCTGGAGCAGTCTGCAATTTTTGAAAGGTTTCGATAATTTTGTCAAATGTTTGAATTTTTTTTAAATGGTTGAAATGAATCTGTTAGAGTGTAAATTATTTTTTTAAGGATTGAAATAAAGTGGTAATTGCTTCCTATTGTTGGTTTACTGAAGGACATTCCATATCGTCGGCTTACATGCAAAAGTCCGTTTTTGACAATTTTCGGGTTTTTGAAATTGGTACAGACAATTTTAGCGTCAGATCGAAGGGAAACCCAGAAAGCAGAGTATCTTGAAGCTTTAAGTCATTAAACACTTGGATGTTGACAGGGAAACGGTGCAAAAACATTCAGCAGGATAGAACGTCCCTCACTCCAGTCAAAGGGTTGAATAACACGTATGCAAGAGATATGGCGACTGAGGAACTTAGTGCTTTTCTCCTGCCAAAAATGTAATTTGCTTGTCACTTCCTTACTTCTACCTCATTCAGTTTCCGCTGGAATTGAGAACATGAATTATTTTCCATTATTTCTGTCCATTTTAATTAATGTGTTAACTGCCCTATCCATTAATGTTACAGTGTTAGTCGTTCGTTAGCATGTTCAGCACCTTGTACCTTTCTTCATGAAATGGTACGCATAGAGTTGGTTGAAATGTATCTCAGATAGCTAAAAGTACACTCTGAGTGACGAAAAAGCACTGCGTAGGGGTGTTTCGAAAAATCTAAACCAGCAAGAATACGGTCTTTTAAGATGCCGAATGTCTAGCTGTATGGGTTATGATCAAAGAGGCATACATCCAACTGTAATCAATAACTGCCCCTACGAACAAGATTATCTTTGTGAAAAATTGCCGCGTTATGCAATAAAAAAAGTATAGGCAGTTCGAATAACTGCTGCAGTACTATTACGAGATTCTATGCTATAATAAAACATTTAGTACTTCGGCTTTGGGGAGCCAGGAGAACCATGTCCTTTTAGACAGGCGAAAGGCATTTTGTTACAGTTCTTCTTGGAACTGAACCAAGTAGGCACTAAATGTTGTTCTATGATCTTGAAATGTTCACTGCTTCAGGCTTACATGTTCATAACACATAGATGGGCCAGAAACGTATGAAATTGAGAGTTGACGATGAGCTAGCACGATTTTAAGAGAGCCAAAGCTTTAAATCCCATTTTCTCTAATGCTGATTTTTGGATTGAGAGCCCTTCGCTTCAGGCCGACGATATCATTAATTTTGAATGTTCAATTTGCGTAAGTCATTAAAATAACTTCATTTTAAATAAAAACTATGACCTAAATGACAGCTCGCGTCGTCGACTAGATCAAATAGCGGAGACTTGCAAACCTGGAAACCTTGTCACCACAATTGGCGCAAATAGTGCAGATTTCCGAGTTCGAAAGCCTGAAACTTTTTCGGAGCCCGACAATCATAGCGGGATCGCGTTTATAGGAGATGTGTAAAAGAGAAGAAATTTATTCCCAGTGGAGGGAAACATGAGAAGGCGGAATGTAGGGTCAAAAATTAGTGGAGAGCTATTAAGGGGCACGAAGAGAGAAATACCATCTAGATAGCGGCATCTCCGCTCCATCCACCGAGGAGGAATGTAAAAGCGGTTAGGGACTTGCCTTTAAAACAATTAGACGATAATTTAAGGAACCAGGTTTGCTATCAGAAAGGTCATTTCTCAATAGCTCCCTCACGTCTTCCTCAGCCATTATTCTAATGAGCGCTCACAAAGGTGCGGGAATCCTTTTTTCCTTTCCTTTCCTCATTGTTGAAGCGTTTTGGGTATTCGCTCCAGTGATGTCACTTTTTGAGGAGAAGTCATCCGATGCTCAAAAACTCTATCTTAAGGTCGTTTTTCAACTCATAGATGTTGGTGCCTTCAGCTGGTTCCTATTTTAATTCGTCCATCTCTGCAAATTGTAAGCTTCCATCCACGTTATTTACTTCATATTGTTCCTCCAATAATTAGGCTAGTTAGAAGAAAGGCCTTATTATCTTGTTCAATTCCTGAAAGAACGAAAATAGAAGTATGACAATAACTTCAAGCACACTTCTTCTTCATTTGATATTAGAGTTATTTATAAATGAAGAAAAGCAGGTATGTCTTCGGCTTTTCTTGCAGGAAATGTAGCTTTGATGCTGTCATCCACATTAAACATGACCGCGATGTGCTGGATCGAAAGCGTGCTCGACCCTCACTTGGAAAGGAGACTATAGAAACCAATATTAGTGTTCTGCCATTGAAGGTACCAAATCTACGTCATATGTACACTGGTGATTATTGAAAGTCCTTTTCCTTCAAGCGTATAAACAGTTCGTGGTTCGAGGTTACAATAAGCCTTCAAGCTGTCAATCGTACCCAACAGTCAAGAGAACCTGCCATGGAAGATATGTTTAGGGAATCTTCATATCTTAAAGTTCTCGAAAAATAACGTTGTGTCCACCTTTCTTACATTACGCCACATCAACATAAATAAGTATACAACATCCCTAGACTGTTGTCGTGCACTCTACCCCTTATATGGTAGAAACAATTGATCCAAAACAACGGATGATGAGCTCAGTGATTTCAAACTGAAAGAGTCATATTCTTGTGCATACATTTATCTGACTTGTGAAACCATAGTTCCAGTTCAGGTTTACTCACGTAACGGAGGAAGAGTTTCAAGAAACAACAAATACGGAGCCAATGTTGACCCTTTGCATAATTTTCACATGGCTCTTATGAGAGCTATCAAAAGCAAGAGTAAGGAAAATACTATAACGTATGACGGCTTCCATAAAAATTTGGAACAGTAGCTTTCATTTAATGAAAGCGAAAAATGCGTTATTTCGTCACAAATCAAAATCGACGATAACTGGCATCATCACTGGATAGCTGATGGTATGATTCTTGGAAGGCTCTGTTTTTGGGTACCTCAGTTGATGTCATCATAAGAAATTAGATCAAACTCAGGATCTCCAAGTAGGGGATCAAAAGTCGAAAAATTACGGATTCGTTCTCTGTAAATTTGTGCTTACCTTGTTGTGTATACATAGACTGGTCTAGATCAAGAATAATTTACTGAGGAAAATTAACTTTGGATCACAGGAAGGAGATTGAAAGTGGGACTCATCGAATTCACCTGGTGAAATGAAGTTTTTTTCCCCTTATTACCAACAAAGGATAAATAGAAATTATGGGAGAGGCAGATTTAGTTTGGTGAGAAATTGATCAGTCCTTTTTTGATAAAAATCTTAGACTTTAATATTTCTTCTAACTGCTCAAAATTTAGTCATTTTGTTTAGAGATTGAAATCGTGTCACAAGAATTTATGGGCTGCATTTCCCAGGGAATCTATCAGAATGCCCAAATATTTTTTTCTCACTCTGGAAGCACCCCTGAATACAACCATTAAATTACTCCTAATAGTTTTCCCGGGTTTTTGGAATATGGATGAAATTTCCACTTTTCCAGGACAAAACTTTTTCTTTCAAAAGCATAGAATTGGTAAATTTCAGGCTTTTGAAATTTTTAAAAGAAAATGCATGAAAAAGGTAACTTGTAATAGATTTTATAGAATTAAATTTTAAATAATTAAATAAAAATATCTTCAACAGTAAAAGAAAGGCGTAACAGTAAAAGTACAGACTGTAAAAATAGCCCCAGGACCTATTAAGGTCTTGAGTGATTTTCTTTGCGATATACCAGGTTCCCCTTGTAGGACTTTTCACTCAAATACGTCAAAACATTCTGCAGACATCCAAGGGCCATGCGAATCGATCTTCAATTTTTTAGTGTCATTACTGACTTTTGATCCCCTAGATTCGGTTTGCGTCCCACTATACACCGTCTACTGGTTGTTGTTCGATTCATCTGATAGTAACTGGGTCACAATGTCGCTAAACAGCACGACGAATCTCGAGAGAGCAGGTCGTTTTTCAACCTCTCGAACCAACCTCCTCAATCCATGCGATTCCCTAACGGGATCATTGTTGTCGGTTAATTTCCTGCAGTTCACCGGATAATTGAAAACGCGATTCACTCGTCGGGGAGACAGCTTCAAGACCATTATTCCACCCAACACTCCGAACAACGTCGAAAAAATAGAATCCCAGAGGGTGAGTGTGCACAAGAAGGGTTGCAACAATCGCACTGAGAGGTGAGAATTAGGTTTTGTGACGTCACACCCCTCTTCCGTCATTGTCAGAAGAGAGAATGCAATTATCGCTCGTCATTCACAATGTCCCGGCACCCTACGGCCCTTTTCACCGGTTTCCGCCTTCTCTCTACAAACCCCTGCCCTCCTTTTCACACATTCATAACCGGCGGGGGTGAGCCTCCGTGTTGGAAAGATCACATCCACAGGAGCCAAACAAATACAGTCAAGTGCCGCCTGTTGGCTGGCTGCTCCACCGAGTGCGACCTCATTAGGCCATTTTGCCAGGTCTGCTTCCGTTTTTTGAGTGAAAAGGTGAACGAGGTTCACCTTCTTGTTATTGGTCCTTTTTTTTCCATCATCCATCCTGCTTCGAATAGGCAGATCTACAAACCGGATGTCATCTATTCAATGGTTGGCCGTGGCAACAGTTTGACAAGTTGACTGCAGCGATGGCCCGTCAGATGTTTCTCTGATAGGTTCACCTCACGCTTGGCTCAGAGAATCAGTCAAGAACGTGTTATTCTTCTTTCGAGCACGATGTTTCTATCAGATCGCTAAATTGATCTTCCTCTTATAATGGGTTGAGCCTGGCGTTTGATTTTAATTTAGAAGAATGTAATTAACATTTGATTGAAGATTCGTTTCGCAGTGGCATTTCTACCAGGCCTAACTGTTCTGCACATGCGCAGTTGAGTTTTGTTCTTCAGGTTGCTACAATTGCGGTTCTGGAACTCAAGATCGCAGATCAGTCATACGGTTCTCAAGATCAGCTTTTTGTTGCCTGTGTTGGATATGGTTAGTTGGCCCTTTTCGATTTTAGAATCCGTCGCCTTGCGAGATGAATCAGACGTTATCAATCGTCTGGGTCATCCTCTGAGCGTGGTGGAGCATTATTACCGCATCCACCTCGATGGAAGGGGCAACTATACCATCCCATCACCTCACATGCCTAAGTGCATGATGCAAGAAAAGGTGCCTGCATTGCTGCACCTCTTGCAGTTTACCGCATCTCTTTTTTAACAAATTGATCAAGTAAAAGGTGGATGGTACATGCTTAAGTTGGCTTAAGGAAAGTTTATAAAACTTGTAAGAAAGTGCACGGTTCCCACAATGATATGAAAAAACAGTAGGGAAGATATGAGTGATCAATTACAAACCAATCAATATGAGTTTCGCAAACACAAAATTATAATCACGCTTTAATTGTTATGAACACATGGAGGTATTCACCTTAACTCAAATGGTGATGTTACTTCGTTGCGATCTGCTCGCTCACTGCAGTCCCTCCGTTTTTAGATAAAGATAAGAAAATAATTTACCTTGAATGTTCTAGTAAGGTAATAAAATATTCAGTTCGAGTATGTGCTGAACAGAACATTAGAATTTGATGGCTCTTTGTACATCAATCCCACAGTAAGTATTACGGGAAGTGCTCATGCACTAATTTCGATGTCTCCCAAAACGGCTGAGTTTATCATCTAATCTCTGTTATAAATCATCATCAAGAATCATGTCCCGTACAATATTGTAAATTCATTTATAGTGTGTCATACATTTCCAAAAATGACTCTTCTGATTGAGGTACAGCTCAAATTACATTGATAATTTAGAGAACTAAGTCTTCTTCTTCAACAATTCTTCGAACAGTCTTCCGTCCCACCCGCCTACCAGTTCTCTAAATGATTGGTACTTTCGAATCAAATAACAGTGATTTATAAATCGACAACACGAAACCGATAAGTTGACATATCGCTATCGTAATGACGGCCCTACTCTACAAAGTGCTGCTCAGGATCCTCGAAGCGATTCGTATTCAGATTCCGGCTCCCAGCGGCGTTCCCCAAGAGGAAACCCGGGCGATCATATTGTGGCCTCGGGGTAGCGCGTTTATTTGCTCTCTTTTGTTACAGAAGTTTACATTAGCTGTGGCGCAAGGGCCAGTTTCATCACCGACGCCCTTTCCATTGTCATTGCCTGTCTTCCCCTTTCAAGTTCTCTAGCGCCAAGAACCAGAGCCTTCTAAAAGTATTATGGGAGTCCCTCTACAAGTTGTCATCCTGCCACTCAGAGAATCGCGGAGAACCACATTGTTGAGTATTGCAGTGAGGTGAATAAAAAGAAAAAGCGGGTTAGGTGTCGTATAGAAACAGCCATTCACCCATTCCCAAATAAACTGCAAAGGGCGACCTCATATGCGAGGTGTTCAGGATAACTCTATTATGTCGGAACTAGAGTTTATTCACACTTTTGTTCAAGTGATGCATTGTCAGAATGAAAACAGGTTCAGAATCAGACTCAAACCATTGGCGTTTGAGCACCTTGATAGTTCATTTTAACCATTTAAATTCAGTTTAAAGTCCTGCAAATTTATTATTTTGAACATGGGTACTTCTACGAATTTTAGCTGTATTATTCCGATAGAATGAGTTGCTCACCTAATAAAAGGGACCCGTTTAAATCCCTAAAATCGGTTTACTGAAGAATATGGTTTCATGGTTCGTTGAACCTTTGTAATCTATATCTGATATAGATTAAAAATGTATTTATTTTTCAGCAAAATTGACATATTATTCATTTTGTTGAAGCTCCCTAGAAAATCACTGAAATCATCATAGAAAATAAACCGCAAAGGAATCACCTAAAAGGCAATGTCATTGTTGAACGATATAATCTCAACAAAAGCAGGTTAACCTACAAAGTGTGAACAAATGTTAACGCGAATACGCGATTGCGAGGAAAATCAAACCACGCGGCGTGAGCGTTTGCCGCACGGTGCCGCGCCGTTACGTCTGACACATCCATAGAATCGCATTGTTTGACGGGGCCAACAGATCGCGATAGGCCAGCTCGCTGGCGTTGGTTTTCCACGTAAGCCAAGACACGGCGTGTGGTTGCCACGACGCCTGCGCCTGCGGCTCGCGATTCCTTCATGTACCTAAACAGGCGCGAGCCGCGCCGTCCTGTGGAAGAGTTTTCTCTCAAAAAGCGCGGCGAGGCAAGCGGGCGCTGGCCTCGCGAGCGTGAGTCATGTTGGCGCAAACGCATGAAAGTTGATGCCCATATTGTAGAAATGCATTGAAAATAACTGAACATCGAAACTGAAGCTGGAACCGAGGTTCTCAGCCCAGCGCCCGAGAACCTCGGTTCCAGCTTCAGTTTCGATGTTCAGTTATTTTCAATGCATTTCTACAGTATGGGCATTAACTTTCATGCGTTCGCGCCAACATGACTCACGCCCCAGCGCCTGAGAACCTCGGTTCCAGCTTCAGTTTCGATGTTCAGTTATTTTCAATGCATTTCTACAATATGGGCATTAACTTTCATGCGTTCGCGACAACATGACTCACGCTCGCGCAGCTGTCTATTGACCGCCCTTGCTTTTGGTTTATTATTCAATAATAAACCATTGTAATCGCTCTGGAAAAAAAAATTCTAAATCCTCTTGAAAATTTCATGGTTTACGTTTCAAAGGGTGTAGAATCCAAATCTGCAATAAAAATGTTTCCGTCCGTACGCCGTACGCACGATTTCTCCCAAACGGCTGGAGCAAAAAATCTGAAATTTTCAGGAAAAATCCATCTTGGTCCGACGACGCCCCAATTCTTGAGCCAGCTCTCTCACTCAATTTAAAGTGCCCTTTAAGGGCTGTCAAAGTTTTGTAAAATCCCTAGAAACCTCAAAACAAGTCCAAGCGGCATGAATGTAAACTTATTTTAAGAACATACCGTCAGGAATCGAATGAGACCCTCCCCAGGTCCGTAGGTCAAACCTTTCCCGATGTATGGCCCGATTTATGGTGCCAACATTTGCGTTTTTTGGTTTATTATTGTTTGTTTGTAACCTAGTGATGTCCGGCCGATAGCGTCGAGTTGTAGTGAATGTGGATACTGGAGTGATAGCCGATGTGAATACTTGTCGACCATAAAAACGAAACTGTTTTGTTAATTTCTTTCTCCCTTCCTCCCTCATTCTTTCTCAAAATTTGTAGGATAGCATTTCAAGAAATGAGGTAGAACGTTAAATACAAGAATGGAATAACAAAATTCCGACCGTTCGCGCGAGTTGCAACTGGAATCTCAAATCTCACTAGAGTCCTGGCCATCAGTTTTACTGAAACATTAGAAAATGACATCTAAAGATGTATGGAAGAAGTATCATCTTCAGGATAATTGCACAACTTTGGAGACTTGGAAAGCGTTTGCCTTCATTAGGAGCTTTGAATAATAGGTTGACCACTGTGGTGGACTTTGAGTAAATATGTCATTGACTTTGAGTAAATATCCCTTTGGAGACTTTTAAAGAAAAGGAAACAAAGCTCCGGAAATATAATTTGGGATTGGAACCATTTAAATGAAATATGTTCGTTACGTCGAGAATCAATTAGGGAAAGTGTTAAGTATGGGGAGGGGGATATAATAATAAGAACTTTTAGCATTGAACAAAGTCTTGGACTAACTACCCGAAAACTCTTACGCAGGTATGAAACGCGGGGGTGCCATATTGACCACTAAGAGGGATGGGACACGGACTACCAAGAGTATGAAGGGGACTGTGCAAAGACCACCAAGTGGGGTTGCTGAACCATGTTCCATGTTTCGTAGATTTTAGCCGTAGGCTCTAAGCAAAAGTATTTGGCGTCCAGTTCAAGGGGCTTCGCGGCTGAAGGACCTAATTTTTTCAAAATCAAAATCTCTGAAACTATCAAAATCAAAATTATTAAGATCGCATCATAAAATCCAGTTAGCTACTTCAAGGTACTTCGTTCTTTATAAGTAGTCTTTCATTTCCGTAAAACTTTTTTCACGGACAAATTATGTCTAGCATTGGATTCACCGATCGTGTGAATTCTTTATCTTTCTAATTTAAAGGTGTTCTAATTTTCCCATGGTTGGTCAATACTCAAATATGTTACATACAGTGAATTAAGTTTCATTCAACAGGGATCCGTGACTTTCCTACAAGATTACGCAGTAGTGGAAGTATCTTTTCTTTATTGCCGTCTCCATGTATCCCGATTGCCAAACCTCCAGCCAGATACGTTTCAGGACATCAATTTAGTCTGGAACTACCCAAGCCAAAACCTATCATGGTCTGGTTCTTACTCCATGCTATTCTTCAAAAAAAAGGGGGAGTGCCACGTAGGTTCACTGTAATTCCTCTCATACCGAGAAATAATTTTATCTTATTACTTGAAAATTAACTCTCTAATTGTGCTTTCGATCGGTTTGTAACTTTTCTACTTTATAATTCGGAGACAAGGCTGCTTCACTAAAAGCCGAGGTCCTTTGATGAGTAGGGTAGAGTCTTCAGCATTTTTATTTTTCCGTTTTTAGCCTGACTCAGTACGATATAAATAACTGGCCTTGGGAAAACGTAGTGGATTGACTTACTGAGGAGTAATTCCAGCTCATCGTTCAACCAGGCTGAGACCATATAACGAATTCGAAACGAAGTGGCTGAGCTCAGATCGTAGAATTCAATACAAATAACGGCAGAGGAGTTTAACAACTACGATTATCTTTTTAGTTTAACTGTCTGGATGCTCGATCTCAAAAATAACAAATATCGTAAATCAATCCTTCTAGTAATCTATAAACTAGTAGGACAAATAGATAGGAATATGCGGTAAAACTAGGCCGGAGATGACTAGTGGACTCCGTATAATACCCAGTACGTTTCTTGGAAATTATAACAAATAATAGTAAGGGAGAGCTATTGCGCATTTGTCAGTTGTGTGTCCACACCGTCGAGCCAGAGTTGTGGTACCTAACCCTATATATACCACCAACTTCGTACAAGTTCCTCAATCACCTCTCCAGATATACCTGATTGAATGTTCGACTCTCCGGTTGTTCGTAGGGTAGACCCAGCTTCAACAGCTGTTACATGTGAATTTCACACTCTTAATCCGTTACGATCAAACCGCTGCAGGCGTGTAGGTATATTACCACTCATATATAAATGAAACAGGTGTGTTATCGTATAAGGAATAAACACTTTGAATTGATTATTGACCACGGAAAGGTGTCAAATTAAAGACTCGTTTCATAGGACGAACGATCGTTTATTTGCGTCTTATATTTCGGAACTATCACCGTCGGGCCTTGAAACCCCATTCACACCCCCATGCTGAATCACACGAAAGCACCTGATGATGACGATAATCACGATTATATTGATTTTGACGTTCATCCTATTGACGATACAATAGAGCCCCCTTCCGTCCCGTCCCATCGAGCCCTTAACTCCGTCTCAATAGAACCTATGTTGGTTAACATGTCACGACCCGGAATATCGGCAACTGGTCGTGTTGATCGATCGCTATTGTGCGAAGGGCGTTATCCACTCAGGGGACTTGTTTGTATTCAGTTAGTGGTGCCTCGAAAACCCTCTTTGAAAAAAATAAAAACACGAATGAATGCAGTGCAAACAGCCTTTCTCAAAACGGTGTAGTTCGCGCTGATTCGCCTTCAATTTCATCCCTCCCTGTTCATTTCCATAAGAGCGGATGGAGAGCCGCGATATTATGCGAACTCTTTTGCGGACTTGAGGTTGACGGAGGGATCGCTTGACCACGTCTCGACGTATTTCCATACATGAGACGGCGATGTGTATGGATTATCTTCACGGGAAGGCAAAAAGATTGAATAATTGATTCAATTATGGTCAATTATTTTTTCAATATTAATTTTTAATAATTTATCATTATTTAATTGTTATTAATAACGCCCATCATTCATATTTATGTGTGTCATTAAAAACCGATGTCATTGAATTTCTGAATGCGACTTAAATTTGGTTACTGGTCTTTTGCCCGTTGAATGAATAAACCATGAAATAAATATCGTTCGAGGCACATTAAAACGTTGGTTTTGGAGGGATCCAGGAAAGCCGGCGAGTTTTCATGTGTATTTGTCAAAACATTGCAATGGATACGCACTTTCCATTATTTCCATTAAAACGGAATTTTTATGGTGATTGATGACGATTTTATCAAAACCACGGTAGTAATTTTCCTTTAAAATATCGTGCACATTTTTAACTGTGAAACAAAGGGGGATGGTAAGAGTTCATTACTTGTTACTAGTTGCTGAAAAAAATGTTGAAAGCCGTCACGTGAAATTACGTTCTACCTGAAACCCTCTTTTAAAAATGTGTGCCAATTTGGGTGATACATAGCTCCTTCCTATCTGTAACAAGAATGAGTATGAGTAGATGACATGATTTCAATAATGTTGAATGTTTAACCATTAAATCCTTTAAAATGTCCTAATAATCTCATACCAATTCCGGCACAATAAATAATACACACAATATTCACAATCAATAGCATTAGTGAATCCTCGTAACAACTGTGGTGACAGTAGTTATCACTTAATTTTGATGAACGTTTCAGAGAGTGTGAGCATGAAGCTGTAGATGGTTCCCTATGAGTTCCATCGCTAAAAAATCAATAATTCAGTTAGCATTTACATAAAATCCATCAAGTATCATATTATCGCTTTCCATTCGCCCAATCTCGCTCAAATTTGGAGGTTAGTTGTTTAAATATAATTTAATCATCTCATATCAAATTCAAAATTGTTCGTATCGTTATTGTACTCACTGTAGGATTGGGTACATAAGTGTAGTGAAGACTTCAAGTTTTTCTAGTGGAATCTCTCTCAGTAGTATGAAATGTAGTGTAGTTTTTATCCACTATAAACGAGTTTTAATCCTCAACAGAAAACAGGAGAAGGTTTGAGAATAATCAACGTTTTACTATTTGGCGCTCGAACCTGAACTTCAAATATCAGTACAGGCGATCGCCACCATTATCCTCAAACAACTATATCTTCAAGTGTGTCCATACTATTGGCTCGTTTTTAATTGTCTTGATTGACAGCCGTTTCGACTGTCGAAAAAACAAAACAGCTCTTTGAACGTTTGTTATGCTAATCTACGGACTATTCGTTTGGTCGCCTACGGATTTTAGGAATCCTTAGACAGATTTGCCACTGTATACGCCAACTCAAATCTCCAAATTTCGTTAAACTTCTGGCGGATAAAACTTGAGTTTTCCTCGATATGAGGACGTTGATAGTTTTAATGCTTTTCACGCTACCAATAAAGAAATAATTTTTAAATTTATTCATCACCCCCATTTGTGCGGAAAAAGACCAGCTGTGTGTAGACCTCCCCCCCTCCTCTACTTTAAGGCATTGATGTCTACAAGAACATGTCCCAAGTTTAATTTTCAAGTTTTTCAAGATTACGAATCATTTGAAATTATTTTAAACATTTCAGCGAAGTGTACATTGATGTTTATCTACTAATGGGTAAACTATGAGACGCGCCACTGGGCTTATGTTTTCCTGTGATATCACTCAATATCCTGTGTTATATGAACAATTTTTAATGGCCCAAAATACGAAAAATGTCTTACACGGCCGTTCTGCTTGACTGGAACGTTCATTTATTTATTTTCCATGTTTACGAAGCAGGGTTTTGTTAGGTTCACTGTTGTCCCTCACAATTCACCGCTGATAATTCCCCTGCATCAAAGTTTCAACGAGACTTGAATGAAGGTTGAGGAGGAGAGGCGAAACTCAGGGTTGAACAAGGCGAAAAAGAATGGGAATTAGAATAATGACGATGGTTGGGACTCGAAAAATAAGGGATGACGGGGGTGGAGTGGTGTCGAGAGGGGTGGGGGTGCTGCGGGACTGAAGGGATGAGATGAGATTCTCAAGAGAGCATTGTGAGGTCGGGGCCTCTTGTCTTTGTCCGCCGGGAAGTTGCTCCCGTTGTGTTTACTGCTCATCTTTTCATCAGAAGCTCCTCCCTCTCCGCTCCTGCCTTCTAGTGAACCGCCCCCGAGCTTCCCCTCCATCTCTGTCATCCCTATTCCCTATTATCATCGTCCTTCTATCCCTCTCTTTCATCCATTCTCTCTCCTCCCCTCTCGCCAACTGGTCCCAACCCTTGGCGACCTTCCTTCTCGTTCCTTTTTCAAGGAAGAATAATAGGAGCTCGTCCGAAGGTGGCGAAACCCCAAGAGCCCCTTGGACCGTCTCCTATCATGAATTCGTGATGGTGATATCAACTCCCAAACCATCTTCTCCTCCCATCTACCATCGCAACAAATAAGCATCATCTCAAATCATCCTATTCTTTCCCCATCTCACCCCCATAGGCTCAGGTGTTGCTTCTTTTAGTGTTATTCTGACAATGAATGGTCTTACGTGTTACCGACGGTCTTCCGCTGTGCCTATCCAAGATGAGCGAAACTCCACAGCGGTACCCTTACATCTTCTGTCTTCGCATTGGATTCTCAATCAGTAGAAAGGGTGGAAAACCACACGCTGCTTGATCCCTTGTAATATCACAACCATGCAGAGTAATCTGTATTTAGTTCAAGGATCCCTTAGCATTCGTCGGATTGTCGGAAAGAATAAGAGAAGTGGTTTGACCGCACCTACTTCTTTGGCGTCACTACCTCGATTTTCCATCGAAACTAACGCATAGATCTGAAGTACGTTCATTCCACTGGTTCACCACTGGTTTTCATACAAGTTGAATAGTTGTTCAAAAACCTAGCGGGTACGTCAACCTCGTAATGAATCCTCGTTGAGGCAGGTTAGTGCCCTGAGTTGTTGGTGTAAAATGAGGATGCAGCTGTTAGGGCAGGTTAGGGGTTAGGATTGAATTACGAGTGTTTCAATGATGCCGCATTGAATTCCTGTGTTGCAAGCTTGCTGACGTCACGAGAGTTCAATAGTATGTAGGTAGGCAGCCACGTTTACATTGGCATTGTGCTGTTGTCCTGACGCCGGATAAACTCGTGTCGAGGACGTCTCCACCATTTGTGTCGGCAGTTGTCAGTTCTCGAAGTCACTTGGGGGCCCTATTGAGGGCTTTCCTCCTCTAATTAACTCATATCCGAGCGACACCCTTGGATTTCGCGCTCTGTCGCGTCGAGTGGCTCGCGGTTTTATTATGCCGAGCACAAGAGCTCAACCATTGTGACAACCACTCGCGGTGGGATAAAGGATGGAAGAAGCGTTTTCCCAATGGAATGAGAGCCTAACTGAAACATACCTACTTGTATTGAGATGTTGAGTGCCTTCACCTATCCACTGTTGCTATAGTGTTACATTAACAAGGGGTTAACGTCATGCTCAGTAGCCAGAAGTGTGATTCTGACTACTCCAATCCGAGTGTGGCTACACTTACACTCAGTTAGTATTACGTAGGTATCTATAGCAAGGAGTATGTACACAATTAGCATACAGAAGGTAATAATTTATCTGTGTTGATAAACCCGCATAGATTAGTTTTCTTTCCTTTCAATAACTTCATAACAACATATTATTTTTGTATCCAGTTCATTAATAAACGAGAAATTAATTGGCTCGTTGGCATTCACAATCAAGTCTCCTTTTTACCCAGTGCGATCCTGTAATACAATTAATTGTAGTTCGAAAGACAACAACAAATAAGACCAATTGGGATAATACTGAACTCCTATCCTCACATTATCCTTACATACATTACATACATTTATCCTTACATTTCTGAAGGTGAATTATAATGGGTAAACAAACCCATGATGCCAAACCGATCTTAAATTGCAGGTGTCGCATTTCTGCAGATGGTTTGGTAGATGAGAAAGGTAGGATATCATCAATCGTAACACCATTCACATGCAACTCCTTCAATTTCTGGCTACAAAACTGGCTGGATGCATATCAACTTAATAATAATAATAGTTTTTTGTTTTTGTTATTACAGTCATCACAGTCACCGATATCGCAGCGTCATATCGGATTATAACGTATAAATGTATCAAAAACTGAATGTATAATATTCGTCCCTACTGTAGAAAGCATTTCCAATAAGTTCAGCCTCCACTTTATTGGTAGAAAATGGTAAGTTGAGGTCCCAGTATTGAGCCCTGCGGGGTCAACTGATTTAATTGATGATCCAGGACCATTAAAGAAAGAAAAACAGTATATTCCTAGTCCTATCGGATTGGTATGAAAAGATTAGTTACAGCAACAATCCTTTTGTTCCGCAATAATTATTAAATATTACTCGAGCTTACCGATCAAAATGTCGTGTGGTACGGAATAAAAACCTTGGACTGGTCGGACAAACTCATCTCCACATCAAGGGTATTCTCCAGTGCAGCAGTTACCTTTTTTATTCTTCTGCAATTGAGGTGACCCTCCCGTAAACCTTTCGGTGAATTGCCTATGCCAAATGCGTACAGGAGATTAGGTGGATCTGTCCGGATCTTCATCTTAGTTAGTAAAATATTTCAATTTTACTATGGTGCAGGCTTTTAGGTGGATTACAGATGTCGTATTGGCATAGAAGTTTAGGCGGATTAAGTAGAATATTCAGTATCGTAGTTAATCTCCATGCTAATTTTGTAATTTTACAACAAAAACTCGTTATTATCGACTACATACTTAGATTTTATTGGTGCGGTACCCCTGATGCAAGCCGTTCGGTTAATTACAGATGTCAAATATGTATGGAAGATTAGGTTGACTAAGTTGAATATCCAGCAGTGTAGTTAATCTTCCAATTTCGCTACTCCAAATCGTTGGAACCGAAAACATGTGTATATTTTTGTAGGTAGGTACCCCTAGTGCAAGCCGTTCGGTGAATTGCAGATGTCACATTCGTGGAGGTAGTTAGGTAGATCTGACAGGATCTTCTGCATCGTAGTTAAAACCCACGTTTGATCGCGCTAACCCCCCGCTGGCTCGGGTAGAAACACTTGCCGAGTAAACAGCGAGGGGATGAAGGTGAATTCAAATTTAAGGAACTGGTCTCAGAGGGGGGGCCCCCGGACAATGGGCCACTCGCGTGTGATGACCTACCTCGATCAAGTTCATTGCTCTCGGGTGCATCAACAACGGAACAAGCCTGTTCTGGGAGCAGCCCTAATTTAAAACTTGATTCCCTCCTTCATAACAAAATAAAACGAGGAGGGAAACGGCGACCTGATAAGTAACAACTTGGCTTCAACGTGTCGCCGCCGTACGGTTTTATTATTTTCAACGACGAACCTCAGTAATTGACCAACGGACAACAATATTTTCCACTCACTGTCAACCTCCCTCCTTCATGCTCTCAACGCACTGTCATTCGAGACACTATTTTCAGGTACTGCACTGATTCAGACAGTGTTTTTGAAGGTTGAAAAGTCCTTGAAAAATGCGTTTCATGTACAGAACAAGGGGTGTATTAACGCAGAAGTTGACAAGAATCGCTTCGATGTTGATTTTGGACTAATGTTTAACGAATGGATGTTTGTATTGGGTTTTTAAAAATCTAAATACCTTGAACTTGAAATAAGCAGTTCTGATAATGATTTACCTGCTTAATTCACCTAAGGACTTCGACGTGAATAATACGATTGGAGTTAGAAATTTAGGCTTGAAGAATCCTTTTACAATCGACCAGTAGCAACTGCTATAGAATACTGAATCACCTCACACAAATCCATAGAAAAGACAATGATTTCACAACACATACGACATTTAGCAATCTGTGCTGGACATTCCGATCTAGAATGCCAACCCAACCGATTAAAATTATTGTGCTGCTTATGAGAAGCGTCCAGGGCATAGGTCTGTCACGTTCTCAATGGGCTGTCACTGCTTCCATTATACTTTAAAACTTGTAAAGCTGATTCAACGGTTACTGCTAGCATTTAGCCTTCTTCAGATGAAAGAATTAAAGTTTTCTTGGCTTTCTTTGATGGATTCAGCAACTCACTGATGACGGCGTCACGAACATTCTGAGAACGGTGCAAGGTCTGCCGCAACATCTGCATAATCGGAATCCCTACATATTTTCCGTATGCACTTTATAGCAACAAATACGGTTCAACCTACTCACCTAAGTCTAGTTTCCTAATTGCGAGATGATGATGGGCAAAATTACACTTTTTGGTTTCACAAAGAGAGCTTCCAAAGTCTCAGTAGCTTTAAATAAACGAGGACATTCAAAAATGTACTACAAACACCTACGAACTTAGAGTCAAGTGATTTATTAGAACTGACAACTTTATCTTTATCTTCAGCAGCTGAAATTTCAACATCCTACACATAAATGCCATTTCATCAGGTTGGTTCTGCTGGAAGTTTATCAGGGTGTGGTACTTTCTTCATTCTAGGAAGTTACCTTATTGCCTTTTTAAGAGAATTAAATTGTTGAATATAGGCTTGAGAAATCCTTGTCAGTCGACCAGCCTCAACAAAAGTCATACACTGAATCTGATCCGCAGAGGGGGGAGGAAGATAAAATATTTTTTGAATAATTACGAAAGTCCATCATTGGTGTCAATAATTAGAGAGGGTAGTGTATCAAGGTAGTTGCTCAGTCAGTATATCTGTGATTATCCTCCTATTGGCAGCTTTCAAAACCTCAATACATCTGAGACCTGAAGCGAAACTACCTAAATCCTTTGCCTTTATCAAACTGTTCGTTATGACGTTATAAGCGTGATGAGGAGCGTTGTTGTTTGCACAATATTTTCCATGTAATTTGCTGAAATTTATGGATGGTACAAATTAGTAACTTCCTAATGTATGACTTCCAAAACGATGAATACGCTCCTTCAGCCAATGTTAGCAATACGGTTAATGGTAAAAGCCAAGTAGATCAGATACTATTATGTGTATTCATACCCTCCTTTATCGTTGAAACTTCAGAATAGGATTTCAGCTCACTTCCAATGTTATACCGTACAACTAACTATTAAACCACTAGATCCGACATTTAAATGGGAAAGGAGGTACGTACTGCATAATTCCAAGTTTCTACTCTGAGAACGGTTATTAGATTAATATGGGCTCAAATTCGGTAGGAGGAAGTTGGAACTGGTTTAAACGAGTTAACTGTTGCCTGAGGACCCGATCGATGTAACCCCAAAACTGTAACCCCAAACGTCAGTTTAATTACTCAGAGCACTCACTTCACTTATTTATGTGACTTACATTTTCTCTTTGATGAGCCCATAGTTCGAGACCCCGCCGCGCGGGGCACTCGCTACCCGAATTACAAAGCTGCTTATACATTTACGCTGTGTGTGGGGGGTGAGCTACAGTGGCTGGCGGTCAGACAAGTTGCCAACAATATCTAAATATGCAGACCCTCAGATGGGTCAACGGATCCCAGCTAATGTCCTCAGGGAAATTGAAATAACAGCAACGACTGATTTTGTTATGTACTTACTTTTCTCGAGGCTACCGTGGTGCTTTCTCTCGTTAATGGAATTAAATATCGTGTTTTCCAGTCGGCAATGATTTGCAAGTATGTTGTACAATAACGAATGTATAGTGTTATCATTCTGCAAGGGTGTTGGTTCTGCATAGGAAGGTTGATGATGGAAATGTTGATTTTCCTCATGTATTGAAGTTTTCAGGATATTAAGTTTTTAAGTTGTGTTATTTTTGTTTTTAATCTCTTTTCGATATTTTGGAAGCCTCATTTTGGATATTGAGATATTTTTTTCGTGAATCTCGACAGCTTCAAGTGACACTTCACATTTGAGATAGTTTGTCGTATGGGAACCTCCATTATATTCACCCATGGATGGAGTGTAGTGGTGGTTTAGTGCAGTTTTCTGCGGTGTGGAAGACGGCACAATTAACACACCACTCAAATTTTGAGTATTAGTTAGTGGTGTATGCCCATGATTGGCATCTTTTACATTGACACTCAATTTTATTTGTTTAAGGGTATTACAATTTTTCACATCGATGAGCATAACTTACTGAATTTTTGGATAGAGTTACGATTGGTTACGGGTGCAAAATGAACATGTAAAATAGCAACATATCAATAGGTTCTTATTCAATCTCGTGTCACATTCAGGACTTGCAGGTGTGATAATTCGTGGGAGTCTTTGAGTTCTTCTGAAGCATGGTCCTCCCTTCAGTATGACTGAGTACGATAGTTCTTATTTCATTTGGTATGTCCTCGACGGTGATTTTTTATTGATAAGCCCCGATCGAGTTGCTCGAGATTTTCTCGGGACCTCATAAAGCAAGGTAGGTATATTAATCCAACGCAGAACTATCAATAGGTTATATTTTCCTAGGCCCTTCACACAGGTAATGGATGAGATGTAACAAGTTTTTAGGCAAAATGTGTGTTCAATATAATATTCACAAGCGTTTTACAATTCAGACCACTTTTTCCGACTGGGTAATGTCTTAATGTGTTCAAGTAGAAAAAATCTCTTTAGAACTTGCAGAGTGAAGTATGTTTTGTGTACAATGAGACTTACAGAGAACACCTACAGCCGAATCCCCTATTTCCCAGTGGATCGGTCGTCGAATTTTGATGAATACCATAAAACTTAAGCTTCTTACATGGACACGCCGATACACGACCGAACATACAGTCGGACAGATATGAAACCATCAAAGTTCACTATAGTCTAGAATGTAAAATGGGAATTATAAATCAAGGCATTGGCAAATGAAATTGTGTTTATTTCTAATTATTGTTATAATTAAAATGTTTGAAAAATTACGAAAAGTTTTCTGACAGAGTGATTGACAGAAACTTTTTTCAAATTAGTTCCGATAAAATATGACGCTTTGGGCCCTACCCTGTTACAGTATTTTACCCTCTTTGTGTTATTATTACTATTATTATTTTATAAACAATTTTTTATCAAAGTCTATTGATTTTGTAAGATATTCTAGTGAAATCTAAATACTTTAAAACCATATGTACTTGTTTTTGTATTGTATGTACTTCTATGTTTTCGGTACAAATTCCTGAATGTTTCATTTAATAGTGGATAGTCTTCTCAGAAATTGTATTCCACTGAAAGATAGATATGAATTCAACGGTTATATCAATGCAAGTGCGCTCACTTTTTTTTTTTTTTAAAAAAATTTTGAGGGAAATTTCGTGGTCACAACAAGGAGTTATACCAACGAATTCATTTTCTCTTTAGGTGTGGTTGAGTTTTGAATCGGAACTGGCTTTTGTCTGAATTCCAAGGTGAGATTGTTTGGAATGTGATACATACTTTATTTCAACTCCAGGAACTGTTTCAGAACGAAAAAGGGAAATTTGTGAAGTCATTGCAATAACAACGAGAAATAACATATAGAAATAATTTTACGTCATAGGTTTATAATACCCTCTATATTGTGCCAATTTAGAAAGCTCTCGTGAAATTGTCCGTATTATTTGCTCATACCTACTACCTAGTACTAGAACGTACTTATGTCGACATGAACTGATTTTTGTAATTAAAAAAAAAAGTTGAAAATTCGTTTAAAATATTTATTTTATTACGAAATTTCTTTACAAGAATCTTTTATGAAGTTTTCTGAAACACCTTGATTTTAACGCTTCTTTATACGTATACGTAAACTGTCTGTACACATGTAAATATGTGGTTCAAGGCAGACGACAACCCTCCTTTGGATTGAGATGATAAATCCGTTGTTCCTCCGAAAATCAAAGATTCTAATAGAAAGGATGGATTCATCGGAATGCAATTTTCGGACATTTCAAATCAAAACTGATTAGCAATAATAACTAATTTTTTATCCTACCGGAATATTACTCCTACAAAATATTATGAACTATGAACTAGGATATTAAACAAATATGCTGAAAAATTTACGAAAATTAGATTGAAATATCCTAAAAACCGATAACGATTGCAAAAATTAAAAATATATGTGTAATGAGTAATAATAGTTAGAAAAAAAGATTCACCATATAATTTTAAAACAGCATCATCTTTGCTCCCAAATAATTCCAATTTCAAAAAATATCTCTGGAACTTGGTACTGTACCGAAAAAAGAAACAAACAGCAAACTACTGGGACTTGTTACTTGTCTCTTTCGTATTGTAACTTGTCAAGGTAACTAACTCAACTAATGTTATTGTAATGATTGTTGCAGATTGTCGAAACGCCAGAGCGATGGTTTCTCCGAAAAAATGTCATACATTTACCACACTGAATGATTTCTTCATATTTGAAGGTAAATACGCTCTTTACACTCAGTTTTCAGACGTAACTGTTGTGGTGAAGGTGAACCGAATGTCTAAGTCATTTTTATTTTCCTTACTCAACTCGCAACGTAAAGGGAAAGTGTTGCAGTCGTACTATTGAAGAAAAAAATGTGGTAGCAGGTGGCTGTGAGAGTTCACGCCCAACGCCCACACAGTTGTCACGGAGGGAGAATACGTTTTTTCATACGATGCCAAAAGATTTGATGAGGCGCGGATTTCCTACCTCACCTGAGTTCAAAGCTTCCAACCCAGAAACTGTTGAAAATGAACGACACAGTTTACATTGAAATCTCAAACGTTAAAGAACTGATGCCATTTATGATGCCAATTTTCTGAGGCTGATCTCGTAATGATATCGTACGGAGATGATTGTTCGATGGGCGAATGAATCCCATGAATCGCGATAGGAAGTTTAAACTATTGTCCCTCAAGATGTATGAATATCTTTGGATATTCCAAGATATTTCCTTTTGATTTATTATTTTCAATGATGCCCCGGAAAACCAAATCTTAAACCTCCTTCAAAATACCTTAGTCGGTTTTTGTTACAAGACACGTCGATTTGAAACGTAGATGGAAGGCTCTCCGCTGACCTACTCTTTCATCCAAAACTACCAAACTGTATTAAAGTCGGCTCAATAATAATCTTTTGATCAAACCCCGGCGCCATGTTCAATCAACCTCCACGGATAATATTAAAGGGTTGAATTATTAAAAAATGGAAATCTCAAAACTTTCGATGAATGCTTCTATGCGATACAGACTCCCGACTGATCTCATTCAATTGACGGAAGGAATTTCTATCTGACTCAAACAATAATACTGCCGGCTTACAGAAAGAGGGTAACAAAGAGTATTCTTGTTTGATTCAGAGAAATTAGTTTCGCGAATAGAATGAAACCACTCGGATTCCATCATGAAAAAATGGGAAGGGTTTTCCTCTCAGCGAGGACTGTGCGATAGATCTAAGAGCACGATTGGTACTACACTAATAAACTATCCTTAACGCTGTCTCACAAGCTTTAATTCAGCTACCAGCAGGGCGAGGAGAAGCAACGGAAGCAGTCTCTCTTGCTGTACAGTCCAGTACTCGTTGGAGGGCCATCTGACATAACAATATTACATCATTGTGTGATAATTTGCAACGTGCGTTCACCAAGTATTTCTGCACATCTTAATGCTTGAACCTCGTGCTCCCCTTACCATTTTTATTGAACGACTATTTCATATTTCGTACAAATATTGGGGTTGATGTTACTTCCAAATCTGAATCGCCTATCGAATTTCAGTTGGCGCAGTAACAATTTCTGCATGTCTTTAAGGGCTGACGTCTATTTTATGCAGAACCAACCTTCCTTTTCTCCCGCCCAATCAGCATCTCCGTAGCAGTTCAATTTCATTTCAATTAGTTAAATGAGTTTCAGTTTGATATTCAGCGTCTACTTCATACAGTCTCCTACCCTTTTCACTGCGTTCCAGTTAGGTTTCCAACGTGGTGCGATATAATCCGTTCCGCTGATGACATGTATGAACGGGAAGTTACTGCCAATATAATAAAGATCCTATAGCTCGACTATATTTAGTGTTATCTGGCAAAACATTGAAATCTGTGGAATAACCCAACCGTATTGTTCAATGATGGAATAGGAAACTCTTGGTATTGAAAAAGTTTAATGGAGGGAGGTACCCTCCTATTTTCAACCCTTTCATACGTTTGGTTATTTATGTAGTTGAATATTGTTTTGAATTAAACAGTTTTTCGTGAGAAAGCTATAAAAATATGTTTTTAATCATTTTCTTAATTGATACGACTTCCTTTTCGGGCTACACTGAGTTAAATTCTACTAGTGTTATGACAAACTGTTTCATAGGAAAAAAATGTATATATTTACGACATCGCTTTCATTGCTTTTAGCTGGTTTTGTAAGTAGCCTAGTCGCTTGGAATATGATACAAGATAAATTTTCTACTGCAAATCGATATGACATTGGCTCTTCCATTCTTCTAATCATTGCTTAATCCGATGTTCTTGGATTAGTTATCCTTATGTTCGGATAATTGTTGGGATATCTGCTCATTTGAGATCTTATCGCCTCCTATTGAGTTGGGATCACGGCCACGAAACCGGAGCAACGTCGCTCGATCGGTGCTGTGGAACGTAATGTGATGGGCGGTAGAGACCGATGGAAGCATTGCCTTTGTTTAGCGTTGGGCGGTGGCGGCGGATGCTCGCCAGGGGCGAATTATTCAAGAAGCCGACTCCTCTGGAAGCAGTTTGATTGCGCTTGATTTAAGAACAAGGGGATGGACGTAACGATATGAATGAGTGGGCTACCTACCTTTTTGCCCCGAGGTGTTTGGTGGGCCCGGCCGGCTCTGGATCCTTCTACCGCTATAATGGAGATGGCTTTCCCCTGCCGGGACCCGGAGAGAGTGACTCCTATCAGAGCTGTCCGCTTAAAAACCTCAGCTCTATTGTTCTCCAAGGGGTCTCCTTCTTTCTCGCATGGGTAAACTCCGGGGATTTAAGGGTTCTGTCTCGTTACCTCCCGGTATATTGACATTTAGTGACTTATTGCAGAGAATTGAGTAATTTTTTCAAAGCGCTATGGCTTCCAATTTGAGATTAAAACATTCCTAACATCTCTTAATGAAAAATTCCTTTTTGGCTTTTCATAAGTATTGAGAGTGCCTAGCTAACTGTGTACTGAGCTCTAATTGGGAGCTCCGAGAAACTATAGAATACAATAAAATAATTGCTCACAGGAACGAAAACAAAAACTAGTCAAATAACCGATAACAGAAATATATATCCTTGGGTTTCACATTGAGCTCCCCACAAAAATAGCCTTGTGCTTGGGATAACGGTACATACGGTTTTACCAGGTGTCCGATGTTTCACTAAGCTGTCGGGGCGAATATTGAAAGTCGCTGAAGGCGTCAAATGCGCGCTTTTCAGAGAACGAACAGCAAGTGTTAGGGACAGTTCTGAGGTAAGGTCAACAGTAGCTTCATCTGCAAGAGGGACAGCCTGTTAGAATTGATCCAGAGGGGCGAAGGAAATTGTGATCCGAAACCGTTTACGTGATCAGACGTACGTGTGTGGTAATTTTTTTTTTTTTTTTAAGGTGCTCGCTCTAATCTCAGCAATTCTTGACCGCTTATTTAGATTCTTTCTCTGTAAGATCCCAATCTCAGTCTGTTAGTGCAACAATCTTAGGAAATTTGGAATTCCACGACGAAACTTAAAAAATGATTGGGTGATTACCGGAATAAAGGTGTGTTCGTTTACGATAAGTGCTAATATTTTCATCTATTTCCCTGATTCTCCATAACCTTCATTTAGATGTACTACAACAAACAAGCCAAAAAATGCTTGTGCTTAGTTACAAATATGTTTTTAATCTACCAACCCTCGTTCATAATGTGCGGGTTTTTAATCCATATTACCAAACAACCACTGGTGTAAACCCGAAATCAACATTCGATAACGTACAAAATATTACACGAAGGTTTGCTGTTTTAGTTTTAGATAATCCTTCTGCGCAGATCACTCATTTATCGATCATTATGGAATGGAGTCCATGGTTACACATTGTATAAATATCAGTGCTTGAGCGTGAATCAACTAAAAGAAAGCTAATGAAATGGAACTATTGGAGATTTGCACAGAATACTGGCAACGTTTTTTCTTTGAAATGGTTTCCCACAACTTCGTAGTCCTGTGATTCAGTTTGAATCCACACGATCCTCAAATCCCTACTACATACGCGAATTTTTTACTAAGTCTCCAGGTTCATACGAACTTGAAATCCTTATATGCAGCATTTTGCTGCCGTCGTTTTTAGTCGATTTTGATGAAATGTTCTGGGAATGTGTCATTGTAATTATCTGCTACTTCATGATGGTGAAGCGACCGCCCTCCAACCTCTGATGTTGATTTACATATAGTCCTCTTCCCCTCCATCTGGCCAACTGAGGCCGGTCATTCCCTTAGACCGCTTCCCAGGATTGAAATGATGGATGCTGATGGGTGTCTCCATTTCCGGAATGCGGTCGATGTGCCTCTCCTTGCGCATCCTCCAACAATTTATAAACGCAAATATTTGCTGGTCATTGCACAGAGTGAAGATCTCATGGGTATTACGGATTGTACATTATACAACTTCCCTGGCGCCCAAACATTCTTTTGAAGAGCTTTCGCTGGAAGAGCTCAAGAGAGTTCATGTTTGCTGCAGTCAGGGTCCACGTTTCAGAGCCATATATAAGCACTACGTCTTGTAGATAGGAAATCTTGAAAATTTGGGATTATTTCGAAACTTCAAGTGGGCTGCCAATAGAGACAAGTTTTTTCCGCTGCTGTGTTCAAAAGGCCTGCAAAAATCTATTGGGTCTTCCACGAGACTGTTTCGAGGAAGCGATACGGTTGGAGGATTTGCCGGGTAGGATTTGACACCTGCGTTTCGCGCTTGTCAGATGGCAATGAATAATGAGACGGAACTCCCGCGAGGGATAATTGTCAAATCTCCCCTCTCCTCGCCACCCCGCCACCACTCCAATAATATGGTTGGAGGGGAAGGGAGGAAAAAAGATTTCCCGCTCGCATCTGGCGAAAGGGGATTAAAGTTTGTTGACATGTTTTGAAGTGGGCCGGCTCCTAAATTGTCCCCCCTGCCCCCGCTGCTACCGCCCCTCCGTGGATTAGGAGGATATTACTTTTCAAGAGGCCCCGCCGCGTGTTGCGGGGTTTGCTCCTCGCACCCCCTTCCCATCCCCGACCTCCCCGACGACCGCAAGGATAATTAGAGTCGCCTCTGCGGGGATATTCGTTGTCGTTTGTTAACGATATGTGATAGGGGCTGATTTTCTTTTTCCCTTTCCTTCATTCAAATCCCGCTCAATCCCTCCCCGCGAGCCCAATCAATTTGTCCCCTCCAGCCGTCTGAACGATAAAGTTTTCTTTGACAACCCCCTCCAGATCAGCCTTCATGTCATGCAAGTTATACATATGTACATTTCTTTCAACCTGACAGATCGTTATAACCGCCCCCCTTCCCATCTCTTTTCGCGGTTATAGTAAACAGTTCAGACTACGGCTGCCTTAGCTGAAGTAATGACGACGTATCGATTATTTAACTCGATGGGGAATGCTATGGGTTAACTTTCCGGCAAAAACCCAAAAATTAATATGGACTATACACAAATAACAGCCATATAAAAGTATGAAGTTCACGTGGTATGAATAAACCTACTGCAATATACATATATCGCAGTGGGTGACTAGTCCAATGTGAGTTATAGGGGTGAAGTATCGACCGAGCTCGTCCTCTGGTAGGTATTATTTTTTGTTTTGACTATTTCAATCCTTTAGCAGGATCCCATGTTGTTACAGAGTGAATTCCTCTTGGTAGTTGTGTACGTTGAGGTATAAATTTGCTAAAGTTTTGGTTCCACACGGTTTTTGTCTTGTTTTTGACCAAATTTTTGGTGCACATCATCTATGAGGTGATAGGGCTGACTGGAAGTTAGGACCATCTAGAGTCCACGTGAGAAAGCTCGTTTGATGGGGATCTTTGATTGATGGATTTATACATAAATTCAAGGGCTTTTATGACTCTTAGGTAGAATGGACGCTGCGTATTTTGAATGTACGCACCTTCAAACGTAAAATGACAAAGTTTTAGAGGGGGAGAGAGGGGGTATAATAAAATAATAATAAAAAACTACCCTCAAACATCAAAAGTATTCGAAGTTTCGATTTTCTTAAATTTCAACCAATAATTATTATCTTACAGGGTAGATTGATCAAAACACCGAGGTAATTGGCACATCCTGGATTTATGTATGATTTTGAGAAAAATTTCATAAACTTAGATAGTACGTACAGGTAGTTTCAGCAAAAAGCTTCGGGTTTTTTTTATTTTTATATTTTAAATTCGATGTTTGAATCGAATAGAACTACCCTGAAACTTAAATCAACACTTTAGGGTTGATATGCTCTTGTTTTCATATAGCACCTTTTTTGGATGTTCTCGTCGGTATCTTTCAGCTGACGAAGCAAAACAAGTGAAATTGCTCATTAATAGAGGCTCTTATAACTAAGTGACATTTCTCTGACTCGTCAAGATATTCCAGCTTGAGGCTACACCCATATTTTGAAGGAGTCTCTGGAATACTGATTGTGATGGAAGATATGGGGTCTGACTATGTCGCTCATATCTGCCCAAACTCCCCTATTAATTTAAATTATGGGGACAAGAGTTGATTTTGTTTTTGGTCTGTTCTCCACTTTACACTTCAAGTGGAGCGCCGATTATCTCAAGTGTTCGAACGGACATTGATGAGCCCTTCGGGATAACAAACTCCGAAGTGGGACTCGGGGTCTGCGGTATCACCGGAAAAGACCCCAAACTCGTAACGGGGCGACAGTTTGGGAAGTCGAGAGCGTTACGGAGGATCGATGGGCGATAAATTTTCACGAAAAGCTGAGACCGGCGCAACATCTATCGGGACCTCCTGCTGACGTCAGGCTGCTTCGAGCGGGAGCGACCGTGCGTTGAACCGTACACTGACAATGTCTTCAATCTCGAGGGCATCCTCTGATATGAAAGTTACCAATCAAAGGGAAGCACATTAGTAAATGGATGTGCCGTAAAACCGAGCTGTGGGTTTTATGTGGACCACCCCCCGTTTAGGGCCCAAAGATTCTTATTAATTCCCGTTTATTTCGCTTTCTTGTATACGAAAGATGAGGAACACGACTAACACAGACCAACCAGATATATAATTTAATATATAGACAGATACATAACACCAAACATTTCCAATCATGATCATATGAGCGAGTTTTCCTAAATTACCGTATACCTTTGTATTAAATTTAGTTGAGATTTGAACACTTTTGTGTACAACAAAATTTCAACTATCGCTATTGCCAAAAAACTTGTTCTAAATACTATTATTCTATTCAAACAAAGATTTTTTTAAATTTTTGGCATTTGGATTTATTTTTCAGCACCTACTTATTTAATGAAATTCAAGTAAAATTGTCAGCATAAATATAAGCCTCAATTTCAAATGACCAATTCCATTGTTGATAGAAGGAATATTCTGTTAAAAAAAAAAATTAAATCAACCGTTTATAGTTGTTCTTTTTTGTAGTTATTTTGAAATTTGACCAATTGAATGTTCTCAAAAAGTGTTGTCCAACGAATTCATCTCTTGTTGTCTCTTGTGTTGTATGATGAGTGATTTTTTGGAGCGAGAACGCAGTTTTTATCTCAATCCTGCAGAGTTTTCGTCTGGCATGACATGTGAATATATATCCATTTAAAAGTGTCGAAATCCAGGAAAGATTTCAGAATGCTTCAAAACGGATTTTGATGAAGAAAATGTTCGAAATTCTTATTTCAAAATTCTAGGAGCCATTTCAATAGCTCCATTTTTATGAAAATTCGCTTAATGGTGTTGTTTGTTGCAGAGCGGATAGGGTTGGTGTTGTGGTTGTCCGCTTTCAGGTTTAGTTTCTTATTTATAGCTCACATATCTGTTTTCTAGCTAGGTTTGAATGTTGAAATCAGCATTTCAAAAATTCTAATCAATTTTTATCTTTTAACTAGTCTTTCTATGTATTATGAGGTGCAGAATCTGAATTTGAAACCTGATATTGGCTGCCATCTTCCATTCGACGGAAAACAGCTATAAAAGTGGCAAAGTACGCACAAAAAAACACCGTTTCATACATTTGTAAATGCAGTTTTTGAAGAAAACAAACGGCAGATAGAAAGAGTCTGATTCCAAAATCGGATTCAGAATGAAAAATCCTGAAAGAGTTGCTCTCTTTGATTTGTCAAATCTCAAAAAAGTGTTGGTTGTTTGTGTTTCATGTGATAATTTTAATTTGTTCATCTCAAAATTAAAAATTTCCCTCTGTTTCCCGTTGAATGGAAGTTAGCGAAAATTCGGATTCCCCACCTCATGAAACATAGTGGTTGGTAGCCAGAAAAGGGGTATATACACTCTTTCTCAAGAACTGGACATGATAGCGAAAAATAGGTTTCAGATTTGGATTCAGCACACTAAAACCTCAACACCAACCCTTATTTCCTCCTCCCAAACGACACCTTTTTCCTTTTGGCCTGTGTAATTTATTCAATGGAATTGGTACAAATGCCTGAGAGTTCAAATTTGAGAGTTCAAAATATGTTTCTGAGATACATAGCCTTCAAACAGAATCACCACCATGTGAAATTAACTGCAACCTGTTGCTCATTACCTGTGGGTTGTTTCCATTCACCAGAAGACCACATAAACTCAAAAGTGGCAGAATTAACTGCCGTGCACTATTGGGGGAAATTAGTTTCCTTGTCCGTCGTCCCAATGCTAGGTCATCGATGTTCTTGTATGTGCTATTTTGTATCTCTAACAATTTAATGAAATGGGCCCTAGCGAGTTCTGAAAATTTTATACTTTCTTTAACCCTGATTTTGATGTTTTCACCCATTGATTGACCACCTTAAAATTAATGGTTATATCATCTCCCATTCCTTTTATTGCAGTTCTTCACATAATTTAAAACATACCCTTCCTATTCGTTCTGCAATGTCTTGTACTTTTCCATTACTTACCATATTCTTATCATTAGTATATTTTCCGTTTTTTATCTATTTCGCTATGCCTTTTATATGCTCACAATCGCAACAATTGGGCTTGCCAATACTCTCGAAATAAGCTTGCTTTTAATTACTTTCCCAACGCTATGCATGGCCCGTATTGTTGGGGAAGGTCTTGGATCACTCATATCTGACACTCACCACCATTTCCGGCACTGAAAATCCATACTAAGCACGTCTACAAAAAATACATTCCACCTACTATAATATGATATCATTGGCATATAATGCCATCACTATAATATTCTTGTAATTTTAAAATCTTGAAAGACGATACATTCTGCTAGGTTTCAATAACCACAGAAAGAACAGTATTTTCTTTTGTAGAATAAGTTCCGTTTATAAGAAACATCCGGTATTTTATGTGGGGGAAAATCGTACAAATTATAGTAGCTTTTTTAGAACATATAGAAGTTGACGCCTTCTTAAAACGAGAGAAAATTGCCTGGGTTTGTATTTTCCAGGTTTAATATGAGGAAAAGGTATAACGAAGGAAATAGTAATAGGTAGTATTGTTGCGAAATATTTTAATACTCCAAAAAGGTTATTCCAACCTCATCGATAACAGAAAAAGGAAATGAATAGGTCCTCTACGTGCAATTGCATTTCCTGCGACTGCATAGCTTGTTTTATAGATTTACAAAAGCAAATTTATGATATATAATTGCCTTTTAGTAAATAGTTTAGCTATATTAAACACATTGGTAGGTGGAGTTTCAGGTGGTAAGGACAGCGTATACATTTACAGGAAAGGATACATTTGTACTCACAGCACTGCTTTTGCTGAAAAATTAAATTGTTCAAATGTCGAAATAGTTCTAAAAAAAACCAACGAAAAAAGTTCTAAAAAAAAATTGAGCAACTAGCAATTCAAAACGATAAAAAATAAACTGAATGGATTTGTGCTCAAAAATTTTGGCTCGCTTTGGCTTGCTTGTTTTTCTCAGTCGATTACAAAGATTCGTCATTGAAAGTTATAAACCAATATACATATAAAATAAATTAATGAATGATGTTAGGTTTTGATTGATGTTAGGGATTGGTTTAAAATGTTCAACGAATTTGACTAGAGACGAATGAACGGCCGACAAGATAGCGCCAGTATTGGTAGAAGAAGGAGAAGGGGAGTAGGAAGAGAGGGAATCTTCAATCGTTCTAAGTGATTCTCAGGTAGCGTAGGGGTAGTAGTTTTTCAGGCGGTAGCGGGGTGAGGGGTATCTTTGAAGAGAAAACCTGAATCAATTTCAGATATTGGTGAAACGGGCGGCTGACTCCTTCCGATTGGCGTCTATTGAAAAGAAAAGGCCCAAAGGCGAAAGCGAAGGGGTGAAATAAATTTGGAAGAGAGGCATAGATCTCCTGAGCAGCAATTCCACATAAAACAGAAGGAGGTTCGCAGGAGATGGTGGTTATGTGGGAGGGCGGATGGAGGATGGAGGAGGGTAGTGGTAGCGCACTCTACAGATGAGGAGGATTGCTCCGGTGACCGGCAATATACCTTGAAAGCTCCCACCCCGTTCGGCCACAAACATATGGTTCTTTCCCCCTTCTTGTCTCTCCATGGCCTCCTCTCACTCTCTCCACTCTTTAAAACTTGCATAGAGTCATACTTTATCGCCGACTGAGGGTCTTCCTTTAAGACAGGTCGTATCCCCCCTCCTCACGCCCGCCCTCAACCTATTTTATTATCCCCTCTATGGCTCCGTTACTTCCGCCATAAACTACCTTATCCATCCTCTTTTATCTATACATCTGTTTGTCCACAATTGATAGGGGAAATTTTCTCTCCTCTCGCGTTGGAGGTTGTCCTCTCTCTTTTTTTCCTCTCCGTTCCTTCGTGAGGGTGGAATAATAAAGAATGGTCTTAACAGCCCAACATCCCTTAAAATGAGAGTGAAACGCTTCAGGGCACCTCTCTCTTCATCTCCCATAAGCCCCATCCAATAACTCTAAACGAACTAATAGGTGCGCCTATAGAACTGACATTGTTGGAAGAGTTTATCTCATGTTACGGCCAAATCATGTTTTCTTCGTGTGCATCAGAATCTCTTGTCATCCCAGACTACTGAAGAACTGGACTCATCGTGATCAGCTCCTGGAGTGATCATCCCAGTCGCCTTGGTGGGAGCAGTCACCTCTGCATCACTAACTGCAGACAGCCTCACTCACAATTATTGCTATGACTACTATCTTCATCTATGATAAGAGATGCAGCTTCAATTTAGAAATAACATGTAACATAAATGAATCATTTAACTTTCCACTGTTTCCCTGAACGATTTCTCTTTACCCTTGGAACTTTGGGGAAATAACATCTAGTCTTCAATAATAACTAAAAATACGAATAATTTTAATTCAATTTCACTTTCATTACTTTGGTATAAAATGGCTAACAAGATTTTGATGTAAAAAAAAAAAAAAAAAAGTGTATTCTGAATTGGAATAAAAAGCCTTACATAAAAACTATTAGCCCCTGCCGAACTGGAAAACACGGCCTGTTCTAACGCATGGGTTCATTATTTTTGAATAATGCATGATTGCGTTGGTCATGGTGGTTTTAATGTGGTCACTTTCAAGTTTGGAAATGGCGATTATTTCCTGAGAATGACTAATGAATTTCTACGGATCTGAAACATATCTGAAACGATTTTCCCTATAAAATTACTAGAGAACGACATGTGTGTCAGTAGAAAAACCTAAAATTGCAGATTGCACATTTTGAATCTACTCACCTTCATAAATAGTGACAACGTTTTATGGGTTGTTATAACAATTTTCTGCTATGCGGTTTTGAATGATTATTATTGAAATTAATAAACCAAAAATGTTGGCACACTGCTTAATATTGTAACACGAAGAACAGAGGAAAATGTTGAAAGCGATGTGTTGACTCTAGTCTTTTCCGTTCCTGAAATTAATTTGGTAACGTTATAGTTAACGTCTGAATCTTGGGAAAAAATCGAATTTGCGTCGGTCAGAACATAGTTTTCTTGCCATGCGGTTGTGATACGCATTTGATGAATAAAAATATCTCTTAATCCCTCCACTCAAATTTATTATACCGGATTTTGGATATTAGTCAAAATTGAATGTTAGTTTGAGAGAAAATGTAAGTGGGGGACGTTAATGACGTTTATTGCTCTTAGTTACCTGCTTTACAATGAGGAAATGTTTTTATTATATTCGTATATTCTTACCAGGTATACACGTCGGGAATCATTTATTATCCTTCAAAATGTTGTTCAGTATTGGTTTCTGACACTCCTTACCACCCATGTGATACAGTAGATGTTTTGCGTGAAACGTTTGTCTTTCGCAATTTAGTGTGTTCCAGTAAGCGTGTCCATCGCAACATCCCATTGCAGCAGCTTGGCCTCAAATTGGTTACAGTGAAATACGGCGACTCAAATTAGACGCGAGCATAGGGGAGGTCATCGAGAAGGGTTTATTCTGTTTGAAATCATCTCCTCTCTATGAGAAGGCGGGAGTGAAAAGAGACGGTTCCAGAGGATGGGGGAGAGAAAGAGAGACAGGGATAGAGAAGAGAAGAAGGGCCTCCGACGAGCCGAGTAATCAAAAAGTAAACGGTCGTAGAAGGCCCAGCCGAGAGAGTTTCTAATGACCCAGAGTAAACGTGGCAGCAACAATACAAAGCTGATGGACAAAGGGGGGCCTTAGCACGCTTCGACAATGGGCCCCCGCATTGTGATCACCGGTGAAATATGGGTACATCTAAAGACACAGTTGAATGCACCTCGGCCTCAACACCGATCATTAAACCTCACGGATTCTTATTATCATGCAAATAAAATGACGAGCGTCTGGGACCTTGAAAAGGCTTTCGAGAAACCTGGGCAAATCGCGGAGGGGAAAACGCTCGACGTGTTGGCGACGCTCGGGCAGGCGGAGGGGCCGCAGAATTCGGTCTGTCGGGTCCCGGATCCGGACCGTGAGCTTGACATGGACGAGGGACATTGGGGCTAGAAGCAATTCTAGCGGGAAAAAATTAATTTCACCAAAACTTGAATTCCTCCGCCAGGTAGTAAACATAAATACCCAGTAATATCATAGCTCTCCTTTTCGAGGGTACTGATCTGATTAAAGGTCATCAAGGGGTACTGAACGCGATTGTTTTCCTGCAGTTCAGGTATGACAGTTTTTAGGTCGTCCCTCTGAAGCAAGGCAGCAAGTGAGTGGATGCAAGTCGCAAATTTCAATTAAGGAAGTTTTTATTTCAACATTCTTGGAGTATTCGCAGTTGCTTCATTTTCCCAGAAAATTCGCTTAGAGGGGATTTTTTTCAACATTTTAAGGCATCGAAAACTCGGCAACTTCTTTATTTTATAATAAACTGATGAATTAGTGGTAACCAGTGGAAGACAAATTTCCCGCTCTACAACTTTCATGTGTGGCCAACGTTTTTTGACGTGCAAAATTGAAAAATAAGTTGAAAAATTTGTTTTCTTAAACAAAGCATTGTGAAGGAGTGATTTTGGTTATAGGAGTTGGGGATTCGGAATCAGCTAAAAATTTCGCACAAGAATAGTTCATAAAATAATGTTTAACAAAATACATATAGGCATATAGGTACAATAATGGTTGAAGCGTCAGAAAACATATCAGCGATGTCCACTCAGCCCAACTTTTCAGTACCGGTGGTTTTTGGTTCATCATTCTCAACAATAATCCTTTGTAATCGTTTTGCGAAAATTGCTTTGTAACTCCTCTCAAACTTTTACATTTCAAATCTCAAGCTTAGATTTAAAATGTGCAGTATCAGCACGGCGATGTCCGTACAGTATGGCCAAATGGTAGGCTTTGATGAAAAGCCTCCAATCGTAAGAAAATTATCACTAATTTGTTTATTTATTCATTATTTTCTAGTCGCTTAATTGATTGGGAGGGAGTTGGAAAAAACAAATTACTATCAAACAGTTACAATTGGAAAAAGTAGACAACAATTCTAAAATAAATCAATGAAAAAATTATTGAATAGGAATTCAACTTTTTTAATTAATGAATAAAGTTTCACTTTGGTAAAACAATGTTTAACAATATCTATTAATTAGTAACAATTAATTAAATATTGAATTAATTAATTAATTATCGTTGAATAATGTTAGATGACTAAAAAGCAGAATCAATTTAAAAATATACACATCCATCTACAATTAAATACGAATCTTTAGCGTTTTATTCTGCCCACCGAACCAGAACAACCCGAGTTTTCACAGGCAACAGAAAATTAAGGAGGATATCCAGTAGAAAGAGCGAAATTCATAATCAAATCACATAATTGACGTGAATCTGCATTGTTAATACGATTTCAGAAATGAACCGCAGTTCATACGGCTGCAGCCGAACCTGGGTCTGATATTTTCGGGGGGCCTTTTGTAGCAACTGAACATTATTTCAGTGCCAGAAAGAGATAAGGCGAAGTTAGGTGCCATTGAAAACTTTCAAGACAGAAAGAATTCTAGGTATTTCGACGTAATATTCAATACCGTGATTATCAACTCCCGATTCCCCAGTCAATATATAGGACTGAGCGTGTGTCTCTCTTCGACGTACAAAAAAAGACGTGTAGAGAAAAACTGTCTTTTCCAGATTTCAGCAGTAGGTATCTCTGCAAAAATGAGCGCAAAATTGATGTTTCTTTTTAACAGTATTGCAATAAGGTGGAACAGCAACACTCGTATCTCTGTTAAATACAAAATAACTTAAATACACTTGCATATGACAAATACGATTATAGATCTTCACTCTGTAATAGGATATTCACTCTGTAGGTCCATGAATGTTTGAAAAACCGAAAAATTAAGATTTGAACGATTTCGATATTGTAGATATTTTCCCGTTCGCCGTAGGGGGCATTGACGTGAGAGAGAAAAAAAATCCGTTTTTCTCGCATGGCGTCCAGTTGGCCTTAACGTCTAACCAGCCCGATAGAACAGATGATTTGGACCGAAAACGAAATTTTTTTTTTTTTTTTTTCAGCGAAATAGGCAAGTGGCAAGTCGTAGGATGCAATATCAGATGAGAAGGGGTTTCAGATTCGTAGAAATGCAGCCAAAGCAAATAATCGAAATTACCGAATCTAAATGTGATCTCCGCGCCCCTCAACTTTTCAATGACACTATTCAAAAATAAACTTGTTCGTCAGAATTGGCAGCGTTTTATTTTTTTAGTTTAATCTTCTACGCACTGTGCCCATTTATAATAGAGTAAACAAGGATGTACTTCAAGATCTTTTTCTATTCCGTTTTTGACGCTGCACGCAGCCTGTGATGTACCTACGAGATAAGCACAAGTTGAAGCACAGGGGGGTTAGGGCTCTTCATCATGGAAGATGAAGCTGACGGTGATGGAAAATAACTACCCACGCACTTGGCAGACAGTTTTTTCCTTCGGCTAAAGGCGCGCCGCCAAAGGGGCGATCCGACTATGTCGAGATGGACGAATGTGAGTGGATCCTCTGGAGGAGGTAAACTAAACTCATAAGTGATGACTCGGTCCTAACTGGCCCTCAAGTGCTCCGAACTCTCGAGGACAATGTGACGGCCTCGAGGGCCATCGAGTGATGGAGGGCCGACCTACAATAACAATCAACAAAAACAATCGACGCACATCACCAACATCTGACTAGTCCGCTGGAGGACTACGACACTCAGTGGATAAGACCCGATTTAGGGCGATTAAAGCCCATGAATCCAGGAAATCGACGAAATGAATCTCTATTTGGCAACTACGTAGAATAGCTAACGGGTGATCGTGACTCATTCCAAGTAAATAGATCGTACATGTACACCGATCCCTCAGCTGCCGTAACAGGGCAATTAATCAATTTCCAGTTTTTCTGGACAAAAAACGAAACACACACACACAAAAAAGCTAGGGAGACGACGGATGTCAACGGACGGCGAACAAACGTTGCAAATTTTGAAACTACACAATTCGTAACAGAGAGACAAAGTTCGGGGGAGTGGGGCCCGCAAGTTTATGTGTGATTTGGATATCTGTGAAGTCTCTGGTAAGGCGATTTAGGACTCGAGAGAATTTTTAATTCTCCGTTCGAAATGTGGGTCATATGTACCGAAGGCGACAACTTTGGATAAAATAATTGATAAGGTAACCTGCGGTTTTTATTTTCAACAGGCGTACACCTTACTAATGATGCTTGCTGCATGACAAAATACACTTAGTGTGAACTCATCGATGAGGTCTCTTTCGGTGTCAGAGCTGGTGGATCGTATGTAAGCTGAACTAGTTGTAGATGTTTAGGCCGTGATATAGAGGCCTTATCGATCCTCGAATTATCCCCACGGTAAACCGTAACGCCTTCATTATACGTAACTACTACCCACACATGCGAGAGTACGAACGGAGGTGTTGATCCAGTCACCATTACATTATACATTCAGCCCCTTCAGGTGTTTGTGATTCATTGTTGTTTCCACGGTAACCTGATATCGTTGCGGTTTTATTTTGCGTCCCCCTCCCATCAAGGGAACGTAGAAAAGAGAAAGGAAGCCACTATCAGTTACTGAACCCTCGCCGTTTCTATCATAGCCGACTAATGAATTATTTAAGATACTTGACGTCTTGTAGGTCTTTTTTTAAGGGGAGGCACCTATCTGTAATTTATGCTTGGGAGACTTGTTATGCAAATGTCACAATGATCGCTGGTGTGACCAAAGTGGGGACGCTGGAGCGACTGATAAATTTCTATTGTAATTGAAGCCTGTGATTCGGGAGCGGATTTCAACATCATTCCCACCTGAGCTAATTTCAACCATCCAATAGCTACAGCTTCCGAAATCCGTAAGATGGTTCTGGCTGGTCTTGTATTTATCCCTTAACTGTATTTATTTCCTAGCTAGTGACTATACATTAATTTCTCACTGTTACGTACTTCCAACGCTGGTGTGAAACTTGGCTTCTTTGTTTGTAGCAATTAGCGTCAACTTTGTCTGAAGTCCGTAGATACTTGGTCTTAGACATGAATAATTGCAAATATCAATATAAAGCTGAGGTATGCCTTAGGTTTTGGTGATTTCCTGTTGAAATGGGATACCTTCATATTCCTAACTAATTCTACACTGTAATGCCCTATAGGGTTTCCATGTTAATTTACTTTTTACAACTCCTTCTCTGAATAATACATACCCTCTACCCTCCCCTCTCAATTTTCCTTGACCACCAAGTCGTAAAAACGAGTAAATAAAAAAATTGGAATTTTAACAATTGAGTTTTACACCCATTCTCTTCAACATTTTCACCGTTAAAACGAGATTTTTCAAGTCAGTTGTGCACTTTATATGGACCGTACGGCAGAATGATTCTATACACCTTGAAAAGTGAAACGACAAAGTTTTGATGGGGCTACGAAAAAATGTATGATCTATTGATTACAAAGGATTATTATTGAAAATAATAAAACAAAATAAACTATTACTGAAAAAACATTAGGTAACCCACCCACTGAATGACAGGTCTTGCGCGCCTTCCTGAGCATTTCATTAGAAAAAGCCATTACTTTAATTTTCGATTTAACAAATTGCTAAATATTGATTAATGGCAAGGAAGGCCCACCCAGAGTGGCCTGATTTTCCAACATTTATCACATCATGAGACAATTCACAGACAGGATCTTACCGCATTATTGAGTCTACCTCTACCTGTAGTAGAAGCTTTGTAATCACTTTCGGCAGATGAACAATTTTCCTCTCTAAAATCAAAATTTCCGCTCTCGTTCTGAGTGTTGGTCCATTCTGAATAACTTTCGTTGCGTATGGCTGTGTGTCTGTCCATGTGCCAAAGGACCCTCGATAAGAGCCTATTTCCTACAGTTTCCATCCGGTTTTGATGACATTCAGCGAAAGTGAGGGTTAGACTGTAAATAGTTTCTCACGATTTCCGCTGCTTAAAGTCAATATACTGTCTGCTCATTCGCAAACGAGAAATCCACCAAGCATCACCGTCTCAAGTTCTAGTGGCACGACTGCACTAAAATTGTCGGGGAGTCGGGGAAGTACGATTTTATAATCTCATATCCATTTCAACGAGATAGCGTCATTAATAGCAGTTGTGATTGTGAAATCCGTGTAACTAGCCTTTTCCTACAGTTTTGGTCACATTTAGATGACATTTTTTAGAGAATGTGCGGATAGCATAATAAATTAAGAATATTTTTTCCTAGGTTCTAGTTATCCAATCACGCTAAATTTTTATGGTAGTCGGGGTAGGACCGTTTAATAATCTCGTATCAATCTTGATGAGACCGTATCATCATTCTAGACGATATAGATTAGCACCTGCAATACACATCGAGTAACCTTTGAAGGCGTCAATGTATACCGCGAAACATTTCCCACAACATTTCTGTCCCGTGAATCGTAACAAGTTTACATTCCTACATCTACTCCTGCATTTTACGTCTTTCTACGCTATCTACAACATTTCAAATGACCTGTACGTTCATATAACCTGGAAGAGGAAGCTATGTGCCACACCCAACTTGGCAGACTCTTGTTACGCTCTACAACTTTATTTTTATCAAAATTTCTGGATGAACAGTAAATGAATGAATAGGAAATGTATTCCGAAAAAGATAGAAAGAATTTTCAAAAGGTAGCATATATGGAATATACCCCACAACCGAAAGGCATGCCTTACGATAACCCTGTTTTAGGAATCATTCGAGAAAAACGTTAAAAGTTCCCGTTATATTTATCATGATCGTTTGAGCGAATTCATCAATTTTTTTCGTATTATATTTGTGTTATATACAGATGAAATTTGAGCACCCCTTGAGCAAAAAAATTTTAACGACCAATTTGAATGCGGGAGGAATTTTTCTAAATATCATTCAATAATTTAAGATTTTGGATTGAAAAAAAAATTGTTGTTGAATTTTTATCGGTTTTTATGATATTTTAGTGAAATTGAAGTACACTAGGTTTTCGGAATAAGTTCTAGCATTAAATTTATAATTACCTACTTCATGGCTGATCAACTATTTTTGCTCAATATTCTGGGAAAAAACATAAATCGGACAATGGTAACCCATTGTTTGTGTAATTTTTTTCGTCATCTTTTGTGATTTTATAAACAAATTTCTTGGAACATGACCAATTTATTGTGTTTCGGGCAATTGCTATAGCTTCATTTTATAAGAAAATTTGCTAATAAAATATTAAATTTCAACTGTATTTATAAGGCCTCCAATTCTGAAATTTATTCATTAATTTATGATACAGGCAAAGACCAATACAGCATTGAAATACACTTAATGTTACTATATAGGTAAGGAAAATTGAGACAGTCGCTTATATGAACAATACAGAACAGAATACAAAACTATGTAAAACATGAGTTGGACAGAAATATACAATTTAACACTCAAAAACAGTAGAGCTCTACGTTATTCAACATCTTACTCCACACTTCTTCAGGTGACTCTGAGAAAAAGTCCAAGTCCGGGAACATTTCAATCACATGGTTCAAGGAGGGTGCCAATCTACGAGCTGGCCAATTGTTGAGATAATTAGTGAGAAAGTTATCCAAAATAGGCTTGAGGAACGGAAACCAGAGCCAGAGTCCACGAAATTCAAATGGCCCAAGAGCAGTGGAGTCCACTGGGCCCAGGATCAGTCTATGGAAAAATGGATGGCAGATGAGGACAATGATTTCAAAATCCCAAACCTTGTCCGGAAAATTACTCCCAATTTTCAGTGCCTGCTCCTGGACTACGGGGAAACGCAGACTGGCCGCCAACCCCCGTGGAAAGCCGGATCCGTCGAACGTTCGATCCCCTCATGACGCCCGTGAATAATGCAGAAGAGGGGAGAAGATGCTCTGCGATAAAATCTAACGGTGCAGGGCCGGACGGCACCTGACCCCCCAAATGCCGCGCGTACCGACGCAAACCACCACATACCGCCGGCCGCTGCAATGAAAAATTCAAAACTGCCAAGAAACCTCCAAAAAACCACTTCATCCCCCTCAGCGCCCTCGTCAACGAATCATAGCATTGTTTCAATAACTCATATTCCTCGTTATAAATTCAGTTCGGAAAAGAGGGAGATTGAAATTACACCACTCTTGAGACCTCAAGGGCCCCATCCCGTAGTTCATGCCGCCCTCACCATCTTTTCTTGCTTTTTCTTTCATTTTTTTCTCTATGTTTTACAGCCCCCCTTCCCTCTCATCTTTCCGTCTCCTATTGACTTATATGCATCAGGGGAAGTGGACGATCTAGACCATAAAGTTTGGGTTAACGCGGTCAAAGTTATGTTTATGGGCGAGCGCGGCAGTCACAAAGGCCGTGTGTTGGACCAACAGATGCCACCCTCGACGGCGGTCGAATGATGTACTCCGAGGATTTCTCTCATTGACTGCTTTCGAGGCAGGCAATGTTCATCCTGAACTGTGACTCCTCCGATGACTGAGCAAATAATAAGTTTTGCTTTAGTTAGTTTTCTTTAAATTCTACTTATATTCAAATTAGAGAGTTTCAGTGACCATCGATGCATCGCGAACGTATCTGTATTCCGTGGGCGGATGCATAATCAGCAGAAGTACCCAGAAGCTTCCAGCACCTAAATGCGTCAGCTATATCGCTTTAATAGCGAACGAAAGGATTTCATAGCCTTCCCTTATTGACATTTTCTGTGCGAGAAGCTGGATCTACGAGTTGGAAAGCAGTTGAGCGTGTGTTTTTTTCCCGTTTTCATTACATGCAAAAATTCTTCACTCCCGTCAAGCACACAATATCTTCCAAAACAAGATTATCTAAACACACTAGCTTAGATAGTTCCTGCGAGTCTTCGGAGGGCGAAATAAAGGCTGTAAAGCCATCGACTCGTTACCTACATTTCAGGAGGATGAAACGATTTGGGGATGTGGAGCAATCCCACTACACCGACAAAACAAGGTACTTCGCCGGTTAATCCTCATTACGTTAATAGATAATAATGCCGAGATTATAGCTACACGTATCATTTCAAGGCCTTGGAAAAACTTGTTTCGTGGTCGATTACAAAGATTCATTACTAGCAAATGAACATTGAACCAATTCATTAAACCAAATGAATACCATTAAAATTAATCAAAAGTGATTGGCTGAAGAATAATTTTTTCTCGTTTTATAACATGATTACACTTGTTTTGATTGATACAGAAACATGACTCTTCCATGTTAAGTTGAACTATTTTTTTATGGGATATTGAAACTTGATCGTGTTTTATTTTAAGCATGCTATTAATATTAAAATTATATCACACTAGTCAAGTAACATAATTATGTCTAATTTGGAGGTGCGGAACCTTCCTAGGATTTCTGGATGACTTGTGGACCGACGAATAGAGCCAGTAACATGTAAATATTTGCTTGGGAAATTGATAGAACATCAGATTGATTCGACAGACGTTTAAACGGGAATCATATAGGCATTAATAGCGGCACAAGCCCATCTGCGGTTCGTCGATACTGAGTACAACTCGGAAAACATCAAACGTTCGAGCCCTTTGTAGCCCTTGAAGCTCAGTCGGCTCCGAAAGGGAAATGCGAGAGAATATGGAGAGAAGGAGGAGAAAAGAGGAACCGAGAGGGTGAAAGATTGTAAAACCAAATAACGGAAGAGGCTTAACGACTTCCAGTGGAGGGCAGTAGATGAAGTTTCGTCGTCACACGTTGACGCAGGAGGGAGCCAAAACGGAAAAAAAACTCTTCTCTTCGGAAATTGAAAGAAAATTACTTGCGAGAGCGGAGTTACTTTGTTTAGAGAGGAGTTCCCTCCCATTTTTTCCTCTTCTTCCCTCTCGCTCACGCTCTCCTATTTTCTCTTTCGTTCTCTCTCTTTACTCATATTGGCCACTGACAGAGGCATTTCTTGTCATGTTGTCACCGCCCGCCATCTTCCTCCGCACGCAGGACGGTAAATGTTCGTACGTCGATCGAGCGCGTCATTAAGGTGTAGCGAACAAACCTGAAATCGTTTTTTTAAAAAAAAAGGAGAAAAAAACGACATCAACGTCGTAAAAAAAAGTTGGGCGAAGTGTGTGCTACCTCCCCGCTCATATAGAGTGTGCTAACCGGCATTTTTCTCTACAGGTAGCGGATTTTCCAGGGAAAATAAAGCTACGGCAATGGCTACGTCTTTTCAAGTAAAATTAAAAAATAAAGTTCTCCACGGAAATTTTTAGGCATTCTGAGATATATGAGTGTTTGTATTTTCATGCGGTCCAGGGGCCACATTATCCACCGTAATGAGACGTTCAGGAGGAAGTCGTGGGATTGTTGGCACATTTTATTGGCCTGTTGGGGTGAAAATGAGAACATGTGTAATGTGGTGCAGCAGTGTCCACGAACTCATGGTGCCCGAGTTCATCGTCATGGTGCGTTAGCCAAGCAGATTGCAGGCGCATTGACATCCAGCGACATGGATTTACTCGAGTTTGGCATCTCATCAGGTGTGCTTCACCACCTTCGCGACTCTTTCCTGAACTGGTGACAGAGGAGTGTCGGCACAGCGATAACGTTAATGTGGAGCCTAGTCTCACCACGGAACGGTTCCAAGCGGTCACAACAACCCAGTCCTCCTCGGTACAGCTCCACGTAACAGGAGGGTTTCAATATAACTGTCCCATGCTGTCACTGTTGCCACGAACTGCTCCACGGACCAAGAGGATTAAATGATTCTGCCTCCCATGAGTCTGTCCCTTGTGAGTAACTTTTTCCAGTAGCACGGCTTATTTTTTTCAGATAGAAGGAGTTCCTCACACCGAACAAAGGTAGCATGTTATTTATTTTTTGTTTAAAGTTTTTTTTTTTTTTCCACAACGACAAACAATTTTTATAATCAGGAGTTTCTAATGTTTATTGAGGTCCAAGTAGTTAATTTAACTACTTAATTAAACAGGAGTGCCCACAGAGGGGGAGGGGGGCTATGACACAGACTGCATATTTGAAATTCTTGGGGGGGGTTCCAGAAAAATGTTTGGGGGAGGTAAAGTTGATTGAAACAGTGTTTAACGTGACGACGTTCAAAAATGTATTGCATCGCTAAATAGAAAGATAGAACATAAATAAAAATGAACCTTGTAGTTGATTTAAATATTGCTTGTTTTTCTATCTGGAAATGTCAATATATATCTATATAAATCTTGTTTTAGTTTTAGATGAAATAAGGGGTGCTTATATTTTGTTTTGTGGAGGGGTTACCAACTTACATGGGGGGGGGGGGGGTGCTTAATGAAGCTTGGGGGGTTTGGGGGGACCCCTGAATTGAATTATTATTTTTTAACTCTAGTTTGAATTTTTTCATATTGCATTAAAATTCTAAGACCTGAGACGTGGAGCTCAATATTGTTCTGCGTTCTGAGACTCATGGACGGAGGCTGGGAGTAAGTGTACCTATTCATTGATAATGGCCTGCACCGGTAGTGGAACAATACTGGCTATTTAGGAACGGTTACTTCTATGTCACTGTAATCATTGGAAGCGTTCGTGAGACTTATGCCGATCGACAGACTCCTAACTGGTGATCGTTCTACTGGGGCACTCGCTTTCATCCCCCTCTCCCTCCTCCATCGTTTTCAACTTCCCTAATTCCTAGGGCCGGCCTCGGATAAACTTGGGCGTCCTCCCCACTTTTTAATTTATTTTTTCCTTCTTTTCTTAATGCTGTGCCCCCTCCACTTTTGATAACTCTCCTTAGGATGGAGATAAATATTTTGTTATTTCGTAAAAAAATCAGGCATTCCAAAAGAAACTATAAATTCGATGGACAGCAATTATTAGAAAAAAAAGATGAACAAATCAATTCAAATTTGAAATTGAGATTACCGATTTGTTCTCATTTTTCTGGACAGTTAGTTGACTGAAATCGGCGCTGGGACATTTCAAGCCATTGGATTTCCGATTCTTAACGTTATTCGCGTTGGTTCCGCGGTAGGTGCTTCCTGATTCTCTAATTTTCCTACTTTTTTCCGTTGAAAAAAATAGCGGCTTCATTATCCGTCCCACAACGGCGACCCGGGACCCGTCTTGAAATAACGCTTCTAACAAGGTCGTTACGGTGAGGAGGCACTTAACGAAGGATATTTAGAATTGTTAATAATAGTTTGGCAGAATGGTGAGCATGTGGCTCCTCAGCTCTAATAAATATCGCCTTAGAGAAGAGGTGCAGGAAATCTCCTCGAAAAGTTATATTTGAATTTCCGGTCAAGATAGGCTAGAAGGAGTTATTTACGAATCACGACAATTTTAAAGTTCTAAACTTATTATGTTCACCAGCTGAAGGGAGGTTTTACTCGGCGAGCAGCGAGTAAAGTGACTAGATTAGCTCTCCAGAGATTTTTCACTTGCCCCCTCTGCCTTCCTCGCCGACTCCGCGTCGCTTGGGAGCCGATCGTCACATCTGCCGCCCCCTCTTCTCTCTATCACCTTCGTTTTGTCTCATTTTCATCGGCTTTCCGGATGGGTGGTCATTTCCCCCCTCCTCCTCCTCCTCATATCACCCCTCCTTGAAGAGAGCTAGGGGGTGAATGGGAGGCGGGAGTCCATCGGGTATAAATTAGCGCCTTTTCTAATTATACGATTTTTTTTCCTCTCTCCGGGGCCAACCCCCCTTGTGGCGCTTGACCGCCGACGACTTGATTCCGTCGGACACCTGTGGTTCACTCTTCGATGGGTTGCGAAGGGCGAACGAAATCTCGCCAAAATAAAAACCGCGTGTTGTCTGACGTCACTCGGATCTGAGAGTTTGTGGTGGCGCACACGGGGGTAGAAGCGGAAAAAAATCTAGGTTCCAAAATCGCTATTTCTTTAATTCCGTGTACCATTTACATGGTTTATCACCCGTTGAATAATACTGCAGTCCTTAGGAGTTAATTTTTTTTATTTTGAATGTCCACTAAGCGTATAGTATTTAACGCAGAATCCGAAAATGTCGTCAAAGGTTGAAAAACCTTTTTCTAAGGTAGAAGAACGTGGGTTATTATGGCAAAAAGCGTGTTTTACTCAAACATTTTCTTTCCTCATTTTTTCGTTAAAAATATTAAACGAAATAAAAAATAACAGTGTACATAAAGGTGAACATAATCGTAATCAGCAATGAAAGATGGAGCTCCATTGGAAATGTCAATAGTTATCAAGGTGACTGTTGTGTAATGTATCCAGAAATCGAACTTCAGATATCCATAAATCAAAACTTTCCGGGTGGGCCCTGATGGATGCCACTCAACCAGGGTAGCTAACTGGTCTGTGCAGAATTACTTGGTAAAACCGAAAGTTATGTAGCTATTTCAGCCTTTTCGTGCACGCTAGTACTTTGTGCAGTACCGTTTAATATCAACTTGAATCTTATTATCTGATCAGGAGACTGTCATCTGATTTTTCTTTACTTTACCTATTAGCATCCAGCAATAAAAAAGGGGGGCTTCAATGGAAACGACAGTAGCTTTTCAGGTAACTTGTGGTGTATTGATCCCAGAGAACCAAAATAACACTTTATTTAACAAAATAAATAAATAGATAAATAAAGAAAGAAAGAAAAAAACCAGTCAGGGTTAAGTGCCACGGAAATAAGTTAATCCGAATAGCCCACTGATCTGTTCCGAATGACTACATATTTCTAAAACAAACGTTTTTTAAATATTCTCGGCGTCTTCTTCTACTTACTTTGCACACTAGCATGAACAAATTATCTTTATTTATCTTTTTACCTGACCCGGAAGCGGTCATGGGCGTTACGAGCACTTGGTCAATCAGCAACGAGCAATCATGAGTGGAGGTCTAATGATGTTGCCAATAGCTATTAATGTCTCTTGTGGTGTAGTGGCCCCAGAGGACGGGAGTGATGTATCAAGTAACACATCCAGGAATAAGTCCCTTGAATGAATGACACTCAGCAAGGGTAGCCCTCGGGTCTGTGCAGAATAAATATCTGATAAAAAAAACTAGACTTTTGCGTAACAATTCGTGCAAAATAGCAATCTTATTTGAAAATCAGAAACGTTCGATAACGAGTCGCATCGTCTTATTCTCGTCGTATCAACACCTTCTACCAACCTCAATAATGGTCTCCATACCTGTGTAGGGGGATCTCCAATCCTTCGCTTATCACCAGCAAAGACGGAGATCCAATGGAAACCCCAATAGCTATTTAGGTATTTAACTTGTGATGTAGTGTGACCTGGTAACAAAAGTAACAATTTTATGAGGAAAGACTTGCAGGGGCCACCGAAAGATGTCCGTCAATCAGAATAACCCACTGATCTGGTTGGAATGACTATCTTGTACGGAAATGATGTACGCCTGTTTAATAATTTCTCTTCTTCTACCACTTTTGAGCACCCTTCATCAACGTATTGCCCCATTATTTCTCTCCTAACCTGACCAGAAGGCCGTAATACGCGTTTCAATCACTTATCCAATCAGCAACGAGCAATCAAAGATGGGGGCTCCGATAGAAATGCCAGTAGCTATTCAGCTAACTTGTGGTTGTAGTGTGCTCAGAGAACAAAAGTAACTTTTTACACTTCGACACACCATTAATCAACCCTTATTGTCTTTCGACTTCCAACTTGCTCCCCTCTCCGTCGCCATTGATTCATAATACGAGCCCTTTTGAATCGCTCAATATCTTCCCGCTCTGGCGTCTAATTGCTCAGCCGATCACCTCGAGGCTCCAAATCTCATTGTGCGAGCTCTCCCGTTCCCCTTCCTTGTTAATGAGACCCTCAACTCACGCGAAGTCGGTCAACCCCGGACAACTAGAGGTTTCACCAACAACATGGGATTGATAGTTTTTGTCGCCCCAAACTTGACATTTCCTATTGAGATCATTTCCCACTAATTTGCGAGTAGTTAAAATGGTACACATACACCATAGTGACAGAGGGAAAACTTTACATGACCAATACAAATTAGTTGTTTTTGCAATTCCGAAAGTTTTAACCTTTGTAAAAGAGTACTGTACACACTTAATTCACATTTTTTCCCCGTTTTGATGTGATCAATGAAATATTCTTCATTAAAGTGTTTTGGATATAAAAGACGATGTTATTTTTTCCTGTCCAGGTATCGCTCAGTGTGGACTTAAGGAGATGTATGAAATACTTCTATCGAAGCAGTTCCTTCAATAGCAGGTATGTTGTAGAAACCGTTATATAATTTAGTTCGTATGTGCTAGGGAGAACTTTGATATCGCAAATTCTCAGTACAAGGTTCGGGCATTCTACCATATTTTTGCATTGATTCCCCACTGATATGAATATACTGAGGGAGCAATGTAATTCACATGCGTCGCTTAGTCTTTAAACATTCCTCTTCTCATAACAAAGTTCTTGATTGAATTTTCGTACTCAAGAGAAAAATATTCCATCAATTCTTGAACGTGGCAATTGTAAGACGAGGTAAAAACGATGATAGATGAATAGAATACCGAGGTTCCAGAGCAGTGTTATTAGTATGTTTTAAAGAAGCCGATTACTCTTAAATTATATAAATTAAATTGAGATTCTGTAAAACAGCTAGAACAGAAAGAAACCATGTTCTTTCTTTCCTTCATATAAAATGGTCTTTTTTGTACTGATAGATTCGATATTAGCCATGATGTTACAATATTACAGGCATAAAATTTATTGAGGCTTTCATTGGGGTTTGGTGACAGTCATTCAAGGAGTCAATGTCACTTTTCTCAAGAAACACAATGAGCCTAAAAAAATTTAGCTATGCCCATTTGAATATGTCAGAATAAAGCAGACATGCTGGGTGCGGTAGATCCCATAGGGAACCATGAAGGGACTATCCCTAAAATGTTCTGTAACGTTCACAACTGTAGCTCGACATGTTTACTTCGCATGTTTTCCAACTTTCCAAACAGGATGTGGATTGTTTTGTATCTCAATTTCAAGGAACAACCACTCACCTCAGATACAACTTGATTGATCTTGATAAGATGATTGACGGAAACTATAATACAAACAGTCGGCTGGGGCCTCGTTGGTATATAGCGAGCAGATATGAAGAAAGGAACCTTTTGTTTTGGATTGTTGGCTCAAGCATCATCCAGAGAGGAGCACAGTCATTCCACGGCCTCCTAAATCATTTCGATTACTCGTCAATTATCCATCTCTTGGCACCTTCGTTCTCATGGATGAGAACAATGAAGTTTTTGGCATTTTCGAGTGGTTCCTATGGCGCCTCGAGCAGCAGCTCTCTAAACTGATTCATAATTAATTCAGCACTTTTTTAAAAATTAAACTGATCTAATTATTTTGACCTTCAAGTATACATAACAAATTGTTCTCTTTAAACTGCTGCATACCCACCCACCTCAAAATCAAGGAATTTGTAGTACACTTTCAGCTTCAATTATTTCAATGCCGACAGTACCATTGTCCTGAATTCTTCTAAAACCAAAAGTATTCATTGTAACGAATGTGAGTGCACTTGAAAAATAGGAATCTTACATACTGCTGTTGTTTAGTGAAAAGTAGTTATAACTTTATATATATCGGCATAGCCGAATGTGCTTTGCAATAAAGCCTTTAGTTGGTTTTAAATCAGACCAAACAGGTTAACACCTCCCCCAAAGGACGAGAACTACCTATTCTCTAAAATTAAAATATGAATTTTTTTTCTGTGTTTCTTGGCTCAACAAAGCTTGGACAGTAGCCAAAAAAGAGTTGAAAACCCCCTTTTTTCATGATGATCAGCCGTTTCATTAACTCAAACACCCAAATGTGCAGAAGTCCAATTTTCCATTACAGTTTGTGCACTTTCTGTCAGGAACTATATTGTTTACCTCTGCCACTACTGACTGCTTGAAGCCGCCTTGAGTCCACAAGAATGGCCATCTTTCCAAGTTCGACATTAGGTATTCATTCAGAGCAATGGAAATTGCACCTACCTCTCCATAAAATTGAGTTTCTGACCTGCCAACAGTTGTGTCGATGCTGAAAAGAGGCTGAGAAGATACCAGTCTCTGTTTTGGACGTTCGGTCTAGTCTAGGGATGCTCAAGTTTGTCTGTGGTGCTGGGCTAAGAACGCTTCCCATGCTTCCCTGTCAACAGTTTGCTTTTCCATTTCCCTGAGAACTACTGATTGAGCCTGAAATGTTTTTCGTCGATGATCTGAGTACATGAATTTATGACATGTCGCCCAAAACAATGAAATTCATGGAGGGGCACATAAACCCGAACCCGCACAATCATGTGGAATTGATAGAAATCAGATGAAAATAGTGGCTAAAAATCCTTCGGAGTAAACTAAATTTAATCCGATATTAAACGGTGAAAATTAAACACATGGTTTCTATTTCATTCAACAATTTATTTAATTTTTCCCTAGATTCGACCTATTTGGACCAAATTCACAAGGTTTTATCTTCCGGTGCACATACAATGATATCGGCTATCTTCCATCTTTCCCCATTAGACTATGAAAGGCTCTCGACGCACTGAAACTGAGAACAGCAGCTGTCATGGTTTTCGATTGAAGAGGTACCCACTTAAAGACGCTGAAACAAAATAAATCTATTTCAGTTCGGCAGTGTCGGATTGCTTTGAATATTCGCGGCGAGGTAAAACAAAACCAGGTACCATCCGATGTTTTAGGTGTTTTTGAGCAGTTCCCCCGTGCGTGTGTGTGATGATCTAATCTAAGTTGGACGGTGTGTAGATGAGGAGCCGCTAGCAGGAAAAAAAAAACTTTCTAACAAGATTGCAAGGTTCTGTTTCTCCTGCATGTCTAACGCCTTCGGTTAGTGGCCAGGGCATCTCGGAATAATTATACTCGTTGTGAGCTCAGGATGGATTCTTCCATCCCAGAAATTAAGGTCCGCAGCCCGCAGCGAATTTTCACTCGGCTCTCGAGGAGGAGCGAGTCACTTTTGGACTCTAATGGGCGTCTCTTCATAATCCACGAAGGCCATTCCATCGCAAAACAGAAGCTCTGCAACCAGCGGTGATGAATGTAGACTTGTGAAATCTTTAGAGATTTGGCGCAGCAGCATGATTGGTGGTTGATAATGCAAATTTTCCAGAACTTCGTTGACACTGTTACTACCTTACTGCAAGTAATGAGTTCCAACGGTTAGGTGTTGCGATATCATTGGATCGTCAGTGTTATGAAACGTCAAATATGGTGAGCTCTTGTAGGGATGAATGAACTGGTAACTCTCTCACAACCTGGTAGATTTCACCCTTCCGTACGGCCAACCACGCTCAACTCGAAAGGGCAAGACAATGGGAAGCTTAAACGGAATCAGCAGAACGTCATTTGGTCCTCACTTTTGAGGGCATCTGACAAATTGAACGATACGGAGGCAGTCGGAATGAACGTCACCTTCTTACTCTACATTGTTTATAGCTGATAGCTGACGTGAAGCGTCCAGTAGATTACTTCGAGAAAGGAACTGGCTCTCACTCAATTGACCTATCCCTCATTGAGTTCAGATAGGAAAGTATTCATCAGGCTAACAATAATTCGTAGGAGTGGCAAATATTTGAAAATTTTTTTGATTTTCATACCCTTTGACGAGGAAACATTGATGATGACATAACATCGAACTATTGCGACAAAGCACATACTTAACTGTTTTAAAACCGTAGATGTTCTCAGGCTAAAGTTAAATTTTTGTCGCTTGCTTGCTTTTAACTTCAAAACGATAATCCATTTGCGAGATGGAGTACAAAAACCAGGACTGTCCTATGTTCCCGTAACTGAACCCTCAAGTCCGCCAGAAAACTGAATCTCCATCTGGAGCAAGGCAGATTGTGACACATCACTTTTATTCTCAACAGATCGTATTAGCGAGGGAAACCCAGTTTAGCGAATAACACGAATATTGATAAAAGCGTTAACTATTCTCCCAATTGTTACCACGAACTGTTTCTCTTATCACTGGGATTCCTTGATTGCTGTTTAAAAAGTGCCTAACATTTTTTCTCCTTCAAACTGGGATTTCTCCATGAGATCGACGCGGAATCGCTAAGTTGACCATACCATTAGATAGCTGATTAAATTTTCAAGATTTCCTGAGGTTTGACAAGTTCCAGTTTTTCGGGAGTGCAGTCAAAATGAAAGTGATTCAGAAACTAGCAATTTTTTAAAATTGTCAATGTTATAATTGGAATTGCGGTCCTTAGGGGTTCGTTTATGATTATGAATGTGCATTGGTCGTAAAGGAAATTTCTCGCCGAACCCGAAAATGTGGTGAAAATTATAAAGAAATTGTTTTAAAGAGGAAAAACGTGGGTTTTTATGTCAAATAGGTGGTTTTCTGAAAAAAAAAAAAAAAAAAAAACCTTTAAAAAACTATATCTAGAGAACGGGTTGAGATAGAAAAGTGCGGTTGGCGAGGTTTCACTACATTTTTAATGAAGATTAACAGAAAAAAATGTTATTTATGCCTACATTGTTCGATTCTAATTTTAGTCTAGTTGTACAACAAATATCTGAAAATTGGTAGTTTTTGTAGCGAGGAGGAATAGGGGCGGGGGCTATTACCTTACCTACTAGAATACTTGACCGATTTTCATGCTTTTTTCTTCGACGAGAATTTTTTCTAGTTTTATGAATATTAATATATTTTTATGATTATGTTTATAAATATGATAACATAATAAGGGAACGTACGGACGTCTCTGTATTGCATTAATTACCAATATGTTAATCATTTGGTTTGTTAGATTCATGCTGTCAAAAGTTTCTTCAGATGATTAATGGGATTGCGCCTTAAACAGATGAAAGGGTCTCGATGGTTTGATTGTTTTTTTTATACTGATTACAATCAATTGGAACATCCCTTGTTTTATATGCAGATGCGCCTCAACAAGGGAACATATGTGCTGCTCCTGTGTACGAGGATTTGAGTTTTCAGCTTCAGAAGAGAGGCCCCTTGGAAGCACATTAGCATTCATCTGTTAGCACTATCATTAGAAGGGTAGGGGAAATAAATAGCGACCCTCTAGCTCCCCCCCCCCCCCCCCGCAAGTGATGAGGGTGGTCGTTGCAAGGGACAACAATCGCGGGAGAGGAAGAAAGAAAATAATAAAACATAGAGGGAGCCGATCCGAATTCGAGAGATGTTCATCTGGAGGAATCTCGCAGAATGACAGGGAAGCTAGCGAAAGGAAAAAGCACTTCAAAGATATAAAACTTTATAGTAAATTAAAGGGATGATAATAGAATGGTTTGTAAGGGAGATAATTAGCAGGGGTGACGGCAAGAGGCCCCTTTTCTCAAAGGGGCAGTATATTTTAATAGTAATGTGATCCCCATTAAAACGTAGGAGTGAGTGGTGAACTGAAGGAAAGGGAGGAGGGAGATCTCCTGGGGTGGTTTTTAGGTACCGGGGGGGTGTCATAATGGCAAAGAGCGAATTCAAAACAGGGTCCGCTACAAGTGGCTCTGACCCCTTCATTAGCAGGTGGACTTTCAGCTTCCTTTCGCACCGCAATGTTTTCTGGTATAATCGCACGCGTTCCGACGTAATGTTAACCAACTGTCCTCCGATCTGTGCGCCACGAAGTTTCGCTTAAAACGGACCCGCTGGAATTCGTGGTGCAAACTTCTGCATAAAACAAGCTACTGCAATGTTCGCAAGCATTTTGTTAACTCTCTTCATTTGGCGTCACACCGAATGTTCACATTTCTGAATAATGTATGAAGTAGACAAATAACTACGTGTAAGTAACTCATTACTAGAGGTAGGTTGACTGTTGTTGACTGCTTTACATTCCATTCGGTCCAGGGGAATCTAACGAGATAGATTTTCCTGGGTATTCAAAACATACTAATTGCCCAAAGCAATTTGACTCGTCAACATTTTCTGGTGTAATTGCACGCGTTCCAACTTGACGTTAACCAACTGTCCTCCGATCTGTACGGGCCATTTTTTGCTGAAAACTATGAGGCAAACTTCTGCATAAAACTAAGCTCCTGCTGAATGTTTTGGTAGCATGTTTTTGAGATTTGTCTCTATTTGGCGAAACATCGAGTGTTCACATTTCTGAATAATTTATGTTTAGTGGATTCTATTTTATCGAGTGAATCTATTTTAGTGAGAACTAGCTACTGCCTATCCTGCACGTTCCTTAAAACTTTCAACGAAATCGAACGAAAACTGTAGGAGCTAGGCGTCCACGTTTGGGCATGCGCAGTAGGTACTAATGGTGCTAATATTTTGAAATAGACATGAGTTCATTAAGTGGTTTTGCAACTGCCTTCCAAATTTCATCAAGATCGGACCACTAGAACTAAGAAAGGGTTGCTACGCAGTGTTGTCGTGCGGGTCTTTTTTGTGTGAGTGATGAAACTCATAGGGTCCTAAGTATTTGGTATTACTCTGTTATATTTCAAATAGCTGTATATTTCAATATAATGCCCAACAGGGTTGTCAATAAGAGATTGGCATTCGATTTGGTTATGATTGATAAGTGAACGCGTTCCGACGTGATGTTAGCCAACTGTCGTTCTCTCTATGCAGCACGAATATTTACTTAAAACTTTGCTGGAACCTGTGATGCAAAATTTTGCATAAAACAAAGCTACTGCGGTCTTTGCTGGCAGCGTCCTCATTCCTCAAGAAATGAAGAATGAAATTCAGTGTTGCGTGTAGGACTGATTTCCTTATCAGATGAATTTAGACATAAAATACGTCCAGAAGGAAGCAGATCGGAAAATACAAACCCATGGGATCGAACTGTGATCCGAGGAAAACTGAACCCAAAACCATCTCATCAGCAAGATCCTATTTGGCACGGTTTGAAATTTTGGAACGAAATCAGTTTTGAATAGGACAGTGATTTCCCTATAATTGCGTTAAAATAAGACATAACAAATGAATGTGCATGACCATAAGATCAGAATGATTCGAAAGAAATGGACAACCTAATATCATCTCATCAGTAAGACACCGTTTGAAAAACTTTCAGAATTTGGGGCCAAAACTCAATTTTCATCTTACCACTGATTTACCTGTCGATCAGATGATATTATACATACTGGATGAATCTGCAGAATCACCAAATCAAATTATGATCCAACGGAAACTAAATCCCCACTGAAATCATCTCATCAGAAAGATAACTCCTGAAAAACGTTGAAATGCTTGAAATTTCCGCGTTAGGAATCCAGCTACTTGAAAAAGTGACTGGTGAGGTAATACATGATTGATTTGCTAATATTTTCAATATTGGATGGTCGCTGTGGCAGCCAAACGTGATGAAAAACGGTAAGGGCTTACAGACGGATAGAGAAATATCGAAATGATTATGTCTAGTAGAAGAGGCTTAAAGAGATTGTTAAAAAATTACGGATCTTTGGGTAATATTTTGCTGCGTGTTTTACAGGCGTTCATTCTAGATTCGACATTGGATGTTTTGCTTTTGTTAAATGTTTCCACTGGTTCACCGGTGTTGCAACACATTTAAGTTGGCGTTTCCTGATACCACGGAAATTCACTACTGGCTCCCCAAAGGACTATCGATGTGACAACCTCCCCCAAATCCCCATGGACCTGCCCTCGAAAGCCTAATCGGACTGCGTCAACGTGATTATCTTCCTCGAGGTATAAAACCAGAACGTCATGAAGCGAGTCAATTAACGTGATGGAGAAAGCAATGGAGAGGAATGGACTCACGAAAATTGATCCGGGCCAATGGAACGGGCATCTATAGCTGGCCAGTCAGCCCCATTGATCCTTTGACGCAAGTTGGAGTTGTTGTTTGGATTATCCGAAACGGTCTCTTTTACGATATCTCTTACAAGATCTGGCGGGTAGAACACTGGGCCGTGCAGAGCAATCCAATATGATTTATATCGGGGAAAAGGTCCCCTTTCATCTTCATTTCCTTCTGCACATATCTGTGAGGGGTCGTGGGCGGTGGTGGCAACATTGATGTAGCTGGACCAGAAATGATTTTTGCTATTGCTTCTTCTGCGGTTGTTGCACTCTGATAAGCCTTGAAATTCTTATGAAATTGTTTAATTCAAGAATATATTTAATTATTATAACCATCTAGATATACGTATTATACAGGAGAACAAATTATGTGCACTGATTTAGTATTATTTTCAATTATGAAACATCGCAATCGAAAAAAAGAAGTTAAACTCCACCTCATTTATTGTTTTACGTTTAAAGATGCGTAAAATTTGAAATTTGAATTCATCTCCGAAATTGTTGGACCGAGTTTAATGAAACTTGGGACGAAAATCACAATTGAGGTCTGGATGGGAGTGAGTTCTAGTCATCTTTTTCTGTCAATCGTAAAGGGAGAAATCAAATGGCTGAAATATTTGCAAATTCAAATATCGAAAACTTTCAACATAGCGCTACCGTTTTGTAGTTTGCTGTTGATAGACATTCCTTCAATGAATCAAATGAACCCACTTACCGTTCTCTCTCTTACGTTCTCTCCAGGGCCAAAACTTTGAGAGAAAAAATAACGTCACCATGAATGTGAACGTATTTTCAAGTTGTAAATTGTGACTAAGGAATCAGCTGATATAATTGCAATGGAATTTTGTTTTCAACAGTTCCTTTGAAATCGAGTTTTTCGTATCTTTGTTATGCATTGTCAGACGAGTGAATCGTAGGTAGGTGTTTTATTTTCAGGGTAAATAGGGTAAATTTCAGTTGTTCCATTCATGGCATTCAATGTCCGTGCCTCTGTACAATATATATCACCGTGGCAGGTGTTTAGATATCCGCTTGTGCTACGTACAAGTAACGTTTCAGTGTTTAAGGAGTTATATTTATGACGAAGTCATCTTACCGTCTTAGGTACATCCAGAAGTCAATTACAAGGTGTGGAAACCCACTGAACAGCTGTAGATCCCTTGTAGCTACTTTGTTTACTTATCAATCTAAGGAGGTGAAGTATAGCTATAGATCTAGTTAATGCATCTAAAATACTATAACAAGGTATTTAAGCGCCGAGTTTAGATGGTGTACCACTAATTACATCTTAGGAACATAGTTGAGTGACTTGGGTAGGAGGGCAATCTTCTACATAAATAATAAATCTTTATGCAATGATTTACAATGTTATCATTCCAAAACCCATTCGGAATTGTTCCTATCATCTTCGGCCTAGGTTTTCTTCACTTCTGTTATTCAACAGTTTCATGAATGCCTCAGATTCTTGGGAGTATCTGCTGTTTGTAGTTTGCAGCCGATTGCTTCATAACGTCACTGTTGATTTCTTTCTTTCTTCATAAAAGTCTTGTAGCTCCTAACAAAGTGTAAGGCTTAGTTTCATTATACGGAAAGCTTTCATTATTTTCAAGATGGACTTCGTTGAAAATACGAGTCCGTATACGAGTCGTATAACTTTGCCAAATGTTCTTGTAAAACATAAAATTATTTTAAAAGCCGAGGTTTAGTTAGCTCAATTATACTGATCGTATTTAATTTATTTGACATGTAAATACTATGATTAAATAGATAGATAAAGATAGAAAATAAAAGTAATAGATAAAATCTTTGTTATTGTCAGGGATACTGACTCTCTTAGAGTAAAGAAGTGTTATCAATAGAAAAAGGAAGCCACAAGGTCCACCTGACGGCCTAAAAACATAAGCATTCTTCATTTGGTCCATTGATATTCAGATGTGCAGCTTTGTCACTGTTCTTCAAAACACTTTTCGTAAAAAGTACGGGAACCAAATGTGTGGTACGGGCAAGATTGGCAGTTGCCATCATTGTAGCCACAAGCCTGTGTATAAGAGGTAGGTAAAAGAAATGGAGATGCCTTGGCAGGCCTACTAGGCTTTAAGACAGACCATCGGTCAGTCACGGACCAGAGCGTATACCTCATACCCCAAGAGGGAAAGAGAAGGTCCACCATTGGTGGATGAATTTTCAATGTAGTGTCTTCAAGGCTCCTTCGGATCCGACATAGTCCTGTCCGCTTCATGTGTAAAATGATTAGTTGAGAAATAATTCAATCCATCATAATTTACAATACAATTAAATCCCACACAAATAACAAGCCAACTTAAATATGCGTGCCTTGTGTCAGGCAATGACGTGTAATGGTTAGTATCTATAGAGTTGAGACAATGAAATCTCTTATCACTTGGAAATAGGTAGCAGCTGGTTTTCCAATTTACAGGTAATGACATGAGGGTAGTGTAGGCTTCTGATATGCAAGAAAAAGTCACATCGTTATAAATAAATGGGTGTTATAAATTACAGTACGAAGGCGGCCAAGTCAATGACACCCAGCAGAGAAAGGTTAATAACTAAACGAAGTCAACGGCATTTTTCTACGCTCATGTCAAGGGAAGAAATATACATACCTGGAAGCGAAACATGTCGAACAACAGTTAAATCTTAATTAACCAAAACGCCCGAAGCCATTCAGCCAGCTTCTGGTCTATTCCATTATAAATTACAATAATGGAGGTTATTTCATCAGAGCCTAACAACAGCCGAGTGGACATGGAGTAAGTTATGCCCTCGGATCGGGCCGAAGCTGTTTATATATAATTTCACCTTCTACTCTCACAAAAGCGAAAGAGAAACCTCGCGCCGAGGAGGGACCGCGGGAGAGAGGAGATGCGCGGAAAACAAACCTATCTTACTACAATGAGGCCATTAATAAGGTATTGAGGAAACAATAGGGCGGGGAGCGGGGGAACCACCTTGCAGTTGTAAGGGAATTAGGCCATTGTTCCCAGGGGATATCGGACTGGTGTTAGTTATGCGGGGAACAACTCTGATCATGCCGGCCCTTGGCGAGGAGGTTGGTTGCTTCTAAACGCGGGTCACCTCAAGTCCGGGGCACGCCTCACCTCGCCGCCTTTTCCCTGCCGATGTCCTATCGGTGTCAACGACATGAGCATTCAAATGTTGTAAGGGACAGCCGGCTTCAACGTTGCCTTTTCGTATGACCCAATCTAAAAACAGTGAGGTCAACCTTGGGGTTACCCTAGTTGTCTTTTACGAATTGACCAGATCTGTTTAATAAAACCTCGAAAATTGCAGGGATATCATTCTTATCTGAAGATCGAGTTTCATTGAAGTGCTATGCTTGTCCACAAACTCAAGTGCTGGCTAAAGCCGGCAACATCAGAATCTCCATTGTCTTCTAGTATTTTTACTCATAAGCCTACTGTACAGCATAATTGTTTATAACCTCCCCCTCAAACTTTGTCTTTTTACGTCTCAAGGTGTTTATATTTAAGCTCTTCAATGTCCGTCCTTCTCACGGCCCATAAAACGCCTTGGAATTTATTTTTGAAATCCGTTTTTTCGCACATGGACTCCATTTGAGGTCTACTTGGTCCTAACTTCAAACCATCCCAATGGCCTTTTACTAGCCAAAAATTGGACAAAAACGATTTTTAAATATTTTTACTGACATCTTCAAGTGGGGTAATTTCCAAGCAATTGAGATGGATCCCCGATCAACCCGAGCTCATCTGACCTAGAAAATCTCATGTTTAATAAAAAGTAAATGTTTGTGAAATAATTTTGCAGCATTTCGATTGACACACTCGTATAAGAGTAAGGTGAAGCTTGAGTACATCTTTGAGTATATCTTTCACAATTAACGAGATATATTTAAAACCTCGCCACTGAAGATAGTGGTTAATACAAGTGCTGTCCTTATCCCAAAAACACTCAAGTGATGCCTAAAGCGGTAATTTGTTTTCCACGAGGCTGGATACTCTTTTGGTTTTATATGAATTCCGTCATGATTCTCTGTATGCGTTCCATGTGTTAGACCTGATTTTTGAGATGGGGTTCGAAAGACATAAACTCAAAAAATGGAAATGGTGCAAATCAGCACTTTTTGTGTAATGAATCCTTTCCCACTTTCGTCTCAAAATTCTGCGACCACTAACGGAGGAGTTTTATCAGGAGGATCCCTCAACGAACCGTCTTCTTAATCCTTCCCCAGATTTTCATTTTGTGTCCAGAGGCCACTGACACACGTGGTTTTCAAGAAGATTTTCGATAGGCTACGATTTTCGGAGGAAAAGAACTTGTGTGTATGGCAAGCTTTATCATTACGTGCTTCACTCATTGCTTCAGTGCACCATTTCTTCAATGATAAAGAAAAGTATAGCTTGGACAGACACCGAATCAACCTATAGTTTGGAGATGGATGATGCACATGTTGGTGGAGGTTGTTACAGCGGCAGCGGTCGCGGTGGTGGTGGTAATGCGGCTGAGTGGGGGTTCAGCTGCAGCTCTGGAGAAGCGCACCTGAGTCAGATGGGAATCGCCAGCGAGAAGCGAAGGCTAACGGGACAAACCAGCCACCAGTAGGTAGACCTACTCGCCTCACTCTCGCATTCCGTGAAACTTTTTTTCTTTCTCGTTTTGTTTGGCGGGCTTACTCACACTAGCACCCGCTCTCAAGTCGACGTTCGTCCCACTTCGTCATAATGGAATACCTACTTCATACGTCCAAACAGGTTCGGACCCCCGCCGGCTCCTTTCTTCATTCTGGGGCGATTACAATAATTTTCGTCGCTCTCCGCCGCTTAGCCCAATCACTGTACGAACCGCATGACAAACAAAGCCTCTCGGACAACATGTGCTTTTTCTCTCTCTTTTTTTTTTAGCAGGTTCCTAAGAAAGTTGAGGTTATTAAGTTTCACCACACTTGGAACGAACCAAGTTGAAAACGGCGACAGATCACGCTCAGAAGGTGAAAAATGTGTCATTTTGAACCAATCATGATCCTTCTACGACGGTGTGTGCTCCAGAAAATTATCGTCTCATGAATAATACCACAAATATTCAACGTGTCACGAGGGCACTTACCCATTAGTCCTCAGAAAGGTTAATGTAAATTGTGAATGTAACCTACAATTCCAATCGAAGTTGCATTTAATTGTAAATGCGAAAAACTGGAAATTACTATGTCTCAATGAATGATTCAATTTCGCTCTGTCTGTTAAGGAATTATGATGTTTTGCTCCGCCGTCTCATTCATAAAATTATTTATTTACAAACGGCGCATAGTGCCTCCATATCTTTCTAATCTACTGTTGAGTTATCGAATGTACCATTCAAGTACTGAATGATCTATTCTCAAGGGTGGGCAGAGGAAACTGGTTTGTATAGGTCCAAGGACTGTTTACCATTTGTGCAAAAGTTTTGAATGTGAACTGAATGTTTCAATCACCCAGGGTGCATCGAATATTTAGTGTTATAAAATAGAATGATTTTATGTCGCATCTTTCTTGGACAGACAAACTATATACCCTTTTTTTAAATTGGAAGAGTGGTGACTGAATGCCGACGGGTTGCGATAGCTATTGCTGGTCCTTGAGTGAAACAAAACGGCACTTAATGTATGAATTAAGCTGAGAAACTGGCATTGGCGAGATCTGTAAAATATGGTGTCCTTAAAATGGTATTTTTATTTCTAACGTTTATTCATCTTGTGGTTTAAATAAATGGTTCCTTCTTCCTCTTTTTTTCCCCACCTCTGGGTGGCTGGAAACCTATGTGCTCCTTGTATAGGGAGCCCATCTGATCCGCACACCAATAATGTTTCGGCTGCCTGATTTTGGAATGTCCTCAATCAGATGGCAGGTACAATTTCTCTACCCTCGGGTCAGCCACCTAGTTAGGCACCTGGAGAGAGTAGGGAGCCCATCTCGAAACTGACACCATGGGTTGGGAGGCGCCCCAGATTACCGGCATACAGACAGTTGAGATGGGATTCGTGGTGACAGTGTGTGAGCGCACTTCATCTCATGGGACCTGCCTCGGGTTCTCAGAAGTAGAGCCTGCATCACCAGGAATTTTTGCCCAGGTTATGTATCTCGGCATATTAGTTTTGTTGCGAACTTGCGTACCAGCTTCCTCAGTTGGGAGAACCAGTTAGAAGGTTCACCTCTACCTGCAGTGTGCCTCAGCAAGCGGTACCTTCCATGGATGTTTTCGAACAATGTCTTTTGAATAGTGAGTCTCACCATTCCCCTAGCCCTCGTCGGGCTTAAGTAGGTGTCCATCTACTTGGAGGTGGGGGGAATAGCACAGTCTAACAACGATAATCTCTCCTAGACGTATATCAACCTTCGTTAGAAGGGGAATCTGAATTCCCATGTCTTGAAACTGTGATGCCTAAGTATATAGCTGGGGCATCTAACCTACTTGAGTGTCTTTTGGACCCGTTTTCCTTCATTTTGCACACCCCTTGAAAGGAGCAACTACACCATTCTATCATTCGTTGTCATAAACTGCTCATCGCTAATGGGTTTGAGAACTGCAACAGCGTGTGTTGATAAATTCAACCCAAGCACTCTCGAAATCTTTGTCATACTTGACGGACTAGAGAAGTATACAGACAGCGTGACGCGCACAGCACAGTCCCTGATTTAATTGAAATTGGATTCTGAAATCGAAGGAAATCGTTTGGTCTTAGATACTGTAGCATTCCCGGTGCTGAATGTAACCGAACATATGTAAAGAATAGAATAGAAATGTAAAGAATGAATTATTTCGCCTCTTGAATGTGACCACAATATGATGAGATCACAATACAATCAGATCATTTGATATCAATGGACTAACAGTCACGCATGCTTATATGCCCAAGATTGTAGTAAAATTATTCTATACTGATATGTGTCATCAGCGGGCATACGTAAGGAACGGGTATTAAATTTCTTTTGAAAGATAGGATTTCACTTGGCGTCGACACTTCTATTTAGACTACTGTTTTTGAGGTGATGGAACGGTATAGTTGCCCCTTCCATTGAGCTGGATGCGGTAATGCCCGTCACGCTCAGAGGATGACCCAGACACTTGAAGGCGTCTGATTCATCTCCCAAGGCGACGGATTCAAGAATCGGGAAGGGCTAACTAACCATAGGCACCTAACCGCCTTCCAACAATTGTATCGATCAACATTCAGCTCAGACGTTTTTCATTTGAAACCTCAACCATGTTATGCCATTTCACACAGAAAACTCGACGAAACTTCATTGCGTTGTAATTTGATGGAAAGAGGTCTGGGCTAAATCTTGAATGAGACCTATATTGAGATGGTCCGGCGATTTTAAAGAGAGAATAAAATTAACCGATTTTCAATTGCTTGTAACTTAATTGTTTTAAGAGACATTTTTCTGCTTTGAGAGTCGAATTATTTTGTTATTTATGGCCTGCAACTTTGGTAGGTGCTTTGGTAGCTCTTACAGTATAGGAATTATAATTCCTTAGTTTTCCTCTCATCTCCGGAAATTACAAACTGTTTTCAGCCTCGACTCCTGGACGAACATGGACTTGGAAGCCTATCCTCGATTTTCTAATAAGCGATTTTCATCATGACAGATTATACTTATTCTGACTGAATCGTTACCCTGACGAAATCAGCATACGCTTGAAAGGACGGTAGGAGTTGAACTTCGAACTAAAACCCGTGGATTTAAATATTGGAGGAACGGGTCTCCTCGTGGTATGTGGAGTCTGCGAACAATTGAAACAGCGCTGGAAATGAGGTAGAAAAGATGAATTGAATAGGCGCGTCCCCAATAGGAGCGAGATGGTGGTGGTAGGTAACAGTGAAGAGACTCAGCAAGTTGCGGAGGAAGGCGGCTCGGGAGAGAGCTCTGCCCAGGGGGCGCTTGCTATTAGCCACCGAGAAATCTTCCACTTCCAACTTATAAGAAATCCTTGAGCAACAAATTATCTTCATTTAAACCCACTTTCACGGCATAATAAAGAAGAAAGTGCACTAATGCCCGGCTGTCGTGTTCCTTGGAAATTTCATATTTCTATAACGCGAATATTCCTTCTTTCTCGCTCATTACGACCTTCACTGGACTGATCCGATCTGACAGCGAGGAGCTCACAACTATGTTCGACCAGATCGAGTGACATTTGTGTGCTAGCAGTTTCTCGTTTCACCAACTAGAAATAACGAGTAGTAAACCCGTTATCGTTTTTCAAATTTTAATTATCCTGTTAAATAATTTAACACATCCTGTTAATAATATAATTATTATATTGAGTAGATTGTCACTCAATTCTTATCATTTATAAATATACCAATTCTATGATTTAGAAAGTTTTACGAGTTGAATGACAAGATAAAAAAAGTAAACTACTCCGAGGTTTACCCTGTAAGGAATACCCCTTCGCATTGAGCAATGAACCGGAGCCTATGTGGATGCCTATCAAAAGACCGTTCTGTCTGAGATTTTCGAACTTCAACACACTATGTAGATACTACGAGTACATAGCGCTTTGGAAATTAGCGTTGGGTTTTATAATAAACTGCAAAAAAATCTCCGTTTGTTATCATGAGATGATCTGTCCTCGTCTTATCTTCCATTTGTTTTCTCTCTCTCGTCTGGCAATATGCCTACACTTATGCGTTCCAGTGTAAAATCATCTACCTATAGGTTTTCTCGTTTGAGAATAGGAGCCACGAGGCGAGCGTTTATTTATCTCTCTGTCATCTCGGCGAGAGTTTTCGTTATTATGTTACGAAATGTGCGATAAACGGAGTTTTCTGTTAGTCCATTTTACGAGCCCCGCAACTGATTTACCTTCGGGAGTCTGGGGGCTTAGCGGTCCGGAACACGATACCGAGCCGTACGATGTCGTCGATTTGTTGTGCCGAGGGGGACTCGCCTGACATTTCCCTCCCGGTCCTATGACGCAAATGCCCCTTGAGAAGTGGCACGCAACAATGCCTAAGCGGCCATACCAGGCGTACATGAGATGAACGGATAACAATGAGACGCGAACCCAGAGATGCGTTCCTGCAAGCCTGCCTCCATCCTCAATACGTGAAAAATTTTCAGCAACGTGTGTCAATCTAGTTGATCAGTAGTGTACGGTCCATAACTTTGTGGTATCAGTAACGTAACTGTAAAAATCACAGAAGTGTTCTAAATAATCATGTTAAGGATCAATAGCGTGTGCGTATGATTGCCGTATACGATCGTATAATTCTAGTCCTTAGAGGAGCTGTGTTGGAAAACATTTTTCTTTCCATGTTTTCTGCTTAATCATATTGTATTGTGAGTTATTGTTAGTGGTAATTCTGCATTATCCCCATTAGCTTTCCCCATCGAAGACTAATTCGGTCCCTCCTTCTCTCATCTTCAACAACTTCTTTCCTCTTCTCTCCATGTAGTACGCACTCGCTAATTTTTGTATGGTCAATCGTTTTTTTTTTAATTTTATTAATGACAAGATATATCAAGTGCGCTGTCTTTCTATAGCTCTTCTGGCCACAGTATGTTTTCCATCTTCCACTGTCAGACGAGTTCTTCCCCTTTTCCTCTTGTTTATCAAAAACTCGCTTCCTTTCTGCGACCTTAATTGTATTGGCGACCGTCACACCGTAGTTCAGAATTCAAATCTAGCTGGACGAAAATCCTGCTACCGAGTTGTAAGGAATCAGACATCAAAGTTCATATATGCATTTACAAAGGTCTGAACTATCACAGGCCATCAGTCTTAACATTGCCCTTCTCTAACATTTGCAAGCCCCCTATCATTCGATGTACTCTGTTTTCTAGTCAAGAAGTCAATGATCAATCGTACAGCTTTGAAGCCGTCTTAGCCCCTTGTTCCTCATGGTCCGTTTAATTAGAGGTGAGTGTGTCTATTCCCATTTCCAGTATCGCGTAAAATGCATTCCTCACGTGCTCATAATAAGCTTTAGAGATTGTATAAATTGTTGTGCCTTTTTAACATGTATATCTTTAGAGGTACCTTTTGTCACATCCTTTTGGGACCGTGGACAGATGAGTATGCGCCCCAAGATTCCTATAAAACAAGACTTTTTTGCAGATTGCCAAAATGATGATTTTTTTTTGTTCATTTTGATTATTTTGAACATGTTTATGTTTGTTACTGATGATGGCCTAACCGTTGAAATCGATTCAACTGTGTAACTTTTCACTTTCGTGGGAATATAGACATCTTTCTATCCTACTCCGTTTTTATTGAAATGGGTTTCCACAACTTCGTCGCGTGTGACTTAGTCCGTATCAACACATTTACCTCTTACGCATACGTAGTTCTGAACCACCCGCGATAACATTCACAGGATCCCATTCAGTAATCTTCACCAACAACCTCCATAATAAATTATATCGGGCAGATCGTCCAAAATATAATATATTTTCATATTATGACTTGTATGGAATTTAAGGTTACGCATGAGCACACTTTATATTCATCAGAAGGCCATGGAATCGACATGTTTGTCGATGGATTCTTCCATTCTACGTATACCTGAAAAATCCATCAAAGTCGATATATTAGTCTTGGAACCCATCACATTTTCAACCAAACCGGAATAAAACAGTATAATTTAAGGCGCAATAAGGAGTTGTCACGGACAATTGTAGAACCAACATCGATGATTGGAAATTTCGATTTTGGAATACAAGACTTTGGTGACATCTTGCACGAACATAAAGCTTTCCCTTCGATGGTGAGGAAGCAGAAATCACTGAAAACGTTTATCGATACTTCGGATGACAGGATCTGTTGATTTTCCAACAATAAGTCAACAAAGTGGTTTTTTGTTGTGTGGCATCCAGTACGCGGTGCGTCTCCCCAGGGAGCCCAACAGGCGCCCTTCAGAACGGGGTAATTAATCTGTGTTTAACCAGAGCACTTTGTGGTGGGAGAGTTATCAAAAGGGGGTTAAAAAAATAAGGCGGAGGGGATATAGATGACAGGAGCCGAAGGCATTATCCCCCTTCTGGAACAACGGAGCAGACAAGAGAGCAACGAGGGATTCGGACAAAAGCTTTTTGGGACCTCTGGTTTTGAAAAGAAAAAAAAAGAAAGATTTGAAGGAAAAGAAATAAAAAAAGGAAAGGTAGCGGACAATTAATCATATTCAAGAAGGAAAGAGGCATTCCTGTTGCGCCATTCCTCCCCTCTCGCTCTTATCTCTTGAAAAGCTTTGTCCGCCGGTTTTTCTATTGTCACTTAGCCTCTTTGCGTCGCCTTTCCATCGGCTGACAGACGACCCCGATGCCTCGTTCTTTCAGTCTTCTGTATGCCGTACATTTCACAGTCCTCAATTGTCTTAGGGCAACCATGACTCCGCAGTCAGTGGGGCGATCCGTCGAATTCCCTGAGGAGGGATATTAAAATATGATATGGTCACAAAAAATGGAGCAGCTACTAAACTAACCTTTTCACCGCTTTTATTAACTGGAAGTTGAGGAAATCTTTAAGATCTCAAGGTGGAAATCGGATCTTCCTAGATACACCGTAATGAGTAGTGATGATTAGATACCGTGATTTTTTTTTTTTTTAATTTATTTTATTGCACCAAGTTATAAGCTTATAAGCAACATTATTCTGATATATAGTTGTCGTACATTAAGAAACCTAAGATACATCACTTAGTCCTCATTGACCTGATATTTGCACTTTATGATGCTCACACTAGATGAATTAAATCGTGTGGCTTGGATACCGTGATGACTAGATACAAGTGATCTTCGGGGTATGTGGGATTCGAACCCACCAAAATCTCACTTTCCTTTTTTTACGGTGGAACTCAGCTTGGAGCAGTTAAACACTTCTAGCCGATGGTTTGGGAGGTTTATTCAGAACTCTCGGTCAGCATGCTCCTTCTGCCTTGGAACATCTTTTTCTGTAGGACGGTCATGATCATTGACTGGCAGTCTTGTGGACGAGCTGCCGGTCGTTCCACCGCAAACAAACCGTATAATCTCCATCAACGATAAAACCAAAAAGATGGTCCTGAAGAACTATAACAACAGATATTGGAGAGTTGCTACTTAGGTGGCCAAACCAAAATCCAAACTCATGGAGAATTGCTTAGGAAAAACCGAAGAGGAGTAAAACAGTGGTTGGCCGCAGAGCTGGCTTTTGCGCAACTGCATTTTCATCTACACTGCGTAGGGGTCACACAATGTTCATCCTTGTACAAGTTGTGTGAGGGGACAGGCGAAAACATTAAAGAACATAATCTTTGTATAACCAGCACTCACCCATCGTAGATCCGGATTCTTGAGAGCGCAAACTCCATTCTATTCTTCTTCTTCTATTGAAGGAATTCGTACCTAGAGGGATGTGTTTTTCAAATTTATTTTCATTTTTTATTAAACACACACTTCAAGAGGGTACAACATCTTTTCCCACGAGTTTTCGTATTCGTTCAAATGTTCACCTCGTTCCATATGGTCCGTCCTCTGTCTCTCCCATTGATGTGTGATATTTTTTTGTAGGATGTCATCAACTTCGACTGCAGAGGAGGTCCAATGTTGTTTTCGTTCCAACACTTTCTCTAAAGCAAAGCTTCTTTCTGAGAAAACACTTTGCAAGCATTCTACAGCCGCATTCGTGTAGCAGTCCGCTGCTCGCATACGTAGACTGTTTTGAATATATCATCATTTGCTTCATGGCAGTTTGAAAACGTGGGGACGATTAAATTCTATATTCTGGGTATGTAGGCGTAAAATTCCATGCTCTGAGAGAAGCTGTCTTGAGAAAAAGTACACCTCTCCAAGTTTTGTCGACCACTATCCAAATATAATTTAAAGCGATTTACTAGGACTTGAGAAACTGTTGTTTTGTCGGTGTTACGTTTGAGTGCATGCGCAGACTGACGTAAGGATTTGTGTGCAATGAAAATGAAAGGGACGATTAGCAACGTAACTTGCATATTCCCACACTTCTTCTAAATCGTATGAAAACTTAATTAGCCAACTTTTTACAAGGGTTGCACGTACCTATTGAATTTATTACGCTTATATAATTGTTGAAATTGAAATTAAATGGATAAGCCTATATTCCCCGACTACTCTCCAAAGTTGAGTGGGACTGATCTACTAGGACGTAAGAAATTGCTGGACAGACTCCAAGTTCGCGCAAGGCAAACTGCAGTTTTAACGAAAATATTGAAACTTTTAGGGCACCATCTACAGTAAAACAGACGAAATAATTACAAGATACATTTGAAAAAGCGTCAAAATGTAACATTTGTTTCAGAATGTTTCAAAACTGATTTACATGCTGACATTTTTCAAAAACATTTATTTTAAAAATGTTTAGAGCCATTGCGATGGCTTTATTTTCAAATGTTAGATAAAACTGTTTCTTATGAAAATTTGTGCATTAAGTTGTGTAGTACGACTGAACTTTCGTCATTCGCCTTTCGTGTAGGAGGGCAGCGACAAAATTTTTCTCATCACGGGGGCCAGCGGCAGAGGATGCATCATCTTCGTTCAGATAATCGAAGGACACCCAATCCCCTTGGATTTGTAGTCAAACCGAGTCAAGTAGTTTCTCCGAAAGGGCAAACTTGAAGGAGGATCAAAGTTATTATGCTTCTGGACCCGAGCAAAGTAAAGTTGGGTGTTGGGGATTCACTGAGGGAAGACGGAGTTGGAAAACCTCCCATCGGTAGCTCCTTTATGAGATTGGGACCGACAATCTTCCAACTTTTGTATCGTATACAAAAGTCAAGAAAAACTGTGAACTCTGAAGAAGAGATGGCTAAAAAGAAGGAGAAAATTGAAAGAAAATATTGGAGACTCGGCAACGTGTTTCGTTCCCTTTATTCTCTCAGCCGTTCATTCCTCAGAACGTTATTGTGAATTGATTCCGAGCAATCTAGTTGATTGTAATCAGTATGCAGCTGGCTTCCTATCTTGATTATGAAGCGATAGACAGTAACCTAATTTTTTTAAAGTTTAATCATCTCGTAATTCCATCAGTTTTAGTTCAAAGGATGGAGGCTAGGAAACGAGGCACCAATTTATTTACCACCACTTTTTATTTATTTACACCATATTTTTTGGAAATTACTCACCCCTGATCCTCTTCGGACTTGTGGATATTCCCAGTTATTACAACGTACTAAATTAGGTAAGAAGCCTAGTGGGGTAATTCATCATAGATGACACCAACGATTACCACCACGATTAAACAGCAGTACCTATGTCTCAAAATGAAAAAAATTGAAATAAATTATTATAATAAAATGACTCAGTCTTGCAGCATGGCCTTATAAACGATTTTTTCATCAGTAAATTCCTCAAAATGGTTGTAGGAATGGTTTGGCTTATTGCGAGAAGCCGAAAAAAAGTTCGCCCTTCACAATCGAAATGCGCTCCTCGGTTTTGGGTTTCAGAGCGTGCTGATCAGTTTTCGTTTGACTGGTGTTCGTCTGTTTGTGTTATTCCTCGCCGAAAACCATGATACGTTTTATTTCAATTTTGATTCATTCAATATCACAATGGTTTCCTCCTCTCCTAAATCGACAGAATCATGGGAAATATTAAGATGAAGGTTTTCTAAGTTTGGGCTATCCTGAGGTCCATTTGATGAAAACATGTTGATATTGAATCTGGCAGGGAAACAGTTGAAAATCCTTCTTAGTTCAATGTATCAGTTCGTTCTTCAAGTCACTAGGACTCGTAAGAAGAAAAGGAATTTGAAAGGAAATATTGCTTAGCGTATTCTAGGCACCTCTGACAATGATTTCGGCCGTATCCGAAGCTACTGTTGATCCCTATTACCGCTGCATCTTATTTGCTGCGAAATAGTGCGGGCCTTTTGGGCCTTGGACAGTAAAGAAACACTGAAACGTAGAGAACTTATTTGCTTACACGTAGACTTAAGGGTCCTGTTTACCGACACTACATCACTCCTTACTGATTTCAAACGGTATAGCTTCGGTAACTTCAACACGGGTTTCGTCATTCAAAACAATTGTGTTCTTACACCTGCACCTTGTTTGCTGCTCACCATTGCGGTTTTCGACTCATTATGCAGCATTAGTGCGTTCCATGGGCCGTTATGACTTTTCAGAAACAGTGAAATTAATAGGAAACGTATTTGCTTAAACGTAGACTGAGGGTCCAATTTCGGATCATAATGACCCTTAGAGTAGAAGAAAGGTTGAGTTCAATTTGAAAAAGTTGTTCAGAATGTCACACCAAATCATTCGTCATTCCTTGCATCCTTGCAATATATCACGTGCTATAGTTTCGGTTTTTTGTTGTTGTTGCCTTGGTTGATTCTCAGGCTGTGGATCTTTCAGGAGCCAATAGCTTCATGACCGTCGAGTGAGTTATTTTCTATACCGCGTCTTTTTCAATTGCCGTCGTAAACGTAAAACGGCGGAGGGAACTGACCCGTGATAAAACAACACTCTGGGACAGAGTGGGTAATTTGTCGGCTATTCATATGAGCAAGGCGGTCCCACGTTGGGCTTTTACCTCCGTTTTCAACCTATTTTTGAGTATTAGCGGGCGGGAAGGCTTTCCAGGGGCTTCAGCGGCTTTTGAAGTCCTCTCGCAATTCGACCTAATGTTTTTATGGGTCCGTTATTTCTCCTGCAGAACCTACGCGTAAATGTCTCGTTTTACGAGTCCCTCCGCAAAAAGGTCAACGGCACGCCCTGCCCTCAGACCATTATGTGATTAAATAACGTTTCTATTGAATATGTTCATCTCCGGGCGGTTGTAAAGGGCGATAATTGTGGTCATTGCAAAACTTTTTCTCGTAATTTCCTGAAATACGCAGGAGGCAGCGAGCGAGGTTCCAGACATTGTGATGGTGAACCTAAATCGTTTTACCAATTTCCGAGAGAAAAACCCCCGTACAAACGAACTTGTCTTGATTAGATTTCGTACTTGTTCTTGATTAGAAATACTATTAACTGTGGAACGCTGGTATCTTCATCCATTACAACAATTTATGACTTGTATTTAGACATTAGTCGAGTCAGCGACATTCTTCCATAAAGCGGATGAAAAACGTTACAAATTAAACAAAGGATATCATTGCTTCTTAACTACCGCAGGAAGGTAAGATTTGTATTGCTGCCAGGAGAGGAAAACATCTTTATTCTTCAAAACCAAAATGCTAATTCACAGAAATTTCGGTTTCATAACTTTGTTTGAAGAAATGATACGTAGCTAGAGTACGTATCAACCTGCCAACGAGGAGGACACTTGCATCATTGATGCCGATGAGTTTGTAGGGGTGGAATATTTAAATCTGATACTGAAGGCCAATTAATATATAAGTCCTAACTATTCAGCCTGGGAACCGTCAGTGTCGACACCAATTTCGTTAAACAAGGAGTATCAAAAGATTAGTTTAACTTATTTTCAAAAAATTCGAAAATGCTTCAAAAAATTTGGGACTTCGATTATTTTAACTAATTTGAACACTTTTTATCCACGTAGTCGCTATAATTTTGAATTCCACCTTCGTAGCGTGTTAGCAGGTTTTGGAATATTACTTTCAATAATGAACCTTTGTAATCGACCACGGAAAAAAAATAACTTAAATGTTGTTAGTTCCCGTTCCAGGATACGTAGATTTCAATATCTGAATTTAAAAAATCTGTCTCTTCTGCGAAAATTTTACGATATTTGACTCAAAAACCCAACATTGATCCGGGATGTGATAGTGATCTCGGGATTTTGATCAAACAAACCATAAGGAATTATATTTAAGGAATAATCCATTAAAAATCGAAATCATAGAAACTTTTGACGTTAGAGGATAGTTTTTTTGTCTTAATTGAGAAAGAAATTAGTTTCCTGAATCGAATGACACCACTTGGGTTACTATATGACCATCCGTTCGCACATCTTTTGAAAAACTTCATCCTAGGGTGATGAAAATCGGTCAAGTCTGCAGAACCCGTACAATGGGAGTTCTGAGTTTGACCGCTTGACTGGCGGCAACCCAAGCATTTTCATCTTGAATGTCATTACAAGATTTGGAGGCGCGAGGTGGCGAGTTTACATAATGTACCACAGGCTACGTCGATGTGCACAGAAAAGTGATTTACGTAACCTCTGTGTAACCATTTGCAGAGTTTTAGTTGTTTTTGGATTAATGGCTTGTTTATGAAGATTCATGAGAGATAAGTGATGTCTGGAGTCAAATCCGTCGTCCAGTCTCCTGAAGATCTGACGAACGTGTTACGACCTCCGATTTTTGGGGGTTCGGACGGCCGATCTGGCCATCGACTCGGCAACACTGTAAAAGCGAGGGGTCATCCAGAGCCGCCTCTCGTGATGAGAGATGATGTGTGATCGAACGCCTGATGAGCGTGGACAATGATGAGAGTAGATTAGCCCAAGAATACGACGTAACAAGTTTTCCTTCCTCCCTGGGAGACCGGCCGGAGGGTAGGGCGTCCGCCCCCGGCTAATTTGCTCTAAGCCGCCCTCGAAACCCGCCGTCACCTCGTCGAGGAGCTTAGTCCGCCCTCCGTCCGCCCCTCGCCCGTTAATCCCTCCGTCGTAAAAACTTGGCATCTTTTCCTTGGCCCTTTTCCGCCCTAAAAACGGCCGCGGGGACGGCTTCGGAGGCGGCGGGGGGTATCGTCAATCTCGCCCGGTCATCATCGGCCCAACATAATAGTAGGAGATGAAGCTGCTTGGAACGACGTCGCTCGAACTCGAAAGTGATCCACCCGGTCATCGCCCCCCACCGTACCATCTGCCCCTTATTCAGAATTGGGAAAACGTACTTACAAGTAATCAGTACGAAGTACGGATACAATATCCCAAAAATCGCTAGTACAACTAGCTATTAGTACAACTATACCTGAACTAAACTTAGGTGCAAGTACGAGTTCTGTTAGTTGAATGAGTGTAGCTATAACTCACCTCTTTCATATAATTATAAGAATCTGGGAATTGGGTTTGATCGTCATTTGAAATTCAAACCGCTTATAAGTTCTTTGACTTAACGCTTGAGAAGATTACTTCATGTTTTTAAAGTTATACGTGATTTTCTACCCAAGTTTTTTTTTTTACCATCTGTGTATTAGGCTTTGGCAGGCTCCATTATCAATCATTCCATTTTAATTTGGGGTGGAATATGTCTCTCCCATTTGAAGCCTCTGCAAAGCGTACAGAATTCACTGATACTGGTTGTTCTTATTGAATCAATCAAATATCCAACGGTCCTTTTATGTTCAAATTAAATGTTCTGATGACGAAAAATGTTTTCTGCTCTCAACTTCTCTGAGAGTTTTATTCGCGTTGTTACACCACTTGTATTGCTTACTTGCCTTACATATTTTTTTTCTCAAATCATTTTTCATTTTACTGTTGATTCATTTATTAATGACAATGAAAAATTTTCTTTTTTTCAAACCCAGACTGCAAATAGACGAATACACACTCGTCCATCTACGCATACTCAAATACTCTATTCGCATTCGCTGTGGCCGTTGGGGCGATCCTCAAACCTTCTGAGATAGTATTTGTGCATTATCAGTCGTCGCTCTACCTTTAGGAGCTCATTCACGACCAGTGGCAAGAAGTGGGGAGTGCAAAGAAGTTCCCCTTCTGTACTCACAATCCTTAACGAAACACGTTCTCCGCATTGGTTCCAAGCCCCCATTTCAACGAAGGCATGGGTTAATTGAGTGAATTCTCTTTGAATGTACTTTAGGACAAAGTTGAATCATAATTGTAGAACATTTGCAAGCAGGTTTGTGCTGTAATTAAGTCAAAATGAGAAGAAAAAAGCACAATGGTAATGCATTTTTACAGCAAACTAGTAAATTTCTCCCACACAACAAAACCATGTTTGGACTCCTGCAGCAGCTAGACCTCCACGCACGTCCTAAACGCCCACTTTGCGCAGGTAGAGGGAACTTTTTAGGTAACCCCGCTTCGTGTTGCTGGATCGTGAATGAGCTTTTAGAAGAATCCAATTGGTAGGAACTGTGATGGATATAGTTAGTTCTCGCCTCCCGTTTCTGGAATTCTCCTCCTCTGTAGATATACCAGACGCCTTATTGATTCTGGAATATCCTCCGAGTGTTGCGGGTACTAATCGTCTCACCCCTCGGAAGGATCACCTATACCATCCAGTCACTTTAACTTATCCAGTCACCTTAAACTTATCCACTTCAGGTTACAAGATGCGTAGAATCCAAATCACAAAACTTCCGTCCGTTTTCCATTGTTCGTTATCCGCCATCTTGCTGTGTTCAGAACATGTCTGAACTCTGAATGTAATCCATCTTTATGTATATAAATTGTGATATTAACTAACGAAAGTAATCAAGCTGAATGACCATATATATCGACGGAACGACTAAGAATTATGAGTTGAAGTACTACCCAATTTCCAACAATTGAATGACTTGCATTAATATTACCATGACTTATGATATAATTTAATGCACGACCTATAATCTGAAGGGGTGGAACTGCAAACAGAAAGCAAGAGCAGTGGCGTAACGTACATCCCAGCAAACCCCGCGATGCGGGGTTGGGCAAGAACAGGCCCGCTCTAGCAAAATTCATTTTTTTTAATTTTAAAGAATAAAGCGGAACTTACGATACACAGAAAAATTCCATTATGTAACATCAAGTTAATAAACATCAACGGTAATGCAGGTTCATTCATCAACATCTTTTGGTTTTATTTATAACCAGGTGAGGAAGGGTGTAAAGTAGCTAAGGTGTCAGAGTTGCGAAGGTGCGTACTACGTGGGTAGGCCTATCCCCCCGGGTATCCGCGCCTTCTCCTGAGCGGTGGTTACAATGTAAACAAACTTTTGAGATTTTGAGGTTAGTGCGGATTGCGGGAGTTTAATGTTTTTCATCATGTTGTTGATGGTATATAATATAAATTGTATACCATATTGATACTTAAAAATGACTGAAGGAACTGATGTGTCTCTGGGAAAAAGTTGACTTTTATAACACACGGCCATCCAAAAGTTTGCTACGTAGACTAGAAGTTCGTAAAGGTAGGTTAAATTGTTACATTATATTATGTATTTTTAGTTGGGTTATCGTAGCGTATTATACGATGATCGTTGAAAAAATGCACGTTTCCCCAAAAAAAAAAATTTTGGGGGGGGGGGGGGGCGCTGAAAAACGTTACGCCGTTGAGCAAGAGAGGCCGTTATCGGAGATGATCAACGACGGCTTGTTCATTTATTTACAAAACGGACGAATTCCCAATTAAAAAATTGTATAAGATGAATAGTATCGCTTCTATTAAGTATGATTTACGAAAGAGTAGAATAATGGAGATGTGAGGGGTGGATGGCCGATCCATTCGAGTGCTCATCACACTGTTAAAATTCCCACCCGACTTTTTCCTGCGTTTTTGTTCGATTAACAATTTGGTTTTTAAAAATATTCATAATTATTGGTAATACTTATACGTGAGATCATATGGAAAAATTATGTAGGGTAAAAATTATGTTTTATGTTAGAATATTTGAATGGTTTGCTTCGTAGTTCGCGGATTTCAATGAATAAGTATACGTATTTCAATAAATATAATTATACGTGAATAAATAAGTATACCTATTTCAATAAATATAAGTATACGTGAAAACTGCCTACTAATTATCATAGAAAATGAAGCAATTGTAATGAATATGGAATGTTTAACAAAAACATTTCCGAGAAATGTATTCATTGAAATCCGTTGTGAAGTGTTTTGATATTATTCCTGAATTTTAACCCATTTTTTATAAATAAATAAAAAATAAAAACAAAAAAATACGAAAATTGGATAAAAATCATCAAATTTATATTGTTTAGTAAAATACTACTTGATCAGTTTTATTAACAATGAAATAGGTAATTTAAAAATTGAAGTTGAAATTCATGCTAAAATGGTTACCTCAATTTCATTAGGATATGCAGTAAGCAATAAAAATGCTAAAAATTCTAAAATCGAAAATTTTTGAATAGTGGATATTATTTTGGAGCAAGTTCCTTCGTACTAACAGTGTTAATTTGAATTTTTTGAACACGTAAGTGCTCAAATTTTAAATCAATCAACCATGAATTTGATACGATAATTTAGTAAAATTCACTCATATAGTCTTGCAGCATGACTGGAACTTTTTGTTATACAAATAAATCCAGGAATCATTTCTGGACGCTTCAAAACGGATTTCAATGAAGACATTTTCATTTTAGAATTTTCAAAGACAGTGGACTAATTTTATTTTAAATGAAAACTCACTAAAAGTTGTATTTGATGGGAAAATGCCAAATTACGCTTCTGTTTCCCATTCAAGTATTTTGGACTGTAATTTGTTCTTTAACTACTTCTACACGGACTTGTTGTTACTATTGGTGACGGAATGTAATAAGTGATGAACCTGAGCTCTCTTGTGAGGAGTACGTTTTTTTTCGATTCGACAATTCCAATTAGAGCATTAAAATTAAGATATGCACTTCGGGACTGCCGTGAGATGAATCTCATCTCCATGGTTACCGTTAAAAATCTGATGAGATGTAGACGTTTTTCCTCCGTTGAACGGGACCGGGCAAACAGACATACCCCGCGATTTCTAATACCAATCGAAGATCCTAAAAAAATGTAGGAAGTCGATGAAATGTTACTTCCGCGTTTAGCGAATCGCTTTGAATTACGGCTTGAGGAAATCGGTAAGCTGCCAATCTCCATTGATATTTAACGCTTTATTCAACGGTAAATCTTGTTAACATTTGCCTCCAGTGTTTTACGAGTGATGCCTCGAGTGGTCAGCCATAAATTAAAAACCGTGATGTGTGGAATTTCAGTAAAAGAAAGTATCAACTTAAGGTCGTTCACTGTTAGAAACCTTGTGGATTGTAGAATGTTCTCTCAAGTTCCACAGGAGGTTTGAAAATCGTATTATTACTCTCCAAAATCCTGCGAAAGAAAATGTAGAAATTGATAGGTATCTTGGAATTGGTAGCTCATCTTGAAAAATCTTGAAAAATGTGTTCTGACACTGAAACTGAGTGTGCAATTGAAATGAAATACGCTGCAAATTATAACAAAAGGGTCCATTATTTCTGTATTAGATAACCGTTTTGCTGAGGTAGGTATCGCATCTTATTTTTATGGTGTAGGTTTTGACAGGTCACTTGCAGGCTCGGGAATTGCAATTTTTAGCATCGTTCTGAAAACAATCCCAGTGGACTCTACTTACAAAATCACAAGTAAAATGACATCCCTCTCGCTTACGTCAGCAAAAACCTCGGGAAACCCCTTGTTGGACCACTCATCTGAATGTAGCATTATTCCACCAATATTACTCTTTTTTTTTCTCTTCGGTTAATTTATGTGTTTTAAAATTTTTAATAACACTTCTCGAAAATGTTTAGTAGACAATGTAAAAACTTGAAATCTGGAGAGAAATGGACCTTGCAATTTAAAATTGAAGAATCGTAACTAATTCTTTCGGAGCTAATAAGGAACGAGACATCTATAGTTGTAAGGCTAAACGCCAGCCTAAAGGTCAGGACCAACTAGACACCTAGTTCATGTGAAAAGGAACGGATTTTTTACATCAAGTTTAATGCTTTTCATGGTTCATATAACATACTATGGACCAGAATGATGAGAAAACGGCAAAACTTGCTAAACTGACCCCAGAAGCCCAGAAAACTCTTCAATTTGGGTTAAAGGACCAGTTAGATCCTTCGTTTCTAACATTTCATCATCTGAATCAGTGTTCTCAAACACCTGTGGGCGAAAGATGGGCATTTGGCGTCTTTTGTTCTGATGGTAATTGGAGTTTCTTTTTCGGTGTTATTTTGGACGTGGACTCGATTTAAGTCTAACCCCCTGGGGTGAGTTTTGGATTTATGCAGGATACAAATCGCAGTAGATGTAGAACACACTCATCGGATGTGGAACACATAACACGATTGCTCATCGCTCTCTGGGTTGAAGATACCTGTTGCGCTATCCTGCTATTTCCAGCTAAAAGTTGGATTAATCCATTAGTAAACGAGTTAGTGAATTTATTGTATACTTCGCAGTAGAATAGATTATTAAGTATCAAACATTACTGAACTCGTGACGAAATTACTCTGATTCGAAGCAAGACCTCCTGCACCAAAGTGTCACACTCGTAATAATCCAAAACAACTGTAGCTACTAGCCTTCCCTGCTAGTTTCCTCCACTAGTGGCGTTATGGAGACGTCCGTCCCTTTGCAAGAATCAAACACTTCAAAAGAAAGGATGAGTTCGTTGGGCAGTACTGTTGAGCGCAATACATTTCCGGAGTCACGACCTAACTTTTGAGGTACTTCCAAAAAATGTTCTTAAGTACGTAACATAACTTTCCCGTAGCTCTACGTAGAGTTGGGTTGGTAATAACGTACATGTTTTTTCATATGAAAGTTGGCTCGTACCGTGATGTTGCGAGACTGGTTTTGTCAAACTGAATCTTGAACGATCCGCGAATATCAAGGGACGAGGTTGAGCTTCGGCTGTCGGGTTTTCTTTTTTGCGGTCCCTCGCCGGCGATCACCATAAAGTTCGGTCCTCGAGAGTGACAGGTCCCGTTAAGAACAATAAGGGTTGTCGGGTCATCGGATATCCCCCTCCGGAAATAAAAAAAGAAAAAAACGAAGGGAAAGAGGGGAAACAAATAAAAGATGAAAGTGGGAAAGGAGAATGTGTAAAATTAAGGATGGACGATCAAGGACACCGAGAAACAAGATTCCTGAACAGCAACCTCATCAGGGGGCTTGAGTTCATCACGTCCCCCCTTCCCTGGAGCTCAGCTAATGCCATTGTCTCCGCAGGACTAACCGGTCATTCCCCATCGCATCTCCCGTCTTCGTCTGCCCGTTCTTCTTCCTCCCTCTTCCCCTCTCCTTCCTATTCTTTCTTCCTTCTTCTTTTACTAGTTTCTCTGTTGTTGCGAGGGCTCGGAGCGAACGGACCGCGGTCACGGGAGTGTAGGTCGCCTCCTGGGCTGTAATGGGAGAGAGGGGGGTGACGCAGGTCCCGAGTTCTCAACGATTTGCCTAAAATATCGATCATGATTCCCACGGCTGGCTGGAAGCTGTGGTTCCTTCGGCGTGGCACGGGAGCTCGGACTGCTGTTCACAATAAAGGCTGCCAAGTTGGGTGTGGCAAACAGAGAGAGCCAGAGGACAGAGAGGGAGAGAGGGCATGTTTATCAGTATAGGAAAACATTAACTTGATACCTTATAAACTACGTAGACTAAATTACAGCTTGACAGTGTATATAGTGTGGAAATTAGCTTTAGCAGCCTCTCAAATGATTCGGGGCTTAGGCGTCATCAGGTAAAAGTCCTTTTGCCGGTGTTTAGAAACTGAATGACAGCTTGAGGGTGTTCTAGGCGATTTGCCATGGTTATCGGTCATGATTCTCACTGCTGACTGACGGCTGGGGCTCCTCAGGCTTGGCACTGGAGCTCCAACTGCTGTTCACAATAAAGACTGCCAAGTTGGGTGTAGAAAATAAGGAGGGAGAGAGAGAGGGAGTGAGAGCGAGAGAAGGGGAGGGGAGAAACTAAATTACACCTTGAGAGTGTATATAGTGTAGAAATCACCTTTAGGAGTCTCTCAACTGATCCAGGGCTAAATCAACGCAATTAAATTACATATTAAGGGTGTTTCCTTCGGTTTTTCTAAAATATCAGCCGTTTTATGGACTTGAGGTCAGAAACAAGAGAAGTATCTCATAAGTGAAATAACTCTGGACCTCTGAAAAGAAAAATGTATGGATCGTTTTTGTTGGATATGACCTCTAAAATCGATCCCTGGAATTTTTACCATTAGATTTTACCCCCTCTATACATTTTACACTCGTGTCCAACGCGACGTACTCTCCTCCTCCTCAAATCGTTATGGATTAAAAATTAATTTTTTAAGTGTATAAAAAACGTTAAAATTTAGGTATCATTCCATACTTTAAAAATTGATTCCGATGAAGAAAGTTTAATATTTTTAATTGGACGATTAGAAGTACCTTGGTGACATCACCTTAAGGCGTTTTGGATAAGTAACTGTACATTGAAATGTGACATGTTGAAATTCGCCGGTGAAGTCACTTTTCGGGAGTATCTGTGCGTTACCCTCAAAGGGAACCCCCTGGAGTTGTATAAAGCAACGGCATTGAAAGGAATAATGATTATTTGACCAAGTAACGTTGGTATTGGAGTTGGTATTGAATGATGGCGGAAGCGAGGAGGGTGTGGCGGGAGAGTAGGGGTCTATTAGCAGTGAAAGGTCATTATACGGTGGGCCTCTATGAATCGCTTATTCGTACGTTCCCCGGAGTAAAGTCGCATAAACGCCACACTAATCACGATGAAGAACTCGAAATCACTTGAGAGAAACATTCAAATATTCAGTTGGTGATCTTCCCGATAACCCCTGGTAACTTGATCGTGTGAGTGCTCAGCGTAATGTATTCACAAACAGATTTGAGCTTTTAAAGCGGGAAAGCGCGTAACTGAAAATTAATTCGATCAAGGCTTCCAAAATCAAAGGGATATGTCTGAGGGGGAAAGGGCTTGATTCAGAATGGCGTATCAACTCCAAGACGTGAATCATTTAGTTGGTTAATGAGTTAACAGGAGCACCATTGTGTGAGAGGAGGCCCCTTGTCCCGCCTGATTATGCTAACCCGCTCCTCTTGTTTCTTTGATATTAACAGTTCCTCTCTCCGTGGACGCTAATAGCTGCCTTCCCGTCGGATGTGTAGCTTCGTGTCCGATTGTGTCGAAGCATTTGAATAAAGTGCCGCCGAGTGCTTGTCCCTCCCCTCCTCTCCCTTCACTTCTCCTCCTATATTCGCTCTTCCCTCTCTCTCTCTCTCGCTCTGCCTACACCATCACCCTCCTCCTTCATCGTGTTTTCCTTTACTTTACATCAGCCGGGGCACCGTGGTTCAAAACCCCAATCTAGGGAGACAAAATTGAAATCCATCGTTTCAATAGTGACAACACTGGTTCTAGGGGGGTCCAAGGGTGGTGAATTCATGATTAAACTGCTTATCATGGATCATCTGTAGTTGAGATACACACGTTGGGATTGTGAAAAAATCTCTTAAGTACCTAATTCCCATATTTTCTATGAAAACGAAGAAAGTTCATTCCGCAGGATATTTACTACTGAATGTAAATCATTCCCTTCATTCAACACGAGTTCTCATGGTGAGAAAAATAGAAACATGAGAAAACAAGGTATCAAGAAGAAATAATTGAGCATAGGAACTGGTGTACTGGACGGATTCACGAATGGGTGTTCATGTTATATCAATTTTTTAGGGTTGATCGGAGCAGGTTTCCTTAATTTTTTACAAAATGTTGGATTTCCACGCGTTTTAGAATGCGTTCAATCATTGAATCAATCGACGTCTTGATGGTCGGAATCGAAAGGGAGTTGCCCTGCAAGAGCCCAAAGAGGTCCAGACGGGAAATCTTGAGTTGTCCTAATACGAAACACACATTAATGAGTAACGCACGCATTTCAGGGAAGTCCTTATGTCCAGTTTTCTTACGATCACTTATAGAAGTAATTGAAAACACGAGTATTTTCTTCAAAATAGGTCAAATCCTTAAACGAACAGAAAAAGCACAAAGGTTTGGTGGAAATTTCAGTAGGTCTGAGGATCTATGAATGAATCATGAAAATGGTATCCTCAAATTTGAATTTAATCAGAGCAGTATGTTAGAAAATCCCGTTTCTCCGTCGGAGACAAGTTCTGCGCAATTTTCTACGTGGATTTCAGTGGTGACGGCACCGCGGTGACTAGGTTCATTTTAAATATTTACAATAACAATCATGTGTCGTTTCCTGGATCCATGTCATCGGCTTAACGACATTCAAAAACACGTTCATAGCACAGTTAGTTCACTCGTCAGATGGTAAGTAACGTTACCCTTTTTTTTTTAATTAAGTAAAGTACCTATACCTATTGTTCAAGCGTGCCTCCTTTTTTATATGTTTGTTTTGCCAATGGCATAGTCATCCTATTGATAATTTTATTATCAAAACCATGAAAATTCGTTATCATTATTTCCATTTTTGTCGCGACTCTTTAAGTTTCGACTAACCCGTCAATTACTAAAGGCAACTACAGGTGCCACAAATTCAATCGCTGCTGGTTTTGACAGAAATGATATTTCGAGGTTGTGGTGACATCTAACGACATCTATGAGACCTAATGTTTCGAATTATTTGTCAGTAGGGCCTCCGCAGGTGTTCATCAGGTAACAAAGTCAGTTCAAAGTTGACCCCAAACGGAAATATCGTCTATCTGCGACCCCGCTCCAAATCTTACGCAAAAAAGTGAACAGAAAAAGTTGTTTTCAATTAATGGAATATGAACGAAATGGCAAAATACGCCTGGAATGTTCTGGTGGCACCTGTGGGTGCCCTTACGAAGAAGAACCGATTGCATCATCCATCGTTTTCCTTTCCGAGTTTCTCGTGTTTGGTGCTTTTCATTCTTTGTTTTTTCGTATATTGTACTTTGTGTTCCGTGTTTTGTGATCACTAGGGTGGGAAAAAGGTTGCTTGCTCACTCGCATTTCTCGACGTCAAGTCTCCCCTGTGGGTGTCAAATCGAAGGAGTACTTACATGTATATCAGATAGTGGGTTCCTACGGTTTTATATAGTTTCTGTCGAAATCTTTGCCCAAGGAAGAACGTGGTTCAACTTCATACAGGTAGACTCAGGACCTCATCCTCACAAAACGGAATGACAATAGTATTGTTACCATGATTTCCAACTGCCGAGGGCTGACTCCTTTCACCAACGTCGAGAGCGTGCTACGTCCGTACATCACCATAATGGTCAACACCTACATGGGAGGAGTCGACGATTCAAAGAGAATTTGGAATCGCTGCTAATTAAGAAAGGGTACGTAGTGTCCCAAACGAAACTGTGTGCTTAGCGCACCTGTAATATCTCTGAGCGAACTGGTAAAAAGTTGTTATTAATAGTCGTCTTTGCACCTTCTTCACCCGACACTGAGAAGTCAGGTCTTCAACAATTGATAAGTCGCTCAAGTTTCTCTAGTCTGGACCTATCATAATGCATGCCAACACCGTTCAATTAAGAAACGTGATGTTGTCTAGTTAGATTCAGCGTTGGAGCCACTGTGCTGAGGTGTTTTTACCTCCTTCCCTCACCTGTACCGAAAAAAATGAAAAATAAGATAACATTAATCATATAAGAACTGTATGAAACAAACGAATGAAGAAATCTTTTGATGAAGCTACCCAAATATTCACATCGTTAACCCAGCGGTACTTCGGTGATTCAGGCCGGAATGGAAGCTGGGTCGGGTCCGACCTGCCTCACCTATCAATCCGATTTTTTTCAAATTTTTGTAGGAAATAATGAATAATAGCTAAAATCCAGTATGCATCAATCATTTTATTCATTTTATAATTAATAATCTGTCTTTTTAAACTTAAAAGATTAGTAAGACTTTTAACTCATAAGCAGATAGTATAACTCAGATAAGTCAAGACTAGTCTTGGCTAGTGACTGCTTCTTCATGATTTGAATAACCAGAGTACAATAACGATGGAAAACTTCAATTTGTTAGGTAGTAATGAATTCTGAAATGTACATTCTGAGGATCTGAAATGCAAATTAGCTCCAAACCGGTAAACTATGAAAAAAGGGTCATCTAGTACTCATTTGTGTGACAACCCGGAACACTAGTTCTCTTGTCACAAGCCCTCTGGGTGTCAGTCGTTCATCGTGGAATTGACTTTTGTTCCTCTGTGCCTAATGGATGTTTATTCACGATTCAAGGATATATTTGCTCATTCTACACAATTATCGATGCTGTAAAAGCTAATTGTGAAAGAATTTTTCTTTAGTTGTGAAAATTGTGGATTTGCAGAAAACATAAGCCCCATGAGTTGAGAGACATGACTGAATTCGAAAGTTGACGCTTAAGGGTACATAACTAATCATATCACTCGAACGAACTATTGTTTTTCAACTCAGTAAAATACTTTTAAAAAATTCGTTTCCGAAACCTCTTCAATTTCGGATACTAAAACATGGATTGTGAAAATACTAGGTATGTTTTAAGCATGCTGAATCGAGGCCCTCACCAAAGCCCCGCTCAACCATTGGGAAATAAACTGCTGAAAAGACGAAAGGAAAACATCTTTAAAGAAGAAAGCAGGGCAGATAATGAAGAAGGAAAATAATAATGGGAGATGGCAGCGGAGATTAGATGGGTACTGGAGGGTTTTCCCAAGAGTTGGCTATTGGAGAGGCGTCCCAAAAGAGGAGAAGCTCCGCGGGTAATGAATAGCGGGGAGAGAGGTAGGGCGGGCCTTTCAATATCTTAGATAATATGAGCGTCCCTCAACGCCCCGCACAATGGCCGGATTTGCAGTGTTCAATGGGAATTCAAACAACCCCTTTCCTTCGGGGGACCTCGTAATTGCTGCTGTGGGATTAGCACCCACAATGTTGCGGGTTTAAGGCGATTTAAAACTACTTTGCCGGGGGCCCGCGGGTAGGAAATTGAACGGGGCAGCTTTCACAGACACATTCTCATTCTCCCTACATCGCATCACTACTTCTCTCTCTCCCCCCTCCACTCTCACTCCCACTCTCTCTCTCTCTATTCTTCAATAACACCTCTTCAGTGTTTTTTATGAAGCAGTTCGATTTTGAACTGAAGCAAAATTGCTGCTGAATGAACATCCAGTTGCACAATTCTCCCAAGAATTTTGATGTTATAAACGGATCATATTGGTGCAGCAATTTGGTATATTTAGACAATGAAAGCACAAAAAAGTTTATTATAACTCAGGGGTGCCCACAGGGGGGGGGGGGGGGGGGACGGAGACTGCGTCATTAAAATTCTTGGGGGAGTTGATTGAAACAGTTTTTAATTTGTCGACATTCAAGAATACTATACTATACACCACTAATTAGAAATATAGTACGTTTTGTCTATTGCCGACTGGATTTGAATTTTTTCAATACCTATATAAATCTTTTATTAGTTTCAGATAAAATAAGGGGGGCTTACGAGTATTTTTCACGTTTTTGTTTTGGGAAGGGGGTATGAACATACATGGGGGGGGGGGGGGGCATGGTTATCAGTTTGAGGGGGGGGGGGGGCGTTATGAAGCTTGGGGGGGGGACACCTCTGTATAACTATTAAAGTTTTATTGATAGTAAAAAGAAGAAAGTGTCTTATTAAAACATTAGGTTTATTTTCTATAACTCAGTTCCCGTATTTTTTAAAGTGAATTCGAGTCCTGAAACAGTGCAATTAGTTCCATAGTTAGTTATTCCGCTATGGTTATGGTAGTTTTATTCATTTTTACTTAAACGTTCACTTTTCTAGTCACCTAAGAACTGTTACCGAATACCACAGCAATAGTGTTAACATTTTTCGAGTCGAAAATTCAAAAATTTCCTTCATGACCATTTTGCAGCAGTTCAACGTTTTTCTGAGGAGATGAAATTTCAAAAATTGAGCTGACGTTTTACTGTCGAGCATTTAAAAAAAACGTGTTTTTTGTAGATGTTTAGTGAAAATTATCACCCCGAACATATTGCTATAAGGTGTATTTATGAAATTAGCACAACATTTCCTACAAGAATAGTCCCTTGGAAGTGAAAACTTACATATTTCGAAAATGGCTGAAAATCGGTTTAGATAATCCTTATATTTCTCTTAAACAGTCATATCTTCCAAATAATGATTCACTTCAATCTGGTTTACTTGCATTCAGTTCCACATTTCTTGCAACGTTGAATTATGTGCATGAGAGATTGAAATTCTAGGGTGGTTACTTTGTAGATACTCCTATAATAACGTTGGGTTTAAGCCCAGAGAATCAAGTTGTGAGGAAATTATACAAATAATGAGGGGTGCTGCACAATGAACGTTTGCGTTCGTGGGCAGGAATGGACCAATTTTCTCAAGAACATGGTTCTATCTTTCGTATTACAATCTACGCAACAGATCTATGAGACATCTGAATATTTTTCGACGTAATTCTAGTTCGGGGAATAAAATAAATATCAAACGAACGTCTTTGTAAAGAAAAAGAGAGGTCGTTTCATGAAAATATTGATAAGGATTTAGGGGGAGTAGTTGACTCAAAGGGTTTCTGGAAATTTATTGACAAGATCAAGAAATAACAAACCTCTCAAGCTCCACAAATGGGGAGGGATGTTTTGGTGATGTATTTTCTTGATTTACTGAATCCCTGCCATATGGAACCATTTATTTCGGATTTTGACTTAGATCAGGCTTTTTCATTTGAACAACTGTCGATGATGATCAAGAGGCTAAAGGCGAATAAGGCTCCAGAACCGATACGACTCGAATGAGTCTTTTCATGAATGCGTCAGACGATCTCTTTCGGAGTTTATATTTTTTCTGCATACAATAAAATCTATAAAGAGGGTAAAGTAGCTGAATCTTTCAGACAGGATATAAGAAAGGGCAAACAACCAACCACTCTAGCTTTGGAGGAATAGCATTTATCAATTCAGGTGCTAAGAGTTTTACTGGCATGTTGCTTGAATGTCTCTTGCGAAGATCGGATGCAAGGAACGTTTGACGAGTCGCCGGCTTGTTTGCGACCATGTTACGCCTCATTAGATAATCTTTTCACTGGTAAATTTAGTAAGTCTTGGGCAAAGTCGCACAAGAAAACACATGTACTCTATACAGATCTAAAAGCTGCGTTTGGCAGAGTAGATATGACAAATGGAGTTTCGCAGACGAAATGTGGTTTCATATCGATAGAACAACAGCTCCACAACTATTGATTGTGGAACATTCTATGGCTCAGAAGTGTCACAGATCGATATCAGTAAGCACAGGCTGTCAGATGTTCTGATCCAATCATTGAGGAATGGGAACATTCAACAGCTATTTGTAAAACAATCATCACCGCTGCTCCAGGAGTGCCAAACAATTATGGAACTGCTTCCATCCCCTCAATGTCACTGTACTCGTTAGCCTCAGTCCTGCTTAGTATTTCTGTACGGGCAGCTATTTCCTGCCTATTTGCTCGTGTTCATTGATCTCAGCATCAATATTCTCTAATATCTAATCTAACTCTCATCTGTTGGGACCAGATCAGCAAACGTTGGGTTTGAAGAGCACAACTGAGTCTCAACCCAGAAGGCAAATGAGATAGATTATTTCGACCTTGACCCCGCCATAGAATCATCAGACAATACAACAATTAGAACGATCGTAGTAGAACTTACTAAATTAGAGAAAAACTGAGGGCTGAATTTGTTTTCCAAGCGACCAATAAAGAATGATCTGCAGTTTCTAGTTTGGCAATGTATGATGTTCGTATTGCACTTAGCCCTCGCTGTGCATTTAGTTTATTGGTGTTGAGATTAATACGTAATAAAATCTGTAATTCTGATGCTATTCCATCTAAAATTCGCATAGAACCAGAAACAAAGAAACTTAACTCTAATCATCAACTTAACTCTACTGAACGCCGCAAATGTCGATCATCCAATGGTACATTAAAACAGAAAGCCCGATTATGATGACTAAGATTGGTGTTTTTGGTTGGCAAGTGGTGTGCAAACCATCCATCACTTTGAACTATTGCTCGATTCTTATATCCAAAAATATTGAAATTTACCAAAAACAGATACCCTCTGTCGTGCCTGTCGGGGTGGAAATTAGAACTTGTATCATGTGGTGCAGCAGTGTCCAAGAACTCTTGATAGCCGCATTCTCCGTCATAATGCAGTAGCCAAGCAGATAGCAGGTGCATTATTATCCAGGAGCGCCAAACAACATCCAGTTTATGGCTGCAAACGTGTCATGGCGCGGAGTGTGATGCGGGAAAAGTGCCGCAGTGTTACTCAAGCTAGGCATTTCGTCAGGCGTACTTCGTTGTATCACCATCCGCATCATCCGGGGCAATACATCAGTCGGTGGATGCAAGAAAATGAAATGCACCAAGCATCCTCTTCTCACGCCTTGTTTCGTTCAAATTTGGAGAGTAGCAGGGAAATCATGATTGATCACATTGTGAGATCATGATTGTGTGGATTAATTTCCACACTTTCGCATCATTAAAGAAGAAACTACGTACCACACCGAGCTACGCATCCGTTTTTAGGACGTTTCTCTGAAGCAAAGCAAGACGAATAGCCAAGGGGTTATAGACGAATTATTTTCTGATTAATGAATTTAATTTCAATTTCATTTCAACTATTTCAGTTTTGGAACATTATTTCATTTTTCAATTGTTCGTCGTCAACTCAGTAAAACTCAACTTTTCAATGATCTATACAATTTGAGAAACCCTGGAAAGAGTTCAATTGAACATCTGATTGTTTAGAGACTCAAAAATGGAATATTTTCACAAAACGTGTTCGTGGTTTTCCTAGGACTGAACGATTCTATTCAACTGGGATTCTTCGTAAGCATCCCTCATTTTGGAGGCTTGTATTGCTCTTGAGCAGTGAAAAGTGACTCTGTCGAGTGACTCTGTGCTATTGCATCGCTCACAACACAGTGATTGCTGATTAATAATGTTGTAAGCTTATCAAAATTGACTTCTGCGACGGGACCCCGACGTCTGGTTGTTGACAGTGTTCCGGCTTTCGCCCCCCGATACGGGAGCGGTAACGACGTCTTCGCCATCTTCACAGCACCAGCTTTGTTCGTTGTCTTAGTACTCGAATCTGCTGACCTCACGGTTTGCTGCTATCTCCTCATTGACTCCACCTTTTCTTTCCCTTTGGTCGCATCTCTGACGTTTTATTTTGTCTGGTGAACCTCGAAGGCTGATTTCATCCTTTGTAGGTCAATGACTTCTCTTGCATCACGCATCTCCATTCCTCCAACAGTTCAGCATGCAATCCAGTTAGTTTGGAAAGCCGAATTACAAACGTTCTCCTTATTCTTTGGAATAATTAGCGTTATGGGATCTTGAACTTTTCACTTTCGGTTCCTTCATTTTGTGAAGGAGTTTCTCGGCTTTTGGAGATAAAAACTAAGGCATTTTGGGCTACCTATGAAGCCAAACCATTATGGTCATACTTAGAAGTTGGAGAGGCAACCCTTCCAAGTCAGAATATCCTTTCCCTTGTATGTGTTAGAACTCAACATGGAAGATTTAGAGACCGTGTGTGTCTATTTGTCAATATATTCGAACTTACAGTTGGAAAATTATTCGAACTTACGTATGAAATTTAAATCTAAATCTAAATGATCAGTCCACTCAATTCTAGCCTAGTATACCTTAGATTTCAAATTCCCCAAAAAATCCGTAGATGTACTCAGACTTCATGCCAGTTGAATTTCGGATTGTCGCCTATGACTTTCAACATTCACACATAATCGCTGCTCCTGCACATGTGAACACGTGAAATTCTTGTGAAAATCATCAATTGTTTTCCTCCGACTTCAAATGCTCAGGCGTACTGAGGACCGAACTTTTGAAGGTCATCTAAGTATTTTTTCCCTGGATGCATCGAATCGTTGAATAAATGTTATCGATACCCATCCCTACGGTATTCTCCCTGGACCAGTCGAATATAGACGTTTCCGTAAAAGCTCTTCAAATCGTTCTCTTTCCCCCTTTATCCCCACATATATATTGTAAACCTTATATCTGCTTATCTGCTCAGGATGAATAATAAAGAGAATGAGGATAAAAAAGACCGCCTAAACCGACTGATACATTAAGCCCTAGATTTGCAACGGAAAATTCTTAATGTTCCAAATTTCATGGATTATGCCGTTTTTATTACGAATATTTGTCAAAAGAAGTGGTTAATCATTGGAAATGCGTAAACTGCCGCATGCATCAGGCCAAATATCAGCTGCCCATCAGACCACAATGGCGTCCGTTTTCAAGCGAAGCTTGCAGGAGTTGGCCCTCAGTATATAATTATGCTATGCATTAATGCTACTGAAAGTGAACGTTTTGATCATTAGAACAATTAGCTCTTACTGGTTTGGAGTAATCCAAAACCAAGCCTAATTCAAAGGAAGGACAGACACTTTCTACTCCTGAGAGATAGACTAAAAAGAGGTTACTGGCGTTTCAGATAGCTCCAAGCAACTTCCCGAATACAGAAATTCAAATATCACTGTTGATATTTTCTAAGGGAGATCAACGTCATTAGATGCCGTCAATCAAGCCGATATTGTAGAAGCTGAACTGCTTAAATCCGAATCTTGAAGTGCTTGCAATTGTTATCTGTCATTAAATTAATGGACTTAACTGTATTATGAATTCGTTACATACGGTGCCGATTGCGGACTAGCAACTCAATTAGATAATCGAAAAAGCGTGTTCATTCATGTGTGTTTATTTTTTGTTCGGTGGTTCGTCGATTGAATCAGGAATACATGAGGCAGCTGAAGTGCGTCATCAGTATCCATGCCTCGCCGCATTTTCCTGCTACTAAGGACACAACTTCGAGTTTCATCACATGGGGAGAACATGTACAGACAAGTTTGTGCATGATCCGGGTGGTTAACATAAAAGGCCCATTGACGGAGTTGCCGGCTATCGGATCGTTGTCAGTTCGCCCCAGACAATCAACGTGCGGGGCTGCGGGAGTGGAGCGGTTAGCGAGTCATTAATCAAATCCTCGTTTATCCAGGTTCACCCGTGAGCGCCTCCCGCAAGTCAGCCATCAAGTGTACATTAATATCGCTCAGGGAACTTACTTATCCGGTAACCCGAGCAGCCCTTCCGCTGATAATAGCATTCAAAGTTATACGCTGGTTAGACTCTTCCGGGCGTTATTGCCGGTAGTTGGGGGCGAAGGGGGTCCATTATGGTGCGGTTTGCGGCTCCCTCATCATCCCGCCTCGATTCACCTTCTCTCCCCTGCATCACCCAGACAGGTTCAGATTGCCATTGGAGTTGAAGTTCCAAAAAGTTGTTAGGTACTTGAAAAAGAAGCCATCAACATGGAGCTAATGCAATGGCTCCAAAAAATTATTTAAATTGAACTTTTCAACAAAGTATTCTCCAAGGGAATTCGTTTTGAAGCAATCCAATAAGGTTAGCACTTTTTGAGCAAAACAAAGTCATGACATTACCAAAATCACCAAAAATCTGTTTTGTAGAGGAAATTACCTTGAAAAAGTTCATTAATTTAAAACTAGAATATTCCGATAGTTTTGTACAAAATTATACTGTACCTGACTTATACTCAAATGTCCCAAAAGATGATGAAAAACTGCAAAACTTGTCGCAATCCTATTTTGGTGTTCCATCAGATTATTATTATTTAGAAAACGTCTTTTTGCCCTATTCCAATATACTAATTTCAAAGCAATGTAACGTATAGACTCATATTTAGTAACAAGCGAGTACTGGGAGAAGTTAGTGTTCCCGGATTGAAGTGTCATAATTACACATTTCAGTATGTTTTCTACAGAATCCGTTTAGTAGGATTACGATTCTTTGGAGAGTTTTGGAGTATGTGAATATCGAACCCAAGAGCAAGTGGGATCGAACAATGATTACCGCTTCATCGAGCTAAGGATGAATACGTTATCTCATTCAGGGCTCGGAGGATTCTGTAGTACTAATACCACACCACTCCACAATCATCTATTCAATTGGGATATCTCTGTTGGCGCTAGGAAAATCTGAATGAAAAAAACTAAAGGTCTGTTGGAGAATTGAAAAAGAGGAAACCGGTAAATCACAGTACTCAAAAATAATGTAAAACCAGCAAAATGAATAAAATACTCTCATCAATCTTATCAGTGGTTCTCTGATGCTTGCTTTGTTGTTGTTGTTCACCGATAATCGAAAAGAGAGTGTCGACAGTAATATAGAGAATGATTTCAGATTTGAAAGACTGAAAGGTGGGATGTGCGAAGGGATAGCTAGAGGAGAAGAGCGTCTATTCCTTGTCAAAGTTCTGATCAACTTGGTGGGGGTGTCTGGTGTAAGGGGCTGGCTGTCGGTATTGCTCGGCTAAGCTCCAACCCTAATGTCAACAAAACCGCCACCGCCCCGTTGTCCTAATACTCGACTTATTGCTTCTCTGTGAAACACAGCCCCCACCCTCTCACAAAGAAGTGATGCATGATCCTCCCATCATCACGTCCTCAGCCTTTCAAAACTGACAATTCCGATTTACGATGAGCATTCTGAAGGGGAGACATTGAACCCTTCTTACCATAATATCCCTAATACCGTCTCCTAAGCCGACGTAAGTTAGTTTTTCTTTTGACTGATTCCCCAGTAATTCGTAACTTGGAGCGGGGATCCGTCCTCATTATGGATTCCTCCGATGAGGATTGTTTTGCGTGGTTTGAGGCTCGATCAAGAAGGCCCTGGTAGTCATATTACGAATGTGATTAATGACGATCCCTGTCTAAACTTCGATTCATTCTGAGAGGGCCAAGTGTTTTTGAAAGTTTATCCTGCGGCAAATTGAGCAGCCCTTCATTTCCGGTAGTTGCCAAAACTTTTCATTTTCTTCCTTTAAAAAAAAATAGGGTTTTATATAATTGAATATATATTTACTTATATACAAAGAAATGCGTGTTGAGACTTTCGTGAGTTGGTCGATGGAACAAAGCGCTTTTTCTAAGCCGACGTTTCATCTAATTTATTGGACTTCCTCAGGTCTGCTGTATACAGGTACTTGAAAAACAAACTAACCTTATTTTGGTATCTTGCGAGTAGGTTAATAATATCTTTGTTTTAATGCAGGTTACAAATAACTTTCCTTGGGGTTTTCGGCTTCCCCCGTTTTGTCACAAGCATCAATACGTTCAGATACTATGTACTCCTAAAATCTGCGATTATTACTCATAAAATTACTAGATAACGATTACCAGACATTTATGTGAAGGAAGGCAATGGAAAAAGTCTGTAAAAAGAGTGCAGAAGATGAGGACAAAGCTGTACCTTTGGTGGTCTCTACGTATTCTGCTGTTCGTTGATTATAATGAACAATAGGAATTTATTCTCTTTTTTTGTGATACTGATGAGTGCAAACTCATAGATATTTCATAACCCAAAAGGATCAACGCCTGGTAAACAACTTTACAATGTTGTTCATTACTGTACATGAAAATATCTATTATGTTGATAAATAACTTAATTTTTGAAAAACATTTTTTGGAAGATTACTTGGTTTATTTATTGTAAAGGTGGTTCCATTTTTCTTAGGAACCTTATCATGATCAGGATAGGTACGTTGCCAGGGTCTATATTCGATACCAGTTGGAAACATTGCTTCTACTGGTTCCCTGAAGACATTGAGTTTTATTATTTGCATTATACAGAAAAGAATTCAGTTATGAAAATGTTGGAGTAAAAAATAGAAAATAAAGAACAGCACTTCAGCTGGACTTCTGTGACACTTCCTTACGAGTTTTCGCAACTTTGATTGATATTTTGGGAATCTACATTACTATTCCTATAAAATATACACATACAATAAAAACGTTGGTCTGAAAATATTATAACGCACCTGCGTCGGTTAAAAAAGACTTGAAAGCTGTCAAATCACACGAACAGTATTCATTCTCAAAAATAACTCTGGGGCAAGCGAAAATAATTTTCTAAAAAAATTGAATTATTCAAGAAACAAGATCCTAAGCGAAGTGAGGATTGGGGAGTTTGATTGAATATGCCTATCTGAGGTATCTATTTATTTATCAAAAAATGGGCGAGCCTAATCACAAAGAACAATGTAGATAAACACAAATACAGTGTAATCTAGTAGATACAGTTCAAAGGGGTGGAGGGAGAGAGAGCGAATTTATTACTATTCAAATGGCAGAAAATTGGCGCTAGTGTACAGAAAATAATTTATCTTAAAAACACCGCTTTATTGAAGATGAAGGAGGGGAAATATCGGAAATATCAATATCGGGAATGGTTTGAAGTAATAAGTAATAATTGGTTTGAACTGGTCGGTGGCACATATAATTAGAAGTGAAAAGTCAATTGGATTCCTTGTGCGAACCTGTGGAACTAGGAAGTTGATCCTAGAAAAAAGGCAGGGGCATTCCAGCTTTCCACGGGTCAATTTGCAATTGGTATCAAATTACGGGATGCCCGACTTGTAACCAAGGAATCACACTTTGATAAAATAATAATAATCTATTAATATAATAATATTAAATTAATAATAAATAAATATAAAATAAATAATTAAATATTAAATAATAATTAAATATTAAATAATAATAATAAATAATTAAATATTAAATAATAATAATAATAATTAATCGCATAATAATAATAATAATAAATAATCACATAATAATAATAATATATTATCATTATTTTAAAATCGGAGGTGAATAATTAACATTATTCACGCCCCCCCCCCCCCCCCGTATATTTCATTTGTAGTTTTATCAACTTTATCAACCTGTGGTGCCTCGCATAGGTACTTCCATTCATGTCAATGTCCCTTCGCCTAGAGTAACATTTTCGGCTCTCCAGTTGATATTTCTAAATGAATACACTTTGTTTGTTTTTGTTATTTCATGTTAGTGACCGTAGACAAGTATTGAAACGAGAAGTTTTTGTGTGATTTGACAGTTGTCAAGTCTGCTTTTAAAAGAACGTGTTTATCAAAATCTGGAGAACGATGAAATTTTCAAACACTTTCATTGTTTCAGTTGAGAATATGGTCAAGTTAATTCCATTTTAACAATCAAATATAGACCCATGTTAGGGGAAATTTACTAATTTAGATTCCGGAACTGTTGATCAAAGTTGGAAACTGCCACAATGTGGAAAAAATATAAAAGAACGTGACTTTCGACGAAAAATTATTATCTCTGCACAGAGTGGAGGTGAAATGGTGCGGTGGGTGGCATTCTGCTCTTTTTATAAGCAGTTTCACATGAGGTTTTCCGTCAAACAGGGTCGTGACAACCTTGGATATATTCTGTCAATTCATGAAACCCGTGCATTGTAGCACAACTTGGACTGTAGAAATTATTGGGATCTCATCTCTGATTCGGGGTCCAGTATTATCAAAAATACATACAGTCGAAGAGGTTTGATTAAATCGGCCTCATAGCTCAAACCGTTTGAGTTTTTCAACTCAAAGGAAATTTCCCTAGTGGTGAGGGCACGGGTTCAAACTCAGTCAGAGGAATCAAAATTTTTGGGCCGCAACAGTTGGTGCAAGCAGTAGGATCCGAAATAATATGAAACTATAATTGATTGAATCCTCCTCGGCCCAAAATAACGTAAAAACAACATTCCCGGCCTTAGTATCTTTCACTTCCTCACTCCCTTGAGTCAAATGCGCATTGACAATGACCTCGCTCAACTGCTGGCTTATCCTTATGTGCTGAGCGAGCGGCTTGCAGTGTCACTTCGTCCGACCCCAAGGCAGCCGTGATAAGCACATGAGTTCGAACTAAGTCAGAAGTATCAGCATTTTTGGGGCATAACAGGTGTGGTAAAATACGTAACTCTTCACGCAAAGAGTAGACGCTTAATGTATTTTGTAATAGTCGTTGGGATTCGGTTTCTGAATAATTCTGAGCTTACAAGTCCTGTACAACGCACGGGGTAAACCAACTCCACGAAACCATAACGAAGTTGATTAATCGATGTTCTCTCAAGACTTCCAAGTTTTCCGAGCAAGACATTTAATTACAGATTAAAGCTCTGTCTTTATTAACAACACTTAGCTTGGAAAGTAATCAATGGCTCGTTCCCATTTTGAGGAAAAGAGAGAAAGAGGGAGAGAAAGGAGAGAGTTTGTGGGAGGAGAGGGAGCACCACCCCTCTCCCTCCCTTCGCTTGGTCTTCTTCTTCTACCTTCATCTCCCGCAACTCACCCCCAAGCACCGGCCTTTCTCTCTTCCCTTTTACACTTTAGGTCTTTTATATAGAATATATAAAGGATGGCTGTATCAAAGGCAGACCCCTCTTTGTTAACTTATAATATCGGGAGGAAGGTTGCATTATAACGAGGATTCGGGAGAGGGAGAGAAAAGTAGGCGATGAAGGGAGTGGAGAGAGAGAGATGGTGAGGGGTGGGAGGGAGGTAAACCAGAAAGAGAGATAGGTACCCGAAGAAAGGAAAAGCACAGAAGAGTCGAGATACAACCCCCCACCACCATCCCCCGCTCCCACCACTCTGCCGCCCCTACTTCAACAACCTTCACTATCCTCTTTTCCAGTAATATAATCAAATTATGTGCCACGCCTTAACAGCAAGCGACAATATGAGAGACCTATAATTCGACAAATTACTTTCAACAAAAGCGACCTCATCGGATTATTAATTCCCAAGATCTTTTTCGTGAAAATGATTGTTCATCAGTTTTCTACAAACCTATACCTCTCTTCCTTCTCTCCCTTTCCTCTCTCACACTCGCTCTCTCTCTCTCTCGTTCTCTCTCTTTCTATCTCTCTCTTTCTCTCTCTCCGAGGCACAATACCGTGGAAAAAAGTAGAAAAAGAAAGATAAACCTGAAAGAACTCCACATTTACGAGGGAAAAAATTGCAATAACAAGGAGACTTATGAAATGAACGAAAATTTCTTTTGAAAAAGCTAATTTTATATACAGGATTCCCTTTGCCCTCCTAAATAAAGATTTATGTTCGTCAAGACCCCCCCCCCCCCCGCATCATCTTCTTCCTTTCCAGCTATTCCTTCACAATCCCAAGAGTCTTTTCTGTCTCATCCAAATGACTTAATAGGTAGACAGGGATGAATGCTACCTACCAATCTAAATATTGACGGAGTTCCTTTATGTTCCTTCACTTCCGAATGAGGGTCCCTTTTTTTCTCCCCGTTTTATTTACCATTCGGCAGTTTCCTTTTGAAAAAAAAAAATTATTCGTATACATCAATTTTTGTTTCCCTCTAAAGTGAGTCAGAAAAAAGTTCTCGAAGACTGTCGGATTTTTCTCAAATAAATACATTCAGTCCCAGCCAGCTGTATTAAGATGAGAAGAGTATAAATGTGTATTGAAACTACGAACTGAAATTGTTACTACAAGAGTAACATCATAATCAGCCACCACAAAATACCACAATAAATAACATTGTTAGGAGAAAATCCAACAATTGTAATATGACATATGGTTAACAATGAACCGATAAAGGACGACCCAAGAGTCGAGGATTATGAATTTTCTCCTGTTACGACTGAAGGGATGGCAAATCCCACAAGGGGTTCAGAACACCCGTATATAGAAAGCCCGGACCAACACAAGGGGGATCCTCTCTCTTGATTCCGTCACTCTGTCCCAAACCAACTCTGCTCTTTCAAAATTCAGATTTGTTGGCAAAAATGGAATTTGAATTCCAATTTCAAATTTCAATTACAATAATTGTCACGTAATTGCAATTACAATAACAAGAAAGTAATTGTAACTGGTCTTTGGTCATTACTTTTCTAATTACAGTAATTATAATCGTCGACATGCAATTTCAACTACTGTAATTTGAAAAAGTAGTTGCTGTAGACCAATTACAATTATGAATTACTCGTGCTAGAAACTCAGTTTGTAGCTGTTTATTCCTAAAATGAGCTTTTGTGAGTATATCGAGAAGAAAAATGTATACCTTCCTCCCCTAACGTTGCCACCACACGTTTCAAAGATATTGGTCGAATAATTCCTCCTATTCCCGCTTTCCATGGTATCGATAGCTTTGTAGTGAGCTCCTAAATGCATTGTACCCACTAAAAATGAAAAAAAAAAAAAAAAATTAGACTTGAAATCACTCTACAATTACTCAATCGACCGTACCTATTCAATTACAAAATGTAGTTGAACATGGTCAATTAAGCAATTGTGGTGTGATTTCAAGTTTACAGTTGTTTATTTTTCCATTTTTAGTGAGATTTTTAGTACATTCAGGAGCCCACTACAAAGCTAAATAGCTTCATTATTCAAAACATCAGTATTGATGTCACTGAAAGCGGGAATAGGAACAATTAATTATTCGACCAATATCGATGGAAACCAAAGTTATTGCAAAATACGTTTGCCCAACTTTGTTATCACTTTTGCTCAATTCACTGCTTTTCCATGCTCTTCATCATCCCTGCTGAGATGATTTTCTGCCATGTCATCCTAAACTAATATGAAAAATTGCAGTTTTTCCACCTAGTAATTGGTAATTGCAGTTACAGTGGTTATAATTGCAAGTATAATTCACTTGTTTACGTATCCAGCTGAATTTCTGTAGTTGTTTGTTGAGATCCAATCGTTTTTGCCAATGTAATTGAAAATGTAATTAATGACGTATTGTAATTCATCATTGCCAACTCTGCCTCATTCGTGCAGTGTAGCTGGGTTCCTCGGTTCCTCTGCTCTTGTTCAAACGAGTTGTAGAGAAGTTCTTGCTCCTCAACGTGTAGTAGCTGCCGCCTGAAATTAATTTGGGTGATCTTGCTCCACGGTCTCTTCGTCACCCTTTCAGGGAAAATACATAAATCACTATCACGTTCAAATACCTATTTATAATCCAAATTTAACTCTCCCAAATTAGTTCACCCGTTCAAAATTTCGCAACTCAACACCAAACTTTTATCCGATCAAATTTGATGTCCACTTAAATTTAGAACAATCATCTGACTCACTTTTAAAATATATTTTGCTGTTCCCAATTTCATAAAAACAGTGTGGTGATTTAAATATTAAAATAATAACACATTGGGAGTGCAGAACCAAAGATTGTAGACCAATCATAACTAAAATTTGAAGTAGAAAGTGTATGTGTGTGTGTATTAACAATGCTAAGAAATAGGGAACTGATATAATGTGGAAAAGTTGATATTATAGTGGTGAATGCTGTAAATTATGTGATTGTGATGAGCTAGTGAGTTGCAATCGAAAACGGGCACTTCCGAACACTAATACTGCAAGCGTCTATTGAAAGAAAATGATTATTCAAGCTGGAAACGTCAAAAAGTGTCGCTTCTTCCGCGGTGTTCAACACGAATGGGACGGCGTGGAACAGGGATCGCTGTTGACACCTGATCCATTGTGGGAATGTGTAGTCTAAATCTTCGTGTGATGTGACGATGGGAGCGGGGCGATGGTGAGGAGCTCTGCCAAGACGAAGGTTTCCAGTACATTAATCATTACCGCATGACACGTTCCTTATCTTCTCAATTGGTTTCCCATAAGCCACGCTGCCTCCGTGCATTAGCCCTCTATACATTATAATACCTATTAAGGCCGCTACGCTGCGCTTCTGTGCTCCCTTTCGCCCCTTTGATGGATTAGCTTGTGGTTCACAGCTTTGTTTTATATTGTTACCTTCCAACCCTTTGGGGGTCTTACCCCTATTGAGCCGGAATCTCTCAATTATATGTTTAACCCTCCGATAGTCGTTGCTATACGGAAAACCCTTATTGCGCGTAATCTGTCTCACTCACGCTCTCCTCTATCCTCTCTCGATCTCCTTCTATGCGATTATATTCAAAGTTCTCTTATCGAATTTCATCGCAGCTTCGCCCACGGACCCTCCGTTCTAGTGGAATCGGATAATGTCCTATGAACCCTTGCGTATCGTTTCACAAATGCTTTCATCACCTCATTTGAAGTTCTTTTTTTAGGACGTCCTCCTGAATCAATTCTTCGTCAATATAGGGACGCCTATTAGAATTGATCTTGGGTTGATGTTGAACAACCCAAACATGAAAAATAAAAACTGAATACGAATCCGTTTCTGGTTATTCTAACCTAATCCCTGGGAAAAACTATGGGTGTGACTCCCAGTGTTGTGCGTATGTACACGTATGACAAATTGTATTGACGCTGCATCTAATTCTCAACCAATTTTCATGATTATATCTTTGTTACATCTCAATTTTACTCTTGTGCTGTAAACTCCGGAAATTTTGAATTTCATGACGGGAGGTAGGAATTGAAGGGAATAATGCATACAATAATATTACAAAATTTTGCTACATGTACATCAGTAAGGATCGGTCATGTTGTTTTTCGTGATTGTCTTGCGTTATCCATTATAAAGAGCATTTCCACTACAAAATCGCTGACCCGTACCCTTAGTTTCATTAGTGCGACCAACATGAAAGAGTCTGCAAAGTTTCGTAACACAGATTCTTGGTATCCGTAATATGAATTTGTTAGTCACTGAAATGGTTTTGATGATCTTGAAAGCTTCCACGGCGTATTAATGATTGAAGAAAATAGATGAAGCGAAAAACGTCAAAATCGGTCAATTTGGCATTGAGAAAATAGGAAAGCTAGGTAGGTGTCATTTTCGTGCTTGAGCAATATCTACCAATGGCATAGGAGTGATAACATTCATTGGGATTATTTACATACAGCCTAAACTGTGCTACCATTGGAGATTTCAGCTAAATTAATCGAAATTTGAAGATTTCATCTCTCTTACAAGGGTTTGAGGTCCCTCATGCGCAGCAGCTATTGATGAAACGAGCGAGATGAAACTCACATGTAGTAATTGTCATTTCCCAACTACCTTCCGACTTTGAGCGAAGACAGACGAGTAGACAATGAAAAAATGACGCTTGATGGATTTTACGTTTGCGCTATGGAAAATATGAATTGTAGACTTATAAAATCCATATGGGGCCCATCCTCAGTATAAATCACATACAATGTTCATCAACGTCGTATGAGAACAGTTTAAGTAATTAAGTAAAAGCAGATTACAAGAATTTCACGTTCGCGCATGTTGAAATTTATACGAGTTGATTAAATTGTATGATCGCGACCACTTTCTGAAATTAGAAGAACACGATGGACATCAGGTTTACGTATACGTGGAGCGAAGTATCGCTTTTCAGGAATGAAACTACAACTCAGTCGGCACATTCCCTGAACTGTTACCAAAATCACATCAAAGCTGTAAAGTTTGAGCTTGTATTAAGGATTTTCAAACACACGACAAACAGACAAATACAAGCACATATTACTGCCCAAGCTCCGAAAGTTCATCAGGATGAACAAAAACGTGAAATGTGAATGGATACGTCAGAAAACTAATTCCATTCTAATTCTATTCTGGATTTTTCTTCGATCCAGGTGGCAAAGGGCTATTTCTGTACATCATACGCACTACATATTCACTTATAAGTTCTGTAGAATGAGTTTCGTGGATTGAATGTAGGATTATGATTCTGTGGACATATTCAAATAAGAATCATCTTCATTACATCTTATGTCATCCAATGGTTGTACAGAATCTCTTGAATATTTCTCCTTAATAAATCATATCAAGCTTTCAATGACGTCTTCGCGAATGAAGTTCAGCAAAAATAATCCTTTTGCGTAATTACATGTACACATGCGACAATGTTGATTATGTATCAAAAAGAAAAAACCGCTAAAGTCCAGGAATCATTCTAGAATGCTCCAAAACGCATTTCCACGAAGAACACTTTCTTCACCCTCTTCATTTTACCTTTTTTTGGAGTTATTACAATAGCTTCATTTTTTATGATAATCCACTAAAAGTATCTGAATCCTTATCCTGTATCCTTAGCCTTCCAGGCTCTCCGCTTAGCGGGTATAGTCTTATGGCAGTTGTGTATTTACGATTGCATCCTTTTCATAACATTTCAACGATTTCCAATCAAAAGGTAAATGGTAAAAAAAAAAAACAGTTGTGTCATGAGTGTTTCATTCGAAAAAGCCAGTCGGAATAGTTGGTTTAGGTTTTAGAATTTGAAGACGGTTCCCGGACATCGACTCGACCCTTTGTGGGTTTCTTGAAGAAAAAGCACAAAAGGGGATTTACTTACAGGGGTCCCCTGGGAGACGGTATAATGATCTTGTCCGAAAGAAAGAGTTTTTCACCCCAAGCGCTAAATAATTGGTATCTTTCATTAGCGCTAAGTCTGAAGCTATCAGGGAACTGTCTTAGCGTCGAGTGATTGATTACGGGGGCCCCTCCGCTAACTTCTCATTTTGAGAACCCGGTTCAATTCATATCCCGAGCTCTCCTTTCACACATTCTCTATCTCCGCTGGTTCACCACCCTCCTCCTTTCCCCTTCACTCCTCTACCAATCCTCCTTCATTCGCTACTTCCATTTCCCCTCCCCGCCCTTTCCCACCAACCTCTAACTTTATTAATCCTTTACCATCCGCCGTCCACCTCCGGCTCAAGTAGCTCTGCCCTCGAGGTTGACCTCGTTCGGGACACAAGTTTACTGAGGGGAACCATTGTGCGAACCAATCCGCTAACGATGGAGTTGGATGGAGCTCCATTCCAATCAGATTGATAACACCAACTACGTCTCTTCCCTACAGCATATTCACTTCAAGAGACTAAACAGTACGGTCTAGGACTGGACCCATCAGGACCATCAATAGTTTATCATACCCGTAGCCCAAGAGCTGTTTCACTCCACTTTGTATAGAAAACTGCAAATTATTGTGAAGAGGTTTCCTAATCCCCTTGGATTCCCTTTTGAAAAATGCGAAGTTTATCAAGTTTCAAAGCGCAAGATAGTATTTTGATTCAAAAGCAAGAGCCACTATAAAGAATGAAGCTCTAGTTCTTGAAGCAGGTAACGCCTTTCCTAGGCTCCTGTCAGTGAAGCGAGGAATCGTCCGACTGTATGGAGACCACTGTCAATACGTAGGTCATTGTTCTATTCAGTTTGGTGGTCTGGATACTCGCTAAGCTCGATTCTAAAAAAATGTCTTGTATCACTCTTTCTAGAAGTCTATATTTTAGGTAAACAAATAGATTGAAATCTGTGATAAATCTACGGCGGTGATACCTAACTAGTGGCCTCCGTATAATACCGGAATACGACGCGGTCTCCGTATAATACAGCCAACTTGAAACTTTCTGAGCATAGATCAATTGATCTAAGAAACTTAACAATCGAGGTCTTAAATCAGTAACTGCCACCATTACCCTGGACCTCACAGTTGAGCCGACCCTGGCTCTTGAAACTAACATTTCATCAGGGGTTTTAGGGGTGTTTTTGGAAGACCTGGAGCATTTGACAACCACCATGATTAGTCTGCATTTTTGTGAGTACATTTGTCTGCCTTTCAACCCTACAATTTTTGAGCTATCTACATGAAATTTGGTTTTTAGACTCGTTAGAAACCCTGAATACGTTGCATCTTTTTCGGGTGCGAGTTGGACACGATGCACGTTTGAGCGAGTGACCAGATCCCTCTTTCCGTACCATAAATATTTTTTTACGACACAAAACCTCAATCTTCCATGAATTTCGGTGTGCCGAACCCGACCTGAACTCACGTTTTTTGGTAGAGAATCGAGTTCCCGGTAAAATGGTGTAACAGTGAGACATTTTCAGCTTTCAATTTCGCCCATTTAACTGTGCGTTTCTTATATGAAATTTGACGCTAAACACGATTATGGTGGCACACGATGGGCCTCCTATGTCGTGGAAATTGGGTAATAACCTCCTATTTTTGGCGAATTTTCAATCAGAAAGTGTCGTTCAACAATCGCGCATGATCACGAAAAGTTGCGGAAACCTGTTATGACTTTTCGTATGTATGTTTAAACGTCGAACCTACTCCCATTCATATTGATTAAAAAATGTTGCCAGTTCCAACACGTGGGATTATACATTTTTTAATAATGCGTGATTATTTGTGTCATTGTGAGGTTTTTGGGGTAAAATTAGGTTCAGAAATAGCAAATATTTTCTTTGGATGAATGTTTACTGATCTGAAACCTTACCCAGTCGAAAATTACTTGTATCTTCCAAAGTTAGTAAAAAATGGCACCTCATTCGCGTATATCAGTAAAATCCCGAAAAACCACTTTTTTAGCGCGTTTTGTCCAGTTTTGACCCGTAGCATCAACACGTGTGAGGTGATCTGGCTGGTTAGAGGTTTGAACCATGTTGACCCTAATAGCGAATGAACGGATTTTGTACGTAAATTCCAAGACTTTTTACGGGCTGTATAGCGAACGGACATTGCAGATTTTGAATGTGCGCACCGTCTGCGTAGGCATCGGCACGTTGTCTGACGTGGCATCGTCTGAGAAGGGGTTATACAAAAAAGTTTGATGTTCGATTACAAAGGCCTATTAATGAAAACAATAAACCAAAACGAAAACCTGAAATTACCAGCGGTTGAACCAACAAATTACCACCGTTCTCGGAAAGTTGGACGTACACTAAGAAAATGAGAGACAAAATTTTGATTCGGCGAGAAAAAAAATTTATTTAACGAAAATGGAAACAATACTTCCTTGATTTATAAGTAAACTGGGAAGCAATGCCTACATTCTTTTAACCCTTAAGGTTGTTGGAAAAGTAATAAACCCGAACAATATCCAGCGGGGGCCCCCTACCGGGTTTTTTAAGACAATGGCGGAGAGAGCCGAGATGGGAGGAAGAAGCTGTTATATCTAAAAACAGTTCCCCGGGACAGAAATAACAAAGAGCCACGTGTATGTGACAAAATCACACGGCCCCCTTACACCATATCTTGTCCTCTATAGCCTTTTTTTAGCTCATCCGCTCAGATTAATACCCGTCTACTCGACAGGGGCCCGTCCGCTGGAACTTGGTCCGAGACGCAAACGATTTCATTTTTCCATTGTTCAACCTCCCGTTCGTTCTTCTCCTAAGGTCAAACTCGTTTCGTGAAATGGGCAATGCGCCATGATTTTTTGTGGGGAAAAAAAAAATTTTTTTGAGATTCCTTGGAAGTTCACGTAAAACCAAGTTCAGAACACCTTCGATCTCATTCAGAATCTTCTAAGTTATTTTAAAACCCCTCTGAAAGCGGTAGCTACTCGTACATACTAAAGCGGAGTAAATGTGTTACATCTCGATGGAGAGTCACCGAATTAAAATTTTATTTATTTATTAATTTTTCGGCAAGAAAAGAGAACACATTAAAAATAGGAAAAATTGCATATGCAATTACAAAATAATTTTAAGAAAAAGATAGGTACAAAAGATACAAACGGAAAAGATACAACTTTGAAAATAACACTCTTCTTCTTGCCCACCAAGGTTTAAGTTCAGATGAACTTGTGTTCCCTGGTGGAGTCGTGAGTCACAGTGCAAAAAATAAATAAAAATGATAATTAAAATATACTCCCCGATTAAATCAATGGAAAAAAGAATGGAAAAAACACAGGAAGCTCACCTACTTGAATTGGTATTAAAAAATAAACATAATATGATAAGACATTACTGAGATTGAGATAGAACGAAGGTGTTCTCAAATGAAATTGAAGCTTTGTGATCCCAAAAATTAATTTTGCTATTATATAAAAATCTTAACGCAACTACGGATGCATTCCTGCGATAAAATTCAGTCCGGCAGTGAGGTAGCGCGATGCTAGAAAAATCTGACGTTCTAGCCCTCAATAATCGGGACACATGTTCATCTTTGATACCAGATCTAAAAACTTGAATGCATGATTCCATTGAAAAAATATCTTTTATCTTAAAAACATTAAAATCAGAATAATGTTTAGCAGTAGGATACCCTAAGGGTTTATTTAATAATATTTTTAAAAGTGCATTTTGCACTGTCTGAAGTTAATTGAGATTTGTTTCAAGTGTGCACTTAAATGTATACTTTTAACGAACAAAAACAGATAAAATCGTCCAACTAGATAAAAATACCTATTCATGATGTATTCGCAGTCACGTGATGTTAATTTCTTCGCCAACGTTCGTTAAAAACAGGGAAACACTAATTTGTTTTATTTCAACACCTAACAATTTCGCGTATTATGTTTTTCTGCACGCTGTACCTCTCCAACTTCCAGAATGAAACGCTGTAAATGATTAATCAAATGTTTATTATTTCTATGTTAGGTACCATATCATTGCGCTGTACAGGTAGAAAGAATGCTGTATTAGACCAGTATCCATCGTGCTCAGAGGGCTGTCGCCAGCCACTCATCTTTTCACCGATCTCGCATTAATTTACACCCTTTACTTTCTTCCAAATGTAGAGGGAGCGAATGACCGATCAGAACTCGAGTGGTGTCATTCGATTCACTAACTTATTTACATCTCAATCAAACAAAACAACTACCATCATACAACAACGAAGGAGATTTCAAGTTTTTTAATATTTAATGGTTGATTAAACATGATGCCGAAATTACTGAATCATCCCAGATCGATGTATGATTTTTGAGCAAAAGTTCGTGAACTCCAGTCGTATCGGAGTAAAGCTTCGGGCAGTGGACAAACTTTGATTTTGATAATTGGATTTTTGAAAAATACGAACCTTGAAACGTAGAGGGGCTAACAAAATTGTCGTCTTGATCTATTTCAAAAGTTCATATTGAAAATAAACGTTGCAAATTATTACACAAAGGTTTCGTATTTCTGCACTAGATTACCTTTCTACGGGAAAAGGAACTTCGATTTTGGGAGAAAAGTAATTTTTTTTCTCATCTCCCAAAATCGAAAGCCATTTGTGAGGTGAATTTCCTCAAATTAATTTCATTCTTCAGTTTATTTATTTTGTTCACACCAGTTACTTCACGTGCTGAACAATGGAATATTCGGTTCTATCCACAAACTATGTAAGTGTAAATTATTTGGGAACATATACATTAATTCTAGTTCTACCATGTCTAAAACATGTAAATTCCTAAAATGAATCAGCTCTCCCATCTTCCATGTCATTCTAAATTGGACCAAATCTCAATTGTTTGGAGGGTCGTGTCCCAAAGCAATGGTTCCGCCACCTATTCGTAAATTCGGAAGGACCTCTGCTAAATCGTATGTACGTACGTACTGTAGGTTTAGCAATTGTAGATCAGTGATCGGCGTAAAAGGGCTACTCAATGTCAAAATAATAAACATTGGGCAATAATTTGCACCGTATTTACCTTCATCAGGGACGACGAAGAAATGTGATCCCAAGCGTTGAACGGAATGAGATCTCAGATAGAGGGCCCTCCATCAAAAAAAGAGCTAGTGGTGAAATTGCGTCTCTCATTATTCGATTAGAGCGGTCGACATTTGAATTGAAAAGTCGACCTCAGGTGGTTTTGAGGAACCCATCAGCGGGGAGAGTGTGGTAGGTGTCCTCACCTGATGCTTCCCAATCAAGCGAGTACCGCCGGCAGTCTGATAAGCAACGGGCTTCAATACTGAGAAAAGCACGAGCGAGAGAAAAGAGCCGGTAAAACGTCGTGGGCTCTGAAATGAAACGCCAGCCTCGAGCCTCTAAAGCGCTAAACCGTAATTCGATTTAGTGCCGCTTATCAAATTAATCAATCAAATTTTATTGTGGAGAGTTAAATTTCAGGTTCTAACAAGATTTCTTTCAAATTTCAGTCCGAAAAACAAAAATGCAGGAATCAGGCTCAACCACCGAGAACAATCGCTGCACATTATTACACAAAAGTTAATTATTGCTGTCTTATAGCCGATTTCACCAATGTTCTGTCATAAAACCGAAGATCTTAGCTCTTGAACAACGATGTTCGGTTGCATCAACTCCGCTGCACATAAACCAACGACTTCTTTTTAGCGCTAAAACCGATGACCGAAACCAACCAGCCAAATTAGGACGGCTAGCGTCCTAGACAACTATTCATTCGTTCTTCATGTCATGTTTGTTTGGGATCCGAAATTCGGTTTTGATTCGTTCTATTCATTGCGGTAATTCTGCTTTTTTGTGTTATTGCTTTCCGTTAGTTGTAAATTTGGTTAGTGATTTCCTGCCTATTGGATTTTTCGTGTTATCAGTTATTTCGGCTAATTTTCGCTTGATTTTACTTGTTGGATTTTACTATTCGTATTTCGAGCTGGACGATATTGATCTTGACACATTAAAAATATTGATAAACCCCCATTGAAACGGTCAGTTTCAAAGTGAATGCAGAAGCGTAAAAAGGTTACCTCGAATATCAGTTTATTTCTACTGTAATCCCATTGGATATACTGAGGGCAGAATATTCTTAACAACACATTTCACTACAGTACTGCTTATTCTCAGTGTCCTTCTCTTCTTCATAGTGTTATCATGAAATGATATATTTGAATTGAATGAAGCTCGACTTTTGAATAGCAATTGAATTTCTAACGAATGCAAATGTTTGTTTCTGTGCAACATATAAAATAATGGATTAGTGAGGTTCATGCGTGAAAATACAGATTACCGTTTGTCCCCACCGTATGGCTGTGATTCCAATGGGCCCATATAGATGGGAGACCCTGTATAACAACAACAATATTAACAAACGAACTATGGACATGATCTACACTATTAATGAAAACAGCAAACAAGGAGTGAACCAAGTGAAGTAGTAAAGTGAAGCAAGCAGTAATCGAACAAAACTGGCAGTAGAGCGAAAATAGCAAAATGGTTGTTTGTCATTTCGTCGTCATCACTGTCATTTCGTTATTACCCACATTTAGTGGTCCAAATGCCTGCTCGATGTCGCATAAATCAACTTTTAAACTTCAAATCGATGTTTTATGGAAATGCTGTAAATCGATCTACACTGATAACATTGTAACCATTGATTGAATTGGTGAAACCCGTCTGTTTTAAATCGAAATCGAATCTCTGGTTCCGTAGAACAATGATCTACTTCAACCATGATTGAGAATTTTGGGTGAAACCGGCCCATGGATGGTTGACTCGAAAGTAGACGATGATATTGTTATCACTGCAAATCAGCTGTTCAACCAAAGTTGAGAACTTTTGGGTGACTACTGCTCGGGATGGTTGTCCACAGTTGAGAAATCTCAGGCGATTCAATAAACAATAATGTAAGGTCTAATATAGATCGTTATTAATAAATTTGTAGTGGAATAAGACGAATGCTGTTCCTCACAAGAGTTCAAGAGGGCCACCGTTTATATTCATATGAAACTTAATCTTAATCGGCACTAATACAGGTCTAGCCCAGTGTACATTTTTTCATTTAGTCGTTATCTCACATTCACCTACCTCCAGATGTGGTCCGGGTATGCAAATCCACAGGGCTCAAACCCTGCGAGAAGAGAAAACCTGGGAGAGTTCTTCGACCCCCCCAAGTCCTTAATGATGACCCGAAAACACTTATTTTTATTCTGCCTTCCACCTATCCACCTCAGACTTCGCAACAATTTGGAAGTGTTGTAGTTTCTATTAGTTTCATGCTGTATCCCTATTGGCCCCAGATATGAGGGCGAATAGGAACACTCTGATTCAATTAGAAAAACGCTAACAATACACGTTGGTTTATTATTTTTTTAATAATGCGTGATTGCTCGTGTTGCTTTTAAGTTCAGAAATCCCTATTATTTCATATGGATGAATTTTAGCGGATTTGAAACATATTTCAGTGGATTCAGCGCCCTAAATGACTGAGAAATTACAACCCACTTGCCTATGTCAGTGATAACCTCCTTTTTGTCCCACAGTTTCTAAGCGTGTGAGCCGATTGGGCTTGTTAAAAGTTACGACCGATTACGACCCGAATGGGGTATATGTGCGTAACAATGGGTTTTCACGTCTTTTATTCTTCTTTTCTAAGTCCTTTTATGACCCGGACGGCGGACGGACGTTGCAGATATGAAATCTACGCACCTTGAACTGTCTAAGTTTGACAAGTGGTTACGACGTATAAACAATGTTTATCATACCATTATTTGTTTTGAATAACGCGGGCTGTAAAGCCCAATTTCTTTAAACTATACTTTTATAATAATAAAAACATGGGGCTTATTATTGGAAATAGTGGAACGCTGCAAATTATTTCACAAAAAGTTTATTATTTTTGACTCTCTCGCCTCAGCTTTTCACGAAAAATTGAAATTTATACCCGTTTTTTACGTTTTCACCCTGAAAATGACATTTCCTAGATCAGGGAAGGTCGAACTGGTCTGTAATCCATCTTAATCGATTCGGAATCGAAACTTGCCTGGAAGCTACTTTCCTCTTGTTCATGTCAGTGAAACCTCCAAAAACTACGTTTTTCATAAATTTTTGACCAGTTTTTGGGCAGGTGCATTTATTCTGGCCAGGAATTAGAACCAACTGAACCCCAAATGAAGTCCATGCACGAAAGAACGGATTTTTTACATCAATTCTATGGCCTTGCGCGGACATTGAAGATTTTGAATGTACACACCTTGAACTGACAATGAAATTGAAAATGATTTGAAAAAATACTGATTGAAACAAGTTTGTCCAACTTGACAGTGGAATCGATTGCTGGAATTTGGAGAGGTCATGATAAATTCATCATCACCTTTCATGATTACATGAACTTTTATTGCTATTATTATTTCTTCTTTCTTTACTATTCTATACTCGGACTTAGTATACTGCGGTATCTGCCCTCATTGACCTCGATTTACGGTATTCGCGTGTGAGCCTATCACGTCAAAAGCAGATCGGTGAGTGTGTTTGTAGTGTCAGCCTGTAATGAGCTCCTGAAGATGTTATCGCCCCAAGAGACTCTAACGTTTGGAAAATGGTTAGAGCTATTTCGCACTTATCACATTATCGTTCCAGCAACTAAGTTAGTGAACAAATACACAAACTCTTTTACATCTCTTCTTGTTTTTCTCGTTCTTTTTTGTTTCGCACCTTTAGTAACTCAGGCTTTTTCTGTTTCAGGTAAGATTTGGCTCTCCACTTGCATGATACATCAAAACATCACGGTAATGCTGGTATGCTAAGAATAATTTATGCTTTACTTAACGAACTGCCGCTTGATCATAGTTAACATGAATCTGCGGCTTCCTACACGTCTTTTAATGTATGTTAGTCAACATGTTTTAATACATATGTGAGTTGCATGCTGCTCGTGTACAACATTTGCAACGTGAGCCATAACTTTGAAACATCAGAGTTTCTAGATTAGGTTTCTATACTCTACGGCTAGCTAGGTTCAATAAACCTAGGGAAATTTGGAATTTTATGTCGCGAAGGCGGATAGAAGGGGTAATGACCTATCCATTCAATTTCTGCTCGTACCAACTGGAATTATCAGCGGATTTTCTTTCTTTTCGATTATAAGTTAGCTATAGTTTTCAGACATTAGGGAATTCAGACATCAAGTGATCATTAAATGTGATCTCATGACAACCTGATTCAAGTTAGCATTAATTACCTATGTGTTTACATATCAACTAGTACGTGCACATACGTGATTGTTATTGTTCATTTCTCTGGCATCAACAGGACTAAGTGGTATGTTCAAAAGAACATTTTGGAAAATTTCGTTTCAAAATGTTTAGAGTGACAGTAATCGTTTCAATTTTTAAGATAACTCGCTAAATGATGCCAAGTTCTCCCTCAAAATTTCCTAAAAACAGTAGACTATTTCTTCAATACGGTTGACGGCATTGACTTGCCAAAAGTTAGTTGAAAGTGTAATAATAGATTCGGAGACGATCTAAGTTGTGAGCTCCATGTGGGTATTATTATTTATATTTAATGTGAAGAGTCGCTCAATTTTACTTGGGTCACACTCACGTTGGACCACCCTGCACCGCGATATGTATATCAGAGTATACATGAGGCATATTAAGATCTATTAACGCGTTCGGAAAACCTTCTCCGAGCCCGTGAATCACCGAGGAATTCCGCAGATCGGCCGGGTCGAGACGAGAAAAGTGTTTGTGAACGCTAATCTCCCAGTGTGCGAGTTAGTTCAAGCCCTCCGCCCGTTCGTGGCCCATTACCAACAGAATGCATTCATTTCTCAACTCGCACCGGTGAGAAAAAGGGGAAAAATTAATGTCTTACAGCCCACAACGGGGACATAATGGCCGCTCGGTGCCGCCATTTCCCCCTCCGAATTTTTTTGGTCTTCGCATTATCCCAACCCGCTCGCGTCCGTCCCGAGTCATATTTTGAGTGGTCACCCGACGGAAAAGTCAACCGTCGCCGCGGATTCGTATAAATACGTTCGGGGGAGGGCGAAAATTACTCTGGAAGCCGAACGACGAGAAAGAAGTGGAACGAGAAGGTTTGAGATGGTCAATTAAATTCAGACCGAGTGCCCCAAGTGGTTGGTGGTCCTCGGAAGAAGTAAAAAAATGGTCATAAAGCTACGAGGAGCGTTCACTCGTTAATTTGACATCATATTGCACCGGGGCTGATTTATGTAGAGGGGGTCTAACTTGATGTATTCTACAACAAAAAAATATTTAAAAACCGCTGCAAATTAATACACAAAGTTTTATTATATCTGCATTGTATAATCCTCCTAGGCGGATCACCAAAGCTATTGCTTGCCAACACACAATTCCGAAATCCAACTGAATTTTTACAAATTGAATTAAAAATACTTGAAAACAAGCATGCTTTTGCTTGTTATTCTCAACTGAATAGAAGCTTGGGAGATGGCGTTGTAGATAATGTAATCGTATAAAATCAATCATGATACTTAGGCTGGCGCTAGCCATGCGGTCTAGGTCAGACCTCCCGTTAACTATAAGGCTCTGCCGCCCGACCGTCTACAGAACCGATTTTTCAAATGGTGATCGAACAGATTATTGTAAACCAAACCGAGTGGTCTCATTCGATTCACAAAACTTTTGCGATTACGATTTTTTTGAAATTTTAATCCCTATGGTTCTTTGGGTTGATTTATCAAGATGCCGAGATAAACTGAATCCAATATCAATGTTGGATGTTCGTGCAAAATTTGGAAATTCGAAAAAATCTTCGTACGGCCTGGCATTTCATTCCATTTTTGAGTTCTATGTATCTTGAAACGTGCACCAACAACTTTTGAGGCTGGTTGAACCGTTTTTTTCTTGGTCAATGAAGGTTCATTATTGAAAATAATAAACCATAAGTAACCGTGGATGTAACAGAGCCACCAATTTCCTTGATCTTGCAGAAATGGAAATGTCTGTGTACCCAGCGATATAACAAGGAGCTAACGTGCTATTAGGTCAATTAAGACCAGAATTCCAGTTCATTCACATTGTTATTAGCTAATTTCGCATTTTAGTTTGTTTTGTTAACTCTAATTTGTTAACTCGAAAGACAGAGAATGCAGACATATTGTTATTGAAAAAAATGGGCACATTTTCTTGAGGACTGTTCAAATCTGGCAGGTGCGACTTTATCGACGAATAAAAGTAAAAAAGTGAAGAAATCATTCACGTGGAAAGTATATTTTGTCATGTAATTGTGAGCAAAGCCCAAAATTCTTTCTAAAACTCACCCATTTCCTACCGTTTTATCAGCGATTTGAAAACTTCGGTGTACGTCAGACGTATCAACTAGCTGGTGGTATCACATCAAGATGTTGAGTTTTTCCGCCATAGTTGGGTATCTGCTTGAGTTTCTTGAATATTCTCACAACGGTTAATAAGCGATTTCTTTGCGAAATGCTTTCAACGATATTTTCCGTCGTATTGTGTGATTTGAACCACCAAATGAGTCAGAATGCCCATCGATGCCGGAAATGACAGGATTCAGCGTTTTATTACCAGTTCTATATCTTATTTCAATTGGCGTGGCCAAGTTTCGTCGAAGCTTAAAATAATAGGAAAAAATCTTGACAATAATGCTCAGCCTTCATTAATCTCAACTATATGAGTTGCACATTACATGACATCAACCGAATCTCTCCCACTGACTATAAAACGTTAACCCTTCGCTGCTCGGAGAATGCTGCAAGCGTCAACAACTTTCCCAGCTACTCCTCTTTATGTTCAAATGAATTTTGTAAAGTGTTCCTGTTTGCATCAACTTGAGTCAAGAGACCCCTGACGTTTTTGTCGTTGCACTTTCTAACAAACAGGACTAATTCTCGTTCCTTCCCTCAAACTCGCCAGTGACGATTTTGCCCTTGCGAAGTGCACATTTCAGTATTTGCTAAACCTGGTTTATTTTCTCCTTCTTAGTATATTGCAGTTTACTCATAAACAATTCAGAATGCTTCTTCAGTTTTAATTGAAATAACAATTTTCTTTTAATGCCAGACTGTTTTTTATTTCCAAAAAACGAATTCAAACCATATGAATTGTTTAGGACATGCTTAGGAACGGATGTTGTCTTTCAGGCTTTCGATGCCTACAGGCATCACATAGTATTTCCACAAATGTGATCAACTAGAAAAGTTTTTACATTTTTCCCGTTTTTTGAGGCCCTGATTTGATAACTCAGAATTTTTTTTTCGAATAAGGAAAAATCATGCAACTAAGGGTTAACTCATCATACTAGACGTTATTTTGATCATTTGCGTGAAGCTTGAGCTCCCATTCTTGGTGGTGTCTGTTTCCTCGTAGCTAACGAACAAAGAAGTATAAATAGTGAAGTGATTTCGACTCATTGGATGTGCAAGAGTAAAAAAAGTTATAAAAAGATATATATATTTAGATCATGTAATTTTGGGGCAAAGACTCGTTGTTTCCCTCTCTAAGTATAAACGGCAATAATTTACTTCAACTTTATGACATCATGTTTCTTGTTTTGCGGCCATCACTGTTCTTAGGAAGTCACACCGTCAACTAATGTAACAACGGCTGGTTGCCAGAAGATCGATATAACTTGGAAAACCAGGATTTCGACCTACTACGTATATCATTGATTTACAAGGCGTAATCCAAAGATTTACTACCACCGACTTGTCATGTAGGTCGTTGCTGGAAGCTTTTTACTCGTGCGTGCTAACATGAACAATTGTTGCTTGTTTCTAACGACACGTCTCTGGTGCGTGTCGTTTGAAGAAAAAACCTTACCGCTCTTTATTATAATTTTTAATTTGACCCGTGACTCAGTTTGTCTTAGACAGGATTTAAATATATTGACACGGGTTAAGTAATGGATGCGTTACAGGTATATCTTTGAATGGGGGGTGCGCATGATTTTCTTGATACAGGTAAAATAGGTCATGGTGTTACTGGATGTAAGTATGTGGAGCATGCAACATTATACTTCTACAAGAAATAATACGCATTGCTATCACAAACGATACTGCCCATTGTATTGAGTTGCTGAATCCGAAACTAAACAAGTTACATTAGAATACCTAAAATCTTAAAGTACCTCTCTATTCACAGTCGGCGATCGTGAATTCGGAATCTCCAAGGTTTGTTGCGAAATCTAGATCGAAAGTAACGCGACAAAACTCGGCGCTCCGCTCAGCCTTGGATGCTTCTGGTTAGAGCTGATGGCTAGAATTCATGAAACATATAACATGTTTTATCATCTCCTTTTTGCACAATGCTTGTCAGAATCCAGGAGTAGATGTATGAGTGGAATGACGAGAGCATAAACCCAAAGACCTTAAACGAGGACAATCTGGTCCAGGACGCATCACTGGTGGATTCTGAACGTCGATAAATCACTAACTGAAAACTAAATTACTAGAATAAGTGCTACCTTGTCGTACCTGAGACACCCGATTTATATTGGAGGAAGTCTCGGAGAAATCAAACGTCGGCTATACAATCGAGTGTTGGCAAATTATTTGGAAAGCCTGTGTATGCGAAGCCATTACTTCGCGATAAGTCTGGTATTCTTTTGTATTGTTAAATTGATTGCTTACAAGTACCACAAAGCCTGTCACTTCTTCATTAGGTTATAAAGACCACCTTTGTATTACGAGACTTTATACGCCCCTCATGTTGGTCTTTGTACAGTCTTTACTACTGCCCCCTCCCCCTTGGCCGTCTTTAAACAGTCCCTTTTGAGAGACTTTATCCTCCCCACCCTCTTAGCAGTAGACATTGATGGACATAACTTTCCGCTCTGTTGGGAGAGTAAAAATGGACCTTAGTTTCCACTCTGTAAATTAAAAATGGACCTTAGTTTCCACTCTGTAAATTAAAAATGGACATTACATTCCACTAAAAATGGACTCTGCTGGGAAAGTAAAAATGGCCGTCATCTTCCACTAAAAATGGACTCCGTTGGGAAAGAAAAATGGTCAATACTTCCATCTGATCATGGATTGTGGGGAATGTTAAAATGGACATTACTCATCACTCAAAATGGAATCTGTTAGGAAAGTAAAAATGGTCAATGCGTTCATCTAATCATGGATAGTGGGGAATGTTAAAACGGACATCACTTTTCACTGAAAATGGACTCTGTTATCAAAGTAAAAATGGTCAATGATTCCATCTAATCATGGATTGTGGGAAATGTTAGAATGGACATTACTTATCACTCAAAACGGACTCTGTTAGGAAAGTAAAAATGCACATTACTTCCCACTAGAAATGTGTGTGAGGATTTTTGATAGGGTGCTGGGGTGGCTCCTACATTTGTTGGAAATGGACGCGAGGGGATATACGAGGGTTTGTCTGGAACAGCTAGTGACAACGGTGAGGAGGGGAACCTATCTACAAAGATATAACTGGGCAGCTCAGGTTAAAGGTTGGTTTGGGGGGGGTCTGGGATAGACTAGATTACAAAGAACTGAGAGAATAGCGGAAATCCATGGTTGGTACTTACAGGACTAAATTATTTTATGATGACCTGGGAAGGATGTATAACTCTTCGTATAGCGCATTGTATAGAAGATTATGGTTCACTCCCAACAACCCAGAGAGCTACTTGAACTCAGATGCGCCTGTGTTGGAGACAAGGATCCTTGCGCAGCTCAGGTTTGCCGGTTCGAGCGTTATAAGAGGGTGGATTCGTGGGGAAAACTGCCAGATTGACCAACGAAAAGCGTGTATATTGTGCAACAGTGGAAGGAAGGAGTAAATTTTTCATGTACTCTGAATTGGCTTACCAGCGGCTGAAATTTTTAGGTTCTAGATGGATAAGTAAAGAAAGTGCTATAAATAATTTACTGTCAGGTAAAAATAGGGTAGAGACTAAAATGTTAAGTTCCTCATGTTAGAAAGATAAAAATCGAAATTTTTTCCACCCTGTAAAGAAAAAATGGACAGGGAAAATGAAAGTAGTTTCCACCAAAACGAGCTCTCTTGAGAAAATGAAAAAGTGACTCCCTCATTTTCAACACCGCGTAACAGTTTTCGGGTAATTCGCACAAGGTTCAGGCGTGTCCTGTCCTAAAAAACTTGTTACGAGGGTTCATATTGTAGAACACATGTTAGCACAGACATTAACGCCTTCAAATAAGTGGGTTGACGTGTATTACGATCCTGTCGAAACGCTAATGCTATGACGGCGCTCAAGTTGAAATTAAGATGAGGGACCTAACCGGCTTTTCTCAACTACCCTCCGTATTTAAGTGGGATGAGGACTGAAATATGACAATATTATGTTTGAAAGGGTTTTACGCGTCGCACGTTTGCACGGTTGCAGATTGAAAAATAACCTTGTGGACAATGAATTCATATGACGTTTTGCAACCCAACCTGCTCATTCCCCAAATATTTCATCCAAATCGAGTTGTAACTGTAAACGTTCAGCTTGCTACAAGGCTTTACTTTCTCTCAAGCTCAGTCGCTAAAAAACGCACGATTATATTGATATGAAATAATCAAACCATCATTTCCCGACGATCCTCCAAACTTGAGCGACTTATTTTGTTCTTCTCTCGGGTCGAATGTTCCACTCGCATTTTAAATCTTGGATCTCATTGAAGAATTTGGTTTCATGTCTGTCCATTTCTCCATCTGTGTTTTTATCGTGAGGCCTGTGCATAGCTTTCATCCCATTTCGATCAAAATTTCGGTGTCAAAGCGAGTTAGCTTTGGAGGATCCCCTGTAATTCTACCGTTCAAACTTCAAAGTTCGTAAGTTCATTCTTCCAAAAATATTCGATTAATAGCAATCTTTGAAAATGCAAATAGTTATCAAATGCGTGGAATTTTGATGACTTCATACTAGCCATAATACAGATACATACATACAGTGACTTTCCGACGGCAAGAACGAAATCGTGATCTGAATTCGCATCCGTGGATTTAGGATACTGTTAAATTATCCTTAAAAGTACCTATGACGCTAAATTCAGATACCAAGAAACTGTAACTATACCTTCTCAATTCCTTCGTATAATTATACCGTAAAAACAGTGAATTTGACAAATTTGTCCAGTGATACAGTACAGTGATTTGGCTCCTTTGTCCTCAAGAATTCCTCAAATTTCCCGGAAGTATCGCATAGGTATCTAGATGCCCAAGTGACTACAATCCCGGTCGAAACTAAGTGGTCACTGCCGAAAAAACTGAGTTTCGAATTCGTGAGTTCGATGAGAAAACCAAAAACAAAGTCCGTTGAAAAAAATTTACTTTCGTACTTTTAAAAAAATTATTTTAATTAGTATTTTCTGGGTGTTTCTCAAAATTGTATAGATAATTAAAAATTGTAAGCCATTTTCTACAAATTTGTTCAAAATGGAACTCAATTCTCAAAACACTAATAAATTCACAAAACACAGTGATCCGTTAATTTTGAACACTTGTATCTGTATGCTAACGACGGAAAGTAACTACGGACACAATCTTGTCAAAATCGGCATACACTTTACGGCCTGGCAACTACAAATCCGAAAAGTTTTTTCAGCCGTGATCCCTTAATCTTGATCAACCGTGTAGATACTGCCCAGCTCTTCTCCAGGCAGTTGGGAAAGTAAAATTAAAAATAAAACCTTAAGACTATTTCGAGCGCACTTGGAAGGGTTTCCACCATTCTCCAAACGACCGCCGGAGCCATAAAAACGAGGTCCTCGAAGTTCGCCGAGCGAATTCAAATCCAATGGGCGGTAAGTGCAGTTAACTGTTATAAATGTGCGCCGAGGCTCCTCAACTATTTCGCAGCCTCCCATAAAACAATATCCCACATTCGCGACAACGTAACGTCTCGCGACACTGTGTGTCTTTTTTTACGGCCGTGTTAACCGTGATGGAAGAAGTGTGTTGGTTGAGGCACTTCGTGGCTAATTCCTCGAGATAAAACTTCTACCTATATGATAGAGAGATACGTCGAAATTGTTTCCCAGAACGCCTCCAAGCCTCGGAATGCCGGTGTCGTAAACATTTAGTGGCGTTCACTATATTTTTTCCTCCTTTCATCTTTCTCGAAGGCAGAGTGAGTATGCGGTTCAAGTGCGATTCCGGCGTCCGATTTTATTTGGGTGATATCATTCCAAGCTCTCCTGACTTGTTCAGACGAAGCCAAAACAATATCCAACACTGTTGCCGTAACCACCGTAAGAATATCTTAATAACACGAACAATTAAAACCGAGCAAATTAAAACCATATCACTGCCTTTTTCTAATAGGTACAAATAGGATAAATCAGAATCTCTTCAACGTGCCGTTATCTTGATTCCCTTTCCCAATTTATTTTCCTCGATTTACGTTTCAGAATCCACCAAAGTAGCAAAAGATGTGTATTCACGTTCGGAGACAACGAAAAAAAGAGCTCCCAACAAAATCCAATTTTCCACTCGCATTTCGCGTTTTACGCCATTCTGAACTGCTTTCGTTTCGTGTCTGCCTCTGTGTTTATCTGCCCGTGTGTGACAGGTATTGGTTTATTAATCTCCATAGTAAGCCCTTGTAATTGTATAGCATATTTTTTTATAACAGCGCCTAAAACTTAGTCACTTCACGTTTCAGTGCGTGGATTCAAAATCTGCTGTCCGTTTGCCGTGCGGCCTATGAAAGATTTTCGGATTTTGGTAAAAAATCCGTTTTTTAGCACGTGGTCTCCACACGGGGTCGACCGCTGCACACGCGTAGATGCTATGGGCCCATAACTAGTCACAACCGTCCCATTTTTTTTCCGTCGTTTATATTGACATAGGAAACTGGGGTTGCATTTTCTGGCAATTTTGAGTGAAAGAACGACTGAGATAGGGTTCAGATCCGTAGAAATCCACCTACAGTGAATAATGGCAATACCTGAACCTAAAAGTGTATCTCCCCCCCCCCCCTCAAACTACACAATGACACGAGGAATAACGCACTTTTAAGCAAACAATAAAACCATGTGTTAGGTTGAGCAGCACTTTTCAATAGTTTTCATCCGAGTAGGATGACATTTTCAGGGACTGTACGACTTGGCCTTTTTCCTTTCGAAAATCAGTGTATTCTAAAACTCCAAAATCACCATTCGCTAATTCATTTGCCAAAAACATTATCAATCAAATGCAGCACAAAACTTATAGCTACTTGTAAACATTAAACACGTCCCACGAATACAACACGAACACGCACATTACTAGCTAAATAACATGCACAAGAAGAGTGGGGATAAAATAAATTTCACACGACTGGAGTGGTCGTTTAACGTACAATCGATTATTAATTTGACTAAGAATACCGAAGAAAACAGACAGTAGCAATTCAATTTATTCCAAATCTAGTTAGCAGTTCTAACATTAATGTTTTACGTTCAAATTGAAGGTACGGTTTGGAGTATACAATGGGAAGCCTTAAATTGGAGTCGGTTGAAGGGAATTTTATTTGTACAGACAGATTTACTTACATATCGTGTATTTAAGGTTCTGGATATTGGGGTGTTCCTTCCGCGTAAGGGTTGGTTTTAGCACAGCCATCCAATTTGACCCAAGGAGGCTCAACTTCGAGTTATTATGGCACGTTTGTGATTATAAGGCTTCCGTTTATAAATAGTCATCTGGAAGATCCGGTTGGCGGGACAGTCCAGGCGGAAATCAAATGTTGGGTGGCGGTAGGAGAAGGGAGGGGAAGGAGATGGGGAGGGTGGGGAAGAATGGGTGGAGAAGTGCGACGAAAGAGAGGAGAGGAGGGGGGGGGTCATTTGGAGCGGCAAGCGATTAGTAGTTAGGGGACTCCACGGCTACTAGAGGGGGAGATAAATGTTTAAAAAAACACCAACACAGAGCCCCTGAGAGTCTATTCAAAGACAAAAAGGGATTCTAGGCAAGGCGAGAGGAAATGGAAGCCCACATCACGTCAGAACGGGAATTTTAGGGAACAGGTGATCCGAGGGAACAGCTGGTGATAAGATGGGAAAGGGGGTTGAGGGGGAAGGACGGGCGAGAAGAGGTGGAGAGGTAGGAAATATGAATGAACGCGAGAGATGAATGGGAGGGCTGATGCCAGCTTTTAACATGGCCCACAAAATATTAGGACGAGAGGAATTAAAAAAATTCCCGGTCCCCACTTGTCACGAAAAGATGTAGATCTGAAGGGGTTTAGGCAGGGAAGAGGGGGAGGGGGGAAAGTTAACCCTGTGACGGCGGAGAGCGGATGAATGGACAGAGGTTCGAACCTGCGGAAGGAAGCGTCGCTAGAGGTCGAGGGTGGGCGCAGAAGTTCGTCGATGGACCCACGGGGAGGAGGGGGGCCCTGGAACGCAGCTGTTGCAGTCCGCCAGGTTTAGGAAATTCAATGAATTCAAATGGCATCCGTTGAAAATGGATCAGCACCCCCATAGATGTAGTAGGTTCTACGGACCTGTCGAAAACAAGAAGAAAGTGTAGGGCGTAATGAAACTACACATCGCTGCCATAAACATGTTTTATTATCCTCTAGAATAGTGCGGAATTCTTTGTGTCATTGTGAGGTTTGTGGGGTCACTTTTAGGTTCTGGAATTGCTATTGTTGGTATGGGTGGATTCCTACGAAAACCTACCCCACTCGATTTTCCGTCCCCATTTTCTAGAAAATGGCACATCACCCAATTTCAGCAAAAACCTCGAATAATCACGTTTTTTGCACTCTTTTGACCAGCTCAGCCTGACGAACCGTCTGAGTCTAGATCAGGGGTCTCCAAACTACGGAAGGACTTGGTCGGGCCCGCCGCCCGCGGACGCCAATCAAAAAATTAAGCTACCGCCAGAACTGAAGGGAAAGTCAGCCATGTGACCCACCGAATACCAAGGGAATCAAGACTTTTGCCAGAGAAATGATAACAATTTCGGGTTCAACGTACGCGTGCAAATAAACCTTTTTAAAAATGACATAAGTCAAATCCAAATATCAAGCAATGTTTTCAGAAGAACACTTGAAAAATTTGCTTCTGATTGGAACAACAAACTTTTATCCTAAATAGAAAGACATTGTACGAAGAGAAAAAAAAACAATTGCACACATCACATTAGATTGGTTTTCCAAAAATACTTTTTTGAATGTAATAATTTTAAATAAATAAATACAAAATATATTTCTCTTAAATGCTTTGTTTTTATATTCCTGAAATGGAATTGTTATTATTTCTTATTGAAAGATGAAAAACTAATAATCATGGAATTGAAAAAATATATTTAATCACTAAAAACTAAGTTTTGGTTCCTAAATTGGACCTAATTTTGACTTTGTGAAATTCGTCTTGGAGTGCTGAAAGACCCTGTTTTCAAGTGTCTGACTTTCAAAATTTTCCCTTCCTGAAAATTCAGTTGTTAATATTTTTAGTATTGAACAACGAAAAAGTAATTATGGAATTATTTAAATACAATTACTAAAAACTAATTTTTTGTACCTATATTAGGCCTAATTGTGAATTTGTCAACCTCGACTAAGAGAGCTTGAAAACACTTTTTTCAAGATTTTCCGGGGGAGGGCCCCGCACCCCCTTTCAGAACCCCCTGTTGGCCCGCCCCACCACCTCCACTTTATGATACGGCCCTAGGGGCAAATATTTTGGAGACCGCTGGTCTAGATGGTAGGACCAAGTAGACTATAAATGGAGTACATTTGCGTGAGAACGGATTTTTTTTTTTTTTTTTTTTTTTTTTTCAGAAATGTTGAAGCCTTTTGTAACCCGTACGGCGGACCTACGTTGCAGATTTTTAATCAATGCATTTTGAAAAGTAAAGTGACAAACTTTGAGATGGAGGGGGGGGGGGGTTAAGAATTTTGGCTGTACGATTACAAAGGCTTATTACTGAAACAAACCAAATCTGAGAAGTTGAATTTGGGGCCATTTTTCTGAATTTGATTTAGCTAGTTTATCGATTCTTCTTGGTAGATTCAAATCAGATCTCGATGACTACTTCGTCTGAATCGATGCTACAAACCGTACAGTGGGTTTGGGGTACCGCACCTGCGATGCGGTTCTGAATGGTCTTTGGCCAGGCCTCTGGGTCGATTCCCTTCCTCGTCTTCATGTGACCACAGCTCTTCAAGTCCGGCAGATTAAGGAAATCCAATGAACACACCGAAAATGGGTTGACACACCCTTGGGCTTCTCGTCCACTGGCTCAGGAAAGCTGCGAAAAGCTCAAAACCGCCGAACCCGCATGGAAACGGACGAATGACCCGCACGTAGCTAGGTGGGGGACCGCGTCCACTGGGCCCGTACCGTTCGTCAGTTTCCGTCCGTACAGTAGCTAACTGCGAACCAATCCCGTTTTGTTGGGATCGTAGTTGCGAACAAGTGCGAAGTGAAGAGGAAAATGGACATCAAAAAGTTAACTCTGCTAGTTCAGGAAACGAAATGTACGTCCAGTGGACGAGAAGCCTTAGATATCTACACGAGCGTACATTGTGTGTACACCTCTGAGATCGGGTGATGAGGCTTCACAGTACGTTCCTAACTCGTAGGTATTCAAAATGTGTGGGTGCTATCAGTGGTCGCGGATTGGTTGAAGAAGTTCAACGTCGATGGCCCTGAGAAGATGGATGGGGGTGTTCAAATCCGGCAGCTTTACGAAATTCAATACGGGCAAATAGTGTCCATTGATCTAGTACGTATGTTTGGCCAGATTTGCTGAGGAGTCTTCACATTACGTTCCTCTCCTATAGGTATTTACAATTCTTCTGTGTTATCGGTGTTCTCGCTTCCAAATCTGGCAAGTTAGAGGAACATTACAACTCAAATCCTACGTTGCAGAAAATTCTGAGCAACTGTGGTTATAGGGTCAGTCTTTGTGTCCACAAATCCTCGTAACGATCTCGATTTCTACAGTTTCCAACAGGTTTGATGATACTTTGATGTGTGGGTTTGCCTTTTGATTTATCTTGCATCAGTTTCATTCTTGCAAATCAATAGTTCTCTCTACGCATTTTTACTAAGCTGAATTATTGAAGAAAATACAATTTACAGGTTTAAAAAGCTACGTGTTTGGGTAGACAACTCGAACCTGACAAAATTCGCCTCTACTTATGACTTTTGCATTGCAAACACGGGTGAAAATTGTGGTATTTCCTCATTGCTCCACGTGTGTGCTGGTATTTACTCCAACAAACGCTACTCCATTTTGTGCACATAAACAGCCGAACTTTTTCTCCTGAGTCATCAAACTCTAATGGAGCTCATCGCGTGTACGCCAGTACCTGTTAGTATACAACCCGGCTACAACCGTGTTTAAACAACCTGTACCCGTTTTTTTAAATCGTTTCTTACAACTCCCCGTGTTCCTAGAAGAACCGTTGTTATGTGCGAGCCCGCTCGTAATTACTGGTGGCAATAATAACCAAATTGATGGCATTCGTTCTGACATAGTTATTCGAAAAGATCTGCTATAGTTGGGCTCGGAGCTCGTTCATTGGCGGTTAATTATTTATCAAACTATAATCCAAGACTGAATGTTGATTATGGGTGGGGGTTCAATGAAAGAGTATTTCGTCATTCGACAAGCTTATTTTTTATGGTTTAGAATCGACAAGGAGCGTCGCTGGAGCGTTTTTTCTTTCCTGAAACTGTTCCCACCTTTTCTAAAGTCCTGGAATGAGTTTTTTAATTTTTATTTTTATTTTTTACCAGGATCAATTAAAGCATCGGTTGATCTCGCTGTCTGTAAAAAATGATCGTACATATTTCATATTACGATTGTATACTGACATAGATTTCTTGTTCATAAAATAGTTACATCGGATTATTAGATAATTCTTGGTGTTGATTAAATTTTTTTTTAAAGTTTTGTGTCGCCTAGCAATAACAACTTATAAGTAATATTCAGGTAGTACATTATAATTTCTTAAGATCCAAGATACTTCCCTTTAAACTTATTGCTTTGACAATTGAATCATTAGTCTTGCAGTTAATTGTATTTTAATGAGTTCATGTAGTGTCGTTCTTTCAAGTCTTCTAATGGCCGGATTCACCAAAAATGTCTAACCATTGTTGAAGTAGATCATTGTTTTACAAAATTCGAGATTTGAACGTCTATTTAGAGGAAGAAAGAATTCACTAATGTTATAAATGGTTACATTGTTATTTTTATAAATCGATTCACAGAGTTTTAGTAAAAAGTCGATTAAAAGTTTGAACGATAAGTTTTACTGCTCTGAAGTTGTTCGTATATTCAGAATCAAAATTTCTCTTCTTTGGCACAGAATAGCGAGAATTAAAATTACTAAAGGAAACAAGATAAGAAAGGAACTTTCTAGGAGGGACCGAATTTCAATATTTGACATTTTAATTCTGAATTCCATCAAAACTCTTTGCTCTTTCTTCCAGGTTTTTGGAGTTAGGAATATGGCATTGGTAATATTATCAACTTTGCCCAGTGAATACGCCTATGAATAGGGCTTGTACAATATTTATGGTCTCTGCTACATTAGAATTTTCTCGAAGAGGGAACTTCGATGGTTTTCCGAAATTTGTAAAATGCCGCCAACGAAAAATTGTGCAGTGCAGGTGTAAAGCCAAAATTTAACTTTTTTGTCAAATCGATCCGAAGTGACAAATGTATTTGTCAAAATATTGTCCCTGTTGTATTTGCCGGTGAAAATCCAAAATATCGAATGATTGATTTACACCGGCAGTGGACGATTCGATTTTTCATAAGCGGAACTTGAGAAAAAGTATCAAAAGTCCCTCCTACAGAACATTCTAATGGAGCAAATCCATAAAAATGTCACGAAATATGGCAGCTTATATAAGCGAATTCACTGATCTAAGTTGATAATTGTGCAGCCTTCGTGCTATACTTGGACGTTTACCACCCATGTAGTTTTGTTTAAATACAAGATAGTTCCTAGTTCATGTATTTATAGTTTACCTTTATTGTCTAGTGTAAGAAAACCGTTTTTCAAGTCTTCCTTCAACATGAGGGCAAATTTTTACTTTTTTTTTTTTTTTTTTTTCAAATCTATTTTTGGAAGTCCGGTTCAGGTCTTTCCTTGATCCTTCCTCAGAGAATGCAACATCCCCAAATGTCATACTCCCAACTCCAAACCCTCGCCAAAGGTGGTTTACTATCATCGATTCATAGTTTGTCTATTCCCTGCATCATAATTTTTTTGTTTTTTTGTTTTTCTTCAATTGGCATTAGCCGGAAGCAACAGCCATGAAGGATTTTATTACAAAATATATTATTCATATTCATAATCAATGATAATGGTTATAATAATGAACAAGCTGCAAATTAAACATCATCACCTGGGGCATGAAGAAGCCCTGTATCATAACCTGGGGCAAAGTAGCAAAATTTTATATTTTGAATATGCATACAACTTCAAGGTAGTTGATTGGTTGTTGGGACATGAAGAAGGCGTTCCCCCGCAAAATGTTGGTGGTAACAAGATGACAGTGACAACGTAACCAACTACCGTTTCTATTTTCTTTCCATTAACGTTTTTGCTCGATTTCTGCTTAATATACTTCTCCTACTTTATTCGCGGTAGAAAATGCAAGTTTTTTCAGTGGAATCTCATTCAGAAGTATGAGTATCCATGGTTGGGAGTTAGTTGTATATGTTATGGAAGGATGTATGGTGGAAGTAAGATGCCTCTTCCTTTATTTCATGTTTTTAATTTTACTCATCTTTACATATTACATGTTTCGCCTTTTGACCTCATCAGGCATATTTTCAATATCAATATAGTCCATTCATTTTTTTTTCCTAAATTGATGACGGATACTTGCGAAGGGTGAACTTCTTTGTTGGCGAGTGAAATACATCAATCATATTAAACCAATCAGTCAAATTAATGATTTTAACAAAGCAGGCGGGTCAGTGGCTTGGTTGTTTGATTAGTTTGGAAATAAATGATCGAATATCAGATATATATCGACATTTCAACAAATGACCATTGGGCCAGATTTGTGTTCACAAACACATGTACATAAAATAAGTCAGATAAGCCAATCGATCGGATTCGGCTATTAATTTGGATATAAATAAATGAATCTCAGATACAGGTATATCAATATTTCGAAAGTATACGAAAGTATACATATACAGTCAGTTCAGATAAGTCAGCAGGTCAGATTTGGCTATTAATCTCGATAGAAATTAATGATTCTCAAACCCATTTCACGGACAGTTGTTGCAGAGTAATAACTTTTTAATTGTAATTTTATAGCTTTAAAATATTTGCTCGGTTTTCCTAGGATAATGGAATTCATAATCGTGACTCAAGTATCGAAATGTGACTAAGGAAATGCTTAAATTAGCTCTGTTTTTCAAGCAATTGTTTGAGCTTTTCGTTAGTCAGTGACTATGAATAGCGCAAGTAGCCACCGCGCCTCAGAATTTCACTTGAACATTTCCTCTCGACTAACTAACGAGCACTAATGCCTAAGAATGGATAGCTATAAAAGTTTGGAATGTATGAGATTCGTCTATTACAGCAATACACTGGTTTACTGTTTACATGTGTCACAATTTACTAGTCATTTTCGATATTTGTGATTTGGGCTATCAATCGACTCATCAGATGTCATTGGTGGTCTACCCTCCAGGGAAAAACAAAATTCCCTTTTTTATCATAACAGCTTTGGGATTCCTATAATTAGTATATAGGAGATGAGCGTCGAAAATAAAAATAAAAATATACCAAAAAAGAAGAAAAAGAAAGAAAGATAAAATAAAAAAACAAGTGGCCAATTAAATCACATCAAAGAGAATTGGAGTGGCTCCATTACAGAGAGGGGATGTTATTACAAAAACTTTATACACAGTTAGTTGATTCATTAAAGGAAAACCGCTTTATCAAATATCCATAAAGAGATGATAGGGCGGCGAAGGGTTAACTTATCATTAGAAGTTGGAGGGGATAAAGTTGTAGCTTTCACTCTCACCCCTTCAACTGCTTGGGAACGTACCGATATAATTATAAAAGAGGTTAACTGTACTCAGTCAAGTACTAAGTGGTCTATAGGACGAGTTCATATAAATTGCATGGTGTTTTAATGTAAAGCACCCCCCCCCCCCCCTTCCATCTCGGTGCCTCGTTCATTAACCCCGCTACGTTCCGGGACCCCTGGCCCACCTCTGTCTTCTAAAGGGTAGCTAATATTGTTGTCTGAACTCCTAAGCAACCGTGGTGGTGTACCGGAGTATGTTGCTGGTAGTTGGTTCGCGTGAGTTCGGAAGGGGTAACTTAGAGGCGGTGAATATCGGAGTAACCCTGAGCCGAACCGAGCCCCTACAAACCGTTTGTTTGTTGGCAACGTAGGCAACACAACACATCGTAGAATGCTACAGGAAATGAATAAAAATTATAGAAATAAACCGAAATTAACGAAATAAAAATGACTTGTATGTTGCTTCTCTACAAAGAATAAGTTCCAACGAACTTGTGCTCTTCCGTGGAGTTCTAAGAAATTTCAGAATAGGGCCAATCAAAGCGACTATAGAGTAATATTGAAATTAATTAGAAGAAAATATATATATAGAATCAAAAATAAATAAACAATGTAACAGGGCAAATAATGCACTAATAAAAGGATCAAAAACAAATTATTATTTCAGATATGAATGAAGATAAATGCTCGAATCAAAATAAATTAATGTTTTTCTCAAACATGAAAGCCGATGCCCTAACATAAACTCGACGGTGGGTACACACAATAATCGCAAGCGCGATAGCTCAATTTCCATTTTGCATTGTGTATTAAACGGAGGCTGCGACGTATTGGATGTTAACAGAGGCTACTAGTTTTTCACCACGATAGTTTTATCACTGGTTTCGATCTATTTGTAGAACATATGTGTATGTCACTAAAACTATTCATTTATTAGTTCCTCCTCATTTTTGAGATTTAAGTATAGTATCAAGACGTCCAAACTAAACAAAACACTGACCTCCGTGTAACACCTGAATCGAGTGCCAATCCTCATTTGGTAACTGTGTGAACCCACCGTCGAGTTCTAACATAAGTAGTCTTCGTGTGAAATCAGATTCAACAGGAAGAATTGTACGGGATGAACTGTAATTGCGTGTATTAGAAGCTATAGTCACGTTTTGAGCTCTAATACCAAACTTGAACGCAAAATCGATAAGAAAACATTTCTGAGATGTTTTTGACATTAATGTGCCTATAAAACAGAGTAGTGGGGGGTCGTGTCCTTTATTTAGGATTATTTTTCTCCAATGGTTCTGCATAATTTGTTGGCTCCTTGACATTAGATTTATTAGAACTACCCCAAAGAACTACTAACCCGTAGTAAATTGTTTGAAGCTGAGATAGTCACAGAACCTCTGTAATCTCCTTAAATACATAAAACAGTTTACGTATACGCACAATGAAAGGCGGCTAATGAAACAATGAGAAGCACAAACATATTGAAAATTAACGTTTGTTTGGTTTGTAACAGTAAATATGACTTATCCTCGACTCACTGGCCCCAATGCAGCCACAGTGAATAATTAGTTAATTTGATTAATCTATTATATTTGTATTATGTAAACGTTATCGATCTATAATTGAATATGGTTTCAAAACTAGACCAAAATCGTTAATCTAACAAAAAAGAAGGGAAGAAGGGGGGCCGAATCGGTTCTATTGTTCCACATCTACACTAAAATTGAGGTTGTCCCAATTCATCCCCCTACATTATGAAAATTGAAAGTTCTGAAACAGGTATGTTTAAATACTGAACAAAAATCTTGATTGGACAAAAAAAGAATGATATGAATCGCTCGAGAATCCTTGCTTGAGCAGTGGATGGTAGGACTGGATGGATTTGTCATACCGATACTCACAAACACACACAGAAATTCACTATAGGGGCTTCGAAGCGGTGTTGATGCAATGCACAGAAGGACACAAAATTGAGGCCATCTTGAAATTTTATTGCATCTACGCATTAGAAAATGCTTGCATAAATTTAAAACTTCACCTTGGAAGTTAAAACAGAGAAAATTTGTTCGTAAAAATTCCTACTTACTAGAAACCCATTACCAAGCGTCAAAAACCTCGACTTGCGTCGCTATTATTTGCATTCACACGAGGTTTTCTCGACCAATTAAAATAGTAAGAATTGTTTTTGATAAACCATTCAAAAGCTGACCTTTTGGCTACACTTTTTAAGCTACAGGCGTCTGATCAAATGCAGATTAGAGTGGAGTACTGAATTTGGAAAAACCTTCTTTTTTCAAATTTTCTTGAAGTTTGCTTTGTGGATCCATTTTTCTCCAACTTAATGTGAGAAAAAAAATTGATTTGGCGATTGATAGATAGGAAATTTAACGCGCTTTCCAACGGTATCCCCAACTTTTGCTTTATATAATACTGTGTTTGAGTTATGCCGTTTTGCTGAGACAAGGTCGAAAACACGAAAAACATTTTAGAAAGTGAAATAACTCAAAAACTAAGCGAGATAACAAAAAATTTTCGGAGGCACTTTCTGTTGGAAATTGGTTTAAAATACGTGGGTGAAGTACTGCGCACCTTATCTGGTAAGGATCAATCAATTTGGTTCCTTTTGTTGAATATTTCATTGAACCAGTTTCCGAAGTTTACAAAATCATCTTGATGAGTCACCTTCATTTGTATTCATTGAAATGAAATTTATCAATAACATACAACAAATAAATAATTCTTATTGCGGAAGTTTTCATGATCCTTCTAATGTTTCAGTCCATCGGTGTCGAGTTTGAAGATACATAGGAAGTGATGCCTAGAATATTTCCTATATTCTTAGCATAGTTCTTGCATTGTTCATAATTCACGCTCTTATGTGATTTTCGGCAGCTAAGCTAGGGAACCATGGACCATTGGATTTAGTTGATTCGCAAATCACCGAATTCAATCGAAATGTTGAGCTTCATTGATTTTGCTGTTCATTCATTGCGAGATTGCGATCAGAGGTTTAAAAAGAAGATAAAAACAAAACAAAACAAGATTTTCCGAAGTAACTCGAAAGCTCTTAGTGAAATATAAACGGCTGATTTCGGGTTCCAATTCAATGACATTTTGGACAGTCACACTTACAGGTTTACCTTCACACAGGAATAACGAAACCATTTCAGGTAATAAGCAAAACCCAATTTTTATGAGTCGGAGAGAAGTGATAATGACCCCATTCGATTCAGGAAACGTATTTTTTGAATAATACATGATTTCTTGTGTCATTGTGTAGTGTGGAAGGAGGGGGGGGGGGTCACTTTCAGATTCAGAAATTGCGATTATTTACAACGGATTCTGAAGATCTGAAACCTATATCAGTTGGTTTTTCAACCAGGATTAAGAGGAAATGACTCCCCACTTCCATAAGTCAGTAAAAAACACGTTTTTTTTTTACATTTTTACATCAATTCTAAGGCCTTTTGTAGCCCGGCTGTTGATTGTGAATCTAAACACTTTAAAACTTGAAACAATCGTGGATTACAAACGATTGTTATTAGGGAATAATAAACCAAAAATTGAACGAAAATCGATTCATCCATTCAGTGAAATCCTTCATTTCCTTGGAAAGTCCAAATTTGCAACCTTTAAATCATATTTATAACTGATGTATACAATAACGGATAATTTTAATATTAGGAAAACTTTGCACACCTTCGATTTCTAAGCAACTTTTAGTTATGCCAAACATGCAAATCAAACTTGGCTTTAAAAAGTTCGAAAAAACCGACGTTTCCCTAAATTTTGAAATAGTTGGTAGCCTAAGAAATTTGAGATTTTTAGTCAGGTTGATGAAATATTCTTTTCAATTGTGAAATTTACATTGCAAAAAACAGTTATGGCCGTTTTCGATTGGCAAAGATCAAAGTGAAACATTTAACCAATCAAATAAAACGGTATGGAAAACATTTTTTTGTAAGAAAATCGTTGTAGTATCCTGTAATGGGGTAGTTCTCATGCCGGGATATCCCGTTTCTCTATTATTTTTATATGTTTCGCAGATCAAATGATCCTACAATTCACGGCAAGGGAGTTTAAACGTGACTATCACGTGGATTTTTATTTCAAGAAACAACCATTCACTATGTGACTTGATAATCTAGAATTTAAAAGCATTGACTCTGCCTGAAAGTGATTCACTCGGATGTTCTCCCTTGATTCCAACACGCTCGACCGCCGTTTCTCCTCAAGTGATATGTACATAATATACAAAAACATCTGCTCCGTATAAATCTGCTCCTATTATTTCGGTGAATGGACCCGTTAGCGAATCCGAGACAAATCAGCGACCCCGAGCGTGGGTGGAGATGGAACGCAAACGCCATTATTTTTGTCGAAACTTTCTTCTCCTCTTTTTTCTTTCCTTTTTTCTTAATTCCTCTCTCTCTCTCTCGCTCCCTGTTTTGTGAAAGGACCTCGGAATCTATTAGTTCCCAACTACAAGAATTTTTCGACTGTTGGAGTTTTCTTGCTCATCAATTAGCCCGAGGTTGACTACACATCCGCTCCATTCAGAAATAGCGCTACTGTCCCGTCGTTAAAATGGGTTTTCGGTGGACGTTGTGCGGTGAGGGGAGGACAGAAACGTATGCGTTTTTGGACGCTGATTACACGAGCCTTGTGCAATGGGAAACTTGTTGATCTATCGCGACAATGTCCCCGTTTCAATTAGGAACCCGTTCAATGACCTCAACGCTTTTAGATAGTTTACCGCAGGAATGACATACACAAATTCGTTAATATTCTTCCTAAAACGTCAAAATCTCATTCATACGTTCATAGTTGTACTCTGCTGTTTACATTTAATCTTCCAGGAATTATGGCAGATATAAATTTATTTTGAGCTGTTCTTCCAACGACTATCAGTAATTTTTTTTATTGAAGGTATTACAATGGCTCCAAAATTGTTGAAGTATAAATTTTTTGTTTCAACTCCTTCGTGAGAATCCATTTTGGGGGTACTCTGAAATGATTGGTGCACTTCAACGCTTTTTATATACACTTTCATATGTACTTACGCAGGGTGTTCCAGAATTAAAGAAACAAACTTCATTGGTCAATTCTTCATCAAATTTTCAACAATTCCGGTCCTACATATTTTTTCCAAAGCTCCCTTAAAATCTGACGTATTTGTGTTTATGACCTTACATCACTAAAATGGGCGTAACTCCTCTTCGTTAACTAAGTGAGCTAACCACTAATCACTAATGAGCCATCAATTAATAATTTAATGATTATTTTCTTGCGATCGGAAGTGTTTTCCCAAAATCAGCCATTCGACCATACGGCGTACTTCAGACGTACTTTGCAGATTTTGAATCTACCCACCTTGAAACTGACAAAGTTTGAGAGGGGGTCGTAAAAAATGTTTGCTATACGATTACAAAGGAGTGAAACTCACATTTTCAGCAAAATTATGGAACAAACCGTCTTCTAGTTTATATTGAAAATAAAGAAAGGCCCTATTTAAAAATGGCTGCTACCGAGCGGTCTTTTGCGGAAATAAGTTAGATGTAAACAATCTCCGTGTTCACTTTTTGGGATTCTATTTTTCATTAGCGGTGAGATCAGCCGGGCCCAGGGGCAAAATTTCGGGCCCCCTAAAAAAAAGGCGTCAACGAACCATCGTGGAAAATTGAGAATGATTGAGTTCTACAGCTTTCTGTTCTATGTGTATATTTATCAATTCTGAATTAATACTTCCAAACCAAATCAAAATTAAACGAGGGAGCTTCTGAAACTTCATTCGGGCCCCCTTACGAAGGCACGGTCAACTCAAGTTTACCAAGACGTTACTGTCGTCAAGTTTCAGATTCAGATGGACTTTGCAGAAAAATCGACAAAAGAGAGAAATTGTCCATCCCCTGTAACAGAAGGGATTTACCATCAGCTTGCTCCGCGCTACACCGGTGGAAGCGCGCAGGCGCACTAACAAGGAAGCAAGGTGTCGCGTTTTCCAACCGCCACCAGTGCAACTTCAGGGCATCTTGCACTGAATTCCAACTTGCCAGAAAACTTACTAGGGACTGCCCCCAGGCTACTCCAGCCTGTGCCGGAGAAACTTGCACTGAGCAGGAAACCTGTCGGTAACCTCCTCTTACGGCTAACCTTCCTCATTTCATTTTTGTTGTTTTGTGCGGTTGGTTCATACTTATTTTTCAGTGCGATGGAGTTCTTGGAATTCATTGGTGAAATGCTCGAGAGAAAATTCTTTGTTGGACACGGAGATCCTAGTCATTTTAGCCGAGGAGCTAATTATTGATCGAGAAGTCCTCAGAAATGGGGAATATTTCGAAAGAACCGTTGAGCAGTACGACGCCAACGATTTTTAAAGGTTTAAACGGTACTTAGTAATACTCCCGTGATTAAGGATCATTTGAAAATTAAGGAATATGTGAAAAATAAAGCCGTGCGAGGTGAGGAAGGTTTCACGTTCAAGGGTAATCCTCCCGTAAGGTTGCTCTGGAACTTCCATTTCATTTTCTAACCCAGTGTAGTTTTATGTGTACAGTGGAGTTGTTCCGAGCAGCAAGTGCCCTACACTGCCTTGCCCCGTAGGGCATCCAGGTAAGTTGGAAAATCCTTAGAAGACAAAGCTACCTACTGGTACCTGAAGGTTGTGATGGAAATGGATAGTTGGCTCTTCCCTATTCTTGAATCAATCGCCTTGGGAGATGAATGGGCCATCCTCTGAGCGTAGCGGAGCATTAAACCGCATTCAGCTCATTGGAAGGGGCAACTATACCACTACATCACCTCACCTCACCATGTTACAAGGTATTCTCGGAAAATGACATTTAATTGATCATCCTATCACTCTTCAAATTTTACAAACCCTAACAACGTTGAATACAGTCTTGTTCTTCTTTATATTGAATTGAATAAACAAATAAGAACCTTCCTACGTGATATAGGAACAATAGCGTCGATGAGAGGTTCATTTGTCCCAAAGGGTCCCGGAAGCGTGTGAAGGAGCGGCGAGGCGGAAAGGCAACCCCAGCTGATTAGCGGCGAGGAGCGTGAATTGATCCCCCTCCCGCCCAGGGCGCTGGCGTCGCGACCAAAGCGCTAATAGCTCCGCCACCCATCCAGTCACCTATTTCCTGTGTCTATAACCACTTGGCCCTCTAGTAGTTGTACGCATGTAGTAGATACGGGTATCGCCTGTAACTTCCCGCTATAGCCTCACAGATCTGCCCTGTCACCCCCGTTCCGAATCACTCATCACCGCTCCAAGTGCTCACTCGCGGTTCTCCGCTCTCCACCGACACGACGCACCGTAAAAACGCCCTTTGATGACGATGAAACTGTTAGCATTCAATGAAGGAAACCATGCGAAAATGCCAAGCCCCCCCCCCCCCCCCGCCCGACTATTCTTTCCAGTTCGTTATCTGCCCCTTTCGTGTCTTCTAGATTTTTTCTTTTTTTTTTCATACCTCCCCTCACCCCGACTCTTCTCATTTCTGTCCCTGGAGAGCCTTCCTTGCAATGTTTACTCTTTTTATCTCATTAAAAATGTCCCTATGTTTGAACAGAAGCGAGAGCTTTTATCACTGAAGAGAATGACAGATAACCTTTTCAAAAAACCAGACCTTTGGCTAAACACGATGTTCTTCTGCAATTAAAAAAAAAAAAAGCGGAAGATGAAACAAAAAAAAAGATAAAAAATAAAACAGTCAGAGGGGGTGGGATATTTAAAAGGGATTTAAGTGGGACGAAGAACAAGAAAAAAGGGCGGATAAATAAAGAAGGTGATGAGGGAGCGGAGTGATGAAAGGGTGTGTAGGGGGTGGGGGGGTTGATGTGCAACACCTGGGAACAATAGGGAAGACAATTACAAAGGGGCGGGGCAGGGCGAAGGGGCCCGCGCATGCGCAGAGCGCCCACCCGCGCTCCTCCATTGTCTGATCAACCCTTTCTCATCCTCTCTTTCTCTGCCCTCACAATCCTCCTTTCACTTCACCTTTAAAATACATTACCTTCATTGATCCGTGGGCCGCTCCCCGAGCACTAAACGCGGAACCTTGATACACCCCTTTCTACCCACCTCGTCAAATTCGATTCTCAATGATTTTTTTCCTTTTTCTTTCCGTTTTCTTCAACCGCTTTTCATAATTGGTTTTCTCCGGATTTTGTCGAATAAATTAGGGGGCGAGCGGGGAGATTTAGTGGCGAATCCTTTCTAATTTGATTCAGCAGCGTCGGTTTGACGGGATATGACGTCGATTGAAAATTGGTTGATTTGATCGCCTGTTCTGTATTTCCCCCAAAATATTGGGTCTGTCGATATTGTTCACTTAGGACAATGCTATCAATTTGTGTCGCATTACCTCCTCCATGGCTTTTCGGAAACCCCGACGTGAGTTCAGAAAAATGACATTCCAAAAAACCCGAATCGTAGTATTCCAAGCAATAGTGTTAATGCACTATTCTCGCCCTTCATAAGAATTCGCCTACTCAGACTTGGTCTCAAGCAGGAAGGTCGCTAAGTGCCGGTTTCACCCAAGTTGTCATGAACATTAAACCGGAGATCTGGGCTCTTAAACAACAGTGTTCGGTTTCAGCGTCTCCAGTTCAGATACATCAACAATCAAACGCACTGGATTGACGATCAAAACCAAATTCGAGTGGTTAAGGTCCTAACTGTTGTTGTTGATTGAAACCATATCTTTTCGCATCTTTGTTGGCATTCCTAAATTCTGTTTTGCTACATCAGTTTGCTATTTTGTGTAATGGTTTTAAATTTGTTATAACGAAATATATATATATATTCTGATACTTTTCCCTTACTTAGTGGGCTATTCGTGTTATTGGTTATTTTGGCTAATGCGTGCTCATTAATATACCACAGAGGTTTGATTAGGGTATTTGAGGACAAGTTTGATGAGAATGGAGTTTATTATTCGGATTTCGATCTCGACAATATTGATTTCGTGACAATATGTTGTAAACCCCCATTGTAACGGTCACTTTCTCAAGTTTTATTTAAAAAATGCATAAAGTGAAAAAAATTTAAAGTAAATATAAGTTACCTGAAATATCAGATGCAAACACAATATTCATAACTGCACAGGACGCACTGCGCGAATTTTGGTTCACGTTTTTGCTTACCCGAAGCCCCCCACTTTCCCGCGCAAAACTAGGCAGTAATAACAACAACAATATTGAACGGACTATGAGCACAAACAATAGTATTATCGAGAACAAAAACAAGGAGTAAAGTGAAGCACGAGGTAATCTATCAAAAACTAGAATGGGAATAGAAACAGTTGTTGGTCACGTTATCATAGTCATTTCGGTATCGCCAACATTTTGCGGGTTCCCTCCTTCGTGTCGCACAAATCAACGTTCAAACTTTTAATCGACTTGTTAACTGATAACAGTGTAACCATTTGTTACATTGTCGAAACCCGTTTGGTTTAAATCTACGTTCAAATCTCTGTTTCCGTAAAACAATGATTTGGTACTCTTTACGTTTTCTCAGTACTTAGGCATTATTCCTCACCCATGTGAATTTGATTCACAGGATAGACAATAGTAGAAATAATGGAAGCGATATAAATCGACGTATGATATTCAGGGGGAGATGATAGATAATGCCTGAGAAATTAAAATTATTATACATCATTTATTCTACTATACAAGAGGCAACGGTAGGGACAGCTCAACAGACGGAGCCGCCCCAACCCGACTGTCAACAAAGATGAAGAATTAGATCCAAGGAACTTCCTCGTTCTAATGCTCAAAGTCTCATTAGATGAAGAAGCACAGAAAGAAAATATTGCATTTACTATTATGTTTTACATGTAGTGAATAAGAACACACATGAAGAAGTAGAGATTATTAAAATTGAAGTAAAACATCAAAACTTAATGTGGACTGAGATTTAATTTATTTTGGATCGGTTCTTCGTCCCTTAGAGAGACTGAGAGACATGTTGGATAAAACGTATAACTCCAAATGGCCTAGATAGCACTACTCGATTACTCCAAGTATTTATGTATCGTAACTACTTACCTTACGGAGCTCCCGCACCCAAAAAATATAAAAGACAATAGCAGAGTAGAGCAACGATTGTTCTGACGACTCTGGTTCAGAAAGAAAATTACTGCCCCTACCACTGTTTTCTGGTAAATTCCGAGTCATACAGCTTGTATTTGTACACTAGCACCTGAGCCTTTATCAGAATTGACGTTTATAGTTGGATTCTGTCAGTTCTGTGCAGCATTGGTATCTAGTAACGTAAATTTGGTAATCTCAAGCACCGACAATAATGGGGGTGATTGTGACGGGTGAGCGAATCAAGATCTTGTCGAATACTTGATAACACTGCGGTGAGCTAAGGCAAATAAAGCCCTCTTTTCCCATTCAGACGTGATGACCACTGACTCCAGTTCACAACACTCAGATTACTTGGACAGTTAACGCAGCGTACTAAAACGTGAGAAAATATCATCTTGTTGGGGTCTGGCTGCAACGCTGTTTTTAAACGAAACGAAGTTGATAACTTCTGAGAACTTTGACACCGTCCACATGATGATGACTGTTTTTGTTTCTTATGATTTTTCCAAATTTCTGCAAAAACTGGCTGTGGTGTTGAATCCATAGAAAGGAACCGCCATATATCGTACTATTCTACTTACCGTTAAATGTGAAATGAACGTAAATGGGACTTTCTTTCTCTAGCCCGAAATGGAAGGATCACGGCAAAAAATGACCCCAATGTTTTCTGTACGATGAAAGAGAGCCTGGAGTTATTAACTTTCCAATGTCATTTTCTCCACTTTTGGAATGATTGATTCCTTCGTGACTCTTCAAATGTAAATATTTTGATAATTGTTTTCTGGAATCTTTGGGATTGGGTTGTATTTCCGAGCGACCATCACCTCCAACGAAAAAGGTATCAACACATTCAACCGAAGTGACGTCAGATTTTGGCCAAAATCTCATATGACACTCTGGCATATAACTCAACTTTGTCTTCCAGAAACGTTTAAATCCAGAAATTGTGTCGGACCTCAACGGATGAAGACAACTATTACCTCAATTCTTAGGAAACTCGGTTAAGTGGATAATTTCCACTTAAATTAACCCGTTCAACCCAACTGATATCGTATGATGCTCTAGATCTCTGCATCTGTCGCTCCTAACCAGCAGGATCTGGCCTGGGGCCTTCGACTGGAAATGTTTCCTGTCAGCAACCTCGATGTTTCCTCGCTCGACCTAGACAACAAGACGGATTGTAGGAATCGCCTGTTTTCCACATATACCAGCCATCGTGTTGTCAGATAGTTTGTACGATGGCTGTTGCCGTAGGTCCTAAACTAGAGCACAGCTTTTTCTCAAAACCAGACGCCACACTTGTGGAGCAGTAAAAAAAGCAGTAGATATCCAATGACAGATCCATCCATACAGTTGCAATCCATTAGTATTTCATCCCAATGCTGGGGAACAGGAAAATTTTGCTTGCAGCTAAGATGGGAAATCCACCATTCTTGCACATGGGGCATCATTGTTTACATTATACCGCCTTTAGTACATTTCGCCCATTCTAAGAACCCCAAAACATGAAGCTAAGGATTGCAAAAAACATGTGGTTTTGAACAGAAAAGACCAACCCATATTACTTACAAACAAATTGATATTTGGTAAGAAGCTTCGCACATCATGTTCCATACGCTTTCAAGTATTTTACTGGAAAGTATTGGAAGAATAATCTTTTGTTCGACTTTGGAGTAAAAAAAAAAAAAAAACATCAAATTTATTTTCTTGCTTCACTGTAATCTGCATTAGTTCGGTGAAACGTCACAAAGAAATTGATTGGGAATATATTGAAATACTCACGAAGTATACATGTTTGGTTTTCAAAATTTGTTTGGTTTGGTTCCAACAATTTCAGATGTAAAAAATAGATTCTACTGTTCCCAAACTTTGTGAAATTCCCCTTCAGCATCTCATAACTAATCTAATATTTATAGATGGCAATGTGATTGGGGACATTTGAAAAGTTGCTCGATTGCCTAGGTTTTGAACACATTGCAAATGTGCACGTGGGCTCGCGATGCAGATTTGATTGCTGACGCGGCGAACAGTTGTGCAAAAGAACAATAAATTCTGGCGCTCGGCCCGCGCGAATAAAACCAATTGCGCCAAAGTGGGCGGATCCCCGCTCCCGCCTTCAACGCCTCCCATTCTGCTTTTCCGTCCAACTATAATTCAGCTGAAATCTTCAAGACCTGTTCTATATTTGTTTGTCTTCCCTGCCTCAAGGCTCACTGTATTATGTATCCGGGGGGCCGCTGGGACTTGCTTCCTTCTACAGACTCCAGCATCTCTAAATAGTGCCTTCTACTCCGTGAGTTACCTATCTCTTTCTGCCTCACTGCTTAATTTATTTCTGTATGCCAAAAATTTTTTTCCAAATCCGCTTCTCACGGATGATGTACGTTTGTCTTGGAACGTTCGTCAGCCCACTTTTCGTGGTCATTGATCCGACCGATATGTCACTCCCATTTTACGTTTCCTACTTCTCTGACAGTTTTAGTTCCACGTCTGTCGGTCGGTGTGTATGTATGCCGACTCACAATGAATATTTGAATAGGCAAACGAGTTATCTGGTTACCATATTTTCTTGTATCTTGGAATTAAAAGCTACGCGCATAGGATTTCACGTTTTGGCATGGTACGAGACAAAATTTAGTCCCGCAACACGGAAATGATAATAGTGGTGATGGACTTAGATTAAATTGAATGTGGGTAGAACCGAAAATATAAGCTTTAGGACATCGAGTCATTCCACCTATTAGGATGGGCTCAAAAAATAAAACCACTTCAACCGAAAAACAAATGTTATCATACTTTAACCACACCACTAGAAAGAGCAGACAATTTCACATAAAATTCTCTATTTATTCAAATTTGTTACCAGAAGTAAAAGGGCTGCAAAATTCAATGGACATTCCAAATGGCTAATGAGTTCGGCCAACTTTGGATGAGCGTGTGACGGGCCCTGGCATCAGAGGAGTCTGAAATTCTGGAATAGGGCGCAAAACAGTTGAGGATGCGACATGTGAAAAATCACCAACCACCGAAGTCATCGCTAACTGTCAACACCGGTGATATCAATTTTAAATCGAAGACTTCAGATTTTTCCTCGTTCAATATTCATCGGTGATCAAATAACAATATTTCTGTATTACGAATTGAATGTACCGTCAAATGGAAAAACCTGTACAAAACCGAAGTTTTCCAATTAGCTTCTTCTGTGGTCTCCCTAGCCACCTACAATAGTGAATTTTCATCCGTCAGTTCGATGTTTTGAAACAATATGTGAGATGGTCACTCCGGTCAGAGCGGAGTTTTCTTTTGTCGAGCAGATTTGGTTTACAAAGTGGTGAAGTGTCTCCAGCAGTTCATCCCAATAATTGTTCATCATTCTTCTACGTTCTTACGGTAGATCTTGTTTCTTGTGAGAAAGGTATCCCGACATTTTCATTCAGTGAAGACAAGAAGAGTTGTGTGTTAATTATCATGAAACATTACGAAAGGGCGTGTAAAGCAGCTATGGGAAGAAGCATCTACGGCGTAGCAACATACCGCAATTAGTGCTGACAATTCTCTTCAAATATACACCTGAAAGACGTTGTACAAACCAGGCTAGAGGGTCCTCAGGGGTTGTAAAGAAAATTTGGAATCCCCAAACATCACGGCCCATGTCTAGGGCTTGAACAAGCTTCCTCATGGCACACCTACAGCCCTCGACGAGGAAGAAATGTTATGTATATTATGTCAAAATTTTCGTACACTAAGGATTCCCTCTTTCAATAAGAAGTGTAATGCAATCCTTTTCGTATTCGTATTTCATTTTTTATTTTTTTTTTCATTTGTTCATCTCCTGTAGGATCAAGCCACGCAACATATCGCAATAAGTAGGGCAGGGGAAAAACTATATTTCAGGGGGTCATACGTAATGGCATCGAGCCTATGGGAGAATGCGAGTAATTGGGGGCTTCAGGACAGATAATAACAAGAGGGCCTGTGTTTGTAACCACGCTCTGCTACCATGTGAGGTGATGAAATGGTATAGTTGCCCCTTGCATTGAGGTGATGCGGATCCTAGTGCTCCACGACGCGGGAAGGGCTAACTAGCCATATCCATCACACATGAATGCATGGATCATTAAAATGTTGTAAATATTCTTAAAAGAATTGAAATCTGTAAAGATGGGGAATCTTCGCTCATTACAAACCGCTACCCTACAAAATTATGTTTGGTAGATTTTACGTTTGCGAAGCATTGGGTTTTGTTTGTACGTGACCATCAACAGTTTAACCCACAAATTCTCTAAACACTGAATCAAAATCGGAAGAAAACTATAAAAATTAGGCTTGTAAAGAGGATTTCACGTTCCTACAAGCGCGGGAGTTACTAATGGTGGGATCGTGTTGATATTTATAAGATATTATTAGAATGTTTACCCCCGTTTGCCCTCCATATTTCAGCGATGTCAAACTGAAAAAACCCGGGAAAATTAAGCTTGGTAGATTTCAAATTTGCGCATGCGCCGATTGAAGTAATGTTTTTCGGGCGAACAATGTGGTAGGGGACAGTCTACAGCCTAATTCGTTGATTCCCTGAACATATCGTCAAAAATATGAAATGTTAAGTTATCAAGTTGAAGTAATCATATTGAAAGCAGAACACTAACTCCGAATTCATTTTTGGAAACTCAAAAACAGGCCTTAATAATCCAACACATGGCCGGTAACTAATTTGAATCAATGATTCTCAGCAATATACCTATAGATACATCCACCCAAGTTTCGCTTAAAACCCAGTTTTGAGGTCATTTTGATCATTGAGACTCGAGGCGGTGAGGGGATCTCGGGATAGGCAAGAACCGCACGACTTGGGTGTCTTGAAGGGCGGCTAGTACCCCCCCATGTCCCTGCCTACCAACGAATTACTCTTCCCTAAACACGTGATGATGGTCCCAAAGTTTCACTATTCGAATAGTTTTGGAGCCAACTGCATGCACTTGTACGTTACACTGAAAACGAAAGGTACTTGCGCAACGTCGAACCCTAAAAAGTCAATTTACCTCTGTTGTAGATCGGTCTTTAGTTAGCTTTTACGAAATTCAATTATAATTATCTCCGCTTGACCAACCATTGAATTCTACAAATTAAGTTGCTTTTATTTCGAAATTGTTATTAATAAATCATATTTTCTTGCTTTAATGAAGCCGTGTTGACACATTTCAATTATCAATATTGTAATATTTTACTGTTTTTTACCATTATTACAATTATTATAATGACACAAAGAAATTACCCAGCTTAGTTCCTACCAAGTTTATGGAATCGTTTTCATCTCTGTTGTGGTTTTATCTGCATTGGGAATACGCTATGCATTCTTTAGATTTTTAATAAAATTTTGGAAATTATAGATATATTGTGAATTACATCCACAGCCACTGTGCATTGTGTGCATGGCTGAACATATCAAAAGTTTATTTTGTCACGCTTTTGATCTGTACAAGTCATAGTAATTGTTTTCTTTTCCTTTCGCAGGTGAGTTGTCAACCCTTCATTCAGGTAAATAGTACTCCCCGTAAGTCCTATTGGATCATGTTTCCTTTATATTTACTTATTGTCTCATAATTAGAATAGAACACATTGTCTTAAAATTACTGTGACACTTACAGACTGACTGATTGTTTGATTTAAAGTTGTCCGCATTTGCAACCGTAGTACACTTGGAGCCTGCCGCAATGCATTCACTAAATTAACTTAATGAATTAACTAAGTTAACATTTTGTTGGTAGATCATATTAGCCTTATTTTTGGATAAATCTACCAATAAAAGAATGTCTGCCAAGTTAGACGTAGCACATGGCTTTCTCATATTCCAAATATGCATTTCCAGATCACTGAAATTTTTCAATGATCCGGAAGATTCCAAAGCGGGTCCCTTCGGTTGGGAAGAATATCGAATTAAGTTGGAACGCAAGTGTTGAAATCAATCAATTAGGCAATTTGAAAATTATCAGAAATGTTACGTTCCCTTATACAAAAAAGATAACACTGGGTTGGGAGCAATGGTTCATTGGGGACCATTCACCGTCTATTCCGTACGACCTGCAGTTTCTATTAAAATTAGATGAAAATTGTAAGAATCATACTTCTTACAATAATTTGAGGTTCGTCATGCAAAGATACTGTCCTGACGAAAATCATGAAGTAGAATCTAATCGTATCGTTTCGTTTTAGAACTAGAGCGAGCTTGGGCATAGAGAAATGACGCTTGATGGATTTTACGCTTGCACATAGGTTATCAGTAAAAACAAATATCATTTGACTGATGAAATAGGTCTGTCTTCAAGGCAGAAATGGTTTAGAAATGAAACATATTTTTGGAACATTCGTCAGGACTTCCTGGAATCAAGAAAACATCATTCCAAAGCAAATGCACGCGTAGTGTGGGGATACGAGTCACTGCTGAGCTCAGGCTGACATTTAATGAAGATGGTCATCGAATAATTTCTATTAAACATAGGTAACCATACATTCCTCCCACTATGAACCGTCTGACCGCCTATTGTCTGATCCATAACGAATTAACAGACGTGCTACGGCCCCAAGGGCTTGTATGGGGGTCTGTCTTTCTGTTCGACGCGAAAAAGGCGATTTTTAAGCTATCAACTAATGTTTTAATAGAACAGACTCAATAAGTTACTCTTTGGATAGTTTTGATGCCAATTATATTAGGTTTAGGGCTATTTTTTCCGTCACACGAAACTCCTGTGAATACGTTTTTAGGACGTCAATCTGAATCCAGGCTTCGTCAGTGGGGAACACTTAGTAAAATTGATTCAGGGTAGCGTGGGACAACCCAAATGTGATTAAAAAATCTGAATGCAAATCCATTTCAGACGAAGACCGAATCTGTAAGGAAAAAACTATGCTTGTGTGTGTGAAATTCGGTTGACGCTACCCAGCCTGCAATCTATACCGATTTTCTTGATTCTTTTTCTGCTCTATCAATTTAGTCTAGTTATACAGCAACTGCAGTCTAGTTTGTGAGGCGATGGAATGGTATAGTTGCCCCTTCCATTGAGCTGAATGCGGTATCAATGCTCAGCCACGCTCATAGGATGACCCAGACGCTTGAAAACGTCCGATGTACTAGTGAGTTAATGTAATACGTAAAATACCTATCCGATCTTCCAAATATATATCGTTGTAATCGGAATGATAACATTTCGATGAAAAAACTGATTAATTGCTTACTGATTTCCTAATTCTACCTTTCGGTTAAAAAACATCCCGAGAAAAGCATTCACGACAAACCACCTCTCAATGGTATAGTAAGTCTGAAGTGAACCAAGGACACATTCCGTAACAAAAATTCGATTCCAACGTCTTCAAACAATTTCTCTCTTTCAAGGGCTTCTAAAAATTCTGCAGTTCATTAAAAACCTGAGTTCACGCTTATCAATGTTATTTTTTTAAACTATCAAAAATGGTTAATTTTTAAGAGTTTAACTGCCATAAATTCACTGTATCCGATTCCGGAAACTTTCACAATTGTGTCTCACTGGATTTTTTTACGGTTGAACCTGACTTACCTTTAGAATTTGCAGAAACCCTCAAAAGAGACGAATTGTTTGAAGACAGGAAAATCGAATTCTTTAACAAAATTCGTTCTTGATTTACGTAAGACTGAACCATTCTGTTGAGCTGGAACAATATGCACTCTTTCCCTGGATGTATATTGACCGTGAAGCAAGAATTGGTCTCAGTAGGCGTGTATATTAAGATCTGGCATCCATGAAAACGAATCTAAGATTTTCCAGTGGTGATATTAAATTTGATCAGCGTTGTACTCCGACGGCCAACCTAAAAATCCAAGACCCTATAACCGTAAAAGTTGGGACAACTTTAGTGGACGAGTGTTGCAGATTATTCAACCATTTTATTGAACTATTTTAAATGGGGCTTCGTTAGTGCCCCCTTACGGGGGATACCTCGTTTTAGGTGTACTTGCCGGCTGTTCCAAGATTACACGATCGTTGGTCTCTGCGATTTGAGAGTTATCTCTCAGATCGAACCCAAGTTGTGTCGATAGGGTGAGAGACTGTGAGTTCCACAGCGAGAAATGAGTATGTTGTAATTCAGGGGAGTACCCTTGGGCCCATTCTGTTTCTGATATACATAAATTCTATCAAGGAGGCAGTATCAAATGAGTCGATATTCTCATTTGCGGATGATACGGACATCCTCGTGAAGGATGAAACCTCGGATGGAGTGTTTTCTAAAGCGCAAATGGCCCTGAATAGAATAAATGATTGGCTGAGGGTAAATTACTCAACAGTTAATGCCAAAAAAATGAAGTACCTCAGGTTTGGCTCTGATAATACTCGCGAGTGTAGCGGAAATCAGCACTCACTCTACTTGCACTCCTGTTCTGTTCAGAATGGATGTGGTTGTGATGAGCTGGATCTTGTATCTCGTCATCAGTATCTTGGGGTAGAAATAGACTGCAAATTATCCTGGGATCCCCATGTTACTTTGGACCATTCTAAGCTCAAAAAGTTTATCTACGTATTTTACCATTTGCGTAGTTTTATGTCACTAGAGATGCTTAAAATGATCTATGTGACCTTGGTCCAATCGGTATTACAGTATGGAATTGTTGCTTGGGGCTCAGCACAAAAAACCATATTGCACAAACTAGTCATTCTACAGAGGAGTATTTTCAAGGTAATGCAGAAAAGAAGCAGATGACTTCCAAGCGATCAAATTAACGATCTGGCAAAGTGTTTTTCGGTAAATCAACTTCATATAATGAATATATTGATATACTATCATAAAAATCAACAATTTGTTCAGTCTTCGGATGTTACTATGTTACTCGTTTTCATCTAATGGGTAACGTTGTGAACCCAAAGGTTAGGTTAGTTCAGACAACTCGAAGTCCTTCATATGTAATGAACTCCTTGCATTCCAATGTCGATAGATCATTGAGGTTTCCATCTTCTCAAACTAAAACTAATTATAAAAAAGCCATATACTCTTGGTTGATCAGGTTGGGGTCCTCTCGGGCAGAGAATGTAATAAAAAGTATCTATGTCTAATGGGAAAAGGTTAACGGATTACGATTAATGGATTATTGCTATTACGATCTTATTGTTCTGTTTGGTATTTGTTTACTTCCTAAATCTCTGGCCTCATAAATTGTATAATAAAATTATCACAGAATATACTATATTATAACAAGACTTGCATATCTTTAATGTAATAGGGCGTTTGGTAGTTCTGTGCACCTTCTTGGTGACGACTCTTGTCCAACACTACTGGCCTAGCCTCTGTTGGACAATATATTCAACTTATAGCACCAGGGTGCCTATGTATGAGTAATTCGTTGTTTGAATTGGTGTCGTTTTTTGTTTTTAAGGCACAGTGTGTGCAGGATTGTATTCACATACTATTGTATTCACATTTTTGTTTTTTGTTTGTGATTTTTGGAATAAATACTCCCTCTCTCTGCTTCATTGTCACAGAACCTACATTTCGGTGATCAGGGATTTCGCTGATTCGGGAATTTTGTTGTATGTGCAAAAAAATATGAATTCTTTCGAATCAGTAGCAGCTGTACCTATATGCCACCACAAGTCTACAAGGTCTCTAGCTCTTCCTTATGTTCGTATCCGTGCTGCTCACATTTCACCAAGTGGTGGTGTATGAAATTTTATAACTCCTTTATCAGCATCGGTTTGAAAACTCAATTCAGAGAACTCTCTCCCTCCCCCCTTCACCAATCCATTGAAGATATTGGTTGCAACAGCTATGACCGCTTCTTTCGTTCGTTTTAGTTTTAAAGAAGTATTTTCTAAGGTTTGAGCTTACATTGACTAGACCAGCCTCCTTTTATGCATCCTTCATTATGTGCAACATCTCGATGCCATGATGGCTGCCCTTATCAGGCACAATCGCAGATGATAAAATTGGCGTGGTCGTTTTATTCTGTCAGCTCTACAGGTAGCATCATCCCTATGATTGTGACTGTGGAAGAGAAAAAATAATGGTTACAGTCATTGGTGGGTATTGAGAACTGATTTTTTCCCCTGTGTTCATGTAATTCGTGGTGGTTATCCGATCACTAACGTTTTCATACGTCGTGGCATCGAAATATCGCACATATTAAAATAAAGGATGCACAAACGGAGACTGGTATAGTCAATGTAAGCTCAAGCTTATGTACATCGACCGAGGCCTTAAAACCACCATAGAAAGCTTTTAGGTTCACCACGTTCACATCCTAAACCACGGTTTCAGGTTAGCAATTGGAAACAGTGGCTTTTAACTATTCCCTGAACAAAATTCGTGTAAAGGTCTCTCCCATTGGTTTAGCCAGTCCAATTTTATACAGCCCTTCATTTCAGCTACAGTCTGTACTTGAATTTAGAATAATTGCGTATGGTGGGACTTACTCATCCCATCTACATAAATTACAAGTACGCCGAAAAATCATCACAAAAATTAGGGGAGTGAAGGGTAATACCGTGCATCGGGTAATGCCACCCATGGCTGTTTCGGATGTTTGAATCGACACCAGAAATGTGGGAATGAGCGCCGATCCTAGAGAAATGTCTCGCCAACTTGGTTCTAGCGTTACCCTACCTGCAAAGTTAGCCTTCTTGACGTGAGTGCAGTGAGTATTTTTCCGAATCGTTTGATGTTATTTCTTGTGCAACGGAAATAAGCAATGTAAGTCCCATTTTCAACTCTTTTTTAGATTAGTTTTCATGTATATACGCAGAATTTCATCATCTTTCTGAAGCACTAAATAAATTTAAGTTTTGATTGTTAATGAAGTCAGCGTGAATGAATTTCGAAAAACTTAAACATTTGGGTAATGCCGCCCATCGTATCGGGGGAATGCCGTGCATTTCTGAAACGTCAAAAAAAGATGGAAAAGAACAACAAAAAACCAACAAAGCGCCAAATACAGCTGGATTTTGATCAACTCACTACTAGTAGCAGAGATGGGGTTCAGAAGAAGAAGAAGAAAGGTGGAAATCATGGAAATCATGAAAAAAATTGAAAGACCTCAAAAAAAGAAAGAGAAGCGCAAGAGAACCAGAAGTGAGAGCAGTGACAGTGATGACTGGGGAGGTATCTCTGAGGTAGACCTTGTTGGAGAACAGACGAAGATGTTGAAGAATTCTTGACTTCGTCTTTTGTGGACAGCTTGTGTACAATTTGCCAAGAAGCCGATAATAATTCGCCAAAGTGGAATTGCGAGCACTGCAATCACAGCAGCCACTACATTTGTTCCATGGGACGACCTGATCACGGACTATGTGATGTATGCAAGGCTATTTTATAATTTTGTAAAAAATGAAAAGCTAAATATTAATATGGGTTCAAAAAAGTTCTACATACAAGACTGTAGTTTACCTATTTCTAAGTCGTCGTTCATTTTAACTATAGTTTATTGACTGTTTTCATGGTTTTTATTGTTATAAATACATTTAACCTTCTAACTTTGGAAAACATGGGTTGAATGACGGTTGAGAGGGGAACATAATTCAGTTCTCGGGGGTTTTTATCACGTTCTGTCCCTTAACTGTATGGTTCCAAAGTTAAGTGCACCGTATTACCCCTCGTTCCCCTATGTTACCTCTTCGGACTCCATCTGCTGATGAATTTAATATTGCTAAGCTATTTACTATAAGACAATTTGTATATGACAATGTGATATATTAAAAAATAACCTCTAAAGTTTCATAACGATCCACAAATAGTAGGATCACAACAAAATCCAATGTGAGCCACAAGGTCGCAGGGAATTTGATAGCACCTAGGTCGAGATTACCGTGGTCTACTCACAACCCGAAATTCATCATTTACGTTATCCACAGAGCACTAAAAGTCATGAAGAAAAATGCTAATAGACACTCAAGATCAAATTACTGAAAAATTTCAACTTGCGTTGTAGAAAAATGGGTCAAACTACTAGACTGTGTTGAGTAGTATTTGTGTGCAGTAATGGTTTAGAAATTATGTCCTTTAAAATTGTAAATTATAAGAACATTGCAGCCATACAATTAAATATTAGTAGAATCATATTGATGTATATGGAATGTATTTGCCAAAATACCCTGAAGTTTATGCTGCGAGTGAGTCTGGGCGAACCTAACAAAACGGGCCAAGCCTACTTTGAGAAAGTAACCTAAAGCGATTGCCTCATGTTCAAAATAGTACTATCTCCACGTTCGCATGTGTTTCAATTTCATGTATTGATTGAATCAGTTATCTTGTTATCCTCAAGGTCAGCTGCTTCGTTTCCAGATATGTCCAGATATATCGCGATGTCCGCAGACCCAACCAATCACAACTCGGATTCCTAGAGATTCGAGCAGGCTCAGTGTCTGTAATATAGATTTGCATGCTATTCTATTTGAGAGAGCTTAAATGAAGGGGTTAGGTTTTCGAATTTTGACGTTAGGGGGCTTAGTGTCTGGTTGTTGGAGTTGTTTTTTGAGGCGGGTAAAGGATTTTGGACAGATGGATGAGATGAAGGGATGGAATGTTGGAATGCTGGGAGGATGAGGAGGGGGTTGGATGACAAGAAAATCGTACTGGTGTATACAGAATGTATTTGAAAATATGCCTTAAGCTTAAGATATCAGTGAGTTGCTAGGACCTTCCCCAACAACACGGGCCAAGCCTATCGTTGAGAAAGTAACCTACTAACACGAACAGCCCAGTAACTAAAACAAACAGCCCATGTTCAAAATTGTACCATCCAGATGTAGGCATTTCTATCAATTTCATTTATTGACTGAATAAATTATCTGTATATCCATCTATTAGCCGCATGGTTCGCTGCTTCGTTTCCAGATATATCGCGATGTCCGCAAACCCAACCAATCACAACTCGGATTCCTAGAGATTCGAGCAGGCTCAGAATCTGTAACAAAGATGCTTCTATTTCGGAGAACTTGATGGTAGGAGTTTTGGCGTTAGAGGTTTCTTGTGTCTTGTTTTCGAGTTGATATAGTTTTGTAAAGTTGTTTTTATGAGGATGGTGAAGGGTTTTGGACATATGGATGAGATGAAGAGACGTTGATAGGATGGGGGGGGGGGGGGGCATGACAAGAAAATCGGGATGCCCTGAAGGGGGCGATTGATGTTGCAGTTCAGGGAGAGCGGAAGAATGAAGAAAGTGGAGATGATGAAGGAGGGGAAGGGGCAGGGGGGGTGAATAAAGCAAAGAATAAAGCAAAGAAAGAGTAAGAAAGACAGGAAACGGTGAGGATTAAGGGAGGAAGGTCACTGCTGAATATATGTGTTGTTAAAGTGAGTGGGCGGCAGCGGGAGAAAGAAGCTGAGAAGGAGGTGGGAGGAGGGGGAGTGGATAAAGACGTGGGGGAGAAGGAGGTGTGTAAAGGAAGGACGGGAGCCAATAGAGACGGAGTTGGATTCGGCGCAGGAGCGGTGGGGGAGGGGGGCGCGTTTTCTGCGCTTGTTCCGCCGCTCGCCGCCGCTCGTCTCATTCCTCTCGCTAGATCGGGCCGCAAACCTTTTGTTCCGCTTTTCGCCCCCGCATCGTCGCACGACAGTTCGAACTTCCCTCGCACGCCCGACGTGCGGCTCTCGACGTCTCGTCCCTCTCGAGCGCCCGCTCCGGTCCGTCTCGTCCCCCCAGTCGGCATCCGACGAACCCGCTCGCTGCGTCGGCCGTCCTGCTCCCCACGTCCGGACTACGTCGCTCGGCCTCGATCCCTCCCCCCAAGACGCTTCACTTCCACGACACCGAAAGCCGGACATGTCTTCCTTCAATCATCAGGTGAGTGGTTCAATCAGTTCCCTCGCTCTTCAAATCCACTACCTTCACAACCCCATTCTCAACATAAACGTAAATCCCGACTATCACACATTCCCAATGCCTCACAAACCCCTGAAAACACGTCCCAAATGATACACAAACCCCGAAAATCCCAAATATGTGCCACATAAACCCCTACAAACAGATGACACACCAACTCCTACAACTAACCCACAATGCACCACCTCCAAACACTGAAAATAATTCACGAACCCACCTAATATAACACACCAAAAAGACTCAAACTCCCCACAAAAACCCATCCAACGCAACAATTTCAAGTTTGTCCGCATGTTTATATTTCTGCTTCTCCTTCCAACTATTCTCCTTGCCTCTAGATTTGGAATCAATTTAAAACTTACCGGCACATCATCAACGTAAAAAGTAAAAATTTCACGTATCAATGTGTGCTGGCTCACGAGATTCTGGTTTTTCTGAGTGTTTTCTTTAAAATATCCACTCGTGACGTGAGCCACACACAAACGAGTGTATGTTGATGTACAGTACACCGTCGCAGTGTAACAATTATCATTCAATATCATTCACTCATCATATCATCATATGATGATAGAATATCATTCATTCATTTACCCAAAATTCGTATCTAAAAGTCGAATTTCAAATTGATTTCTTCCTATTCTAATACCGATACTGCCTTGTTTATTATGAACAATTTGAAACCAACTACTAGATTACAGAGGTATCGCGGAGAAACGTATAAATTGATCTACATCGATTTGATTTGATCTTATCCTATCGCATTAATCTTATGTGATTGATAATAACCACCTTAGTTTGCAGCTTTTCGAAGACAATTTAGGGCAGACTGTTTTTCTTTCCAACGGCCCATGGGCTCTCATATTTCGTCAACATTTGTGAAGCAAACATTTGTTAAGCACCATTAGAGGGCCGGAACCGTCCGTAGTTTGCATAGCTAATATAGAAACATGATCACGTTCGCTATGTTCATCCATCAGCTGTCCTATATAAATATATTCTTATTCGCTTGACGGTTCTACTGAACTAAGTAGAGAGAAATTTCACAAATAGTAAGAGTAAGCCTGATATTTCGAATGTATTCTTGATTACAGATTTGGAGAGAAATAAATGTCTTGCATTTGGGAATATTGTAACCATGGCTTGGTTGATAGTTGTTTTGATACTTGGATTTCAGTCGTTTAAGTTGAGGCCAGGTGTTCGATTTGCTCCAAGTAACAATCTATGGGCTCTTTCGGATTGCTGGAGCAATCTGTCATTAGCCGCATCTAATGCTTCTTTAGCAGTTTAACGCCAAAGCACTGGTCAAATGTTGCGTCATCTCAGAGCGTTTTTTAAAATGGTTTTTATATTTTTTTATATAGTTTTTAATTCCTCAACGTTCCAAAAGGTTATCGGAACTTCAACTTTGTTTTTACTCCTTTAATCCGTGTTTTTTGAGGACTTAACATGAACTGCCTCTTCAAGTGTGTGAAAATTTAATGTACTTGTGTTTGTTTGAATCTTTGAAGGAGGTTATGATCATGAACTTCACGAATGTTCGAAATTTGACGAAATCCAACCTAATTTATGTTTCAATTGTGGTACACTGGTGGTAAAATATCAATGTTTATAACTAACGGATAAAAATTATTAAAAATACGAGTAAAAACGTCGTTTGTGTTGTTTTCCAATTATTTTTCAAACGGCTCCTACACTTTTGACGAAATTCACCTAAAGTAATGTTTCTACAATTACGAATTGTACATTGTACTACTCAAAATTGCCGTCCTCGTAGTAAAAATGGATATTTCACTTCTACAGTCTGTAAAACAAGAAATTCCATCCAATTATTATGGATTACGGCTGGGAAAGTCGAATGAAGCCTCGCATAAACTATTCCAACACGTGATTCGTCCTCATATGTTTTGTCTGACTAACATTTCTGACGTGGTTATAGTGTCACTCAACCGCCTTCTATCATCACCTTCCGATTTAACTGAAATTATTGGTTATCTTGCCTATAATTTTGATTGTCTATCAAATGCGATACCGAGGCGCGGTCATTACACGGACGCGACATTGAAACCTCAGTATCATCGGTCCGTCATCGTTGATAAGGTCTCTGAGGAACATACATCCTTCATGCTCAGCCCCGTACACAACATACATTTCAACATTGTTTTCATTCTCATTCTCCAAATCCCGAGTTTATCGTGGAATATGTCAGTTGTGTGTGGGGCTTTGAACATGAACATTGAAATAATGTTTTGATACTTTAACCCTTGGAATGGCATCGTGTTGACTTAAAATTACCTATCGGCTTGTCAACTTCCAACAGTAAAATTGAAAAGTTGCAATATTGGCATCTCTAAAATTTTCAGGATGAGAATAGGGTTTTGGTTTATGACTTCAAATAATTAACCTTTGTTAAGGCACAAGGGAAAAATGTGATTAGTCCTTAATAAGGCATATCCATGCTAAAACATCCGCAGTCCACAACTGTTCCACAAAACCGTTGGCTAAAGTTTACTGGCTAAGATGCTCAAATCACGTATCAGTCAGGAGGGCACCGAAATGGACCGTCTATTTTCAATGAACCCTTGAACGGCGAACATTTTCATCCCCAACGGATGCAATTTTTCAAAATTTTCAAAATTCAATTGCTTTTTTGATTGATTTTGACAGATTTCATTTCAATGAACCCAAAAATCCGCAGTACTATTTGACAGTCATTTCCTCTCTACCTCTCACTCCCACTCCCTCTCCCGTTTTGCCCATTGGAAGAAAACTGACAATCATCAACACGATTGTGAATCGCAAAGCACTTCATTCTACCCAGGAACTCGAACATTCGATTCGAGTTGACTCCTCGAGGTTTTCCGTCTATATGAGAGAAGAAATTGAGCAATAATAACGTGTTTGTTAATTACCACTATTTCAGTATTGCAAATATTGTGCTTCAAATTATGTCTGATTGTTGATGAATTTGGTATCAAAGAATTCACAAACTCTAGAGTCGGTGTGCTCTCCTAGCATAATTTTCTTAATCTTATATGTCGATACTCATCCTGTATTTGATGATAACTGTCATTGATAACGTCATAAAGATAAGTGAGAACGTACATTTGTGTAGCTATTGGTACAGTTTTCGTCTTGATGTCATTGATTCCTGGGAATGTCAACGGCGTTTTATCTTTCCGAAAAGTAATTCAAAATTGACAAATTTTCGTGTTATAATTTTCAATTCTGAACCACGAAAAAACCCAATTGTCTAAAAAAAGTAATTAGAAACCTCCGTGACAATTGTCCAACTCGCGTTTCAAGAAATATAGATTCGATTTGTTAAAATATGCACAATTTCGAATAAAATTTCGATGTTAACAAAATTTGGGTCAAAAATCATAATCGGTCCACCTTTCCCAGGGGGGGGGGGGGGGCGGTTCCAATGTTGAATTCTCGTTGAGTTCGGATGGATTTTGGTAGAATGCATTTCAATTAATCGAATGAGATTTTTCGTTCTACAATTAGCCTATTGCAGCCCGCTAAGCCTTAAGGGTTAAAATGGAAATAGATCAGATAATGTCAATCACAATAATTAGTTAGGTACACGTTGATAGTGTATATTGGTCCGTTGGAAGGGTAATGTTAGACAAAGGTAAATTAGCCGAAATATGAATTTAAGCTGTTTTATTTCGTTCGCGTTATGAAGTGATTTCCTGTATATATAAATATAAATGTATGTGTAAAAAGTCGGCTTCATTGAAAATTATTACCTAAGTAACTCGTTATTTAAGGGATCGATAATTAGCAGAGATTTATATAGTCTTTCTGAGCTAAAAGACTAAAATTGTGAGTTGTCTCATGAAGACATTCCAGTTGGAAGGCGATAACCTATCGGAGTACGAATGGTTTCAACAAATATTTTGTTGTTAATTAAAATACCTAAATGATTGACGGACCTTTCTTACCGAATCTAAATGGATGTTAATAAAATAAGGAACTACCTAACCATCACTGGTCCTTCCCAAGGAAACCCGAGTTGCATTGAATTCGGTTTGTTGACAAAGGGGTTCAAATTTAGTTATACAAATTGTAGAACTAGATTCATAGTGAAGATAAGATGTTTCAGCTAAAATTAATTGAGTCTCATTCAGACACATGTTGCTGTTTTCCCAATTTGAAGGTGTTGGCCCCTATGATAGGCGAACGGACGGGCGTTATGCGTTATAACAAAACCCACATCAATTAAAAAGACCACAGAAAAACATATAAAAAACACTGCCCATTCTAACTTATGGATTTATTAATTTTTGTTTAATAATGCAGGGTCGCTCGTGTTATTGTGAGGTTAGGGGGATCACTTTTAGGTTCTAAAATTACAATTGGTTGATATAGGTGAATTTTTACGGATCTGAAACCTATGCCAGTCGATTTTCCGTCCAATATTAATAGGAAATGACACCCCACTGGCTTTTGTATGTCAAACACCTTGAAAAACCACGTTTTGCCACGTATTTGACCAATTTTTGGTTCATAGTATCCATGAGTGTGAGACGTGTTAGCGAACGAATGGGCGATCAGCTATCAAAGTGAATCATGCGATTCGTTATAATAAAATCCACATAAACTACAGAAACCAAAGAAAAAAATTTAAAAAGCTGCCAATTTTAACGTATGGATTTAATATTTGTTGAATTGTACATGATTGCTCGAGTCAATTTGAGGTTGGGGGGTCACGTTTAGGATCAGAAATTGGGAATATTTGCTATGGGTGAATGTCTACGGATCTTAAACATATTCCAGTCGATCCCGTGTCCCAAATTACTCGTAAATGAGTACACCAATTGCCTTTGTCTGTAAAAACTTCGGAGAACCCCGTTGCGTACCAGTCTTTGGGCCGTAGCACATATGAGCATGTGAAAAGAAACGGATTTTTAACGTTCACTTTGAGACCTTTTACGGCCCAGACGGCTGACGGACATCACAGATTCGGAATCAACGCAACCTGACAAGTCGCAAAAGAACCAAATTTGTAGGGGCTATAAAATTGTTTTTCTCTACAATAACAAAGGCTCGTTAATGAAAATAGTGAGCCAACATTTTCTTTAATTCAATTGTTGTCGAAATAAATACCAACTGATTTTTGAAAATTTCAGCCTAAAATTGCAATAATATAAATTGAAAAGGGAAATATAGTGAATTTCTATCTATCAGTTGCAAAAAACGGTCTTATTGAAGAAATAAATAAATTTAACATCCACCGATTTTGACTTCTAGACTGCAAAACCGAAGTTTACCAATTTTTTGGTTGTAATAGCGGGTTCCGAAATCTGCACAAAACTTCTCAGAGGTGATATTGACGAAATTCGCAAAACATTCGATAGAGTTGGCCATTTGTTGCATATTGATGGGAAGGTCCCCTATGAATTTCATCGGTGTCGGAACAATGTTCTCCGCGTTTGCCAAAACGTCAAGTCAATAATTAATCGGTTTTCATCCGATTTGGAAGAAATTATCAGGTCTTGCGAAAATCCCTGTCACTCTCTTGAACGAATTGCAATTTTTACTATTTTCATTCGATTTCAATCTAACCACCGGGCATTGTACCTTACGGATCGTGTTCCACGAATTATTGGTATTTTCCTCCGGGCAGATACAATTCGAAAAATCAGTTCCAACTTTCAATATTATCAATTATTTCATTAGCCTTCGTTATCTATTTGCTCACCTACTAATTCAAAGATTAAGTTTCTCATATCAGGAATTTCAACGATAAGTACAATCATTTTATGGGTAAGGAGGAGAGGTAACAGTAACTTGTGATTGTGGATGAGAACTTCTGTTATCATGAAACTGTCCTGATAAACCGTGAGATCGGAACCACCAATATGATTGCAATGTTACATATAATCATCGCTCTTGCAACAATTATTATGATTTTTATTGCCTGTAGGCGGTCTAGTGTTGCTTTGGTAGATGGTATATTTTGTTAGTAGCATTGACTTTCTTGAGGCAGATGCTTAGCAGTGGTAGCTACGCATGCTCAAACATCAACATCTTCCCATGTGCACGCATCACTGAATATTTAATTGGTTTTGATTAAATTATCCGAGCTCCATTAGAAATGAATCCTAGCAGCACGCTTAAATCACACAGCCAATTGATAAAGTTAGCCTACTGTTCTTCGCTAAAGGAAAATAACTAACTGTCATATAATTTTGAAACGTTTTCGATACTCGTAATTCATATAATGTGACGAACATAATGACAAACTATTTGAATACATTATAAAACTTATGTACCGCTCATTTATGATAGCGGGAGCAGTGTGTTACTTCTTCAGAAATTACAATTTTCTTGCCCAAGATAAAAATGGCTTTTAATCTTCAACATTTTAGATGTCCGAGAACAGTTTTAGTTCGGTGTCTACCTGTCTGCATAACCCTCTCATGATTTCCACGATTTTCATGAAAGTTTCGGATATTAGTGTTACACCTATTTAAGAATATATGATGATCGACTCTCATGGCTCAATCATAACTGAACGTTGAACGCACCAATAGTCAATCTGATGGTCCGATCTCCCTTAAATTGTTTAAATACTTGAGATTCTAACAATAATCGTTTTCCCAGACACTTATAATCAGCTAAACTAACTACCACAATTTTAATGTCTTTTCATTACGTTTTCAAGGACTGAACGTCAAAGCTTCAAAAGACTCCTACTTCCATTATCAAAAATTATTACCAACTACTCGTATTTTCACATTTTCATAGATGAACTAACAGGAACACAATAGTAAGCATTTATTGACAGAACGAAAATACAATTTCGGAAAGATACTCGTAGTAAGGAAGGAAATTTCCCTCTGTTCACCAACCAAATGAGTTCGTTTGAACCATGTAACCTCCAAAGTTGGTAGCTACTTTGTGAAAAGTATGCACGGTTAAACAGACCTACTGGTCAGAAATCCGGAAAATTGATTTTAGAGATAATTTCCGACAAAAAAATATCTCGTTGAATTCTTTTTTAGAGGATTCGTTTTCGAGTTATTTCGCATTTAACACATCTTTCGTGTCTCTACCTTACATCACCAAAATGGCTATCACTACCTCGTACTACTCTCTAAACTCAATCTCCGTGGGTGGAATAAGAAAGTTTCAACATGAAGATCAAATTTTGAAAATTTTCTGAAGAAAAAATAATTTTTTTTTCAAGCATTTAAGTAAACGTGATTTTCATAAAAACTTTTTCAAATGAAAAAAATTGTTCGCCCGTTCCGCTGAAAAGCTGAGATCCTGGGGACGTTTTTCGTAGGGAGATGCGAGATTATTTGCACATCCAGGGAGGGTTGTTGGGGTTTTCAGCAAAATTCCATAAACTTTGGTTCAGCAGTTTCGGAAAAAAAGCGGTTGTGGATTTGAAAAATCTTGATAGGTAAACCAACCATTTTTGAGGGGTGTTAACAATAGTTTTCCTTAGTCGATCATTATGGAAAGTATTAAATTAAACCTAATAATCATAAATGTGCTCGATTACCACATGTTTGGTGACGTTTGATTATTAAATTCGGAATAACATTTAGCGTATGTTTAGTGAAGTTGAAATCAAAGCGTTTGGTTTGTTAAATGTGTTACACTAATTTACTAAGTCTTGTTTCATAATAGTCTTATTTTCATTTCGTAAATTGCTGTGTTTCTTTCTTTTAAACATCTCTGGACGCAGTTTTTCGAAATGTTTCCCTGGTTGGGAATCCAGTCGGCTGTTGCTGGGAAGCGGGGGTGTCGGTAAAAACTAGGTGGCCCCAGGTAAAGCTTACGAGGGGGCCCCTAGCCAACCACCCCCGGACGCATATGTGGAACACATGACGGGCTTGTGTGTCGTTATGTGGCCGTGTATGTGTGCCTGACGACTGTGTGAGTGTGTCGTCTAGGGTATCACACGCGGGAAGGAGAGGATCAATGATGAACGATAGACCTTCAGCCGCTCATCCCTTTCTGAGTTCTTCCCGAAAAAACCCATAAATTCTTCAGCCGAACAGCCTCGAACCTCAAACACATTGTTTATTGTCAAAGGAAGTTAGTGCTGCCAGATCGAAAAATTAAAAGTTCGTTAAAAGGTTCATTGTGAATTGTGACCCCAGTGTTGTTTTCTTGGTCCAGCAGTTAGAACGAAAAGCTTCACTTGGAGGGATTTTCATTTTGTAGCTTTTTGTATTCTGAGCATCTTGAAAAGAAATCAACAAAATTTGAGTTGATAGGCGTAAATTTTCTTCTGATTGGCTAAGCACAAAGGATTTTTATAGCAAATTAACGGAAAATGTATTCCATGTCGGGTGCCACTTCGTTTAGGTAAAATGGTCGTACACATCTTTTGAAAAGTTTGAAATAATCCCATGAGGTGCAGAATGTAACTTTGTTACTACGATTTACGTACAGAAATGTTGCAGGACATGTTTCACCATACAGCAACGCCTTCAAAAAGTTAGTCGACGTGTATTGCAGGCCTGTGGCGCTTTTTCTAAAGAGGATAGAATAATGATACGATCTTGGGAATGTTGATATGAGATTATGAGGCTGTTTTTTTTTCGAAACTACCGTGAAAATTCGAGCGTGATCGGACCGCTAAAACCTGAAAAAATGATGCTTGAATGATTCTACGTTTGCGCATGCGCAGACATATTGATTCTTGAACATATAATTCATAAGGCCCTGCAATCTAACCTGAAAATGTCATCAAACTCGGATGAGAACTGTTGTACTCGTAATTAGGCTAAACACAAGAATTGCACATTTGAGCTCGAGCAGTACCTACTAACGAAACTATGGTGTTGAAATTTATAAGAGTTTATGGATTTTATGTCCCTACCATTAAATGTATCGATTTATGATCATTGCAATATGTAGGGAACCATCTACAGCCAGCGCCCCGAAATTACTGGTAACATCACCAAACTCTGATGAAAACGGTAGAATGCACCCTAGTTAGTAGGATTTGCGAATACATACACGGAACGAAAGTTTTTCAGAATGCCATAAAACGCTAAATTCGAGCGGAATTTTTGATTTTGAAGCAAAAAAAAAGAAGTTTTTATCCCAAAAGTGAAAACAAAGCGATTGCTGCACACAATCATGTGCCTTGCAATACTATGTTTTGTTGTAGTTGGAGACATTCAAGCTGGTTTTTGAAAAGTTCAAACGATCCGTTTACACCTACAGAATTATCCATGCGATTTCATTTCTATGTAAACTACGCTAAATGTTCGTTACGTTATGTCGTAAACGAATGTAATTTTTAATATTTCCTTGAAAAATATAATCAGCTACCTACTTGCTTGGATCGGAGCTTTCAATAATGTTGCGAGATCTCTGCAAAACAGCTGTGAAGTAACTTGATTGAAATTCGATACTTCACAGTACCAAAACGTTTATTCCCAGGTTCAAGTCTTGGATTCAACCAATCATTCATGCATTTAGAAAGTTACATGAATGAGAAATAGACTTGAGGGTTGGAATTTTAGATGTGTCACAAGAATAAAACTGCACAACTCATGACTTTTCATGGTACATTTAACGTAATTCGTATCTATTATTCCCAGCTAAGCGCTCGGGTGTTCTCGGAAGGTCTCGCTCCACACGCGGCCCTGGAAAAATAAATAATAATCTTCTTCCAACCACCGGGCGCGTCATTAACGTTTCCCAGATAAACAACAGCAGCTTCCTCAGCACATTGTAATCTGCTTGTTCACAATCGTCCTCCGGTGCATTGACCGGTCCAACTAACGGCAACAGAAGACGACAGAAGTTAAAATCTTGAGTGTCCTCTCGTAGAGCCTTCCTCTTGAATCTGAATGACGGGGAGTTGAGAAGGAGGAAAGGAGGATAGCGTAGAGCGGGGTCTATGTTATTTGTAGAAATGAACAGTGTCCTTACTGAAACGCTGCAAATTATTTCACAAAGGTTTATTATTTTTGAACGCACCTCATACTCTTGAATCAGCCGCTTCACGAAGTATTCTAAACTAGAGAATTCCAGCGTCTGGGGCATCGGCTGAGTATGGCGGACATTAACTGCATCAAACCAACGAAAGGGGCAACTATCCCGTTCCATCACCTTCCCATGTTAAAAGATGAAATAATATTCACAGTCTCATTCATTCTCAATTCATTTTCCAGCCAACCCAACCAACAAAAACTGCTCAAAACCTTGGTTTTTCTAGGTATTTACTGACATGGGCAGGTGAGATGTCATTTCGATGTAATTTTGAACTCCAAATCGATTCAGATATGTCCTTGATCGATCCTACCTCATCTGACTTGAAAATTTTCATTCTTAAGGGTGAAAATGTTGAAATCGTGTTTAAATTTTATTGTTATTGTTTTTTTAATGTTTTCATTTGCTTGTTTTCTGGACTTGGCTGTAATGAAACGTTGTGGTGTGGGAGAGGGGGTTCAAACATAATGAACCTTTGTAAAATGATTTGCAGCTTTTTTTTTTTTCAATGAACGGGTGTTGGGGGGGGGGGGGGAGGGTAGATGAATATCCATAGTTCCCTCTTCCTGTGAAGGGTATGCTCTGGGTGTTGCAGGCAAATCACGCAGCCGTTGGAAGGAGCAACTTGTCCATTCCATCACCTACTTGTTATAGATATATTCCAAGACTGTTACTGAAAAAATACTAAGGAGATCTAACAGATCGGACTAGCTCGGATTTGGAGGGTTTGCTGAGGTGGAATGGTTTGAACGCTGCAAAAATTATAATTTTCTATAGTTCGTCACATTGAACAAGTATTTGATTACAATTTCAATTAATCCGGTTAAACCTTCAAACGATCTCTCACGAATTTCATTTCTGTTTGATGATTTGATCATTTACGTGTGTGTGCAAAGTAAATTTCAAGGATGACTGAATTCTTACCATCTGATGGTCCGATCTCGTTCAAAAGACCGGCCTCAAAGTATCGAAAATCTAGTAAGAAGTTTGATGCTGAAAAGAGTATAATACGTCTCTTGAGGCGAAATTTCAACTGGGAACAGTGACATCCATAAAGCACTAACTACAACCCAACCTAACAAACATTTGGCATTTGCCAAGCAACGAGCAGGTGCTTTCCAGTTTCCTAATACTGTGTAGGGGTGTCCAGCTACTGGTCTGTGTTGTTCCGGCCTGTGTCGGTCTCTTTCCCAAAAGATATTTGATGATGTGTTTATAAACTAGCTAAATCAGTATTTAACAAGTTTTGTCTAGTCACATAAAACCCTCCATTAAAATATTTCTTGGACACGATCACTGCCCAATTTTAAAATTTATTTACTTTTGAATACGGCACAATAAAATCGAAAACTCGTCATTTGATATTTTGGCGGTACGGAGGGTTTGAATTTATCATTATGTAACCTCGCCCTTTGTGCTGCATGTCGGTCTGTTTTTCAGTGCTCAAATGTACAAAATTTCCGAAATAGTCTAGCAATTAAAGCACATGCTGTTCCTCTTTCTCCTTTAAATGCCTTTGTTTAAATTGTTCCTGATGTAAAAGGATGAGAACATTCTTAGTGAGGTGTGATCAGCATAATTTCGTGATAAGAGCGCTGTTACCCACATTCGTTTTTGAAGCACGCTAACAGTAACATAAGAGGAGATGTGCTTCTAATACTCCTCCCGATTGCTTAACATTCCCAATTTTCATTCATGTTATTGATTTATTCATTTCTTTTATTGATCGTTCAGTTATCTGACATTTTTTGTTTGATTCGAACGAACTTTCACGTTTCGTTCAGTAGTTTACTGGAATGTTTCTATAATTGTCATCTCATTGAATATCACTCTTGCCTCAACTAACACCCTGAATCATCCTCGAATCAACAGCCATTCATGAACTCAAACAAGTTAATAGATAAAATTTTGGAAGTCATTGCGACTTTTCTTTCTCATTATCGAAGATTCGGGCAAGAAAACGATTTGTGTCCTACAGAATCAAATTTCGTTTCAAAGCTTAACGTTAAAGTTGGTCAAAAGTTCAAAACTTATTCCATGCTCACATTTCGCTACATTAGTGACCATCATCAGAACTAAATGTCGACGAAGGACGGCCCCAAATTGTACAAGTAATATACCACACATGTAGGCTACAAAGCCGCGAAAATAATAACTATTTTATGATTTCACGTCAAATTAGGCTACCAGAACATTATATGTTTGTAATAAGGTTTCCTAGCTTCATAGTCCACATCTGTGCCTTATTACTCATGTAATTATTGTGATTCATTCGTTTAAATGTACCCATGAAGATGCTGTATGAAGTATACCATACAAGGAAGTTTTGAATTTTCGATCAACTCTTAACTTCATTATCGTACAAACGAGGAAACTAACATCATTTTAGAGCTTGTTGGTCACTTTTGAATCTGCCTGCCTCTCTGAAGGGTCTGAGGTAACTCCCAAAACTGTACCTACTATATTTTGGCCGGATTTTGACGAAAACGTCAAGAACAGTGCGGGCTAGCCCCTGGACGGTCTCTTATCAATTTAATTTCCATCACATCAGTACTAACGTATGTCTGCATTCACAAACATGAAATACATGGGAATCTTCACGATAAGTAAAGCAGTGTGTACTCAATGGTAAGGGATTTGCCGGTTTGCTCTCAACTTTGAATGGTGAAGGTTGAGGCTGTTAATTTTACCACATGTGGCAAATATGGAGATATTTCATACCACATTGCCATAGATTGAGTCGTTGAATTTCATTAATTAGAATCTCCGCAGCTATTGGTGTTCTATTGGGCATTAATCATTCTTAAACGTACTTCGTTGTTCAACTGAGCAGGCAAGTTTCGAAACCAGCTAAAATAAATATCCGTCGAAATTGAGTTTTTTGGTGTCTGCAGATCCAGAAAGGCGTCAGCTACCATTCTAGAGCTGTTAGAAGGTTGAAAAACACTGTAAATTTTCTTTAAAACCGAGGAAAAATCTCGCTACAGTCCTGAAATCAGATAAAAAAGTTCCCGTCATGCAGCACAACCTATGAGCAAATTTTCCAAAATTATCGTATTACATTAATGTTCAATAGAGTTGACATTCCAGCATTCTGTACGTAAAGAAATAGTTACATGCCGATTTTATTGCGAAAAAAAAATCTCATTATAAATAATTTTTATCTACTCAAACAAAGATTTTCAAAACATTCATTGACATTTAAATATAATTTCCGGTTTCGGATTGAGTTTCATTTTCTAAATAATTGATATGTGGTTCATACGAATTTTCGAAATATTTTTCCATCAAAATCCGTTTTTAACCATTCTGAAATTATCCCTGGATTTTAACACTTGTTTATATATAAATTATTTCTATATTATCTCCCACCCCCTCTTTCGCTCTCTCCTCTTCACGACAGTCGAGCGTGGGGCACCAGTCATCTGTACCCTTTTGGAATGGAAACAACCACCACCACTATTCCACGAAGTCGTAAAATCTCCTTTAGTATCTCGGTAACACTTAACCGCGAATCGTCGTTATTCACCGTCGATACTTCTGTAAGTTCTCCTATGTAATATTATCTTTCATTTCGCTTACATGCATAACCTTTAAAATCCAAGAATAATTTCAGATACCCCGGAACAGATTTCAATCAAGACAATCTTTGATCATGTATATATCTATATATTTGTTTTCAGTAGTTTCATTTTCCAAGAAAATCCGTTAAATCCTGAATGTAGTTGGTGCAAATTCCGCAGGAGCAAAAGCCTCCAAATGTTTCTCCATGATGCACGAAGCTCTACTTTACGAAGCTAAATTTTACATTAATGTTTCACTTATTTTATTTATCATATTCCTTATGTCCATTAAGCCAATATCTCCTTCCTCCTGAATGTTTTCTTTGCACCCTGTATGTACCTACTACTTCGTTGACAGATATTGTTCAACGATGAGTACGAAATCTTGCCATAAAAGAGAAGTTATCGTTTGAGTTATCACACAAAATATCTGTTTCTGCAGCTGGAAAGTCCGTAGAAAATTTAGTGGGTTTGGTATCGGTACAGCGATTGCAAAAGGTGGGCCATACCAGTTCAAAAGCCTACTGGGCCACTCACGGACGCAAAATCAAGTGAGTCCAAAATAAAATGTTAAATAACCATACATTAAAGATTCGTAGTGTTGATTCAAAATGAATTATTTCATTTTTAGGTTTAAAAAAACCATTTTCTTACCATGTTAGATCGAATGGAGGATGTTTTTTTTTTTTTTTTTTTTTTTTTTTCAAGATTCTTCAACTTGATTTGGATTGCTTTTAGCTGCTTGGAACTCCGTGCTAAACTAATTCTACGATTCCACGCTACAATAAGTCAGGGAACTTGCCCACCAAACGTCGGAGACGTTTTATAGTAGACTTTTTTTTAATCCAAAATAGGTTCTCTGATTCTTTCCAAACGTATTCTCCTCTTTCTCACCTAGCTGAAATAAATTTGCGGTTCACGTTCCTTGTCATTTAAAATTCAAATTTGAACTATATAGAAGAATCCGCGGTATTCAAGGAACTACCCCATAAGATAAAATATTTTATCTAACGTACCAATCATCTGAAATGTCCAATCATGGATCTGCGCAATCGAACTAGACAACAAAGTCGTAAGAAATTGAATTTCAACTTTCATTCAATAAGGGCTACCACAGTAACGCTTCGATAAAGAGTCATTTTATCTTATCGAGCTACTCCATAAGATAAAATATTTTATCAATATTCTAATCTAATACCCAATCATCGAAAATTTTCAATCATGGATATAGATAATCCAACTAGGCGATAAGTTCAAACGAAATTGACAACTCAATCTGAAAATCAACATCAATTAAAAAAAAAAAAAGTTTTCTATGATGGGGAGCTCATTTGATATCAGTGGTCCAACATTTCTATTCAGGTTCCAATAGATGAAATGATTTGCACCATCAACCCTATGATCAAGTTGAACGCTTGAACATTCTAGAGAAACCTGAATTTTGAGGTTTCCAATCTCACGAGTCTTCAACACAGCCCTATAGCTGAGTCCAATGTCAATAATCAAGACATGCTGTACCTGAGTCCATAATTAGATTTTATTTTTCAGATATGCTTATTTGAAATTTGAATCATTCAAATGAAAAGCGTCTGACTCTTATTTCATTATTTCACATTCACTGAGTTGATTCGGGTAGTGTTCTTATCTTCAGTCGTTCAAATAGGTAGCTTACATGGAGCAAACCAATGAAAGTTCATCAGTTATCAGACATTGTCAAAACACGTTCTTTATCTTTGTTATCTTTGTTTTGGATAGTAATGTAGTGAACAAGTTCAAATTGAAATTACTTTGAGTTGTGGGCTTGTCATAAAAATGTCGTTAATAAAATTTCGGTGCCCATCTGTCGTTTGATGATAATGCCGTATACAAATAATTTATATAGCGTCCCAATAAGATTACAGACAACATTATTTCCTAGAAAAAGTCTCGTTCTATCTAAACGGAGAGTTTAACGGAATCCGGATATTTGAAATGTTGCCTACCGCTAAGGCGTCTTAAGCCTCAGTGGGAACCTACGTATGGATTTCTAAAATCCCTAGGCTACCCTGTAAAAATGGTGTAGATTATCGTAACAAATATACGAAGTTATTGTTGGAATGGCTATCACTGGTCAGGAAAATTAAAAACGCGCGGTGTTTAATTCAATTTTGCGTTATTATTTTCAATAGTTAGCCTTTGCTATCACAAAAGTCCCCACAAATGTCATTTTACGTCGGCAGGTGCGTAGATTCCAAATCCTTCCAATTTTAAAAATTAATTCATTCGCACATGGACTCTATTTGGATATTAGTTGGTCCTAACTTCTGGCCAACTTGATTGCCTCACACGCCAATTTGATCGCTGAACGCCCAATCGTTCGCTAACACGACTCACACTCATGGATGCTACTGGTCGAAAACTGGTCAAATAGTTGCCAACACGTGGGTTTTCAGGGTTTTTACTGTCATAATCCTGAGGGGTGTCAATGCCAAGTAACTGTGGATGCAAAATCGACTGGAATGTTTTTCAGATCCGTAAAAATTCGCCTATGGCAAATAGTCGCCATTTCTGTGCTTAAAAATTACCCTCCGAACCTCATAATGCCACCAGAAATCGTTTCCAGATAATGTTGGACGCCGAATTTAGAGAGACGGTTTCTAAACCAATCCGACCTCATCTGACTTGTACAATTTCATTTTAAAGGAGAAAATATTTAAAATGCGTGTAAATTTCAACTTTTGAAATCCTAATTTATTTCATTTAGTTTGGATGGCTTGGCAGTCTAAACCAGAGGAGCGGTGCCGGCCACGCATCAGCGGTGTCACAAACAATGCAAATTTGTAAAATGATTCGCCGAAATATTAAAAACATATTTCATTGTGAGGCAGTGATTGTTGATATGTATGTTTTATTCCATCGTTCACCTACCAGATCAAAACCAATAAATGCTTGATTTGGTTGAATTTTCTTGTCTTTATACCGGAGACAATGCAAAAGCAGGATACTAGTTATCAAAAGAGAAATTCGTATTTTCTAACCCAATTATTAGGAATCAGGTAGAGACCGTGATAGCTGCTAGAACAGGTGTGATCTAGGACGTTCAGCGATCGCAGCGCTCTTCGGCAAGACTTGAAAACTTGGCGTTAGTTATACCTAGCCTTGCTCCATTAACATGATCAAGGATCGATAAAAATGCACTTGAAATACCACCCCCATAACGCGAATATATCCCGTATACATAATCAGTTACATACCCGCACACACTTGGGAATTCCAGCATTGCCCGCGAAGCTCATAAGTAAAAGAAAAACTTATTGTGTCGTGTATATGCGCGACATATTTTCATCCCTCAGTAATTAAAAACGAGAAAAAGAGAGAACTTGATAAAATGGAGGACTTTTTCCTTTGCGCTGAGCTCATTCAAAAAAACCTCGCCAGCATTCTTGTTGAGAACCACTTGTTTCATTTAGAATCCCGAGGCCGGGTTAATTATTTTCACTGCAGATGAGACCTTGTTTTTATTTCTCATATTTTTCTTTATTTCAAACGACACAGTTTGCTTTCTATTTTTTCCCGCTTTTATTTCGAGTTTATTTTTATTTTATTTTATTTTTTTTTTCGTTGAAAAAATAAAATAATTGTGGTTACTCCTCGTTACTTTCACAATGTGTTCCCTTGGAAGGGGTTTCAGGTCTTGTAATTACACAACATTCTTCTCGTCAAGATTTCAAAAACAAAAATTTCTTATTTACAGAGCGGCCCTCCTTCGTTTTGCGTCGCTCTGCCGTCCGCTTTCATATTTGTTTGCCCTTTTTAATTACAATCATGAGAAGCAATCAATTAGAAATTCAGAGTTCGCGTTTGTGGCAGGGGGGATGAATTGTTCCAGAGCTTGTTGACAATTCTTTTAAAGCTCAAATTTCAGTGGATAATAAATTAAACTTGATAAATCCATAAATATTATAAGGTTTTTTTTTTACATTCATCTTATTTCTCATCACTGCACCTAAACTGATTAACTGGCGCAACTCTTCAAATTGCTACCCTGATATCCTCATTCATATAGCATGAAAGCTATATTTTTTTTAAATTTGCATTTATTGGTAATAAAGACACACGACAGAGAAAAAAGAACAAAATATATAGACGGTAAGAAAAGGATATATTACTTACAAAAATAAGTTAAATGAATGCTACTACTCCCATTGAGTGAACTCGTGCCGGGAAGGAGCCGTACATTGCGCTTAGATTAAATTTGTTCCTGTTTTTAATCTCTAATTTTTCCTCCCTGTATTACAGAAAAAAGTGAGTGCTTCATGAGACAAAATTGAGGCAAAAATTATAAATAATTAAATAAAAAAATTTAGCAAAAACCTGAAAATAATAATATAAAAGCATAAAATAATGTTATAATACTAAAAGCATTGATAATATCAAAAATTATTATAAAAGCATAGAAAAAAGAAAGAAACCAACACTGCCGATATTACGATTGAGAGCCATCAACTAGGTGCCTTTTTATGCAACTTTTAAAGATGGACGAGTTTACAGATGTTTTATATTCACAGGGAGTCCATTGAACCCCTTGACACCTCTGTAAGTGAAGAAATTTTGACCTAATTTCGTTAAGCGAAAAGGTAAACGTAAACTAAAATTTGTTGCTAACCGTTACACGCTTCATACGATTATAAAGATGTTAATGTTTAAACATATATATGAGAGATAGAGTTAACTACATATCAGGGTAGTAATTTGATCTGGTTCACCTGGCCTTGCCCGGGTTCAGGCAATAAAGTAGGTGAGGGATGCACACACATCGTTTTCGCACAAAAGTCCAGCTGAAATTCCGTAATTCATTTTTTGATATTTACATGTATGAGCAGTAGCCCATATAAGTGGAAACAATGCAGCAGACCTACAGGCACCGAAAACAATGCCTGGACGTTTAGTGAACCGGAATGCAATTTTCCCGCGGCTCTCAAAACCGATCACGAACACTTCTTTGCTCATGATTATCACCCGAAAGTCTGTGGAGCTAAGAATTCCATCACTGCACTTATCCTAAATCCTTTTATCAAGCATGTTCAAACGTTGTATTCAAATTTCGACCATGTTTCCAAGGATTGAACAGTTTACCCTGTGTCTAGTATGTTTTGCGTATGCGCCATTTTTTTCCCAAGATTGATTTTCAAATTTAAAAACCATTATATAATCTAAGCACGTAAATTAGCACTTGTAATAAAACAGAGCGTAGGACGGTTTGATCAAGCGTGTTTCTTGCTTCGAGAATGTTTACACCCGTGCAATTTCTAAATGAAAAGTTCTATCCGAATAAGTAATTTAAATTTGAATACGTTCTCAGGTAATCAATCTTAATTATCAAACCATTTAAATTAGGGCAACATCATTAAATGCAATCATCAGGGTGCCAATATCACCGCTTGCTGTATTTGACCTCAATAATTTATAGAAAAACTGTTATTGTGACTCAACTATAATAGTTAGGCATACACTATCGCGGACTTTTTTGTAAAAAAGCACAAGCAGTAATTGATATAAAGGACACTATTTTATACTTCACCCATATTTATCTCAACGCACGCTGAACAATGACTTTTATAGGCCACACACTTTTAGACGTTGGGTTACGTTGTTCCATTTCAGGAAGGGAGTTAAAATAAATATATATTTTATGGACTTTTTTACTCAGAAATGATGTAGCTTTTTAATTGTTAGAGTATTTTCAAAATCGGTAGATTGTGAGTCAAATCGTAACAAACAAACGAATTATCAGAGCTTTCCACTCCATATTATTAGTGTAAATTATGAAGACTTCCTGAATCTTCACTATAAGTAATCCTATTCTTGTTAGACATACTTCATGTTCTTACACAATTAATACTAGAATATTCAGCAAAGCTACGCCCACTTTTGAAATATTATGGTTATAGGTCAAAGCAATTGAACCTATTCCGGTGTCCCCCCTCGTCCTCAATTCTATCCTGGAGAAATGTCCAACATAGAATAGCCTGAAATAGCCAGTTCCCTGGCGGTAGGGTCTAAAACTCATTTCTCGCGGGTTTCTTAACAACCAAATCAGTTTGTCGTATTTTCCGTTTATGTGATGGACACATCTTTAATTGTTTTTGGCCTTCCTGATGGTTACAATTTTATAAACGATATGCATACTTTCATAAATACCACCCTTACACACAAAAATGCCCACAAACATTACAGAACTTAAGTATGGATATGAGTTCAGATGATATCGAGATCTCTCTAGCCAGAGTTCGAGACAGCTTTTCGACCAATTACAATTTACATTGCGTCTTTCATTGATAAAGATCTCGTTCTTCATTAAATTTATGGTTGAGCATTTATGTTTGCTCTAAGTTATGAAATACAAAAACTATTTAACCAAATTTTAATTATGAAACAAGACTTTTGGGCGTTCATGCTATATGCTTGTTAGGGATGTTAGTGGTTTTTTAAATGGAAAACAGGCATCATGGAAATGAATGTGTCCATGGGCCAGCGTTGCGCAGTTGACGAACAATAGCTGGAGTTCATCCGCCTCCTGAGCTCCTCCCCCCATCTCTTCCTCCAACATCCAACACTACATCATAGGCCTTAAGTCACAATTGTTACACACAACAGTCTTCCCCGGATTAAACGGCTGAATGGATCTGTTGTGCTCCGAGACAAGGCGAAGGGAAAGAGAAAGGGAGAATGATAAAGCGAGGAGGAGGTCAAGGAATCCCGAGAAATCCCTTAAGAAGACGGGACGAACTCGGTGCACGGAACGGGAGATTTACTTCCGGACTTGCTAAGAAGGAAGCGTTTGTTATCCAAGGGACATATCATAGCCCACGATCTGATGACGCTTGAATACAGTTTTATAACAAGTCTCCTACGGTACACTCATTCTCTGGTGCTCCATCATTATCCAGCGGTTCTATTTCGCCTTCGAACCCCGATGAAATCTGTTACTCGTTTTTCTACGGTTCAGCTCTGCATAATCGGTACTCTATCCTCAACAACGATTTCTGCCACTGGGTGTATGCATAGGCAGCAGAGATGTTCTTATAAGGCACCTTTCACGTCCTTTTATACCAAGGTGATCACACGGAAAAACAATACTATAGGCGACGTTTACTTTCAAAAGTGGACTGTATAGTTCTGACAACGTCGTGAGAAACAAACTGTATACTTGGGGTTTCGTCTTTGCAAGATGTCACTGGGCTCATATCGTCTGTACAAATGAAATATGCAGCACGAGTTTTAAGGCTGAACGAATAATACAACTTTCATCGTCTACTGAACGAAAATCGGTGAGTCGACGACCAGGTTTATCCGATCCCGGCCCTTGGGATTTGGAAGATGGAGGAGGGAGAGAGAATGAAAGGAATAGCCCCTATGGAATGGCAGCCAGTTTAAGTACCACCGGTGGTGATACCACGAAGTACTCCTGATGAGATGCCCAGCTCGAGTAATTCCCTGGCACTTTTCCTACACCACGCTCCACGCTATGGCTATCATCAACATCGATGTTATTACGCTCCACTCCTTTCAACACATACGTTCGCTTCCATATACACCTATTTTTTTAATCACGGATTCCTTCTTAGGATGGTCCGAAACAGATTTGTATTCAGTTATTGTTTGTCTCATGTTTGGGTCGTGCGACACAATTCAGGATCAATTCCAACAGGCGTCTCTCTACTGCCGAAGCCTTGCTTCAGAGTCACGTCCTAAAAGTATCCATAACCTATCTTGCCAAGAACTTATCTGGCTCAAGTTTGTCTCTTCTGTAACAAACACCCCACCGTGGTAGCGTATCCAGAATTCATCTTGGTAATGTGTTGTGCTCGCCATCATATTCCCGTTGTTTCCTTATTCAATCCGCCTAATTGCCGGCAGACAATGTTAATGAGAGTTCCCCCGGCTACTACTGATAAGAACCGCCCGCTATCTATCAATTTTATTGGTGCGCCGGCAGCTGATAAAAACGGAGCTATTGTCCACTATTGTTGTTTCACGAAAACAAAAAAGATTATGCGTTCGAATTTTATCAATAGGAAACGTTGGCCTTGTCCATCCAATTGATAAAATACCGACGGGAACGGTCTCCAAAATAAGCAACTCACATCCCAAAACTGACAATTAAAACTCAACGGCAAATTTAATCAAAACCTGGCATTTGTGGAAACTTTTTATTACAAGGATAAATTGAAGGAATTGTTGTCCTAAAAATTGCTGTTTGCTTTTTCCGTTTTACAGCATTCCGAACAATTTCGAATTTTAGGGGGGGACGGACGTCCTTTTTTTAATTGGATGTTCGAACTATCTGTTACGTATCTGAAACGTAGATCAACAAATTTTAGGGGGTGTTTGAACGTTATTGAACATAATAAACCAATGTTAGTGATTCCGGTACTCCGAAATTGACTTACTTTTTACTACTGCTTCTCTCTTCGCATCATAAAATTGTACACTCCATTTTGTTTCGACATAGTTTGAAGCCTATATATATTTATTTATTTCGGCCATAGTTAATTATTCCACTTTATTTCGACTAGGTATACTGTATCGAAACATCTATTTTCCACTACTTGGCACCAAATGTAACTTTTTCTACATATTGTACTGCAAAAAGCTTGCTCGTATTGATTAATAAATTAGTGAATATATTCTTGAGTTATGTTCTACAATTTTACAAGCAGAGTTGAGCACGATACAGTCACTAGCTGGTTCAGTTACAGTTTTAAGCCCAGGAATTTCATTTTTTGTGACGGTTGTTGAAACTGTATCCGAAATCTTCCGACTCTTACAACCGCACTCATAAAACCCGTAGCATGACTCGCATTGGTTAATTCTTCGTTTCACACTCAGTAGACACCGAAACTGCGGCTAGGTGCACAGTTAGCGCTAATGTTCCGAATTTCAATCAAATTAGGACGATATTTGTGATTGTATATTTACGTTCCGTCTGCAAGTATCTGTATCCACGGATTCAGGATACAATTACAGGATCCGCAAAAGTATCCTTAGCGGTAGATACAGACAGGAAGTAACTGTGACTAATCCTTCAGGAATCCTTTCGTGTAGCTATAACATGAAAACAGTGAATTTGATAAAACTGATGATTTCGCACGCACATCTACAAAAATTCGTCTAATTTAGTGGAAATATCCGAAAAGTGCCGATATCCCAAGAAAGTCGATGGTGTCCGACTCTGGGTGTAAGTTCGAGAGTTGCAATAACAAGTGGGAGTGCGGAATATTAGTATCCATTCTCGGAAATGAATTCCTCTCCAGGTTCCCTTCGATACGACGTCAATCTTCCCCCGTTCGCTCCTCCCTTTCCCCTCAAATCCAAACACCCTTTGATAACTCGAGAAGTAAAAGGATTAATATGTTTGTAGTTGGGACTCCCCCGAGCCCGGGGTCTTCAGCGCCTAATGGCTCGGTCTTGGGTCGGCGCCAAAATCCATATGAAACGACCTGATTAATTGATCGACGTTCCGTTTGTTCTTTCTCCCGTTGTTCATTAGAAAAATCCGCTGAGGATCTTTTTAGAGTCATTTAGAATCCGACGGGTCGAGAAAGTGCTTTTCGACTCCCATTCTTTGCCGCTACGTCTTGTTCACAACGGGGGCGGTTGGCAAGGGCCAGGAGAGGACCCCCACAGCGGCGTCTCGCTAATTATCAATGAGATGTTAATGAAATCGCTTCATTAATAAGTAGATCTGAAATCTTGGCAAAGCGGTTTTTAAAGGGGCTTGAAAACGGCTTCTCCTCCCCTTTCCACCGAAACCCTATTTTTTTAATTAACGGCGCTTTTCCGGCCGATGCAAACGATTATTGCGGGGTTGACAGAAAACCATTCAGGTTTCTCCTCCGTTGAAACTAATTGGGTTTGTCGGGGCGGGAGACAGAAGCTATTGTTTTTCGTTCTTGTACTCGGACGCTCAGAAACGCGCACCTGCTTCCCTACATCATATTTATCCGTTTCTTCCCCACCCGGCGGGACCTACAATAAATCATCAGCCCCGAAATAAAACGGCCGAATCAAACAACCGACCCAAATACAAAGAATTTTAAGACGCGATTTTTGGCCCGGAACGCGGCTGATTGTGATCTCAACGGCTCGGGTGAATATGGAACCACAAAATAAGGCAGGAACTAAATCATTCCGAGTGGTGGAAGCATCAAATCAAAAACAACGAAAACAAGTCTTTGTCTCATAAAAAAATTCGTAATATTTTTACCCACATTTTTCTCAACTCCAAAATGTCAGAATCTTACAGGCATACAAATAGTGGAAATGTTTGTAGAAAAAACATTGTTTGTATATATGATTTGGATCAATAGACAATACACTTGAACGCGTCTGATTGTGATCTCAACGGCTCGGGTGAATAGAGAACCACAAAATAAGACAGGTACCAAGTCGCTCCGAGTGATGGAAGCCCGTTCAAATCAAGAACAACGAAAACCAGTCTTATACCTACCAACTTCGCAAAAATGTATTTATCATTTCATCTTTTTTTTATATATATTGATTTATAAAGTTTGTCATTTTACGTTTCAAGGTGCGTAGATTCAAAATTTCCAATATCAGGCCTCCGTACAGGTAATAAAAGGCCCTAAAATGGTTGTAAAAAAATATTTCGCAAATGGACTCCACTTGGGGTATAGTTGGACCTGACTTCTAGCCGCACATCGTGCTCATAGATGCTATGTGCCAAAAATTGTTCAAAAGCGTGGTTTTTTATGTTTTTACTGACTTGGGTAAGTGGAGTGTTATTTCCAAGTAATTTTGTACTCCGAATGGATTCAGCTAGACCCCAGACCAGCCCGAGATCATCTGATTTTGAAAATCTCAGTCTTCACACACGATGAAAATGTTTGAAAAAATCATTTTTAAGTCTCGATTTTCGGCAAAAAAAATCAACCCCACACACACAACTAATGTTTTTTAGTTTATTTTTTTCAAAAATAAACCTTTGTAATCGACATGAAAACAAATTTTTAAACTATCGACGAAAATTGTTGGATAATGGTTCACATGAAAACGAATTTTTAAACTATCGACAAAAACTGTTGGTTAACATCCAAGGATATGTAGATGTAAGAAAAAAACTCCCAATCTTCTCTCAGAAACTAGTAGAACCAAGTTTTCGAAATATTTCTCGAAAATCCAGCATGTGCCAGTAATCTCGATATCTTGATCAATCATAGCCTAAGCGCTCAATTTTAAAGTAATTTTAAAGAAAATTTTAAAGAAATCTGTAAAACTTTTAAAGTAAGGGGGTATCGCTTCCGGAGTCTACCAAGGTAGCGGAAGCATTGTTTTCACTCACGGAATGTGAAAATTCTTTGTCTCCAAAATCAGAAATTCCACTCGCATTTTGCGTTTTAGACCTTTCTGAACAATTTTGGTTCCGTGTCTGTCTGTGTGTCTGTCTGTCTGTCAGCAAATCCTTGTTACGGGTAAAACTACACGAAGTTATAGTCCGATTATGATGAAATTTTCAGGGATTGTGCGGGTTGGGATGTAGATGGTCCCCTACAGGTTTCATGACCCCCGGATCAATAGTTTGCGCATGCGCAAACGTGAAATCCTGTTCGGCATAACTCCAGGAGTGACCAATTTCGATGAAATTTTCAGATTGTTCGGTTTGATGTGTAGACCCCTATGAGTTTCATGACCCCCGGATCAATAGTAGCCTCTGCGCTTGCGCATCCGCAAACGTGAAATGAAATCCGTTGATTACACCGATTATGATCCCCTATAACTCCGGATCAATAGAGTTCATGAAATCCTTGTTACACTGATTTCGATGAAATTTTCATGGATTTTTCTCAAGTTATGCTCCTGCATAACAATAAATTTACCCTAATTCAATATTTACTTCTCCTAATTGAACGAAGTTCTTTAGTCAATAATAATTTTCAATGATCTATACAGTCATGTTATGGATACGAGGAAGCTATGTGTCCACACCCCTTGGCAGACGTTTTTTTTTGTTGGATTAACTTCGACATAAGTCCGCTGAATCGAATGAGACCACTCGGGTTGATGTACCATCATCCATTCGCTCATCATTTGAAAAACCACACCTTCGGATTGGTTGTCTATGGTCAGGCAGGCAGTCGTGATGAAGAGCTTTGTGATGGATATGGTTAGTTGGTCTTCCCGATCTTAGAATCTGTCGCCTTGGGAGATGAATCAGACGTTTGGGTCATCCTCTGAGCGTGGCATTATTACCGCATCCACCTCGATGGAAGGGGCAACTATACCACTCCATCACCTCACAGCTTCAACGGGAGGTCTGAGCTAGACCGAGTGGCCGGCAGCCGCTCAAGTATTTTCATCTTGAATGCTAGTACAAGGTGTGGATGCACGAGGTATTATATTTACATATTATACCACAGTCTATGTCTAATTTACATAGATAATTTATTTACGTAGGAGGGCTACCTGATACAGAAATAATAAACCTCTGTAAAATGATATGCACCTTTTTTCCGCTGTTCGGTCTTGAAATGACCTGAAATGCCTTCCTATTCATAATAATATAATGTAAAACGGTAATGTTGTACCCCCCCCCCCCCTCCCACGGATTGATTCGAACGTTCTAAAAATTCGGGACTTACGGAAGATCCAGGTAATGTATACATTACTCATCAATATGTTTCCGAGCTGATGTGCTGCAATGTTCTCAACCCATGAGAACACCTCCGCTGATTCCATCCATTTGACGGGAATTCGAGGAGCTTGGAAACAACAGAACGTAGAAACTGGGATCCCCGGATCAGATCCCACTTCCCTTCCCCTCCCTTCCACTACCCCGCTACCTTCCTCCTCGCTCCACACTCTTCTTCCTTGCAAGTGAGTAACGGTCGAAAATCTATTAGAAGCTCCACAAATAGATGAGGTGAACCCCGCGCCTGTATCGCCGATCGGGAGATGAAACGGATTTAAAATACTATTGTTCCTCGTCCATCGTCCTCGATAGATGGAGCCCACATGTCCGCCCTAATTGATACGCGCTCTTCGCTCTGGAGAGAGCTATTTTTTTAATATTCTCACCCTCCCCCGCTCTTGTGTTTATTTTTTGGGTATTTCCCAAAGTGTTTTCCCGCCCGCGCCTTGCGGATCTCGTCCGCGTCATTGAGCAGAGCTACAACTGGCAACAATCATGAAACACTTGAATGCTTTTTTGGTTCATCGTGTTCAATAATGCAACTTTGTAATAGATGGAAAAAAACGGCATAATCGTATGTGAAAATTTTCCTACAATATCAAACAACTGTTAAATTGAATGAAAATTTGAGAACTTGTTGTTAAGTACAAATACATTTGTGGATGTGAACTAATATTTGGATCACTATTTAGAATAATACGCCTGTGAATTTGTATAGCTAAAAATTAGTATAAAACCCTTCAAACCTTTGAAAGCTCTTCGTAGTTTTACGTTTCAATGTGCATCGATTCCAAACCTGCAGTGTTCGTCCGCCTTGATGAAATAAATCCGTCCAATCTCATGAAGCCTAGTTGATCCTAATTTCTAGCCCCCCTAATCGCCTCAGAAACGCGCTAAGAAACTATTTGCCAAAAAAAGGCAAAAACATTTTTGTCACAGTTTTGACTGGCAATGGCAAGTAGAATGTAATTTTCTAGTACTTTTGGAGGAAAAATTGACAGCAATAGGACTCTTTAGAATCAAGACAGTACCAATCGCGCATCATACAAAAAATAATAATCCCATGAATATGTTAGAATCGGCAGCATTTTTCCTCTTCTTACCGATTTGTAACTTATTTTACGAAATTGAAGTAGATTTATCAGTGCATTTCCGTGCATACATTTTACTATTTTCCACGGGTAAAAAAAATACAACGTAATCTAATATTACATCGTTTATGAACTGGACTTCTGATAGATCAGCAGAGGCAGACATTTAGGGGTTTTGGAATATGTTTTTCTTGGTTTTACTTTCCCATGGTCCTTCGGGTTGCCGAGAATGTAAAACTTGCAACCAACCGTGTCGGACGTGGTGGCCTATGACGTGAGCCCAGCGCCCGTGTTGGCATCTGCGCGAATCAATCATAATTTCTGTGATATTCGTGGTGAATATCCACCACGGATCCACGGATAAGCCTATCGAGCTCGGATCTCGGGACCCCGCTTCATTATTGAACAATATTAATAGGTGAGGGGAAAGGGGAGCGAGCCTAACTAATAGGGGGGACCAAGGAAAAGGGTGTGTCTTCATGCAGCCTATCTTTCTAGTTTTGTCATATCTTTCATTAGAAGAGAGCAAACAGATGTCGACGAGAAGGACAACGGCATTGCTTGTATTCTCCGACAGTACAACAGCTTTCTGTTCCGTTAATGCCAGTCGGGGCGGAGACCTTATCCGGACGGAGATCGTAACCCTTAGTGGACGATACCTCAAAGTTTTGGGCGATACCCGCCTTCATGCCCCTGCCTCTAATTCCCGCCTTCTCTCCCACGAACCCGCACCAGGTGCCTATTTTTATATTTAATTGTCACCACTCATTTCCCAGGGAGCGGAAGGTTTCGCGGAGATGGGAGGCGGTTGAGTGCCGGGCAGTCTGCCATCATATCGTACACCTCTGACGACAACGCGGCCGTTGCACACATGTTCTCCCTTCCGACGGATTTGTCAACCTCCAGAAAACTTGTAGGAAGCGGACCGTGACGTTTCCCTTCCGGCTGCCGAGTTCTCTCGCTGTATCCCGAGTAGCGGCCATTCGATATCACTTTCTACAGACGATAGAAGATGTCGACTGGTGAAATAGAACCACCAGCTGAACATCAATTCGCCATTCCGCCAAATGCTGAGTCCATCCTGTAATCATACCATACCAATTCATAATGGTACACTTGTTCTGATGTAGAACGACGTGCATACGTTTATACATAATATTTATGAATAATAGTCAGGATGCAGTAAATTCAAAATATGATTTGTAGAGAGCACAAGAGTGTTAAGAGGGTTACTCCCTCTTGTTAAACAAAAGTGTTACAAATAGCCAGAAACATACTTACAAAGTAACACTCTGAAATATCTGCAATCAGGAGTATTTACAAACATTTCATCAGGAGCTTTCCTTGTTTTCAACTGTTCGGTTGGAAAACAAGAAGTTCCTATGAGTATCCGCTTTTATGTATGACACCCAATTTAAATATTGCAGATCAGATTTCTGGCGCAGGAAAGGGTAACAACATCGTCAACAGTCTCTGGTGGCAAACATTAGAATGAAACAGTTTAGTAAAGTTAGCACTGTTTCTGCGTGCATATTATGGCATCAGTGCATAATCAAACTGTACTGTTTTAGTACAATTTGGTAAAATCTGATCAGGGATTCTGTGGTTTTGCATTTCTTGTAAAGTTGATTCCCATCGTTTCTCGTTCCGTTGATGTCGGCTTGGGTACACATCCCAAAATATCATCTAAATATATTCGTTGTGTATGGTTGTAACATCGCCGAATGAACTTGAAAACAGTCGTCGGAGCCATCACAACGAAATTGACTATACGATTTTCATGAAATTGCATGGATTGTCTTAGTCGGTCTCCTAATATAAGATACACGGTGTTGAAGACCACTGAATTATAGTTAGGATTCGAGAATATACAAATACGAGTTATAGCCCTGTTTTCCATGAATACCCTTTATTCACATAATACCGTATTAATCTGATTTTAACCATTTTGACACGTACATTGCTCTTCATCCTTGTTACTTTAAGTTATATAGATGCATAAGAGGGTAAATGAGAGCCGATGGGTAATTAAAAATTGATATTATTTTGCTTACCTATTTTACACAATTATTCAGTCCTGACTATTTGAAATTTTCTGTATCGGGTTTTGCCTGTATTTTATTGAATAATAAATGAGTAATTTATTGTCATAATGGTGCAGGCAAATTGGTGATCTATGACTGCATCTCTACTGGGCCGGGTGTTCCATTTTTCCAAATCCTGATAATGGCAGTTCTGTCGGTGGGGCTCGGAGGAGGATCACGCAACAGATGTCAACGCAGGGAAGCGCTGCTTCTCCAAGTCTTTTTTCCTGAAGGGCGAAACTCGGACTTGTTACGGCTTGAGAAAACATCCCTCTCAGTTCCGAAGGGGAATTTTTTGTGTGTGTGTGTGAAGGGCGGTTGAGGCCTTCCAGCCACCTACTTCCCTCTTCTCAACAATTGTTACGAGCTGTTAGATGGGGTAAACCTACTGGGACAAGGACTGCAGAGTTATACCCGCTGAGTTATGCGTTTCGGCCCATTTCCAACGTAAACTTCCTTCTCCAATCCCCCTGTCTTGACTTAGTCGACTATTTTTTAGGGTCTCTATAATCCAAGTGGATTGTTATTTGTTCGAGCATGCCTCGTTGAGTAGGCTACTGCTGACGTGTATCATACCCTATATCCTGCATGTACTAGTTTTCACTAAAATCCCGGGACCTACCCCAACAGTCAGTCCACTCCCTGCTCCCAAGCCTTAAAGTGGTGTCTGAAGACCATCGATAGACATCGTCACTGTCTGTCTAATATCATCCCACTACGCCTCTCAAACTCTTTATCCACGAAAAAGACAATTCCATTCCGAATCAGTTGCTAAACAATTATTTGGTTATAAGAGAGTGCAACCTATTGTTCCCCATAAAGTGCCTTCAATTACGATCAACTAAAAGTCTGCCCCAGCACACTACTCCATTCCCTTCGTCAAATTTAGTGGAAACGGATAAAAATTGCGATAGCGATGTTCCTCACAAAAATCTAATCTTAGAGTACCCTCAATGGCCACAAGTAATCCAAATTCACCGAGTTGCGTTTGAATTGGCTAGTTTCTGTTCTGCAAAACACAATATTCCTCAATCCTGAAGCACTCGGATACAAGAGGTGTCACAATCACCGAATAGGTATTGCAGGCTAATCGCCTCAACCATTGGAAGGGGTGACTAGTCAATTCCATTAGCTCCTTATTGTACCAGTTACTTTTCCGAATGATACCGCTTTTGGTTTATTATTTTCAATAATGAATCGTTGAAATCGCTCAAGATAAAAATGGTGTTAAACAACCTCCCCAAATCAAAGGTTTCCGTTATTGGTGTTGTATTATTAAATACAAATTCCCAGCTAAATTACAACATTTATATGACAACGATTCTTTCCTCTATTATGTATAAAATAAGCAGAATTACACTGAATAATCTTTTAATGTGAAGACCTTCATTTCTTTAAAAGTTTCTCGTTCATTTATACTGAAGAGTGAATGTTACTCAAATAGGTTTGTTTGAACAAAATTGTTGAGCATCGACGAATAGCAACAGACCCTTGTGAATGAACCTGTGCCGTACCTACATCGCGCAGTTAGCGGAGTGAAGCTATAAACTTTATTACTGTCTTTTCTTTCATCCCTGGCACGGGCGATCCGCCTCGAGGCGACAAGCGTGAAAACAAGACGACGATAAAACGTAAGAATACAAATTCCGACAGAAAAAACTGAGTTCGTCGGAAGCGGGGTTGGCTTCTGCAACATTAGCCACAACAAAATGAACTGGAGTAAAAGTACTCCCGGCGGTATAGATCGAGAAAGCATTAACCCTATACCCTTCATTTCTCGTTCTTTTCTGCTTCTCTCCCGTCCCCAGAAAAACGGAAACTATAAAGAAAAGGACAGGAGAGCGGGAGACGTGGGAGCGCCTATAAATCAAGAGTTTTCTATGAAGGTTGACTCCGAATGGGGTTGATGTTCCGGCAGCATGAAACAACGCCGACCTTTTTACTTCGAGTCCAATGGATTCGGAAAACGATCGCGAAACAACATATTTTCTCGAGGTTTCTCGTGTCTTCGTCATTTATCATCTTTCACTGGGCCGTCTTTAGGGCGAGGAGCAAAGAAAAAAAACGTCAGCCAAGTTGGGTGTGGCACATGGTGTCGTGGATTTTGTTCTCATTCATGAATACTTAACTGTTTGGGGAACTGAAATATGAAATATATCAAGTTGATGTAGCTTGAAATATCAGTTACAGCTAGTAGTTGCCAAGAAATGTAATTGCGGCGATCAGCTACTAACGGAAAACTACTCTTCCATCTGTTTTGGACTGGAAAAGTTACAAATGTTGTTCATTTCAGTTCAAGTTTTTGACGTAGATTTGCGTATTGGCTGGCATCCTATAAAATTTGTCACTTAGGTAATGCGTAACATGTATCGCGATATCAATAAAAACATGGCAACTTGGTCAATGTGGTTCTAACCAATGCGTTGCTAGATTATAGACAAAGTCGGGCTGCACCTTTAAAGTTCAACAGAAGGTCTGAAGTAAATCGCGTGGCTGGCGAAAGCCCAAGTAGGACGATTCATGTTACACCATAGGCTATCCGATAACGCCATCTCCCAAGCTTCAATCAGTTAATGAGAACAAGGGGAGGCATTTTTGTTGCCTGTATTTTTGTAAGTTTCAGTTGGACTTCTACGTATATTTCCAAGTGTACCTAGATACCATTATCTCTGGTTGTGCATTCAAGTTCGGTAGCCCGGTGACCCGTGTAGGAGGATCAGCGAATACAGAAATAATAAACCTTTTTGTCATTATTTGTAACCTGTCCTCATTACATTCTAACAAAATCATTTTCCGAGAGTTGCGGAATTGACTTCATCGCTTTAGAGTTGATGAAACGTCGATAACAGGCACCCATCAGTGGGAACTTCTCGAAGGTTCAATAAATCCCGCGTTGACTCTTGAGCGATCCACAGTTTACAGCCGCGACAAAGGACGTACCTACCTTCATTCCACGCAATACGTCGTCACGAAATGTCAGAAAATGTTTTTGTCCCTTCAGCCGCCAACAAAAGAATCGGGACGTCGCGCAGGAGACGTGTTGTCAGCTCTCATATTCATAACTAATACGGAGCGGGGACGCATTGAGCGAGTCGGAGGAACCTTCGGCTTTCATCGAGATAGTTAAAACCAAGTCCCGCGGTGTTTACAAAATTCGGTCCGTTTCGTGACTGAAAGACGGGACAAAGGGTTGAGAGATCTCGGAGTCCCTACAGCGCTTCTATTGACCGTCCTTGGAAATGATTTTAGGGAATTTATCCGATATGAGGGAAGGTAATGCACATACAGAGTTCCCCGTGTTGTGTTCCAAGAGAGAAACACTACATTATTACACAAAGGTTTTATATTTCTGTAACAGAAAGCCCTCTTACGCAGACTGGTCTACGGTCGAATGGGTAAACATCTAAATAGGCTATCTACCGAAAGGAAGTATCATTGCATTTACTTCCAGATGAAAAAACCTAGTCGCCGTTACCTGAAGGTAGAGCTAGAAGGAAAATAAACCTGCAACAAGAGTTGGATGTGACGAAACAAAACGAAAAAATGGAAAAAAATAAAATATTTAGAAAACGCACCCTCCGGGAATCGAACACCTAATATTACGGACCGCGTCGCCAAAAACATCAAATTGGACGCTCTGTCCTCTTTCGTACTGGACATACATAATACAGAATATTGATGGCGCGTAGTCAGCGATATCGTTAAAAGGTGCTGACAACGGCTGAAAAGCCAGATTTCTAAAAATTGTAAAAAAAAAAAATAAATCAATAAATAAAAATCCGTTAAATCGAACGTATTACGTCCTTACAAGCTTCAGTTACAGTCAAAGGAGCTAGTGCAGATAACTAAATGGTTTTTTGACAATTTAGTTTTTTGGCGTTTTCTAAGAAAAACTATTTCAAACGGAGATGTTTATCCAAATAAAGTGTTTCATGTTTTTCCTATATTGTAGTAAGATACACTTCTCAAAAACCCGAAACCAAAATATTTCTCGTCCAAATTTCACACTTGGAGTGATGAAAAACGTGTGGATAAGTGTAATAGATAGTAGGTACCAACTGTATATCATTGATTCTTCGATGTATACATACATTCCATTTCTAGAGCATGCTACATAATGCTTGGCTTTATGTAGCCATAATTGTACAAAGCCAAATAAAATTGTTAACTTTTTTAAAAATCAATTAGTATAATGTGGTATAATATTCAATTCTTATTGGTGGACATGGAGCATGTTGATGATTCTGTGCCACTCGTTGCGAATGACGCGGGAAAAAATATGACGATAGCGAGTAGAAATCTATAAGGAACGGCGGCGCTGGGCTGCATTACCTCACCGAGTCGTGATCCTCAGAACAAAAGGCCGCAGTAAAAGTCGAACATGTGTGTTTCGTTTAGGAGGCAGAAAAGAAGGGGGCCAACATGGGACGGGATGGGAACACATTAGACCTTGTGTAACTTCTCTATGATTCTAACACAGCGAGAGATCCCCTCTCCTTCCAATTCCCGCAAGACCTCGTCCCATTCTATTGTCCTTCTACTCGGAATAATTACTTTTTACGTCTTCGGCGGGTTTTAACTGAAAAAACCGCGGTTTTGCCAAGCCCCCCCGTCCGCCTCGACCTATTGTTCTCGTCAAATTGTCGAGTAGCGGCGAAAGGGAGGCGCCCATTAAGGGTACGAAGGCACTCGGAGCACTTAGTCGCACTTAGTCGGTTGGAGGAACGTAAAAATCGCCGTCGGTCACATATACTCGTAGCTCGCCAGTTGATACTTCACATTCTCGTCGGGAAGATGCGATGGCTCGTTTGTGCCGGCTGTTATGGCGGGTCCTGGTCCTGGCCAGTCATGAAGGGCGTCATGACACGACTATTCGAAATTGGCCGGCTATTTATTGCCTCTTTGTTCCCACTACGAAAATCAACTTGCGGAGCTCACGGTACCGGTAGTTCGTGATTGCGGTAACGCAGCTGTCGATACTAACGTGTCACCATCGTCAATACCATTGTCTGCAAGTCGAAGAAACGTATTATTACACGTTTAAACGTAATTATATCCCTTCCTGGTAACTTAAAGCACCAATGAAGCAGTTGCAATTTTACGGCTCCTGAACTTAGGTACATTGAACTTCTCCGCTACCTGAATGTCCAATGTTGTTAACTGCGAAGTCCAACTTCATACTTTAATAAAATGAATGGCCCTCAGAAAATGGCTTTTCATTGCCTCTTCTTTGTAACGCAGCTGTTGGTACTACCATGTTAGTATATGTCACCATCATCAATAGCTTAACCTACAGGTCAAAGAAACGTATGGTTATATGTTTAAACGTAACTATGTTCCTTCCTAGTAACTTCTGGCCCCCATGAATTCTCATACCATAAGCAGCTGTCACTCAAATTGGCTGGCTATTTATTGCCTCATGGTTCCCACTATGAAAATCATCTTGCTGAGCTCGCGGTAGCTGTAGTTCGTGATTGCGGTAACGCAGCTGTTGATACTAACGTGTTCGTACAAGTCACCGTTGCCCATAGCATTGCCTGCTCTTCGATACTTCTAAAATGTCAACACCAAGTTTTTCTCTCTACCTTCGATGTGTTATGGAAGTGTAGCAAGTTTAACATATATTTATTAAAACAGTACTTTTATCTATTCAGACGATCCTTGATTCCATCTCGAAAGTTAAAACTCAAAGACACTTTCGTATACGAATGGCAGCATAACTTCGACACATCTGCGGACTGCGGGAGACTCCTTTTCCAATGTTCTCACACCGGCACCTCAAACTACAAACGAATGTAAACACTTCAAATGAATGTAAAAAGGGTCGCACACATTCTACGAGAGTGCAGTATGTCAAAAGATCTTGTTAGAATCAATTGTGACAAAAATACTTAACATTTAAGATACTTCTCTCTAGACTTATTGTTTTCATAATGGAGTCACTAACCTTGACGATAACTTCATATCACGTTTCATGAGGTTTTGTTCTTTCAAGCCTTCCAAGTAGATCTTCCGTGTCATGGAGCTGGACAACATCCTCCTTGACATGACTTTTGAACTTCAAAAGGTGATTGACTACACGTTTTGCTGATTATAATCAGGTAATTACCTGACTGGTAGATTCTCCTTTCAACTCGTAGTGTAATCCATTGTATATGAAGTCTCTGAATGCTTAGAAGCAGCTACGCGGAACGTTATTCTGAGTGCGCTGATTAGCGCATTAGTGAACCCTCACAGTTGAGCACCATATGTCCAGACTTGTTGAGGACTTGCTTGTGGAATATAAGTTTATTCTGGAAAACAAGTTCGGAGTGTCTTCCCTAAAGTCAGTACATTTTCCTGAATTTAATCACTAGAGCTGACGATTTCTCTTTAACGTGTGATTTCCAATTCAGTTTGGCGAGATTTTAATGTGCAATAGAATTAACTAGTAGACAGATTTATTTTGAAAATTACACAAACTTCTACAGCACGTTCCCAGTAGGAGTAGTAACGGAACGATGATGTTAGGTCCTTATAAGGGACGATTCAGGATCTGATCCATTCAATTCCCGGATAATCGTATAAAATCGGACCAATAGTTCTCGCAGTTCGCCTGTCAACTAATGTCGCCTACGTTGATGCATGCGCAACGTCCTTTGTTGATCCGTTCATGATAAAAAGATTCATTCTCAAGACGCGACAACCACCCTCAAGCAGGAACCGATTCGGGTCTTTCAGAAGAATTGAGAGTCAGATGCAATTCTCGTTTGCGTATTCGCACACGCTGTTGATAACTTGATGACGATCAAACCCACCAAGTAATTTCGTGGAGCTAAGAACATTACGTTAGAATTTTCATGATAGCTACAGCATGTAACCGCTCAGCGGCATTAAAACAGGAATTGACCGCATTCATACCGATTAACAGATTCTGATCCCATATTTTTCGTGAGAGTTGATTTGTGTAGGGTCTTCCCAACAGTACGGCAATTCCCGTATTTGTCCGATAGTTCGAGTGTATGTACTATGCGCTATTAGCATCCCATTACAATACACAAAATTACGGTAAAACAGAAATACCTACTATATAATAGTTGAATAATCATGATGCGTTAGGGTTCCTTCATTAGCTTCATGAAGAGCAGCGAGAAAATTACTCCTTTTTATAACCTTTTTGTGACCATAATCCATACTCCATATGCAGTTAATACCAGTATGTGCATCCAGTAGTCGAGTTTTGACACTCATTAAGTTGTATTCGCAATTGGTTCTCTGAAAAAGTCGTATTTCACTGAGCAAAACTGTTTCAATTCAAATTCCACGGTAGTTCGATGTGAGGGGATGCATAGTAGTCAGACTATTAACGGTGGAACGAGAATGTACGGTAATTTTCAAAGGTTTGCTACGTTGTTTTCTGATCTTAGCTTGGTAACACAAGTGGAGTGGCCATCTTTGGCATACAAAACTACGAACATATGTACAAAGGTATTTGCACGTGCCATGTTGTGACGACCCTTGACATACCATGTATGTTTTTGAACTTAGAGCTACGTATGTTTTTCTGTGAACTGAGTAAGAGATCCTGAACAAAAACGAGGAAAAACTTTCAAAGCATACCGCTGGACTTTGCAACTTTGCAAAAAATCGAAAAAATGAAAAGCGCAGTATTCTACGTGGTATTCGGAGTTTGATCCCATTCTAAAATCATTAACAGGTAATTAATATTTCATGTACAAACTTAGTAACTCAAATTACCAGATCCACTTCGCTCATGAACTTGAAAATATATTCATCAGCAATCATCATCAGTCATTGGTCCCTAAACACCGTTTCGAGGTTGAACGGGTGTTTCACCATTCTCTGGATAGACGTCAGAAGACGGTTTCGTGCTGCTTCGTACATTGGACACTCCAGTATCAGAAAGAGGCGTTTGAAGCACACCCAGCAGCTAGTCGATACAAATCTCTATTTCCCATCCCCAAAAAATAACCTGGTTTGACACTACAACGGATGCCAATCTCCAATTCTTCTACAAATCAATTATAAGGCTGCGAACTGTTCATTGTAAAACTTATTACCTCCTTCACAAAATAGATCCAGACACTTCTCCACTTTGCCGCAAATATATGATATCAGAAGAGTAGGGTTGATATTTTAGTCTATTAGGTCGTAATAAGTAAAAATTTGACCGTGGGTAATCAATAATGCTCAGGTTCATCAATTGCATTTATCAAAACACCCCCTTAAACTGTTGTAGCTTCACATGAATCAATTAAATATATTCCGGTGGTAACATTTTCATTTAGATGCCAACGTGAAAGCATTAGGTTGCATTTGATGGGTGGTCTTTTGATATCGTCAATAAAGCAATCCTCCGACTGTCACGTTTTCTTCATTCAAATACCTTGAAGTAAATTTCCATCTCAATGCACTACGGATTCTTATAAATTGGAATTCGTAAATCTTCAGCTTTGATCGGTTTTCCGTATCACTGTCTGCCATAAAAGAAATGCCCTTCTCGCGTTGACTTGACGCTCCAGCCTTTCCAGGGGGGATACTCTTCCCCCCACCCCCGCCTTTGCCATATTTATTTGAAGTGCTAAACCTCACATTATTGAATAACTGAACAGCCCATTTGAACCCATATGTAGTTAAACATAATTCTTCCATCTCCATGATTTTTCGGTTTGAATTCGAACAATAAGGAGTTGACTTATTTCAATGCACGGTTCATACATTTAATTTGTTTCAACTTAATAAATTGATTTCTGGCGTAATAGTCTTTAATTGAATCTTTCACACTTCTAAAAACTAATAACCAGCATACAATTAATGAGCTACGAAATATTGGAAAATAATAACTGCCTCTCAATATTGAAGTTACTGAATTTTATCGCAACACGGAGGCAATGAAAAAATATCTGCAAAACTTGTCTTTTTTTTCGAATGCTAATTCAAAATGATGCAGCCTTTATCTCAAATATGGATTCATCACCATTGAACACTTTTTGCTTTCAATTTTCCAATTCAAATTTCTATTTCTTTCGCCACAAAATGGACGGAGTAACGATGGAGTAACATACCCGGTCTCGCAAAAGTTTACATTTCCAATCGATAGGTACCGATCATATTGCAGGTTTTTGGACATTTCTAGTCCATTTTGAATAATTAATTAATGAAAATAATAAACTTTAATCCCCATTCAGTGGGCTCGTTATCTGTTTTGCGTTGCTTGTTCGCACCGAAGATACCGTATTTAAATCGGAAACCCTAACATTAAAATTGGTGGTGACTTCTCGATCATTGAGAGTCGCAGTTGGGGGAACCCATAACTCGCAGGAACGTCTCTCCTTAGAACTGCGTATATCGTAACATTTATTGTCGAATTTGTGCTAACTTGCCTTTCTTCACATGAATGACAGTAGCACGGTGGAGATCGAACATTCCTTGTTTACCTCAAAATCTTTCTGGTTGTTTTAAAACTGTAAATGCGTGTTAGAGTGCAAATCTGGTATTTGAAAGAATTATTTTCCAGTGTTCCATACGACATTGAATGAATCAGTTTTACAGTAAATATCCAAATACCTAATCAGCATTGTGTTCAGCAAGTTGCACCTAACCAATAGTCTTGTGAAATCAATAGTTGTTATATTCCTCTTCATCTTGAAGGTACTCGGACCAGTCGCTGATGTTGGACTACCATAAATTTTCCTGTGAAAATATTGGAACCAATAAAATTGAAATTAATGTCTGTAGTATTTTGGTAAATTTTAAAAATCCTCTTTCCCGATTGTGGATTTTCATCCTCATTTCTATTTTGCACCAATTATCATCATCACTCCTTGTTACACCAACTCATTGACTGTGTAACAACTGTTGATGCGAATGAATGGAGATTTTTTCTCAAACTGTTTCTCCGAACGCGTCGCCGAAATAATTCTACTTGAGCAGCCGTGGGATGTAGAGATAACAAAGAGTACGTTGATCTAAAGGAAACACAGGTTAAGGACAATACCGTTTTAACGTTGAGATAAGGAGGAAATAAGATGATTCTATTGATGCGTTCAGAGTTGGTTGACGCCCCTCCTTCCTCAGTTTCCTACAACGCCAATCTTATCTCTCCCATAATTTTTTTCGACTGTACTGCCTTTCAGATCGTCAGGACTGACATTTCCGTCAGTTTATTGAGTGGTTTTTAGGTCATAGAATGTTGATTGAGGTTTTTAAAGACACCTGTCAGACCCGGCAGGTCTAGTTGTTGCTGAGAAATAGGAAAGCAGCATACAGAAAAGTTTAATGCTGCTTAAGCGTACCACAGAGTGTTACTGGTTGTTCTTGGTGGAATTCGCTTTCCTTGGCAGAGTGGTACAGTTTGGGTAGATAATGAACATTGAGCTTTAGTATTACGGAAGTCAGCGAGGACCACAGAAGACCACTTCCTCAATTCACCTAGCATGTGCTGGGTAAAATAGTGTAGGCACTTCAACTTGAGAGATAAGAACTCCTAGTTGACCCAACTTCTAAATACCTGATAAACGTGGACCCGAATTGAATAATTCCATGGGCCCCAAAACATTTCAGCGGCATCCAAAAGTTGCCATAAATTCACCACAAAAATCACATATTGCTAATACAAACTTATTCCTACGAAGGATTGAAATAGATACGCCATAGGTGAATGTAACTGGCGAATAATCAGTTCTCAAGAATAACTTAGGAAAACGCTACTTAACTATCTTGGACTTTTCAGCCACCCGACCCTGATCAGTTGATGGTATTCACATTTTTGCTCCTTGTGTTGTTAATATCCTATTTTGCTCCCTACTCCGCTTTTCGACTCTGAGCGGCTAATAATCACTAACACATCAGCCATGAAGAGAGAATGGATGATGTTGAAGTACTACTGTGAATGTACATAATGACGTCTTCAGACGTTTGATCCAATTGGATTGGTTGACTACCACACTATAAACTCGAGTGGTCCATTCTTGTTACAATGTCCGAGACGTTGTTTGAGAACAGACGGTACTGCCTGGGATCTGAGGAGTTAGCTCTGCTACGGATAGCTCTACAGAGCGTGATTCCACACACTCCTCCAAACTCTCATCTCCCTGTTATTGTCGACAGGGAAGGAGCGGATAAGAGGAGGGAGACAAAAAGTGGACATGTGTTTCAGACAAGGAAGCAGCTTCTCGCTTCTCGGTCTGTCCTCCCCACACCCCACATCACTATTCATCCTGCTCCTTGTGAACACTTCACTAACTCACGAACTTCAATTACCATTTACAACGCGTTATTGGATGTGCTTAACACAAGTAATTGGGAGCCTTTTGTCCGATGGGCACTGCCTCCTTTTGTTTCCAAAGTACGTCTACGCATTGCAATTAAATTTCTTCGAAGCCAACATAAGACCTAATATTAGGACCCAATATAAGAATCAGAGTTCATCAACTGAAATCAAAGCCTTTAGTGCACCAGCAAACAGAGATACCTCAAAATTCAAAGTCCCCATAACATAAATATCGATATCTTTAAATTCAGAAAATAGATTACAATCATCCTGCGTTTATCCATTTAGATCTGACGTTTGTACGAGTTTATCGATCACTATTTGATAAACCACTTCGCACGCGCAAAGGAAAAATTCTTGGCCACAGTTGATTGTGGCAACCTTCATCAGATTTTTCATGAAGCAATCAAGAATTAAATTTAATGTTACCTAAACGATATAAGACTACGTCACTCGCAGACACATAACAGTTTCTGCAAATCCGCAAACGACATATCCGCTAGCACATCCTCTTCTGCTTTCTGGATAATCACCAATAACTACCTATTGCCTGGGTATGCTCCAACTAGAAACATCTAATCATTATGTCTTAAATCCTTTCAATTAAAAACCGGAAGTCGGTTTATTTTTTTACGACATAAAATATCTTCCAGAAACACATTTCTTAATGATTGCCTAATCCTAAACTCACAAACCTTCTTACAAACAACTTGAGAAACAATCATACTGTATGAAAGTGAAGATCATGCGAATCTGTATGAGAACGTAGGAGTATGTGCCTGCCTGTGGGTAATGAGGGTTTTGATCTCGAATGCCCAGGAACTTGAAAAATTCCAGTTTATGGTTTGGGATCCAATATTTCAGACCCCTTTCGAAAAATTAGCTGTAGAGTTCAACAATTGACTAAATTATTAAACATTTTAAAAGCCTAATGTTCAATTTTGTTTTTCGATTCTCAGAGTTAATCACTATAACAATTGCATTTAGATCAAGTAAATAAATTGATGACTGTAAAAAAATAAAAAAATTGTACAAGAAAAAGAAAAAAATTTTTTTTTTCGCCTATAATTTTGTGAACAATACTGAAGTGCTGTTGGAACTTTAGTTTTCAAGTTTTTTTTTTTTTACGAGAAAAACTCCATTTATTCACCTCGTCTACTTCACTGTAGCTTAATTTTTGTTTTTTATTTTAAATAATGAACCTTTGTACTCAACCCAGAAATAAAATGCAAGCACCCTTCAACATTTGTTGGTTTACTTTTCCATAGGCTGTCCAGGGCGTTTCTACGAAACTAATGGACTAAACTTGATGAAACTTTTCTCGAAGATAACATATGGGCCGACTATGATCCTCCTAGATCGACATCACCCTCGATCAACCCTAAGCGTTAATATTTAAAGGTTGAAATATTTAAAAATCGACATCTCTAAAACGTTTGATGTAATAGGGTAGTTCTTTTTTTATTCTTCTTTTGATTCCGATAGAAACTAGTTCCATGAATCGAATGAGAGTATTCGCATTGCTGTACTATCATCCTTTCGTTCACGTTGTCTTTGGCAAGTGGACTAAGAGAGGATACTTTCGAGTGGCTGGCGCCAGCCTCCTGAGTATGGTAGATACTACACCAATACTAGTGATAACGCTTTCTCCCAAGCTTCAATTCAGTTGAGTAGCAGGTTTAGGTGACCAAGTGGAAGCATTCTTTTCGCGCATTCCTGTCTCAGTGTACCTAGAAAGCAATGTCTCTGGATGTCTAGTCTAGTTCTGGTAGTCCGGTGATCTGCTTAGGAGGGCATTTTCGGCAACATTTGTTTTCGCTTCTTTTTAGAGGAATGAAGTACTTTTCATCACAAACAAATAAATATAGTAAGAACCAGCATTGGATACATGTTGTACGATTACAGTGATGACTTATTAGCTTGCACTCATTTGTTCTTGGAAAGTCTTTTTGATCCTATTTTTCGTTGGAAATGCGACTATGTTACTGTCTGACACGATGGATATCGAAATTACATTCGATTACCATCATTTTCTTTGTACAAAACCCATTAGGCAATTTGCGTTGCATCACCATCACTGATAACAAATTTCCGAACATTTTGCTTGGCTTTGGGCATCCCCCTCCTATGTCCCACAGCTGAGCTCGAGGCTTCAAGCCCACGGAATTCAGAAGGAACAGCAGAGGGGAAACGTGAGACATTTGGATGGAATTGAAGGGAAAGAGCGAGGCCGGGGACCCCCCTCCTATGCGCTACAATGAATGATTATTTGTGGACTGGCCTGCTACCTTTAAACCTACTTTTGTGGGGGCGACACTATTTTTGGAGCATGAGGGTCTATATAGGGCTCCTATCCCATCGCCCTACGGTCAAACTGTCTTCCTCCTCTCGCACCTGCTCTCTCCTCTCCCTATTCACGGATTACGAATTGCTTGAAAAGGGGGAAAATTAGTAAATTTCTGTAATAACAACATGTTCAATAATGGGTGGTTGCAGGTGAAGTAAATAAATTTGGCTTCTTCACATTTATATGGTAGTTACACGTACCTAGTAGTTTCGCCGTTACCATAAGGGATCATCAGGGCATTTGTGGGGTCATAATCTATAAAATGTATACCTCCCACTGTTATGTGAGAAACTGTGAATATAGTGGTGGCTTCTCCCCACTAAAGGTGTGATATTGCATAAAACAACGCAGGTAATGCTAACAAATGGGTTTCTTGGTATTTATTATTATTATTATAATTCATTCACATATTTTTTGTGAGGCTTGGAGGGTCATTTGGGCTCATAAGTAGCGATTTTTCAAAAGTACTAGGAAATGACAACCCACTTGCGTGATGCGATCGGGCTGGCCTAGAAGTTAGGAACAACTTGGCTCCAAGTTAATGAACCAAAAAGCAAGTCTGGATGTTTGGAAAATTTACAACAAAGCCATTAATATTCCTTTATAAAAGGAATATTATTGATATTCTGTATATATTTTTCATACTTTCTTTCCAACATTCAGATTAGCTTTTTCTCTTGTACAGTTCGACTTCTCTAACGGGAAGGACCCACAACTCCATTTCTAGCTTCCAAAGTCACAGTCGAAGCCCACCATAATCCTTCAGGTCCAATCATTCACTGATGATGCCTCTTGAAAATCGGGAACTAGTTGGAATGTATAATGACTACACGTGAAGAAGCTAAACTTATTCTCTCCACCCTCAACCACGCATTTATTATTTTTGTACAGTAGATCCTGTCATGATTAAACACTGTGTGTTCAAAAATGTGCAATCAAGAGTCGTTTTGACGATCCTTCGTTTTACTCACCAATAAGTCCTACCAGAAAGGTTATCGGCTTGTCGTGCATCGAAAACGTGTGCGAATTGCGGTAGAATTTAAAGCTTCCTCCCCTGTAACACGGAGAAGAAGAACGATTCGTCAACTCATATGTGATGTTGCACCAGAGTATTCGGTGACTTTACAAATTGTTGGATTCAGTCTCTTTAGTTTGCTAATATCTAATTATTTCTTAAATGAAGGCAATTTCTTAGACATCGTTAACGGTATGTGATTTTTGTATTGCTGGATAAGTAGTACTGTTGAGTATTTATTGCAACTGACACCTAAGTTTTAGTTATTTGTAATTCTACCAAATAGAGAGCTATCTTAAGTGGAAACTATTGGACTTAAAAACAACTAGTAATTTAGGACAACAGAAATAATTGGCAAGTACTGTAAAGAGGGGATTCATTGATCAATAATCGTCTCGTACTACGAATTACTTTACAACGACCAAGCGCGTGTTGAACATGACCTATTATTGGTCATAACAACGTTTGGCGTTTCACTCTTGTTCCCTCAAATAGTAAATTTGAAAGTTCTGAAATATGTTTCAAGACAACAACAAAATTCTTAATGGAACTAGAAAAATTAGCAATAAGATCAAAAAGAAGAAAACTTGCACTAAAAACACACATTTGTAACGAAATCGAACCAATGAAGAATGGTAATTTTGCGGATTTTTTCCTCCAACCGCTAAGCATTCGAGGAAGATGAACTGTTTGTAGTTATACTGGTGTTGCCTATACGAATCATGTGCTGTAGGCGTGTGAAACCCCTTAGGAAAGAAGGAAGTTCAAAAAATTTATTTTCATCCTGGAGCAGAAACCGTTGACCATTTTCGTTGAATTAGGAGAGTAAAATAGCGGAATTTCCAGCCGCACTGATCATAAACCAAAGATTGGGATCCTCAGCTGGGGGTAAAATACGTCAGAAGGCAGTGGGGCGACGCGTGGGGGTGCTGGGGGGCCCAGCCCTCAACAAAGGGCCGGACTCGATTATTTCCCGGGCGGATGTGAACGGTTTTTCTTTTAAAGAATCATTTTGTGTTTGGAAAGAGGGTCTCGGAGAAAAGGGAAAAATATTATGAAGGCTCCCATAATATACTATTAAGACGGGGAATGTGATGAGGGGGCGGTAGAGGGGGTGGTTGTTACATCAGAGCTGTTGTTAAGTCGGCGCCTGCATTTGACAAGCGGCGGAGATCCGAGTCGCTCATTATTGTTCGAAAGGCAACGTGAAATAATGCCGCCCCCTCTCTCGGCAACTACTCATACTTGGCGACGGAGAATTATTCTAAACAAACCTCTCTTAGGTGAACTTTTTCGCGGTTTTTAAAAAACGGTATCGGGAAGATGATGAAGCTATTGCAATCGTTCCTAAATTATATACTACCAAATGCTCTATAATCCTAGAGAATTCGCTGATTGGCTGCTTTTCAATGTGTTTCCAAGGAAAATGGAATTGATTCAGCAATAAAAAAAAAGTTGTGAGAAGAAACAACCCGCAGTGTTTTAACGGATCTAGCAAGTTCTTTTATTTTAATTTTATGACAATCTTTATTGTTACCACTGTATACTCATGTAGTAACTTCGTTCTGCCTCTATATTACGCTTTGTGGTTCATAGATTATGAATAGAAAATATATATAATAAATAAAAAATTTATTCCGAAAAAGATACCAAGAATTTTTAAAAGGTTGCATACGTGGAATGTACCGCAGAACCATAAGGCTTGCCTTGATAGGGTTGTCTTCTATATTTCATCTTATATATTCATATGATTAAGAAGTATTATAAAATGATCAGTGTAAATAGTTTCACTGGTTTGTAGCATCAATCACTGAAAATCAGACATTCCAACAACAACAAAAACATACAGGAAAGGGACATAGTAGTTCACATAAATGCTAGACAAAACGGAGTGACTATTTTTTACTACAAGAGAAATTAGCCAGGATCTTCTCTCTGTTATAAGCAGATCTACTGGAGTCTGAATGATACTCTCATCAGGTAATGATCAAAAAAAGTAAACTGTAGAATGTGAGCCAAGGAAGTACCCCAAAGACGGGTTTCTGGGTGGGGCACCACAGTTCGGGAGGTGACGGAACACATCTTCCTGAATTTAAGGTCCGTTTCTATGTTTTTTCTTCTTCCCGTGTTCCTCCCAGGGCCATACCAAGATATTCTGCTGAATTAGTATGTGGGTTAATCTGAGAGCGTATTGCTATAGAATTGTGGTAATGTCCCTCTAAGCAAGGTTCATTTGCGTTCTCTCAGTTTCGTTGAGTTGAGCTGATCCATTCTGTGTACTGAATCGTGTAATTTTCTTGACTCGGAGCTTCCTCGACTATGGTGGTTAAACTTGATTAAGCAATAATGAAAAAATGATTGCACGCTATGGTTAAATGTACTCAATAACTTGTGATGAATCGGTAGAGGACGAGTGCAAATGCGTTACGAGGAGCTCCAGCGATTGTTGCTATAAGGAAAAGACTGTTGTTGGATTGTTGCCTTTACCGGGACGTCAATAACCGAGTTATAGAGACGTTAACGACCTGCAACGGATAAACTATGTTGTTAGTTGGATACCCGGCGGATAAAATATGGTAAAAGCGAAGGTGGCGTTTTTCTTTGTTATCGGTGGAAGGCGGAGGCTCTGAGGACGTTTTTGTCCTCATCCGAGGATTCCCCCCTCCCCCTGCGACTCTATCCGCCACCAAACACACTGCCGCCGTCCTCTCTTGTCTTCGAGAGGTGAAGCCCACATGTGCAGCCCATTAACCGCTTCCAAGACAACGCATGTGCGTCCGTGTTTTGTGGCTGTGGGCTGAACATAGGCTCTCGTTCCTTCGAAATTCCCCTCAATCATCGCTGTTTCCAAGATTTCAACTTCATACTTAATATTTACTAGAAGTGAGAAGAACTCTCGTCATGCCTGCGGATCGTGACATTTGAGAAGCCCTCCGGGAGATACCGATTAGGAATATCGAAATCCGCGTGCGCTCAAAGGGATCGTATTTATACATGGAGTTGAGTGGTTGTGTGAATATAAAATCTTCAACGAACAGATCTGAGCAATCAGCGAGGTTCACACCCGGTTTACAGAGTCATTCCAAACCTATAAGTTATTTCTCATAATTATGAAATCTCAGAATGTGTCAATTTATATGAACATTGTAACACAGTTTAAAAAAACACAAAACCCAAAGAAACCGTGGCGATTAGGGATTGTATGGCTGATGATTCCGTCGTACAAAGTTTCTGTGTATCGCTGATTCTATCCCCAATCTCGCGCATAACTATAACTTTTATGTAGGTGATAAGCCTTGTTAGTTTTCATAGTAATCAGTATTCTGAGCTGTTGCAAGGACATCTACTGATGATCATTTGATTGAGGTTTTAACTTTACACATGGACCCGATTTCATCTGGAATGATGAATGGCAGTGTGAGGCCGCTAGTCAACGTTGTGCTGTTAATGATCTGTGACAGGTTGCTTTCGTGACTCAATATCCAAGAAGGAAGCAGATAGTGGACATTAGAAACAACAGGCCATTTTACCCCCACAAACTGTTTGGTGCGGTTACTTGTGAGTTCTATCAGAGCTGTGGGAGTGATCTGTCCTTACACCAAGCCCTAAAGGATCATCGATCCCTTATGGACCTCCAAGCCCAATCCAACCCCAGCATTGAGTTGATGTACTAACCTAACCAGACAAGGCCCTCTTTATTGCTATGGTGCCTGAGACGCGCTGAGCTCTGTTGCAATGAGTACCTAATAAGTAGCTGTAGTCTACGTCAATCAATCTATGTCTAAATAAGTCTGTGTCTTACTTATAAATTTGAATGTTCTGGATTAGATAGCATATCAGTAATGCACACCTACTCTTATAAGCGTACTCAACATGTAGTCTTAATAGTCATTTTGTATTTCTGAGGAATTTTATCTGCTGAAGGGGGAATCAAAGTGGCCATAGCTACTACTTTGTGGTGGAATGTGACTATGCCTTTCTCTGCGAGGTATCCATTTCTTTCTTCCCTTTCCAATTTTGCAGTACATGATGTATAGAGGTGGAGGGCCGACATGGTTCTTTATAGAATTGTAACTTTTGCTTTGCCCCTTTGGAATCTAGTTCGGTGTCGCTGATGACATCTCTAGTCGAGGCTACGGCAAGCAGAATTAGGGAAGGTTTACGTTGCAAAGTGTCAACATTCGGAGGAGCGAATCAATTCCTCGAACAAGATCCTCCTTTATACATTCGATCTGGGTTCTGTTGAGTACTAGGAATGGTTGGAAGGCCCAAATCTTGTACAACGGAAATAATCACCCAAGAATGACCATTTACAGATTCTATTCCGTAAAAGCTAAGTTCTTTCTTCAGAATATTCTTTGGAAAGTATCCATCTCAGCCTGAACACTGAAATTTGGCAAACCTGAATCAGATTAGATCAATACGAAGGTCACGAGTGACTGTGAATGGTGAAGGCCCAGACGGGGGAGGACCCACCCAAAATTAGATCGATTTTCAAGTGTTTGTAACACAATTGCTGTACAACATTATTTACAGTTTTAAAAAACCCAATCACCTAATTTTTTGAATGCTCGAAAACTTTGTTACGTATGAAAAATGTATTCAGCATTCACGGTTTAGGAATTTTTTTGAAGCAAAAGTTGCAATTTGCAGTTTCAATCGTCTTCATGATTCTTCTCACTTTGAATGAACTAAATTTTCTATATCCAATCTCTAGCTGAAATTACTACAATTTCGGAAATTCGGCATCTGGGCGATAAGTGTCCTGGTAGTTAAAGTTATGGGACCTTCCAACGATTCGGCACCGTTTCCATCGGTCTTCCATAAATTCAATTCGAACAGAATTCTCAAGCGAATGAAATGGAGGCCACAGAGTCTGTTGAAGGGGGGGTTCACCTCGATCACAATACTGGTTTATATTTCCCCCGAACAAAAACTTCACGTACGCGAGGGTGTTGAGGACAGTGGAGGTGGACAAGGTATCCTACGCGAGAAGACTAAATATAAAAACAGATGTTACTTTAAGCCTTCTGGACTATTCTCATCCCAAGCTGAATTCGCCACAACTGCCTCGAATACATTGTTCTGCGCATTTTACTCTCCCGTCCCCGCCAACCCAATTCTTGACTTAACGGCAGTTTCGCCCGAAAAATATATCACGCTGTATTTTATTGTTTGTGCGTCAGATAACCGCCGCAGTGGTGCAACTTGTCCGATTGTAACTTACCCGCTCATTATTTATTTTGAAATCGCTTCGTTTTATAAGCGATCCGTTTGTCACTGAAACAACGATCAAGAAAATCATGATCTCTGTGAGAATCTCCCTAGTCGCCGAGGAATTTTCGGACGGTTTCCACAAAAACACGATAGGATGTATGATTTATCTTGCTATCTACACTAGGAGTTTAAAACAATGATTTGTCATTTATTTATAGATTTTGAGTTCATATCGTGAATGAGAAACCACTAGTTGAATAATGACTGCCACAAATGTACATGGTTTTTTTCCTTTTTTTTTTACAAATTCGGAGACGTGTTCTTAATTTGGGTTTATATGTAAGGTGCACATTAGGTATTATAGTTGGCATCTAAATACTAAATTTGTCTCGCTTTTTGATAAATTGTACTCTACAATACTGATTAATAAACCTTGGCAGACCTAACTACGTTGCATCTGTTGAACAAAATTGATGCAATCAATAGAACGGTCATTGTAACCATCCCAGTCCTTCACCACTACTCATGCACGCTATATAATGTTCAGTGAGCGATCTGCAATGGTACGTAATGCCATTTGGAAAACAAAGGGAATTATTTCACAAAGGTTTATTGTTTTTGACCCCCTCACACCCGGGTCCAAATTTCATTGACCTCGGCAGATTATCATGTTTAGGACCAATCAAGACATACATGAATAGGTAAAAACGTTTTTACAGGAAAACTAAAACCTCCATTTTTCGACTTTCAACTCTCAAGATTTGGATTTCGATTTGGCCCACATGGAAAATTTTCGGCAACAAATCAGAAAACCTCTACCGTTCACAGAACGTGTACTTCGACATCTAATGGAATTGGGAAAAATAGGCATCGGTACAACGAACATCGAAGCTTTTTGTAGATCACCTGACATTTCCCATACCTGGGTGTGTACACAAAAGAAAATGAGGGTAGGACATTTTCTACCAGAAACTGTTGGGAGGATGAGGATTGAAAAGTTGCTGCGTATTGTGGAAAAAAATCATCATTTTTAGGTTTGAATGGGATTACTGCGTTCAGTGAATTTGTAGGGGTAAAAGCATGATTACAACAAGGATTCCTTGGTTCAACTACTATAAGCAAGGTTAGTTCGATTATAGAAATGTCAATTTTTTGGACATGGACTTGTTGCCGCCTTTGCCCCATCGTGCCCCGCATCCCATCTCAACGACCTGAAACCGGGCAAACAGGGTCAAAACCCCTGTGAACGCTTTGGGTTTTTATGAATGAATGGGCCACTGGATGTTTCAAGGCCCCAAAACCGCCCTTTTGGACGTCCGCCAAAGAGTCCAAGGGACGGCGGAGTGCTCGCGGGCTGGCTCTGTTTGGGTCGCCTCCAGCCGGCCCCGAGTCACGTTTCAAAGATCCTGCAGCCCCCGGAAATAATAGCAGCTGTAAAATGCCGATTCGAATTAGAATGACCGGACGCTCAGCGGAAGTCCTACGTCGGCAGATATTGATCAATTTCGATCGAATCAAAACAATAACTTGAGGTTTCGTGACCCTTTCAACAATAGAAAAAAAATGAACTCCCAGCAGTTGTGGAGCATGACCTAATGAACGAACCGGCTGGTTTGTGAAACCAAGGTAGAAGGTTACTAATTATTTAGGACGTCCCTCTGCAGCAAGGCTTCGTCAGCCTATTACCTATTGGAATTGATCCAGAGGGGTGTCGGACAACCCAAACATGAGAAAAAACCGCTGCAAATTATCATACAGGTTTATTGTTCTTGTATTAGATAGCCCTTCCGCAGCCTGTAGTACATTATCTAAACTCTGTACCTCGCTCTCCCCATATCTTGTAATTGCATTCAAAAGGAAACGAGGTTTTGAAACATTTTTGCAACACGGTCGCAAAGGCTTATTACGAAAATAATAAACCAACCTGTTTACTTTCCCAACAGTGTGGGAAGAAATGTCCAAATGTGTGCTCAGGAAGCTGCCTGGTGCCTGACTTGTCTAAGAATGTCAGAAACCATCAGTGACGTTGTCTACATCCAAGAAAATTGGGCTCATGAACGTCAAAAAGTATTGAAAACTCGAGAACAACTCGATGAGGAACAATTGAATAACGAATCTACTGAAATTTGGAAGAAGGAATGATACAACAATTAAAGTTTTCATCTTTCGCTTTCTTCAATGGTTTATTCTATTTTATTTTTTTTAAATTATTTATTTATTATTTTTTTAATTTATTATTTATTTATTTTATTTTTTTATTTATTTTTTTTATTTTTTTTTTTTTTGTAAGGGGATGCTAGAGCAGGGGTGGCACTGACTACAATGAACATTTTTCTACATTCTTAGTTTTGAAATACAAACCTTTTAATTTGTTGAGGTAAATTCCAGATTCGTTTCAGAAATTCTTTAATATGATTAGGAGTAGCTGTAGGTACATTTTGAATGTATGAAGCCCTGTTCGGGTGATTCCTCTTCACAATCAGTCATTAGAGATCCGGCACTCGGGGCGTGGTTTGTTGGTGCCGCGACAATCCGGCGGGCGGGTCTCTCCTCAGCTATATCTGGTCGGAAAAGAGCTATGAAACAATGACGAAATTAGAAGGACCGTCGCAAGATGGGGCTGTTACGCCTGCGAAGTGTCATTTACGACCCGGTGATTGGATCGAGCGAAGCTATTTCGGATCCCGCTCGTCGTGTACAAAAGATTAGTTCGGGAACCTTCGGCGCAAACAAACAAAACCCGCGGAGGACAAACACATAAAAGGATCAACAGTTACCGTCGCTTTCGTCCATTCTTCCCCGTAACGTTAAACATAACCTGACCCTTGGGGAGGTTTCCTCCATCCCGTCTTTGATGAGCACCATTGACTCGAAAGAATAGAACTGGCCTATAAAGTACTCTATAGCTCCTTATTACTACTGCAGATGGAATTACGTGTGATCCGTCGTAATACAACTAAAGCCCCAAATCACTGAAACACAGTTTTAAATTTTTTAGTTTATTCCTTCATCACCTGAACGGTCTCGTCGAGAGCTTTTAGAAAAGGTGCAGTGTAAAGGGTATCGAATGGTAGAAAGTTTCCAAATACCCTTATACATAAATCCAAATGACGTTATACGTGAACCTGACGTGCTATTGTGATGAAATTTGGAGAAGGCTTTCAGAGCGCCCGATTCGAGCTATCCCTCAATAATTAAGAATCTATACGCACAAAAGTTTCTGAATACAATTTCAACAATAAATTTATGATAATAAAAAAAGAGGCAATCGAAGTACAATTTTTTCCATTCATTAACGATGTGCTTCAGTTTTAAAAAGTAGTTGTGTTCCCTCTATAAAGTTGTGGTAATAAATTATTATTCAAAAACCATTTTTCGGAGAGTAAATACAATGCAACTCTAATAATTGATTGGTCAATAGAAGCGGTAGTAGATGGTCAAGTATCACCTATAATATAAACATGTTTTGTTCTGTACGTGATTAATGCTGTCTTTTTGCTTTTCTGGTGTTGAGAAAATGAATGTCCAAGTAAAAGTCGGACGAAAATTCAAATGTAAAAGATGGTTTGCCATTTTAATTTCAATGTTGTATGTTTCAATGTTTATGTTTTCATAACGCACTAGATTGAACACACACAGCACGTGAAGGTTGATAGCGAAATACTCATTAAATGAGCCTCGAGATTTTATTACAGATTACACAAAGTAATTAGCACCTAATCAAAGTGGTTTGATTACTGATCGATGAAAGAACGTTGAGGAATTATTGACGTTTGATTACATGATGTCAATTATGACGATCTTCTGATCACAGTTGACAGATCGTAGTGTTTGACCTCAGGGTGCCATCGGAATATATGTTACTGTCAATTAACTTACATCAATTTGCAAACTCAACAGCACAATCAGGTCAAGACGAGCTTGATTCCCATTTCCGCCAACAATATGGAGATGGCTAGTAACTGAGGATGGATACATTGAGGAGTATAATTATTACAAACGGAAACTTGCCCATATTGTTTCTAAACAAAGTTGGTAAGTGAGTATATTCACATAAAGATCGTTACAGCAACTTATCTACCCTCATTTCGGCTAACTACGTGAATGAACAATAGACATTGAATTCCATAAAAATACTAATCATCAAAAGTAGATTGCCTCTTCTCAATTTTAGTTTCAAAATTTGTTATTTCATTGATACCACATTGAGGATAGTTAGAAGGGTTAGCAACATGCCTCTCGGCCGCTCTGTGGACTTAAAACCACTCCTAGAAAATATTAACCCACAACTGTTTCCCGAATATGGAAAGAATTGGGGCAAGTTTCTTGTAAGCCAATACGGTAATTCACCATCTAGTGACTCTTCCTTTCGCAGGAGGCTATTCGGGCTGATCGAGCCGAGGATGGTTTACTCGAAGTTATCTTCCAGCCACTTTCAAGTTGCATGAAAGTCGTCAGAAATCAACAACGAATTTTTCTTTATAATTCCAAGTAGGTTTATGGCACATCCGATGACCGTAGGCAGTTTTTTGCTGATAACAAAATTAAAATTGCCCGATAAAGTCAGCTCGATTGAGCCCAATAAAGTGGGAAGACTTGATGAGGGATGGATGACTACCAACACGGCAACTCGGCCGCGCTGCGGCATATCAACCACTGCCAGGAATGACTCGCCCTTATCTGTTTCCAAGTAGGTATGTCAAGAACCCGAGGTATGTTTTCTCACAGCCCAAAAAGTCTCTTGCATTCACTTTTAACTCGCTTGTATGTTCACAGTAGCTATTTGGGTTACATAGTAAAGGGAGTGAACTATCTTTGTTTTCCAGCCATTTTCATGTCACATACAAGCCACCAATGGATTTTTCCACTGAATACTTGAATGGAGACTGTTGGCTGAATGACTGCGTGGATAGACACTGGTTGATAAACGGTAAAGACTTGTGAAGAACTATAAGTCGCAGAGTGAGGTGAGCGCTAATCAATCCAGTAATATGGCAGGAGGACTTGATGAGGGATTTGAGGGCCACCAACTCGCTATCTCGGCCGAACTGCGGGGTTTCAACCACTACCAGGAATGACTCGCCCTTAATTGTCTCCAAATATGGGCAGGAATTGAGGTACATTTTCTCGAAGATGGGTTCGGCGCCGCACATTGCCTTCCTTCCACCCTTCACCCAACCGCCTCCGTTCTGAGTCAATTTGCCAACCCCCGCCCGCAAGATGAGGGCAAGACGCGTCTGGGATCTCATTTGCAAACGACAGGATGGCGAGATGGTGAGGCGAAGGGATGATGGTCAAGGAAGGGAAAGAACCCCAAGAAGAGGAAATGAGAGCCATCTCCGGGACGCAGACACCGCCGGAGCTTCCAAGGCAGTAGCGCGAGGAAATTGCTCAACCTCCTCCCAATCACCAGACTAATTGAACGATGAAAATTAATAACTCGGATTTGGTCCCCTCCCGCTGATGAATATCTCGTTTTGGAAAAACTGATACATCCCCGAGGAAATCCTCGTTTACCGATTCTAATCAATAATTAGGATCATTTTCTCGGCAACGAACGAACGCTGGTTTCCTTCCGGAATTTCAGATCTTCGCGGCAATCCCCCCATCTCTCTATCTTGCTCATCTGTTGGAATCTGAAGATTAGGAATCCGTCCCGAAATCAAACAACATAAGTATTTTATGGTCACATTAATACAAACTCGTTCACTTATTGTTATAGTTCGATATTATTTTCTTGACTGCCTTTTTGTGCTGTTTGTCCTTATAGGTATACACCAGGTTTCAATGAAAATTCGCTGTTGTAGCCATGCTGCATGAATGAGGTTTTTTTTTTTTTTTTTTAATATTTTTTTAATATTGCTGTTCTATAGGTGTGGTGTCTAGATGCAGCTTAGACTTATCTGTAGTTGGCAAGTATAGATACATATTTTTTTCGAACGTTTCATTTATATGACAACCAGTTACATCATTATGCAAGTAACTACCTAGCTATTCATTTGGCACAATCGCACATTTTCACTATGGTATCGGTTCAGTGGAAAATACCCCAATACATCTCGCTGTTCAGGCTCGAAGATGTAGATTAACATCAAAGATCCAAGGGCTTGCTCCTCATCATACGCCGGTGTTGCTGTGAGTTATCCAGCAACTGGAAAGCCTCTGGGTTTCTATGCTTGTGCAGTATTCGCTTCCTTTTTATGGCGTAGTTTTCAACTATCACAATGAGGTCCACACCTGAAGGTCTCTATGACGTTCGTTATTTTTCATGTACCGGTTCATCAACGATTGCTTTGAACTTTGTTTTGAAAAATTTGGGTCATTTTTCTGTTCGTTTTCGCTTTGCACCCCCTTAGTTGAATTCCATATGTCCGTATAAGCATCATCACTGCACTGTTCCGGTTACGAGAAAGCTATGTACCCGAACTTGTCGGAATTGTTTAGCTATGATAGTAAGCTTCGTAAATGTTTTACATTTTTCCACCTCCAAGCGATGAAGTAATTTCTTACAATTTTCGTAAATTGGGTAAAATAAATAGCTTCGGTTCAATATTCTCGTGTCGAAGGAATTTATTCCAGATTTCGCAAAGATGGAAACAAGCGTCCCGACGGCCGCATCTCTCAGATAAAGTCGCTGTCATCTCAAAGGAGTCGAGCCGGGTCGCTTGACAGGTTCCGCTCAAGCTGTTGGTCCGCCGCCAAAATATCGAGCTGCTCCTTCATCTGAGGGATCTCCGCCCTTCACCGCTCCCCTCGTCGCTCCGTCCACCTCAACGGCTCAACCCGAAAGAGAAACAAACACAATACAATAACAACTCCAAATAACAAATCCAAATGGGTCATTGTAGTTAAAATTCACCGTTGAAACTGCGGAGCGTGTGGTGAGTTGCCCCAAGCCCAACACCACGCCTGCCAAGCGCGATTGATATTGCTGTGGGTTATAACAGATATTCATGACCCTTCAATTACTAATTAGGTAATTTGATCTTTGGCAATTTAATATTCTCTGAAAATATTGTTAAACCAAGTCCAAAATCCATAAAACGGACTTCAACGAAGACAATTTTTGAAAATTTTCATTTTAAAGGATTAGTTTCATTTTCTAAGAAAACTCCCTGATTATAAAAGCATGATTACGGACACACCAGTTGATAGACTCTCATTTTTTACTGCCGATTTTCAGCTCAGCGTCTATCAAAATAAGCCAAGCAAAAAATGCATCCGTATAAAAGCACATTATAATAACCAACAGTTGTTCAAGGTATGTTGTAGGGTCGTGCACATCCCGATCCATAAAACTACGTTTATCCTATGCTGGTTCAACAATACTACGTTTACGGTTTACGTTTAGCTAAAATGTATGGGAATCGTTCTCATTGATGAAGTGGGTTTATTGTCGACCTATTTGAGGCCAAGGGCCGTCGTTGCTGACAAGCATCGTTCGAAACAACGTTCCTGGAAGATGAGAAAGGGAATTCCGAGTAAATGTACATTAATTCGAACGGGAGGAGAGGGGTGTGTGGATGAGAAGGAGGGGGTTGCGATAGAGGGGCGGTAACGAGAGGGGAGGGGGCTTGAGAGGATGTGACGTGAATCTGTTGTGACAAGCTCAGTCCAGCTGCCCGCGGTGTCTCGAAATAGATGAAATATGAATGGGACTCGGGCGCACCATTCTTGTGGCCCCTCCCAGTTACGCACGGAATCACCGGGATAACCCCCTCCCCCTCCCTCACTCGATCTCTCCCTCTATCTACCTCCAACTCCTCATTAATAGTGAATACCTAGTGTGATACGAATCATTATATTCGCGAAACATAATAATGAAGATCACTGTATTGCGATGCAGTCACCATCAGTTCGGATATGTCCATTTATTTCAACAGAAAACACCGCAAATCATTACACAGAGTTTAGCAAGAAAAGTGGACAACCACTGTAGGTTCTGGCTTTACGTCCAACTGCCAATTTATTCGCAGACGTCATCAGCTGTCCTCCTGAAGGAGGATCAGAATTCGGTCTAATGATTTCGCTGAAAGCTACTCATTGTAACACCCTTGAGTGGGGAGAGGCTGCTTTACTTACCTAAACGCTTGATAATTATTGAAATGCCTATTCCGAACTTCTACAACGGTCTATTATTTCTGTATTAGATAACCGTTCTAAGTAAAGAATCTATGGTACATTCTATAAATTTGACACCATGCGCCTCCGAATCTTTTGATTGCATTCAAGATGAAAATATATGTCGAAAACTATTAGAGATTTTGTTTGATTCAGATAGAAATTAGCTCTCTGAACTATTTAGTTCATGGATGCAAGATCGAACCACCAACGAAGACCACTCCAGTTCAATCACAATTCACAGGTGTGTCTATAAACGAAATAGTGGATACTAAAAACATTAACTAGGCGCAAATCCCACCAGGATACTATACGATTATAGTAGCCATATCGCTGCATCCGAACGCTTTTCATAAATTATTTATGTATTTGCGGACATTTGAGCGGTAGATAGGTGTTTTTATTTTATCTAGTTGAATTTCAGCTGTTCTGTTGGTGGAATTCTACGTCGTGCCGATGTGAAGTATAATACAACATTCTAGATATTGTGATATCAGCTTTTGTTTCGTACACTGAAACTTCTAAAGTTTGGCGTTCATGGAGTTATATTTATATCGATGCCATCCTAGTAGTCAATTAGAAGCTATGGAACGCTCCCATCAGGTTAAGAACCCTTGAAGCTCATTTCTTCCCTGATTGATCTATCATGCTGCAATACAAACAATCTCTTCCTATGCCATCTAAAATACAGTTAAAAGTTAAAATTCATGGAAGCTGCGAGTTTAGATAATGTACCTCACACTACGTCTAATAGGTATAGATAAGTGATTTACGTAGAAGGGCTATCTATTACAGGAACAGTATACCTTTGTGTAATAATTTGCAACTTTTTCTTAATGGTGTGTGCACTACAATCGTTCGTTCGGTTTGTTCTCCTGTGTGTGCGGAGATTCGTGTAGCGAGCTTAGTTTCCACAGCTTTTCAGGGAATGTGATGGTTAGACTGTAGATGGTCCCCCCTGAACTTCATCCTTCCTAAATCCCATCTCTGCGCATTCCGTTCATCGTCATTTTCCCAGTTTCTATTGTTTTCACTTCGCTTAAATTTGGAGGGTTCGCATCCATTTCAACTTGATTGTGTCATTATTCTGACCGCTCCAGAATGGCCTGACACAGCCGCAATACACGTTGAGTAACCCCGCCGATATTTGCGGGAACATGGCCAGTCCCATTTATGTCCCTTGAATCGTTTTAACAAGCTTATATTGGACGTCTTTAAAGACTATTTACAGCATGTTAATGATCGGTACGGGGAGGATATGTGCCTAACCTAGGTTTTTCTTTGCCGATTCACGATTTTCTTTATTTCAATCAAAATCTTCTTCGAAACCATTCCAAGACGGATAGCGCGGTTGAGAGTGACTGTAGTCGTGAGAATAGTTAGCGACCGCGCCTTATAACAATAGCTGTAAGTTGAGAGCTGTCAGGAGGAGTATTGAGGGATTTATTTAGGTAAAGCGCCAACGACATTATTGAGGTGTTGGGGGAACCGTTTACGGAAGAGCTATCTCCGGAGTTGTGAACAGGTTGAGAGGCGACCAGCTGCTTATTATAGCTCTCCCGGTGATATATTCGTTCCCCTTGTGATATTGGTGCCTTCGCCCGGTATTTACACTGGCATCGGCCCCGAACTTCATCGATTTGAGCTACTTCGGCGGAGTCGAGTAACGTTTTACTGAAAAACTTCTCCCGAGGCTGGAGACGCCGCCCTAGACCTTCGTAGCGTTCAAGATCGTTAGCAGTGAGAAATGTACTCGTACATGATTTTGGAGCGTTTTTAGGACGTCCCTCTGAAGCAAGGCTTTGTCAGTGTAGGGACGCCTATTAGATTGATGGTTTTACCCAAACATGAGAAAAAAATAGCTAAATACAAATCCGTTGCAGATGCTAGACCAAATCCATGGGAAAAAAACTATAGGTGTATGTCTCTCTTTGTGTGTGACAAACTTTGTCGATGGCGCGCAGGTGCCATTCTAAACCGATTTTCATTATTCTTGTTTCGTTCGACCCCAATTTTACTCTGCTATGCAAAAAACTTGGGAAATTTCGAATTTGACGATGGAAAAGAGGAATTGGGGGAGAGGGATCCCGAAAAATCGTGTTTTTATTTCGCGGAAAATGACGTCGGCGTTACTCAGGCAACAGTTCTCAACCGATTTTCGTAATTCTTATTCTGTTTGATCAAAAATTTCGTCAGTTGTTCAACAAAAGTAAGAAAGTCTCGAATTAGTTGTCGAGGAGGAGAATAGGTGCCGTAGAGGCCGGGCCTTCTAATACGCTCAATCAAAGATTCTCACCCTATTTTCGTGATTCTTTTATTTATTGTTTTCAATAATGAACCTTCATAGGGGATCTAGAAAACACAATTTATACCTTCCTTTTAATTTTGTTGGTTCACGTTTCAAGGTGACCATAACCTAAGAAACAGATTAGTATCGAACATATTTCTGGAGTTTCCCTTTTTTGCGAAAGGGAGCGAATGGATGGGTTGATATTGATATTAATTGCCAACATTTGTTGCCTGTAATACAGGCATTAGGAACTCAAAAACTACATATAACAACAACATGAACAATTTTACAAGACGTCTTCTATACTGCGTACTATTACATTAGTATGGGTACTCCATTGATTCAGTACTTCATATATATATCCATTTCTGCTTATTCACACATGTGGAGCTATAGTTAGATCAGGCGCCATGACAAGTCCGTGTCATCGTTGATCGTTAGTTGAGAGGGTTTATTGCCCTGGGCGGTGATGGAGATCGCTTTGAAATCACTTCAAAAACTGTCAAGAAAAGAACTTGAGTTCTTCTCGGAAGGGAACAACAAAGTACAGCTGACTGACGTTGACCGCTAATGTGCGGGCAGTATAAATCTTCGTTCTATCGACTCGAAACATTACATTGCGGTTATTAGACATCCATGAATTAAATGTGGACTCAATATACAAATAACGTACTATTTTGTTGGCATTGACAGTAATATTCTTAATACAGCCTGTCTCCTTTACCGATTTTCATTAATGATGAGATGCGGCTTAAATTCTGAATTGAATTATTTCCAAAAACGAGCCTCTGTAATTTATCAAGAAACTTGGGAAAAGAACTGGTTTGCCTCCTCAGTAGGACGAATCCCGAAAAATGTGGTGAAAATCAAAAAATGTATTTTTCAATTTCTCCTCCAGCTCAAAACGAAAATTACTGCAAACTGCGACTGTATGTGAGGCCCGTCACCCCCTTACATGATCAGTCGCTACCCTAAAAAGTTGTTAAATGTCAGTCTCGAATTGCTCTCTTATATTTTCTCAGAATTCAAGAATAGTTCCGTAATGAATTGTATGTAACTTACGTCGATGGCATTTTCATGCCGCAACGCTAAAAATCTAAATAATCCGAGTTTATGTTGGCTCAACAATTTTGTTTCTCCTTGTTTCTTTTGGATTTCAAGAAAAATGTCTTCCTGGATACCTACGAAATTTATCATAATAACATCTAAGTGCGGATTCTTGCAGATGGTCACCTCACCTCAATAAAACCCGAGACAAATGTCGTTAGGAAATCGATGAGTAACATTAATGACCAAATGCAGGTAATTTCTTTACCGCTTTAGTTGCAGTTTAATTTTTATTTTTAATAACATATTTTATTTCGTAATATACTATTTTCATCAGAGCATTTCCACTGCATCAAAAGTAAGTAAGGAGTAGGAAATATTGGTAATTGGTTTTTCCCAGTACTTATATTCCTGGAAATCCTAATAATTAAGCCTTCACCTACGAGATGCATTTGCCTGTTTCCATTGATAAGTTCCTATCTAATATAAATTATCGAAGCCACCGTGATAATATTTTAAAGCGGTTATTTTAAAAGTATTGATCGTTTTGAACATGAGATTAAGCTTCTTGAAGTTTGTTGAAGAAACCTAGCTGTAACAAAAAATTTTTTACAACACGTACGCGTAATGTTATCAATAAATTGATGCTACGGTGTTTTTTTTTTTTTTTTTTTTTTTTTTACATCCATTTCCAAAGAAATGTGCAAAAACCATGTTGAAAATGAGGGAAGAATAGAATGAACTTATTCCAAGCTTAATTATAATGGCGAAATTTGCTTATTTTCGGGATGTTGGTTAAGGGTTTGAGATAGAGGTTTGGGTATTCGATTCAGCCGAACAAAATTTATAGAAACCGATTAAAATTATGGAAAATTGTTAAGAATTGGGCATTTTGAAAATATTCGACCGTTATTTTCCCATGTTCGTCCGATTGTGCGGCAGAGAGGAAAACGGTCATCTTATCAAAACAAAGTGATTTCTGGACTTCGATACCAATAAGGTGAGGTCATTTATGTGTGTGAAAAACAAATTTGTTTTAAAATCTTTCATTTAGTCAACCTGAATGACTCATTACGCCCTATGTGGTACGATATCAGAAAAGGTGCGACTCTAGTAGTGAACCTTACTAAAACACCGACTTGACCGGCGTCTTGTCAGTTTGACGGATTAGGAAATGTGCCAGATCTCTTCTCTCCGATTCACTAGTTTTGCTCCCCCTTTTCCTGTCTCTCTTTCTCTCTACACGACCCGTCGCGTTTTCTTTCCTTTTTTTCCCTTCCCTCCTTGAAAGCAATGCAACGAAAATAGTTACTCCTCCTTGGATCGGTTCAAGTAGGAGCGTCATTTGTAAATGTTTCTCAAAGGAGTGGACACCATTATCCCCGGGGATGGGCTCCGTGTGCGTCGACTCTTTTGTGAGAGACGCAGGGCGGGAGGATGTGGTCGCCCGTGACAGAGAGGCCCAGAAATAGTTTCATTCTTAGCCCTTCGACCATTCTTCTTCTCTTCTCTGTCATATCATCCCGCCTTTCTACCACTTTGGTTCCCTCTTTCATTACCCCTTTCCCTTCCCCTCGCCATTCGTCCTCTTGGAGAGAGAATCCTCCGGTGAATTATTGCTTCTTCCCTTACCCCATACCTCCTCGCCTCCGAAACCCTCCTCAAAACAACCAACTATTTTTAAGTAACGTCATTTTCATATTTACGTTTCAATATCGGACGTCCTTTGTGGCGGCGCGTTTGAGCGACAGTCTCCCTCTGGCCAAGTAGGTACTTGAGGGGCCCATGAAATACTCAGAATCAAATAGCCTCCTCTCTGAAGATCAACATCAACGGATTCCCTCCTCCTACTCACCTCACGGGTTGTGGGTGACCCGGAGTCTGAATATTTATGTGACGCGCATCCTTCCCTTCAAAATTCACAGGTAAGAGGTGCCAAGTTACCTCAACAGTCTGTCGTCCTTGAGCTATCCAGAGAAATGAGTAGGAAATCCACCGAATGTATACTCTGACCTCAATCCAAATTTTCCAGAAATAAATTCAAAGCTATGGGTGATTCATTGTCGTTACGACTTATTCACCATTTTCTGGAGCGTAGAAGACAGCTTCTATATAGCGAGACCGACCCGCAATACATGACGACTCAATCAATCGAAGACGTTGATGTCTGCAGGACCGTGTCCCGTTGCACATTTTTGTCCATAGAATCTTTACAACGAATTAAATTTCACATCTTTTCTCAGCAACATATTTTTTACAAGCAGGTTGGCCTGTAGATTGTTTGCAATGAATTTAAATAATCACAAATTAAAACATCAAGCAAGCGTATACGTAAAACCCATCAAGAATAATTTCCTCAGGCTCTCGAATTACAAATCAGCTGTGATGAGACAAGCGGAAAATTTAAGCGAATCTCACCATTTTAGTTTCAATACGTTTACATTTGCTATTTGATACGAGTCGATTCCCCTCCAGGAAAGTACCACATAATTTGCACGAAAGTAAAATACAATACGTTAGACCATTTGACGAAGAATGTGAATCGTAATCTGCTTGGATTACAATCAGATTCTGTACCATTAAAACTAAAAACAATTTTTTCCACGGTCCAGCTAACAGCTGTTGTTGAAGAGTTTCACAGTAACAAGTCGAATGCTGGTATGACTGCAAATTCGAAAATGGTTAGATCCCCTTGAAGGTTGGCAACTTATCAGTTCATGCGGTTGTGCCATTTTCAAATCTCATTGTCGTTACTTCCTTGTAAAATTAAACCATTCGAGTTCAGCTTTGATGAGACGAGCGGTCGATGTATGCAAATTTCAGTGATCACTTCAGGTTCACCGCATTATCAGTAATATCTCACTGATGATTAAACAATCGGAACTGACATCAAACGTTGATTAAGATCAGGAACAATCTCCAACAAATTATTTCCAGGCGGTAATGTCAACATGAATGAGAACTTCAGTTTTATTCTGTATGAATAAAAGACACCTATTACTTCTTGTACGTTGACAAGAGCGATCAGCGGCAATGCGATTTTGAACGCCCGTATCGGTTACTTTGTTCCCTACGGAAATCCTCTCACTTTGAAGTTTTCTCATACATTCATAAACATTTGTTTGACCGCAGGGCGTGTTTACAAACAGTCCGATGGCGGTTATGGGTGGGGGAGGGAGGTATCGTAGTTCACTTCATAGTCCTACGGCCAGGCCCGTAAAGCTTTGAAAAAAGGTTGCGCTCCGTTTCCGACCGTAAAACAATTCAAGGATTCCCAGATGTATCAATTCCGGGCTCAAGTTCAAAACAAACGGAGCAACTTCAAAAGATGGAGACAGAGTTTTTTTTTCTTTTTCGTGGAAGGAAAACGCCTATTTGCCTAACTACCTAATTGTTAGACTAAACAGACACGTTTCGTGAGATTATGTTGCTTCTTTTGTACTTCCAACGCGGGCTGAAAAAATCATCAAGGGGAGTGAGTACCTGGTGTTAATTTGGAAGATTTTCTTCGCGCAAGTTGCCAACTTTCTGATCAAGGAAGAAGTTACCTGTTATTTTCGGCAGCCCAGTTTTTGCATTGCCTTTGCTGTCAGGAAACAAAATTCGTTTTTCTTCAAAATCACAATTTTCAGTCGCATTTGTACACCCTACTGATGGTCCCCTACGAGTTTCATCGCTAAGAATACTGCGTTTTCGCATGCACAAAACGTAAAGCCCACCAGCCACCATTTTCTAAGGTTTTAATTGTCAGATCGCGCATATTTTCCTGGGTAGTCGGGTGTGATCCATCCAAAAACCTCATATCAATTGCAACGCGCTTTTCAAGGATTCTACCATTTGCTTCTATGTCCTTAATATGTTGAAAGCTATTGGATTTTTAGTTAGTAAGGCGAACGCGGATGCCCAAATAGGAATGACAGTTTATTTGCATGTTAACACCTATATTACTATTCAGCTTTGCTTCCAACCATTTCGAATCGCACTTTGTTTTTGAACTACGTAATGTTATACGTCCATGTAAAAATAATTGAGGAAGCTATGAAGCCCACTCAACTTGGCCGATGTTTTTGTTTTTTCCATGGTCGATTTAAAATGTTCATCATGGAACAATTTTAAACAAAATTATGCAATTGTATGTAAAATGAATTAATTGGTGGGTTGTGGTGTTGTTTCAGAAATATGTCTTCTAAAAGGAAGAGTCCACCATCGAAACTGCAAGAGGGGAGCGAAGACAGCGACAAAGTGAATGGTGAGGAGGAGAAAGGAGCCGGTAACATGTTCTACAAGTTGAGCTCAGGGAGCTCGGGGAGCAGCGAGCTGGAGCTGGAGCTGCCGGCACCTGACGACGAGCTCCTGTCGCCCCCCAACAAGAAGCGTCTGCTGGAGAACGGCGAAGAGCAGGCCTTCAGGGGGAAGATGCACCTCCCGTACCAGAACCTCGTGGCACCGCCGGCACAATTCGAGCGCCCCGATTCCCCTGACAAGGGCGTCCACCACCTTAACAACAACAACACGACCGTCAACCACAACAACAACCTGACGACCGGGAAAAGGTCGATGGACGACGTCCTCAAGCGGCTCACCTCCAAGATGAACAACAGCACCATTAAGGAGGAGAGGTCCAAACGGCGCTCCCCAGAGAAAACCAGGTAAATCATATTCACTTTCATTCTGAGTTAATATTATGCGTAATCATCATCACTCAATCAATTACTGGGTGGTAAAGAAATTCGACAGTGATCTGAATCCCCCATTTCCTCCCAATGGATGGAGTGGGCTATACACAGCATCGGGGCCCTCGACTACCGACATTTTCATGCTGTAAGGGTGGCTGCACTGCGGTGTGGTGTTCCAGAGGTAGTCGTGGGTAGCAGATACAATCTGCCGTGCATGTCGGGGTGAAAATGAGACCCTGTTTCATGTGGAGCAGTAGTGTCCAAGAACTCTCAGTTCAATCTCCGTCACGATGCGGTTGCCAAGGAGGTAGCAGGTGTCTGGAAAGTGGAGAGAGACTGTACCATATGCTGAGCGACTAGGGCAAGAAGCCAGATATCGTTGCCATTAAGCCCAATGGGTCTGCCATAATTCTGGGCGTCCAAGGTGTTAGTGGCCGCGTGGACGTAGAGCAGACCTGGAGGGCTAAGAAAAGTGTGGTAAGCGGTGTCTGGGCTGAAAGATGTGGCTGCAACCGTGTCATGCACGCGTAGTGTAGTGCGGGAAAAGTGCCAAGGAGTTAGTAGAGCTGGGCATCTCGCCTGGAGTACTTCGTGGTATCACCGTCTTCCGGGGTTCTTACTTAAACTGGTGCTCCTTCTATAGGGACACTTCCTTCCATCTCCAAATCCCACAGGCCGTCGACTGGTAAACCTAAGTGTCCTCCCCACATTTGCTTTCTTTTTTCTTCTGTATTTATGGCACACCCCCTCCGCCTTTGAAGGAAAATAATTTTTAAAAAACTGTGTGTGTTTATGACAAATATTGGAGGCCCAGCCCCCAACTCTCAAGTGATTTTCATGATCCTCATACCTTTCGATCCCGAATTTAGTGTAGTTGGAAGTTGATTTTGTGAACTGGAGGGAGAATGGTTGGTTATCTTTTCAACCGCTGCTCTAGCGAGAATTCTCAAACGATTCATGTCATCATTTTTATTTATTAATTTTTTTATTTTTTTTTTTTTTTTATTTTTTTTTTTATTTTATTTTTTTTTTTTTTTTTTGTTGGACAAATAAGTCTTGGTTTAGTATCTTAAATCGTTTCAGCTCACTCAATTTTCATCATAGAAGGGGTTGAATGGAGGGAGTAATAGTTATAAATAGTTTTCTTCTCTATTTTTAAGTTTTTTTATCATACCCCCCCCCCCCCTATATAACTATAAACCACCACTACCGTGTCGATTCCTCGACCACTGTTATACCCCACTATCATACCAGCCCACCGAACCTCCACCTCTACCACACGTTTAGTGTGCCAACATTGGGTACCAATGACTATTTATGTTTCTGTCGTCATCATTTACGATGAAAAATAAGTCATAGATAATGCTTATTCGATAACTTTTCGAAATTGAGATTGCTGGGCTAATGACAGTTTACCACTGAGGTAGATAATTGTAGAATTGACAAATTATATCAATAGTTTGATTAATGAACTAACAGTATTGAATTTCCACAGAACAGCTCGCTCAAACATCTAGGAAAGCCTAGCTATTAAGAAAGGTCTCAAATGAGAGAGAATGAGAGTAGAAACTTTGTATTCTAACGCACTCTTCTCTCTGGGTTGAGTCTTTAAGGAACCATCCTAGAACAAGATCTTCGTTGTTCCCCAACTAATTTTGAGTCAAAAGATTCTTAAATTAGCGATTTACTCCCTTAAGTAAGTATGCGAATCACTGTCCAACCCTTCTCGGCGCTTATGTGCAGCATAAGGCCTTAGGAATATTCATTGATCAGTGAACATTTAAAACGGTCAAAATTTGGTTCAGATCCGTCTTGAGTAGAATGGGATATATTACGGATTGTCATAAAATTGAAAAGAGGGCCTTAGCCTCTTCCATTTCAACGACTCTACAATGAACATTAGAAATAACGTTTTATTGATGAAATAAAACGAATTACCGGCGTTTGGACCATCCTCTTCGAAAAGAACGGAAAATACGTCAGAACAATCGCGTTTGGCGGCTCTAAAGTGGAACACAATTGGATAAAACCTTTTCCCCTTTCACTAATGGGGTGGAATTATTTATTTACAACCCGAGGGGGAAAAAAAGGCAGAAACAAAAAAAACACAAGGGGAGAAGGAGTTAGGAGGAAGGCTAGGGCCCTTTTCCTTTCCTTGTTCCTTGAAGAAAACCCCTGTTTTTATTGGAATTGGATCAGTCGGGTGGTGGCGGGCACTTTCGGCGGGGCGGGGAAGGAGGACAATGAATAAATTATTTGCGTTGTGCTAGTGGGAAGGGCAGTTGATGCGGTGGCCACTGGGGGCGACTCGCTTCTGAGGTGACTCATTCTTTGGTATCTCATTGGTGCTGGCACGACCCTGTTACGACCCTCATGGTCATCCATCGCGGTATCATTAGAGGAAAGCCTGCCCGTGTCAGGTCAGTTCTTACTGCCGCTAGGAGTAGAGCATCAACTTGGTACTTCCTCACTAGAGCAGCGTCAATTTCCGTAAGATGAAAATTGAGTAGGACTAGACCGAAATTGGAGCAAAACGCCCGAAATCTCACTTTTCTGTCTCTTCCCATCCCAGAAATTTGGATTTTTAACGTTGCCCCCACCCACCAAACAAAACTACGTTTTGTGCTTTAAAAACCTCCATTTCTCTGCTGGAAAACTTTTTTTCTTCAACTGTTTTCCTGATTTGCGTGATCACCTTATCAGACAACCCAATGCCTTTCAAATCGAAGTTCAACCACCGATCAACGGTACTTCAACAGTGGTTTATGTTGATTCAATTCCGTGAGACCGAAACATTTTCCAAAGCGAATCTACCGTTCACGTTGATCTAGGTTTTTTTAGAAGACGGCCTTAGTATCGAGTCAGGAGTTTTCTACATTATTCAAAAAAAGTTGGATCGGTACATTTTATCGATTTGATTTAATGATTAGATTTGCTAATAAGTTGTTTGAAAGATATAATAATTTCGTATAATGAGTTCTGTTCTGCTGCCTCACCCAAGAAATGGTCTATTTCGGCTCTTTAGCCCTTGGCAGCTGAACGGAACAATTTTCTGCCTAGGGAAAACTATTGTTTCTCGACTCTTTTTTTCTCTTCCTCCTTTAACTCGTGGCGTGAGTTAGCGTGGGGGAGGGGGGGGGGGGTCCCCACTCTCAACACTCCAAAGTGATAGATGAGGTTGGTGGCGAGACCTTCACACCGGCCTGTTCTAAGTGGCCATTGTGGGAGCAATTTAGATCATTTGGCAGTGAACACAGGCCAGGCCGCAGGTCCTGATAGGCCCTTGTCCGACCGCCCGAACAAATGTATTGTAGTCGGAGCCACCAGGAGATGAAGTCGCGATAGCCAACTCCCGCGGCCAACTCACCGATTGTTCATCTGACTGGATCAGAATCCCTTTTTGTTCTACCGCCCGAGCTCTCAAAATGTTTTCTTTTCTTTGTTCTTGGGTGCTCCCGTTCCTTCTCCGCCGTTTCGTTTTTCATTTACGCGCTTTACGTCGTTTTCTAACAACCCAAGGAGTGTTCCTCGCTGTGACTGGGATCGACGATGTCATTCCAATTTATACATTCGCAAGAAAAATTCAATTGCATACAAAACCGCTGCAAGTTATTACAGTGTTCGATAGCCCTCGTTCGTGGACCTCCGGAGCGTGCGGAAACGCTGCCAATTTTAACAAATGGGTTTACTATTTTTACCGTTCATTGTTAAGTTTTTGAGGTAGTTTTAGGAACAAAATTTGCAATTATTTGCCAACGTCAGCAGAACTCCCCAAAAACAAGTTTTTTGACACTTTTTGGCACATAACATCTACGACGGATGACTACAAGTTAGGACCCCAAATTGAGTCCATGTGAGAAAGAGCAGATTTTTTACATCAAATCTAAGACCTGTTATGGCATCGAAAGCGTACGGCTGACTTTGCAGATTTCGAAACTACACATCTTGAAACGTGAAGTGACTAAGTTTAAGGGGCGGCTAGAAACATTTTTTGCTATACGATTGCAAGGATCTGCAAATAATGGACGAAAACGAGAAAATCATTGTTTATCAACTTTCTGTCCGTTTAAATTGGGAAATTCTGTCTGAAAGCTTTGTTTTTCACTGGCTCCGTAGAGTGGCGTTTCTCTAATGCAATGCCTTAGCTCAAGGGTCCTCCATATTTATCCAGTCAAAACTATTTTCATCCAGATTAAATTAGTTTTAATCCGCTACAGAAAACAGTCTTAGAATAATCAACGTTTTAATTCTTGGCGCTCGAACATGAGTTTCAAATAATAATACAGTGGATCGTCACCACGTATGGTAGTGTTGAACCTATCGATTTTGGAAGTCCAAGGTTGGCTAATCTGAATCTTGATACTATTACAAAAGGCTGATTTTGGTTTTCCCAACTGGTATCTTTATATAACTAGTATCCTATTATAATAATGCGGTTTTCGTTGACTTGACTGTTGAGATCCGTTCCAACAGCAGAGAAAACAAAACTGTAACTTCAAACGTTTGCCATGGTAATCTACGGACTATTCTTAAAGTAGCATGGGGTTTTTAGAAATCCGTAGACAATGTTCTTTTGGGGGTTGAGTTTTGCATTATAGATGGATAACGTTCCCTTAGTGGTATAAACCACTAACGATTTTGGGTTGCGGTTAGGGTAGGGGTTTCAAAAGACGCGGTGAATTGGGAATGTCTAAGTGTTGGAGTTCGGTGGTACTGCAAATTGAAGGCCCTTTACCTAGTCATTGCGGATGAGAACGCCATTGAGGATGTTTCTGGAGCCAATCACAACACAACCGTCCGTTGAACGTCGGTCAATAGCGCTTACGCAAGAGCTCCATGGATCTGAATGTTGGAATTTCGACAATTGTGCGCTGAGATTTCTTACGTATCTGTTTCGGCTATGTACCGGATGTGCGGGTGAAAAGGTTCCACGTAATAGCAACAAAAGAAACGGCAGACAATCGGTGTCAGACATCGAGCGAGCAGACGAAACAATAGAGAGGGGCGCAGATAACCAACCCCTCCCCACCAAATCATCGCCCGGCGGGACGAAGAGTGTTTTTTGTCAGTTTGAAATTCTTCATTCTCAATAAACAGAGTCACAACTCACTCACCGGAGATAACGTAATTCATTACTCACTATCCGACTATCAGCGACCTTGTGACCTCTTTCGAAATCTCATCAGCTATTGTCTCGTTAAGCGATCGAAATAGAAGCGGTTCTCATGATATGTTTGAACTCTAAGTAACCAAGAGAATAGTTCAGGATATGTTAAAAGATGAACATTAAAAACTAAAACAGTACCAAAATCAAGTAAAAACTCAAATTATTACAAACGGTTATAGCGTTGTCAAAACAGCACACATGTTTTCCATTCAACAAACGAGTCCAGCTAAACCGGAAAACCTAGGAAATTACCTTGGTTATTTGACTTTAAAATTTTTGATTTTGACTTGGGAAATGTGGATTTAGTTTGAGAAATGATGAATTTGATCTCGGGAAAAGTTAAGTTTCACTTGGATCATACAGTTGAATTCGAGTCAGCGAATGTTGAGCTTAAGTTGAGAAAAATTCATTTGACTCGGTAATTGCAGTGATGAATTGCAGGGCTATATATAGATAAGTTTTCCCACAGTTGCATATCTTTTTTCACCTTTCTTAACCTCATTCGTGGGTATTCTCACATACAGGGTGTCCCAGGAGTTATGCACAATCCGACTCCTACGGGTTCTGCAACTCATTTCCGAACAGAAATGCCTCATAGCAATTTTTTCAAATTTGATGACACCTTTAGAAAAGGCGTTAAATTTTTTATCTATTTGATGCCAGCTATGCGCGATTTAAGATTTTGTTCTTGAAATCGAAGAGCCGAGAGACGGCTACTGATTGTGTTTTTGGTTTTTAAATATATTTACGATTGATTGCGATGAGTTGCGAAAAAACGTGCAATATACGTAACGTTTTGCTGATCTATGGACCCATATCAAACCAGGTTTCCGTATCATTATCCAACTCTTTGTGTTAATTTACGTCTTGCTTTGCTTTATCTTTTTGCTGTATTTCAAACCAGGTTTCCGTATCATTACCAAGGTTTTCCCCTTCAGCGAGGTATTGCATATTCCCATTCATCATGGTGCGTACTACATAGCTGGTGGTAATAACCAAAACCTTAGTGACAAAAAACCAGTAGTAGATTTAAAAAAAAAAAAAAACAGATAGTTTACTAGATAAAGAAGGATCAGTGACATAAACAATATTATCTACCAATATTTTTTCCTTCAAAAATCATGTCAACATACTTTATTGTGGTATAGCTTCTCACCTGAAAGCAAATCATCGCAATCAATCGTAAATGAACACAAACAATAGGTGTCTCTCGGATCTTCGATTTTCCTGACTTTGGCTGGACAGCTTGGAAATGCCGTAGACGCTGATCACAAACGAAAGTTTTCATTCATTAAATTCATTTTCATTTTTAATTTTTTAATTCTTATTTTTTGGTTTATATCTTAACAATCTTGTTTAAACTCTAACGCTTTGTATGAACTCGATTTAAACCCCAATATCTCACCATTGTCCAGCAACTGGATAACATGTTCGAGTCAATAAACATTTTACTAACACTGAATTTGGTCAGAAACAACAAATTATCAACATTGCAACACCCAATGGTACGGCCAAATCACATTGGGGTCGATAAGACACGGCGCACAAAGCAACCCCTCCTTCAAGACCGGGAGGTCGTGCGGGTCATTGCATATCCTCGCCCCTGACCAAGCCATTGCCTCCCCCGTAGCTTCCCCAATTTTCAATCATAAGGTCTTTTTTAGTGATACAGGGCGTGCCAGGACTTATGCACAATTCGACTTCTACGTGTTCTACAACTCATTTCCGACTGCGATGAGTTGCATTCATCTTCGAGACTTTTGGAAAAACCTCCATTTTAACAGAAAACACATGTTTTTCCGCAGTTAAATACCATTTCCTTAACTAATAATGTTTTTTAAAACCAAAACGACTACACCGTTGGAAAGCTGACATTTTGGCGCGTGTTTTACCAGACCTGCACAGTTCTGCGTCAAGCATTAATGGGGTTTCTAGGCGAGATGAAAAACAGGCGATTTCAAGATTTTGACAAAACTGCCATTTCGCGCAGCAATCGCACACGTCTTCAATGCAACTAAAAAAAAGTTTTCTGGCATCAGACAGATAGAAAATTTAACGCTCTTTCTAAAGGTGTCATCAAATTTGAGCTATCTCCAAAATTGAGGGGGTTATACCAGTTTTAATGACATAAGATCGAAAACACGAAAAAAATCTTAAATCGCGAATAGCTCGAAAACGAGGCCTCTGGCAAAAAAAATGCTAAAAGGCATGTCTGTTCGGAAATGAGTTGTAGAACACGCAGGAGTCGGATTGTGCATACCTAACTCCTGGAACACCCTGTATTTTTCCGATGAACAATGAAATAGCTACAGCTACCTCAGCTGGTCTACAAAAATGTGCCGTTTTTCCGTCATACTTATGATTCTAAGAACTAGATTTTTAAGGATTCTATAGAACCACCAACATAACGAATTCTATCCTCTGTTTCCTTTGCCTTTTAGCAAACTGCAAATCCCATATTGACCGTACATAGTAGACTAGTTAAGGCGACCGTACCTATTAACTTGAACATAAAACGCATAATTTACATAATAAACAAAAAAAATGAATCATATAATAACCACAATGTGGTTGGGAAGGATATTGACATCCAACTTGATTCATATCAGTTTGTGGGAAAATGTTTCAAAAAATTCTTCTTCAGATAAATGGCCTATGTAAACTTCGGACCTTGTCGTCTACATTTTATCGCTAGCCGCTTTACACGTTTCACAAAGGGAAATATGCTTTTTCATGAATGGATAAGATCGGACACAATACTTTTAAACTACGATACTGTTAAAAATATTAAACCGGTGGAAAGCGGGTTTGTAGTATGACAAACAAGGTTTCGGTAACAGAAAATACCGTGTTTCCAGGCAATGTCAAGATCACCCCCGGCGGCTGTCACTTCTACACATGTGTATGCGACACATTCCGACATAATAAAAATAGCAGTCAAAAGAAATTTAACAATCTCATAATACTTTTCCATTTTCCACGTGGATGGAACATACGGAATGCGTTAACAAACAGCTCTGATCTCACTAGATACGTTGCCTGGATACTAAATGCTGGTAATGCCGAGCACGTGCTGAAACCGTCTATTATGCAGATTTATTTATACAATCAATAGCTATACAAATCCGGTACGAGCCCATAAGTTGTTGATCACGATCATATAATCAGTACTTTTGTAAAGGAATAAGGAAGGATGAACGGGAGTTCAATGGAAACTGTGGGAAGGTGAACGTAATTTCTCTGGCATGTACAGCAACCGGATTTAATAACCATGAAATAGGATACGCTTTGCGTGAGGATCAGCAGCTCATACCGTAAATCAGACACATGATTCGATTTCATCGATATGAGTATGAATCTCTATATAGGTGAGCTAACAGGTCCCTACCGACAAAGTTATCGCTACCAGGGATGGATTCTTTGATGTAGTTTCCCTGTAACGATGAATCCACGAGACATGAGAGATGAAAAAAAGCGAGGCGTGTCAACTACATTGGTAGCTTATTCTCACGTCTCTCTACTACTCGAAAGCCCTTCGATTGATGAAATCGACATGCGGAGTTCAAATGCCGGGGTTTCATTGGAAGTCATTGAAATATTCTAGGTAGTAATCTCTTGATATTTGAAAGATGGGATGCTGCCTTCTTTCGTAAAGGGGTGGCAGGCCCTAAGCAACTCCCAATTTAGGCTTATCTGTAGCTGCCTAATTATGGACCTTCACTGTTGAATCCTGCTGGCTTACGTGTTCGCTCATAAGATTGGATGTTACCACCAATTCACTCCTAAAGAACCACAAGAACTGCACAAATTGCAACTCGTTTGGCATGGGCCCGTGATCAGAACGAAACGGTGAAACGTATTCATTATAGTTATCGTTGATCAACGTAAATTAAGCAAACGATATGAATTGAAAAATCCCCTCGTGAAATTTGTGCAATTGAAGCTGTAGAGTAGTGATTTACCGGGGATTTCCTTTGAAAACCTATTGCTCATAAAAGGGATGTTTCTATGTCCAGTTATTAAGTGATCACATTTACACATACTTTTGATAACTAGTCCAAATACGCAATTGTACAAAGAAGAAAGCTCGAAAATCGGCTGAGGATTCTAGTGTGTATGACCAAGTAAGAAGAAGAGGAAAAGTTGTCTTGCACATTCACGTAGTGAGGTCATTCATTTCTCCATATTCACAGCACCAATTTGGAAAAACGCCAAAACACTACCAGAATTCACGTTTCCCCATTGATCGTCAATAAAGGAACAATATTTTGGTGTTGTTCTGGATTGATATTGCGAATATCAGCAAATCATTGATTGATCCAGGAGTTAAACCGATCGGTTAAGTTAGTTTAGGACGATTGAATTAGCATCCACGTTCATTGTAGAGGGTGTCCACTATGAAAGGGTTTAAATACGTTGGATTTCTCATCTCCACTCTGGGACAAAGCCAAGTCGCCTTCTACGAGTGGTGTCCATTGCGGTTTAGAGGTGTTTCTATGTTTCTATGCAGAAACAAACTGACCTCTTAGAGGTCACCCCATTAATCCCATCACCTTGAATGTGATAGCAGCCTCTATTCATATTTCTACAGGTCATAACGACTTCCTTTCTTTTACAAAACACAAACATCCCAAATCTTTGAGTCATTACAATCTGCAAATGTATTGGCGTTGCATGCTTTATATTTGGGAATGAGGTAAATATGCGATTTTTCCATATTTGTTCGTATTGCAAACCGGAGTTTCAATAAAGCTATTGATAAAAGCTGGTATTTCACGGTTTCGAAAAAGATTGAACTGGAGAAGCTTCAATTTTCTACCATATTGATACACGCCATTTCTCCTCAATACGTTATTGACCTGTGAATTGTCACATCATTTATGTACTTTTCATTTTCACCAATATTAATTTGTGAATCCTCATCATACTTTATGCCTATAGAACGAATAAATTCCCGTAGTTCTCATTCTGTTGTTCACTTCTTTGTTTCTCCCGGCTGATGGAAAGAGAATTGTCTCGGGAATCGCCATAACTATTGTCCATTGTCCTAGAAAATATTAACCCATATCCGGGGAGTTCGCCCCGACGAAACTTGGCAGGGGCCCTCAGTGTCCTGTTCAGATCATCTGCTAAAATAAATGGCTTCCGCTCAAGAGGAGAAAAAAAACTTCATATTCCTCTGTCTCTCTGAAAAGAAATAGTTCGCCCATCTTCCCACTCTATTTATGTGAGTTGTTTGAGATATCATACGCACTGAAAAATAAAATCGGAAAAAATGAAATAAACTTATTCACGATCCCGTCGGATTTGCGATGCGTAACTGCACATGGAACAAGAGCCCGATTTATTTTAAACTAACGCTGCCGCTCTAATTACCTATTCATAAGAAAGAAGTGGAATACTTTTTGCTATTAATTACGAGAAATTATAACCGTGGAAGAATCAAAAGGCCAGTTTCACCTACAATCCCAAGCCGTGTTAAAGTAATCATTGTTTTACGAAAACCAGAGATTTGAACTATGATTCAAAACAAACCGGTTTCTCCACTTAATCTATGGTTACACCGTTTTTTTTTCCCCCATGAAACTTCGATTTGAAGTTTGACCGTTAATTTAGACGAAAATTAAAACGTCAAATCAATCGTGTCAATTTTCACTCTATTCCCGATTTTGTTCGATTACTGCCTGCTTTACTTTACTGCTTCACTTGCTTTCCTCGCTGATTTCTGTTTTTTTTTTTTTTTTTTTTTTTTTTTTTTTTTCAATGCTGTTGTTTATGTTCATAGTTCGTCTGTTAATATGTTTTTGTTATACTGTGATATACCTACGTATATTTTTATCGTGCATCGCCTAGTCATGGACGGGGAAGCGAGGGCTTCGCTTGAACGAAGACGTAGATCGAATTGTGAAAAAGGAATACTACATCGTCTTTTCAAATCAATAACTCAAATCTTCTCTTAGCACGAATTGGCCAAAATAACCGATAACGCGAAAAGCCATTTAGATAGGAACATACCAATACAACATGAATTTAAAGATAACAAGATCACAAAATAGAAGAAATAGCATAATGAACATAATTCAACAAAAGGAAATTTCGGAAATCAAACCAAGATGGCGAAAAGAACTAGTATCAATCGTTGTTTAGGGCGGTAAAGAACCAAGAAAAATTGGTTGGTTAGTTATGGTCGTCGATTCGGAGCGCTTGATCGTTGATGTTTGTTACTGATGATGGCTTAACCGTCGAAATCGATTTAACTGTGCAACTCTTTACTTTCGTGGGAATATAGACAACGTTCTATCTTACTCCGTTTTTATTGAAATGGGTTTCCACAGCTTCGTCGCGAGTGACTTAGTCCGTATGAGGGTCGGAAGGTGGTCGTGAGGAACGCCAAGTTAAAACAAAAGGGCGCCATTCATTTTCTCCCCGTGAAAAGACCCAACTTGTTATAAAGGTCTGCTGGAACAGTGGGAGAGGAGCTTGAAGGTAACGTGGAACGGGGGCCTGTCCTTTGTCGCTTCATCATTATTTAAGTTGAGGACTACCTCCCCACCACCTCACCACCAACTTTATTGCTGACCTGGGATGACGACGAGGGGAAGGGAAGCTTCTCTGTTTACCAACTTATCAAGGGCTTCGCAATGTGTTTTCCCCCCGGCACTCTCAACTTTTTCGCCCCCCTCGTCACTGGGAGTCGGTAACAAAATAGTTTGTCGGACTTTTGTTGGGTAGGCACTCGACGAGGACAATGCGGCATACGAAGAGATTTTCGAAGAGAAAGTCTATTGTGGGTGGCTGCTTGGTGATGGAGGGGGGGGGGGACGTGGAGAAGAAAGCTATTGAGCCCGACCTACCGCACGTCCCCTCGATTAATGTGATGGATTCCCCGTCATGATTTCAATGGCTCAAGTGGGGTTTCAAGTATTCCCCGGAATCAAGTACGTAATTCACTGTTGCACAATACCGCGTGTCAAATTTTGTTGTGAATTCAATTCTACAACTAATGATCCCCTGATATAAGTTTTCTCTATTTCACATTGATATGCATTTTTAGAACCTCCCTTTGAAGCAAGGATTCGTGAGCCCATTAGAATTGACCCGGAGGGATGTGGGACAACCAAAACATGAGAAAAAAGATTACTACATACAAATCTAAGACCGTAACCGTGAAAAAAAACTGTAAGGGTTTGTCTGTATGTTCGACGAATTTCGTCAACGCTGTAATAGCCAATCCAGTCGATAGACGCTCAAAAGACAATTTTCGACCAACATATTTCAGTACTTTCAATTTTCATCAAGAAAGGGGTGGTGAATGGAGGGGGGAGTAATAGTGATAAATCGTTATAACGTCACTATTTTTATCTGATTTTTTTGTCTACCCCAATTTCAGTGTAGATTTTCTACAATCCTCGATATTGTTGAGTTTCCGTTTCAATTTCATTCCAAAAGGAGGTGAATAGAAGGGGTAATTCCGTTTTTCGTTTCTCTAATCAAGGATTATAAAAGAGCCAAAATCGGATTATGTATAAGCGTGATCTTGAAAAACCGGAGTCGAGAACTTCCCTGCACGATTGAAATATGTTCTCAGGTAGTAGATAAATGAGTGTTTATTTTTGCTTGAAGGCCTCATAATGCCGTAGAAAACGGCAAGGTGTGTGTAGAAACGGTTCTGTGTACGTAGACATTAATCCACCAGGACCATACAATGTGATTATCAAGAGAATTTCGTGATCGGCACTATAGAACTATTTCGGTAATTGTGAGATTGAATTCCACTACAAACATCGTCGTTCCCTTCGACATACGAATACGGACAAGGAATTCAACAATAAAAGTGTTAATGTTACCTCAACGAGGTCGAACAGTGTATGGCATTCTTGAAGGGATTAAACAATTTCCTCATCCGAAAACTCCGAATTGATGCAATCAACGTCGTTGAACATTTTTCTTCACACAGAGTTATTAAGGACCTACTATGGAGTAGGGAAAATTGCATTCGAAATGGCGGTACCAACCAAATAAAGTCTTCACCTGGGATCAGAGAGGATCAGACAAATTTACCGAGTAGATAGCGCTATCTGGCAGCCAAGGAAATGTTATCCAGACTTTACCTTGGCTTTATTCGTGCTAGGCAAATGGCTACTAATGTGATGGATTCCACCTTACTGGGTTGTGAAATATACCGCGTCAATTGTGTCGTGAATTCGATTTTAAAAGTAATGATCCACTGATGTAACTCTTCTCTGATCTACCTATGTTCTACATTTTTTCTGGAAGCGTTTTGTGTTACACTGCAATGCTTCGATAGTTCCACAGTTTTTTCGGTGGCTGTGTTTTTTAATTTTGCTTCCGAGTCTACTAAAGTAGCGGAAGCATTGTTTTCACTTTCGGAATGTGAAAATTTTTTTGTCTCCAAAATCAAAAATTCCACTCGCATTTTGCGTTTTAGACCTTTCTGAACAATTTTGGTTCCGTGTCTGTCTGTGTGTCTGTGTGTCTGTGTGTCTGTGTGTCTGTCTGTCTGTCTGTCTGTCTGTCTGTCAGCAAATCCTTGTTACGGGCAAAACTACACGAAGTTATTGTCCGATTTTGATGAAATTTTCAGGGATTGTGCGGGTTGGGGTGTAGATGGTCCCCTATAGGTTTCATGACCCCCGGATCAATAGTAGCCTCTGCGCATGCGCAAACGTGAAATCCTTGTTACGCTCATAACTCCAGGAGTTCTTGACCAATTTCGATGAAATTTTCAGGGATTGTTTGGTTTGATGTGTAGATGGTCATCTATGAGTTTTATGATCTCCGGATTAATAATAGCTTCTGCGCATGCGCAAACGTGAAACCCTTGTTACGCGCATAACTCCGAGAGTTCTCGACCAATTTTGATGAAATTTTCAGGGATTGTGCGGGTTGGGGTGTAGATGGTCCCCTATAGGTTTCATGACCCCCGGATCAATGGTAGCCTCTGCGCATGCGCAAACGTGAAATCTTTGTTACGCGCATAACTGCGGGAGTTCTCGACCAATTTCGATGACATTTTCAGGGATTGTGCGGGTTAGGGGTCCTCTATAGGTTGCATGACCTCCGGATCAATGGTAGCCTCTGCGCATGCGCAAACGTGAAATCTTTGTTACGCGCATAACTCCGGGAGTTCTTGACCAATCTCGATGAAATTTTCAGGGATTGTGCGGGTTAGGGTATAGATGGTCCCCTATGAGTTTCATGACCCCCGGATCAATAGCAGCCTCTGCGCATGCGCAAACGTGAAATAATTGCCACAAGCATAACACCGGGAGTTCTTGACCGATTTCGATGAAATTTTCAGGGATTGTTCGGACTTATTAGGTATACTTTATAGTTTGTTCAATAGTTGAACATGCCTACCTTTATTGCTTCCGAGTCTACTAAAGTAGCGGAAGCATTGTTTTCACTTTCGGAATGTGAAAATTTTTTTGTCTCCAAAATCAAAAATTCCACTCGCATTTTGCGTTTTAGACCTTTCTGAACAATTTTGGTTCCGTGTCTGTCTGTGTGTCTGTGTGTCTGTCTGTCTGTCTGTCTGTCTGTCAGCAAATCCTTGTTACGGGCAAAACTACACGAAGTTATTGTCCGATTTTGATGAAATTTTCAGGGATTGTGCGGGTTGGGGTGTAGATGGTCCCCTATAGGTTTCATGACCCCCGGATCAATAGTAGCCTCTGCGCATGCGCAAACGTGAAATCCTTGTTACGCTCATAACTCCAGGAGTTCTTGACCAATTTCGATGAAATTTTCAGGGATTGTTTGGTTTGATGTGTAGATGGTCCCCTATGAGTTTTATGATCTCCGGATTAATAATAGCCTCTGCGCATGCGCAAACGTGAAACCCTTGTTACGCGCATAACTCCGAGAGTTCTCGACCAATTTTGATGAAATTTTCAGGGATTGTGCGGGTTGGGGTGTAGATGGTCCCCTATAGGTTTCATGACCCCCGGATCAATGGTAGCCTCTGCGCATGCGCAAACGTGAAATCTTTGTTACGCGCATAACTGCGGGAGTTCTCGACCAATTTCGATGACATTTTCAGGGATTGTGCGGGTTAGGGGTCCCCTATAGGCTTCATGACCTCCGGATCAATGGTAGCCTCTGCGCATGCGCAAACGTGAAATCTTTGTTACGCGCATAACTCCGGGAGTTCTTGACCAATCTCGATGAAATTTTCAGGGATTGTGCGGGTTAGGGTATAGATGGTCCCCTATGAGTTTCATGACCCCCGGATCAATAGCAGCCTCTGCGCATGCGCAAACGTGAAATAATTGCCACAAGCATAACACCGGGAGTTCTTGACCGATTTCGATGAAATTTTCAGGGATTGTTCGGACTTATTAGGTATACTTTATAGTTTGTTCAATAGTTGAACATGCCTACCTTTATTGCTTCCGAGTCTACTAAAGTAGCGGAAGCATTGTTTTCACTTTCGGAATGTGAAAATTTTTTTGTCTCCAAAATCAAAAATTCCACTCGCATTTTGCGTTTTAGACCTTTCTGAACAATTTTGGTTCCGTGTCTGTCTGTGTGTCTGTGTGTCTGTGTGTCTGTCTGTCTGTCTGTCTGTCTGTCAGCAAATCCTTGTTACGGGCAAAACTACACGAAGTTATTGTCCGATTTTGATGAAATTTTCAGGGATTGTGCGGGTTGGGGTGTAGATGGTCCCCTATAGGTTTCATGACCCCCGGATCAATGGTAGCCTCTGCGCATGCGCAAACGTTAAATCTTTGTTACGCGCATAACTGCGGGAGTTCTCGACCAATTTCGATGACATTTTCAGGGATTGTGCGGGTTAGGGGGTCCCCTATAGGCTTCATGACCCCCGGATCAATGGTAGCCTCTGCGCATGCGCAAACGTGAAATCTTTGTTACGCGCATAACTCCGGGAGTTCTTGACCAATCTCGATGAAATTTTCAGGGATTGTGCGGGTTAGGGTATAGATGGTCCCCTATGAGTTTCATGACCCCCGGATCAATAGCAGCCTCTGCGCATGCGCAAACGTGAAATAATTGCCACAAGCATAACACCGGAGTTCTTGACCGATTTCGATGAAATTTTCAGGGATTGTTCGGACTTATTAGGTATACTTTATAGTTTGTTCAATAGTTGAACATGTCTACCTTTATTGCTTCCGAGTCTACTAAAATTGCGAAAGCATTGTTTTCACTTTCGGAATGTGAAAATTTTTTTTGTCTCCAAAATCAAAAATTCCACTCGCATTTTGCGTTTTAGACCTTTCAAAACAATTTTGGTTCCGTGTCTGTCTGTGTGTCTGTGTGTCTGTCTGTCTGTCTGTCTGTCTGTCAGCAAATCCTTGTTACGGGCAAAACTACACGAAGTTATTGTCCGATTTTGATGAAATTTTCAGGGATTGTGCGGGTTGGGGTGTAGATGGTCCCCTATAGGTTTCATGACCCCCGGATCAATAGTAGCCTCTGCGCATGCGCAAACGTGAAATCCTTGTTACGCTCATAACTCTAGGAGTTCTTGACCAATTTCGATGAAATTTTCAGGGATTGTTTGGTTTGATGTGTAGATGGTCCCCTATGAGTTTTATGATCTCCGGATTAATAATAGCTTCTGCGCATGCGCAAACGTGAAACCCTTGTTACGCGCATAACTCTGAGAGTTCTCGACCAATTTTGATGAAATTTTCAGGGATTGTGCGGGTTGGGGTGGAGATGGTCCCCTATAAGTTTCATGACCCCGGATTAATGGTAGCCTCTGCGCATGCGCAAACGTTAAATCTTTGTTACGCGCATAACTGCGGGAGTTCTCGACCAATTTCGATGACATTTTCAGGGATTGTGCGGGTTAGGGGTCCCCTATAGGCTTCATGACCCCCGGATCAATGGTAGCCTCTGCGCATGCGCAAACGTGAAATCTTTGTTACGCGCATAACTCCGGGAGTTCTTGACCAATCTCGATGAAATTTTCAGGGATTGTGCGGGTTAGGGTATAGATGGTCCCCTATGAGTTTCATGACCCCCGGATCAATAGCAGCCTCTGCGCATGCGCAAACGTGAAATAATTGCCACAAGCATAACACCGGGAGTTATTGACCGATTTCGATGAAATTTTCAGGGATTGTTCGGACTTATTAGGTATACTTTATAGTTTGTTCAATAGTTGAACATGCCTACCTTTATTTTCTCAAGTTACGCTCCTGCATAACAATAAATTTACCCTAATTCAACATTTACTTCGCCTAATTGAACGAAGTTCTTTAGTCAATAATAATTTTCAATGATCTATACAGTCATGTTATAGATACGAGGAAGCTATGTGCCACACCCACTTGGCAGAGGTTTTTTATTTAAGTCACCGTTTTCTCTTTTCTCACGAAATTGACCATTTACGAAGTTAGCTGCACAAGTAGACGGTAATGAACAGAGAATCAAATCAAGATAATCGATTTACAATTATCACCTGGATAGCGCTGAAATAACTTATGGAAAAGCCACATTTCTTCGGAATTTTCCTTTCCCATTTCTCCGGTTATCATTTGCTGGGATATCTTTCAGGTAGAACTCAGGCAACAATCTAGGAACAACTAGACTGTATTTGTGATACAAATTAAGAAAGAATCAAGAGGATCGATCTTGAATTATAGCTTAAGTATTGAAAACTATTCTATCAAACTATAATTACTTTACTGTCACTGTTTAATATTGACCTATTCACTAATGACATGCGTTTTGGTATCGTTAACACAAAAATATGATTGTTTCACTTTTTCTTCGGTCACTTCCATGGTCGATGTATTTTTTTCCATTTTACATGCATTGGGCAGACTTGGCTCTGCTATTATAAATACCAAAATCAATGTTTCAACTCACATTTTATGTTTTAGACCATTCTGAACCACTGTCGTATCGTGTCAGTCGTGTGTCCATAGACCGTTGTAACACTCTTAATTTTTACCGTTATCCTCTATCTTTAATGATTCAAGGAATGTGCGGGTTAGGGAGTGGAATGGTTCCCTATGAAATTCATAGCTCAAAAATATATATTTTACTCTGCGCATACGCGATCTTATGATCCACTTTGCACAATTCTCTCAGGTAGCCTAATAGCTCTCAAATGTTGAGGATATTCAGGGAAGAACAGTATAATAATCTCGCGTAACATAACAATTAAACACGGTGGTGCATTCGCTGTAGTGTCAGCGCGACCGCAATACATGTCGACTCACCAATCTGAAGGCGTTGAAATCTTCAGGAACATGTGCCGCTGCAGTTTTGTACCTTGAACCGTTGTAAAAAGATTTTTTTAAATCGTTCTTAAATTTTTTCAAACCGTTTGTAACAAAAATGTAAAAGAAATACTGTATGCACAAAATGTAACAAGAAAGGATGCAAATTGAAGATGAACATGAACTTGAAAATGTCAGCCAACAGACGCTTCAGGGTGTAGAAGGAGGTACTAAACATGTCACAGTCACCTGACGTGAAAGCATTGACTTCACGTGGCAAATGACACAACGGTCGATTTAGAAGGAAGTTGTAGGCCGCGAAAGGCACCTAGAACAAGAGAATTATTTAACTAAGTATTTCAATTTTTAAGCTCATAATGTTCTTAAATTCTACTAAGATGTGACAAATTGTAGGTAATGCGAAAATTTTCTCATCTGGTAGTGGTGCGAGACTGGAAAGTTTATTAATTTATTTATGAATTCATTTTTAATTTTTATGTTTATTAGGAGGCTAGTTCTATTGAAAACCCTCGAAAAACTAAGTAAAGCTTCGGACCCGTTTTGCAGATAATGAGGAAGTATGTTAGGATGGTAATACTCATTTACCAGCGGTGATGGGGGCAGGTTGCGGCCGGGGAGTGCGGTCGTGGACATACCTATCGGTTTTATTTTAGCTCCTCTGACTCAGGGTCTCGTTGGTTTTTGTCGACTTCTATCGTTAAACGATGTATTCGCTGAATACCGTTGAGATGCGTCGGGAGAAATAGGGAAGGCGGTCATTGTGAGCTGCCAGCTCTGGAATCCGCTTGTGTCAGATAATCCTCAGTAGAACTGAAGCCCTTAGATGGAAAAAATTTCTAGAGTCTTGCCGCTACGAATAAATCATCGAAAAGTCACCTCATACGAATTGCCTGAGAAGCCAATGTTCCTGCATCAATTGATCCAGAAATAGATATTTCGCTTCCGAGTCTATCTGTAGGTAGCAGTCATTGTTTTCAGTTTCATGGTGAGGAACAGACCATCTGGGACAACTGTCGTTTCGTGTCGTATGCGTGAGTTCGGAAATCTTTATGACAAGCTGTTTTTTCAGTACAGTAGAGAGTGTTTTCATACGGGTTTGACGGTATAATCAGGGATTGTGCGGTTTAGGTTGTAGATGGTCTCCTATAAGTGTCAATGCTCATGAATCAATCCTCACTCTGCGCTTACACTAACATAAAATCCATCATGCATCAATTATTCACTTCCTAATCGTCCGATCATGCTCAAATTTGGAAAGTAGTTGGGAAAGGACGTCGATTTCTCACCATCTGTCAGTTTTCGTTAAAACTTGGAGGTAATTGGTCAAACTCGGAGTCACGCGTTGGTATACCACGCCTCATTGCGATTGATTGTAGTAACCATTGCGCAGGCGCAAATCTGAAATTGGTAATTATTATTGCTCTGTTTTGCGTTCAATCATTTCAAGATGTACTTTGTTTTTCTAATAATTCTATTCCAAAAATTGGGAAATGTAACCCGGCATTCGGAAGGTTCTTTGTTCCAACAAATCCACACTATATTATATACGTTATTCATAAAAATCCACCCAAGACGAAAATAACGGAAAACTGAAAACAGCGATGGACTGAGCGGTTGGAACGCACTGATAACAAAATTATGAAATGCACCTAGGGCCTCACAAGTTGAGAGCAAGCGAATCAAAATGCGCCTTGTTTGATTTTTCCGAGCTCTCTGACTGGTCAGTCGCATATGCCCGCCTCAATTCAAACTGAAAATGCTGTGAAATTCCGCCTCATATCCTACTATATTCTGTGAACTTCGAGCAGGTTCTTGTGTCCATCTGATTTTTCTGGTGGCCCTTCCGAACTGAATTCCGGAGCTCTAGGTCCATTTTGCGAGTTGGTATAAATAGGGTGAAGCCAGTCTTGTTTCCTAGCTTCAATGGACAGATTTTTTCATCTTTTTGGTTTATTGGTTTGGGGGTGCCCATGTTCCCATCAGCAGCTGCCCCTGGAAGCTATACTGTCTGCCAAAATGTGAAGACTTTTGTTCTTGCCCTTGTAAAGTGCATCTAATCCTGGTTCACACAGAAACGAAATTTCGTAACCTGTAATTTTTAGAATTTCTGCGATCAGGATGTAGTGGAGCAGTGCGAAATCTGTGGGAAGACTTCTCAGGACTTTTTGAGGGATGAGAAGGGATAGACAGGGAGGGAGGGGGTTCGTCAGAACAGTGTTCCCAACCAACAATGAGGAGGCCACTCAATGAGGGTCACGAAAAAACATTGAGACTGTTTTGAAACATTGCGGTCGATGTTTGTGAAGAAGGCGAAGATGACGTCACGGGCGAGGGTGAGTCTGCAGAACAAGGCGCCGAAAGTCGTGTTGGAAACACCGGAGCGAACAAAGAGACCCCGAAGTGACAAACCATTGCCACACCGCTTCCTGGACTCGGTCCCCGCACCGCCGCTCGCCCTCAATGCGAGAAGAACATTGTTACAAGAGGCCTCAGACGTCACAATTAGCAGCAGTGAAGATTAATCATCGAGGGTATACAGCAATCAATCTGGGCGAAGGGAGGGACACAAAGAGGGGTTGATGGGGGGCGTGCGGATGGGGTTGAAATCTCACCGGGAAAGGGAGCCGCATCTCTCCCCCTTTTCTAATGGAGATCAACCGGTAGCGTCAATGGTTAGTTAATTCAACAATCCGCACAAACCCTCGCAACATGGACCATTTGTTCTGCCCATACACAAACACCTATTGTGCACTTGCCTTAGTCATCTCCCCTCGTCTTACCTGTTTCGCCCCTCCGTTTCATAATCCTCTTCTTCAGCCCTCAGATTCATCGATTTCCCTCCGCTCTGACGAAATCTCGATATAGAAAATCCTAATATGGAAAATCTATGTACAAACCACTGGGAACCCATATGCGAGAATCACTCTAATGTCATTCAGTTTTTAATTGAAAAACAATTCTATTTTAATAGTAACCCCATAGCTTCCTCTTATCCATAGCTTCCACTTTAAGCGAATTTCGCTCAGGAAATGAAACTATTGCAATGGCACCGGAAATTTAAAAAAAAAATCATCATGGAAATCCGTTTTGAGGTATTTTATATGTATCATCCCGATATAACTCTCGTTAGAATTGAGATAAAAACTTCATTCTTCCACCAAAAAAATCAAGGCTACCAAAACAGATGACTCCGGTTCAAAAGACTTGCAAAGAACATCAAATTGGTCAAACGAAGAAAAAAATACTAAGATATTTTAAAAATTACAAAAACGGGTTATATTTGTTGAATTTACATTTTTTAGCAGAATATTTCTCAAAATTAGTTCACCGATCATAAAATGGATTATTTAAAAATTGAAGCTCAAAAATATGCTGACTATTGTACTTGAATTACAAAAGTGCAAGAAATTGTGTTTCGCAAAAAAAACTTATTGTTAACAATTTTTTTTTTTTCACTCAAACATTAACTCAATTTAGCATAAATTTTATAAGGCCAGTTTGGAAAATTCGCCCATATGACCATACTGCATGACTGAAGATTTTTGTTTATTGTGGTCAATAATGAACCTTCGCTATCGAACAAGAAATAAAAAAAGTTAGAATCCCTCAAAATTGGTTGGTTTACGTTTCAAGATGTGTAGAGTCAAAAACTCCAATTGAACAAAATGTTTTCTTCCTAACTACTGGACCAAACGTAACGAAAATTGTACCCAACAAAATCACATATTGGCAGACGATGACCCTCCTACATCGGCATCACCCTTGAACAACCCTAAGGGTTAATATTTAAGGGTTGAAACATTAAACAATCAAAATCTCAAAAACTTTTGATGCAAGAGGGTAGTTTTATATTTGATTCCGATAGAAACTAGTCCGGTGAATATAATGGGACCACTCCAGTTGCTGTTCGATCATCCGTTTGGTTAATCAGGGTTGTCATTAACGAGAACGATGAGAGTGGATAGGTGACTGGTTTAGTGCCAGAGCACGGTGGATACTGTTTGGAATTACTAGCCATAACGCTGTCTCCCAAGCTTATATTCAGTTGAGTAACAGGTCGAGAAGAACAAACGGAAACTTTTTGCCTGCGTGACTATTTTATTCTGTTAAATTTCAGTTGTTCTTCTCTGCGTTTACCTAGGAAGCATTGTCTCTGGCTACAGAAATAGTAAGCCTTTAGGTAATCGTTTGCTGCGTTTTATCCTATATATCATCAAAGTGTTTGAATCGTCATAAAAATCCCCTTTGGGGGCTCCTAAGGTTGGGGGAAATATTCAAAGAAGGTCTTTTGTTTGACAGATTTCACGCTTGCTCTTGCCCTAAAACAAGCAGAGGGTTAGGAGCAATGAATGATGTTCATTGGAGCCATCAACAAACAAATCGTGCAATCCCTGAAAATTCCATCGAAATCGAATGACAGTTGAATACATCAAGCTTGTTGCAAGTGTGAAGATTTTGTGGGAACCTAAGCGAAATTGGAATTTATGATATTGAATTCTATTTAGTATTTTTCATTATCTGATTTCATGCATTAAATATGTACCAAGTGGTTCGGTTGCGAAATTTCTGTTAGAGGGTGAGTGATTCCTCACTTATGACGAACCTGAATTGCCAAACTTTGAAGTGGAAAACGAATTAAGTCCCCTAACTCAGGCAGGCGTCTGAAATGTTTTGATTAATATTGTAAATTCGCTCCTCTATGTTTGAATTCAAACATGTAAGATGTCAAAAACTGTACTTGCTAGGTGCTTGTCTTATTATGGAACCTTTCAAATACGAGTTACTTTCATCAGTTGTTTGACATATGTTTTTGGTGTTATGTTGCAGTGGCTCCGATCAGACGGAAAGCGAAGAGTCGAACCCTCTGATCAACCTGCAAGCGCTGACGGGCGAGTCGCTGCTGGAAAAGGAGCGCCGCCTCTCGGAGATGATCCTCCAACTCCAGATGGTCCGGGAGCAGCTGCTGTCCCAGCAAGAGCAACAGTCCAAGGTAAGTCCTTTGAAGATAATCCAGCTGATTTCAACAGGCAGATCTGGTTGAAAGGCTTCGTGAAGTTATGGTTGCACAGGATTGTCTTGGGAATACTCTGTTACCAAGTCAGGAATGTTCCATTTATGGGCATAGCTAGTTTCAAAGACCTCGATTGGATTGGCGATTTTGGCACATGAAGACTTTCCGGGGACTCTTCGAAGAGTGCATGGTGCAGATGGTTACACTAAATCGTCTAAATCTGAAAACAGCCTCCCATTCGCGTAAGATGTCTTTTCTTTCCACCGGTATTCTTTCCCCGTTTCATTCTTTCTTTCTTGACACGAGCGGTTGCTTTTGATACAGGAGAGGAGAAGGGTGATGGACTTTTTTTGAGGGGCGAACGGGTAATTGTGACCCCACTCTGAATGACCTCAAATTAATCCAGAGTTAATCTCACAGCTGTTTTTATGGGATAGATCCCGACTATTAACGTGAAATACGTCAACTATCGCGGGTGAAGTTCGATGATATAACGTGAGACAGCCGTTAGAATTAGCGAAAAAGACCGGCGATAAGTGCCGACTCACCCAATCGAAGGCGTGATGTCTGTGGTAACTTGTTCCGAGGCATTTTGCCCGTAAATCATTGTAACATAGTACTATTTGACATATTTTAACATAGAGAATATTTGAAGTCTGCACACATTTTAATGATTTATCCATTCATTGTTACCTAACTAGGAACCTATGTACCTCACTCAACTTGGCAGACGTTTTCAAAGTTTCAACCCTCTACTATCATCTTTTGGCGTTCAGTGAATCCATGATCTCAAGCACATTCTCAGTTTGTGTAGGGGTTTTGAGTTCAATTCCGTAACCATTGGTCTAGTAATTTTGAAAAAACTGGGGATAGATTTTTTCATTGGGGTTTTGGAACCCACTCCTTGAATCGGAAATCAACAAATTTTGAGGGGCCTCCATTTTTTTGTCTTGGTCGATAACAAATTTCTTTCATTCGTTCATTTAAATGGATATATTAATTTTATTCCCGTGGTCGGATGTATTCGAGCCTATTTAGCTGGTTAAGGTTCGACAAACGGAAATGTCAATAAGGAACTAGCAACTGTGAAGGGATTTGGATTGTAAATGTAATCGTAGTGTAGATATTTATGGGGTAGTTTTATGTGTGCAGCTGTGATTATCATTTTCGACGGAACTAGTAAGCGAGAAAGCTGGTTAAATCAGCAAAGAGAACGATATCTGGGTAACAAATGGTGTAATTAATGCCAGCGCCAGACGATCGGGCAAGTCAATGACTTTAGAGCCAGAGTCGAAATGATTACGTGGAGAAGCAGAATAGGGCGGGGTGTTCAATACGGTGATGAAGGCATGTTAATAAACCGGGGTGAACACCGAAATAGCTCTTTACTCGCTGGGCGATTCAGAAATGAATTAGGATGAGAGGGAACCCGTCAGGGATTCTAAAAATAATTACGATAATTAATAATTATAATGTAGGGGTGTTGAGAAGGGGGAGTATTTCTGTGATGCCAAGTGGCTCGTCGTATGTCATCATACGGGAAGATGACGGAGGAGATGGAACGTGTCTTTATCTGGACGATATCCTTTCGGGTTCAGAGCGACGCGATCGGCTTTTGAGCTTCGTCGGCTCGATTTTCGAACGAATCTTCCGAACTGTTTTCTCCAAACAAAAGGGAAGAACGGGCGGGTTTTGTTCTAGGTTGGAGGGCTCCCCCTCGGGTTTCGACTTCTCGATGTCCGTCAAATGCCTCAAAGGTGGGCAGCCTGCCCGGAACCCCTGCCTTTGTTAACGCCTCTGTTGTCCAAAGATCTATTGTCAACCGTCAGGCCAAGATTTTCGAACAAATTGCTCTCGCAACATCCTATCTGTTCTTATAAGAAGAATTATGAATCATCTCGCTGGTAATATACGACTCACATGCTTTGCCAAACGCAAGTCGACTTCGTCCATGAAAGATTTCACTTCATTAAAACGGCGTTAAAAACGAGAGTATTCATCTATTGAAATTATAAATGCGAGACCAGGCACCCTCTGTGAGAATCCAATTATTCCCTCGGTCGTTTTGTTACCGCCGAGAGTTCAATTAAAATTGACTCGTATACATAGTCGTTCTTTAACCGGAATTTCGTATAAAGAGAATATTGTAATGGGTGGCGATTGATTGAAACGAACATGTGGGTACGTGTTTTTTATAATTACAGTTGGAAAATGATTAAATTCAACTCTCATGAATTAAACCCTATGCAATTATTGCCATATTTACTTTCCCAACACCGTTAACATTCAAAAATAGAGTACTCGTCCTGTACCTTCCTGAAACCTTACAACTGAAAACATTTTTTAACGAATAAGGTACCCAACGGCGTTTCATATGTTCTAGTGGTCAAATTGAGCTCACACTTTCAGAATAGTTTGGGAAAACGGCCTGATAATGCTACCGACTTGAAATCATTTAAGAAGCCATAATCCTGATCCGATTTTCTTGCAGCTTTCAGGGACTGTGCGGGTTAAGCTGTAGATGATTCCTTACGAGTTTCATCATTCACAAATCAATCTGTAAAATCAACTGTAATTTATTTTATTTCCTTGCAATAGGTGCAAAGGACCATATAGTTTTATGTAAGTAGATGATTTATCTTAGAGTTTGATTGATCATTTTCTTCTTCCTCCTCATTTGAGTAAGATTCTTGACATGTTTTACGTCCTAATTAATTTAACAATATTTTTGGATTCCTGTATCAGATATGAAAAGTAGATTTTACATTTCTCAAACTTTTCGAGGGGTCATTTTTCAAAGTCATCATTTTTGTACAAAAGGTCACAATACTTGAACAATATATATGTCATTTTACAACTGGATCTCCGTGTGGATAAATTTACTACCATCGCCATTTCGAAAGTAATTAAACTGGGAGCGCTCATCCCTCAGAGATATCCCTTGTGACAACACAATATTGTCACAACACAAGAGCAGAGAGACGTCTCCATGACAGATATATATAAACGTACACACATATATACGTATAGGATATATACATTGACAAATATACTTATATACCATCGTGGGAAGGGTAGAAAGGGACCACCTTGATCAAGTGACTTTGCCCATACACCTGGAAGCACATTGTTTGATCCTGCCCTCCTCCGTGTTGTTGTCTTGCAAACACAACTTCTCTCCCGCCCCCACAATATTGACATTTTCATTCCAAATGTGGGGTGTGGTTTTCCTTGTGATCTCTCTTTCCCGATCGCCGATCCCTTTTTTTCGACCCCTCTTCCGATTCACGTCTTTACACATTGTAAACTGCCGCGTGCCGCAGCCCTCTGGTTTGCGTTCGCTAATCGAGTTCAGTTGACCAGGTTCTCATACTGAACCAATGACACCCTCCAACGACAAGTGCAACATTTTTATGTGCCTAAGAACCAGTAGGTACGAACCCCTAACTTACCCTATAATAATTAAGCTCCTACATCAATACTACCACCTCATCAATAATTCAATATTAAATACATCATTTCCAGTGAAATCGATATTTACCCTGTTAATTTGGGCGCGATCGCCTTGACGTTTGATAATGATTTACGTACTCTGTAGTCATTATACGGAGGCAGTAGCATTTGCGAAAAGGGTTGTGTGCCATCCATTCACTTCAGAATAATGTCTTCAATGTCTAATGTCATGATAAACTCTGGTATGTTTGGTTCAACGGAGAGGAATGATCAGGCCATGTCATCTGTGTCACAAAGGCTTTTCGGACATTTGAAAAAGCTCAACTTGAAAAACAACAGAAGGCCACTTTTCTTAGTGCCACATTACTTCAAGTCCACGTATTTGCGAAAACTACTTCCACTGTCCCCTGGAAATCATATGTGATGCAGAATGCAAAATTCTCTGCTGTAGATTTCTCCAAGGCTTCTAATAAACTTTGTTAGTTACTTCTGAAATGTTTAGTGCAGTAGTTAATGGTCAGAACAACTGTAAACGGATTAAACACCTCCGCCCAACATCCGTTGGTTAGTGAACTGATTTTCGATGCCTACGCGTGAGCAGTATGATTGATCTTTGGACGCTTGAAATATCAAACGTCATGGGAATCACAACGCGTGTACTCCCCAAGAACAGAACTAAGTGGTAAGTTGTATGTTTGGCACACTGTTTACTGTTCAAGGGACTTTGAATAAAAGAGAGCGGGTATTTGTTGGGTGCGCGTGAGTCGGTCCATTCCCAGCCTTTCTCGTGCTTCACGGAGCTTACTCTGCATTTTTCATTCAAACTCGGCCCCTCTTGTTATATAGACACTGTTTTTACTCCTCTATTTTTCTTTTTCATCCTCCTTGCATCATATGATCCCGACAACCCGCGTTCATCGTTCGTTCGGGCGAAACGAAAGTGGAGAGACTACGTTGGTATGGATAATAAAGATTCTAAACTTCCGGGTGCCGCATGTAGGCTCTGGAATCATGTTGAAGCGCTGTGTATCTAAAATTTGCAAATGTGCGTAGGTGCTGTTGAGGAAATGTAAATTTTTAAATTCCCTATGATATATTCATATTTAACCTACTAAGCTCGCAAAGTCCGTTTCAGTCTTCTGATACGATCAGTTTCGCTTCTGAATCTACATATTGGCCCGTTTAGACTTCATTGCTCACGCGTCAATACATCCCTCTACGTATACGACAAAGGAAAAACCATTCAACGTCGTTTTATCTTGCCTAATCACCGTATCTTGCTCAAATGTGGAGGGTCGTTGAAGAAAGGCGGTTCAATAGTCTCGCACACACTTCTACACCATCGCATCATTGCAGTAGACGCCCCGGAAAAACCTGTAATACAGATAGACTCTCCCACATGAAGGCGTTGATGTCTCTGAGAGTATGCCCCGTGACATCATTGTCTCCTGAATCTTTATACCAAGCGTTATATTCTGGTAGAGGTTAATTGAGTTCATTATGCTGGTTTTGGTATGATTTGAGTCCTAGACTTTTTTTCATATATCGTACGAGTTGTACAGCGAGCGAATTACCACCTTTTCCTGTTAACGTAAACCAGGAGGCATTACGAGGTGGTCGGCGAATCGCGGAAAGAATAGCGCCTTTAGAATCCACGTAAATTTCAGGAGGTGGAAACGAGACAGAGATATTCGCCGAGCTGAGTCTCAATAACGATTCAAAAGCCCTGAATCAAAGTCGAATCTGCCACGTCACCTTATTTTTTTATTTTGAGAGAATATGCTGTCATATAGTTACTTAATTGCTTCCTGGCTAGGTCCTTTTCTTCGCGTCCATCATGGTTATGTTCACTCTGAAAAGTCTACAATCGTACTGTTTTGACCTGCTTTAAGGAAACACAAACGAGAGATCTTCAGCATGCCCAGCGTTAGTATTCTCCTTCGAATTCTCGTGGAACCGAAATTCATAACCGTCAATTAACTTTTTTACTTAGATAATAATACAAACATTACAAAGATGGTTTTGCAATATATTAATAATAGCACATTAATAACTGTCCAGTCACTTCAAGGACTGTGCTACTGAGTCCATCCCGAAGCATTTGAACATGGACATCTTGATTGGGAACAGGTCTCAGTGGCCTGCTACGTGTTGCCGTCAATTTTTTGCGATGGTCATATATTCCATCATGTGGAGGCGGCACGAAATAGTTATAGCGGAGGCTCTACTAGCAAAAATACGACAACAATAAAAGAACTACAAAATGAAGAACAACTAAATAGAGAACAATAACTCAAGCAGATGATGTGATTCCCTTGCTCTTAACTCTATCACTCTACACAACAAACCAGGAGATAACTGGTCTTAATACCTGGACTTGACTAATACGCCACCGCATTCAATCGAGGGACCCAATTCAGCTATGAGAGAAATGTTCTGGAACTCACATCTTTCAGTCTCTACATCTTTTGCATTTACATATAAAAATTTAGGATTTCAATGATTCAGCATTTGGTTCATTCATGAACTGCTGCATGATACGAGGAAGCTATGTGCCACACCCAACTTGGCAGGCTTTTTCTCTCCCCCACCTGCGATGGGCGACGGGTTTAGTTGAACGTCGAAAATAGGTTTGACGAGTAAAAAAAAAAAAAGAAAAACCTTTAAAGAAGCGAACTTTACTTTTTATTAGGATATTCAATCATTTGGTCGGATCTCTCTCCCCTCGGGTTCACGGGCCCCCTTCGCTCGATAACAGTGTAAATCGGAGCGATCCTTAGTATTCGCAGTGATCGATCAAGGAGTTTGACGCGCGCGAGCAGCTTTTGTGGTCGTCCAACACAAAAGGGCTCCAATACATCACGCGCCGCCTCTAGTGCGCGGCGGGCCATTGTGCTCAGCTGTGCTCCCCGAACGGCGTCATCTTTTATTTGGCGATTCTCTCGAGAGTCAGCGAACCTCTTCTTCCCAGCGTGTTCGGCTTTCCAATTAATCGACTCCCGTCATTAGGTAATGACCCGCAATGTCCGGAGCGCCGTTTTTCATCTTCGCTGGAAATACGGTCCTTTCCGCCGCTTCCGTCGATATTGATTGTTCCGAGAGCTTTTATTGTTTGTTTTTTTCTATGCAGTCACTGCTCTCATCAGAGAAAAATAACTACTCAAAAACCCCTACGAAAGCATTAAAATAATACTTCAAATCACATCGATCTCATAAGTATACACGGAGCACTTCTTGCTTCCGAGTTCCTATAGTTAGAGGAGGCATTGTTTTCAGTTTTTAGGGATGACAATTTTTTTTTCTTACCGAAATCCAAATTTTCAGTTCCCCAGTCCCGATTCTGAGATATACTACTCCTAAGCATAATCCTGACGCTCTATAGCTATTCTGTGAGTGTTGCAAGCATAATCGCCACACTCTTTGAAGGCTCAAATGGACTATCACCTCCTTTCTATAACCTTTATTTTGTGTTTTAGGTTCTTCTAACATCACGCATGCGCGCGAGTATTTCTACAGTTTCCATCCGATTTTAACGATATGCTACCCTGGCTGTCCATTGCACCTTCGCTGGGAGTACGTTCCCTTTCCCCCATTTCGGTCGCTATTGAATGCTCAAAGAGATTGTAATGTTTGTTGGTTTCAATTCTGTCAATGTCCCCATCAAAGAAAACTAATACCCAGAAACCCCTGCGGAAACAATAAGATAAAAAGGTATACCGTAACACCCTCATTTAAATACAAGGACTTGTTTCAAGTTCAATTTTTAGAAAACTCAGTCATTTTGGCCGTTTGTTCTTCAATTCTTTGTGTCCATTCCCCTCAAAATTCGGCGGAATTCTCCTATTCTGCGAACTATGGTAAAGTCGAACGTTCATCCCCATTTATCTGAAGTGGTGACTGGGGATACTGCAATGGGCATTCAATCAATGCACTACAACGGATAATCGGAACTGTCCTCTACCGTTCAGATGAAGCAAGCCCGGTCATGTCTTAAATTCTCGTATATTCCACCCTACATTATGTCTTGATCTCAACTTAAGGCAACATTGATACTTGATACTTTCTCACTCCCATTTGATACAATAATCACTACTTCACCCTACCATTCCCTCCACAGTAGTTATCATGTAAATACGGTAATCTTCGCTGCACAGACTTATAGAATTTGGCTAAGTCCTTCCAGTACACACTAAATATTCATAGTACATACGCAGAGAAACCAATCTACCCCAAGCTTGTACTGCAATTGATACTACAGCCAGATTGTACAACCCTACTTCACCACACCGTCCACTCGACAGTATGTTAATACTGTAATCCTAGCCACATAGCCTTTTAGTATTTGCTTCTACGTCCTTCCACTCCAGTATAAATTTGCATAGAAAAACAACCTTATACTTTCGAGACTACATCCACATTGCTTACTACTTCACCACACCACGCTCTGAACAGTAGCTATTACGTAAACTCAGTATTCTACGCTACACAGCCTTTTACTATTTGCCTTTACGTCGTTTTACTCTACAATACAATTTCCTAGTAAACCCCACCTTGTGCTCTTCTCGCTATTATGCCTTAGTAGTATCCCACTCGAACGACAGTTTGTACTCCACTCGATCCTACTCCAGCACAACCTCTCACAACTAAGTAAACCAATCGCGGTAACCAACAAGCGAAAACGATCACCGCGTCGACGACCCGAACCGAAGAGCAGAGCTCTAATCGTGAAGAAGAGCGACGTGAACAAGGACGGCGGAGGAGACGGGGCCGCCCGCAATCAGGTTCTGCAAACAGCGGCCGCGAACGGGGGCGGGGGGCGTTCGGAGCTTCAAAGGCTGCCCTGTTTGCTCGGTTATCATTTGTACAATGCCCCTCCCTTTCTTCCTTAGTTAGTTGACATTTCATCGCTGTCCTCTTGTTCGAGCTGCTCTGTCCCTTGGGCAGAAGTTCCCTTCAATGTCTCATCACATCCTCGGCCCTCATCACTCGTCGATACTCACTTTTCAATCTTCACGAAAAGCATAAAACCTCCTCAGTCTGAATAAACGTCGTAAATGAAAAGACCCAGCCCTGCTGGCTTCATGTACAAGTTTTCACTATTATCCTTTTTCTAAGAAATTTGTAGTCTTTCTAAGGAAAAAACTCTGCTAATTCCAACACATGGGTTTATCCTTTTTTGAATAATGCTTTGTGTGAATTTCTACACATCTGAAAGCTATCCCAGTCGATTTTCCATCCAAAATCACCAGAAAATGACACTCTATTTGCCTACGTTATTAAAAACCTCCAAAAACCACACATTATTAAAATAATAAACCAAAAAATCAATCATCGCTAAAATGTACGACGTTCTAGGACGAAAAAGTTGTCATATCATGAGAACGGTATGTGCTGTCAAAATGTTGCACACTTCAATTGTGGAACCCCAATATTTTAATCAAGCTCTAAATTAAATTTGGGCGATTGTTGACGATTTCAAAATTAAATTTGAGCTATTTAGACCCGACCCAACAATCACGGATTCTTGGTATGAAATCCGGTAAGGCTCTATCAATCACGAAGTTACCCCTCTATATAAAAAGTAGGAGCATTAAAATCTAGACCCACTTTGTAGAACCATAAAACATATCTCTATATGAACGTTTTTTAAATTTAGATTAAAAAATGTTTGACATCATAGCAGTAACTTAATTTTTTTTCAATTGGAAATTTATTGGGCTCCAAATGTCTCTGGCATTTTCACTTTGTTTCATTGTGAAAATTAATATGGTTTTTCTTGAACAGTCATTTGTTATTTTGAAAGGGTTTCCATAACTTGATAGTCCGTATGTAGATACATACAATATCACGGTACAGTGGTGACTAATACAATTGAAGGTATTCTATAGAATTGGAAAGTTCAAGTATAAACTGGAAAACTGACTACACCATTTTGGTTTAATTGTGTGTTCCACTAGTAAGTGGTAATTGAGGTATTGGTTCATAACAGTTGAAATTACAATAAATGTTACAGAGGCGTATCTATGGTTGTCTTTTCAGACATTGTTTAGGGGCGTGAAACAGAATCATCGATACACCTATTGTAACTTTTCGTCTCATTATAAGCAATTTGTGGTATGTTCTTTATGGAAATTCTCGTTGCTCTAAAAATGCAATAACATTTCTGTTTTGTCCAGCAATTTACTGGTTTCAGGTTTCCTCACAGTGTATCGACAAAATTGCGTAGTTGGGGAGTAAATTCCGAAGAGACACAATAGTGTACGTTCTGGTATCTTACGTGTGGGTCCAGGAAGTTAGGTACTTGAGTTGTGAGGGAGAATGACAGATAATCATTAGACAAATAGAGATATTTTTTTTTCAACCCGTAATGATTTGTTTCAGCATGAATATCAAGGCCATATATCAGGAAAACCTGTTGATGCCGATAATATATTCCTTTGACCCTTCGGGGTATTGAAGAAAAAGATCTGAATCTGGTTCGGAAGGAACTATATTTGACAGGGAAATGCTATCGGTGAGCTGGAGCTAGGATGACATTAAAGGGAAACATACGTTAGGGGAAACGACGTTCGACCTGTTGAGATTCGATTAGGGCGAGGAATGCGGGGAAAATTCTGGAGATGGTCCAGAAAGGGATGATGCTGCGAGGGTTGTTGAATCAGATCAGGAGAGAGAGGGATGAAAGGGACGAGAGGTTGTAGGCGTAGGTCGTGGAATTAGTAGGTATTGTCGATCACCCTTCCCTCTGTCTGCCCTCTAGGAACAATAACACCTCATTACCCGCCATATTGTCATATCCGGGAAGCCCTGCGCCACTATAACATATGCCCATTCAGTCAACCCAACTCCTGTTTTATCGAATTAGTTCCTAGGGTACACAACAAGCCCCCCCCCCCCTTTCACATCCTTCGGGAGCCCCTCCCCTCCCCTCTTCTCCTTTTCCGCAGTAAAGACTCCAGTTGGCAACAGTTTGCAAACTGTAACAAACGGCGTTTTCATCTCCTGATTCTCGCTTGTTGTGCGGCCGCCCAGGAGGCGGTTCTGTTCGGCGTCCTCGCACCGCAAACCCCATTGTGCCCCCTCGCAACTGACCCCCTCATTAGCGGGGATTCATCTGGGAAACAATCCGTCCCACCCACACATACAACCCCCAATAAAGAAAACCGAAGCTAAAAAAATAAATATTAGGAGAAAAAATTGAGTAACAGAACCATACACGCTAGCAGTCCAAAATGGCAACAAGTGCCAAATATTTCGTTTATTGTTATAAACAAACCCCCTATCAACTCCTTATCACCCCTATTAACCCCCTATCAACTCTGAAGTCCCTCATTTCGTCTTCCCCCGTATCTTTCATTTAATTTGTATTTGGATCCGATAAGAACAGATGAAAATATTGAAGATATAACGATTTACCTCTATTACCTACCCCCTCCATTCAACCGCTTGAATTTTCAAGGTGTGGAACATGTTTCGAAACTATACCAGAGTTCATCATCGAACAAAAAAAAAAGAAGAAAATCAGCAGTATAAACTGTATGAGCAGCGTTTGTATGGATTCCCTTCCACCTCCTTCCGACGGAAAATCCAAAGTTTCCGATGTTCGTAGGACAACCTGACTGCAATTGGTGCCAAGCAGATGAATAAAAACAACGAAAATCAATCAAATCAGTTGGCAATAGTGGAGACATAACGATTTGTCACTATTACCCCTCCATTCACCTACTTTCATAACGACTTTATGACTTAATGGTAATGTGACTTATAAACTGATTGAGTCACCTGCCGACTGCCTGATCCTGCAGAAATCTCTCGATACACTTTTCGCTTGGTGTGCCGATCATGGTCTTCCGCTTAACATATCCAAGTTACTATGACTTATAGTCGCAACCTGTCGCCTATTTATTACATCTACATGATTGGAGAAGCAACACTTGGGCGGGTTGTTACGTCACGTGTTTTGGGAGTGATCCTCGACACCTTCTCTGACCATAGTATGTCTGTGACATCCAGGGCTATGAGCCTACTGGGCTTCGTGAAGCGGAACACACGTGACGTACCACTGGGATTCACGCATGTACCAGTAACAGTTGCCCTTGTCCTTCCGGTTATAGAAAATCCATCGGTTGTTTGGAGTGCCTACTATAGTTGACACATTGATCAGATTGAAAGGGTACACCGCAGATTTCTGAGATGTGTGGCCTATTAGCCTCATATTCCCCCGGACTCAGTCAATTATGATGCGCTTGGTCGTGGCTGTAGCAACCTGGTGATACTGCGGCGAAACTGCCGGGGTTTGTTGCACATCGGTTTAAGATTGTTGGCTGGGCAGCGTGGACAAACTTTGTGACACACGTACCCAGAAATGCATAGTTTTTTCACGGTCTGCGATGGTCTGAAACTGATTTGTGTTCAGATATTTGTTTCTCATAGTTGGGTTATGACACACCTTTCTGAATCAATTCTAATAGGCGTCCTTCTTCTGACGGAGCATTGCTTCAGCGGGACGACCAAAAAACCGCTGGTCGTCCCTATTGATCCTGGTTTACGGTAGTACAATTTGGCTGCAACTCATTGAAATCGAGCTTCAGTATTAGATAACGTAAGAGTTCGTTAGGTACATTGAAGCAAGGTAACGGTTTGTTATCAAACAGCAAAGTGAGATGTTTGTGGGGACGAGCTAGAGGTGTGTAAACCTAGGTCACCTGAGGGAGTAGACTCCCTGCAGGTCACTCAGTCCAAAGACAAGGTCAATGGGAGACGTTAACCAGTTCACTCCGTGAATGAATGGGAAATGCAGTTCACTCCGCAATTCACTTCGTGAATCAATGGGGAATTTATTATCTTCGTGTACAGTCAGGGTTAGGTAGATGACAGACGTCTACTATACTCCTTACATGAGTACCTCTGAGTAAAACAATGATAGGTACCAAAACTAGGTCATTTTCCGAGTCCTCATGAATAAATTTTATTTGAATAGTAGAATCTGCTGCAAAGGAACGGCGACTTGCCCAGATTGTTAGGTGTGGAGAGTGAACGGTTATCTTGATCCAAGACTCCTCAGCAAGAGACGTTTGCGACCTGCATTTCTCGAACTTCACTTGTCACGAAAAGTTCGCGACCGTCTGAGCAGTTCAAATGTCGGCCACGGGGAGCCATGCTGTCGCAAACGTCTTGTGATGAACTGCAGGTCTTCCTTCCGCGGGTCATTTGGGACAAGTTCACTTGAAAGAGAAGTTCTTTGAAACAAGGTCACTCACTCACTAGCCACCTCTAGGACGAGCAAGTTACTGTGAACTGCGGAATGAATCCGGACACACGAGGGTTGGTAAGGCAAGTTTTCATGCGGCTATTTCGTAACGAGCCTGTAGGGATTTTCTGAGCTACGAACGCGACCGAAATGGGTCCGGCAATAATTCAACATTTTATACGCCGACCATCGTACAAACATGGTAAAGGGCAACAGGAGGAGAAGTGCGGCGCAGCTCGTAAGCGGATCTCTTCTGTTTGCCGTACAACATCAGGAAGGTTTCATTTGAGATAACCACAAAGCTCAAACAATCCCTTCCCGCCCCGCGGGGCCTCTTTCGACATAATAATCCGTCCCGGCCCATAAGGGAAAATCAAGCTCAAATAAAGGGAATTAAATTGGAAAATGGGGGAGGCGGGGGACGGGCGTTTGTGGAAAGCACAACATTTGTCATTAGACGCGAAAACCAGAGAGGGGTTGTTCTTGTTCATCAATAGTCCTCGCTTCCACCCAGCTATGTACACCCGTATGAAATACATAACATTATATCATCTATATACATAGGACGAGGACCTGCTCTGGCGGATGGGCGTATTGGTGGGGGCAGAAGACCCGTGAAATAGGATCCGCTTATAATCCTTTCCTTCAAAGACCTTCACTACCTATTTATCCTACTGAACAGAAGTGGTTGCCTGTGGAGGCATTGACGCCAGAGGGGGGAAGGGCGGAACCTCGATTTCATTTCGGCTTTTATTCAAAATAATTCGTTTTTCCCTTTGAGCCCTTTTGCGGAATTATCATAGCGATTCTTTTTCCTTCTTGTTATTATATTTTTTGTATGGCAAGGCATATTATCTGTCTTGCGAAAAGAATCGAGCGCGTTTCCGTTTCGAGGGGCCAACAAAGGACCCACTTCAGCTTATGCTGTGCAATGGAAAAAGTGGGCTGGACCGCATTAGGGAAGGATTGCTGACGTTAGCAGATCGTTTGGGTAAAGCGCTTAATTTACCCTACCAAACTATTCGTTCCTCCATTCAGACTCTGAGAGCCAGCTGGAATTGGTCGTTTTTCAATCATCGTGCTCTCTATTTTCCGTATTTGTGGAAACGTGACTTCCTCTTTCGGTACGATAGTTTTTGTGCCTTGATACTGCCACATGGAAGGTTCTCCTCACAACATAATTCTTGTTGCAGACGAATTTAGATGTCTCATCCGATTACTTCAGTTTCTCATCAACTATTGAGGTTCATATACAGTAAAATTTACATACATGAACATTCATAAAACACATCCATTAAAAGCACCCTAATCCGTGTTGCTTTCATGGTTTGGGAAAATATACCCAAGTCACCGTGGTAGTTGTGACCGGTCTTCCGCAGCCAACCTTTTCAAACCATACAGCAGATAAATATTTATTATTATTATAATCATAAATGTATCATATTTCAACCGTGAGAGACACTCATACTCCCATTTCTCTGATTTGCGAAATAATTTATTCAAAATAGGACATTACAGAATAATACCTGTTCAGAAATTAAGATCTCAAGAGCCAATTTTTATAAGGTAAAAATTTTACATCAAATTTTTAAAAGCTGTTATGCGAGCGACACACATTTATAATAAAAGTCCATATACAGACAAGAATTTTAATAAAAATTCAGATTATATCAAGATCCGCTTATCTCTTCTTGGTTTATTTATAGGTATCACAAGCATTTTTTGTTTTTGGGATATGAGAAAAGAAAATGTTTTGCCAAAAACTCAAATCCCATTTGGAATTTTTGTTTTAGACCATTCTAAAAAACTTTAGCTTCGTGTTTGTATATTAGTGCCTGTCCGAGTCCACAAAACCTAAAAAAAAGCTTAAATTTTTCATTTTTTCGATTTTGATGAGATTCCCAAAAAATGTGGCAGTTCGGCTGGTTTCACATGTCAGCCCTTCACTGCGGGCTTGCTCCTCTAATTTCACTCATTATCAGTAATACTGATATAAGCGAGTTCGTAATTAACAATTTCGTATTTAATAATAAAACGATAATTTCGTATTAATAATCCCATCAAAAGCATTCGATTAGTAGCCGCTAAGCGCACAACAATGCAAAGATGTTCTACATTTTAATTGGTAGACTCAGAACAAAAAATACATGTATACCTCAAATAAACGTCTATAATGTTCGTTCGATTTTGATGACAATTTCAGCGATTGAATTGAATGATTAGGATGATCCGTGCAACTATGTTTTATGCGCAATCTTGTGGGAATCTCTAGATTTGTGTTTTGAAGGTCCTCTACGTACATCACCACTTATGAATCAATAGTTTTCATTTACACATGACAACGCAAAATCAATCAAATCACTTTCCCATGATCCATTTTTGAGATCCCGCTCAAATTCAGAGGGTGGTTGGGGTTCCATCGTATTCCATTCAAGAAGTATGAATGCTACAATTTTCGTCCGATTCCGTTGACATCTTCAGGGATTGAATTGAATGATTGGAATGATCTATACAGTCAGATTCCAGATACTAGGAACATTTGTGCCCCAACCTAAGATGACTACTCCTGCAACTTTTTCAGCATTACTTCTAGGTTCCCATTTAGTTTACGAGCCTTCCTGTATGTAGCGAACGCTTCTTTTCCACTTTCGAAAAATGAAAAATAAAATTGAGAAAAATTATTTTTGAAAAATGTTCAGGGTTTACAGTTCTAAGGAAAAATGGTATAATAATCACTTATAAACTTCAACGCAATAGTATCGTCAGTGCCTACTGTGCATGCTCGAACGTGAAATCCTAGTAATAATAATTTCTATAGTTTTCATTAATTTTGGTGAAATAGTCAGGAAATGTGATGCTTAGAATGTAGAAGGACCCATATGAGTTTCACTGCTCACAAATCAAAACACGACTCTGCACTAGCACTAACGTACAATTCACCTAGCATAACTTTCTCAGTTTGTAGTGGTTCGATCGCGCGTCTCAATTTCTTATCAATTTCAACACGATCGTATCATCATTCTATCCGCTGTAGAATTATCGCCTTAGACCCGCAATACATGTCTACTAACCTTTCGAAGGCGTTGCTGGAAGGCGGAACATGTGCCTCGGCGTTTCTATCTCGTCAATCTTTGTGACATCTCTATATTGCACATCCTTCGAGTTCATCTTAAACATTTAATTCTTGTTACTTAGACGAGGAAGCTACATGCCACACCGAAACTTGGCAGACTTGTTCTAAACTGGTGGATCGAACAAGGAAAGTACCAACTTTCCTACCTAACGAATTCTGAGCAATTACTTGGAAAACTTGAGGAATCGCCACTAGAAACGTGAGATGCGGCAGATATTCTCCGTCCCCGCCTGCACCCCAACCCCTGTCAACAACCGGAAATCGGATTGTCCCACCCCAGCCGAAATTTCTCTGATTTGATTCCCCCCTCTCCCGTAAAAAAAAACTGGATTCTCTCCACCTTAATGGGATTTGTTTTCGTTGTTTTTTATACTTGAATTTATTTTTCCTTCCTTCATTTTTTAACTTCCTTCCTAGTCTCTCCCCACATGCCCCTCGCTGTCAAAAGTATTTCTGAATTTCGAATATCAACCCTCATTTTCGTTATCTATTCATTCTAATACGTCACCTAAAACAACACTGCCGGCTTGTTCGTGACAGTTCTTCCATAATATGATTTCATAAAAGTTTGCATTGAGTTAATAAGGAGCATTCAATATATTGTTTATGAGCGCTTACAAATCAATATCATCTTCTGCGACTAAGATAACGTGAATTCACCAAAACTAACTGAAATAATAAAAGCCGTAGAAATTAATAGGCTTTTATTATTTCAATTTAATCAGCGAAATTTCCTACGTACAACGTTAGAATGAATTAAATTAGAAATTGTAATTAGTCGTTAGAACTAAGCAACGCGCGGAACATATATTGTAATAACTACTAGACTATTACACTAACTGCTTCCTACTTCAAGATACTATCTGAGTTTTGCTGATCTTAAGCTCTTGGATGGAGTTTGTTGATGAATGATAATCCCAACCAACTTTGATTCAATACCATTGAGGTTAAATATTTTCAATAAGCCTTTGTAACCGTATAGCAAACATATAGCACCATAACTTCCAACAAATTCGACAGAATCAACGAGTTTCTGAGTCATACTGGGTGGTACCTCGTGCCACGCGGGTATCTGGAGTACAGACGATACCGTAACAATACAATACACGATCAATAACGATAAACGATAATTTAACGGTGCAAAATACGTTATTGAAAATCCTGTTCGACAAACCATTTAGATAACCTACTACGAAACTGTACTCGGATTTTGATGTTTTTAAAGTATGTTTTTTAAAGATATTTTTCAAATTGATTCGTGTACACTGGTTTTTAAATCTGGTATTAATGATGAACACCTATCAAGGCTATCAAGCACTAGAACAACAACTATGTCAATATTTCATTAGCGTGCTGCCGGACAGAATTTTTCCGGCGAAATGTATATGTTGCAGCATTGAAATTTTTATACGAACAAAGAATTAATTTGGCTGATTTTCACTCTGGTCTTGAAAAACATATATTTCCTATCATTCGAAACCGTGTACATATTTAAGTATATACCTTGAATTATCATTTTGTGTTCTTCGGGAGTTATTTGCGTGGATAGTTTGACTTGGTCATAGCTCATTATTTTGTTGTCAACTTCATTTTTTTAATATTTTCTTGTATTAATGTGAAGAAGACATGACTACACCAGAGAACACAAGTTCATCTGAACTTAAGCTTTGGTAGGCAAAATGCAATTTGTAGAAGAAGAAACAAATTTTTGTTTTTGTATTTATTGTATTTTATGCCAATAAATAAATAACAAATCATGAAAATTGTTTAAGAGTCCTGTTTTTGAAAGTTGTTCAAGAACACTTATATGGAATGATTTGGATTGGATTTGTATCCGGTTATTGTTTTTTCAGATGTTTGTGTTAACCCTCACTAACCTGGATCAATCGTATTAGACTTCCCTGTATTGTAGGTCGTCCATGACCGGAAAAAATTCTGATCCTGTAATTTTTATGATTCTAGGACCTGTGGTAGTTGCTTTTGCGAGGAAGGGAAGAGTCTTGATTCATCCTGTACTAATTCACATGAACTACAATTTGTTTGTGGAGACTTTGTTCTTGCCCTTTCTAAAACAAATGGCTCTTGTGTTAGAGATTCCCAACTAGAAAAATAATGTTATATTGTCAGTTGGAGCCTAGATGCCCGAATTACAATGCCTGCTTAATTTAAAAAATGACAAATTTCTGGGGTGTCCGGAGACATTCAAGATACAAACAACCCCCTAAGGGCTTCGTCCATAGTAACGATTCAAGAAAAGCCTTTTCCTCTCTTTAAATATGACTGAGGAAATGCTGAAGGTAGCTCTGGCCCTACATTTACTTTCCACGCACTTGCTTGAGCATTCCCTTAATAACTATGAATAGTTACTAGTAGTCACCGCACCTCAGAGCTTCACTTAAGCATTGCTGTCATGTTCTACTAAGTAAAAACTATGAATTCCGCCAGTGGTGTGCTTCTTGTAAGAAAGCACAGATTTTTACCATGAATTCTAAGGTCTTTTATGGCCCAGACAGGGAAAGGACAAAGCAGATTTGGAATCTACACAATTTGAAACGTCAAATGACAAGATTAGAGAGTGAGTGGGGGGGAGGGGGTGATAAAAATGTGTTTGCTTTACGGTTACAATTGCTTATTATTGGAATTTATAAACCACAATTGAATTTCAAACCAAAAGACATTAAAACTCTGTAATGGGCATTGACCAAAACTGTAATGTTCTCTTCGGGGGCTTAGAAAAATATTACTTTTCGTGGATACTGTACAGCGTACAAATCGCTCCTCAAGGCTCCCTCAAATCTTCCAAGTTTGTGGTTGTACGTTCACGTTTAATGTGACATATACTTAACGACAGTCAAAGTGTGTGACACATAACGACATTATGTGTATGTGTTTACATGTCAACAACATTTGTGCGTTTGATACGAGGGAGGAAGTCTGCAGCCTCTTCCTTAACTTTATGTTTTTAATTTTATTTAGCTTGACGCACTACATGTTTCGGGATCTGCCTTAATCAGGTGCATTATAGCTTTTCCCAGTCAAATTAATACTTTTCCCAACCAAATTAATACTTTCCCTACCAAATTGATCTTGAAAAATTAAGGAAATAGAACGCCGCAAAGCTTGCAATCAAACGAATAATGAGTGTAGGTATATATTATTTTATAATACAAATTATTGGCAGAAAAGATATTGGTAGTTTATCATCTGGCTGAGTACGCTTTTGCCAAGATTAAGGCAGTTAGAGGATATCTCTCTCAGGCTACCCGAGATCAAGCCCTCGGAGAAACAGTTTCAAGAGCCGTAGGTACATTGTCCCCCACAGATTGTTCAAATTTCGTGTTAGAAGTTTTGCCCAAACTACCCAAAGCAGTGGCTGGGCAACCCTTCACTGAATATATGTTTATACAATTAATATACCTACACTACTACTTTTGGTTGGGAAAAGTATTAATTTGGTTGGGAAAAGTATTAATTTGGATGGGAAAAGTATTATTTTGATTGGAAAAATGATTAATTTGGTTGGGAAAAGTATTAATTTGGATGGAAAAGTATTAATTTGACTGGGAAAAGCTATACACCTCATTATCGTCAATTTTTCGTTAAATCGTTTTATTGTGGATGATATCGCCGAAAGTAGGAGCTTAATTTTTGTTTTGTGTGAAACACGTCATCATATTAAGCCGAGCAGTCAAGGTATTTGACTGTTGTTAATTATTTAATATCGGAATATTTTAATGGAAAAAAGGGGGCAACCAAGCTTATTTTGACAAAAGGTTATCAAGATACTGTTTAAAGTTGAACTGAGTTAGATATTTAAAGAATATAAAGGAAAGAAGGGAGGAAAGAGAGAGCGAGAAGTGGAAGAAAACTCGGAGAGCGAGAGGACGGCGCGGAAAAGCTGAGAGCGGCGAAAGAGAATGTGAAAGAGGAGCGGGAAATAAAGGGGGAGAGAGAGAGAGAGGAGGAAGAGGTGGAGGTGGATGAGGAGGAGGAGGACAGGATTGGCGGGAGGAGGTGCGGCGGAGGAGGGGTAACAATAGTAGTGGGTGGGCATTGTGTGCCGTGGTGGGGGAGGCCTTGCCCCATTGGCTACTCCTTCCAGGTACATCGCCATTTTAACACACCTTAGCCCGGAGCAGTGCGACCGCTGCCCCGACCTCCGACGCACCGGCACGAGGATTCTTACACTACCCACCCCCTCTGGCGATGATCAGATCAGCTGTGAGGCCCCGAGGGGGCGAAGGGCTCATCGGGTGGGTGACCTCTACTGATCGAACCCCTCCACAACCCCCCCTTTCCGACGTTTACCTTCCCGCCTACATAAAGGAGAGATATATACCTGCCCCTATGGGGATCGATACCTTACCTGTGCTCTTTGTGCCCCCTTCTCACCACTATCCCACCGTACCTCGCCCTATCTACCACCTCGTTGTCTCCACTCAACCGCGCTACGCTCCCTAGAGATGTGAAGTTCCACGAAAAAATCGGTATCGTTCCTCAACGATTCGACTGATGCAATACTCGATATTACCGGTGAAAAATTGTAGATATTCTGATAATACCCAATCAAAAGTAAGTACAGAAACCAAGAGCAAAAATTATAAAACCCATTGCTTTTGGGGGTATGGGGAGAAATTCGCAGGTATGTGATGGGTTCTCTGAATGTGACCTGTATATCATTATAACTATGCATAAATGAAGCGTCTACTGTGTCTGTCTGTTTGTGTTCTGTCTGGCTCTGTTCTACTAGATTTCTACGGTCGAGTTTCTGCTTTAGTTTACCTTCTACATTATCGGGTTCTGTTTTGGTATACTTCCTACCTATGTAGTCAATTTCAAAATGCGTTTTGGCCTGTCACTCTTCCCTGGGCCACCGAAACATCCCCACCATTCTCTGTTGCCGTCTTCCCTCCATTTCTGTTGCATTTCTGGTCAGCACTTATGACCTGGGGCACCGTCATCGGCACTCTAATCGGAAACTGGTTACATGGCTATCTCAGTAGGAATAACGGTGGTATAATAATCTCCAAACGTCATCACAGCCTCTGCGCTTCACAGTCCATCTGAAATAACGGAAAATCCAACAAAAACCACTGAAAGTTGTGTAAATACGTATCACAAGACCGACCGCTACGAGGTCACTGACGAAAAAAAGCCGATAACGCCCTATAGAAAGATTGCAGGATTCTGAACTTTGAATTTACTTTCTAATCAATCACAATTATCAAGAATTCCAATTGTCATCAGAAACGGTAACTAATAAGAGTAGAAAGCGACCTGCCCGGTTGATTACACCCGGCTGCTAGAACGCATAACAAATCAACATCCTTTTCGACTCAATCAAACCCCAAAATAAAGTTAAATCTTATATTTCATCCTTTATGTTTGCCCTATCCCAGAAAATTACTTCGGGGACGACGTTTTTCATGTTTCGAATCAACATTTTGAATATGTACATCGCTGTAACGATTTAAAATTTGGAGACAACCGATTTCCCTTCTGAATATGGGAGAAGGCCAGTTTTCCTCCTCACACTACTATCACAATATTATATAAAGATTTCATTCATTTTTATTTTTTATACACATGAAAAATCCATACCAGAAATCCATTAGGTAATTTTGTAGTACATGTACATAATTAATACATTCCTATTAATTTTTACATACCTTTTAATAAGGAAACGGCTAAACTCTGGTCAATGTGATGATATTGTGTGTACAATAGAAAAATCGAGTAGAAGAAACGAACCCGTGGATAAAATGTAGGAACGTGTAATAAACATTTTGAGCAACGGTGATCATACGTAAATCCATCCCGTAAGGAACAAAAGAAAATCATCAAAGGGCAGAAAATATTAATGACAAAAATTTAGAAGGAACGAAGAACAAGAATGAAAATAAAATCGTTCAAATAAATGAAAAATTCGGGAAATGGTGAACGTGACCATGATTCAAAAGCGCACATCGCTCTCTCTGATTCTCAACCATTTTCGCGTGCAAATTTGAAACATTTCTGCATGTTTTTGGTGCATAATAGTCGGTCAATCACATTTTACTCAACGAGGGAAATTATATCAAAAATCCATTCTCGAAAATACTGAAAATTTCTAGTTTTTATTTTTAAACGCTTCATATGTAGGTATATACTAAGGTACCTATCTTGATATTATTGATATTAGGATAATTGATTTTCAATATTCATCGAAGTTACCTTGGTTTCATTATGACAGGCTTTATTAATATGCAAAAAGGTACAATGTAAGATATCAATAAAGTAGATGTGGGCGAAAGATACCAGTAAACAAACAAAAATTATTAGCACAATCTGAAAGGTCGAACTTAACGATATTTTGCTTGATAACCAGCTACATAAATTCGAAAATCATGTATTTGTTTTTATCATAATCTGGAATTACACATTGGTCCCCCCCCAGCTTCATGACGCATCCCCCATGTAAGTTGGTAACCCCTCCCCAAAACAAAAATGTAAAAATCCCAAGAACCCCTTTTTCACCTAAAACTGAAAGAAGATTTGTATAGGCAGTGAAAAAATTCAAAGCCAGTCGGCAATAGAGAAAAAGTGTACGTTTCTTGAGATAGTTTATTCACAGACAGTATTCGAGCACTGTCATTGTCATTTATACATTTTCAGATGAAAAACAACAAACCACATTTAAATTAATTGCTAGGTTCATGATTATTTACGTTGGGTCATTCCATGCCCAGACAGACTCGAAATGTACCGACCCCCTCCGATTTTGTTCATGCTTGGAGTTGCTTCCTTCAACGAATAAAAAAGGTCAGCTCCAACCGTTTACGCGCAATGAGCGCAACGGAGTCTGCCCATTCACGGGTATGGGTAAGAAGGCAGCAGTGGCAAAGTGGAAGGAGTCCATCCGAATGGAAATTTCAAGAGCTACAACTTTTCTTCTATGACAATTTTCGATATCTCGAACGGTTTTCGAGATAATTCAGCTTTATCGATAAGAGGCGAAATAAAGTGAAACGATGGCAGTGCATAGCCTTAAAGTCGTTATAACTCCGTCAAATGAAAATAACACACAAAACCCGTTGGGGGTATTGTAAAACAAGTAATTACAAACATTTTAAGACCTCGAACGCCTAATTCTACTGAGCGACTCTTTCAAGATCGAGTTTTTAAGATTTGAGGATGTTATCCGCCCGACAAACAAAACGGACCGGCTTTCTGCTGGGCCCGTTGCGTTCTTTACTTTATTACGAAGAAAATCAGACCGCTTACGTTTAATTTGATCGATTGGAACCGAAGATATAGTCAAAAAACCATGTTTAGGTCATAAAAAATCGAAAAAAATCATACTACTATAGCTTCCAAAACCGTTCAAGTTTGGAGGAGCTGACCTGGCAGGCCTTTTTTATTCGTTAAAGGAAGCAACTACACCAAGTATGAACAAAATCGGAGGGGGTCGGTACATTTCGAGTCTGTCTGGGTATGGAATGACCCCGTTCTATCTAGTGATGTAGTATATTTTTGAATGTCGTCACGTTAAACACTGTTTCAATCAACCTCTGATTTGATTGAAACAGCTATGTTTAGCAACGTGATTACCGTGTACAAAATAACTGTTGATTTGTGAAACTTCTGGGGCATGCAAAGATGTGCCCCAGTCACTAGAAAATTGGAAAAAAAAAAATGTATTCTGACCGAAAATGGACATGTTGAGTTTTGCTTGAATGACACTCATATCATAATTAATAGGTGGGTTTCCCTTGGAATATCGGTGAAAAGTTTCGATTCGATTTCGGAAGTAATGAGATGCGAAGTATCAAAACGTCCTTAGGTTATAATAGAACCGGCATTTTGGTTGGGACAGGGTGGTTACACCGCACCGAAATCCCGGATGTTTCAACCGCACAATATGAAGACGTTCAAGATCTAAGGATTTTCAACTAGAACTTTTCCCATGATAAAAGTTCATTTTGTTTACAGAAGTAACGAAACTTTGGAACAGATTATCACAGGAAGAAAAGCTAGTTGCGAGACAATAATTTTCTGAATATTCATGGTGGAATGAATATTCAACGGTTCTGTAGAGAGCTGTTATAAGGAGTTTGGCTTTTCCAGGTTGAGCTTGGTTGTTCCTGGCAATTTTTGCTCCGTTAAGTGGTGTGCGAAGCAGTTACTTTTTGGTAATATGCAAGCAGCTAACCAGTGACAACGTCACTGTGACCGGCCGGTAACAGGTGACTTAGTTAATATTGTCACAAAGTAGTCCTTCCTACTACTTCAACAGAACTCGGTGTTGAATAGTACTTGATAAGGCGGTCAGTGGTTTCTGAAACTATAGACGGGAGTACGTGCCTATCAACAGGTATCTTGGGGGAAACAATATAAATAATTACTGTGAATATAACTATAGCAATTACATGAATATCCAAATCCTGATTGATTTACTGATTCGCGTTGTGTGAGTAAATCTTGCGGTAGCTTACTTTCAATCCTCTTTTCGGGTGTTTTGGTGTTAATGGTGGCATTAAAACGATGATACGATTCTTCAATGAGTTCAGCAACTACGGTGAGATTGAGATCAGAGTGCAACACATACAAACCACGGAGCTCTGGTTGTTAATCGCAGTGCTCTGTTTTGTATTGTTTGTTGTGTACGTGAGATTTGGGTGCTGAACCCCTTTACCCGCAAGTATACCACCATACAGGTCGAATTAGCGTAGTATAAAGCAACCGTTTATGTGACGTGGGAGAGCAACTTGAGTTGGTATATTGTTTTTTAGCATCTGTTTAACAGTCTCTGGTGCTCTATGTAATATTTTGAGCCAGCCGCTGAAATCTTATAAGTTAGGAATAGGAATGTCATTCAATCCGACTGTTGTATTTTTGAGGTAAGTGAAGTTTCGAATTGTAGTTTCGATAACCCTATCTCTCAGGACCTAATGATCGGAATGCGCTGCGAATCAAATGAAGAACAGACACAATGAGATTCCATTTAAATCAAATAACAATTGTTATGACGAAATTGATGTGCTCACATCGTCAAATTTTATGAACTCCGTCCACCCTCCGATCCTGATGCTCGCTCATACGCCCCATCCTACTGCAACATCCAATGTTACTGATATTTTTCTTCCGTCTAAGTGTGTTTTCATTGCTACAGTTAACGAAAAAAAGTGTCCATGTATTTTGTTTTAATTACATCATACGATGTCATTGGGTCGCGAAAGTGTGTATGGAGAACGGAAACACAAGTTCTTTGGTTCTTATATAGCGTTTTGATAGTGGAGGATTGCTTTACTGTTGTGCGACATCCGCTCCATTCACGTTGCCTTCTTTTTTCCATTGCCGCGTGAAGTCAAATCACTGGCAAAATCTTAAGCGAATCGATGAAACTTCATGCTTTGATCGATCAAATGCGAAGACTCTATAAACTCATCATTCATCGGACAACGCAGTGGATGATACCTCTGGAGAATAGGCGATTCTAACAATCCGACTTGTTTAAGTCAAAGCAAATGGTGCTGACGGGGAAAACAGCCTGGGCAAGATCATTTGGCCAGAGCTATTACCTTCGAAAAGATAGAGTTTAGCTGCAAGACAGGGCATCATATGATGAAATCGTGGAAACTCTACCTGGACATCATCTGATGTCACCGAGGTTGAATGATTTAATGACGTTGGAGAAGTTCAACAACTTCTTTTATATATGTGGTGCATAATATACCGTTATCAGGGAATGCCTTCCTCGAAGGTTCCAGTTTGTGCTCTTCCTAATCACCGGTTTACATGGAAGTTCGACTTTTCGGTATTGCGCGGAGCTGACACCCCAAGACTCCAAAACAATCATGAATAATCAAATGGAAATTACTGGAATAGATCCCCTTTTTGGTTTTTGTATGTTTCTCACATTCTTTGATTCTTGTGAAGTGCATGTACGTTTATTAGATTCCCTTCATCTTGATTTCCTCATCTACTTTCCGTACATGTTTCTTATCCGGTGCCCCGAAGAAATGGTGCATCAGATGCCCCGGTTACAAGCTTCAGCGTCGATTCTCAATCCTCCCTCGTCCGCTCCACAATGGAGGATACGACCTGGAAAACCCCAGGTGGTTCTCCCGGGTTCTGCGGCGTTTTGTTTTGTATGGGCGACTCAACGGCTGAGCGTCGACTGCAAAATGCTGCCGATTTAACCCGCGGAGCGACGACAAAAAGAGAGAAATAAAATGAAAAAAACCTCCGGAATCCGCATTGCCGAACAGCATTCTAATGAAGACCGGACCGGGGAGCAAATGAGGTTCCGACTATTCTAGAAAAATCCACTCCCTCTATCTCTGTCTATATCCCTCCCTCACTATATCACTCTCTTCCTCCCTCGCCTCCCTTCCTATCACTCGCCATTTCCCCGCCGAACCGAGGTTTTTTCAGGTTTGAAAAGGTCCCTTTTCGAAAATTGCCGCCGACCGCGAGGAAAATAATGTTGGGGAAGCCCTCCCCACCCTAGACACTAATTAAATTCCGGACTAAATACACTTGTGAGTCAATTGAGTGGTAAAGATTAATTGGACCGTGACAGGACGACAATTGAACACAACAAAAAAGAAATGGGGAACACCGCCGCCCCCAGAGGCTGCCAACCGTACTAATAATCCTCGCGGATACAAATAATTATCTCCTTCCCTTCCCCTCCCCACCACACTCTCGTTCGTGTTAATCAACCCCCCCCCCTCCACGCCCTTCGCTATTATTAATTACTGCCTCATAATTGCGGGTCCCGACAATACACACTCAACCACCACCGTCGAGTGCTCCACGCCCACTTCTGAAACCCTTTCTTCTCCTCTCCGCCATTCTTCTTAATTTATTTTTTCGAGATAATGGAAACCATTATTCAGTTCTAAGCCCATTGTCTCGTTTTTGCAATTAAGAAAATGAGTTTTTTCCTCCCCCTTTTTTCAAATATTATCCAATTTGGAAATCAAATTACTGCGCCCTAGATTTTACGATTACACGAATTGTCTTAAAACCAGGTTCTTCATTGGTACATTTACATCATTAGTGCATCTAATCCTGGTGTTTGTGTCTTGCTATTTTTAAAACTGCATTAAGCCAATCAATCTGAATTATTAGCGCTTGGGTGTCCAATTCTACAAACAAGTACCTGTGTACATAATGCATCTGGGAACACGGAATGTTTGAGTTAAGCTAGGCTCAAACGGTGGTGCTCACCAATTAGGAGATAATGGCGTGCCTTGAGCATAATACGACGGTGGTGTTGTGAGTGATATTGGAATCGCCTATGGTAAACGAATTGTCAAATGACCACTTTAGACTTGTCTACTTTTCTAATATTCCAAAAGGTCAACTGAAAGTTACGCTGTTGGCCCTCAAACGTATTTTATGGATCACTCTCAAAACTCGATCATGATTCAGTCACATTCATCTTCATTCCAATGAACAAGAACGTTTCAACATCCAGAACGATCAACGGCAATTCGTTAGCTCTTCAAGAAGTAACTAGATCTCAAACGGAAAAGTGAATGAACATACGCTCATGTCTAAGAGGATGCTATAAACCCTTTCAAGACCCCGAAAATTAACATAATGAAAACTCGGCGATTCCCGCCTTGGAACCTTTAAATTCTATGCTAGATGCTTTAAAAAGAATTACATTCACTTTTCACTCCTTACGTCCACTAGAAAAGGAATCAGCTACAAGGGCCGTATAGCTTATCAGTGTGTCTCCTTATCTGTTAAGCAGAACCTTTAAACTTCTGATATCCCAAAGACGATGGGAGACTTCATCATCAATATATCTCCATAACTCACCAAAACTTTTCTAATCCTTCAGTATTAACAAAGCGGATATCGAAATACCTATAATTGTACAATATACTGTACTTCTACACAGAGGTTGAAACTACGAATGGAACAGCCGACATTTCACGTGATACAATAAAAGTTTGATTTCAAAAGGAACTCTTGAAAACCAAATTCAGCAAGTGTCTGTTTTCAGAGCAGAAAAGTTGAGCTTTCCGTTCCGTATAGCACCATTAACAGGCTGGTCATTGGCCATTGGATCGACTGCTTCTCAGCCGCGATAAATGTTTCTAAACAAGTCCTGGTTCTGGTCTTCTTTCGCCACTCCTTCTGCCTATTAATTAGCACAGAAGCCACCGTTCGCTTTCACTGACATAAACACTATGTACTTTTCAACAAAGTTACGATACTGGTTCAAAAGTTAGTGCATACCGTAACTTAAAGAAATACATCATCCTCCCTAGACGAGAAAAACTAATTTTACTTTGATGTTTTTTCCATTATCTTCTATTTTGTTGATGACTCCCGGCTGAAGCTTTAAAAGTCATTTTTGACTTCGCGACAAGCAGATAAGAGGAGGGACGACTTTTCAGAACGAATACTTGGAATAATTACCGATTAATAAAAGGCAGTCAGAACACGCAAAGGGAGGAAAAATCCATTTCCGAATGAATAATATCGTAAAAAAACGGAAGAGAGGAAACGGAAATGTTATTAAAAAAAAAAAAGTTAAAAAAGGTATTTTACTTTTTTTGTATATAAACAGCAAATGGAATCATGACAGAGGAAAAAATTGTTGGGCGAGTCAAGTAGGTACTTTTTTTTTTGAAGTGATGATAAAAAAACGCTCACAATTATTAATAGCTTAGAGGCTTCAAAAGGAAGCGCTGTTGAGAAGGAGGAAGGGAGGGGTGGATTCTGCCTGTTTGATTATGCAGGGTTGTCGCGAGGACTGGTGAGAAGGGAAGAAGGTGAGGAGGTAAAGGAGGGAGAAGAAAGAGAAGGGTGGAAAAAAATAAAAGAAAAGAACAGGAGCAACAAAGTTGATTTAAGGTGGAAAAGGATAAAGGAGGAAAGGTGAATTACAATGTTGTCACCACAAAGGGCCGAGGGTGGGAGGTGGTTGTAAGGGGATGGGAGGAAAGCACATGAAAGTCTTAAAGCTTTACTGAATATCAAGACCCCTCCGCCTTCAGCCGCGTGGGGTCTTTTCAGCGTCTGCTAATCCATACTTGGTCCACCACATCCCGTCCTGCACGTTGGGGGGAAGATGTAGAGAAATTGAGGGTACAGGAGGGAGGAGAGGGCACTTCTGCACGATTGCATTGGTTTAAAAACGTTCCTGACCTCAAAAGTTCCGAAGGACAAAGCCTGGGAATGATTATACTTTTCAGGGTGTCCCTCCGAAGCAAGGTTATTAGAGTTGATCTAAGGGAGTGCGAGACAACCCGAACATGGGAAAACTTGACTAATACGCACAACCCATGCAAGAAATCCCTTTGTCAAATTTGATGAACCCCGTTCACCCCGATCCTGAGGCGCACCCTTAAGCTCCATCCAATATAGATGAAATTTGTCCTCCTTCTAAGTCTGTTTCCATTGCTACAGTTAAGGAGAAAAGTCACCATGTATTTTTTCAAATGACATCATAGGATGTCATCGGGTCGCCGGATCGGGTATGTATAACGGATAACACAAGTTCTTTGGTTCTTGCAATACTTCTAGAAGGGCATTCCAAGACCGAATCTATAAACGAAACAATAGTTGTATCGTGTGTGTAGGGGACAGGTTGTCCGAGCGAGCTAAGGCATCAGTCCTTTGGCTGTTTAATTTCAGTGGGAGTACTGATTAGCCCGGTTCGAATCCGGCAGGCACCAATGATTAGGGACAAAATCCTATCAAGTGATGTATACCTGTCCTGTCGTTAGACAGTTCACCTCTGATCTCGATATCACGTGAATCCAAATCGCTCCCAACCCAGGGGCGTGAGGCAATGGGAAGCCACTAGCGAAATCGTCAGACCTAGTTCCGATCCCCTCTAGAGGACGGCTGGCGACGTCTACGACACCTGCGGGTAGTCGGACGAAAATCCAAGGTGAATTTCCTTGTTTACTTCACTTTCTTTCGTGTGTGTGTCCATGTGACACATTTTCGTCTTTACTGCCCAGCCTGATATTCTCAACCTATTTTTGTAATCCTTTATTTGTTGTTGGATCCAAATTTTACGGTATTTCTGCAACAAACTTAAAAAATTTCGAATTTCATGACGGAAGAGAGGAATAGGAAGGGTCACTTCGAGAAAAAAAACGTGTTTTTTTCGCCAATTTTGTCGTCGCTACTCTGTTTATAATTCGTAACTGACTTTGATGATTCTTATTGGGTTCGATCCCACGAAAAATAAGAACGCGCAACAAACAACAAACAAACCGCCCAACTATCCTCGGAAATGCGGTTTTTGCTGTGAGTTTGGCAAACGGAGATGACCAATTTTCATGATTCTTTTTTGGTTCGACCCCAATTTTACACTAGGGCAAAACACTTTGAAAATTCGCTAACGCGATCGTGCTGCTTGACTGGAACTTTCAATTCCTCTTTAATCTTCCAGTTTTCCTCTTGAATCCAGCACCGCTGAGTCTCCATTGATTTAGAGATGATAAAAGTGGCAGCTCCACCGAGGAACCACTGGTTGTACAGATAGATACCAGGGGGAGGGAAGAGGTGCTTTTCTTAGCCAAAATAAAATTTAGTTGCCTATCTCTCGTTGTCCCACTTCATCTAAAACTGCATGAAATTCAAATCGCTATAATCTCCAAATAACAAAGACGCCAACATACCTACCTCGAAAGCTTCTGAAAAAGGACCGTGGGTACCACCATCCTCTAGCTCATATGCCATTTACACTGGAACACAAATGAAAAGAATCTCTTTCGATGAAACGATTCGTCGGTTTACCACACGTAGTAACAGATGCACTAGGTTTGCCAACCGTGGCGAAACCTGCTTGGATGTTCGAGAACCTTTGTGAACAGGGTTAGCAAACTCTGTTCGTGACATTTCGTACCACCCAACATCGTGCTCATGATTGTTTGAGAACGGTGTTCGCGAACAATGCTCATTTGGCATCATCAGTCCTTAACACTCATAAATAACTTCAAAAACAGAACGGAAAACTCAATGAACAGTGATGGATTGAGCGGTAATGCATATAACGAGACGGTAAGATCGGAATGGGACCAGGGCGCTTGCAGGGCCCAACTAAGACTACCTGCTCCTTGTTCGATTTTTTTCGACTCTGATTGGTCAATCGCTTATGCCCCCTCAGTTCAACTGAAGATGCCTCGAAATTCCGTCTCGTACCCCTGTGTATTCAGCACATTCTCAACTGAATTTCAAGGAAAATATTTTTCGCTGCTTCGTTCAAATAGTGTAAAGTCGCTGCTTGTTTCATTATTCATTGTTTTGGTTTATTGATTGGTAGTGCAACTGAGCATATGCTACTATCAGCAGCCGCAACTGGTTGATCCTGATTAATCATTATATTCACTGTTATCTCGTTCAACCATTCCGACAGAATAATGATGCTCGCGCAATATTGATAAGTTTAGGACCCTTGTAACAGCTGTTGGATGATGTATTCTTTGTAATGCAATTAGCCTTGGACGTTAATAAATGAATAAATAATTGTGCGGAGTTGCACTCCTGTCTGCATGGATGTTTCGGGATTTTGAGAAATAATTGGAAACTGACGCCATTGTGCATCGCTCCACAGGACGCGGGATTAGTTTTGCTGAGCGGTCGCAGAAATGTATTCCGATCGGAAAAACCCGGCGGTTTTTCCCCTTCGTTTCATCGAAATGCCTCTGAGGTCGGTGAATTGAGCTGAAACCGATCATACGGGATTAATATGTTTCAGTGGAAAGGGGGGAAGCGGGAATGATACCCGCGTTACAGGTGTATTCTTCACATCGAAACAACAAAGCGTTTGAATATTGATAGAGGGGCCGCGAGCGTATGCAAATCCGAATCAACTCGAGCGCTATGGAGTCTCAGGGAAACGCGGCTTCGGGGAACAGGGGGTTGGGACATTGGTGAACAGGGGGTTGGGACATTGGTGGACAAGGGTGGGACATTGTTAGTTGATTCCTCCCCCAGCCCTTCCCACACTCTCCGGGCCGGTATTGAATGCAAATTGTTTGATACGCCAGATGTCCCAATATATGTTCTGTTTCATGATCACTTTGCCAGTTTAATGGAAGAGACGCCCCCCACAAAGAGACCGGGGTTTCCCTCCGAAACACTGACAAAAGCATTAGCGTCCCGCGTTTCCCTCCGCAAAACATCCACATACAACGCGACGAACACATACAATCATTGACAGGCACATACAAGCGAACACATACACCGCATTCGAAATCCCAAATAAATTGGACGGAGCCGTTTTTGTTTGACACCGCCTCTCCTCGTCGCCAGTTTTACAAACATGAAATAAGCACATTCACTGCTAATTATCAAACATACAACTGACTATACCCTTAATTACCAAATTGCCCGTAATACACGGCCCCGCATGAAATCCCTTTTTTCAACCCTCCACGTCATTTTTGCAATCATTATGCCCCCTGATGTAATCTCACATCAAAGTTGTTAACGTAATAATACCCACTCTTCCACTCACCCGTATTTTTTTTATTCCCATTTTTATTATCGGTCGGTTTTTTGCGAGTTTATTTATTTTTTTAATACCCTAAGCCCGGCTAACGATAGCCTAATCCAATCCAGCATTAAACACGAAAAACGTGGGGAGAAAAAACGAAAATGGAAAAGAATTTCATAATTATGAACATTATTATGAGCGTATGGTGAAAAGGGACTCGCTCGTCGCGCTTCCCAAATCCAATTTATTTTCCGTTTTGAAAACCTCGTTCTTTCGTCCGCCAAATTTTCGTTATTTCCCACGCATTTTCCCGGAATCCTATTAATATGGCAAATTTTATTTTTAAAGAGGAATTATGAATGATATTACCGTACTGTTTATGTAAATAGGTGAACAAGTGCCACTTTCAACTTTTATATCATTACTATAATTTTTTTTTGGGCAAAAATCGGCAGTTTCTATTTGCCTCTATATTGACATTTCATGCATTGTTTTGTAAAATGCAATATGTTTACCTGTGATTAAACTGATGAATTTTTCTGCCTTTGATATTTTGCACATTAAATTTATCAATTCTTTCAATATTTAATAGATACATTAAATTCAATACCAATACATCGAAGGGTATTGATTGTTTTATTGTACCTACATATTTAGCGTTCGTACAATTTTTCGTTCCAAACCCACACCCTGGAAAGGATCCAAAATTTGATAAAATTAAATTTCAGAGAATTTTGAAAATAATTCAATTATTGATTACGGACTATTTCAAAACGAGTCTTGAATTTTGAAGCTTTCACTAGTACGTGACTCTTTGTAACGATAGCGATATTGTTGGCTGCCCCGTCGAGCATTACGGAAATCTTGGTTTTAATTTCCTGGGTACCTGCGAAGGGCTGAGAAAATATCAATTGTTTACGAAGGTGTTTTTCCTGTTATGTACGAGAAAAATTATGAAGTATTTCATTGGTCTCAATTTTTAGGACTTACCTCTGAATCAAGGCTTCGTCAATGGAGACCTTATTGGAATTGATCCAGAGTGTAGAATGCTATGAGAAAAAGATACTGAATACAACTCCGTTACTGACTATTTCAAGACCGGATACTTGGAAACATATGTAGGTGTATGTCTGTGTGTATGATAAATTTTTTCGACGCTGCCCAGAATACTATTCTTAACCGATTTTTGTGATTCATTGTTCGTTCAATCAAAATTTTAGTCCAGTTTAGCAGAAAATTTAGGAAAACACATTTTTGCAGATAGGAGGAGCGAAGGAGGGGGTAATAGCCAATCCTTTCAACTGATGCTCAAGCGACAATTCTCGGCCGATACATGTCAATATTTTTTGCTCAATTAAGATTTTGGTTTAGTATTTAAACATATTTCAGAACTGTACATTTTCATCGCGAAAGGGGGTTAGTAAATGGGGTACATCTCCACTATTTTCATTTGAATTTTGTTTTTCTTGTTCGACCCCAATTTTTTTCCGACAATCCCCTCTGGATTGTGTTAAACTGGAATTCACATCCGATTTTCTAGTTTTTTTTCGATCAAGGATTTATTGAAAATATTTATAAGTGTGTATAATTGGGTTTAAAAGAGTTATCATATTAAAACCGTTCTTAGGGTCTTCGTAATGCATTGTAATCCTTGCATCTTACCAAGATGTTTAACGTTGCAGCGGAGATGAAGGGTGTCGGACCTCTCTGGTTACTCATCTACTTTTGACTGTAATTTCTATAAATTTGGCTCGAATCCAAAGAAACACAGGATCTTACGGATCAGGGTTAAAAAAACGATCACAATTCAACTGTTACACTTCTTGTTAGCTTAAATTCAGATTTGTGTAATTCGGGCGTCATGGCAACTTAGCGTGATTGCTGAACGTACTGAGCGAGGTCGAAAAAATCTAATCAGGGTTCAAAATTTCACGGAATGTCGTGAAGAATCCGATCCTGGGTTAATCAATATGGATTTCAATTTAAAAACAAAAAACAAAGTTGGTGTAATTTGCCCCGATGGCAAGTTCTATGTAAAAAGTTACGAAGAAAACCATTGGTCCAGATTTTTGGTTTATTATTTTCAATAATAAGACTTCATAAACGTAAAGCAAAGGTTGTTGTACGACCCCCCCCCCCCCCCCCCCAAGCAACCTACCCCGAACTTTGTCGGTCTACGTTTCAAGGTGTGTAGTTTCGAAAGACTCAAAAACGTGCCCATATTGTCGTTTTTTGAAGTTTTTATTGACTTAGGGAATTGGGGTGTCACTTCCAACTACTTTTGGACGCCTAATCGATTATGATGGGTCCCGGACGAATCCGAGCCCATCTGTCTAAGAAACTCTCATTTTAAGGGCGAAAATGTTGAAAACGGTTGAAAATCCCAATTTTTAAACTCTCACTTTTTTCATTTTGTCGTTTTGACAACTTGTTAGTCGTGAAAGGTTGTGGTTTTGGGGGGGTTTCACAAATATTGAACCCTAGCAGCGTTTTTAAATGGTCAATTGTGAAAATGAAGACGGTAGGACACTACATATATATCATGTTTCCATCAGTCCTAGTTCTTTGTCCAGGACATTGTGCATGTACATAGTGCCGAGTGACCAGGGCAAGAAGCCGGATATCGTTGCCGTTAAGCCCGACGGGTCTGCCATAATCCTGGATGTCCAGGTTGTTAGCGGCAGCGTGGACATGGAGCAGACCTGGAGGGCTAAGATAAGTAAATATGATAGAAATGACCTTCGGCAAGCGATATCTGAGCTAAAAGGAGTGGCGCCTACCAACATCAAGGTTATGGCCGCGACCGTGTCATGGCGCGGAGTGTGGTGCGGGAAAAGTGCCACGGAGTTACTCGAGCTGGGCATCTCATCCGGAGTACTTCGTGGTATCACCACCCGCGTCATCCGGGGCTCTTACTTGAACTGGTGATCATTTTATAGGGGCACTTCCTTTCATCCCTCCCTCCCTCCTCCATCATCCTCAACTTCCCGTATCCCTAGGGCCGGCGTCGGGTAAACCTGGGCGTCCTCCCCACTTTTTTTGTTTAGTTTTTCGTTTTCATATTTTAATGGCGTGCCCCCTCCGTCTTTGAGGGGAGATCTTAAAAAAAAAATCGATTTTAGAACTTCAGTCCAGTAGTTTCAAAGAAAAAACGAAATCAAAGTATTTCGTAACGCAAACCGACACATTTTGAGGGATATTAATATAACAAAGCCCGATTACTGAGCTTCATCACTGGAAATAATGACCTGCAATGAAAATCCAATAAAGTCCCCTCCAAATTCATTTCAATAAATTAAAAAATTGAGAGTCTTCTTTTGTGAGCTTTTCGTTCGCCCATTGGGATTATCAGCCTGAAAGAGTTTTCTCCTTCCTTTCCACCCTCTTGTGGTTTATCGTTTTGTCACATAGTCGATTTATTGTGCCCCCGCCGCACCTCACGACACGGCCCCCTTCCGACCCTCTCAACAGACTCCCGAGTCCAAAAGGACCCCCAATTAAGCCTACGGACTTCGAGTGCCTACTTTTTTCCGTCTAATTGGATCTAGTCAGCCCTCCGTATTCATTTCTGGTCGGTTTAAAAAAGGAGATGAAAAAAAAAATTATTTTATTCTGTCCGGGAACACCCGACAGTGCGGCGGAGCAAGGGTGGTGGTGGCTTTTTCTTCCCCCTCATTGATGCTGCCGGTATCGCGATCGACGTTATTATTATCTTTATATCAACAATACCTTCGGAAGTTATACAGATCGATAGGGTCGAGAATATTCAACGACATTATTTATTCATCTTTGTTAATAATCAATGCCTAATACTACATTAATATGGATTGGTTAATATAGTTTTAATATTGATATAAGGAGATAGTATAAAGTGAAGAAATGAAATTAAAACTTGTAAGTTATGCACGCATTACGGGATATTCTGTTCCGTTTGATCACACTTATAAACATGATTATAAACATGAATAATTATAGAAATCAAATTTTTAGTAGAACAAAAAAAGGACGAAAATTGGATGAAAAATAGGTGAAAATAATGAAGATTAAAAGATTTATCAATATCACCTTCTCGATTTACCCCTTTCATAGTTATACTTGGAAGATATGAAATATGTTTCAAAACTAGACCAATTTTTCTCATAGGAGAAATAAAGATGTACGAAAATCTGTAGTGTGAGTTGTATGATCAGGGCTTGAATGGACTGACCGCCTCCATTTACTTCCGGCAGAAAATTAAAAATTCCGAGGTTCGTTGCACAACTAGACAATTTTTTTCATATTGAGTTGACAAAAGAAATGTATTTGAAATATTCGATAAAATCAAACGAAAATGACGATTTATCTCTATTCATTCCCTTTCACAATGAAAATTTGTAAAGTTTTTCTTTTGCTGGAATACGTCTAAATGCGAAATCAAAATCTTAACTGCACAAAAAAAGAATGACATGAATCGGTCGAGAATGCTCGCTTGAGCAGCGGTTGAAAGGATTTGCCCTCCTGTCAGGAAATAGGTACAGAATTTTCGACGTTTATTTGCAAAACTAGTCTGAAAATGTGGGTCGAGCAGAATTAAAATCAAGAAAATTGTTTAAGAATTATAGCTTATGAAGTTTCGATAATTTTTTTGTATAAATGTAAAATAAAAACCCGGATTATGTGAAAAGACGCTTCGGGAATGTTTATGTTAACGCCATTTTAGTTGCCAAAATACCAACTTTGCCCGCTTGCTTCACGGGTTGCGCAAGGCCAAAAGAATCGAATGAGGGTTCAATTTTCATGAAATTTAGTTTAGAATCCGAATTTTGCTACAAACAACGGAGTTTGCTATAAAGAATCCATGGCACAACATGCAAAAGTATTCTTCCTCAATTCCGCGCTAAAAAATTATCGAGAATGGCGTTTAGCACGTATTTGTACATAGTCAAAAACGGAAATGCTGGAGGGAGGTCAACCCTATCGGGACCACCTGTATATACCACTTGCTCTAACTTGCTCGTCGCCTTGTTATCAAATCTTGATCTTATCTTCTCTTGATATTCATCATTTTAAAGTTCGACACTTTGTCCAAACATGGTCCTATTATTAATAACAATAGATTCCATTCAATACAGAACTAGACGTAATTCTATTTCCGTTACCGAAACGTTAAATTTTTATCTACGGTCGTTTGAAAACAATTATGGAACTGAGAGCCACCGCGATTTGGAAAGCGGTTCCAGTTACACTCAGCCGGCAGCGAGTAACAAACGGCGGGAAATCAACCCGCGAACTTGTCATGAACATGAAGAACGGATAGGAGGCGGTTGATGTATTCTTGTTCGCCCCAACCACTTATTCCTCCTTTATGCTCTTCGCGCCAGCCCCTTTGATTTATCGACACTTCGAAAAGGTCCATTTTCTGCCGCGCGTCTATTTCGGAGAGGCTGAAGCGAACGGCACGAGTGCTGTTTAACAATCTTTCTTAGGTTACGCGATGGATTGATATAAAATTGCAATGTAGCTGCAAGGTCGGATCTGAAGACAATTTCATCACAAAACAGTTTAAGTTGTAAGAGCAATTACATTGCTTTGTATTTTTCTAGCCAGAAAAAGGGATTCTATTCGAATCCGCTAATGTCTGGAAATAGACTTGTACGATGCCTTAAGGGCTATTTCCAATCATCCACAGGTTTCACTGATCGAAATTTCACTATGAAGGGGTCACGTTTTAGGGCAGTAAGTCTTCCCGATTAGAAAGGCAAGGAGTATGGTTACCATGAGGGCCATCAACTCATTCGACATCTATAAACCACCAGGCGCTGATGGCATCATCCCAAAACTCCTACAAAGAAGGGGCAATGTCAGCAGGATTCTCGATGCTGTCTTTAAGTCGTGCCAGGCAACAGACCCGATCCCCCGAAGATGGAGGTCACAAGCTAGGGTCATCTTGCTGCCAAAGTCGTGGAGACCTTGGTACAACCATGCAAAAGCAAATAGACCCATTTGTCTTAAATCTCTCAATCTGAAGGCGTAGTTAATAGCTATCGATGGAAACCTTCCATAATAGAGATGCTCATTAATCCCAATTAGTTTACCTATCAACAAGGCATTTCCTGAGAGGTGTCATTGCACCACCTTGTCACAAAGGTGGAACAATACTGGACAACCAGGAATTTGCAATAGGGATATTTTTGGATACAGAGGGGGCATTTGACTCCACCTGAATCCACCTCCAACACCACCGTTTTGGTATAAGTTCATATTACCAATACGAGAAAGCTATCTAATCAACGGCTTTTGAGGTGAATGATATTATTAACTATTTCCAAATCGTGGACGTTTTAGAACATTAAACGTTAAAAGAATTGAATCGTTAATATTACAAGTAACCAAACTCGATTTTTTCAAACGTTATTGTACCTATTTTTGTCGAACTTCAATTACGGATTCTGCACCGTAGAACGGAGTTCCGATTGAGATTGTAAATATAACTTTATACAAGAGAGTTGGAAGACGGCTCTGTGATATTCTCGCGGAACGAGTTGGAGGATTAATGGCTGTGCACTTCGCTACTGTTTGTTTTCCTCGCGGAATGCTACTGGGGAGAACAAAAATATGACAACCGGTCTATCCATCTCGGGGCTTTAGAGCGGCGTGTAAAACAGTCGCGCGGGTCGAAATTCCGCGGAGCCTTGTGCCTCCGCGAAAATTACCAACCTATTACTTTCTCACCAACCCAAAGGGCAATAGAAACGTTACGCAACCATTCCAACGCTGTAAATTAGTCTTAGAGTTATGGCTAATGCTCATTTTATAACGTGTTCCCAAAGAAGGAGGATAACCACAACAAAAATAGGTGTTATTTGTTGGCGAGGAGGTAAGAGTTCAGGCTGTGGCGTTTCAGTGTGCAGTCCGAATTTGAAACCCGTTTTTCGCTTCCAGGTCTAGTTTTGAGATATAGCTCATGTACCTGTTTTCTAGCTACGTTTGAGTGTTGAAATTAGTACATAGACAGTCCTAATAAATTTTTTTCGCTGTCAACTACTGTTATCTATGATTTACGAAGTGCAGAATCCGAATTTTGAACCCAATTTTAGCTATATTTTTCCATTTTACTGGAGACAGATATACATTTGACAAGTAAAAAACTGAAAAACCCAGTTTTACTCATTTGTAAATACAGTTTTTGAAAGTACAACCCCAGATTAAGAAGAAAATCTGATTCTAAAATTGGATTTAGCATGAAAACCCCAGTAAAATTTGCTCTATTTCATTTGTCCAATTTCAAGAAAGCGTCGGTTGTAACTGTTTCATCTGGCATATGAAATTTATGTCACCATAAATATTGATCAATATAATGGTTTTTTAGTCGGAACTAACTAGTAGGAGGTGCTTAACGATCCAGAAGTTATTCAGAATAATATCACGAATTTTATTTTTCAACTAGCCAACTTCATTGGCATTCGATATAAAAATGCATATCATTATTATATTCATTAATTAAGTCCAATATCTTGTAATACATTCCCTTGAATCAACATTTTGAACCAATAAAAAATGTTTTGTTCCTCACCCTAACGGACTAATTGAACGTATAAGATGAAACGGCTACAGCCGACTCTTTTTTCAGATTTGACAAATGAAAGAGAGTAATTCTTACTGGATTTTTCGTTCTGAATCCAATTTTGGAGTTACATTTTATCTATCTGCAGTTGTTCTTTCAAAAACTGGATTTACAAATGTGTAAAACAGTGCTTGTGGTTTTTGTGTGCACTTCGTTAACTACACCTCTGTTTCAAGTGAAATGTTACAAGATAGCTAAAATCGGATTCTGTACTTCGTAAAACATAGATGAGAGTGAGGGAAAGTGAAAAAATTTATTGGGATTCCCAAAGTGGTATATTTAACACAAAAAGAGCAATACTGACAGAATTTTCATGCTGAATTGGAATTTTATTTCTTTCATCTGCCTTTGGTTTTTTCAACTTCTGCATTTACAAATGTGGAAAACTGCATTTGAGGGGGAGGATTTGTGGGCTACGTTGATTATTCTCAAACCTCCAATGTCCTTTATGTGCTGGATTAAGACTCGTTTAAACATGGAAACTCGTATTTCATTCTTCTCAAAAAGATTCCTCTGGAAAAATGGGAATTTTCAACCACACTTATACACCCGATTCAAAATCGAGGTCTACCCATGATCTGGCGAATGAAATTCGTTTCATTTCATTTCAGAAACGTCATTTGTATCCGGTTCTCAAGTAATACAACGCGAAATCCCCTTCTGATTTATTCCGTTGACGTGGTGATTCAAGAAAGGGAATTGTTGTTGAAGCGAAGGGGGTTGGAGGCGAGTGGTGGAGAGGAAAACGACAAATTATCGGCTAATGAAGGTCGACGAGGGCAACCACCCTTCCGAAATCATTTTCAATAGAACAATCTGTTGAATATCAACCCTCCTACTGTCTCTACCCACCCCCCAGCCTATAAGCCCCAATTTAATAAGTTCTTTTTGTCCCGCCGAGTTGCGCTCCGATTGTAAACACTTCCTTCATTACCCCAACAACTGGTTCGCTGGGGGGTTCGGTTTGACTTTTTTTTTCCTTTCTCTCGCTCTTTCCTTATTCCTTGTTAGTGTCGCCGATTCATCTGCAAGGCATTCACCGCTGTTTTTTGAGGGCTCGGACTTCCCCCTCCCCCCAATCGTTCCACATATGAAACGAATAGTAAAACACGTCTTTATTGATCCATTCCTCGTGTACATGGTGTGTGGCTTTTAAAGGAAGCTTTGGCCTCTGTCATCACCTACCATTCGAGAATGAGTCTGCACTATAGGAGCGACCCTGAGGTTTTCTGAAGACCTCTGGGGCTGGCAACGCCGCTCAAACCTAAGCCTCCAGGTAGTGGCCTGACGGCTCGCATCGGACCCTAATTACGGTGCGGTACTTACGTCTTATGCAATTCAAATGTGATCTAATAGTTAATTCGATCATGCCATCACCAGAATCGTGATGTACATGAAAAAAGGGACACAACGAGTATAAATTTGAACTGGAAAAACATACCTAGACGTTATGTAAAAATACCCAATGGCGGTTTTCGTCAAACTCAAACAAAAATGGGTTTTTTCCCATGTGGGGTATCGTGTTCCATGTAATTTTGGACGCTGAAGCGATTGGAGTGTGTCCCAAACCTGTGCGATTGACCCAGAACGAGGAAATCCATTTTCATGGGGTAAAATGGTGCAAAATGACATTATTTCCTTACTTTTTCGAGCCCCATCCCATCTGACAGGGTTGGATCAAAGAAACATGAGTTTAAGTGTAATAAAGTTCGACACAAGAATAATAAACCCAAGTGTAATCAAATTTGCAGCGTTTTTTTTTTGCAATTTATTACACTTCTGCAATACGGCCACACACTTGTTTGATAAGGTGTTCCTGAACGGATTGATATGAAATTTAGACTTGTTTTCTTCAGAACGACGAGAACATTTCGAATCTCACAAAAAATTACATTTTTCAACAAAAGCAACTAAAACGTCTTGCGTTAAGAGGGAAGATTGAAAGGCGCTTTACTGGTGCTAATGAGGGATAGTCGGCGGAGTTAAAGGGTCCGCTGCGGTGTTGCCGCCTGATGGCGGGGAAGGGGTTTTCGTACCGGCGGTCGGGGGTCGCTCCTATATGGGCAATGGTATAGTGATTTTCTTTTGTGAAAATGTGTTGTTCTTGTTTTGTCTTCCCATTTATGGAACTGTCGAGTTGTGAAGCCACGTCCACACTAAGTCGAATGAGGGTAGGCACCCTCGTAGGATCCGAAAAGGTGAACAAGCGAACTTGCGGAAGGCGACCCGAACGAGGGCGATCCCAAACCGACTTGTGTCGGTCCGGTTCAAAGATTGCGGATCCGCATGAATAGTCTGGACTTGCCGATCACCCTCAGTCGGGTCGGGTACTTTCATGGTATACATCAGTGAATGGTAGGAGTCTCCAGCAGCTAGAAACCGAAGTGTAACTGCAAGGCGTACACTTGCTGGAATTGCTTCCCTGAAGTTTGTGTTTCTTCTTGCAATTTCGGGGCCTACCATGCTTAGCGAATTCTCGAAGTCACAGCATTTCATCCGGAAAAAGTTGGCAAAGCCCGCGTCGTTTCTATACTCGTAATTTAATGCGTCCTACTCTTTCATAAATTCGGTGGCGCTGTGTCTTTTCTTTCCATTTTTATGGATGGACGAACCCAAAATCTTCGAGGGCGGCTGCGACGACTTTCAGCAGTAACTCCAATCAGAATTGCAGCGGCAGGTGCGAGACTTTTGATCGTCCTCACTCATTATTATTATTCACTACCTACCAATAATAATTCCACTAATTTGTCACCAAAATGAAAACCACACGACTCTTTAGAGGCTACAAGCTAACTGAGGGCAACCGCCTACACTACTTTCGCCGTGTAGAAGCGATGCCGACCCGAAGAGGCCGATCAACCTCTTTCGGCATAGTGTGGAGTCGCGGCTTGATACTCTTGGTAAACACTAGTTGAGGTTCAGGTCCAATTGGGCTGGACTCTGATTTCTTTTTTTGCAAGGAGGTCTGCTTCCTCATTGCCCTCTGTTCTACCTCTATGACCTAGTGCAATAGCTTAATTTCTTATGATAATTCCTAAAAATATTGACAACTGGAGCTGATACTTATTCATCCCGTGATGAAACAAGTCGCTAATGAGATGATGTTATAAGAGAAACGATAAAACGTCATTGTCACTCCGCTCACCTATTTCCCTCTCGCTCCACCTCCTACGTGATCCTCATCCCGAAAGCTTTATCTCTCTTTCTCCTTCTCCTCCAGCCCTTGAAACGCCGCAGGAGACACATTCACTGTCTTTTATTATATTTTCCGTCCTCCTCATTCTCATTGTCGGGGTCCCTCCTCCCTCACACCCGAAAAGGCGCTGATTGACGGAGTCGTCGCCCCCTACGTCCCTTCCCCTTCTTCCTTTTCAGACCAATTGTCCAATTTCTGAACGCTAAATGGCACCTTTTCACGGCAACTTCTCATTGTACCCCCGGCTCCCTGATCGCTCCTTCAACGCCGCCGCTCCTTCTTTTCCATATTCTCCCCACATCCGATCAAGTGCCTTTCTAGGGCCATTCAGAGCCCCTCAATTTCCTCAACAAACGCCGTGAATTTTAAATACTCATCCAATGTGTCACAATAAAGTACTGTATTTACCTACCTAAGGAATTATTAGACTCCACTTGTGAACGCTTGCAGCACCGATCTGCCCATCTGTCAGAAGTTACCAACCTCGGGCTAACACTTGACCACCGTCTTTCCTGAGAAAAGCACCTTTCATCCTTACGTGATAACATTAGAATACTCATTCGCCAGATCAAGCCACTTCCAAGCCACCCCATCCACTTGAAACATTCGATATCAACTTTGCGATTCTATACACATTTCAGGGAAGAATTTCAGTTTGTGGACGAAGAAACATTAGGCACCATGCGCGTTCATAGGGCCTGTGGCTTCATGGCTACGTAGCACATGAGTGTTAGATGCAAATCTTTTGTACCGTTTTTGACGTATTTAACCCTTTAAAACCAATTTTCAGGATTCAACAATTTTCCCAATTTATGCTGTCCGGGCTTTCGCTACGCAAATCCTTGGGATACCTCCTATGCTGTCTTGGAAAGTGTCCAACATTTTCACCCCTTCTAACTAGAGTTTTTCCATGAAATCGATTCAGAACCCCAAAGTTGAAGTTTTGTACTGTTTACAAACCGTTTGACACTTTGCTCAAGGTTTTTTTTTCCTTCAAACTGAAATTTCTTCATAAAATCGGATTGGAATTGAAAAGTTAATCATACTATTGAAAAGCGAAACAATTTTAAAATTTTACTGGAATTTATATATATTTATATATAGCTATGATAGCTTCCAGCACCTTTTTTTTAATGGTGTTGAAGCTCAAGTATTTTCAGAAACCTGCTTTTTTTTATGTTGATTGTTTGAATTGCAATTAGGGACCTTAGAAGTTTAGTTTTGGTTATGCACTAAGCGTGTGGAAAAGCAGAATTCGAAAATGTTTTTTAAAAGTTGAAAAGTTGTTTTGAAGTGGAGAAATATGGGTTTGCATGGCAGAAATTGTGGTTTTCTTGAAGAAACCTTCAAAACATCATGTTTTGGGGATGGATTGAGATAAAAAAGTAAAATTGGTGGAGTTTTGCTCCATTTTCAATCTAGTTTTACCCAAAAACAATTTGCTACATCAAGTGGGACACACTCTGTATATATATAAAGTAACTTGAAAGTGAATGGCTATTGGAAACGTGTTCTACGCTATCTGAAAGGCAAAACAAATGCATCCTTCCCACACCCAAGTCATTCTGATGGATGTAGTACCTAGTTTTCTAGAAAAAGGTGGGTAATAATGAGATAGTAATGAGTAACAAATTATTACCTCTTACAGTTATTCATTTTGTTAATCTATATGTCTTGGAATCGCTATTGTCCACCGTGTTTCAAGTTACAAAACATTTATGAAGCAGGGCTATAATAACTTGGGATAGGTTGGAATGCACTCTTGAAACACAACTGCATTACACAACAATACGTCTATGTGAAGTACTATCCTATTATGGGTAATAAGGATCTGTGGAGTTCAAAACGTTAACGTGCATTGGTAACAAGATGCTCCTAAGACGTATAGATCCATTGAAAAAATTATACATTTTATCAGATATGAATGACAGGAGCATGATACTGAAGGGTAGGGGATGTAATACTAGGCGAGGCCTGAGGCTTTGGGCTGGTCACTTGATTTTATAGTGTACTGAGAACTCCAATACATTTCTGAAGCGTTTTGTTGCCATTCTGAGGTCAATACTTTTATTCGTTTGACCGGAAACATAATTACGATTAAGGTTTTAATCGTAATCGTCGATTTGATTTTCCTCAAGTCTGCTTCTTGGTACTTTACAGTTTAGGATCATAGTTTGGGGGACATGTTACTGTGGTATAAGAGTTGTATAGAAACTTTGGAGATCTGGTAAACAGCCGTGAGTATTTTGAAAAGTGTCTGTTAGGCTTCCCGCCCCCTTGTAATCCGCTCTCGGACGTCTCACGGAAGACAACTCGGAAGACAACGCGTACGGAAGTGAATCTGTCGTGTGTGTTCAGGGGATTGGAGCGGAGCGGGCCCCTGGGAGGCAGCTGATAAGAGCGCCGTCCCAGCGGGAGACTCCCTTTTCCTTCTGACAAGAGAGCGGGAGAGCACAACGGGAGATGCGACGTGACAACCTAATCATTACATCAACCTTCCCATTCTCAACAGATCAACGGCGTCCTCTCCCAGCTGCTTCGAAGGGGTTTTCTGACCGTCAATAGGTCGATCCCTCTCTGAATTACGTCTTCGCTTCCCGCACACCTTACTTGCTATTCCGAGAGCCAATTTTTACCAAAAACCCACAACGCGGGTTATGCCCAATTTCAACATGGTTTTTAATCAACTTTAACTCATTAGCCTGGAGGTTTAGTCGTTAAACAGCGATGTTCGGTTTTGTGACGGATATGGTTAGTTATCCCTTCTCGATTTTAGAATCCGACGTCTTGGAGGATGAATCAGACGTATCAAGCGTCTGGGTCATCCTCTGAGTGTGGCGGAGCATTATATCCGGCATTCAGCTCATTTGAAGGGGCAACTATACCATTTCATCAGCTCACAGTTTCACCAACTCCGAGTCAGATAAACCAATGAACAAACGCGCTAAATCGACGATCAAAAACAACCAACTAGGGCCGGTTTCACCAACGTTTTTAATCAATGTTAACTCATTAACCCGGAGATTCAGCTGTTAAGAAACGATATTCTGTTAACAGAAAATGAATAACAGGCGGACATTTGTGTTGTAATAAGTGCAAACCTCTCACCTATTGTATTAATCTATCCTGAGCAATGGCGGGTACACTAGCTAGTACAGTTCAGTTGAATTAGTGAATAATCCAAGATGAATTTATACCGAAGTGTACCGGAATTTCGCAGAAGTATCACTGATGGAACCCCATGGCTTCGCAGGACGACTATTTCGTGCAGGTCTGAATTTACAATTATTGATGGTAAAATGATACTCGAAAACGTACTGAGTTCTGCGAAGGAAATAGGAAGAAGATGGACGAATTGAGAATTAGACCATTCAAAACCGTGGAGAAGATTTCGAATTCTCCTATGTACGAAGTAGACACTGAAAACAGATAAGCAGAATCGAAACTTTCCCTTACTACAAAACTTTTCCCAGTAGTGCATGCTTGAGCAATTTCAAAATTCATTGAAAATAGTTTGAAATTGTTTCTCCCTAAGGGGGGAGATGTAAAGAAAACACTAGTCACGTAGGAAATGTGGTCAACGCTACAATTTGGAAATCTGTACAGGGAAACCAATTGGAAGCATTAAATACAAATTCAATTGATTCAGTGATTCATTAGATTGCGCTAACGAGATATTACATTTTTATTCATTGTGTTCCCATTAAAACTGACCCCCTAGCCGCAAGTTTAATAACCTTGTCAGCTTACCGGTGAATATTCATTGATCGAAAGTTGAAGAACTCCACTTTGCACCACAAGTTTGACTGATTAGTTGAATGTAATCCAAATCTGATCAGGACATTGTGAATGCAGAACAAAGGAGTTTCTGTGTTGAAAAGAATGGAACATCTGTAACAACGTCGAGCGTGATAGACATAAGATGGAATTCGTAATGTGGAGGGATCATGGCGTTATCATTATTATCAATTTTAAATGGGACTTTATGTTATTTAGTAGGTTTCAAGGAGCCTAGCAAAGGGATGAGTGATTGTAGGAAGGGAAAATTCTGGAAGAGTGTGGTAGATGGAGGGGTGTCAACAGTAGGTGGTCGGGTAATCCGGGATTTGCTCCTCAAAGACGGATAAAGGAGAATAAAAGAGTCTTTACAGGGAGAAAAGAGGGAAAGAGTTGATGGACCAGGGGGGAGTCAATGTGGTTTTGTGAACGGTAGTGGCAGAAGTGGTGGAATGAACATGGGAAGAAATAAGAGGGTTGATGGTGGAGGAGGGGGTCGTCCGTCCAATCCCATGTTCCCCCATCCACTTTCTTTCATCGGAATCTTCTTCACAGTTCCGTTCGCTACATGGAGCCCACCCCTGTCGCACTGCTTACCTGACAGTTTCCTTTCTCTACCGCAGCCTTAATCTCTACATCCCACACTCTTTTTTTTCCCTTTTCAATCCACTTATCCCCCTCCCTCGACTGCACGATCCCGTTACATCTAGAGAAGATTAGCCTCATACCGAAGAGAAGACATAAACAATAGGTCCGAAAAGTGCAAATGGGGAGAGAATAGAGAGAGGGGAACGCTGAGCCGTGTCGCATTAGAATTTTATAAGTGCATTACGTACCTGACGCCCTAGCTCAACATCTGAAATGGGCTGCCCTCACGACTGCCTTCAGCTGTTAGACGTTTCCAAACACAAACGCATGTGTTATAAACCTTGATGGCTAAGCGCATCTTCTCCTACTAACTATCCGATTCGTTCGGTATTTGGGCAACACCGAGCAGCTTGACAAACGCATGCGTGATTTGCCGATCAAAGGTGCTCTTCTCGGATCAGTCGAATATTCAGCCGCACCAGCGCAAGGGGTATTTTGCAAACATCAAGGCCAATCTCTCCAATCGCTAAATCTCTAAATCGCTCGCCTAGGAGGCGGTTTCTTCCAGACATCAAAGGAGACAAATATTGGTCAAATGCCGAGCATTTCCCTCTACCACATATGTAGGGCGAGTGTTTGTGAAGTCTGGGAAGCAAGGTGGATTTGTATTTCCGTCTTAACACCACGGTTGGACTGAGGACACTAAGAAAACTCTGTTAAGTTTATTAATTTTTCTTTTTATTGAAAATATTGTGCACACCCTGCCTTGCTCCTGTTAAGGGTTAACATTCACCATCGTCTTCTCCTTGGTTTCCTTTTCTTTTTCTTCTTCCTTTTTTGAAAAAGTAGACATCTGCACAAAACACTTTTTGATTTCTATCCTTGAACAATATATGCCCCCGTATGGAGAAGAAGAAGAAGAAGAAAAAGAAATTTGACTTCATTTAAAAAAAAAAAATAACAACATCACAAGAAAAGTTATGTAATAATCGTGGTCAAGATGACCGTCTGATGAGTTCCCCCACCTACATCATTTTATGAATACATACCATACAACTGATTAATAGTATTTCCTCATCTAGAATCATTCATATATGTAAATTAGCAAATATTTGATGTACAAAATAAACATAAATCAAAATTTAGTCATTCAAACCATACTCAACTATCGTCTTGAATCTCGGATCCCATGCAATTTTACAAAATTTGATCAAGGCCTCATTTCCAACCCTAATCAACTCGAGGTATGCATATCAACTGATTTGAGTATAGCCCAAGAAGCGTAGCCTTACCGCCCCCAGGGCACTGCGTCTACCTAAGAAATGAAAGGCATATGCTGTCTTCCGGTAAAACTGAAATAACAAAAACGCTCGTCAAATAACAGGTATTGGATCAATATTCGGTGCTTGGCAAATACTGCATGAACCTGTCGGCGGAGAAAATCTGTGAGAGTAATAATAGAAAAATAGTGAGAGGCCTAGAGGGGAGAGGAGGATCCCTTACTTATAAACACCCTTCAATAGTCTAGCAAATAGGGTCAGAGGAAAATGACATAGATGATGAGTTGAATCACTATTGATGATACACCTTATAGAGGTGAATTTGAAATGAAACAAAAATTCTCCATTTCGTGAGTGAAAGTTTTTGTAATTTTATTGTTATAAATTATAAATAGATCTCCCCCAGATCTCTCACACGCAGTTGTTCATGGGTAATAGCTGCCCAATCGACCACGATTAGGTCCTTGAAAGTTGATTCACGAAACAGCCAATTGGGCAGAGGTCCTGAAGAAAGACACCACGTAGACAGAGATCTTACAGTAGCTCATTTCATATTTACTGGGCTTTTGTGTTGCAAGAGCATCGGCGCATCCATTGCCATGGATACCATATGGCTTGACCGCCAGTTGAAAGTGATGGCAGTACCAGAAGTTGTGAATTCTTCATGCCAAAAGTCCTCAATAGCCCTTATGACGAATGTAAGAAGTGGATGAGTGGATGAGATCGTCAAATTCGACAACAGTAACGCAGAGGGTTGTGATAGCACCGATTATCTGTAATAGTGCTTTAGTTATACGCAGCTATCACTGAATACCTTCCTTGAAAGTCCAAATCAGGGCTCGTCCCAATCACCACTTCAGAAATACGGGAATTGAACGATCGACTCAACGATAGTTCACAGGGTAGACACACTTCCCGGTTTTGACGGACCAGTCACACCCTTTCATTTTAAATTGGAATTATCTGGTTAGAAAAATGGACATCAGCTGAATGTTTATAATAATAGTGACTTCAATATTTGGCCTTCCCAAATTATCGAAGTTCCGCTTGGACAGTTCGCCATAACTCTATTAGGGAAACTTATTTAATCAAAACCGGGCTTGAGCGAAATTCAGGTTGGTGAAAGACGCCTGACGTCTTGCAAGGTAAAATTAATTTTACTAGTGATTAATTCTTATCTGAATGTAGTAAATAATTGTCTGGTGAAACGAGATCTCAGAGATTTGTACAAGTGGCTGTATGTCTGGCAGTCTGCATATGGTAACAAGTCAAAAATCGAATAACCGTCAACTTTTTTTTACCCTCGTAGTTTTTCAGCCCCTCCCCGAAGGGGTGAGATGAAAAAAAGTGTCGTATCGCAAGGAACCCAAACAATAAATAACCGCAGAATGTCATTATAGGTCTTCGGGAAGATTGCTTCTTCAAGTTTCCACCGAGACCCCGGCCAGAGGCTTCCTCTTCATAAATCAGAAAGAATGGCGAGGGAAAGGGGGCATCGTCGGGATCGTGTCAATTATTAAAAGAGATGCCATCCCCAGATGACCTCTAAAGCCCGCGCATCCCCCCGCCCTATCTCTTTACATAGTCCAATTATGATTCCGTTGCATATGGAGACTCTGCCGATCATCCCCTTCTTGGCATGAATAAAGCATTTTCCACTCTCTCGGGCTACTTTTACCCCCCTAGACCCTTGCAGTCGATCCTTTTTTCCTCCCCGGTCACCCGACCACTCAATTATTCCGGTCAGTTTACCTGCCTTCGAGGAGGCCCGAACATGACGAAGCAGGGTGTAAAAATCATATGCGCGATTGAACGCTTCTACAGGAAAGTAATGCTGCGAAATATTACACAATGGTTCGCTGTCAGACTAGTAGAGCCGTAGCTTCTCCCGTATATGGAAATGTCGCTCTCCCTCACAGACTGTTCTACGTCACTGCCGAAAGTTACATTCAGTATTACACTTGCCATTTACCCTCCAAACACAGACACATGCACATCTCATTTGCAATGTTGCCAGATTCCGAAAACTATTCGCCATTGATAGAAGAAATCCGAAGTCAGGTATTGGAGTTGAGATCTCAGTCTGCCTGGAATGTTGGGATTAAACGGACTCGGGCTTACGTGGGGGCGGTGGGGATGCTGAGATCGGAAGGAAGCTTCTTCGAGGGAAGATCTTCCAGCATTTTCTCTAATCCCGAAATCAAAAATGAAATCGGATAGACTTGCTCTTGCAGCAGATGGTCCTCAAGTTGATCTGCCAGCAAGGTCTCATCGGCAGATTATGACAAAAATGTACTTACAAGGTACAACAGGTAACTTGTCAGGTAGGTTTACTTCTACAGGCGCAATACTCGAAAAATTGCAAGTACGATTACAGTCAACTAATATGCTTGTTCTTAAATAACATCAGTAACTACAAGTACTAGCAATTGAAGTTCTAACCATAAGTAACAGTACTTGTATTTCAATTGCAACAAGTGGTATCCTCTCTTGTAACCTATAATACAAAGGAGAATGATGGGGAGGAATTCCAGTCACCGAAGCACCCAAGTGCAAGCAAATGTACTAGCTTCTTTGGGTATGAGTACATGTAACTGTACTTGCTGAGAAGTGAAATCGCTGATCATGTTATCGTACTTATCAAGTGCTTTCCTCGAATGCTATAAAGTATTGGTAGATACTTCAGATCACGTACTGAAGTGATACCTTGGAAGTTGATTGGATGGATCATCTTGGCCCATGCGGCTGGGAACTAGCACTTATCGTGTTTTACTGCCGTGGCGCACTTTTGCACATAAAGGTAGTATAGCTTAGCGTTCTTATACAACTTTTTGTCTTTTTCAACTCGCCATATTCTTTATCGTCCTGATTCCACTGGCAATGCTGCTTGATTTTCTTCTTCTTACTAACACTCTATCGTTCTACCTTATTCTACCGATAAGGTTACCGTTAATTGTACATATGTTGATAATATATTCCGAGTGCATGATTGTGTGCTACCATTAGCTGTTCTTGATAGGCGCGCATCGGGCCTATTCCTGGGTATTTCCTGTCCAGATTATGATACTGTTGCGCTGGGATTAGTGGCTCTTCTTCTTCTTTGTTCTTCGTCTTTGTCCCTATTCTTCCAACACTCGCACAGGACCTTACTTTCTTCGAGAACGTATAATTATGACAACGTAGATTATGAGTTTTGATTGTTACAAATCTTTGAAAATTTGGTATTTGCCAAATATAAATTTCATTCGAATCATCTTGAGATTCCTCCACTTGATCTTTCTGAGAGTTAGATCCCCCATGTAGTTATTCTCAGACGTCATTCAGTTTCATTTACAGTTTTGGCCTGTTCTAGTGAACTGATACTTTTCACACTTCACCTTTTTGGAAAGCACTGGTTGGATAAAAATAAATAGGTGAAATTCCCATTAAAAGACACATTTTGCTTAAGTAGGTAGATTCTGATTTTGTATATCACCCAGTCTGCATACCTTCTGCTTCCTTCTCGTGTCCATGTTAGCTCAGTAGAAGCTTTAGATCCTCTTCGGCATCAGCAGAGTTCGCAAACCTCGACCTGATTACAGGCCTGTCATTACCTCTAACATCTCAAAGTGCATCTTGACTGTTGTCATGGGCGGAGGGGTTTTCAAGAGCCAAATGAAAAGGATGGCCCACCCCGCGTCGGCGCATTGAGATAATTGTGTACGAAGATCAGAAGGAAGGACAATACATATTTGTCGACGCCACGCGTGCCCCCAGCCTTTCACAAACAAGAGAAACACAACAGCTCTTACTCTTCATTTTTTTCTGCCTTTATGTGCCTAATGTGGGGACTGAAGGGAGGGGCTCCCACAGTTGGATCCATTTTGGAATGGAACATTGAGGGTTTCTGATGGAGGGAGAGGTTCTTCATCAAGTGTACATACAACCATTCTCTCAAAGGGCATAAAGAATAATTCCAGTTAACACCCCCACCGCCGGTCCCTCTTTCAGAAAACCCCTTTTCTGGGTTGACGAAACACACATGGGATTTCCCCCAAAAACTGCAGCTCCCGCGGATCCTCTCCACAAAGGTTCGTTTGTTTCCGAGCGTAAAATGGGTTGAAGCGCCATTGGGGAGGGAGCTGAAAGGTTCTATGGGTGAGCGGTTACCTTCAGAGAAAAAAGGTTTTTTTTTTTTTTGTCGAAAGAAGAGAAAAAACCCGATGAAATCCGGGCCACTATTGTTGGTGAAGCTGACTCGCTCAAATCGTATCACTCACTGTTCGAACGATTTAGCGGATTAAAGGAAATAGAAGAAGCAGGAAGTTTTTCAGAGCGTTGGTTGAACATAGCAGCCACACACCAACCATTACTATCAATTGATGAATATCGTCATCGTATTAGTCCCATTTATCTTCTTGGATAGTGACGCAATAAATGATCTCAATATGACTGAGCGAACTTGAGTTATGTTTAAAGCTTAATATTTTGAAACATCATTTGGGTCATACCTCGTTATTGGAACCGGTTATTAGTGTTTTAAAGAAAAATCGTAGTCTGTGCTACTTATCTAAACTCGACACCTCGTTCCTCCAAACCTTGTAATTGCCTTCAAGATGAAAATACTTGACCGGCCGCTATCCACGAGGCCTAGCTCAAAACGGGCTCTGCAGTCCGGCTCTCCTGCTCGACCGTCTACCTGACTGTAGATGACCGATTTTCATGACCCGAAGATGAGGTTTTTCAAATGGTGAGCGAACGGATGATCGTACAGCAGGCCGAGTGGTCTCATTCGATTCAGGAAACTAATTTCGAACTTAATTCGACAAAAGACAACGCTTTAAGTCGAAAGTTTTCAAGATTTCGATTTTTTGATCAATTAATCCTCAAATATATGCCCTCATGGTTGATTGAAAAAGATGCCAAGGGGATTTTTGAGCCAATTTCGCTAACTTTGATAAACTGGTTTCTGAGAAAAGCTTCGGACAGATTACGGCGGATGGGCGGATTTTTGTTTACATATTTCTTTTTATTCGATTTTTGAACTCGACACATCAACAACTTTCGAGGGGGTGTTAAAACACTTTCTCTTCTCGTGATTAATTAGAAAGGTTTAGTATTGAAAATAATAAACCAAAACATACATATGACAAATATAATTTATTAAATAAAAAAATTTTAGTCATTATATACATCTCGATGATGTATTTCGAAAAACTAATACATATATGTTTGTCAACTATATGAGGTAAGTAGATGACCATGCAAAAAGTTTGCTTATTTGTGTGAACTTAGAAGCGGAATTTCGGTTCTTTGAAAAAAACCATTGGTCATTTCATCTGACGAAATCAATGAATCTAATGCGTCCACTTGGGCTTGGAGTTCACCTGGGTTCACTGGGCAAATACATCACTAAGCTGGCCATTTGAATTGTCAACATTTCTACTGTTTCCCGAAGATTCTTACTCCTCAAGTTGGATTCTGAAAAATACAAGATTTCTTCTTGAATCTGAATTTCTCCTCGTTTCAAAGCGTTTAACCACCTGTTCAACTAACCTTCGATATCCAATAACCACTTAGTTCATATCGGAACGACGGAATGTATGTTCTACTGTATTTCAAGTTAGGTTTTTGTTTGTATACACTCAAAACGTTATGGTAATTTTGTAAAATTACCTTTTCAGCGCCGATCTATCCGAATCTCGTCAAGAAATACAAGTGTGTGTGATAACAAGTGTATTGTTCCTCGTTATGATCAGGGTGAATCAGTGTCTCACACATCTGGTTGTAATCTGCACTAGAGGCGCCCTTGGTAGGGTTAGTGCATTAATCCGTAAGTAGCGCATTAGCGCGTCACGTGTGTGGTTGATGGGCCAGGGGTGGGAGGGGGGTTACGAATTATTCTTTGATTAGCTGATGAAGGGGGCGATAGAGGAGGAGGTCTGGGTGGAGGGCAGAGAAAAGGCCTCTGAAACATGGAAGGCTTTGAAGAAGTTATCTGGATAGAGAATCTTCATTGCTCTCCCTTCAATACTTTGATGTCCCCAGCTCCCATCAAAAACTTCCAACTTTGTATTCATAGAGAAGACGGGGTTGCAGGGGTCTCAATCCATAATTGTCTTCACCCCCCACCGCCACCATTTCGTTTCCTCGCCGTCGCAAATGTTTTACATCTCAATAGACGACCGCTTCCATTCACTAATAATAATCTTATCTTGTCATCTCCTAAGCCCGCTCCGATGGTGCGTCGCACGGTCAGGGAAACCGCTATTGTCCGAGGGAGGTGATTACGTGATCGGTTCATAAGCTAAAAACCAATTCATCACGGAGAGTGTCGTCCTGCTCCAAACCACACGAGGAGACCTCTGGGAAATGACCGCAGGTGCCTACGACTTGCAATTGTTGGGATTAGTAGCAGTGTCTACTATCACTTACTGCTAATCACCACACAAAGTGAGCAATTCTGTATTTGCGGTATGGAATGTTACCAGTTTCATTCTGGTACATCAACGTTCCAAAAAGATGTGATTTAAAGAGTATCGAATAAGTGGAAGAGGTTAGAACATCAGTGGAAAGGGTGTTTGTGGAAATCAACGCTCTGAAGGCAACCTCAGCAGGCAGCCATGTAATTGTCTTTCTATCCGTTTTTGCTCAAACCGTTGTGATGTTGTAGTCGGGGGTTTTCAATTGCGCTAAACTCGATTCTAAGATTGGGAAGTTAAAGATAAAGTTATACCACGGATTCGGAACCCTTAACAATGAATACAATACGAGCATTGACCCAATCTCGAAACACTTCAGAACAAGTCGGAAAAATGTATGTGCCCTTGTATGTTACCCGATATCCCAGATACGCACTCTATACTGTGGACCTGCAGTCATTACTGAATGAAAACATGCCTGAAAGGTCACCGCTAAAATAGTTAACTTTGGAAAATGTTCTCCCTGTCTAGGATTCGGCACCCAGGTCCCCAGTTAGTCTTAGAACCAAGAAATCTCTTCTGAGACACTTGTCTTGAGCAAGTTGACCAAGTCTGCGGTGATCCAAACTCAATTGATTGTCATTCAGATACTTATTATAGGTATCACCCTGGATCCCCTGGTATTTACTATTTTATCTAAATCACTCATACCGTCAATTTTTAGTTATATAATTACATCAAATTAGTCTTTATTGTTTCCATTCAATTCTTCATAGAAATGAATCACGGTTTGCTATAATGGATCTTTCATCAAGTATTGTAATTCACATCAAGCTGACTTCTGCCAAAAATGTTGTGAACAAAAAAACATTCGTTAGAAATTCTTCTTCGATTCCTTCTTTAGTAGGTACTACCTGTAGGTCCTGTATTTTTCTCCGCAGCTCTGCTCAAACATTTTACAATTACACCCGCCCCTTCAGCAAATCAAACGCGACGCATTAAAATCCCCCCTACTAACGAATTTGTAATAGATCGATCCGAAACTGGGAGGGGAAAAAAGAGTGACTTTTCCAAGTAAGGAAAGACCACTTGAGGCTAACAAGAGGTGAACTATTGTCCGGCTAATCGGCCGTCTAATGTCAGTAAGAAAAGTCGTTGAAAGGGGAGGGAGACGGAAGAGCAGGAGCCGATGCGAAGGGGGCAATAATAGCATTGTGGTTAGTGCTGTATGAGCAGAACGTGACCAGCCTTGAGTCCCTCTGGCCCCTTTCACCTCAGTGATGATCTTTCCCCGGTATTCTTCCTTCAAATCACATCTCCACCTTGCTCGTTGCTTTCTGTATGAACTGAAAAGAGAACCGAACTTCCTCAATCGCCGATAAACTTATTCGAGGGATCTACCGGGAATACGCGAACAGTAGGTACACGCTGGATGCACTTGACGCCACTGGGTTCGCAAGCATTATAGAGCTTGGGACAAAGTATGGTACGGACTTGACAGCGGAAAATCTGGACAATATTAAGAGTGAATGGGTTTAAACATGAAAGAGCAGCGAGTACTACCCACAACCTCCTGTATCGACGCCCAGTGGGGCGGGTTAGACTTAAGTATTTCTTTTATTGCACAAAATAAAGTAATTTTTGGTTAAGATTGCTTCAGAAGTGTTAATGGGCTGCGTTTCCTAGGAAATCTACCAGAACGTCGAACTATTTTTCTCTCCATTCTGAGAGCACTCCTCAACAGAAAAATGTCAATGTCGCTAGTTTTTGTGAAATGGAAGAAATTGTAATTTTTCCATGATGAAAATCACTTTCTTTCTTACACCATTCGTAAGTAGGCCTTTCTTTTACAATAGAAGATACCTTTATTTGATCCATAAAAATTTACTTCTTTGAATTGAATGTGTTAAGAGGGAGTCCACTACTTATGATATGTCATGGTTCACGAGTGGTTCACTTACTTTCCTAATGGTGAACGTCTTTCACTATTCCCCATTCAACTGTGTGCCTGTTCATTCGCTGTGATCGCTCAACACTTCTGCCACGTTGTCCTCCATATTTCTAAAATGGATCGAGTGAATCCTCGCTCCTCTTGACACGGTTATTCACGCTCACCTGTGTAACTCAAGCCTGAAGAAAGAGAGAAATCGGAAAACAAACCCTTTGTATAGCCAGCCGTATCTTCCTGCCTAAGAATGATACGGAACGGCAAGTAAACAAAGTGGCGAATCAGAGTAGATTCCTTTTTATCCCAGTTGTTGTAGTCAGTAAATAAGTTGTATGGCAACAAGAGTTGAGTTGTAATAGTGACGAAAGACACTCTACCTCGTACTTCAAACGCCTTTTCACCGGCCGACTGTATACAACTCCTACTAACCCTTCCCGCCCACCCGTTCATAACTTGGTTAGAACCCTTTGATTCCCACCTTATAGTTTGTTTACCTCGCCAGGGCACCATTACATAAATATCACATGGTTGCTTATTGTTTCTCCTTGCTTTTTATCCTCTCCCACTTGCCGGCTTCCCTTTTTCTTGCCGGTGGACCGTCCGGTTTTTCGTTTCCCAAGCCCGTTTTACAGTCGAACCGCGATATCTCGAATAGAATCTCAGTTTCCTCGGCGACGCAATCCAGGTGGTGAACGATGGCCTTCTCGTGGTCTCGAAACCGTGCGAAGAGGCGAATTGGGTCAAATGGTTCGCCAACTTTCAAACCAACTGTTTCAAATACCCTTCCACTGCCAACGCATAAGGCAAAATTATCGAACTAGGTGGGCAAAAGCATTTTATGAGCGATTCAAATAGGAAGTTTGATGCTGATTCTGAATGCACCTCATGTCTCTATACCTACAATATCTCTTTCACGCTCTTTCTTCCAAGAAAACGTTAAAACGTCATGTATTTCGCCATATTCTCCCATTTTCCAGTCAACCTACGCACCATAGGAATGTTAGTCAAATAGCCAAGTGGTACAGCATTAAATGGTGCTTTTACTGGACACCTAAACTTCCCAAATATACCATTAACTGGGGGAGGAATCAAATTTGAAAGTTTGTAATTATGGGGAATACCGTTTTTTAAGCATTTTGGCAGCAGAAGTTGGTCTGAATAGCTCCTATAACTTACGATTTGTATACATTTCGTCGCTGTTGTACCTTTACAGTAATAGTGTTTCTCAGACACCAATCAGATAAACTTGATGATGTTTTCGTTCTTTCAAACTTGCAGCTCAAATCTTGTACGTGTCGAAATTTTTAGTGGTATACCACGTAACCAAACTTCGGAACTTTTGTCAAAATTATGAAATTTTAGAAACTAGGTCTTGTGGAAAAGGTTGACATATTTATTTAAACCTGACTATTGCAATGAAAAAATAATCGTTCCAACATGTCTTTGGTATGTCGAAGAAAGGAACAGTGATTGTCGAACAATATGAATTTACAGGAAAATGGTTTATGTAGAAACAAAAGTTACCAAGCAATCAACCACGCTCTCATATTTCTTTACTTAGCGACTTGGATACTTACTGGATGTGGGAATCGTTCTCGACAAAATTATTGAAAACAATGACAATGCCTCCATAATCCCATTATTCGATTGTTATTTGTTAATCTAGTACATTTTGATAGTTGGCTCATTGCAACGGAACTGTGTGACAAACAACATTAATGCTATGTAAGAACTGTTTTGGAGAATCAATGCAATACAATTAAATACAGTTCCATGGAGAATTTTGGACAGATTTCAACATCGCATTCAGATATCCGATCTTTCGAATGTGTGTAATAATGTCTCACTCAACTTATGAGTACTAGTATCGATTTCACCGAATGGTTTACGAACTCGAATACACTTTGATAGAATATATGTTTTTGACAATGGATTATTGCAATCGGTAGATTCTGTTGTTATTCGGATGGTTTCCCCGATGACGTTCCAACATGATAATAGAATAGCGTCACAGGGCAGGGAAACTCCGTGGGACCTTGCCAGACCGCGGTAACAATTCCCGTTCTTGCACCAACTCGGTCCAACTGAAACTTTTCCATCCGTGTTGATTGGTACCTACAATTTATTGTACTTTATTGAACAGGTATGTCCTTTCATTCTTAATGAAACAGAAACAGGCCTTCGGATGACTGAGGTAATTAGTTGATATAGTTATAAATACGAGAGCGCTAGCTATGAATGGGACTGTATGATTTGGACGTGTGCCGGCGTATATTTAGCTCCGGTGGGCGGGCGGGAAAAAATTATTTGGCAAACCCGCTTATTGCATAAAACTAAGCGAATGAAACGCATTCTGTGGCCGCTCGTCTTATTCTGAATCGTCTTTTATTCCTACTCTAACGACCTGACTTCACCCCCTTCCATCCGCCCAACAGCTGAATTGTCCCCTACAGCAGTTAGATGTTACCTGGTCGTTTACCTGTCCGTTACTGTTTACTGAATTCAAAACAACTGTAAACACACCAAAGGAGATAATTGGTTTCTAAGTCAACCAAAAATTTCTTGCCAAATCAGATAACTATTATTACTAATGTATATTACCGACGTCCAGTCCATTATTTAGGTCGTGCGCGGAGATGGACTCACTTAATCCATTCGTGTCAGAAATGTATGCCGTTCATAAGACAATCTTCAAAGTTATCATGAAAAAATTCCATTCGGACCAAAGTTTAGAACTTTAAAAGGAATTCACAATCCTCACAATAGCTAAACATCCAAGTCATCATCATAAACATTTAAGTCTAATTAAAAATTGTCCTCATGACCATTCGATTCCTCCTCGAATAGCTGGAAATGTTGCTACATGTGTTTCCTTCTAGAGCTACAAGATCAGAACTTCTTGCCGACTTTTGAATGGGAGGTGTTTGGGTATTAGCTGATTCTTCCCCCGTCCGTTGCTGTTTAACTCAGTAAAAACAAATGTGAACACATCAAAGGAGATAACCGGTTTCTAGGACTAGCGAAAATCCAGTTTAGAAGTATTTATCTGCTATTATTGCGGTCCATTACCAATGTTTCAGAAGAAAAGTGGAATCGAACAAAAAACGAATCACGAAAATGAGTTAAGAAAGGTGGAGGTTCAGCGTCTACAAAATTATTCCAACACGCACTAATAGACCATCGCCCGGCTGGCCACGGAGCACGCTGGATGCTGGACGAATCGAGTATCTATAACGCTGGCTCCCAAGCTTCATTTCAGTAAAGTCGGAACAGGTCGAAGAGAGCAAGAGGGAGCAGTCTTTCTGCCCGTTTACAATAGAATTTGGATATTGTCATTTCATATCTTCCGATTTGGTGGGTGCATACTGTAGTTCAATAGTTAGACTAGATATTAGTAGCTTAAATTCCGTTTAATCATTATCTATAGACCAGTAATCCGCGCAGAACGGCTATCAAATACGTAAATAATAAACCATTGTGAATAATTCGCAACGTTTTAAATACTTATTGCAGTAGATTCGTACCTCATCGATGATATTTAAATGAATAATCGTTTCAATTATTCCTGTGTTTGTTACAGATCCTGTGTAATGCTGAAACTCAGAAGCAAATTGAGTTGCAGCGGTTACAGCAAGAGCATCTCAGGCAGCAAGATAATTTGCTCCAGCAGCAGCAGCACAAGATATACGAACTGCAGGTGAGTCCGATCCCCTCTCGGGAACAAATTCGTCCCTTTTAAAAAGTGGTCCCACTAGTTTCCCTTACAGCTAAAAGTTTAATTTCATTTCTCTCGTATTTTCCATAAAGATGAACACGTTATATTCTTATTTTTGTGCACAAATATTTTTACAAACAACTGAACAACATTTTGCTACCACATTTTTCTTAAATTAAAGGCGAACTTGAAGCTTTTATCAAACAATATCCGGGCTAAATGTATTCACAATCAGAGCACATTTTTTTTCCAGAAATCTGAGCAAAAAAGCTGTCCGTAAATCTTTGTTTCTAATGTGATAATTAACTTTTGTATACCTTAATTTTTTAATGATTAACTCGCCGTCGGAAATTATGCGTTTACCTATGAAGATTTAGTAGATGTTTTCAAGACTATTCCTTATAAGGGAAAAATAAACTTTTCTTTAATGATTTCTTGCGTTCTCTTCGGCTAGTTTTGTTTTACTACAACTCCAAAACGTCTTCCGAATTGGGTGTGGTATCTTCATTCACTTATTTATTTGCATGGCACAATTTGATTACAAAAAACTGTACTTTAGATGAACAATATTTGTAGAAACTTCACAATTGCAGTTAGAAACCTTATGATAGATAACTAACTTTATACATGTCTTCCTCGTTTTGGTAACATGCGTTTATAGATCATTGAAGATGTAGAATAAAACCTTGTTCTTTATTCAAGGGACGGAAATACCACGGGACAAATTCCTATAGATATAAGACGCCTTCGAACAGCCTTCCATCATTTCTTGAAATTTTCATTAAAATCGGATGAAACTAAAAAAATTAGGATTGCTCCAAGGATTTCATGTTTACGCATGCACAGCAGTCACTAACGACACAATGTGTTGAAGTTTATATGCGAACGTTTGACCGTACTATCCCGACTTCCCTCCAAATTTCAGCGAGATCGAACGACTTCAACCTGATGAAAAGAAGCTTAGTGAACTTAGTATAGCTTAGTAAAGCAGATTGAAGCATTAATTTCTGAGCGATGCAATTCATAGGGGACCATCTACAGCCTAACTCATACAGACAGCAAGACATACACAAACCAAATGTTTTTTCACAATGCACGTAAAATGTTACTGGAAAATTGATTTTGGAGAAAATAACTTTTTCAGGAACACAGGAATGTGACAAATAATCTTCGGCTACCTCTAGTTAGACAGAAGCAAAAAAATTATTCTGTTAAGTAGCGTTAGGTTTTACGCACCAATACTTGGTACATCTATAAAACGTCTACCAAATTGGGTTTGGCTATGGGCTTCCTCGAATCGATGACATAAAGGTGCAGACCATTTAAATGTTGTAAATAATCTTGTAAGATGTAGAACATAAGCTTGTTATAATGACCCAAAACACGAAAATGCCATGGGACATGTTTCTGCAGACTTCAACGCCTTCAAATGAGTAAGCCAACGTGTAACGCGGGTCTGTCTCAATGATTCTACAGCGGACACAATATTACAAATCAATTTTGAATTTATACGAGTTAATTAAATCGGGTTTTCCCACATATCCACCAAATTTTAAAGATTGGGCCACTAGAACATGCACATGCGTAGAGTAAAATATTTGATTTTATAGCGATGTAACTCCTAGGGACGAAAAACGGTCTTACATCAGTAAATTGAACGCACATTCCCAGTAAATTTCATCAAAAACTGGAGAAAACTGAGGTAAATTAATTTTTTACAAGGATTTCCGGACACACAACAGACAAATGGACGGACAAACACGAAACGAAAGTTGTTCAAAATTAAGTAAATCGTAAAAACCGAGTGGAAATTTTGATTTTGGAATAGTTTTTTGTTTTGGGTTTTGTTGTTCGTATTTTGTAGGTATAATAAATCATGGCTTTAGATATTCATTGAAAGTTTTAATTATACTTCGCGCATGCTCTAATAGACAATATTCTTAGTAAAGTTACTTGTGAAAGTAGAGAATGACTTTCGTTATGTATTGCAGAGTATGCTTAGTGTATGTGAATTTTAACCATACTTTCCTCTTTGTATACCTTGAAGTTGTTGTTTTCCTAATTATTTATAAAAAACATTTATAAATGTTGGAGAATGCAAATCACATTATGTCACAATAGCTTAGAACCAACTACGAAGATTTTCAATTCTCAATTTTTGAATCCGCACTGACGCAGTATAGAAAAAAGTGTATACTCGTGCAAAAAGTTGAAGATATTTTTAACGACGTCAGTTCATCTGAAATGAAAATGGTTCTTTTTTATTGTAAATTACTTGATTTTTGCATTTCACAGCTTTCTGAACTGATTTTAGTGTTGGCAAATCCATGTTTTGGGCAAAATATACAAAATTATAGTCCGATTTTATTTAAATTTCCAGACTATTAGTTGCAATTTTATCACCTATGAACTCGATTGCGTTTGGGCTAACTATGTCTGTGGCGCTTGCCACAAGCCCCTAGTTAATAAATTTGCCCCCAATTAATAAATTTGCCCCTCAATAGCAAAACCCTAGTACTTTCGACCATAAGAAGCTTTTGGGCATGCGCAAAAAAAAAACATATTACCAAATCATCGGTATTTATTACGATTCAACAGCGCCAATTCAATGAAACTTGGGGAGAATGACCTTGGGATAATTGTCTTTGAATGGCAAAACAATTTAATCAGCAGTGTGTGTTCATGGGAGACATTAAAATTTCTAACCACGGTCAAAATACCGATAGAATTCTGATAATTTTTATGAGATGTACGGGGAGGTAATGAGAAATTCTCCGAACCAGCTTCATCTTCGCCAGATCATTACAATGCTGATGATGGTGGGCACATGAAAGTAAATGAATTTAAAAATTATTCCTCGATATCTAACCGTTTAAATTCGCTCGGCATTGGAAGGTTGTTGGACTAATCATGAATTTCATCGCGATTTAATGAGTTGTGGCTTCGAAGAATCTCTGAACGTAAAATAGGTTGTCAGAGACTGTACGGCGAACCGTTTTTGTTAATATTTAAGACAATTACAGGAATTAAGCGAGTCTGCTACCAAAAATAGCGATGGGCGTTGGCAATATTGCTCGTATATGTCAGGCTTGAATAATATGCAAATATTTCCCTATCATTATCATATCATTAACCGCTTGATATTCTCACCTACTAATATAATTGATAAGTTGGATAAGGAAGCCTATTAGCTTATCCTATGTTTCTTGAAACTGTTTAGGCTGACAATAAATTTGACGGTTTTCAACTTTAGAGACATCCTCTGGGTGTTGCAGGCTTATCGCCTCAACCCTTGGAAGGGGCACTCCACTTCATCATCATTTCTTAGTTATAAATGACCCCCCCCCCCAACTCGGAAAATTTCGTTAGAGACCTTTGAAAATCGTGTTTCCAAATAAGGACTGGTTGTCACTGGCATCATCAATCTTCAGACATGAAACACAACTGTTGGATTAACAACCCACTTTTAGAGAATTTTCCTAGAAGATAAATTGCAATGGCTCCGAAATTTTTAAAATAAAACTGTCAGAAATGTTCATCGTTGAAATGAGTTTTGTGGCATTCTCAAATAATTCCGGGATTTTACGGCTTTTCATCAAAAATTTGTCCACCAAAAACGAAATGTACACTTTTACATTTTGGATTATTCTGAATGGTCTTAGTTTTGTGTCTTTATTTTTGTCTTTTTGTCTTCATTTAGCAAGCTCAACGTTTGTAATTTCCTCTACATTTCGATGAAATCTTCAAGGAGAGTGAGGTTAGGCTATCGGTTGTTTACTAAAATGAACTCTTCACTCTGCGTGTTCGCCCGTGTAAAATTTGATGTGTATTATTTTTCCACGGTCTTACAGTCCGATTTTGTTCAAATTTGGAGGGCAGTGGGAGAGAAAACGGTTTAATCATCTCATATCAATTTTAACAGGATCTTATCATTATTATTATTACCGCAACAAGCCGCCTTACTTCTACAGTTTTCACCAGCATGGTCTTGTATAAATTGCATTACTCAAAAATTAATCGTTTTCCCTACTCATGCGCAAACGTAAAATCACTTGAAGCACCATTTGCCATGGCCATTGTCCGATCCGGCTTAAATTCGGAAGGTGTTAGGGAATGACAAGTCAATGATTCCATTTGAGTTTCATCAAGATCGCATGATTACAACCTCGATTCCTTTTATCAATTTAACCCTTGATTCACAAGTTTTCATCCTTGCATTCCCTGCACCACATCAAAGAGTAGGTACCGTTCAAGTAGTCACGTTAATCAATCATTTACAAAATTAAACTTATTTCTTTACGTTTCAGTTGTCTAATAAGACGACGGAGTGACTAATGATGAAGTTGGTTATTAATACTGTCGAAATGTTTGTGAAAGTATGCGATCATGCCCCATGCAAACCGTATTTGCCCGATGCGAATTAAACACATTTAGCGCCTGATCCTCATTTGTACACCTTTGGATACTGCAAAATGTCAGTTTGATAATCCTTGCCTGATTGTGGTGTTTCAGAGTCAAATATCATCTCAATATGCATCAACTAAAGGTCTGAGTATAAACACGACGGGAACGTTGATGTTTCTTCCGTTCCTGGATCAGTTGAGGAGCCTTCAACCCCTTCCACAGGCATCCAGTAGCTCTCCGCCTACGACCAATGTAAGTGTCACCCGTATGCAGGGAATCCATCCTGTTGTTTAATTAGTATCCGCACTTTTCCATGAATAATATGATTATGCATTTGTCAATCGAAGGGTGCCAGCGGCAAAACGGCCAAAGTGGCCGGGTTAACATTTGTCAGGAGTGAGAATAATGTTAACAAGATTTGAATAAATCGCAGTTGAATTATTATACCCTACTCAATTTACTGATGAACCATCTCCTTGACAATGCCACATGTATTTCCTTTAAAATAAAAACAAGGATCAGAATAATATTACCAACTATTTCAAAACGGGTCAAATGCTAACTTACTTGCATTGACATTTGTTCAAGAATATTTATTCAGGATAGAAATTTGAATATTATAAATTGTAATTCGTGACCTTCTCGTCAGGAAGAACTTCCGCGGTTTTGGTTTATTATTTTAATCAATAAACCTTTGTAATCGTCTGTGTAAACGACATTTAACCACCCCTCTAAAGTTGTTGATTTACGTTCCCAGAAACTTGGATTTCAAAAAGTGAATTTGAAAAAACGCTGCAAATAGTTACACATAGGTTTATTATTGCTGTTTAGCCCTTCAACGTAAATAGAGGTAGGCTGTGGTACGTTATCTAAACTCGGCACATCGCGCCTCCATACCTCGTAATTGCATTCAAGATGAAAATACTTGAGAGATCGCCAGTCAAGCGATTTCGCTCAGACCTCCCGTTGAAAAGACAAGGTCTCTCCAGCACGACCGCCTACCTGACCGTAGACGACCGATTTTCATTACCCAAATAAATTTTAATTTTGGTTTAGTATTTTCTATGAAAAAATGAACATTTAACAACCCTCAAAATTTGTTGTCTTATAAGGCACTACTGTAGGGCAGCAAGTGAATAGAAAGCGTATGCGTTTACCCGGTGTCGTATACCAATTGTCTCCTATCTTGAATTTATTTTTTTAATTAAATCCACAACAGTTACTCAGAATTATTTGTAACCTATTTCAAATAGGATGTCACTTGCAATCACTATTCTTGCATTCTTCCTTTTAATTCTCCTGATGAGGCCACAATGCGGGCAAAATTAGTTGACAACATTAAATCATTTTAAAAAATTATTCGAAGAATCTTGACTTACTTCTTTCCTCAAACCTTTAGATCCTAAATTGGTAAGGAAACACCAATATGAATTGTTGCAGGTGTCGGTAACAGTAGATGATACGTAGACATCAATTGATGTTGCAGCAATACCGATTGTAACGTATTGCAACCTACTTGGGACCATCATTTGCAAAGTTTTTCGTTTCTCACGAACAATGACAGGGTGTGATAATAATCCCGTTTTCCCCTATTGTTATTTCTATAAATAGGAACAATCCACCTCGCCTATATCTGATAATAAGCCATTTCTGAATCCTTCTTGTCGCTCAAATTCACGTACATTTATATGGATTTTTACAAATCTATGTCAAATCAGGCTTTCGGCAGACTGGTGAGTCTGCCTAATGGTCTACTAATAGAAATCTCTCAGTAAAAATGAATGCATCCCCCCTCACCACTGGTGGGAATGTGTTTGTTTTTTCCTGTACACTAATGCCCAAGCAAAACGAACTTTGCCGTTTGCAGTCAAGAACACTGGGTGGAGATCATCTATTGATGACAGAATTATCCAAATCCATTGAAACTTAATTGGTTTTCATTGCAGCCAATGGTGGAGGCTTGGAGTGGATCTCCTGTCTCTCAGGACATGGATGCTCCTCTGAACTTAACAAAGCCCAAAGGCAGCCTGCTGCAGCAGCAAATGGGAGAACACGATGCTCCAACTCCTTCTTCCAAGATGATGCCGTCCAATCTGCTCATGCAACGAGCATTTCTTCCTTACGCTGCGATGCCGCCTCACGTATCGCAGTCTCAAGGTAAAACTTTGTTATTGCATGCACATTATACCAGATTTTGGTTAGTCAATAAATACGCCTTTAGGTTCCCTGTTTCCTTCAAATCAGACATTACCTAGTTTCTGTCTGTGGGTCAAATTTCTTGACATCCAATCTGCCAACGATAAATCTGTTCTAATGAGTTAATTGGCAACAAAAAGCTTGTTTCCTGTCGAATAATTAGTTTTACCTTCATAACAATAAGTAGTTAATGCATTGGTAAAAAAATTAATTAATAATAAAAATTCTAGAACTTTAAATAAGTGACTATACCGAAAATATTACACCACATTACAATTTATACAATACCTATAACTTGGATTGAAATCATTATTTTGATCTGTTTTACTACAAGACACCCCTACGTCCCTATGACACAAGGCCAGAGGGGTGTGAGACAACCCAAATTTTAGAGAACAAAAAAAAAAGAATAAAAATCCGTTTCAGGCCATTTTCAGACCTAATCCGTAAAAAAACAGTTTGTATTTCTAGTTTTTCTTTCTGTATCGCGTATGTGTATGTGCTCATGATTCTTTCTTTGTTCGACCCCAACTTCACTCTAATTATGCTCACAAAAAAAACCTAACGGAAGAGAGGAAATGGAATGGGCTCTGCCGAATAAACGTGTAGTTTTTTCGACAAAATTTTGTTGGCACTAATCAGGGAATAATTCTCAACCGAGATGGATTGGATTAATATCATCAACTTATTATTCACTGTGCCTTAGATATATTGATTTTAAAGATAGAAAAATGTGCACAGAAACAAGTATTAATCATTTGAGATTACAACTTGAAAGCTGGACTTAGGTGAGTGTTATAATTAATGATTCAATTATATCAGAACTCAACTGGTAAAAATCCTTGCCATATCTTGCCCACTACTTCTTAGATCTGTAGATAGGACTAAAATCTGAAGGTCGAGGTTTCATGTATGTTGATCTTAATAAAAATAGCTAAAATCACTGCTGTCATTTGTATCTATATTTGGGGTTCATTAATTTCATTAATTCATTAAGGAATTCATTGAACAACACGTTACGCAGAGATCACGGTACAAACCAAAGGCCAACAACCAATTAATACCTAGTCATCCGCAATGGACCGTTTTATAAAAGACTGAGTCGGCGAGTTTTCAATTGTTCGTCCTCTGTTACAGGAAAAATGGGTATTTCGCCGGGTAAAGAGAGCGACAAAATGCCAGCCTACCCAGGACTCCATTTGTATCCGCCATCTCACCACCCTTCGATGCCTCAACCTTTGAGGGAAGACCCAAAGGACGAGTCAGATTTCCTTTCCCCCTGTCACAGTAAGTTTATGAACATCTTTATAACAGGGTCATTGCAATATGTCAACGTGATTCTTCACAACTATTCACAGCCCTTTTTTCAACTTATGGCTGGCGTTCACCCTATAAAATTCGTTACGCAACGAGTACATTTAATGCGACCAATAAACAAGTTCACATGCACAAACAACCATTCGCATTTGCTTCTAACCAACGTTGCTAGTCCAACACTGTTGCTAGTTTCTTAATCGTTTAGCCAATTTTACTTTCCCCACATAAAGGAAAGTAATGTCCATTTAGCCAACCGGTAAAATTTCAAAAATTGCACCAAAGATTATCAAGAAAAATGGCTAAAAGTCATTAAATTTATTGTCATTATTATTATTTTTTTTTTAATTTGTTTATTTACATATTTTGAACATTATTTAGAACAAGTTTTTTTGTTTCAATAACATTGATAGTTACAATTTCTTCGCACACAAAAGTGCTCATACTGCAGCTCAATTTAACATAAATGTTATAATTTTATGTTAACATTTTATAATTTTTGGAAATTCGTCCATACGGTCATACTGCATGATTTCAACTTTTTTTAATGTGTTATAAATAAATTATGGGTTGAGGAATTCCGTCCGTAGAACCCCCCAGGCTGGGCATCCTCAGAGATAATACCTCCAAAAATGTTTCATTATTCAACCAGTGTTGGTGATGTCAAAGATAGAAAGGAAAATTTTTACAGAATTTCAAGCAAACTCTTTCTTATGAAGTATGAAATTCGAGATGTATTAATATAAAATTATACCAGCATTGGCGGATAGGTCTACCCCAAGGTTCCCTATTGGGAGACGTATTTTGGTTATTCCAAAAATAAGTACAAGTCAGCGTGACGTCAAGAAAAAGAGATTATAGGTTAGGAATTTCAGTTTCTTGCTTGGTTGTGTTAGGTTAACACGTGGAGTCTTCATGTTCAACGAAATTCACTCTGTTCCCAGTCTGAATAGAATAACCCAGAAGTTTAAGGAGAGTCTCTGTCATCTAGGTAGAGAATTGAAACAAATTGACGATTATTTTTATCAACTAATGTTTTCTAAAATGTAATTTATTCATCTCCCACCTTGGCAAACTTGTTTCATTCCCCATTGCCAAGTACCTACCAGTTAATTTGAAACTCTTATAACTTTCAATGAATACTTGAATACATGTTTTATATCATTTTGATTAGAGTGTGAAAATGATCATTTTGAAAGATTTGAAAGTCTATATGCGCTCACTGGGTACTCTCAGAGCAGTTATGAATTGATAATGAAGAAAGAAAATATATTAATATTAATGTTTTTTTTTTCTTGGAAATAAAATTACCTAGAAAGCACCAAAAGTTTGTGATGACCCACCTATGTTAAACTTTTATGTAAGTAACGTTTCTTTAAAAACTGCATTTTCATCATTGACGTCATAGTAAATTCATCTTTCTTGCTTTCAGTGTGGGGGCAAGACGGAAGCTTTAAGATGCAAGATGATTCCAACGAAAAAGGTAAGAAATATGCCAATGTTTCGCTCCTCAACTCCATTGTTGATATTTACATTAAAATAGCGCCTGCTATGACAGTGCAGTTAAGAGTCACATGGCGTATCTGCCAAAAGTAAAGTGATGCTTCGTTTCTCCATTATTTAAATTGCAAAAGCTGAATGACACCATTGAGCACTGGGGCCTGAAGGTGCTATCTCTCATACCTTGAGAACTCTTCAATATTTCAATTCCATGGGAACTCTTAGTGCCCATACCTTTCCCACCATAGTTCACATTCTTCTCTATCTCTGCAAAAAATCCGTTCTTTTGCACAGAAAAAACGGTGAAGTATTCCGAATGTTAGGATGAGCTGTTTTTAGTCACTCTTTGAGAATAATGAAAGGCTCAAATTTGTACAATCGTGCGAGATGAATCACTAAAACAGGGCATAACTGCCTGAAATCGTGGGATTTATATTTTTATAGACTATTACTTTAAAAGTTAATTAATTATGAACTACAGAGAAAATTCAAAAGTCTCTTTGTAAAATTGGCTTGCAAAATTACTTGAATTTTGTTTTAATGTTCTAAACGACCTTAAAAATTACTGAAAACATACCGGTTGCTGTGATAAGATAACATTGAGAGGTTTTTTTTTTTTTTTTCGCATAAATGTGATAGTTAACAAACTCAAATCTGAAAGCAAATTGAGATGAATAAGATGCTAAACAATTTGAATTCGTTCGCATGGTGACAATAGACGAGTGGAAGTTTAAAAAAAAATGGTGCACAAATAAATGGAGCGGTTTCTTCATTTCTGCCCTAAAGTTATATTGACCTGATGTTATCTCGACTATTTGCTCAAAACTAGTAGAACCTACATAAGACTTCATTTTGCCAAATGTTATATGAAGGGAGAGTACGACACAGTTTTTTGAAATTCTAAGCAGAGAATTAGAAGGTATCCATTTCCCTTCCTTTGTTTAAGTATACCATTGTAATTGTTCATTCTTGATAAGCAGAAATAACATTGAATGCATGAATAGTTTTAATCAGTCCAATATGATAAGACATGTATGTTAATGATTCGTTAAACAACAGCATACATTGCATGTGAGATGCTGTATGGAGGTCCCTCAATGTTGATGCCAGGACTAAGGAATCATATAACTCCCTAAATAATATGTGAAGAATAACTCCCTATAATTTTATGAAGCCTTATGTTCCTAGGATGTAATCTATGATGATATATTTGGTGATTTTCAGCTAAAATGATGAGGCAACCAAAGAGAGATGGAGAAGCTAAGCCTCACATCAAGAGACCCATGAATGCTTTCATGGTTTGGGCCAAAGATGAACGAAGGAAGATTCTCAAAGCGTGTCCTGACATGCACAATTCAAATATATCTAAAATTTTGGGTAAGGAACAAATATTATCCTTGTAAGTCTCATAAGTCTTGACAAATAACATCGAGGTGGGAGCTGTAACTGTGTCGAGTCACTGGGTGTGGTGGTTAACCAACATGGGCATCTCATCAAGAGTACATTGTGGTATCACAAACCATTTCCTTTGCTATTTCACCTTAACTGGTAATCATTTTATAAAGGTACTTTTTTTCATCTAACTTTCCTCCCTTCCTTATCACTTTCTTTGATCTTTAGAATCAGGAGTGGCGTCAACCTGGGAATCTCCCACTCTATTTCATTTAGTTCTCCAATTTTTTACGGCAGTTTGAGGGAAATTGAGAAATTTGAATGGTGAATTATGTAATTTTAAATGGGCAATTTATTTTCTTTTTATTTGCTTTGAAAAGGCGTTGTAAAGAGCTTATTACAATAATAAATCGTGAATAATTGTTTTACGATGAATAAATTTCACTGAAATCATTTTGAATTCCTTGGAAGTGAGCGATATGTGAGCAGAGGCATTTCAGTTATCTGGGGGGTTACTGGTGATGGCTGAAGAGAAAAAATTCAGTTCCCACTTCAGTAAATTATTGTGAATATTTACTGAAGTTGAGGCATTTCTTCATCTCCCTGTGCAGAATGTACTGTGCGAACCCACAACACAGACTTGCATTGCATTTCATTTGTTATTCATAGCAGGAACCAGTTGCAGGAGAGGAGGCTTTCTTACACCTTCCAAACTCTTTGGGGGCCTACATTTTCCTTGTGATCCTGACTCTCACAGTTTTTAGAAACTACAGAAGTAATCACCCACACAAGTCATCTGTGTGGGTGTCATCTGTCCAAATCAGCCATCCTACATGCATCAAAAGGTTGCCCTTCCATCTTTTCCCCTCCCATATTCATTGCTACCACCAGTGTTGCCATTCTACTTGAATCCTGGTGGATCCACCAGTTTTCTACTCCATGTTCCAGACTATTTAATTAAGCTTCAAATCTACCATGCTTCGACATTGTTGACAACAAATCAACTTTGAGCACAGTAGCACTGCTTAGATCAATAACTTTTCATTCCATTGGCAAAAGTTTTAGGTTCAATGGGCAAACAAGACTCAAGAAAAAGTTTATCTATACTTCCCTTTCAAAAAATTATTATTATTATTATTTATTTATTTTTTTTTTTTTAATCGACAATTTCCTAATGTAAGTATCAGCTTATTGGTTCCTATTCACAGGAAGTAGGGGGGAGGGGAAAATGCAGGAGGTCCCCCAAACCTCATTTCACAGTCTGCCTCTGTGAGTGAGAGTCACTTAAGTAACTAGATACAACAATTGGTCGTATACGAGGAGAGGATGTACACGTAGGTATAGTATTTTGAGGTGTACAACAAGGTAGCTCATCAATCAACTAACCATGTATATGCTTTTTCCTGTTAGGTGCTCGGTGGAAGGCAATGACTAACGCTGAGAAACAGCCATTTTATGAGGAACAGTCTCGCCTCTCCAAACTTCACATGGAAAAACACCCCGACTACAGATATAGGCCTCGACCCAAGCGTACCTGCATTGTGGATGGCAAGAAAATGAGGATATCAGAGTACAAATCCCTCATGAGGCAAAGGAGAAACGAAATGAGACAACTGTGGTGTAGGAGTGAAGCCGGTCCGTCCGGCATGGCAGGACCCAGTTTCGGATTCAACCCAGATGGTTCCATTTCCCCGTCAGAAGTACTGACATTTTCACCTGGGAGTTCACCATCTTTCGAAACCAGCTCCCCTAACCATAATGACGAATAAGCTGTGATTTAATTTTGTTTTGTTTTTGTCTCTTTTTTTCAAAGTAGACTGTACATGTAATGTATGTTGTAGGTTGCCAAATAAAAAGGAAAAAAAAGAAAAAAGAAAATGAACTACATGTTAATTACACATTTTACAGTAACTGTTATTGTCCACTTCTTCAAACAGACATATTGTTATTCCTAGCTGAAATTAGGAGTGCTTTAAATTATTGTATTAAGCGAAAGTAAGAATAAATATTTAAATTTTAAAAAGTAAATACCTACTAGTGAATTTGTGTAGATGATATTTGTACGGGTTAACTAAACCAAATTGAAATGTTAGTTCTCTGTTATGTTACTTTCAGGTCATTATTTCTACTGCATCTCTTGAATGTGTTAATTTATTGTGTATAATTATATTATTTTTTACTGAATTGTTTTATAATAATACGTTTACAAAAGTGATTTTTATACTTAATATCATAACATTTCCAAATAGGTCACCTGTGTACCTATGGGTACCTGCCTAAGATAATTCGTTTCTCCACAAAAGTTGGAAGGTGTGAAGTATTTATTTATTGGTAGGCGAACTGTTGATTGTTTGAACTGCCTGTATTTTTGATGAAGAGGCTCATAGAAAACTGGATAACGAAGTTTGAGGGAACATTGCACCCACTCACGATGATTTCTCAATCGGTTTCTGTGTTCTCTCAAAATCAAAGGTCGACTTTTCTTCCATGTTCTCCCAAATGAGGCTAATTAATGCTCATTTTATGAGCTACCCTAGTCATTCATCACAATTCTTCCGTCGATCCATCTACTTTTTTTCATTCTTCAGTTAACTACACCGAAATGTGATGTAACGTTCTCATCTTTTTCACTTTATTCAATTATTTTCAATTTTTTTTTTACCTTCATTGTTTTTCTTTAATTCCCTAAATTTTTGAGGCAATCGCATATTTTCTTGAATAAATAACTCAATTTTGCTTAAAAACATGTACCTATTGTTGTTTTTCAATTTAGATAATATATCAGCAACATTCCTCAAGAAAATATTGCCACGAATTTGTCCCTTTTTTTCTTTGAAATTATGGTTTCCCTTCAATGGTTGTTTTGATTCGAAATGTCCAAATTTCGCTACTGTTTTTTAGGGTCTATGCAATGATAGCTGTACTGTAGTTACATTTTTCCAATTGCGATTTCAGTTTATTGTGATTATTCCTGAAAAAGTTCATTTCAATTGTTATAGGCCACCAAAAATCATATCATTCATATTCATAAATACTTGTAGATATGTACATTTATCAATCTGTCAACATGTTTACTCCTTAGATTGAGTGGATTCATATATAATTTACAGTTTAATGAATAGGTACCTACCTAGTGGAACTATTTATCTTATCTTCGTTCGAAGTTTGTATGACTACACCCATTTGAAAAGTACGTAGCATTAAACAATTTTGAAAACCCAAACTTGAATAATATTTATCACAACGACTACTATCATCTACAATCTATTGACCACAGTTGAAAATTTCGAGAGATTTATGCTTGGAGTAGTATCATTTATGTGATGAGCATGCATGTTGTGTTTTGGATGTTGGCTAGGTTTTTTTTAAACCCGATTTTTAGTTCATATATTCTAATGATTTTCGTGTGAATTGAGGCAGATTGTTAATTTCTCCCATCCTTCTTTGATAAATAATAGGAATGGCAGCTCTATGGCTTTAAGCTTGGATATGGTTTGGTTAATAGAGCATGAATACACGTACTCGAATATTATGAATATATTTATAAATGTATTATCTTATGTAAAAATATGTAAATAAGTTTTGAAGTGAAGTAGACAAAAAACGTATAACATGTGTATGTGGTCTACGGGATGCCATCTACTGTACATACCCTAATTTAATATCTTTTTAGATAAAATGTGTGAGTTACATTTCTAATGAATGAAGAAGTTTTCAATTTAATTTATTTATTTATCATTACGTACAATGAATATTCATCAAAAATATCCAACAGGTCAACTGAGTTTCAAAATTTGATCCCTTTCCCATAAACTATTTTTAACCTTACTCAGTAACTTTAGCTGCTTGTGTGTAAATCTATGTTTTCAAATTATCTTCTCTCATTTTAATTTGTTTTTTATCAATTTTTTTAATTTAATGCATTTTAATATAATTATGATTACTTAATTTTTTTATTTGAGCTACTTTGTTAATTGTCATAATTAATTATTTTTATGTTAGTAGAATTCTCAAGTTTCAGTGCAATCTCATTTAATTAGTAATGACAACTCACAATCAGACAGGTATTATTATTTGTATATTCATTAGATTATAAGAAACCTCTTGTGATTTGCTGGATACTCACGAGATACTTTTCCATGGCAACTGCAATTCGAACGTCTAGAAAGTAAAATTATCTTTTCAACTTTAACAAGGGCCTGTTGATTTTGTCAATTTGTATAATCAATTCAAGATATTCCGGTGTAAAACCGCACCTACCTACAATCTGGTATCCCTTGAAACATCGTTTTTTTTTAGGTGTCTATTTCCTTGTTGTTGGCTTAGTATGTATATTTATACGAGCGTCTACTATTTTATTTTCCCGGTTAATTTCGGCTGTATTTGAGTTTAAGTAAACTTTAGCAAATTGACCTTGCTCCAATCGTGCTTCACTTGGATTCCTTAATCATAATATTTTTCTTCGATTCCAACGAAAATTTGAGATTATGCAGGTGCAACCTACTTAATCATCATACCCTCTTGTATTGTTCTTTATTGGATTCAGTTTCAGTTTGTATTGGACACTTTAGACATTTGCTAAGTCAATTTATACCAGGGGAAGCTCAAGAAATATTTACCAATCCCAACTAATCAGTTTTGTGCAGGCAGCTACAGATTTGAGATCTTAATATGAAAACATAATTTATTGTCTTGTCAACATATATTTTCTCAAATTGTACATAACAAAATAATGACTCTCAATGCAGTAAGACAACAACAGAGCAAAGGCAAGTAGAAACCTCAATGGAAATAAAAGTGTCTCTATAACTTTGTAAAATGTGCCATGAATGCATAGCATGAGCATTTTAATACGTTGCCATTTGTAAATTTTCATTAAACATTTTTGTAGCTTATTATTTATTGAATTAGAGCCTTTGTGATATAAGAGGCTGTACATGAAGGGCTAGGTAATATATTTACAATGTAGAAAAGTTTGAATGTCTAGCCAAAAATCCACTGTTGCCATAATGTGAACTCACTTGAATATTGAAAGCCACAATTTACAAAGTCATTCTTTATAATCGTATTGTTATCGGGCTTAGTTGTTTTCTCGGTGCAAACTAAAACAAACAAGTTCATTATTGGTGAGCACCTGTACTAAACCTTGAATGAATGGCTTTATATAAACATATTACACATAGTGATAGTATTCATTAGAGTGAATCTGCATGTAAATGTGTAAAAGTACGTACGTGATAATAGTGAGTGTATATATACAAATAATAACATTAATAATTACTATTTAATATGAAATATATTTAATTCTTTTATTGTTATATAAATGCATGAGTCAGTTTTACCATTCTTCATCATTTATCACCCTTATCCCTGCATAATAATTTGTTTGAAGTTTGCCAAAGAGGTTACAAACTTAAATGTGAAACTGACACATCTAGATGAGTTTTGATTCATGTTTATTTAAGGTCACGTGCTGTTTAATGGGGGAAATTCCTTTGCTAAAAAACATGGACAGAAAATATTGGATCTCGCTGTTTTCTTGCTTATCTATAGAAACTTCATGGTTATAACGAATCAGCGTATTAATAAAAATTGTAACATTTCTGTTCAACCAACATGCAACTCGAAATGTTTAAGCTTTTCTTACCTGAACTAAGTGGAATCAAAGAGGTGGAACTTCTGTAACAGGAACAATATTGCTACCTATCTGCAATGTTATTTGTTCGTTTTCCTTTTAACTGTATTACTCCATTTACCATAAGCTGGTTCATTTATGTCAGGGAGTCAAACTACTGACTGGCAGAAATCCCAGGGTCAGGGATGATAGGTTTGCCTATATCAGCTGTTTTACGTACTTCAGTGTCCTTTATAGACTGTCTGAACGTAGGTCCCCACAATTCTAAGATGGCAGAAAGACCTCGGGGCAGTTTTGCAAAGGTGTGCCAGTTGGCTGGCTCAGAGTAAGGTATTGAATTCCCTGTGCTGATTGGCCTTTATGCAGGGGTCATTCTGCATGCTGAGGCAGCTTCGTTTCATTCAACCATTGACATTCAGGTGCAAGTGCAAGAAGCTGGCTGAGCATGTGTTGCTACCATGAAGTGTGAGAGCAGTGGCAGCTCACAGAGTTGCCAGTTAGCCCAATCCTGGTAAGCCATGCATAAGCTTTCCCAGAAAACACTGATTATATATATGGAAACACTAAAAGTGAGATTAAGAAGATAGGTTTCCACCTTTCCACCCATGAGACTTAAGGCCTTATTGATTTTCTCTAGCTTTGGATGGAAGATGAGAGTCTGATGAAGTGAGCCTGGATGATTACTGGAAGTGCGCCTTTTTTCCAACTCTGGCTAGAAGGATGTGTACTGCATAGAGAGCCTCCCTCCTCCACAATCCCATAATGTTTGGGCTGACCTTGTGGTGGAATGTCCAAATTCAGGAGAAGGTAGAGTGGTTACAGAGCAGGCTCGAATTCTCTGCCCTTGGGCCTGTCACCCAGCCAGATATCTGGAGAGAGTGAAGAGTCCAGTGGTTGGTGATAACCCATCTCAAGACTAGTACCAATGGTTAAACGAAGTCATAAAATGTTTGTATTGGAATCTTTCACATTGACCTTATAGGGGAGTTTTGGGGTCATTTTTTACCAAAGTTTCATAAGCTTTGGGCCTGCAGTTATGGAGAAAATATATGAATAGACATAGGAAATTAATATTTAAAACTGAGAGGCTTCAGAGTTTGAGGTACTGGTACCTCGAATCCTAAACCACCAATTCTTAAGGCGGCTCTTACTAGATGGGTTCAGTATTTAAAAACGATAAAATATGTTGGAAATCGGTAAGACTGCAGCGTGCCGTCCAGTTCTTGGTTGATAAGCTGTTCTGTTTTGGAAAACCTTTCCACTGGAATCACTTATCTATGTTAATTAGATGTAGTCTGTGGTACATTATTTAGAATGCTTGCATCAACGAATATTAATTCATTGGTTGGTAGATCAATCAGGGGAGGAATCAGCCTCAAGGTTCCTTCAGCAGATCAGTGAGTCTCCATACCATGTAATTGACTTCTAAAATTACTTTTTTCAAATATACCTTCATGAGCACAAAACTTTACTAGTCCCTCAGTATGAAACAAAATTGATTTATTTTCAGACTTAATATGCTTTTGATAAAGGAGTGAACACCATTTTCAGCTAATATGGTCAGTTTGATTTAGACACCATAGATATCTTCAATTTAGTTTCTTATGCACCTACACTCAGGTAGACTTGATTTGAGGTAGTTGACAACACCCTAAGCAGAGAGGAATTGATGTCCAACTGATCAGAGTGCCATCATATCATTTTATTGGATTAAGGTGAGGAATAAACAAAAATAAATGTGTAGCAAAAAGTGAGAATATTTATTGTTTTTTTTTTCTCTATTGATTGTAGAAAAAGAATGACAATTTTTAGTTAAGTGAGATTGAACTTAATGATCATCAATGTTAAATAAGGAAATGTTAATTACTGTGGCATGAAAAGCTGCATAATTTGAAAATAACTTAGAATTTAACATTGCAATAATACGATGGTGAGTTAATTAGATAGAACGAAAAAGATTTGAACTGGTTCACTGTTTGAGCGAGGAAAGACCAGCGCGCATAACTTCATCAACCAACAACAGGTTGCTAGCTATGATGAGGCTGAAACAGAAATGGAAAAAACGGTGTTGATCATCAGAACAATATTTTCAGGAGAAACCAAGTCCAATATGAGCCCTTTATATGCAAAATGAAAATTTCAGTTTCTTACAAGTAGTGGGTACCCACTTTACGATTATAAGCAACTAAGCAGGTGAGCCCCTTATTCCATCACCCTAATACTTCAATGAGGAAACAGCGTGGGTCACGGATTTGTGAAGCAAATATTTTTCTCACATCCTTCATCTTTCAATATGAAGAAACGAGCATGCATCATGATGATAGTTTTCGAAATAAAAATCGTTTTGTAATTGTTGGCATTAAACTGTTTAGAAATTTTAGCATTTTGGGACAAAGATTTTATTGATAATTAATTTTATGACGAATTAATTTTAACTAAATTATATTCCGCTTTTACAATTTACAGAGTTCTCATCGATTGTTTTGGGCATGATTAATTAAAATTAAGTAATTTTTTATATAAATGTGTTTAAGTTGTATTTCATGATCACTGATCAAAGATGTCGAAGAGTCCCAACTGTCCCACAACGACCTCTGGAATGCCTCACCACAGTGGCCTATGTAACAATCCAGATGGCAAGAAAATATCTGTAGTCACAGACCCCAATGCTCTTTGAAGCCCATTCCACCCAGTTTGAGGAAACGGAAGATTCAAAGCATTGCTGAGTTCTTTCCCATTCACTGAGTCCCACAGAGCAGCAGCAAACTCAGCATGAAAGTTGGTTTTTATAGCAGTGGATTGATTGCACCACAAAAACTGCTTCATAGGATAGGATATTCCAAATGTACTTGATTTTTTAAACTAACCTGGATGAAAGACACTGTCTCTTCACACAGTAGTTATCCATGATCTCCATGTCCACAGTGTTAACAGGACGGCCAGTATTAATATCAAAACCAATCACAGTACTCCCACTGAGTTTTGATTCAGTCTCCAGTTGAGTAATCGATTCTTGAGGGTCATGGCCTCCATTGATAGCTGTAACAGAAAACAATCAGGGTGCTACTAATTACTACCATTTCTTGCCAAATAATGCAGTGTTCTCAACTGGACACTCTCCTCCCCCCTTCTCATATTGCTCAAAAACACAGAATTAGTCAACGACTTGTATTTGTGTAAGGTCAACTAATAGGAAAGATAATAGTATATACTCACCCAAAACCTTTGGGATAATAAGCAGAGCATCTGCAAAGGCTTTGACTCCCACCCTGAATCGGCCCTTGACGCCCATCTGTGTTGCAGATTCGGGGCTCTCCAAATATTGGAGTAAATGATGATACAGAGCTAATTCTGTTGCACCAGCTCCAGGCAGAACACCACCTGAGGATCAACCAACAAGTCAAATATGAGATACTTGATTAGGGCATTACCTTACATGACACCATAAACAATAGGAATACTAACCATCACTGATGGCATTTTTGACAGAACGGAGACCATCTCTTATGGCATCTTGAATCTGCTTGATTGCATATTGTGCTGGTCCATTAATGAGAATTGTCACACTTTGTGGCTTGGCACAGTCAACCACAAAAGTAAATTTATTTTCTCCCTGGTGAAAAACAGGAGATTAATTATGCCAACAAAAACAGGTAACTTTTTGACAATAATGAGACATGGCACAAAACTCAGGATTGATTCCAACTATTAATAAACTGCAAAAATTAATGAAATAGCAAAACAAAATTTTACAAAGAGATATCAAACGCATGTCCCATAAAATTAAAAATTCACAGCATGAATATATATGATTAGGAAGAATCCAACAAGTAGCCCATTCAATCCAAAAATTAATTGTATCAAAATTAAGTCCCCCCCCCTCATCACAATATTTTTAGGAAAATGTATTCATGATTTGTGGTAAAGTCTATTATACCATATGGGTTGTTTATTAGAAGATGGAGTATAAGAAGTCCCTCTGTGTCAGAACAATCCTTCTTAACTACATAGCAGGTTTTATCATTTTTCAAAGTGTACCCAGACCACTTACCAGAACGTGTTCATAAACCAGGCCAGCGTAGCCCAAAACTTCTTCAGTCATGTCATCAAGGCTGTTCATTGCAGTGCCGCCACAGGCAAGAGTTAATCTTTCCATATTCCTCCTCTTAGCTCTCCTCAATGCCATAATACCTTCTTTGGCGAGCATATCCAAAGATATGGGATCAATTCCCTAAAATGAGATAAGTAATAATATCTATGACACAATTATTTCAAGATGACTATCAACAATTCCACACTATTTATTAACGTGGGGTATTTGCATATGTCCGAGTCCAGGAAAAAAGGATACCATACAATGTAAGTCCATGATCTTGCCCTTGTGTTACTATTGTTGAAGAAGGAAAATAGTTTACTGTTAAGTTAAACATATCCATGAAATTTAAAAAGTGATGGAGACGATTTCCAAAAGTGTTTCAGACTAAATATTGAAAACTTTGAGCTGTATTATCACTTGTTAACGACCAACTAATCAAGAATACAACTGGCTGGGTACTAGTTACAATCAAAACTGTAAGAAAGAATAACAAAACAGCATACGATGATGCAAAAGCCTGGGGTAAACTGCACGTTGGAGAATTATTGTAGTTCACAAGGTTTATTAACCACAAACTTATGTTGTGCAGACACTACACACAGACTCGAAGGGGTGGGTCTCTATTGTTCACTGAGTGAGCCACTCTGCGTCCAAATTTCTACAGCTGTCAGATGCACTGTACAGGTGGACAGTGTCCCATTGCCACTGCAGCTCCATTAAAAAACCCCACCTTAACCACCAAAATATCTTGATAATCCACAAGTTCCTAATACCTATCACAATAAAGGATTTTGGTTATTTTTCATGACGTATCATCTGCCCAGAATACCTTTTGGTTGATGACAACAAAGCCTTTGTCCGTGCCATTGCAAACTTTCTTTTTAAGTTCGATGATTTTCTTCACACGTTGCTCAATGAAATCTCTCTCAGACTTCACCATCTTGTCTCTTTGTTCAGCAGTATTATAAAAGAACCCAGAGTTCACTTCCCTGAAATTTGAAGAAGTGAAAGTATAGTTTCATAACTGCAATGAACTACCAACAAAATTATCACAAACTCTTTCACTTCTGGAAAAAATTATAAATACTATACTTTTCTGTACTACTCCAAGTTTATCCTCTAAATAGGGAGGATAAGGACTGACCAATAAAAAATACGCACTTGCCCAATAATTTTGTTCATTTCCTTTCCCATACGAATTATGAGATAAACATAGAGGACAAGAGAAAGAGATGAATTGATGACACATTATTACCCCAATTAAATTAAATTAAATCAACTGAACCATGAAACTAAAAAACAGATACTTACGACTTTTCATATTCAAGACTGACATTGCAAGTCAGGATATAAGCGTTCTTAACCTTCTTTGGCATGCTGGGATGGCGACTGCCATGGTCAAGGACCAAACCATTGATTAATTTGGATTCGCTCTCCATTTTGTGCTGCATGGACATAATCTCGATCATGTGGAGATCCAATTCATTCCCTTTTTGTTCTGGTTTATAAATACTGAGAACCGCATCAACACAGATCTGTAAATGGAATTGCACATTATAAAAATTTAATGTTAACAGTTTCAGCATCCTAGATTTAAATGGTAAAGCAATTTTTTTAAAATTGGCCTAGGGATCAGTTTATTTTACTCAATACACAGTTATAGTCCAATAAAATAACCAATAAATTGTATTCAGACTAATTTGACTGTAAGTCACAATACAGACTTCAATTAGCTTTGAGATAAATTTAGATAAATAAGGTGGTTAATGGCAGTGCTGCACTTATTTGTGTGATTAAAGTAAGCATCCAACGGTAGGTTAAACCAGATTTATCATATAACATCAAAGAGCATGGAAATATAATAGAATTGGAACAGTGAATTGCAGGGGAAATGCATCAATTGAAAACTTCAATGTAAGATGCAATGCTCCAGGGTAAACAATGAGAGAAGCAGGAGAAATAAGAAGTTTTAATGTTCACGAACTAAGGTGATACATTATTGGAACAAATCAATACGTTCACTAACAATTTCACTTCATCCTAATACAGTTATTCTGCCTTCTTACGTTGAAAGTCCAATTCACCAAAGAGTTACACAGGAAAGCGATTTTTATTATTATTATTTTTTTTAAATCTTTCCCATACTTATTTTTACAAAAAGATGTATACTCCAACCACTCACAACTGTAGGTTCACCTTAACAAACAATTCAAACTGTTCAACTGCGCTAAAATTTGGTACAACCCTGACTGAACGAGTGTCCTATCAACCCAACCCAACCTTGCATCATGAAATCAATATTTCTCACTTGTGAATCACTTATTTCTCCTTTTCGGATTCAGCCGAATTCCCTACAAATGAATATAATTTTCGGAGTTGATTAGGTTAAATCCAGACACATTTATTACAATACGGACGTTAATTTTTTGTAGAAAGTTGGAATTTTCAAAAAGAGGTTGCCAAATTTCATAAATGATGCAGGGATGATGCTTTTTTTGGGATACAGAGCAATATCCTAGTAACAGCATTTGAAATCGTTCTTTGTATTCTGACGGGACATTATTATTTTACTGCTATTTTCACTAATTTCCACGAGTGCTCAACTAGAAATTATGGAAAGATCATCACCTCTGTGAGATGGTCGGCCAACTTGGGTGCCAATTTCGTTCGCAAAGATGTTTTTGCAATGGGGATGAGGGCCTCCCTAGAGACAGTCAAGGGAAGTTTCAACTCCTCCAGCTTTTCTAGGCAAGTTGTTCGTGCGATCTTGAATCCCTCTGTAATAGCTCTAGGATGAACTCCCTGAAAAATGCAAGACTATTAGTTGAAAGGTTCATACAATAATCATTGATCGAAACGAAACCTGATCCCTAAACATCTTAATTGAATAAAGGATTCGACATTGTTGTAGACCTCACATTTTGTTACCTTTAAGAATAACACATGCTACAAACTACTATAGACTAGAGCAAGTGGATCGTATTAATGGTCAATGAGGGTTTTTATATTTTCCTGATTCTCCACAGCAAAACATGGGTATTTACAATACCATGTATCATTTATTTTTTTCAAAACAGATGAGTGATTTTTTCATGCTAAAGTCATTTTTTTCTCTTGGGTTCAGCATGGGTCCAATGCCCCATGCTCAATGCCATGGATGTTCCAATGCCCTTGTAAATTGTAATATTTTTCAACCTTTCAACTTCATCTTTTCCACTCTAAGAACCTCAATTTTAAGAAAGAATGTCTGAAAATGTCATGTATGTCAATTCATTTTCTTTGTAAAACGCTATCCTTGCTCATACAGGGGTTTAATACGTCTTTTATCCAGGCCTTTCATATTTTCAGACATGGACACTTGTGTGACAATATTGAGATACAACAATTTAGCAATGTTAGAACTATAACTGGGAATAAAATTGGATAAGAAATACATGTGTTTGAGTCAGTATATAACTGGAAGAGCATTCCAACTTCAGCAAAAAAACATAAAACACTATAATTACTATTTTTCAGTGGTGTTTCTGTGCGACGTAGGGGTAGGGTTGTGAAACACTGCCAATAGAACAAGTTTTTTTCTTAAAATTTTTTAGCACATGATGCAAAGTTTGGAATGACGTATGGTTGGTTTTATGTAAGTTTGTAACAACCACTTGATTTAAGATCCCAAATTAGTTTTTAATCGAGGATACCTACCTAACATAGCAAAAACCCTGCAAACAGGAGGTTTCCCCTTCCTGCCTTTACATATGATCAACGAACAGGCTCATTATCCTCATTATAATTATTTATCCGGACTTTTCAATCTAGTGGTAAGGGTATTCTATTTTAGCGAAGGTCTCGCATTCATAAGGCCTGAAAAGAGCCTTTGAGGTTAATAGTATAGTGGAGAAAGAAAAAAAAACCACTATAGCTCCATCGTGTGCAGCTAGAAGTCCTGCTTTTATTTCTAATGATATATTAATGCAAGGGAAAATATTTATGGAAAATTAATAAATTCATTTACTAATATAGAACTGTACCTACCTAAAACCACACATTCTGGAAAATGTTATTATGAAAGATACAAGAACCCTAACCAGTCATTCACATCAATGTACCTATTGAATTCATACAGCAAAAATGATCTTTTACCTCTGAAATATATGAATCAGCCTGTTTGAGTAGTTCAGCAATGAGAAGGACCATAGTGGTGGTGCCATCACCAGTCATGTCATCCATAGCTGTAGCAGCTCTGGCAATCAGGGAGGCAGTGGGATGTTGAATTTGCTGTCAGAACATAAATAAAATTGAAAGAATATATTAAATCAATTATTTTAAATAAGAACAATGTATAGTTCAACTACCGTTGGCTAATTCAACTGGAAGGACAACGTCTTGAAGTATATTCTCCATGAGAGAACAATGCACTTGACGTTTTTCAAGCCTACAATGGGGGTTGAAATTGATAAAACGTTTAAATCTTTGGAACAATTCTTCAAAAGAAAAACATGATGTAAATTGACTTTTTCCTTTTCAATTTTTGTTCTTTCCTTTGAATTTCAACAGTTAATAACAATATATAATCGCAAAAGAAAGTTATAAAAATTAGTTTCAAAAATTTTAAGCAACACTGCTTTAAACTTGGTGACACGAAAGTGGTCTCAAATGAAATGTTATGTTTTATCTCATCACCAAAAGTTCATACCACTGACAACTGAAAGCTTTCTGCGAGATGAAATTCGAAGAAAACGTAAAATTACAGTTCAAACATTTTAAAAAAATTATTTCATCGTGAGTACTGGGATTAATGCGAGCTCCTGGTCTCAACCTCAATGATTGAGCATCACATGAAGCCATGTAATGTTTACATGGTGACAAGCAGCCATTTTTCCTCCTCGCCCATTATTCAGGAAAACCACACCAGACTGGTAAATTAAAGATTTCTCGAAGTAAGATTTCATACTTGCATGTAGAATTTGTATGACTGTCCCACTGACTACATTGTTAGCTAAATTTTTGCTGTCCATGGAAGACATAACCTCACCCCTCCCCATCTAATGCACTGATAAAATAACATTGAAAAAGCACGCACAACATGGAAATTACCATGAAGTACATTATGTGTAATCTGGAAAACCATCCCATCGAGGGTACCCATGATGAGATTACAACAATTTAAAATGAAAGTTATTATTTATTGGAAATTTTCACATTCAAACTTGCATATGACTGTGAATTATACAACTATGAATTATCAACGTTTCAATTGCACCGACTTCATTACACCTCTCTAGATTGTTGCCCTGTTCACTTGACAGCATTACTCGTCAAAACTTCCAATACATCATAGATATTTATCTTTACATGTAAAACAAATGCGTAGGCTCTTTAATAGCAATATCACATTATTTCAAGACTCACCATATCATGGAGTAGGACATTGCCATCCTTGGTAATTCTTATGTCTCCAGACCCTGAAACCAGCCTGTAACAAAGTTGAAAAGTCCGATTTAATAATATCATCATATTCTCAGTTGAAGTAAATGACAGTTCGTTGAGAAAGAGAAGGAAAATGAAAGGGAGGAAAATCCCAAAAGTTTGCCAGCCTAGGGAATAATAAAACAGTTGAGAATTCTGTGCGCGTTACTGGAAACCCTGTAGCAATATTAACAACCACCAAGTACGCATAGATTGTTGTACCAAGTATGCATAGATGAGGGGTTGATTAGAATAAAAACCTTTTTGGTACAGATTTTTCAGAATACGCCCACTTCCCTCCCCATGACTCCAAAAGGTACGTGAGTAGCATAAATAGTTCAATAGAACAAAACGTTGAACTCAAATAAAGGCCTAGATTTTGTTCTACCAGGCTAGTTGATAGCTCTGCTTCCTCTTTTAAAAATGAACAAACGAGCTTCTGGGAAGCACTAAATACAGTTCTCGTCAAATGAGACCAACAAAATATTTTTAATAAAAACGCTGCAAATTATTTCGAAGGTTTATTATTTTTCGAAACTTTTCCTGACTGACAAGCCGTCAAAACAAGAAAAAAAATGGTAAAAAAAAGGAATTCACAACCGTTCTCAACATTTTCACCATTAAAAATGAGTTTTCTCAGGTCAGATGAGCTCGGACTAGTCTGGGATCAACCTCAATTTGGTTTTCGTCCAAAATTATTAGAAAATGACACCCTACTTGCCTACGTCAGTGAAAACGAATCTTTCAACATGAACTGTAAGACCTTTCATGGCCCTTACGACGGTCGGACATTACATATTTTGAATCTACGAGCTTGAAACTTGAAGTGACAACGTTTAAAGGGGGGTATAAAAATGTATACAATTACAAAGGTTTGTTATTGAAAATTATGAACCAAAAACCACAAGAATGACTCTAAAAAAACATCAACGCCAAAAATAGAGGGTACATAATTTCACAATCATAGTAATCACGTATTGGTAGTAGTGGAAGCATGGTGATAATTGAAGAGGGTGACTTCAAATGAGAATTTCCATAATTTTTACAACTGACGGATACGTGCCCAGCGCCTTGCAGATAATTCACATTTTTGGAGAACCCGAAGAAATAAGGGTATCGGCTTACATCTGACACAACTCTGTGCTGACCAGGCGGGGCAGCCAGGAGTGGCAAACAGGTAGATATGAACCTCTAGTCAGACACCAGCCGCCGACGGGGACGAGTGTTTTTCCGTTTCTCACTACCGCCTTTGATTTTTTTTTTATTGATGTCGACAGAAAGTTTCTCTTCGTGGTTCAGAATTTCAGTAAAAAAATTAATTTCTGTTCCGTCCCTCCTTACATCAAGAGGATGGACCCAAAAACACCTTGAGGTCGCGTTCTGATCCAACTGGCCTTCAGCCTCTGCAGCACATATGAGATGCTGCTGATTTCTTCTCCACAGAGGGTAGTGAGATGCATTGCACAACAGAAACATCACTACTGCGAAGAAGCATCGAGAGCCCAGAAGAACAAAGCAGGAGGTAGGCAGAGTGGGAGTGACTATTAATTAATAAATCAACAAAAACGGAAGCAATCTGAAAAATCCGATTTAGTACAACACATTCTAAAAGCCTCACAACTACAACGTGAACATTTCAAATTTTTTAAATTGATCCACGTCAGTCCAGCACAAAGTTTGCAAATAATTATGCAGGATATTCTGGAGGCCAGAGGAGTGTACTAGAATAATTTCAGATTCTGCCTACTGACTCACTTTTTTGTGGGTGTGGGGTACCTAACACGACAAGCCTAATATTACAGAAATGGAGCATGTAGACCCATACGGAAATATCTTTATTCGTGGATCTCGGAAACAATTACAGTTGATAACCGTGAAAGTATCAGACACAAAAAGAGCAACTCCAGAGCTTGTAACTGACATTGTTAGTGGATACATTTACCTGAACCTGCTAGAAACCGTATCTGTACTCGTGGTTACAGTATGTGCAGCGTAGTATTGTTATTGCGATACAGTACTGCACCAATCATGAAGTAACTTTTCATTCAATCTCTAGTAAATTGTCAGACATTGTGTGAGCTAGGGTTCTATGATTTCATATGAGTTGCACTGTTAATGTTGAACGTGGCGTTGATCTATGCGTGCACCAGCGTAAGTAATTATTCTTCACTATAACCAGGCACATCATTTCAATGAGTCGCGTAATAACAGAACAGGTTCAGATATGATACAGTTACTAGCAATGCTCAACATGGAAGACTCGTCCTTATTCAGAAACCGTATACAGTGGCCTTGGTTTCAGGGCTTCAAATTTGAAAAAGGAATTTTGATTCAATAAAATAAAGAGCATGAAGAGAGCTTTCAAAGAGGTCCAATATGTAGGGTATCATGACACAAAAAGAAAGAAAGTTAAGCGACGTTATATGGTAGAGTCAGTCCCTTCTTCCTATCACATTATTTCATTCCGTTGCTGTATTCTTTGACTGTTCAGAACTTCATTTGTGAATCTTCCATGACACCAATTCTGTCTGTACTGGCTTGCGGTTCAAACTCAATTCAATGCTGCACTGAGGAGAGAAGCAAGTGAGAATGTTGTTCTGTGTTCGTGCAACCTAAAAAGGTTGCTCGGTTCATAAACTTTCAACACAGCCCTGGCAGCTTGAACCTCGCTAACAATACCAACCGATCGTGGAACTTAACTTCATCCACATTTCTGAACTGAACATAAAGTCTTCCATCACAGCAACATAGGACAAAACGAATGATGCATCTGAAAGGCTCGCGCCATCAACCTACTCACCTTGAGCTGCATCAAAACGACAAGAAATCGCTAAAACACCAACTTTTATATACTTATTAGAGAGGAGGTTGTGATCTACCGCATCAAATCTCAATGAGACACCTAATTTGAGCAACTTACTACCAATAAGTTATAAATATTGTAGAGAAAAAACAACAAGTCCAATTTAATGGAGAAATTCTCAATTTAAGTGGGTAAATTTTTGATTTACAATGCTTTCTGCTAACCTTGGCTTCCGAACAGATGACTAAATGATGATAATAATTATCATCAACTTGAACTATTCTTATAATATAAAGAAATATTAGTCAGGAAGTTACACCTATGACAACATTGTAAAAATGCGAACCGCAACCTATTTAAAACAATTACGCCCATAACGTACGCGGAAACCGTGTTAATTTCTGAATAACTCCAAACACCGGGCCTCTACAAAACATTAATGCGATGAACTTTCATACGGTCATTTAATGACAACAAATCGATGAGGTTTACTTGCTTATACATGCGGTCTCTGTTTAAAACCTTTAAAAAACTAAAACTAAAATCCGGAACCTCCTTTTTCATCAGTTTGCACGCCAAATCACGGTTACCAATAACTTCATTTAACGACTTATGAGGTATTCACCTACTGATTTACTCATTCGCAATTCGGATGAGTTAGAAGAATCTTTTGATTAACTGATCAGCAGTACCCGGTAAGCAGAAAACATTGATCGACAGCGATATCAATGTGGGTGCGTGCTCGTGTTTCTGAATTTAACTTCCTTAAATAAGTAGCTTTTTTGAATGTGCATATAGAAAAAGCATACATTTACACAGACTTTACATGTCTACTTACATTTTCATGGTTCCTTTTGGGCCCAGATTAGATTTCATGACTTCTTGAAGTCCTTTAGCAGCGGAGATGTTCAGGGCTAGAGCTTGAGCCGTTCGGACATACTCGGCTTTCGAGTTCAGCAATCCAATCGCAGCCATAATTTATATTCCACCAATAGAGCAGCGATTAATGAATTATTACAAACGTTATCTAGTCAAAATTATTGCAAATCAACTAAAACGAACACCGGGTGTCGACTGCTGAAAGTAGTTGTCAGACAAAAGACGAATGATTTCATGCGGCCGACGAAACGTGGGTGGGAGGGAAAGGGAAGTTGGGAGGTTCCGTAGCAACAACATGGGCAGACATCATGGAGCTTAAAGGATGGATCTTTGATGAACATCAACGGGAGCTTTGTGCTGGTGCTGCCTGCAGTGGCCATCCACTGTACTCTCATAGGGTCCCCGGAATTCCGGCTGTAAACCTACCGATTTTTTATGCTTAACCTTGGACTAACTAGCCGACAAACGTCACGCGGGATGGGTGACGTGAGATTTATGTTTTATATAACCAGGGGTGCCAACAGGGCAGTGATGCAGACTTTAACGTGACAACATTCAAAAATATATTATATCACTAGACAGAACATAAATAATAATGAACCTATTAATTAATTTAAATATGGTTTGTTTTTCTATCTGAAAATGTATAAATGACAATGACAGTGCTCGAATAATCTTTTACATTTTTGTTTTCAGGAGGGGGTACCAACTTAAATAGGGGGGGGTGCGTCACAGCTTTGGGAGGGGGGCACCCCTGATATAACCTACACTGTACTTCCTTTTATGGAAGTTAGTGTACAGTCATCATAAGCACAATAATATTTTATAGTTCTGCAAGAACATGAGTTGCGAGTCCTCATTTACATAATCAGTCTAAGGTCCACTTTCACCAACAAGTTTAATGTACAGTTTGGGCTAACACCTGAATTTAACGCCATCGTCACTGATTTGTTTTTCTAAATGGAGCCCTGGCGCCCCTTAGTATCAACGTGCCTTGTTAGTATTAACGTGCTCATCAAAATTTAATTGCCTGAATTCGGGCAATTAACTTGTTAATGGACCGATAAGCCTCGCCGTATTTTTTTCTGTTCCCACTCATTTGGAACAATTTTGTGATGGATCTTTTGAACAATATCGTGAATAATTTGATTTTTGACGATTTCTCGTCACCTTTAATAGCAGTAATATCACACAATATCTTTTTTAATAATTCATGTTCATAAATTGCTAGTACCAACAAGAACTACAACAACCCAACGACAAAGACAAGCCACACAACAACGTCTACACAATGAAAAACAAAATCACATCAACACAGTGACAAAAACTTTCACTTCACGAGGGTGAAGCATCCCCTTCTCAAGTACAACTTTAAAAATTTGTCCGTTTCCCACCTTAGAAACATCAGTCTCATTGGTGACAAATAAATACCTCAACTCTTTTGACCTGAACAGTGAATTTTCCATTGGTTTCTTTTCAGGAGCTACAGTGGATCTTTTCTGTTGATTCACCACCAATACTCTTGAAACTTGAAGGAGGTTTATTTTATAATATTAACGGAAAATATCCAATTTAGTAGATGTGAGTTAGACATTTAAATACGGTACAATAGGATTCAAAATGCAGAGACACAAGTTTTGACCTGTTTGTCCAACTGATCTATACATTACTAGAAGGATTGATTAAGGATATTTTTTCGTTTGTGAGATGTGAGCGTAGACAGAAACCGTTTCTACCTTTGCCCCCTAATGGATTGTTCACGTGGTGGTGAATTATTGGAAAAGATCCGCCACAGTAATATTTTACCACCATTCACATTCGCGTTGAAATATATATTTTTTCTGTTAGAGTTCTATCTCTTAAGGAGAGTGAGTAGATAGATGTAAAGCAGTTCTAGTTGGCTCACTCCATTCTTTGAAGGAATGTCTATCAATAGGGAACATAAAAACATTAGTGTTGTTTAGAACGTTTTCCATGTTCTAATTTTATTCAAGTTTCAGCTCTTTAGAATACTTATCCTTTAGGGTTGAAGAAATTGTTGCTTAGAATTCAGTCCTAACTGTACGCCAAACGTGATTTTTTTACCCACGCTCGGTCTTGTGGTTTCAGGGGAAAACACTGGGCAGCTTACAGCAGTTGGAAGCATTTTCTCTATTCGATTATCGGATTCTGCTCATTTTGAAACGTAGAATTGAAGTGGGTTAAACTTGTTTTATTACGAAGGCATATTATTGTAAATAATAAACCAAAACTAGATTTCTACATCTATTAGAACTCCATTTTAGAGTAGTCTCAACTTAGTTCATAACAATAATTTGTATGTTCATACTACCTGCTGATCTAATGTAAGACGAAGCCTTCTACCAAGTCAACACTTCTAATCAATAGAGGGAGTCTGCAAGCTGCAAGTCCTGAGATAATCTTCTCCTGATGAGAGACGTGTTCCACAATGTCAAGAAGTAGCTGTCTCATTAACTTCACGACGATGCTTGCTACCTTTAAATTCAGTTTATAATAATTAATTGTAAGGACAAGTCTAAGCTATCAAAACTATTTATCCTGTGTGTCCATTATCGAACTATTCTTTTTCAGATTCGAAATTTGGTTCCTCTAAAGTTCCCTCACTTTTTCTACTTTCATCCTTCTTTGGTAACTCTCTCAAAGGTATATTCCTTTTTTGTCGCACCATTTCCAAACATTACAAGATATGTAACTTTGCCCAATTGGCAGACTAAAAATTATTCCCCAACACAAAACCATACAAACTCCTCGAACCTTGGGGGAACAAGCACCAGCCACTTCAGAAACCTTTTCCCAACCTACTCTGGAGACCAAGTTCTTAGCCAACCACAAGTCCAAATCCAACAATTAGTGGAACTTCAAAATCTATGCGCTGGATAAATGTATGTTGGAACACTTGAGCTATTAAACATCCATTTAACGTTAAGAGGTGTTTCAATCACCAAAGGTTTCCATTGTTAACAGCAAATGATAAAGCAATTTGGTGCCACTCGTTCACATCCAGCAGGAGATCAACTGCCATCAATGGCACCTTCATGTAGGGATAGCTATCAACATTAGCATGTATGCGACAGTTGAAAACTGTTAACATTCTGTTAACGATATCTCTTGTCAGAACCAACTGAATACAAGATTACTAACCCGATGTGGATAAGGGATTACTATACATTTATTTAAGATCCAGGATTTCATTTTCTTTTATTAGTTAACCATCAGTGATGAACATATTTACCTTTGCCACAATACACAATAAACAATTTTTCACCTTTATACCCATTCTCAACTCGACCATTAGAATAGGTAATGAAATGTGTACAAACAAAAATATGTACATAATTTTGTTTTCAAAATTTAAATCATATATCAGTCAATAAAATGAAACAAGGCTATTTGAATATAATGTTAACAGAACTATGAACCCCACACCACGGTACATCAATAACAGTGAATGTGTGATTAACAACCAATGGAATGTGTGTTCATGATTAAATTATAATCAGAACTCATCACTGGGACTATACATCCTGAGATGTCATACCAAACACAATAAGAATGCCAGCTTTGGAATACAATAAATAGTAATAAAAAAATTGATTCCAAAAAAATACAACCAAACGTTTCTAGCAAGGGTGGATATAATAAAATTATTATTGGCAATAATAAAAATTAAAGAAGTTTGACCAAAATGATAGGACACAATTAATCAACACAATAACAAATGTTACTGACTGAAGGGCAGAGTGAAATATTTGAAAATCAGTATCTCACAGCACACGTATTATTAGTAACTCAACGATTGGCACACTTCAGTAGTCAATGAGTTAGCACTATTTCTGATGGAGCTCATAGAATCATTTGGTAAATTGGTACAGTAGCGGAATCTTGTGAATAAATAGGTAGATACAACCTGTTCAACTAAGATGGGAGACAAGCATATGAATGTATACTCTGAAATTCGATAACAGACATGGTTTGTTTAAACTTTTACACTCCATATGTAAATTAGATTAATTGATTCAGATGAAACAATTTCAACTTAAGATGGATATACAAAATAGCTTTATATGCTTTATGACCCCGTATAACGATATAAAATTATCACAATCAAGAAAAACTTTTCAAGATGGATCATGGCACTAAAACTAACAGTTATATATAAATATATACATGCTATATACAGTTCCCTGGCGCTCTTATTAACAAGGTTACTCAAAAATACATGTCGTAGGGATTTTGAAAACTAACAAATGCATACATTCAAGCCAGAACAGCCATGGCCAATGAAAAATTCGTCAGTATTTCTTTCTCTCACTCCCTCTATTTATATATATTTATATACAGCTAGGTTTCTTATATTAAAAAAATATATATCGTGAGAGAAACATTTCAATGTTAGAGGCGATTACTGGTTTTTAAGCTAAGCCAAGTGCAAAAACAACTAATTGTTATTAAAAATTATGTTTGGGGAAACCTAAACGTGTCTGGTATTATGGAGGACATCGAAGAAGAAATTTCCACTTTTCGCAGTTAATAAACAATAAAATCAAGCAACAAAATCAAAGGAGGAATATATTATTGCACAATTTCATTATTATGAGGAAGCCAAACCGCAAAAAAATAACAAAAATAGGGTTGAAGCAGAGGTAGTAAGATATTAGAATAACTGAGACAAGCCACTTAGTAAGGCATCATCCTACAATTTCTAAAATACAATATTTTATCTGGTAATGTTCTTTGTAGAGCCATTTTCTAATAACTTTATTTCTAAAAGCTAATTTATTGTGAATGCCATCAACATAATTACGATCACTGTCCATTCAACTATTCATAATCACAATGAATCAGGAGACTACAATGAATTATCACGCATAATGAAACAACATAAATTTACAGATGGAAAATGATGAGATTTAACAGACATTGACCTTCAGAATGGGTAAAACCATAGAGCGACATGTTAATTAAGATAGAAAAATTGACTACAAAGGAAAAGAGGCAGTATACAAGAAAATATCTTATTGATATGGATGAAACTATGATAAAACATGGAACTGAATATTTTCAAATTCTCATAACTAAATACATATGCTCATTGAGAAAGGGCACGAAAATTAAATAAAGTGACGTTTCGAATCCAATTAAATAAGCGGGGTAGCATTTTTCTAGCTTGTTCGTTGTTGTAGAAAAAAAAAGGATGAATGTGGTCTCAAGTTAACTCAGGTACTTGGATTATTTTAAGAGCAGATACATTCTGTGCTTCAAGCAAATCTATTTATACAGTTGATTTAATGAGATCTTACTTCAAAAATATGAAATACTTACTTGAATAATTACATCCAGCCACAAAAACATAACAAGGCAGCTGTAAAAGAACTGTTGAAAATCACTGGATAAAAAACGAAGCAGAATCATTATCATTTATGATTCGACCCCCTTGCACCTCAAAAAGGTAAACATGAGGTAGTCAGGAATAAGTTCTTGAACCACAACAACTAAACAGGTTAAAAGTATTACTGCGGATGGTCAACAGAGTATGTATGATTAGTCAAGAAGAAACTCTGTTGATACCATTTTTAATTTAGAATCATCCCTCCATTCTATAATCAGTTACAAACGTTGATTACAAGCATAAGTTAGATATATGAAATTTTTCATTATCAAGCATTGATCAAAAAAGGTGAAATTCTCTACTTGTTCACTGCAGATCACACTCAAAAAACGATTTGAATTTCATAGTAAGTCGTGATTTGCAAGTCAATTTCACCCACTGCTAGTAGTTACCAACGATTCAAATGCAATTGGATTAATCTGAATCAAGTTTGAATGACAATTGAGGAACATGTGAGTGTGGCAATGGTTCTACTTGTGCATTCACATATGCTACCATTGATTCTAAATGAGATGAACAGTTTAGAATGGAATACCTCATGCTATCACCGACCATTTAATGAAAACTACACGGTAGCCACAGAGTTGACTTATGTACCCAAGAATTTGAACAGAACCGAATGCGTTTATATCTTCTGATACGGAAAATAGGAGTGAGCATATCGATTTTTGTTTTCATTCGATGTGTTGATGATTTCATCAGACATTCGAAAATCTACATTTTTCCCCAACACAACCAGGATATATCCTGAATGATCAATTTCAATATTCTGCCTTAATTCGAGATCCAGCGATGGTTTCGTGAGTAATGAAGTGATTAAATTTCAGTGTAACGGCTGCCCTATTTTCTAAGAAATCGAAGGTCAATGGAAATTTTAAGAACCCAAGCACAGTTTGAAAAACATGAAAGAAAAAAAGCATAATGAATGAATGTATAATGAAAAATTAAGAATATTACGTGATACGTGTTATGCAACGAGTAGGTATAAAAAACCCAAATAGAGGGCATTCATTATCGCATTTTTTCAAATTGTGATCAACAAGAACGAGGTATTCTTTATCCATTTCTATATATTAGGAATCCAATCATTTGGTCGTACAGGATGAACACGTGCAGTTATCAATTCAAAGAGACATCAATTTTTTTCTTGGACATTTAAATTATACCTACTGGTAGTAATTTGGATATTTTCCTACCCCCTGTCCTCTTGCAATGCACCTTAATAAGAATAACTAGACCAGAAGCTGTACATTTCATTTTTACAGAAAAAATACACTCACATTGCACATTCAATTTTCAAATTTACTGAGTTTCAAACCAACAGTATACCATGGTTATTATTGTACTGGATACAAGAGGTTTAAATAGCGAGATTCGATAGCTCATCAGAAAACTCATCAATTTTTTAAATATTTTTTGCATTACACGTCGTGTCCCTTTGAAGTGCAATACTTCAGAAGGGAGCATTAACTTCTGATAAAAGTAGCTTCAGGAAGGTATGGATGAGATTCTTGGTTTTTTTTTTCTTCCCGTGATTGATTTTGCGGATTAGATTGATTCATAAAAGTCCATAAATGAGTTACAGCTATACAAAAATAACTGGAATACTTCAGGACAACATGGCAGTATATATTAGTTACATAATTCATAGTGGAAGTTACCTCAAGGTACATACCCTAAATATCCAGTTAGAGAGAAATTGACTTTACATAATTTCTACAGTGCAAAGGGTTCTTCTTCAAGCATTACATAGATACTTTGAACTGAAAATAGGGACAGATATAATTAAGGCAATAGAGTTAAATAATAATTCTAAAAGAATACATCAAGTCTAGAGGGTGTTTATTAACCTTTTAACATTACAATGCTCGTTAAAACTGATTATTACATTGGCTAACACCAAGGACCAAGATTTTTCGTAGTTCATTAAAAAGAAAAAAACCAACCATTGTTCGGTCAATGTCATGGAACTAATTTTAAATCTCCATCGTAATACCCCTTGGAGAGACCAAGTTGTGTTATCTATAAGGTACATCAGGTAGTTGAAGGTACTAAACAAGACCACTTTGAATTCTAATGGCAGTGAACCAAGTAGATCTTGGGATTGGCCAGTGATTTGGATATTTCATAATGCTGACACCAGAATGTATGAAACGAATGTGGATAAACAGAGAGTCCAATGTTTGTTGCAATTGGTTCAATTTTCTGCAAGAGCAGTAGGCTACCGTTGATCTTGACACACATTTTCCATAAAAATGTCTCTCATATCTCTTGGAAGTGCAAGATTTCAGTATGTATGCAAGCACAGACAGAACCGAAGTTGCTGAGAGATTTGGTAAGAGAAAAAGCTGGACGTTATGATTTAGGAGCACAATTCCTTCTCCAAGCGTTAGTAAATTACCATGATTTTGGTTGATACAGAGTAAAATCCTTTAGCAAAACGAAAATTTGTAACCCGATTGGTGATTGCTCTACCAATAGTGCCAGTTTGATAGGATCTAAACAAAGGTTAACTCTCTCCCTGGGTTCCTACTAATCGCCATCTCTATTCTTTGTAATTAAGATTTCAAACACATACAACAGTCTGGACAACGTGTTGGTTACAGATCGTCACAAAAATAACTCAACGAGTTTATTACTAATGACACTCCCCTCCACACTATCTCATATTATGACTGCACCAAAATAATTGGAATCGAATCAATAAATTGAGGATATTAAATTGAAATCTTGTATTATTTATACACTCCTGCTCAAATTTGACTCACCATCATGCATTATTTCACTGATTCCCTTCACTTTTCAATTATTATCATTTTGCACACATCATTTATCAATGCAGGGAAGATAAGTAGCCAAAAAGTCATAGATTCAAAAAAAAAAAAAAATTCTTTTCAAATAAAATAAAGAAAATTTAATTTTTGCGGAATAGTTTTAAATTGTTCAATTATTTTTTTAAATTTATAAAAAGTGTTTTACATGCTAAAATTGTATTTCTGGATATTACCTGCTCTAGCTTAAATGAATTTCACATATGGCCTCTTGAGTCAAATTACTTTCAACAACACCTTTGATTTAATCAGCGAATTATTCAATTGAATTGCAATGAATAGGTTTTGAGCATCATTCAGTTCTTTTTTACAAATTCTCAGCAATATTCCAAACTGTTGCATCAGACAGGGCTGGGGAGAGTTGTTGCACATGTGGAAGCCCCAACAGCTTTTAGATTATTCCTCCAAAGGGTCAGAAGTAAGAATGTGGAAAGAATGGGACCAAATTAAATACTACTTCATTCATTCAACTAAAATACTTATTTATTCATTGAATGCCAAAACTTTCTGGAAGTTTGTAACTACTCACTTTATGAAAATCGTCTGTACATGAAAATGGATCTACTTTGAAGCCAAACTTTATATCTGTAACACCTTAGAACTGAAAATTAGAGACTATGAGCAGTTACTCTAAGAAATGTAATAAAAAAACAGCGGTTGAGATTGCAGCTTTCCATGGCTTTCAGGATTCCATTTGGTTCAGAAGTAAAACATTGAAATTCGAGTACTTACCCTCCATCCAGATGGCATTCTTTGTATTTTCACAGAATCAGTACTGTCACTCTTGCTTACCATCAATGTATATTTTTTCCAGTGAATTTGATTTTAGTAACTGGGCCATTCTTGAGGATTATTCAATATTTTCAAAGTTTTGAACAAGAAGAAGAACTAAGGCAAGTCAATGATAAGTTAAATTTTCAACACCAGAGGTATTCAATTGAATAATCCACGCAAAAAGACAATTAGTCTATGTTGATGTCCAAGTCAAGAACAAAACTTTTTTACCCAACTGCTCAACAAAAAGATGAACAAAAAAATAAAAATAATTTTGAATGGAAAAGATACTTGAATGCTTCTTTTGATGAAAAAACTTGAAATAAGTATTATGAGTATAACAATACATCAGAACAGATTGGTAATAGGTAGCATCTTTCACACGTGGAATGTTTAAATTAAAATTATGAATGAGGAAAGTTGAAACTTTCCTTTCTATTACTTGAATATAATTCCAATCGTTCATACAGAAGGTGGATAAATTTACTATTTATACGATTATAGAAGGAATCTCGTTTTGGGTTTGCACAGTTTGAAAATATCACCATTCAGAATGTTTTAGAACACTGTTCATTTGAGATAAAGACCATCAGTAGAACCCAAGTTAGTACATCAATAATTAGCATGTTTCATAGCACGTAGGAGACAGCTCTTTGTCATCATTATAAATATACCCTCATGATGATACAGAGTTGAAAATATACAAACCAAATAAAATATACAGGTTTTCAATAAACATGATTACAATAAATTCTTAGATACATAAACAACACTGACTGAATGACAAGTACTATTAAAACTCATTTAATGTAAAAAGAAAATTACAATTAGTAAGATGATAAACGATGCAGAACCTCCATCAACAATTATGAACAAAATATTATAAATAGTGACACTAATTAAAATGAAACATTGATGACACTAATTGTAAAAAGAATTACAATTATGTGTCCTCAACCTTTTTATGCCACATGCTTGAATGTTTATAAACTTCGCATTTTGGGTAGTTACAACTGGAAACAAATGGCGATTCATAATATCAAATAGGACAGCTAGACCTTTTCGTAGCAATTCTAGCAATCATGGACAATCATCGAACAATTCAAGGTCTATCGAGGTTACGAACAAACAATGAATACATAGTATAAAATCTGTACATAGCGCGTACGGCATTTAAAATGTAGAAAGGACATTGTGATTGGAATTGAATTTCAAGTAATAAGAAGTTAATAATAAAATAAAAAATAAGATCAAGATAAACAAAATTGTAATAAAATTCAACTGTCCAATAGTTCAATCACAAAATAAAGTAATTAAGTAGACATTTCCTGTGGGTTAGCCATTTTGTTGAACTATCTACAAGAAAATATAAAATAATAATTATCGAGAAAATGACGAGAAAACATCGGGAATGCCTATCTACTGCACAATAATCTTCACGGCGATTTGACAGACACTGCCAAAAATAAGATTGACATTTGTAACATAACACCACTATTCAATGTATCAGTTGTAAGATGAACAAACAAACTATAACTCTTACTGTTAATCATTACATCATAGATCATTTATTTTTCAATCATTTTCCCCCACATTGTTTTCTTTTCTCTTTTTTTTGTTTTAATCTAAAATTGTTTGATTCCCAGGCTGTCTCACAAGAGAGATCCAGATTTATGTACACGCGAGACAAAGGTCAATATCCTCTCTGAATGCATAGAGGCACTACAAAAAGAGTTTAAGCACTTTGTACATCCATTAACACGTGCATAATCAAGTTGCATAATATTCGTCTTTTCTGCAATAATACTATTCAATACATAAATATGCAATTTTATCATCTAATGACTTCCTATATTATATAGCCCAAGAGATGGATGAAATGAAGCTCATTCAACGTGTTACTTGTTGACACAGTAGTTTTTGAAAAGGAGTTGAAATATAGCATAATGACCTAAGTACCTCTAAGAGTAAGGTGTAGCTTGCACCAAGGAATGTTTTTTTGTTTGTTTGTTTTCTTAAAAAGAAGCTACAGTGATAGAATGAAAGGGCGACAAGGAGTTATACTTAATTAAAACAAATAAAATTGCAATACAACATCCCCATATGATCAATAAAATAATCAGATTTAATACCCGTCATACATTCAATAAAAAGTATCTATTATTGAGGTGATTTGCATATCTCTTGGACTATAACTTCTTTTCTCACGATAACAACAATAAATTAAACTCTATCATTTGTTTTCATAACTTGCTAGCACCCCCACTTGTTACCTTCCAGCTGACTGAGGTATTCATCAGCTCTCTTGTGGTCATTTAGGGCTTGGACAGTGAAGTTATCATGCGGCAGTTCAGACTTCATCCTCAGCAATGGCTTGTCTTTGTTGAAACCTTTGATCCTGACCTGAAGGCAAGTATGGAAACAATCAATATGGACAATGTTATTCAACTTTCGACACAAAATTCAAATGGCAAGCCAAATCTATCAAAATATCATTTGACGAACAAGTTATCACAAAAATTAAGTACTTTGAGTGTGAGTGAGCCATTGAAAATTTAAAAACAACAGCATTAAAACAAATTAAAATGAATAAACGAACCAAAAATGTTTTTACAACGTTAGATCCCTGCTTGACGGATGATTTTTCAGCCAAATTTTGTCAACTTGTGTCCAATAGTTTGGAGGAAAGGAATAGGAAGGTTTACAGAAGGTTTTTTTCAACTTTGATTTCTGAATCCATACATAATAAACATACTCTATATGTGTAACGAAAATCCACAAGTTTTTTTGGGATTGCATTTTTTTTCTTGGTTGATTAAATAGGTTTAATTTTGATTTTTTTAATATTTCAACCCTTGAATAAATACCTCTTAGGGCTGAACAAGAGTGATGTCAAATTTACGAGCACATCTTGAGTCATTGGATTGTTTTAGAGCCAAATTCCATAAAGTTTTGCCCATTAGTCTTGAAACGTAGAGTAACACATTTCAAGGGGTTGAAAAACTGTTTTGTTAGTCGATTGCAAAGATTCATTATTGTGGATATTGTAGAATCAACCAAAAGTCATTTCAATTTACATCAAAATCTCATGATATCTAACAGATGTCATGAATGAGTTAACCAAATTAGCACATGGTAATTTGGCTTTTCCAATGACACATTTTTGAGTTGCACCTGCACATTCAACTGATGCAGGAAATAAAATAAAATGGATGCCTATTCTGCCAGAACTGCAAGAAAGGAGGCCTCTTACTGTATGGCTGTGATATGAATGGATGAATGAAAGAGGATTTATCATCAAATGATAAAAAAACAATAGATTCAAGAGTTCCCCATTACAAGCGTAGCTGGGGTTGGCTTGGTACTGTGGGTGCTTCTTGTTGTTAACATAGGTAATTATAGAAGTCCTTTCTTGTATTATTATAAATATTATAAAGTAAACTTTTTTTTAGCTTTTATTAAAACCCAATTTTGTACTCAACATGAGGTAAAAACAGGTACTAACAAAAAGAAAATAATAATAATTTCCCACTCCAGTTTCTTTTTGAGAAAAATAATGTAGCCATTCTTCCCATATGCTAACAACTCTGATACGTAAGAGTTTCCTTTGATGTTTAAACTCAGAAATGAGTTACCACCAACATTGTCACACAACCATATAATATTCTCCTGTAGTAGCAAAATTCGGCCCCCTCAGCACTGGCTAAGTATCCTCCCAAGATAAAGTTGACTTTCTGAATAACCTGGCACAGAATTCTACAAATATGGAATAGCTGTGATATGATTCAAATGGTAAATGAGCGGCTGTCAAGCTTCATAAGCAGGAGTCAGTGATTTGGAACTAGAGCTAGTACGGACTATTGACATATGTATTGGCTTGGAGGCAGCTTAAAAGGCACAGGGGGTCTAGTATAATAAGAAGTATTTTCCAAAAAGTTGAATCAATCATGAAAATCAGCATTAATCTGCCTCCAGGGATCTAAGAGTACAAATAGCTGTCAAAGATGTTCAACAGTTTAGGCTAATGGTTCAGTTATAGAATGGTATTCCACAAAGAAGATTTCAATTCCCTCAGTGGCTAACCAAAGTTTGAAGGAGAAGAGGTGAAATGCATATCCAGCAAGCTGAATCCACATGCTGATTTAGTTCTCTATCATATAAGCCAAGTTTCAATGATTAAAGCTCCAAAGAATGTAGTGAGGAGTTTTAGAATCAATGGGGGAAAACACCAACTTAGAGCATCCTTGCCTTTTTCCACAACTGACAAGTTGAGGCCCTTAACCAATGTCAGCAATGTTACCTGAGGAGTGAACTTACATCATGACTTTCAAGTCAACCATTGTCATCCAAACCCACATTTTCGATAGGCCTTAAAAGTCCTTTTACTCACCTCTTTGGCTTCAGCTTCAATCTTCTCATAGCTCAGATCAATATCCTCATTATCATTAATTGTAAGCCCGGTCAAGGAGTCAGTCAAATCAAGGACGTTGTTTTCACCGGGATGATAATTGGGATTTTTCATAGCTAGGTCTTCAATACGCAGCCAAAAGAACTCTCTGTCTTTTTGTTTGTCCTTTTCCCTGAAAAGTTTAAACAAATTATGGAAACCATAGTGGGTTTAATACATTGATATTTAATAATAAGGACCTCTGGTTGTAACTAAGGAACCTGCCGGCATCCATAAAAATGAATCAGAATGGCCAGGGAAATTTTCTTTTAACAGTATTTCTCTACCTGTCTCTAATTACATTAAAATTCTATTCAACACAGAGAACGTTCACAAGTGACAAACCAGATTAAGCATACAATTACTCAACTGGGAAAGGCAGCTCTGAAAATCACTTCTTTCAATTTGACACAAGAGGAAGCAATATAATACAATATAACTCAAAAGTCCAGGAGGCTGAGTCTCAAAGGCCATCAGCATTGTTCCGTGGCTAATGAAAATGGTGGGATAGGAATTCCTCTACCTCCAACCAAGTGAAGAACTCCCAAGGGGAGATGGGCAGTATAAGAGGTTCCTGGCACCTCGTGAGGACTTGAGGCTGTCTAGGCCTCACAGGAAGGGAGAAATCCAGAAATTTTCAGAAAGCCACGTTCATCAATAATAGGTAACAGATATTGCATTTGTAAGGAATCCGCCAGAAATTTAAGAAACCAATGTACTCCTGTTGATAAATACCACACATTTCAGTTTTCTAGTCAACTCCCCCCCCCCCTCCAAATCACACAGACTGAAAACATACATGTTCAGAGATCAGATGCTCCACAAAACATATAGTTAAGGCTCCTGCATTACCGTATTATAAAATGGAGGAGATGGAAAGTACTAATTACCCTTCCAAGGGCTGAGTTGATTAGCTAGCAATACCCAGGCCTATGCTCAGGGTTACCAGTTACAAGAAATGGGAAAGGGCACCCTCATCCTTAATAGTACGAATATATACTTCTCATTTCAGATTTCTCTTCAGTTGAACATCCTAAATAGATATTTTCGCCTTAAGTATTCATTAAAAAATAATAATAATAAAATAAAGATAATAATAACAAAAAACGTCGATATGTGACAGTTGATACACATCACAAAACAAATTAAAAAGCTGTGAACCAAATGGCTAATAGACTATAATGTGTGGTGTTTGACAGACATCTTCAACACCACACCATTATTTTACCCAAACAATCACACCACACATGACAAGCCAGTTCGTATCCAATAATCCAATTTAGCTGTTGGGAAATATCACAATTAAACGTGTTTAGACGAATAACAATTAGACAATCGTGGTAGATGAATAATTTGGTGTCAGTCTGTTGTTACTTTAAAACCATTAGGCAATCAGATTTATGTGGCAAACACACACACAGGTTCAGGAATAATTAAATCTAGAGCTCCCAAATGTTAGTTAATAATACACCTCCAACTCAGCAAGGAAAAAAAAACCAATAGGGATTGGGATTAAGTAATCATACCATAAGATTCTCAACAATCCCAACTTTGATAAATACTACTATTATCCTCTTCATATCTGAAATTAAATATCAAACAAATAACAGTAATTTTCAAACAGTTGCATGAATTGTTACTCATTTATGTAAAACCACCAAAGTGGAAAGATCAAAAATGAATGTAAAACAAACTTCATTAAAAAGATTTTAATTGTAGCTTTGTACGTTAAAAAAAGATGCAGGATAGGCTTTGCAATAAACTCATGATTTACATCAAAATAGTGGGAGAAGGGGGGGGGGGAGAGTGTATTGTACTAAAGAACTTTGCTATGAAGAGTAAAGGTTTCAGTTCCAACAATACTGAAACACAACAAAGATCAACTGCCTAATACAGTAATGTAGTTCTATATGCCGCAGTCATTAACTTTATGTGAAACATGAGTTGTTATATGGAAAATGTGGATGAATCGACAATACCTTATCAACAACACAGGATGAGCCTTAAGCAGCGTAAGTTTCAAATTCGTACTGACTATATATGAATGCACGAGTAACTGTTTTATCGAATAAGTATCTATCTAAATGTTGTGCATCATACATTCTGCACACGTATTATTGTACTGGAAAGAGTTTCATAAAGTATAGCAACCACGACTAGAGATAAGCACAACATAATTGTTTTCATCAACATTTAAAAACTAATGAAGAAACAGAAAATGACAAACCTTTGCCGCTCTTGCTTGTACTGCTGAGTGCATTCATCAACTAGCTTGTGATTCATCTCCATGAACAATTTAAGAGCATTATATATCAAGCCATGAATAGTCCTGAGAATAAAGAAGAAACAATTACAATTCTCAGCTCAATAGAAGGACAAATGTGAAGCATGAAACCAAATTAATTAGTTTCCTTACTTGTTCCAGTGAGTTTTCGAATTTTTGTACAATGAAGGGAACATAATTGGAAGGATAGTGAATGCATTATCACTGATCAAAGACATTATGTATTCATTGTTCCAGTAGTACAAAGCACGCTCAGCAACCTGAAAAGAAAAGACCGACATGAGAAAACAATATACATATCATGTAATAGGAATTGAAATCAGAAACGAATGTATGAAGGCAAAAATATAATTAAGAAATTAATAATTACCTGGAAATGGGGACTGGAGACACATTTCGCTAGTTGCATAAATAGGGGCACCATAACTTTTTGGAACTCTGCCGGTTCAATCACATCAAGAATCTCTTCAAGTTCGTTCAAAAACATAACCTGTAAACCACGCATATTATTAACTGCCTCATAATAACTTGTAGTAATAATGGACAATAACAGCTACAGGTCTCAAACACCTATGCTCAGTGTCCAACATATGTGCTCTATTGGATTTCATAGAAAATACGCATCATAATACTTTCAACTAATACCTATTCCCGTTAATTAATCGTTTCTTGAAAAAGCCTATTTTTAATTGGGGCAAACTAACATTGTTAGTCCTACTTACAACCTCCATTTTGTATAGCAACTTCAGATTCTACGCAAAATTCCAAGCAAACTCAACACTTACTCCAGATGATTTCTGGAATTTCCAATAATAATCGTGTAAAAAAAATTTTTTTTTTTCATAATCCGCCCCTCAAATTTAGTCATTTTACGTTTCAAGGTGAATAGTTTCCAAATCTGCAATGCCCATCTGCGATAAGGACCAAAAAATCCTTTCATTAATACATGGATTCCACTAATGATTTACCTGGTTGTCATTTCTAGCTGGCCTGATCACCTTACCAAAGATGCTATGGGCCTAACATTGGTCAAAAACATAGTTATACTCAACTTAGTTAGGCGGGTAGGCTGTTATTTCTTAGTTATTTCAGAGAAAAATCGACTGGAATAGGTTACAGATTCGTTGAAATTCATCCATAGCATGTAACAGCAATTTATGAACCTAAAAGTGACCCTGAAACTTCACAATAATTCAAGCAATCAAGCTGAATTCAAAAACTATATTAATCCCATGTGTTAGAAGTTAGAAGCAGTTTTAAAATTCTGATAATGATCATTGTAGTTCTATAATTTTTAAATTGCAAGTTCAGTACCATCCCTGCTGTCACTAGGTGGAATATAATCAATCGAATGATTAAATTAGTTGGACATCAGTAGCTAGAAGGCCACACCTCAAATATTCAACTTGTGGCGTGGTATGACAATGTATAAAATAGACAGGGGTGTAAATCTAGATCAAAACACAAAATATAAATATTACCTACCTCTTTAGGTGAATGGGTTTTCGGCCAAAATTTCAGTAAGCATTTTATGACTGGTTCCGTGAGAGAAGGATCCTTTTCCAAGAACTGGACGACGCAGTACGCAAGTTGAGGGTGATAGACAGAAAGAGATTTGACCTTATGCAACGGCAACAGGACTTTCAATAAGAAGATTTTATGTTCTTCTTTCAAAGGCAGAGCAAATCCATTAATTATGCTGAAAAAGAAGAAATAAATAAGTAGCATACATCTACAACAATCAAATAATTATGTGTAAAATTATACCAATATACAACATGTCAGTCCAAGCAATAGTTGCAGGGGACACACTAAAAAACAGAATCCTGACCATAGACAGCAAATTTGTGTATGAGAGCCTTAAGTATGAGGGCACTCTTCTCATGGGCAGAGACTGACAAGGTACATGGATGAGGAAGAGGGATGACTTGACAACACCATTTGTGCATATTACAACATCAATGAATCACCCCACTGGTTGAGGGACTTCGGGTATTTAATAATTGTTCTACTCAGTAATGTTCAATTAGTCAGTTTGATTTGTTTTTTGCCGATTTGTTATGTGAATTTTATTTCAAATAGTATTTTATGACTTTTGCAATGGCAATATTTGGACTCTACAAATAAAAAAAGTTGCATACATGCATTTCCGGAACGTCTCTATGTCCAGTTTTCATATGATCACACTTACAAACAAAATTATAAACACTTCTTAGCCACATCTAAGAACTTTATTAATCACTTCTCCATCAAATGTTGAACATATAAACATGAAAGTTGTAGGAGGTGAGCAAGGATCCAAACACAAAAACAATATCGCTACATTGATGCCATCATTGACTTACAAACGATCACAAATTATAGGCATAAATCCCACGGCAGAAAGGGGAATGCTAACCTCCAGCTCCAACATATTCTTTCCTAAATTCTACAATTCAAACCTGTGATAGTTCCTGTCACCACAGGGAGAGTGCATCTTCTCTGTGAGCTATGTAGCATCTAACAATCATTCCCTTGCTTCTGATATGGTGATTATCAATGGATATCCCTAACTCATACATTCGAAAAAGCCATTTCCTGATGCTGCTATTATTACACTATTAAGGGAAGTTTGGCTCTCACACCCCTCCGCCATTATTGATTTCAAATTCAACGAAGTGAGCCCAACACTTGGAATTAATTCGTATAAAACTGAATATGGGAATTGGGTTTTTATATATAGTGGTGTTGCAAGACTGCATCAACGAATTTTATCTTTCGTTAAGAAAAACATACTTATACGAATCTACTCATGACTGGCTCAACAACTATCTCGAGTCAGATGATTGAAAATTCGTTGCCACATCAAATGTACAAGACACAAACAGGATTTAAATCAACATACCTGCCCAATATCTCCAGCAACTCAGCAATCCCATTGTGATGCTCAGTTTCATAGATGAAGCTGAAATGAAACACGATAATCATACAAATTTGATGATAGAAACATTGGTTTAATATGAACTATCTACTTCGATGCTAGGGAGAATGTATAAAATTATTGAAAACTAACCTGTAGAAGATGTTGTTGATTTGTTTTCGGATGTAAGCTCTCAATCCTAAAAATTTGCCATAAATCCGGTGGAGAGTTGTTTTCAGAAAATCTCTCTCCCTTGGGTCTTCAGAGTCAAATAGCTCTAGGAGCTGAAATAGTTGAAATAGAACATGTTCACATCCATTTTTATTTTGAAGTTATATATTTATTCAAAAAGTTATTAATTTATACAACACCTGCATAACGAATCTTTGATCAATATATTTCTTGGCAATAGTAGGCGTGAAGTCATCAGATTCCAAGAACCTGGAAAGACAATACAAATATATAGGGATTCACATACCTTTAGGAACTCTTTCTTTCTGTTATTTCTCTCCATGTTTAATACCTATTATTTCTTTAAACAACCTAACTATTCTCTTTGAAGTTAGTACCATCAATGAAAATCTTTATTCAGATGTGCAATTCCAACATAATATGTAATCAAATAATTATCAAACACAAAGTGATCTGGAATTCAGACGTGAGTGAAATTGGAGGAACAAATTTTGGTGGCGAAATCCATTCCAAACACTACAGAATGTACATAATACAATTCGCGTTTGCGCCAATGATGGTAAATCAAATACCATAGTGTCTTGTTTTTGTTAATGTCGTACCATTTGTAGGAAGAAAAATGTTCATCCTGAATTCGTATGTTATTTAATTTAGAATGATTTCCCTGCCAAGCAGAGACACAGGAAACGGCATCATTCATTTTAGTTGATACTACGCATGAAGTTGGTTTGGCGATGTGTTGATTGGTACAGACCTATCTCAAACCTCATCAGCTCCACTTGGTATTGACACGCAACAATTCGTCATGTAAGTTACCAATGTGGTTGGTTAAAATCATCTTTCTTATCATGATTGACTCACCTGATTTATGCATCAACCAACCTACCTTCCTAATTTTTTCTGAATATTATGCTAGATTACTGCTTTCTGCTTTTGAAATTAGATGGAAACGCCGTTTCTAAAATATAACTCCTCACTTTGAACACTAACATGAATGAAAATACTCATTTGAAAGGTTTTTACATCCAAAATTGATTCCCGCCAGTGGGGAGGTTCCATACTGTCAAACCTGAAGTGAACGTGTTAAGGTGAGTTGAGAAGTAAACATTATATTTCCCCAACCTCAAAGTTATCACTTCCCTGGAACCAACCGAAGATGAATAGAATTTCCTTCCCTCTACTGTTGCTTCCAGAGTATAAGATTTCTTTTATGGCCATTGCAGGGTAATCCCAAAAGGAAACAGATTTTTCTCTTGTTTCATTCAGTATGAATCCTCCGAAGTTCTTTGATTAAGTTTCTGAGGGACAGCTCTGATAAACATTGTAAATTGATGTGCAATAGAAGCGAATAACGAGTCAGGGACAACCAAACAAAATCCGCAAAAACGATAAACAGAACCTTGTGGTAGAGGCAATATCAGACAAGAAATGGGAATGGTCATAATACAACAAAAGCACATAACTGAATGTAAACGATTAAACCTTACCTGAGGAAGAACTCGTACACCAGCTGTAAATGTGGCCAAGCAGCTTCGAGAGTTGGCTCATCTTCTTCTGGGTCAAATTCAGCTCCATTGGGATTGCTCGAAGGTGGTAACGTTCGGAACAAATTCACAGCAAACTACACAAAAAGTAACAGAATCATTTAAAAAATAAATAGTTTAAAATCGGATGGTGTTCAACAAAATAGAGTTCAAATAGTTTAAACGATACCAACCATGTTAACTGCCTCAGGATAAAGTGGTTCAGTGATCACCCCATGATTGGAAGTGACGTATTCCACCATTTCATTCAATGCAGTTCTTTTCACCTCTTTCCATTTCAAATCGGAGAGAGGATCTGAGACGAAATCGAAAAGGACACAGCATTGCCTTATCTTTTGGATGAACAGCGTTTCCCGTTCGTGAGCAAGACATTCTGTAACAATCAAAGATTAATACATTAGAAAGAGACGAGGCAAATTTAATATATGGATTCTTCGAAGAATCTACAAATGGACAGTGAACAGGACATTTGAAACACAATACCAAGTTCACTAGCTCAAATCAAATAATTTAATAGGTGCAAGAAATACAAGACACAAAACCTGCATCATTCATTGCCTTAAAACCCCTAGTCTGTAATAATTATTGAATGTGAGACTTTTGTCAACTACGGCAACATAAATAAAATGCCGTACGACTGTGGAACTATACTTACGACTAATGTAACTTCAAATGCAAGACAAGCCATCGACGAGAGGCTCTCGCCAGAAAAGACCACTACAAAACCCGAGCTTATACAAAATTCCAGTGTTGCTGCTAAATTTCTGACTTCTCAGGGAAAAATTTAACGAAGGCAACAACCTCAACAGTTTGTTATTGTGGAAGAATATTTTAAAGAAAAGTTTGTTTCTCTACAATTCGAACGTTGAATTCGAAAAACTTGAAAATTTTGAAAACACCATTTGGAATACGGTTTTTCTTAATCAAGTTGAAAGTTATACAGTGCTGACAACGGATAATAGCCACTTGGAAAAGCAGTATTAAGAAGTAGAAAAAAAATTGCTCCACATGTAGGAACTATAGAGATGATATTCTGATTTTTGTATTTACTAAGTTTTTAGTAATTTTCGCTCATTATTTCACCATTTCCAGTTACGCCAATAACCCCTGAAAATCAATTGGAATGAGTTTTGTCACTGAAGTTAGTGCTAGCTCACGCGTATTAAGCGTTTTGGATTCAATCATGATAAAATATATAGAACATGGTATTCAAGCCATATTCCAAATTATATCCAATCTTGAGTCAGTTTAGATTTTTGGTACGTGAGAACTAAAGTGTTTAATGAAATCCGTCCTTACACCTGCTAACGGTAATATTGATCCATGATCAATAGAACTTTTATGAGTCGTTCTACCATGGAGGATTACAGATTATCCATGAGTTAATGTAGGGATAACTCTCATGGTTAGCCTGCCTTTAACTCCCATTGTGGAATGGAGCCACAGGAAACTTCCTTGAACCAAAACAGACGAATATCTAAACATTTCATAAAATAATGGTCAAATAGCATTGTGACCATCCTTCGGACACCCTCAAATTTGGAGCATGTACGAATGATTGAACAGAAATGAAGGTTCTGTGGAAAGCAAGCTCTAATCGGTCGGATGGTGACGAAACTTATGAGGGATCCTCCAGGGGCAGTTCATGAAGATTTCATTAACACAAAAAGTAATAATGGATCTTCGACTTCTCACATAAAGAAGCTGCTTTGTATTGTATTGAAGTACTTTGTATTTCAGGGAATAAATAACATCAGATATCGACTGGAAAGTCATAACGTACATCCTCGCATACACAAAATTACAGGCAGCTATTGATGAAAGTTGTGGGCTAATATGAAAATTATTGCTGCCCAAAATCAAAAAGTTTGATCGCTTTTTGAGTTACCTAGTCAGCAGATTAATATCATTTTCTTGTATGTCTATCTGATTTAGGTAACTAAGTCTATTGATAGCTTGTAGCTCTTACATCTGTACAAAGTTTTCTTCCAACTTTGATGAAATTTTCAAGAATTGTGCGGGTTAGCTTAAAGATGATCCCGTATAAATGTCATTATCGATGGATTGGAGCAACTGCGCATGCTCAAACGTTTCATGCAACGTTGATTTCTGATTATTTATCGGTTCAATATCGTTAAACTAGGAAAGGAAGTTGCTTAGCTAGCTGTTGTTGCATGACGGAGCCCTAGGATTTTATAACTATTTTAAGAATTGCGCATGCACATAACTAAAATTGTTTTGAAATAGGACTGAGGCTAGTGGACAGATTTTTATGAAACTTTCGAAGGTCTTAAGGATTAGCCCCTAGACATAATGTCCATTGCCGTCTCATGCGCAAATTTGAATTTCTCGTCGAGCCGATTCCTCATTATCTATCAGTCCAAGGTTCAACCTCCGCTGGTAGATGAGCATAGATTTGAAGATGGCGCCCTATGAACATTACTGCGATTGGTTGAATAATAATTATGGCGCACGCTCAAATCTAAAATTGGTAAATACACCCAAAACTAAGCAACAAATGAACACGCATCCCTGTAGAATACCTCAACAGACTTTAAAATACAAGTTCGCAGTAGAATTCAGCGAGAAAAAACAATTTAGACACGATACAATTTGGAAAAAATTTGAAACCCAATTTTGGACGGCATTATCTCTGATGTTGTCAAAAGTGTACTTGATGGTCCCCTGTTTTCCATAAGAAATACTTTAGAATACGTTTCATGAAGTTCACAGATAAGTTCGCGTTTTCGAAGTTTTTCTACACAGGGCAGAGGGGGATCTAAAACGGACGAATCCCTTTAAATACGGCTCACCTTTAATAATAAGCTTATAAAGATCCATGGAATGTTCAGGAAACTTCATCTCTGACGCGTACACATTCCAGTGTAGTCACTACCGAATTGAAACTAAGCTTAGCTGTGACTTGAGACTCGAAAGAAAGACAACATTGTTTATGCATCGTTATCGGAAGGTGAAAGACCAGCCATGCGTCTCTTGAAAAATCAGTGTGAGGACCCGACTTCCAACGCGTTCATTCAAGTTCAATGTGTCGACGATCACATCTGATCAGGACATCAGATCTGAGGCCCATTTTTCGCAAACCACTTTTCAACTCTTCGCTTTCAACTGTTCAATTAGTCACATGAAAATTGAAAAAGTTATTAGATTTGTTGAGAGTAATGAAGACTAGCAGAGTTTTCTGTTTTCTTCCAACAACTATTTCTGACTCTTCACGGTGTTGCCCTTCTGTTTTTAGGACGTAAATCTGATGCAAGGATCATAGAATCGATTCAGGAGGTGCGGGACAAAACCCAAGTATGAGAATATTTTAATAACTGAATACAAATCCGTTTCAGACCATTCCAAGACCGAATCCGAGGAAAAACGATAATCTTACGTCTGTGTGTGACATTTTTGTCAACGACACCCAGGCGCGTAATCCTCAACCGATTTTCTTGATTCTTATTTTGTGAGATATCAATTTCAGTCTAGTTGTGCAACACCATCGGAAATTGTATTGATCCGCTAGACAGCCGAGAATTCTCGACCGATCCATGCCATTCTTTCTAGTTCAATTAGGACTTTCGTAGTGTTGAAACGTATTCAATTTTCTTAATGAAAGAGAATAAACGGAGGGTTAATAGTAATAAATCGTTGCCTATTCACTGTTTTAATTTGATTTTAATTAAATGGATCCTAATTTTAGTCAAGTTATATAACAAATTTCGCAAATTCCGAAATATTTTTGTTGGGAGGGGGGGGACGGAGTATTAAACAATCCTTTTAAGCGCGACTCATACACTGCCGATTCTTTTTTGATTAAGAACTTCGGTCTAGTTTCTAAACGTATTTCGGAAACATCTAATTCAGGTATTCATATCTTCCTACATACAAAATTTGTTCAGTTTCCTGCCTAGGCGATCTTCTCAAAAAAATTTATTCGCATTCAACTTGAGTTAGTAAGTGTGTTCAATTATCACATCTGCTCCGACCGATCTGCCGATCCGATCGCCGTGAAATTTCTGCCAGACGTTTGGGTTGACGAGGGAGAGGTATGCTAAAAATGTCAAGTAGATTTTCGTCTTTTGATAGTTTAAAAATCCCTTCGTTTAAAACTTTGAGAGTCTTGGTTGGTCTCATACTGTTCAGAAAAGTTTGAGCTTTCAAGACTTCACCTCCGATTTTTTGTTCCCGATAGTTTTTGGAGCGAGCAGGAAAACAATATAAGGGAAACAAAGGCGATAAATGTGGTTTTTGCTCATTTGCGTTGTTATTTATGGTTTAAAAAGATTTTTAGACAAAAAATTGATAGGTACGTATTCGGAATCTAAATTGAATTTCCTTTAGGGTGAGCGACTTTTGAAGAAGTTCGAGTGAAGTAGGTGATTACTGGAAAATTCAGGGTCCAAAACTGCATGAAAAGGCCTTATTAAAACCAACTAAAAAAATTAATTGATAATAATTAATTTCTGGATTCAGGGCCTTCAAAAAGCCGGAGAATAGATTAAAAGAAGACGGCAACTCGAAGGACATTTTTATGTAGACCTGTTAATAAAATAATCACTCTATTAACTCATTCTTATGATGGTAAAGGATCGACACCTGCTACACAGTTTGGCAGCTTATTCTTTATTATTAGATTACTGGATGTGAGCCTGTTATCACGTTAACCAAGGTCAGGAGTGGTGCAGGAGGTCTATCAGTAGGTGTTGGTTCTTTTTCCAAAATGGCATCGGGGTTTTCAGGTGTTTTTGATTTGACAGCAGGCCAACTCTAGCTTCGATGAGAGGTTTTTGTTGTTCACATTCGAGTAACAACAAATCAACACTGGTACCTTCAGGGAGGATTCTCCTTCTCTTCACCTTCTGAACAAGAGCTGTCCTCGCCTAAAAACTTCATTTTCCCGATCCAAATCATATAAAATGTTTTGGACGTCCTCGGGTTCAGTTTACTTACCAAATTCAGCCATTTTTCACCTCAAAAACCTTGTGAAGGACAGAAACTTACACCGCGAAGCTGAGTCTCGCACTTGGAAGAAGTTAGGCACTACCTACACAGTGGGGTGAAAAATACCCCATCCACTGTTCACAACTATCTAACGATGTGGAAACAACTGACGTTGGTTGCAAATTGGGGTGAAAGATGGGGAAGAGGGGATAATTTAGAGAGGGTCTGTGATTCACGGGAGAAGGTTGCAAATAAGGGTGCCTGGGGTGTTTTCAGCCCCCCCCCCCCCCCCCGTGTCAATGCTGGGTTAATTATTGGTTTGTTTTAACAAGAGGTTCCGTACCAGTTTGGGATAGAACCAGAACCTACAGGGGGAGAGATAGAACCACCGAGAACTTTCGGTATTCGTTCTACTTGTCCGAACGCTTTCCGAACTAGTTTGGAACCAAAAACCTGAACGTCCCCTTCCCGCATGGTTCCGTCAGACATCTAGACCAAAAAAGAGGCAACAGCAAAATAACAGGTCATGCGCACAATTATAATTTCTAACGTGCTGAAAGCAACGTTAAATCTGTCGGCTACATCCCGAAAATATGAAGTCTGGTGGCCACAGTACCACAAAAATATCAGTACTCGGCCGCGTGGAGTTATCTTGCCATGAGGACCATTTGAGTCAGGGAAATTATACGCGGAGTTTTCGTACCGATCGACGATTCTTAACAACACACGCCGACTCACTCTAAAATGCTTGATAAATTCCACTTCGTTGTATTGAGCGACGGTATTCTACGTACTTCACTACTTCTTCGTCAGACGAGCTGAAGTCAGGTTCACTGTTGACGGTGTGGTCCTCATCACTCGAACTTGATGACGAACTAGACATTGTTGTAAGCCTCGGAATTTATACTTGAAACAAAGTTTGTCTGTTATTTGGGCGGATCGTAGTATAGATGATAACCGTTGATAAAGCGATAAATCTACAGCGTTGAATCTACTGCGCATGTCTCGGAATAAACTAAAAGTTCTGGCAAAAATCCCTTTGAACTAGTTCCAAGTGGTTCTGGACTCCTTGTCCGAACAGCGAACCAAGATGTTCGAGATTTTTCAGAACTAGTTCTGGCGTGTCAAAACAGCCAAAAAGGGGCGTGTTCGGTTCTGAACCTATTGTCAAAACAAACCTTATGTTTATAAGTAATAATCACGTGCAAATCAGAAATATGAACGTCCCTCTAATGCATGAACTACTTAGCAATATGTTTTCTCATGTTTCGGTTGTTCCAAACCGCCTGGATCAATTATAATAGGCATCCCTCTACTGACGAAGCCTTGCTTCAGAGGGACGTCCTAAAGGTATTCTTACTTAACACCTTCTTCCTCGAAGAGAAAAGAAACATACCTGTCATTGAATGAAGGCAGGTATTTGAGACGTAATGTTCGGAACAACTTTCATTTTGATAGCATAAAATGTTACATAAAAGAGTATTTCTTGGTGAAACAGAGGATTAATTCTTTTTTATGACATTTTCGTAGAAGAAATGGTGAATGCCTGGAATGAACTTCAATTGGTCCCTCAAGATTTGTTTTTACTCCGCGAAGTTCTCCGTACTTTCCTCCGAGTTTCAACTTCTGCGTTGGTGGTATTTCTCAAAATATTGACCCTTTGGGATTGTTAGGTCTCGTACGATTTCTTATGAGGGTAAATCCATAATCCTCGACCCTTATCCACCCAATCCCTTCGCGTAATCGTACTACCTCATTTTTCTTTCGGTTTTTTTTTTCAATTTCAGCTACTTTGGAAAATCCTCTTATCTTCCTTGGAAAGTCCTGGCTCATGTCGATTACGTCTCGCGGCTTCATTTATTATTTCCCGGTATTGTTCTGGCAGGTAGATCTTGTCAAGCTTACGAAACAGATTCTAGATCCTTCTTGAGTCCAAATAAGTAAGCCCGACTTCTGGAAATTCATGGTCCATACATGTGCCGGACACGAGCAGGATCAATAACTGATTCAAGGAATTAGTAGCAAGTTCTCGTTTTGACCCGTATCGACCCGCTCGAGCATCCTTGCCGGTTTTCAAGGAACAAGATTGTAACTACCTCCACTGTTGACACTGCCCGGGCATTCAGTCGCATCAGTCGCTCGCGATCATTTCCTGGAATAACACCCGTGTTATTATCGAGATCTGCGGTTACTTGTGCATCAAATCTAAAACAATTCAAGAAATGACAAAAGTAAACGTCAAAATGGGAGAGATGTGACACCTTCAACAACTTCTCTGGAACTAGATTCGATTCGACGAACATCGGTCCGGGTTGTTTACAGCGAGCGGGCGACGACGAGCATCCCTTTGACGATTCGTCGGATCGACAGCGGGTGAATCAGCCTCGAACACAAGCTGTCCTTCCGCGCGAACATTGATCGCCTCGAAGCAACTGTTTACACTGCCTGAGCCTCGAACCAATGCTCGTTCCAAGTCCTTGCTCACGGCAAATGCTCGAGCAGTATAAACGAGGCTTAAGAATCCGACCAAATCAGCAAGCGATCGTCATTTATATCGTTGTACAAAGCTAAAAGCGTATGCACTTCCTCTGAACGTTACGTCTTCGTTCTAGCTGCAAAATAATCACTTTTTAGGACGCCCTTCTGAAAAAAAGGTTTCGTCCGTACAGGGATACCTATTAGAATTGATCGAGGAGGGTGTGGGACAACTCAAACATGGTAAAAAATAACTATAATGACAAAATTTGTCATTATTTAATAATAACTGCATACAAATCCGTTTCAGACGATTCTAAGGCCGAATCGGTGAAAAAAATCCAACTGGTTTGTTGGACAACACTTTTTGAGCACATTGAATTGGTCGAATTTCAAAAATTGTACCAAAAAAATAACATAAAATAACGAAAAACTGCTAAAACTCGTTAAATTGATATTTTGTTAGCAGAATAATACCCAAACAAAATAGTGACTATTTTCGTAGGATTCCATTGAATATTTCAAATAAATTTTTGTTTTACTCCAATTTTAGTCTGGTTGAGCAACAAACCTCAAAAATTTTGAATTTTCTGTCAGGAGGGGCAATGGAGGGGGTAAACGTCAATCCATTCAAGCTGTGTTCATATAGCTAATACTGCCGATTTTCTTGAATTTTTTTTTGTTCGTTTAAAGCCCTGTTTACATGGCACGAGCATTTGACGCGAGCAGAGGGTTCAAACGAGCATTCTTCGGCAGTGTTAACATTCGCTTCGAGCAGAGCAATGTTCTCGTGGAAGGCTTGCTCGTGCTCAAAGCTGATCCACCCGATGTCGGTTTTCCGATGAATCATCAAAGGGATGCTCGACAATAACACGGTGGCCATCTGATAGCAGGAAATGCTCAGGCAGTGTCAACAGTGATGCTCGTTGAAAACTGGGAAAATGCTCGATCCTCGAGGTCGCTCGAGCAGCGTTAAAAATGCAAGGTTTCACAGCATCCATTTCCACGGCATAGGATGGAACCTGTGTTTCTTTTAAGACTGAGGCGACACTGATTTGATATGTAACCACGAACTTGAAGAATGAGAAAGGAGTATCCGAACAGGGAGGAGTATCACGGAAGAGTACAACACGTTCCTGGCTCGTCTGTCAAACGCAGCTGAGGCCTGGAATTATTGACTACATACCAATCTTAGCTGAACTTTGTAGAAACTTCAAGTTCACTTTCCAAGAGGGTTTGTAACTCGCGTTTACCACTGTAATTTGACTAGTGTTTCTGTAAAAACTACGAGTTTGTTATCCCCACCTGTTGGAACTGTATGAATGTTCTTCGAGAGAGTGGGAACTACAAATTATTCACCTTAAAATACAATCCTAACTACGGGAAATCATACCAAAGAACATTGGTCTAGTTTTGAAATGTATTTTAGATCTTTCAGATCCAATTAGGAGAGGGAGTGAACGGAGGGGGTAATATTCATTAATCGCTGTATCTTCACTAATTTCATAAATTTTTAAACGTTTTATTATTAATCTGTATGTATATTTTTAGTTCGTTCCCAATATTTGTCTAACAAAAGTTTTTGGTTCCAGTAAACCTCAAAAAATTGAAATTTGATGCTGGGAAGGGGATTGGAAAGGGTCCATTCAAGCGGTGAGCTCACCGACTAGAATTTTTATCCGATTTCGGCTTTTTTGTCATTGTTCGGTTACGAAAATATTTGTAAGTGGTTCATCGTGAGCGCCTAGATATACATCAAAATCTGATTCATTTGCATATATAAATAGAAAACCAACACCTTGGAGAAGAAAAAACGAAAATAATATTAACCTAACTGAAGTTTTCATGTAAAAACTCCAATTCAACTTCAATTTTTTAAAGAAATGTTAGTTTCTGTCATATAACACCCTCCTCTCCCCCCCTATGATTCCATTTTTCTTCAATTCTATGATTTAGGAAGTGTAGGAAATGGAAATGATTCAGGAGGTCTACAAAATGTGAATAGATGTCATTTGTTAAATGATGAACAAGAAAATTCAATCCACACAGTGCGCGTTTATAATTATAAGTTAGGAAAGTGGTGCGGAGTCTTGGGTAAGAAGTTTATTTGTGGATAACATTTCCAAGGTGGACACATCGAGGTTCTCTGGCGGGAACGTGATGCACAGTGCGACTAATGACCGATCCAGGGAGACAAAAACAATTTTTAAATATTAGAAGCGCGGAGGAAGGCCAACTTAAAGAAGATGCGAGAGGAATAGCAACATTTTTCTATATCTCCCGCTGTTGGCACATAAAAAACATTCAAGACAGGTAAGTGAATCGTCTGAGTTACTCGCAAAATAGGCGGTGCATCCTCATCAGCAGTTTGAATGTTGTGCGCAAAGGAGTCCGTCCCTAGTTGGAGTGTGAACACAGGGGTATAGATGTTTCATTTCCAAGTTAATGTTTTTTTTTACCTTTTTTCCTTTTTTGAGGCTCTTAATAGTGTTCATGAATAGTTGCTATTGATACAGTTTTGGGTAGGGATATTCCAACTCCTATAGAGAGCAAAATCCCCCCCCGACTCCCGATGTCTTCTTTTTTTTTTTTTTTTTTTTTTGGCTTATATAAAGTACTTACCAGAATATTTTACACTAATTTTGCACAGCCTTGCGCTACCAACAATTTCCTTGGAACAGTCAACGATATTTCAAACTATACCAACATTCCAAATTTTGGCCTCTTAGATTCGAAGAAGCCCCTAGCCAGAGATGGAGTGGATGGATGTTATTCCTGGGGTTATCAATACCGTTTTTTGGGTTGGGATATTCCAACTACTACAGACCATAAAACACCCTTCTCAGACTCTCAATGTCTTCTTTTTTGTTTGTATAGCTTTTTCCATGGCTTTCACAATATTTTAGACTAATCTCGGGCTAAGCTACGTTTTACTGACGATTTCATGGGGGACAGTCAACGAGATTCCAAGAAAAGCATTTTTTGAGGTTTGGCGAAAATGCCGAAACAATTACGAGTATAAGGCCAACGTAATGTTGGCTGAAGTTTCCAAATTTCCACTTTGGACAAATATTATTGGTTCAATTAGATGAAACAAAATTTCAAATTTCTGTCCTCTTAGATGGGTCCATAGTGAGATGGTCCGACGACCACCTGTTGGGCTAACATGAACTCACGAGGCCGGTACAGCTAGAATTACAAGTTCAGCGTAAATCACAGCTACAGCTAGGGTCGCGGCTACAGATAGAATAATTACCTGACAAAAGGGGAAGCTGCTGGGGAGCAGAGTTGAACATGAGGTGATTGGGATGCATTTGACGGTTGGGCGCAGCGGCCAGGTCGAGCCCTTGGTGGAAACTTGGGGATTTGGGGATGCCAACGGCGACGGTCATGTTGACAGCCGAGACACCCCGGGCGCGCTCGAGGGAGGCGCGGGCGACGACACGGCTCCGGAGGAACTCAACGACGGGGCTCTGAAACCTGACGACGGGCTCTCTGGAACTCGAGGAGCACTCTGGATCTCGAGGACCCGACCCGACCTGTCGTCCGGGGCTCCGACGACGTGGATATCCCCCTCAACGTCGAACTGAACGTTAATCGGAACGGCGATCAACTCATACGATCTTCGGGTGAATCTAAACTAACTCGGCAAGACGTAGGCGGTGTGACCTTTCAAAGGTCCCTCGGACGGTCGCTCCGAGAAGTAAATACTGCGGTAGGATTACTGATTATAAACAAACTAATTTAGTTTAACGATGATTCAATACGTACTTATCGGCGGAACTTAGCAGCTACATAGAGAAACGAAATTCCACGTATACAAACATATGCGGCGATCATCAGTCAGTGAGATTCATGATTCTGAAACTCACACAGCACGTATTCACTTATCTGACGTCGATTTCATCGAGAAAACTGAATTTAGAGCCCTTTTCGGTGGGAAGTCACTGTAACACCACGACAATGAACCACACGCGAATTCCGGGAGATATAAAGCCGAACTGAGTGGGAGGTTTAGGGACGACTCGGGGAATGACGCTGTCAAGTCCTGGCACAGGATTTCGGACAAGGTCGACGTCGAGAGGTCGGGAAACGACAAGGGACACAGGGCGACATGGGTGACGAGCACAGCGACGGCGACGGCGATAAGCGGAGCGCGTTGTTTACTTCAGGGGGGCACTTGAAGGGACGTACGGCGAGGTGGACTGGGAAGTCTGAGGATCGATTCCTGCCGCTCCCCGCCCCCGCTTGGCGACCGCCTCCGGGACCTTGCGTCTGCCAACAGCACACAGGGAGCTACCTTTCCCCTCAGGGAGCGACCCTCCCTACCGGCACACTCCTCCCTCCTCCGCCACGTTGAGATGAAGGTGTGACGTTCCGAGTGGAACTGTTCCGTGGAACTTGGTACGGAGGAAGAACGGTTCGGAACCATTACAGATTTACCTACCAACAGCTCCACCTGGAACGGCCCAGAGATGCGCATAATCATATTCACGAATAGGAAAAATGTATCCGTACATCCACTTTTCACGAATATTGTAGCTGCACCTCACGACCCTAGACAAATCTGATACGAATTTCAAGAATGTGTTTACAGAAGTCTCAAATAACGTATTTCAATTCAAACAATTTTCCAACTAAACAAACCAGGCCAAATTGCCATCAAACGAGCACGATTTCATTTTTATAAAGGCAAAACGGTGTTTGTACAGTACAAAGACACTAGAAAACCGAGCTCAAAAAATGGATTAATAGGACTCCTCCTTTTTGTTTGATAACATCCAACAAATAGGACTTCATCTAATCGACGAGTTTCTGAGTCGTACTGGATGGTATTTGGGAGCACTCCTGCCACGCAGGTATTTGGAGTATATAAAATACCATAACTGTACAATACACGAACAATAACGATAACAAATCATGAAAATTGTTTAGGAATTCTGTTTTTGAAAGTTGTTCAGGAACACTTAAATTTGTTTTCCATCTTCGGTCATAGAATGATTTGGAACGGATTTGTATTCGTTTATTGTTTTTTCTCACGTTTGTATTAACCCTCACTAACCTGGATCAATTCTATTAGACTTCCTTGTATTGTGAGACGTCCATGACCGGAAAAAATGCTGATCCAGTAATTTTTATGATTCTAGACATCTGGTAGTAGCTATTGCGGGGGGGAGTCTTGATTGATCCTGTACTGATTCACATGAACTCCAGTTTGTGGAGACTTTGTTCTTCCCATTTAGTAAAACAACTGGCTCTTGTGTTTGAGATTCCCAATCAGAAACATATATCGGCTGGAACCTAGATATCCGAATTAGCCTGCCTGGGTAATTAACAAAATGACACCTCTCTGGGGTGTACGGAGACATTCTTTACTTTTTCCATGTCGAACTAAACCTTTCCCATGTCAAGCGAGTCCCTTTCCACAAAAAAATCAGTTCCAGGGTACTGCGAGTTACCTGAACCTGCTAAGAATGTAGGAATAGGCATATCTTCCTATTCATATCCTTATTCATCAGGGAATAGAATTTTAAACGTAAGAGGATACTTTTTTTTATTAAGATAGAAATTAGTTCCCTGAATTGAATGAGACCGCTCGGGTTCCTTTATGATCACCCGTTCCCTCACCATTAAATGGTTAAAATTTTGAAAAACCTGATCTTCGAGGAATGAACATCGGCAGACGGTGAAGCTGAAGAGCCCGTTCAATGGAAGGTCTGAGCTCGACCGCGTGGCTGGCGGTAGTTCAAGTACTTTCATTTACAATGCAATTACAGGACACGGAGGCGCGAGGTGTCGAGTTTAGTTAATCAGTGATTTACGTAGGACTATCTAATACAGAAATGAAAAACCTATATGTTATAATTTACATCGGTTTTCAGAATTATCTTATTTTGGCCCTTTTGAGAGGAAGCGCTAACAAGATACACAGATGCCAGAATATTCTTTACTACAAAAGACGCACTAACACTTCTTTTCGGCCAAAACTCAAATTTCGGTGCACGTATTCGCTTACGCGACGCCTCCGCTTCCCCGTCCATGACAAAGCGATAAGTTCGTTAATTATTGTTTGCGTTATATACAGGGTGTGCCAGGGGTTATGCACAATCCGACTCCTACGTGTTCTACAACTCATTTTTGAACAAAAATGCCTTTAATCAACTTTTTTCCAGAGGCCTCGTTTCCAAGTTGTTTGCAATTTAAGATTTTTTCGTGTTTTCGATCTCATGTCATTTAAACTGTCATAACTCCCTCAATTTAGGAGATAGCTCAAATCTGATGACACCGTTGAAAAGAGCGTTAAATTTTATATCTATTTGATGTCAGAAAAAATTGTTTCAATAGCATTGAAGATGTACGATTGCTGCGCGAATTGGCAGTTTTGTCAAAATCTTGAAATAGCCTGTTTTTCATCTCGCCTAGGAACCCCATTAATGCTTGACGTAGAACTGTGCAGGCCTGGTAAAACGTGCGCCAAAATGTCAGCTTTCCAACGGTGTAGTCGTTTTGGTTTTTGAAAATATTTTTAGTTAAGAAAATGGCGTTTAACTGCAGGAAAACGTGTTTTCTGTTAAAATTGAGGTTTTTCTAAAAGTCTCGACGAAAAAAGGTTGGAGGAGGGATATACGTAACTTTTGTCGCTGAATCGAATGGTGACAACGCCAGACCTCTCAACGATGACGATTTTCTAAGCAAGTTAGTTTTGTCGGATGCAATGAATAAACCCGTTCGTTTGTGAACAGCGTCTACGGCATTTCTAAGCTGTCCGGCCAAAATCAGGATAGTCGAATAGCAGAGAGACGGCTATTGTTTGTGTTCATTTACGATTGATTGCGATAAGTTGCTTCCAGTAGAGTAGCTAAAAAATGTTTTCTGACACCAGATAGATAGAAATTTAACGCTCTTTCCAACGGTGTCATCAAACTTTGAGCTATCCTCCAAAATTGAGGGAGTTATGACAGTTTTAATGACATAAGATCGAAAACGTGAAAAAATCTTAAATCGCGAATAACTCGGAAACGAGGCTTCTGGGAAAAAATTGCTAGGAGGCATTTTTGTTCGGAAATGAGTTGCAGAACACATTGGGGTCGGATTGTGCATAACTCCTGGGACACCCTGTATATAACACCAACAATAATAACAAACGAACTATGAACATAAACGACACTATTAACGTTTTTCACAAGAAGAAAGAGTAAATCAAGAGAAGCAGTGATGTAAAGCAAGCAGTAATCCATCAAAAATGGGAATAGAGCGAAAATAGAAACGATTGTTGGTTATCACTGTCATCTCGCTATCACTTTCCACGCAAATGCATCTTTGATATCGTGCAAATTGAAGTTTAAACTCTAAATCGGCGTTTTATGGGAATGCCAGTGTAACCATTGATTACATTGGGAACCCCGTTTTTTTTCTTAAATCAACATTCAAATGCCTGGCTCCGTGAAACAATGATCAACCTTAACCATGGTTAGGGATTGTCGGTGAAACCGATCCTTAGTTGTATTTAACCTGACATCCATTACAGTTTCAACGACTGAAGGCAGTTCTCGGGCGAAGTAGCAGCAGTTTTCCCGTTTCTGATATCCAGAACAATTCGGAACCGCTCCGAACCGTTCCACAATTGTAACACGTTACTCGGAACAGTACCAACTGGAACGTCACACGTCTAGTATAACCCCCTTCACCCAGGACCCATTACAACGAAAAGTCGATCGAACTACGAGTTATCAACAGGTGGTACAACTTTTAAAAGCGACTCAACACACCGACAGTACAGTAAATGAGACATTCGCTACCACATCATTAACAAATAACGACACTGGATATACATAATTATACTTTCATCATACAATCCGCGGATACCATTGGTAACAGCTTTAAACGTCCAATCTTCTCAATGCATATTCAAAATTTTATAAACGAGCTGAGTAAGTGAAAAACCTGGACAGAGTGAAAATTCTTCCAGTTACAACTTTTTAATCGAACTTGCTGGGATTTTTGAAATCTTTATTTTTACGATCCCGATTGTTTCTCGCTTCGCAATAAAACATCTGCAAATCAAGCGCTTTTCAACGGTGTGTGATATTTTTAGTTCATCTCCATGTTTTGAGAAAATGACGTTTGAGTGCACAAGAAGATGGGAGTCCGCGTAATTCAGCCAAAATCAACTTTTGCCTTGAAAAAAATTTTTTGAAAAGGGATTTTCTTTATCCAATTTGAAATTTTGAACTTCTGACCTTTCCCTTTTTTGTTGTGCGAAGAGGCCGAAAGAATCATCATTTGAAGTACACTAAAATACGGCCTATAACAGTTTTTCTAGTTTCGAAAAAAAAAATTTTTGAATGAGAAAAAAGAGAAAAACTCAATAAAACCATATTACCTATGCGTTCGAAAAATCAAAAATTCCGAAATTGTAATGTCAAAATACAGGTACAAGTAATAAAAACTTCAAAATATCTCACGAAACGATTTTTAATGAAATATAACGAGAAGGAGTGCCAAGCAAACAAAATAACTAGGAAAGAACGGGATATCGCCTCTGATGACGATCGTCGTTCTCACGTGTTCTCACAACTGTTGTGGGCACGTGTCTCAAAATACTTCCAAGGCCTTCTCTACACAGAATTTACATAAACTGCACTGATGAGACTAGCTAAGTGGGAACTCTCCATATTCCAATCATGCAAAACATTAAAATGACGAATAGCCTCTTTCATTGACACTTTTCACATTTGAGAATCAGGCAGTTGCAACGGGTTCCAGTTCTATGAGATTGAATCCTGAGTTTTGTATTAGTTATAGATACAGTCCTTCTCGTTGCTTTTCGTTTTCTGGTTGGTACGAAGCTTAGTCGCATCATCAAAAGGATGAAGCATCTTCTTCAATAATTTCACGATTACGAGAGATTTGAGGAACGACTCAAGCCGTTCACCATATCACTTCTGCACTTAAAATGTTGTAAGTTGAGAATAGATCAAAACTCAACGTACACCACTAGGCCGATCGAAAAGTACTGTACTGAGACAGCAACTGGTTCGAAAAGGAGAGGAATGTGACCTGTGAAATCGGGATTCACAGACTGGTTGAATACCCCACTAAGGTGTGAAAGGCGGCAGCTCGACGTTAGCCCATTCTTTCCCTGGACCGCACGCATGAACCAGTTCTTCCGCTGTAAACGAAACAATCACCCGCTGTTTTTAATCATTTAGACAGGTTCTATCCGTGTTTTGACCACACCACCGCGTTCGGCTACTCTCAATAAACGAAGTACTATTCTCAACTTAATACTCTTCATTTGATTCAGAAAAAGATTCATGAAATCCCTCTTTTTGTAGCTCTCTTTGTAGCCATTTTGGGTTAAAAACACCGATTCCCACGTTCTTCCGCATTCAAACGCCACTTTCAAAAACCATTATGGAGATGAATTAAAATACATATAATAATAACAACAAATCGTTGAAAAAATATCGAATTGCTCATGTGTTTTTCAAAGAGAGGGACGATCGAACGTGGAGAAAAAATACCACCAATTTTGAAAATAACATCAATTTCAACCAAAATTTTCACTTGGCCTCACCCCAGCTCATTTTCGCATACTCAGCCCGTTTAACGAAATTTTGATAATGTACTGAGAAGGAAGGGAACTTAATGCTCTTTCAACGGTATCCTCATAATTGAATTTAACTACTAGATTAAGAGAATATAGATATTTGAACGAACTTGGTCAAAAGCCCAAAAAATCAGATTTTAAGGGGATTTTGAAGACATTTTATTGGACAAAAGTTGTTGCAACCTAGTAGTGGAAAAGACTCCGTTGATTCTGGGACACCATGTACATGGTATGCAAAATTTACACCGGTAAATTTGATGTTCATTTTCTTGATCGGTTTCTATGTTGCGGTAGTTCGGGTTTGTATTCTACTAGGACGCAAGGTCTGTATTCTGTCAGTTTCTGTGGTTTTTTGAGAAGGGTTTCTATTCTGGTTCGGGTTTCGCTTGACTGTATCTGTCTGCATGTGTGTCCATGTTTCCGCAGGTCCTTGTAACAAAATTTATCCCTACAGTTTTCATTCGATTTTGATTTTTCTTGCATGGGCAAACGTGGGATCCACTAAGCATTACTCTCTCTGGTTCTAGAGGTCCGATCGCGCTCAATTTTTCAGGGTAGTCGGGAAAACCCATTCTGATCATATCGCATAAACTTCAACGCTTTCAATATTATCATTAGCAGTTACTGCAGATGCGTGTAAGTGGAATCCTTGTAGCAAGTCTCATTTCCACAGTTTTCATTCTATTTTGATAAACTTTTGGGGGAACATGCGGATCAGACTGTTAATTTTCCCCTATAAGTGTTGTTGCTCTAGAATCAATACATCCTTCTGTACTAGCATAAAACCACCGGTTTTCATTTTCTCAGGTTCCATAGGTTCAATCTCGCTCAAAATTTTAGGGTAGTCGGGGAAAACCCAATAACCCGATAATTATTTCAACGCGATCGAATCATCATTCTATCCGCTAAAGAACTAGCGATGTAGACCCGCAAAACATGTATAGTAACCTTTTGAAGGCGTTGTTGTGTGCTAGAACATGTCCCAGCATTTCTGTCCCGAGAATCGTTGTAACAAGATTTTATTCTAAAACTTTGAGATCCTTTAAATGATCTACACGTGTATATTACCTAGACTTGGAAACTATATGACTATGTTACATTTTTGCATCCGCTGCAGCCCGCAATACATGTCTCACTCACCAATTTGAAGGGGTTGATGCCTGCGGGAACATGTCGCTTGAATCGTTGCAACTAGAATATACTCTACATTTTAATGTTACCGATGCGAGAAATCTCTGTGCCACATCCAACTTGCCAGACGTTTTTACAGGCTTCAAGAAGGAGGAGGTGCTCATTTCGGCTTGTATGATTATTATTAAGCATGAAATAATCGTACCTAAAGCCATCAAGGGCGCAACAAGCATTCAAAAAGATTAGGGTTTTGAATTTACGGGAATATAAAATCAATCATTCGATTTTTTAGTTTGATTTTCCTATTCGATTTCTTAAACTGCTTTCATATGAGAGCCATTGATTTGAATCTGTGTTGTTCATCGCATACCGTTGTTATTCAGTTATGATTTTGATTAACACGTACTACAATTACAGCCTTGAACTCCATCGTTACCCACAGGTTATAGAACGTACCTTTGAAGCAAGGCCTCGTCAATGAAGAAATTCCATTTAGACTTGATCCAGGGGTGTGTGAGACAACAAAAACACGAGAAAACCCGCAGCAAATTATTACAAAAAGGTATTTCTGTATTACATAGCCTTCCTACGCGGATCACCAGAAGTGGACTGTACAACCGGAAACAATGCTTCCTAGGGACACTCGGAAACCCAAGAATAGAACAACTGAAGTTCAACGAGATAGAATAAATACAGAAGGGCGTTAACAGTGTTCGATTATTTATTCCCTGGTCGGATAGGGAAAATGTATTATAGGATACGAGAAACCAGATCACTTTCTTGGCCACGATCCGCCTGATGGGAGCAACACTAATGACACGAATCACAAATGCGATCCCCTTTGAATGTGATATAGACAACGCTGCGATTGATGAGCAAACGGATGATAGTACAGCAACCGGAGTGGCCTCATTCCATTCAGGGTACCAATTTCTATCTGAATCAAACAAATAAACTTCCTGCGTACATCTTAAGTTTTTGAGATTTCGATTTTTTTTAGTGTTTCTCCCCTTAAACGTTAGGCCTTAGGGTTGATTGATCAAGACACCGACATTACAGGGACATCCCGGATCGGTACGGAATTTTCTCGGCAAATTTTGTAAACCTAGGTCAAGTAGTTTCTGAGAAAAGCTTCGGACGGAACTGAAAATAATAAACCAAAATAACCACTCTGGAGTCAGACGATTCCAAGATCGAATCACCTGTTTTGTTTTTCTTGGTGGTGTGTATTCCGTTTGTCTTTGAGGGAAATTTCATAGAATAAATAACAAAATATGTGCGTGTGACAATTTTTTCGACGCTGCCCAGCCTTCTTTTCTCAACAGGTATTCGTGACTCTCATTTTATTCGATCCCAATTTTACTCTAGTCCTCTAACCTCAGAAATGTTGAATTTCACTACGGAATTCAAGGAGAATTGAAGGAGGTAGTACCGAAAAAAACCCTGTTTTTTCCGTAAAATGTTGTCAATGCTACTCAGGTTATAATTCTGAATCGATTTTCTCGATACTTATTATGTACGGTCACAATTTTAGTCTACTTGTGCAGCATCATATCAAGGAAATTTTGCTTTTTCAGACAGAAGGTAGAAAGGAAGAGTATTCTATCAATTCAGTTTTCAATCCTTTCGAACGCTGCTCAAGCGAGTTTTCTCGATCGATTTCATCTCATTCTTTTTTCGTTCAATTAAGATTTTGGTCTAGTCTTTAAATGCATTCAAAGAGAGGTAGAAACTCAGTTTTATTCGTTTTTTTTTTTTTTATAATTTGATTTATATGACGTCCCTATGTAAGCATGCACTACTTACCACTAAGCTTGTTCATAGTATTTATCCTGGTTCCTGCTCTAGATATGGAACTCAGTTCCGATAAATATTGTATTCCAATGAATTTCAAGAATGAAACGTTCTCTTAATCTGCTTAAACAGCACTACACATTTGGAAAAAAATTGAACAATTTATTTTGTTGGTTTGGATATGTATTTAAGTATTATTTAAGAATATGTACTTAAATGGAAAAAATAAATTGAACCATGTATGATTGAGCTTCATCAAAAATGCTAAAATCTCAATGGAGTAACTGACCTAAGGTATAACAAAACCTAATGGAGAAGCGGGAGAGATTAATTTTATGTAAAATCTCTACATATTTGAGAATTAACTTGTTTTTTCTTAACCCATATTCGTGATTTTTTTCGTTTCTGTTCTATCTCCATTTCAGTCATTGGAATATCATTTGGAATATCATAACAGAAGGATTTCAAGTGCAGCTCATGATGAAATTCTCAAACAAATTTTAATTTCCTTTTGGTTCATAAGTTGAAAAAATCAGGACATTTCACCTCGATGATGGAATATTTGTGAGGAGGGATGATGGAAGTGGATAAGAACTGTACAATTTGCACCAAATCATGACTGTTTAATACTTTCAGAAAGTAATACACAAACCATACAAAGAGATTGATTGTCCTGTAACGAATATATCATACTAATCATCCGAAGTATTGTGCTTGCCCATATTATCGAATAAATGGAAAAAGGAACCTTTGGAAGATGATTTGCAAACGATCCTAACCGCATGCAAACTATAGGCCATGATGCAATGGGATATCAATTTAACCACAACTGAATGAGCAATCTACTACTGCACATGCTCAAAAATGAAGTTTTGCAAATTGGAAAAACCGCTGCAACGTTTAAGTCAGTTTTTTTCTACAACTCCCAGCGATTGTTCCCAATGACTATTGAGTGTTTTCTTTTCAGGATTCGTCTCATCTAAATGTTAGGAGTGTTTACGCATCTGCGAAAATGCATTTTATAGAATATTTATTTTGAGCAGCAACATCACAAATTCGCTCAAAATTTTTGAGAAGAAGGATTCTCAAAGTGATACATACCCCCGAGCTTTATTTACCTAAAAATGACATATTACGCAACATTCACAGAATAAATAGTTTTCCTGTTTATTGAAAACTAACAAGATATCCATCACGTATCCACATAGCTGTGTATGTATGACACAACACACAGCATAGGTGTATATTGTGTGAATTTCAAGGATATTCTCTATAAAAAGGTATTACATTATCTAAGTCAGTACCAATAAGGTAAAATTTCTGACCAAATAACGTGAGAAATATAGGATATCCTCTCACATGGTACACAGTCTCTGGGTTGAAGACAATACTCTACTTGTAGTCATCATGATGATTCCGCTTTTAAAGTGAGAAAATATTTGCTTTCACTTATGATTGGTGGATATCTTCCCTTCCAATGGTTTTCGTTTCAAAATCTTAGGGTTATGCCACATTTTTCGCCCAACCAACCCTGGACTTAATCTCAAAACGCAGAACAAAATCTGAGCAAATCATTTAGCAGAGAGGTTAAACTTTTTTTTTATTAAATAATAATATACAGCTGGTCATCTTACAGAAGTAAGACAGCTAACGTTCACAGCAGTTTTGCCTAAATCTCGAAGAATTGAATGGTTAGGTCCAAGAATGTGTCTTGTAGCTTACCACACAACAAAACTAACTGTACCAACCACGTTTTACAGGGAGAAGGAGGTAGTACGTATTGTGTTGCCAAAGTGGTGATTAATATAATGCTTTAAATTCTTACTGAACTATATTATAGTTAATTCTAATAACACCTAAATTTGTCAGCAACGGAATGTTTGCCCATGTTACGAAATAAGCGAGGAACCAATTTATCCTACTCTTTGTGATTGAAAGGGAATCCCCCCCAACCCAACACCCTTCAAAAATTGATGTTGGCCTCTCCTCTACCCCCATTCGTACTTTTTAACACAAATTGCTCCATCAAAGCTCATGACCATTCAGTCAAAAACCAGATTAGGGACAAGTTGGTCATTATTCCTTGGCATCACTTCCGATCAATAATAAAGGGTGACATCATAATGTTAAATGTTAAAAAATTCAAAATCTTGATAACTTTCACGATAAGAGAAGGTAAGTACCAGCTATCTAATTGAAAATCGCCTTGTGACATAGAATTTGCCATTGTGAGTTATTGGGCACTTCTGCACTGAATCATAAAGGATAATATTTTTACCCAAAGGGGAAAAGCAAAGAGTACACACAGAAAGTTTTGGATGTCAGGATCCCCAATGCTCTCCAAAGCCCACTCTACCTAATGGAAGGAAATGGGAATGTAGGACTCAGAACGTGAGCGTTCAGTAACATCCACTAATCCATGCGGCACAGGCACAGCATCAAATTCAGCAGAGGAGCTGAATTCAGGAGCAGTTAATGTTGCTCCACAATAATAATCTTGTCATGGGCAGCAGCAGTGAATACAAGATTCAAGAAGGGATACAAACTGAGAGGGAAACAATACAAAACTAGTGTGTTGATGTAGCAGTTGAGATGGATTGCTCAGCCAGAGCACACAGTAGAGCAAACGCCACAGTCGTAACTCGAGGAACCCTTCCTGTAATAAGTTTGACAAAGACCATCTGTAGGTCAAATTCTGCAGCAAAAACGCGAAAAGGAGACGCAGCTTCTTCTACAGCCTTTGTAACATGAGTGCTCCACCTCAAATTCCAACTCATTCAAGTATAAATGCAACACGATAATGTTACCCAATTATCAAGGTTTATCATGCCTATATTTAGTGAATTCTAAAACCCTTCTAATATTTGTAGGCATCTTACGTTATTCAGCTATTCTTGTTATGATCAGCCTACTCCCATATACATCTCACATTTAGAATCCTTATTATAGATGAGATTCATGGGAAACCACGTAAAATGGACAATCATGACTCACAAGGCCATATTTTGATATCATTAGTAAAGTAGCCTTCATCTAATGAGACGATTTTATAATTAATCTCACAATCGGCAACATCATATCTTCCAAGCAATGTCATTCTTTATTACATAATGTGATTCAAAGGTTTTTGCAACAAGCAGGTAATAGTATTTTCATACTGATAGGCTTAACTTCAAATCCATTCTTATTCATAAGACTTAGTTTGAGACTGCCACTTTGGAAGGGCGAATCATTTTCATTTTATCTTTTGAAAGAATAAAGTTCCACGTGCAATCCCACTAAATTTCCATCATTCCAGTTGGATGTAGTATATTGACTACTTTTTAGTGACGTAGGCCCCAATAAAAGATCAATTATTTTCTATGCAACATAGGTCTACGAATCATTGGTTGACGACTCATTCTTTTTAGAAGCAGCTCAGTAAACCCAACAGTCGTAGTAGATTCCTGTTTCTGAGAGAGCCCCACCTCCCTACTCCACCCATTTGGAAATGTTGCAGTTGAATGTTCAAAATTATATGCAATATGGCTGATTTCATAGAGTAATAATATTAGCACGCTAGAATACTGATGCACAGACATTTATGGCACAATAGCGACCTATGGTTTTAAGAAGTGGTTTAATTCAAGAGAGACTACTTTCTTCTCAACTTCTTCGAGTGGTTGAATTAAAATCACTGTTAATGAAGTATTATGAGCATGAACAACTAATACGATCCAGCTGGGTTTCAAACCTTTGATTTATCCATTAACTGCATGAGACAAGCAACATTTAATTTCTGGAGAGCCTAGATCTGGATTAAATTTCCATTTATATCCTACCAAAAAAGGATAATCATTCATGATACCTTGTTTCCACTCATAATGAAACTAATAGGGGGAAATTGAGACAAATTACAGGGATAAAATGTATCTTACCTTTTAGAAGAGGGAGCTTCTGAAGCTCGCGATTCTTTGAAATGGTGAAACGCGATGAATGGCGCTTCTCCTTCTTGACCAAGGGCGTGTTGTTCAATTTCAGTTTATTGATTTGAGTCACCGGAGGAATTTTCGTAGCTATTTCCCCTAGTTGATCTGTAGTACCCGAATTCGCCTCCTTCTGAAACAAAGAAGGAAAATGAACATTAGTTTCGAGTAAATCAGAACAATGCTGAATAACAATCACATAGCTCAGAAACTGAATACCGAAGTATAAGTGTTAGGGATCAGATAGTCGGAGGTAAATGTAATTTTTCTATTTATTAGCATAAAAGGAACTCATTCTGTAATTCCATATGGTTGAATTTATTTTTACATTCAAGACAAGTACCTGTGATGAAATTGTATCTGTAAAACAAGGAAAGTAGCTCATACAATTACTACTACTATTATTTTAAGCTGAGATTGAAATATCCCAAATCAAAAAATATTATTCATAGCAGCCTTTTTTAATGTGTTGAGAAAAACTTTCCCACCTCCTCCTTCAAGAACAAATACTCAAAATGGTAAGGTCCTTTTAATAGAAGAAATCACTTCAGGGAACTCATTTTATTGATAAAGTGTCATACAATATTGAGATAGATAGCAAAACATATGTAAAGTGATGGAAAAGTAAATGATATTGAGGAGCTGGTACGTGGAAACTCATTGGAATTAATTCATCATTCCATGAATGACATTGAATATGATTTGTTATGACTATAGTAACTTATGCATCTCACAAAATGACAAGGAAATTCCTCCCCAAGTTTTTTTACATGAAAGTGGAAGACGATGCTGGCAAATGGCAAAGCGCTCACGAGGATTAGATCAATTTCAACAGGAAATTTTTCCAAGGCAGTATGCATGACCAGGTTAAAAAAAGTAAGAGTCTCCCCATGACATTGCTGCCTATGTCGTGGAGCACCAACCATGCCTCCTCAACGCTTAGCAATCAAACCCCGAGCTGGGACTGATGAAGTTTGGTTCGGTTTGGTCGAGTTAGTTTTATTCAGTAATTTGTCACTCTGCAAGAAACCTCAGTCTCTTCCCAGGAATGCCAATTCATCAATGTACAACAATCCCAGTCCTTGACAACCATCATGTGTAATACTTGTTTTTTCCATTCTATCAACTATTGATGCTCCTTGACGTTTCTTTAGTAATTGAAGGGTTGTATTCAAGCAGATGAACGAAACCATATTGAAATTTCTCGAAAGAAACTGGTTTTGTCTATTCTAACTAGAGTAGATACTAGTCATTGTACTCTCTGCGGTACTAAAAGTTTTAATTCTTTCCTAATTTCCTTTTCTTTTCTTTGACCATTTTGTTCGTGATTGGTCTTCAGAATGAATGAAGAATAAGGAAACTGTTGATTGAGACAAAAGAACGAGATAAGATGAAATGATATGGATTTCCACAATAATTCTGGGTTAAGACCCCAGCCTACTATACAAATACTCTTGAAAATGGAAGAAGATAGACGCCAAAGGAGAGCGTAAAGAAACAAACACTAGCTGATCCAAACAACCAACACTTCATTTTGGGTTCTGTTTTGATAGATACCGCACTATAAAGGTCTATAAGAGCTGAATTATTTCTAAATATAATTTTAAACATAATAAAACACCTGTAATATAGTTTCAAGGTTGGCTTAATCGTTTTCTTAAATGTATTTGAATGAATCAAGTAAAGTCAAAAAATATTATCCCAGCTCTATTTGAGGAAATCAGTTTCAATAGATCACATTCTGATGAATTTCAAGAATGAAACCTTTTCTAAATACGTCTAAACAACAACAAACGTATGTTGAAAAAATTAAAAGTGTATTTGGTTGTTTTGAAAATGTATTTAAATGGAAAAAGTAAACTAAACCAAGTGTTATTGAGCTTCATCAAAAACGCTAGAATCGCAATAGAGTAACGGACTTATGGTATAGCAAAACTATGAGGAAAAGCTGGAGAGTTTGCCTTGCTAGTGTGTGCCAGGGGTTGGAGAATTAGGACAGGACATTAGGATCATCAATTTTTCGGAGTGCTAAGGGTTAAGTACTATCGTAGTCAATGAGGATTCCATAGGTGGAAAGCTGGGCAAATTTTGAATCACATTCTTTGTGTGGTGGTAGATAGCTGTTAAGTTCAAGAAATACACATGATAATTTAATTTCAAACCATTCACTTTTCATAGAGTTGAATTAATGAAACCCAAGACGCCATATCATGCGCCCCTAGCATGCTGTTTTACCTTTGAGCATTCAAATTTCTGTTCCATGTCAGTTCTTCACCAAGCGTAACTTCTTGGCGAATGGGGTCTGTTTTTCACAAACTACAATTTATTCATTTTTCCCCCTAGTTATTGTATTATATTTGTCATGTGGACTAGTAAAATAGCTCTTTGAACAAATGTTAGGGTTTCCACTGTGGCAGCGACTACAACCTGTGGAAAGCAAAGCAACCTGTGGAATTCGTCACTACCAGAAAGTGTGATCCAAGGCAACTTGGAAGAGGTGGAAGATGATAAGGGAAGAGGAATAATCCAGTGACCTCCATGCTCATTTCTCATTAACTTTCTGATGACAATTGTCTGGGTGTGGGAGAACCCTTTCAGGGTTCTTCCTGAAAGGTGAAATAATAGCGAGAATAAGGTCAGGGGCCATGAACACCACTCTCACAGCAGCATTAGAGGTTCTCTTAGACCTGCACATTTATGTGCAGAGAACAGCCTACCTGGGGGCCATTAAAATGCAGCAAATGGGAAAAATTAGGCCCTCCCTACAGAAAGATAGTCAGTTGGAAATACTGGACAAAATAGATACAGATCCATTGACTATGTCCATCTCTGACGTAATGTTAGAAAAGATGAACTTTGATCTACCTTTTAAAGTAATCATAAATGATAGTGAGTTTTGGAAAAGAGGCATGCCTCAATTTAAACCAGGCTCACTTGTGTGGTACACAGATGGGTCCGTGATGAATGGGGCGGCCAGTCTGGGGATTAAAGGCCCCAATTTCAAACTGGCCAAGCCTCTAGGTTCGACCGCAACCATATATCAAGCGGAAACCCATGCTATAGAAATATGTGCAGAAGAGATTGCCAGGAAACGACTCAAAGGTGCAACGATATATATACTATCTGACAGCCAAGCAGAACTAAAGGCTATTTCTGCCTTCTCGGTAACTTCGAAGCTGACTTGGAGTTGCCTAAACTCCCTCAAGGCTGCGGCCCGGGGCAACAAACTGATGCTACTATGGGTGCCGGGTCATGAGGGAATAGAGGGCAACGAGGAAGCTGATCGCCTTGCTAAAAAGGGATCAGAGTCCAATCCAATTGTACCTGAACCCCAGCTAGGGGTTACCATGAGTTATATAACTCAACAGGTTAAGAAATGGGAGGACAAAACACGCACAGAATATTGGCACAACACTCCTAAGCAGAGGCAGGCCAAGCGGTTCCTCTCTATTTCAAGGAAACGTGCAAAAGCCCTTCTATCATTGAGGCACAAAGACCTTCGTAAACTAGTGGGTCTTCTGACAGGCCACTGCCCCCTAAGGTACCACCTAAACAAAATGGGTAAGGCCAGGACAATAGAATGCCGGCTCTGCTGCAAAGAGGCGGAAACAGCAGAACACATCCTGTGTAATTGTCTTGCTGTTGCATCAACTAGATTCCGGCATTTCGGGAAGGGTGCCCTAACACCCTCTGATATTGTCTTGGAAACGCCTGAAAACCTCCTACACTTTGTGGACGAAGAGGTTATTAATAAGGTTTTGAATTAAAAATGGGGACAGCGTCACAATAGATCCTAGCAGTCTCAGTGACCAGGGGCTCCTCCCATCTCTTATTAGGGGGGAAAATCATAGGAAATATTAGGGTTGAAATAAGAGAATATTCATTTTGATGCACTGGTTTACAAATTCTATTAACACTGATGAGTTACCACAACGAGCTTAGAACTGTGGGCAGATGCTTGCACTTTCACTTTCTATTTGCTCAACTGCACCGTCACATCAAGCCCCTTGACACCGCACATACAGAAAATCAATACATGACCTGTCAAGTTCTAACTTAGGTGTTCATCCAGCTTCCAGCTGTTTCCAAGCTCCATCTACAAGAGTATTCCGGGTAAATTAAAATTGTGCATTCTACCGCAGAAAAATCTACGAGACGGGCCAATCAGAGTGAGGGATGATTAGTAGTCAATGTTCCTTCCATTATTATACCCATGTCTCTCCCATTCAGTACAGAGAGAGGGTAAGTCTACGACTCTATCGCGACTTGACATCGTTAGGAATGTCCTGCTAATGTTTAATGTTAATGTTTGTTACTGATTACCGTCGAAATCAATTTAACTGTGTAACTCATTATTTTCGTGAAGAAAAACTTAGTCCGTTTAGTTTAAAATATATAATACTCCGAAAGCACTGGAAAATTAGTCAAAAGAGTTCCATCTGTCAAGTTGAGACTTGACTGAAAGAATTAAGGTTTTATCATATAGGGTTTACAATCATTAAAATCAAACATCTACGTTATTTTCATCATTCATTTTCTACGTAACCAATCATAATTCATTTTCATTAACAATTAATAAATACTGTTAATTTTGCTACGTTTAGCCGTCTTCCAGAAAGGCCTGATCATTGACCCCACCCAGGATTTCGAAAAATTGTATAGCTAGTAGTAATTACATTCAATGTATTGGGATAATGCAATCAAACTGGTTTTCAAAATCCGTAACTAAACCAAAATTTTCAGAATACATAATTCCAGCATATCACTCTTTAATTTACATGATATACTGAACTAGTTAGATAGACTAAACAGACTAATATACTAAACGAGATCGTTACGCTTTTTCGACGCACAATGTTCGAATGGTGTTCGAAGAAAAAAATTATGTTTTCACTTGAAAAATTTGTTTGACAGACTATTTCAAGATAGGTCAACAGCCAAACTTACCTGTTCTCAAATTACAGCGTAGGTACCGTGATTTTAGTATCGAATAACTATTCCATCCTAATTAAGGTTGTAGAAATAGTACACAACATGAAGGTACACTTAGAAGCGATACTACGGATTATTGTGAACGGTAAAGCTAGGAATGTAGGAACGTGAAGGTATTTACTTACTTCATCGGACAGTTCAGTCTTGACTCCAGGCATTGTTTCATTCGTCTTTTCCATCTTCAAATCCTGAACAGACGTAAGAATCGAAATGTAATATTGGCGTTCACAAAAAGGCTGTGAATGACAGTGCTTGAGTTATGAGAAATCATAACGTACTGTCCTTGTATTTTTTATCCCAAGTAAATAAGTAGTTTTATCCTCCGTCAAATTAATTCTCAACTTGTTAAGTTTCACCGTACAGTAGAGTTGGAATATACAGAGCTAAATTAAGCAAAACAACTTGGTAGAGTTTGAACGAGGTACAAGACGCGTCAAAATAAGAACCAACCCTAACGCGCAGACGAGATGTTCAATGTCCAAAACTTGCAGTGTAGACAAAAATAATTCGAGTCACTGACAGTTGAGTACATTTCGTGTTTTTAAAAAGGTTATGCTTGACATAACAGCAGCCTGCTATAATCGATAGAATACTCTACAGACCGAAACATAAATCTCTACTAGAGCAAAGTTCTCAACTACGGGACTACTTAGTGCCCACTCTCTATGTAAAACACTAGCTGCTGCAATGCTCAACTTACCGGTTAATTGAACATTCAAGTAACAAACGCCCGGTGCGTTTGTCAAAGTATACGGTTAATAAGCTCAAGTTAAACTATTGTTCAAAACACAAACTAGCTAACACAAAAAAATATTAAAATACCAACTCGAATAATAAACGCAAATATTTTAATTCGAGATTGGTAACCTTACTAAGTGAGTTGTGAAGATAACCTTCTACGAAGTTATAATGTGGAGGCTATACGAGGTCTGTGTATGGACTCACATGGAATCACTCATGATGTCCGGAAAGCCTGATAGCGAACATCTACGATCAAATGGATAACACCTACTTACCCTGAGTAAATGAAGTCTACTACAGTAACTCCCTCAAGTACTTGGTGTACTTGGCTACTATCCAAGAAGGCAATATGATTGATGTGATGAGAAAAAACATGATAATTTTGGAAAGTTCTCTCATGTGATGCTGCTCTACTGGAAATTTCTATACAGGGTGGCTCCTAATGAACGAACCACCCTCTCTATTTCCGTTGGTTGTGGAGAAATCAAAAAACTTGTCGAAGTACCTCCCCTTATTTTTTTGCAAAAAATTTAACCATTGCATTTTTTGCCATGCCCTAGATCGTTTTTGCTTTTGTTAGATGAGTTTTTAGGCAGGTGGGTTAGTATCTAAATTATCTTGTCGAGACGATTTGGCGATAAATCCAAGTTGTTTTCCTCTAGTGGATCAATTTTATTCAAACGTATTTGGCACCAGGGACGTAACTAGGGGGGGGGGGGAAAGTTAGAGGGGCGCCAAATAGGCAAAAAACCAGCTTATCAAGTTCTTTTAAATATTATGGCCGTTTGGAGTAAATTTGAAAATATTTACTACAAGGAAAAATAATATAAATAAGGAATGCAATAGGCCTACAAGAAAGGACGAAGGATATAGAAAACGTATACTTTGCGAGGCGAGAACTAGCCTTGAGCGGCCGTATGCAGGGTGCAGTAGTAGACGAGGCGAGTCTACTCCATTCCAACTTTTGGTTTATATTTGCCAAAACGGCCTCCATGACGCCTATCCCAATATAACCACAGCTTTGAGAATTTTTCTTACAATACCCGTGTGTGTAGCATCGAATGAAAGAAGTTTTAGAAAACTGAGGATAATAAAAAACTACATCAGGAACTTGACAGAGCAACAACGACTAAGCAACTTGGCCATAATATCAATAGAGCACAAAATAGCTTCAGTACTATCTTTTGATGGTATCATTAAAACATTTGCAGCAAAAAAAGCCCGACAATTTTCATTTTAAAGTTTGTTAAATTTAATAAAAATTATATGGTATTTTACATTGAGCACTTACTTACCAAACCTTCCTCCTTTTAGTAAAAGAGTTTATACATTGTGAATAAATCAAATTAATTATATTTATCTTTTGGTTCATTGGTATATGAAGATGGTATGAGTCACGAGATATCGGGTCTATGGGGGGGGGGGGGGGGGGGCAAATTTATTTCTTGCCCCGGATGAAATACAGGGTGGTTACGTCCCTGTTTGGCACCATTACATTCTTGTTTTCTCCGAGTATTCTTCTGGGCGCAGGAACCAAACCGCTTGCTTAAGAACTTATCTAACTAAAACAAAAATGATCAAGAGCCAGGATAAGGTGATTTTCGAGCTTTTTTAAACCACCACATTTCAGGCGTAGGCAAACTTTGGGCGCTTCTGGATGCTCCTAGGTGCATCCAAAAAAAAAAAGTCGTCGAAGTAAAATGTTCATAAAATTGGATGTGGAATCCGATTCTGCAATAAAAATTGGGGAGTTCTATTTGAAAAAACAAAGTTGGTGCGCGCATGCGCGATGTGCAAAAATGCAATGGTTAAATTCTTTGCAAAAAAATAAGGGGAAGTTACTTCGACAAGTTTTTTGATTTCTCCACAATCAACGGAAACAGAAAGGGTGGTTCGTTCATTAACAGCCACCCTGTATATGTGTCATGCAGAAATTTAGTGTTTGTGACTGCCATCAATTTTCCCACAAAACCCCTACTTCTGTGAAAATATGTTTTTATGCTGCTAGTAACCAACTTGTCCTTAATAATCGTTTTCCATTTTCTAGATGAATGAAAAAGTACTTCTTTCGAACTTGGGTGTATGCGTCACTGATATCCAAGAATATTTGTACTAAATTTATAGGGGTGGCAAGGAGTGCTGCTGAACTTTATTCAATAAACGTATTTGAAAGTAATGCATGCATAAGAGAGGAGTCCCTTTGTTTGGTTTGTAGCAGTAAAAATGAATTATCCTTGATTCACTGGTTCCAATACAGGCTCAGTTAATTTAATGATGAGAAGAAACACAATACAAATATTTTTCCTAGAGTGTTAATTGTGATAGGTAGCACCTTAGTACGTCTTTACAGTATTCTTCATTTTAATACACTAATTCTCGTTCCTGATTTTCAAGTTATTCATTTACCACTCACTGCATCAGGGCATGTGTGGACCAGCTACTACACCCTCCATACCCCTTTTGACAGCAAACTTTAAAACTTCCTAGGTTTGTTGTATAACTAGGCTTGAGTCACGAAGAACCAAAAACTGAGCAAAATGCAATGATTCGGCGTCGACTGAAATCTCCGTGCCACTCACAAATTCGCCCGATTTCGTTTCAGGAAAGATTGATATCTAGAATAATTGCAACAGGAATAACGATAACACAAACAGGTTGATGAATGATTAATAATATAAATAAAACGGAATCGACAATGATAAAAGCTTCACTCGCCACTACTACCTGAAAATAGGGAATGGAGCATAAACAGTTTACATTGCATGAGCTGAACCAAAGCTCCGCCAAAAATCCCGAAATATCTGGATTAGTTCAGTGCAGTTCCCTACTGGCTGTCTGAACCTTGAACCTAAAATCTTGAACTTGCTCAGTCTCTGTGAATACGGCCAAAAAGAAGGGTTTTCCGTTCAAAATCTCCTGGGCGAACAGTGCAAACAAACTTAAGATAACCTACTTTACTTTGTACAAAGGTTCATTATTGGAAATAACATCAAAAACGAAACACACTGGTGTTCTTTTTGTTTCTTATTCAGTCTTCTCCACATTCCTACTCCAGGGTTACAGCCCCACATTGATTTCGAAGCGTATTTTGATTCACTTTTCATTATATATTCCACAACTCCATCAATTCCTGGCTTTCCGTATATTTCTATAGCAGTTCTGGATTTTTATCATACATAGACGTATAGCTCTTCTTCTTCACCTACAGCCTGGAATTGAAGAAAAGCTTCAATCAGCACCTTCAAGTTTTGGTGGTAAATGTTCCCAGACTCAACAATATGAGAGATAGTTCAATTTTTCCATAAAATTCCACGTTGATGCCGAATCGCCAACATTAATTTTTGGTTCCTAAATTAGCTTCAGATTTGACAAATCTACCTATGCCAGCGGGATTTATTCTTGTAAACAACATGGGAAAGTGTAGGTATGATTGCCACACTAGCTAAATGCTGACTAATGAAATGAATTTTTATATTAAAACTTGTTTTAAATCAATAGATCAACTGGCTTTGAATTTTTCATTAATTAATTACAGTTTTCATTTATTAAGATGCCATTTTGAATACAGTTATACAGTTAATTAACCATACTCATAGTTCTTAAAATGGAAGTCGAAAACAAACATAGGTCGTACCTATGTCGATGTAGATTTAGAAAATTAATACCTATTCAAAACTGAGAGCCTTTAGTGTATGAGTTGCTGGCAGATTACAAGAACGAACAAAATAAGTGGTATATTATACATAATTGAGTGATATTATGGCAATGACGACAGGACGAACATCCTAAAGGGCAGGAATAAACTGGAATGAATGACAAAAAGATCATAAATATATGAAAATCCAACAAACACACGCCAATTGATGTTTTCGATCTCTGTTATAAAACCTTGGTAGGTATAGCTAGTCTATTTATCCAATAAATAAAAACGTGAGAAAGTTCGTAAGAGCTTTCTGTATTATGGAGAAATACAATAAGAAGCTCTCCGATTACTGTTGAGTTTTTTTAGATCAAACTCGAACAGATTAAACTCTTTCAAACATTCGGGACCACTAATTCAGAAGTTCGGCTCAGTTTCAAAAGTATAATTGGAAAACTGAGGGGTGAATCATTTTCCGAATTTGCACGGCCTGTTCTGGAGTCTATCAACACGTGATTTTCGAAGTGATTTGAAAGAAGTCAAATATTTCTGGATGAAAGATCATCCTTGTTTAATCATGCTTGTTTTACAGGTCTAAATTATCAGCTACACCAGTAATATAGATCTGTGGGTTATTCCCATTTCGTTAATGAACTGTCCTGTTGACTTGCTCGTGCATGGCAACGACCACATCTCTCGGCAACCAGTAAACACTGAACGGGAGGCTCATAAGTGTTAAAGTGGTACTGCTAACTGATGGTGAGTATAATTAACTCTTGATTCAGCCAGTACTGGTGGTACTAATAAGTTAGTACTTATTCCTTACACACCAAATACTATAAGGGAGATGGCAACAAGCTACTCCTACCGAACGTTGGTACCTACTCAGATGATAAATTTCAGCGGATTCTACAAACCTCGTCCTAACTGAGAACTGTACAACATGTATAACGTTTGATAACAACTACGATGGTAATTTTCCTTTCTTTTACCACAAATCCTAAGCAGATAAATTAAAGCTTACAGAATTTTCGTTAAAAAATTAAGCTAATGCAACGTTCCAAAATTGACTTCAAGAATTCATCCGTTTTTGAAACATTCTGGTAAGTAAAACCATTATAAAAGGAAGTGAGAGTTTATTGGACAGCTCCTGTGAGCATAGGCAATTTCCAAAATTCAAACAAACAGGAAAAAACGTTAAATTATCTAATTAGTAGAATCTCACTTAGGGGAAAATTGATAAACATTACAATGTGCTTAACAATCGATAAAAATCCGAAAATTCGTGGGTTATTTTGCAATAAATTTCTGTCAACACTAATTTTTCAACTCTTCAAAACAGTTTAATTCGAATGTAATCTGAAAATTAGCAGATCTGATTAAGTGCATGGTTGTTTAATATTTGTGTATACACTGTACTATCGATCCACTACGTTATCTATTGTCTTTGTATCTTGCCTTAGTCCAAAACTACAACCATAAAAGAGGCGTTGAAAAAATGGGAAGAAGCGAACCAGAAGAGCGTGGCAGAGGCAACGGAGGTCGACTTACAATTTCAGTGGTTGCCAATAGAAAAGATGGATAACAACTTATCACAGCTGGTAAATTGCGAGTAAGTGAGATTAATTTAAAAATGAATCATTTAAGAGTTTTCATAATTAGATATTGATTTTACACTATCAATTTGATTTGCATTTAGTTTATAATTTCCCATTCTCTTCGTATGTATAAGGGTTTTTTTTTTTTTTTTTTTCGAAAATCGTATCACACTTTCAAAGAAATTAAGCTCTTGCAAAGCCTCCAGAAGCTGTAATAATATAAAAATAAATTAACCGCGTTCATGGAAATCCGTATTTATTGATGTTAACTTTTATATCCAGTAGGTATGTTTCACAAGCTATTCAACAGCCTATTCGTGAGGTTATGCGTGATAGGGAAACAGCGAAAATGTTATTCCCTCAATTTTTTACCTCGGACGTAAAAAATCTCGTAGTTTCGTGGTTATGCTTTCAATAAGTAGCTTTCTAATTCCTAAAGAGGAGAAGAGAGTTTTTATTTCAGATTCAGAATCTACATTGAATTATGACCCTCACTCCAACATTTTAATGTGTAGGAATCGTGAGCAATTTCTAAAAAAAAAAAAAAAAAAATCAAATTTTTAAAAGTATTTATTTGTGACGCATGATAAATCCTCCCTGATAGATCACCCGCAATCTGATCGGAAGAGATCTTCATTTAATGATAGTTACACAACGTGAAAAACTTCAGGAATTGCGGTTTCACAATTAATTTCCTGACAGCATGTACTCCACTAACTGTTCGTTGTTTTGGTGTTAGAGCCCTGGGCACATTTCTCGAACGCGCAGGTGTGTGGAACTTTGATTTCCACGTTTTTTTGCCCTTCACAATTGACCGTTACTTTACTCATGAAACACCATATACATAACTATGAGTGTGTCCATGTTACCAAAGCTGAATTGGAGTCACAGTGAAACTCCGCCTTTCATATACTTAATGGCAAAGCTACCATATGCGTAGTCTATGTCGGAACATGTTATTATGGGTAGGTTGCTTGAGTTAGTTCACGAAGTTAGCTCTCCCGTGCACTCTTGGCACCAATGTCCACCTGATACTTGAAAGTGCCTACTTACCTAATTTTATGGCCAAGGCCAGTTCTCTCAGCCTGCCCCTATATTCAGCTAGCGCTCATTCAGAGGTTCCCTGCACTGATGTGACCTTGACTTTCAGATAGTAGTTGTTGTGGTGCGACCCAGCAACCCTTACCCAGCTCAATCGGCGGAGTTGGTGGTTGCACTGAATGAATCAGTGAATGGTGAAACCCCCGAAAAATTTTCTGAATCTCCCATGGCCTCCCAATGAGTAGAGGCTTCAGAGGGAAATAGGAGTTCTTGACTATCAACGTTTTCATCCTGTGTTGGTGGCTGCACCCACCACAGAGAGCTGTTCCAGATCACAACCGTCTACTGCCAGTGGTTGTGATTGAACAGAAACTATGAACCTTCCTCTAGCGAAGGGAGTGAAAATCGAGGTGGATGCTAACTTTTCCGTCCCCTACCTGCGCCAAATAAGTTCAAACAAGTAAGGGCAGCCACGCGGGGGCGTTAGCTGAAAGGAAACAACCAAAACTATTTCATATAAGATGTCACATGATGATTGTTGTTATGTGAGTGAACTTGAACGCTACTTGTACTCTGAAGGTATTCACTGTCGTTGGCCCTTAGATTCTCTTTCTGTGCTCTGCCGCTTCTTCCTTTTCTAAATAGAAAATTTTCCAATGTTCTCTCATTTTCTTTGTGTACCTGGAGTTATGCACAACCCGACTCCTACGTGTTCTAAAACTCATTTCCGAACAAAAATGCATCTTAACATTTTTTGGCAGAGGCCACGTTTCCCAGTTATTCGCAATTTAACATTTTTTTCGTGTTTTCGATCTTATGTTATTTAAACTGTCATAACCCCCTCAATTTTGGAGATAGCTCAAATTTGATGACACCGTTGGAAAGAACGTTAAATTTTCCTATCTAGGCTTAAATTTCCTATCTATTTGATGGTAGAAAACATTTTTTTATTGCATTGAAGATGTGCGATTGCTGCTCAAAATGGCAGTTTTGCCAAAATCTTGAAATCGCCTGTTTTTCATCTAGCCTAGAAACCCCATTAATGCTTGACGTAGAACTGTGCAGGCCTGGTAAAACGTGCGCCAAAATGTCAGCTTTCCGAAGGTGTAGTCGTTTTGGTTTTTGAAAATATTTTTAGTTAAGAAAATGGTGTTTAACTGCAGAAAAACGTGTTTTCTGTTAAAATTGAGGTTTTTCCAAAAGTCTCGACGAAAAAAGGTTGGAGGCGGAATATATGTAAATTTTCCCGCTGAATCGAATGGTGACAACGCCAGACCTCTCGAAAATCATTTCAACATACTCACTTGTGGTATAGCTACTCAACTGAATGCAACTCATCGCAATCAATCGTAAATGAACACAAACCATAGCCGTCTCTCGGCTCTTCGATTATCCTGACTTTGGCTGGACAGCTTAGGAATGCCGTAGACGCTGTTCACAAACGAACGTTTTCATTCATTAAATTTATTTTCATTTTTCATTTTTACATATTTATCTTTTGGTTTTTATCTTAACAGTCTTGTTTAAACTCTAACTCTTTGTATGAACTTGATTTAAACCCCAATATCTTACCATTGTCCTACAACTGGATAACATGTTCGAGTCAACAAACATTTTACTAAAACTTAATTTGGTCAGGTACAACAAATTATCAGCATTGCAACACCCAATGCTATGGGCAAATCAGATTGAGGTTGATGATACACGGCGCACAAAGCAACCCCTCCTTCAAGACCCGGGGTTGTGCGGGTCGTTGCATATCCTTGCCCCTGACCTAGACAATGCTTTCCCAATTTTCAAACTTCAAGTCTTTTTTAGTTGCAGAGTGTTCCAGGAGTTATGCACAATCCGACTCCTGCGTGTTGTACAACTCATTTCCGATGAGTTGCTTCCAGATGAGTAGCTATACCACAAGTGAGTTTGTTGTCATGATTTTTGTGTACGGTTTTGCCAATGGTAACGCTTCTGAAGCAGCAAGGGAGTCACACTCCTCCTGTGTACAACTCACACCCTTGCGAACACGTCGGATAGTATGAGGAAAAATATTGGTAGATAATATTGTTTATGTCACTGATCCTTTTTTTATCTAGTAAACTATATTTTTTTCAATCTACTAATCCTTTTTTGTCACTAAGGTTTTGGTTATTACTACCAGCTATGTTCAATAGCTTTAACGCACCATGACGAGTGGGAATATGCAATAGGGAAACCACGCTGAAGGAAATACAGCGAGGAAAGAGACGAAGGGGAAGAGTTGGCAATGACACGGAAGCCTGGTGTCATCAAATTTGAGCTTTCTCCAAAATTGAGGGAGTTATGACAGTTTCAATTACATAAGATCGAAAACGGAAAAATCTTAAATCGCGAATCATTCGAATCGAATCGCAAAAAGTGACCTCTGTCAAAAAATTGTTAGGAGGCATTTTTGTTCGGAAATGAGTTGTAGAGCACGTAGGAGTCGGATTGTGCATAACTCCTGGGACACCCTGTATATATGCTACTATCCCTTGTAAAAACGTTGGATCAAAACACAAAAATAAACGGGCTACAGCAGGACCAACAGCAGATCTGGGCTGATTTTATCAACATAAAGCAATCTATTTTGACTTTTGATCTTTTAATGTGCCCAGTACTTTAGTTATACATTCTGAACAAGTAGGAACCACCCAAATGCGGTAATTAAATAATATTGTATAGCAAGTGGTGCATCGTCGAGGCAAATGACCATTCCTCTTTTCAGGAAGCTGTCCTTGTCGACCAACATGATTGAAAAAATCAGTGGTCTTTCAGGTTTGAAAAACCTGAAAATCATATCCTTAGGCAGAAACTATATCAAGTCTTTTGCTGGATTGGTGAGTTGTATATAATTAAATTACATTGCTGCTTACAAATTCGTTGATATCGTTTTGTGGATTTATTCACAGATGTCAAAATCGTTTTCTTCAGCAACAGTATATGTATGGATCTGGACAATATGTGGTGATTTGTCGTGGGAATAAATTATGTGACTCAATTTACTGAATTTTATGAAATGAAGGCAGCACTTCATAAAATTGATTTTGTAGATGTGGCAATTTAGTTCGAAGATGTTATTGTCGATTTTAGGGAAACGTGTATTTTTGGTACCTAGTAATGATTCTCCCTTTTTGTGTACTATTCCATCCATTTACCTTTTTTCATGGTGAGCCATAGGACTTTTTTTTATACACACGTAAATGAAAGGTTAATAAATATCCTACCACTTAGATTATACACACTTTTAACTAATTCTCAACAGTGTTTGAGCAACAGGCCCCAGAAAAGTGGATATTTTCTAAAAAAGTTATATCTCACCTCGTTTATCGATGAATTTATTCCTCTAGTTTATGAACGGCACATCTGATGCAAAAATGGCCCTGGCCCAAAGTGAAAGAGGTTTAAATTTAATTTTAAATTACTACCCTAAAGGCGATTCAATGGTCCTTAGTTATCGCAGTTTGAATATTTCGAGCATTTTGGCTGGAAATGTGGGAAAAGCAGGATCTAAAGCTGAACTTGGAGAGTAATTGAATGTTAGGTCAAGTGTAATTGATAACCTATCGTTCAAGACCTATCCCATTTGCGCAGGGGCGTAAGAAGAATTTCACGTCCAGATACGAATGTCCTACCAACATAGTTCCTCATCTGATTTTCATAAGTGCACGTCTACATATGAAAATCAAATGAGGAACTATGTTGCAAGTGCACGCCTACATTACAATTTACTTACTTGCAATCAAACTGTATTACATCACTTTTTATATTGTACTAACCTGTAGCTCTGGTTTGAGCATGTGGCTAAAAAACTTCTATGAATGTGTGGAAGGTGTATATAATCACAGTTGTAGGAAATTTAAGCTTTCATTTATGTATCTAAAGGGTGTACAGCGTATGATCCGAAAATCTTCGCACACGTATTCTACAACTAGTTTCCAACAAAAAGTGCCTCCTAGAGATATTTTTTTAGAGGCTTCGTTTTTGAGTTATTTCACTTTTAAGATTTTTTTCGTGTTTTCGAACTTACGTCACTAAAACAGCCGTAACTCCGGCGTTTTCAAAGTATATGCAAATCTAAGTATGCCGTTGGAAAAAGCATAAAATTATTTATCGTCTCAGTCTTTAATAATAATTTTTTAAAAGGAACTAAGGGGCAAAAATGAGCCTGAAAAGTAAATTTTGTCAAATTTTGAAAAAAATTATTTTTTTAATGGCTCATTAGTCTCCTTAATTTTAACGATACGTTTGAGCCTGTAAGCTTAAAAAATGCGCAAAAGTCTCAACTTTCCAATGGTATATTTAATTTTCAGGTTTTAGAGGAAACTTTCTTGAGGAAATTGAGATTTTATGCAAAAAAACGTGTATTTTCAAGCACATTTGAGGTTTTTTTTTTTTTTTTTTTTTTTAAGAGAATAAAACCTACATAACTAAAACTTTTTTCTTTTTCTGGGTGTAGAATGTATCATGTCAACGGCATTACCTAAAAAATTCAAGTTTGAGTAAGAGCATCCGCGGAATGAATTGATGTAAATCAACTGTTAAATGTCTCCCGTTCTTGCTGAAATCGTGAGGTTTGATCCCGTTGTTTGTTATGATTTCCTCTTCTTATCGTTGATAGAAACATCGTCACGAGCAAAATGTTGAGTATGATAATGTGATTAACGGTCAAAGGTAGATCCACACACCCGTTCGATCACATCAAATGTGCTTCAAAATACACGTTTTTTGCATAAAATCTCAATATCCTCAAAAAAGTTCCCTCTAAAACCTAAAAATTAAATACACCATTGGAAAGCTGAGACTTTTGCGCATTTTTTAAGCTTACAGGCTCATGTAGGAAACTAGTTGTAGAGTACGTGTGCGAAGATTTTCGGATCTTGCGCTATACACCCTGTATAAAAAGTATCCCACGTCACCGTTTTCGAGTTATGAGCGAAAAACCGCGACATGGTACCTTTTTATGAAAATACAGGCGGCCAGGAATATCAGGTAATATTCCTAGGGTTGGGGACTTTGAACATGTCCATATGGATATATTCGTATAGACTTCGTTACCTTGGCTAAAAACTTACAACATGATTTTGTGGTGTAACAAAGGAAGTCGTCAGTGATTCATTGGAGCAGCTGTGGATTTCATACAACTTGATCGATAAGATGAAAGGGATCGGTGCTTTGAAGAAACTCAAAGTCCTGTACATGTCGAACAATTTGATCAAGGACTGGGCAGAGTTCGTCAAACTACAGGAATGCACTGAACTGAAGGAACTGTCATTCATCGGTAAGACTTATTTATCACTCACATTAAGCCAATCGAATCAACAAAAAGGAAAAAATGGGCAATCTCGATATTAGAAGTTCTGTTTCCATATTTCGGAAATTTAGCAGTCTGTAAGCGATAGCAAAAATCTTTCAAATTACCTGCACACATATTGGTTCCAAGTAGATCACGTTGGGGTCACATTCATTTCAGAATTGCAAATGTGTGTTAATTGTCATTTTTGTATTCTTCAGTAACACTATGATTAACTGAAAATAATTAAATCATTCGTCGAATAATTTTCATTATTCCATTCAGTAAAATGCTGTCTAAATATATTTAATTTTCACCTTTCTACATTACTCCACAGTTTAGGGGCTTTTAAAAGCCTACCGCCTATTGTGAGTCTTATTTTTATTTAGGGGGTTCCTATTTTCTTTTAGGGAACCCACTGTGTGAAACTGTTGAGGAAGGAATGTGGCGTTTCGAAGCGACAAGGCGACTCACGCAACTGGAAAAACTGGACGGTGAACCAGTAATATCGGAAATAACGGCAACGCTATAATTCAGCTTTGTATACTGACCGCGACTTAACTTTGGGCGATTGCCTCCTACTGTAGGAACCGTTGTCATAAGATTCTCTCGAATTTGGAATCCTTGTTGAAGAGATAATGCACGATATACAGTATTTGAATGAAAATTCAAATGAATAGGTTCAACATTGTTTTCGATGTACCTACTGTTGAAGTTGATATGGAACTAAAGAATGTGCACTGTTTCATTGTAGCTCATCACTACAAACACATTAACTTCCTTATCTGGAGGAAAAATCGTAGCACAGTTTTATGTTTTGGTACTACTTTGAATATGACATTATAAATGTAGTCCTATCTCATATATGTAATACTCAATTAAAAACTCTATATCGATTCAGTTGAAGAACGGTGTGTTTATTCTTTGAGTACAGGTCTGCATTTAATCACGAAAAAATGAGGAACATATGTAACCACCCAAAATCCGAGGAGAGTTATCTTCTGGAATGATGTATCTATAGTAATATTATAAATAGGAAAGATTAATTTGATTCTATGTTACGATTCAACTCAAAAACTACTCGGGCATTTTTAAAAAATTCTTTCACCATTAGCAATCTACATTTCTACCAAGTTATTCAGGCTCTACTATATTTTCAAAAAAAAAGGGATCTCCTTCCTAAAATGGAACAACTTAACCTAAGGTATCAATTTTTGCCTTTAAAAGTCATTATTTTGCTTCCGTTGCAAAATCTATTGAGGATATATAAAATAGTGTACTCATGATTAACACTATATTATTTTCAACTACCATGTACATCAACTTTTTGTTCTAACATATGTATCATTATTGTCATTGTGTGACAGTGACGTTTACATTCACCAAATAAACATTAAAAGAAAATCCTCTGAAGACCGTGCTGTACAACTTTCTTAGTTTATTGTATAGTCATGGGGCCTTCATCCCGAATGATTTAGTTCCTATAGTAAAGGGGAGCAAAGGACCTACTGTGCTCCAGTCTTGATTTTTTCAAGCTCCTTGATAGGCCAATCGCGTGTGCCTGCCACAGTGCAGACTTGAAATGCCGTGAAATTCCGCCTTGTATCCTCCTATATTGTGTGACCTCGTAGCATGTGCTCACGTACATCTGATTGGTTAAAATTGCATTCCAGAGCTCTGAAGTTATATTTCGCGTGTTGGTTCAAATGGAGTAAAGGCAGTCTTGTTTCATTAGCTTCAATGGACGGACTTATTCAGCATTTTGGCTTACTGGTTTGGGGTTGCACGCGCTCCTATGAGCGTCACCCCTGCTACCCATCCTGTTACCATATCATTACAGGGCTGACAAGGGACAATTAGCTAGGCTAAAATGATTCTAATTTTAACCAATTTTTTTTCTTCCAAATCAGTTTACCAGGAACATAAACAGCAAAACATTATTTTCATTATAATTATAATTATGACTATGTTTACATTTAGATAGTTAAAGCATATTTCATAAGAAAAAAAGTTATACTGTCTAGAAAAATAATAGATCAATCACATAGAGCTTTGGCGACAGCAGTTGAAAAGGACAACATCTAATGGTAGAGAACGTGGCTGTGGAGCGGGAGACAGGACTGGGCGACTTCAGAGAGCCTCTTGCTTCAGTTCTAAAGCCCACACGTGTTGCGGCCATCCAGTGCGTCCTTTATTTTTTCGGGCGTCCTCTTTACCGTTCTGAAACCAAACGGTAATGTCAATAAAACGCATCAAATCATTACGCAAAGGCTTATTATTTCTCTATTCTATAATTTCTATAATTCTACCAGAACTGGCTTATAGAGTCAGAGACAATGCTCCCCAGGCACACTCAGAAATTAAACCAACGAATAGAACGACTGAACTTCAACGTGATAAAATAAAATAAAAAACCTGCAAATTCTAACGCATGGGTTTATTATTTTTTGAATAATGTGTGATTGATCGTGCCATTGAGAGGTTCAGCGTCACTTTCAGGTTCAGACATTGCGATTATTTGCTAAAGTGATTTTCTAAGGATCTGAAGCCTACCCCAGACGATTTTGCGTCCGAAATTGCTAAAAAATTCCGCACCCCGCCTGTGTCACCAAAAGCATCAAAAAACACATTTTCGGTCCCTGCCAACTATGCGACTGAGACAATCAGGCTGTCTGGAATTTAGGACAAGACCCCAGGTGGAGTCCACATGCGAAAGAATGAATTTTCACATCGATTCCAAGGCCTTTTATTTTATGGCCCATACGGCGGACGGGCCTTGAAGATTTTAAATCTGAACGCATTGAAACCTAAATTGACAGTTTGAGGGAGGGGGAGGGGTTATCAAATTTGTTTTTCATTACGATTAAAAAGGGTTATTATTGAATTATCGCTTTGAAATCAATACGACAGTCTGGGTATGGAAAATTTGAAATTCATCAGCAATTACTTCATCAGTGGTCCGATGGCGCTAAAATTTTCAGGGTAATCGGGAAAAACGGTTTGATAGCCTCATATCGATTTCAATACGATTTTCGTAATTTTATCATGCATTGTTGTTTATTACGTCATAGTTAAAGAACATCTTGATTGAACAGTTCATTTCGTTATTCAATATTGACACTGATATTATTAAAAAAAGTATATGCATCTTGATTTTAAAACATTTTAATTATCTATACAGTCATGTACTGGATATGAGAAAGTGATGTGCCACACCCAACTTGGCAGACGTTTTTGAGATAGCCCAGTCCTGCATTAGACCACTGAAAAGTACCCATGTAATTAAATGTACCAACTCTGGTCATGGGCACCTATCAGTCAATCTTTTCCTTTGGGGTCGACAACCGAAAAAAATAACCGTTCAGTAAAATGACGGTATCGTATTACTCAAATGAAACTTTTATTATGGGAAGAAAAATCGCAAAAGTTGTATATTTCGTTTGAAATTACCTGGTAAATGGGCGGCCTTCGGGGTTGAGAGGGGAGGTCGGCCTTGAAGCCGTCGCCGCAGTCGTCGTTTTCAAGGACATCCATGAGGTAGCCGATGTAGGAGGTAGCAAGTCTCAGGGTTTTTATCTTGGATAGCTTCGTGTCAGCAGGGACATTTGGTATCCTGCGCAATAGATGAACAACAATGGTTAAATGGAGAACCACACCAAGATTTCTATAGACAATTTTAAGCGTTTCAAGAAACGTAGATTTCCAAAATTTAATTTAATTTTTTTCAAAATCCGTCCGAAGCTTTTTTGCGAAACTATTGGACCAAATTTTCTATTAAAAAATCGAAATTGTGATGGATATGGTTAGTTTACGCTTCCCGATTCTTGAATCTGCCGCTTAGGGAGATATACCAAACGCCTTCTAGCATCTTGGACATCCCCTGAGTGTTGGGTATTGTCCCATACATGTTAGCATGAGCGTGGTTATGACCACTGACCTTTTATTTTTGACTGTCCTAATGCCTCAATTTCCTCGCATTGCCCCATAGGCCAAACGCCTTTGACTAGGTCACCTTGAGTACTTGTTATAACCCCTGCGCTGATTATAGCCAATCTCCCCCCCTAATTATGAGCCATTCCTCCATTCAACTTTTCTCGAAATTTCGTTGACTGTCCCCGGTGAAATCGTCAGAAAAACGTTACTTAGGCTACGGGTTACTATGGATGCGAGTTCTGACGAAAAAGTGTTCTGATGCGTTCTGACGAATTCGTCCGAACAAACAAACGCCTGTTTTCCAATGAGAGTGTTTGCACTGGCTGCGACAAGCACGTCAGTTCACGCACGACTTCGTCAGAACCGGTCGAGCGTTCAAAGTCATTTGATTTGTTCGTGCGTTCTGACGGAAATTTCCAGTGTTTTGCGCTATTATTACCATGCATATCGAAAAATTGATTGGAGTAGTGTTTGATAATAGGTGTTTGTGGGACATGAAAGACAAGAACTATCACAATAGAGATGTTTCACGACAAAAGTGGGAGAAAGTAGCTCAAGAAATCAACACAAATCTTGAAATAGCATTTCAAACTCTCCCTTTTCGTCTCTTGCAGAAAAAAGGTTGTTTACATAGTCTGTTTTCACACCACTTATAAACAGTAACTTTATCAAAGGAGTTTCAGAAAAGCAAAGCTCGTCAAATTCGTCCATTCTGCTGGAGAAATTGAAACGGACTGACCGTCAGAAAGCGCATAGTGAAACCACCTTCTTCTGACGAAGATTTCTGATGAAGTCGTCACAACGAAATTTCGTCAGAACTCGCATCCATAGTAACCGCAGCCTTAGCCTGAAATTAGTCTGAAATATTGTGGAAGTACTTGATGAAAAGCTTTAAAAACAAAAGACATTGGGAGTCTGAGATGAGTATTTTATGGGCTGTAGAAGTTGGAACATCGCAATCCAAAAAACTGTATTGATAGCCTCAGGAATAACATGTATCCACACTTCATTTCTGGCTATAATAATTACAAATTTTGATTCATCAAATTGTACCAATAATAGTTGTCCAAAGTGTCAATTTTGAAAGTTTGTACTATTTCAGAAAATACCCCGGCGACCTTACAGTTTTAGGGGCACTTATGCCATTACTCAAAAACCGCTTTTCTCGAAATCTCGTTCAACATGTATCTTGCTGTACGATCATCCGTTCGGTCACTATTAGAGAAACCTCATCTTCGGGTAGTGAAAATCGGTCGTCTACGGTCAAGTAGATGGTCGAGGAGCAGGACAGCCAGGTGGGAGAGCCCGTTCAAGAGGAAGTATGAGCAAGAGCGCGTGGCTGCCGGACGTTCAATTATTTTTATCTCGGATGCAATTCCAAGGTATGGAGGTGTCAAGTTTAGAGAATGTATGACAGACTGCGTCTATTATGCATAAATAAGTCGTTTACGTAGAAGGGATATCTAATACAGAAATAATAAACTCTGTGTAATAATTTACAGGGCTTTTCCTCCCCAACAAACCTCTCTTTTGTATAACCCTCAGAAATTTTTTATTTGATGTAGGGGGTACTTGAACAAGCGATCCTCATACCTACTAAAAGTCCAAGCCAATTTTCGAGTTTTCTTTCGATTAAGTATTTGATCTAGCTTTTAAAAATACTCATTGTGTTTTTGAATGTAACCATATCGACACTGTACATTGAGATGTCCTTGTAGTGCATTCGTCACTTAATATGTTTTCCTGTAAATTAGTGTTGTCAAACAAAAAATCTCCAACTATAAGTGCCTAGCATAAACGACAATTATGATCGCACGGTTCACCTGTCCCGGAGGTCCGCAAAAGCGTTGTTTATGCTTTGCGTCCTCCTGCGCTCCTTTTTGTTGGCCGTGTTGCGCCGTTTGACCACTCTGATGACGGGGTGCGCGGCCTCCTGCGGTCCACCGTAGATGACGTTCTCCTCGCCGCCTGAGAGGCCGTAGTCCTCCCAGTAACACGCTTCGTCTCCCTCAAGCACTGGAACACAACAAGCCCCGCTTCGAATCACTGACCTTTCACAATGACAACAACGTAGGTAAGTAACAAACGAAGCCCAGAGCTTCAGTCATAAAGGATGCCTACTATGATCGTACGAGCGAATTTCCCAAAATCTATGTTAAAATGAGTTGAAGTGTGAATACTTTGTGGATAAATCAATCGCCAACTACTATTTTATGGCAAAAAGTCTTATTCTAAGTAATATTCAACGATTTTGAGATATTTACTGATTTTGCTTACGAGTATACCTGTAATGAAAAAACATTTTTTCAAGTTCAGAAATTGCGTCGCTCTTCAGCACCCAGCTTTGTGTTTATAAAAACCTTGCAAATTATTTCATCTAGGTGATACACCACCATTATCAAACCCCCCTCTTGAAATGAGATTTTCCAAGTTAGATGTGCTCGAACTCGTCTGTGACCCATCTCGATCGATTCGCTCTCCGAAATTACTAGAAAATGACAACCCACTTGCCTATACCAGTAAACACCCCGAAAAACACGTTTTTTTTAACAGTTCTTGGTCTATAGTGCCAATGTTTGTGAGGTGACCGGGCTGGCTCGAAGTTGGGACGAACTAGAACCCACATGTAGTCAATGATTTTTTACATCAATTTTATGGCTTGGACGACGGACAGACGTTGCAGATTTGGAATCTACGCACCTTGAACGTAAAATGATAAAATTTGATGGGGTTATAAACAATTTTTGCTATACGATTATTATTGAAAATGATGACCAAAACAGTATTTTCCCCCTGGGATCGCATGGTACTGTTAGTTAGCTGGAATAATTACTGTGATAATCCTAATTACGTCCTGAATCCCGTCAATGTATTTGTCAAAATCAAAATTGTTTACGATTTTTGCAATTAAACGTTATTCACTTTGAAAGTCTTCATTTATATGTGACTATTGATGGGAGGCAAAGTTGTTTGACTGTAGACAGCTTTAAATTCAATACCAGTCTTGAGGACCAATATGCAGAGAGGGCTTGGGGTGCGCCTTAAACGAGGAATCCGAGAATTAAAAATATACTTCATTCATGCGGAGGATAGGATAACGTTATATGAACTGAAAGTGTGTGTTTCACATTAGTGTAAATTTGAATGAGAAAAGTGAATGACTGAATTTCAATTTTATGATGGAAAAAAGCAAAACCTCTATTCAATGATAAGACTAAAATCACGGCTGATGTACACTCTCATCATCTACATATACAGTTTGATTACTAATATGTTAATTGTTCGACTGGGGGGGATGCACGCAAAATGTGGTTGGTGCTTACAATGACCGAACATATTATCGTCTGCTCGTTGATTGACTCTGCACTCATAATGGCATAATTTGATGTTGTTTTGTCTTCTATTGTTTGGAATAGTCGTAGATGGTGGCTATATCAGGATAACGCCCCTTTGAGAGCTCTCAAGTGTTCCAGATAAGGCGAATCCCCTAAGGCCCAGGCGTGGAATGACGACGTACCCAGATACACAGATGGGGTACAGGCTCACAGAAGGAAAAGGTTTCTAATCTGTAGGTACTTACGTTTTAACGGAAGGTTATAAAACTGGCAACCAATAAATACATTTTTTGGAACCCCCCCAAGAATTTCAATGACGCAGTCTGCGTCATAGCCCCCCCCCCCTTGTGGGCACTCCTGGAATAAATGAAATAAACAAACACAAACATGTGTATATGTGTAGGAATTTCACAAACAGAAAGATGAGAGAGTAATTTAGATATTTAGATATTGATCTTTGTCAAAAGTAGGAGTATAATGATTTTTTGAACTTTGTGGCTGGATGGTATCTTGGATGTAACCATATGAAAGTTCATGTTGTTAATTTATCCTGTATCACTCAATCATTTAGATTGAGGCCAGATCCAAGTAACCATCGATGAGGCTGTTCGGATTGCTGTAACAGTCTGTCGTTGCTCGGCTGTGGCATCTTCTTCAAGACCTCTACTCCAAAGCAGTCGTTGAATGTGATTGTGGGATCGTGAGACCTTGCGTGCGGCTTTAAAGGTTAAGGACAGTGTACTACTGCACTATATATCAAGTTAAGTTAAAGAAATTTGACAGAAATAAATAGGAAAAGATTTTCTGATATTTCGAATTACTCCTTGTCAAAATTGGAAGAAGAAATAGTATTTTTGGATATTCCCTGGAACCTTGAATCCAACGTTCTTTGGTAGCTAGGTACGTTGGATTTAATTAGTCTTTGAGGTTGAGTCCAGGAGGCCGATTTGATCTCAGTATCCACCTGTGGGACGTTTGGACTGTTGAAGTAGGCGATCGTTGGTTTTTTCAGGCATCTTCTTCAACACCTTGATTCCGAAACATTAATTGAAAATGACTGCTTGGCCATGCGTTCTTGCGTGAAGCTTTAATGGTCGTAGCTGGGACAGAATCAAGGAAGCTCTATGGTTATTCTTCCTTAGGTTCAGTTGGGTTGTTGGAATCGTTTCCTCTTCATTTCTGTCAAATTGCTTTCATTTAATTTTGTACGGGTGGAAGCGGATTAGTGACAAAAAATGTTTTCTGTTAAATTGCATTAAAAATTTAGTGAAATCCCCCCAACCGCACTTTTCTATCTCTACCCGTTCTCTAGATATAATTTTTTAAAGATTTTTTTTTCATCAGAAAACCACGTTTTTTGACATACAAACCCACGTTTCTCCTCTTTAAAACAACTTTTTTTCTACTTTTGACCACCTTATCGGATTCACGAGCACATTTTCGACCAATGCACATTCATAATTATTAACGAACCCCTAAGGACCGCAATTGCAGTTCAAACATTGAAAATTGAAAAAAATTGCTAGTTTCTAAATCATTTTATTTTTACTGCACTTTCAAAAAAACTTGTTGAAACTAGTCAAACGTCAGAAAAACTTGCAAATTTAATCAGCTTTCTAATGGTATGGTCAACTTTGCGATTCCGCGTCGATCTCATGGCGAAATCCCAGTTTGAAGGCTAAAAAACGTTAGGCACTTTTTAAACAGCAATCGAGGAATCCCAGGGATAAAAGAAACAGTTCGCGGTATGAATTGGGAAAATGAATAAATCCGCAAAACAGGTGCGTTACAAAAATAAATTGATACTACTTTTCTAGAAAAATGATCGAAAAACATTTCTAGTATTCAGACTAGTAAAGTTTAAATAAATCAGACTAGTAAAATTAAAAGAAGTCGCCCTCACAATGTGTTCTCAAAATGACCACAATTGTTTCTTATGTAGGCTTTCGTTCTTTTCCGCACGGCTCCAACTGTTATGTCGTGCGTTGGACTATCCCACAATATTATGATCCTCGCCCTTAGAAAATATCCGCGTATTCCTCATCTGTGATGCCTCCCACGATTTTAACGTAACTGAACACTTCCATGACGTTTTGTCGACTCAACTCGCTTTCTTGCTTGAACTAGTCTTGAAAAAAGATAGTTAACCTACAGACTCATGGCAAGAGAAAACATGAATAATCCTCCTTCTAAGACCGGAAAGTGCCTAACGTTTTTTCGCCTTCAAACTGGAATTTCTCCATGAGATCGACGTGTAATGCAAAGTTGACCATATCATTAGAAAGCTGATTAAATTTGCAAGTTTTTCTGACGTTTGACAAGTTCCAGCACGTTTTTTGGAAGTGCAGTAAAAATAAAAGTGATTTAGAACCTAGCAGTTTATTTCAATGTTTGAACTGCAATTGCGGTCCTTAGGGGTTCGTTTATAATTATGAATGTGCATTGGTCGTAAAGGAAATTTTACGCTGAATCCGAAAATGTGGTCAAAAGTAGAAAAAAGTTGTTTTAAAGTGGAAAAACGTGGGTTTTTATGTCAAAAAACGTGGTTTTCTGAAAAAAAAAACCTTTAAAAAATTATATCTAGAGAACGGGTTGAAATAGAAAAGTGCGGTTGGCAGGGTTTTACTACATGTTTTATGCAGATTAACAGAAAAAAGTTTCGTCACTTTACCGCTTCCACCCGGTATATAAAAGTCGCAGAGTGAATTATCGATTTTTGAACTATAAATTTCATACAGAACACCAAAATCCCTAAACAGTTGATGAAAATCAGATGAAAACTACCTATAGAAATTTGGGTTGGTACAAGGATCTACGTTCACACAACACACACTCAGACAAAAAAACCGAAGTTGTTCAGAATGGTCTAAAATTTTGATTTCGAAGAGGAAAATCTGTAGGTTAGGGGGTTTAAGAACTCCTCAAATTCCGTCGCTCTTATGCACATTTGTGTATGCGCTATCGTATATGAAAAATGAACGTTGCTAAATTTCCAGCCAATATCGTTGGTGAGGTAGTGCTAAAGTGATACCTAAAACTGGATATCAGGAAATCAATTTGCACCAACGTTTCTCAATTTTTGAAGTGTCAGCTTTTCGATTGCACAAAAAAAGTTCGCCGCTAAATAGCGAGTCTCGTAACATGTCACCCAATTAAAAAGGGAAGTTGAAAACCTGCAGTCGACCAGTATTGTTATAATCTATTTTCGAGGATCCTTATGAGCTAAACAGCTTCGAGAAAAGTAGTTTCGAATCCGAGCCTAGCCGCTTTCTTCCGGACCCGCTACGCAGTAAATGTTACCGTCAAACTGTTTTCTCCGTAAATCAGACGGGAGGGAGGCTCAAGATGTATCCGCCGCAAGGTGCATCCCCCGACCCATAAAAACTCCGTTCCCTCCGTTACACTGGCGTCACTCGTTTATTGTTGTTTGTTTTACAGGTTATTTTTTTGTTAATGGGAAAACGTCTTTCAAAGATCGAAAAGTGACGAAGTGGGGAGGGGAAGTCCTAAACTAGGTGAAGGAACTATCATACGGTAATGTATACACGGCTTTTTTCCTACAAGGGACGGTCGGCGTGTTTTTATATTTATCTTCTTTTTTTTCTCCTCCTCGCCTTCTAGTTTCTGGTAGCCAAAGAGAAATTAGGGTGTAGGTTTTGTGGGAGGGCGTTGCCGGGGCCGGGGTTGTTTGTCAAAAGGCCACTTGAGATTTCAGTCTGGTTGACTAGATCAACATGTTGCCATTAAGTGACGTCAGCTACCACTTGATAATCCGAGGCGAGGCCCCGTTTTTCGCTCTCAAGTGGCCCGAGACCGCCACAGAAGAGCGAGCTAGTAACTCAGTCGAAAAACATTGTATAAGGAAATTTTCCGTACAACTTCAGCCCGAAAACAGTTCTTCATATCCAGATCAATATAATAAAGGTTGATGTAGGTTAATGTGGGGTTTGCTGGACGAAGCATTAGCTTTTCTGTAGTTTTTCACCCCTCCTAGATGTGAGATTATAGTTCACCAAAGGGAGCAGAAAGCACTTCGTGATCCCGGAGTGGTTAGCCCTGGAACGAGTGTTGAGGCAATCTAAGTGATTGTCTTGAACTAACTCCGGATGCCGCGCAATGGTTCTAGGCAATGTGAGCTAAAAACGGAATGTCAGATGATTTTCAGTTTGAATTGAGGCGGTCCTGCGAGATTGACACCAATGAGTGAGCTCGGCAATTAAACAATGGCACGCCGATTTCTATGCCCACTGTAAGGAGTGCTCAAATTTTCTTACAACAGAAGGACCTCTGATAACGAAAAAACGTCGCTTTTACTGACGGCAATAACTGAAGGAAGTGCAGCTCATAAATAGTAGTATTTTGCGCAATCGCGAGAATAAAAACCACAATGGGCTGTCCGGAAGCAATCATTTCAAACATTGCTTTCGGACAAAATCTATTGGGTCTGACATACCAAGCCGACGAATGGATGAGGGAATCTTATGCTACGGATTACTGCTACAAAAAGGGAACTGGATACAGACTTATTTACTGATAGGCCCTTCAACATCAAAGTGGTAATAGGTCTTCCTATATTACAACGCGATTTTCCTTAACAAGCTTCAGAAACTTTCATACGCTCCAAAGTTGTAGCCCATGAACAAACAAAGCGATTCGTACCCATAACAATGAATAACAACAGTCGGCTACCTCTTAAAATCTACCCTTGATGGATCTCTTGAAACAAGGAAGTTACATCGATTAGAAAATCGGGCGTTTTCATTCATATTGAGTTCCCCTCTCCCCACCAACCTCAATGTTGCTCTGATTCAAGTCTTCCAAAACTCATTCGACTAACAGTTAGATGATTTCTAATGTTTTCATCGAGGAACCTTCATCTTGAAATTTTGTCAATTGACTTATAGCAAAACTCACAAATATCTCACTCCACACAGAAAACTGGGAGAAAGGGCGTTTCATGTTCTAATTTGGCGGACTAGGGTCTGATTTAAAAGAACCTCAGTATAAATTTTTAAAAATAGTTGACACTGACTCGAATGAGCTTTGAAAAACTTGATTCAGACCCTGAGGTGGGTAGGTGATTTTGAAAGTCAAAACAAGAAAGTACTCACTCAAAATTATCGCGATTTTCAAAGGCGAGTAACTTCCTCGCTTCAAGACATTTGCTGTTATGAAATTTTTATTTGCTGTTATGGGCGTGAAATCGGTCTGTTTGTTTATGGCCTACAACTTCGGTGAATACTCAAATTTCTGTATCATGTGCGGTTTAGGATTTATTAGCGAAAAACTTCAAAAAGCACCATTTGAGCCATCTTTGAGAGGCCGGCATTTTCTAGTCCAGGAATTTTGAGATGACAGACAAACATTTTCTCGCTCAGAATGAAATAGATTTTCAAAATCTGATCCCAAACTATCTCCAACAATTACTAGCAGTTTTCGGGATCGGCTCCTGGACAATATCGAAGGTAGAAATCGGCTTCTAGCAATTACTGGTACCTACAATAATACAGTTTTGCCTTACAACGTTTCAAAGTGATCGGAACCGTATATTGTGATCGGTTATGCATAGCTCAAAAAAGAGTGCGACGCTTATTAGTGCTAATGCGGCAAAAACTTGTCAAAGGCATTTTCAAAAACTTGTTTCTATCAGTCATTTTGATGCAGAATTTCGTGCTGGTATGTGTGTATTTTGGTTGTGAAAAATGTATTCCTTAGAATATACTGTTCGAAGTTGAAAATTAACGCATTTCCCTTTAAAAAGATAGTTTTAGAAAATTTCTACTTGATAATATAAAGTTCGCCACATACAATTCCTACGAGGAAACTAGTGGATAGACGTGAAATTGCGTAAAATATAATCAGCTATACAGTAATTTCGAAAGAATGTGGCTAGTTATCTTCACCAACGAGCGGTGACTCAGGAGGTTCCGACTGACTGAAATAACGTAATAAAGCGGTAATAACAGCTGGTCATACTGGAAGCAAAAGGAATTCAGAAGTGTCACCTAGAGCTTGTCACACCCAATTATTATTCCACCCTTGGGGCTTCTACCTTACGCGTCATCACATTCATTCCTCATATTGTTTTGCTCCCAAAAACGACGGGATAGTAATTTTCTGTTATTGACCCATATTAATTAATCGATAGTTTTGGCTAAGAGAGCGAATTTACAAAAGGATTTCGGATTCGCGATCCCATGCACTTGGTAAGTTTTATTCTATCACAAGACCCAACCATGTTATGAATAGTGAAGTGATTAGCCTTGAGCGCCGCACAGTGGGCTGAATCACTAATTTAGGTGGACAAAATTCTGAAACTTGTCCATATGCAACCTTTGGGTTCCCAGATCACGGAAAAAATTATTTAAAAAATCAAATTAATTTTTTGACATGATTGGAGAGCACACAGTGGTCTAAAATCAAATTGATTTGCTAAAATTTAAAACTTTCCTAAATTCAACGATTGAAGTCCCAGAATACGGGAAAAATTATATTTAAAAATCTAATTAATTTTTTGACACGATTCGCGAGCACAAAGTGGTCTATTATCAAATTTATTTGCCAAAATTGTACTGAAAAAAAATTATGTATCACCCAAAACGCAAAAAATCGCAAAAATTCATTGCAACATTTAAAAACTAGAAGGATTGATGAAACAAATCCTGCAAACGAATCCGTGGAATAACTTGGCGTTAATATAGTTTTTCGTTATTGAATAGGGGCATACATTTACAAGTTGCTAAGTTAAATCCACAGGTAGAACGCAATGTATATTCTATAACGAATGCAGAAATTTAATGTCTTACCTGTCTCAGCAATGTCCATTGTTGAATAAAAGCAATAGAACTTCGCGCTACACACACCTTTAACATAATGAATGGCCATCGAATAAAGATAATCCCACTGCCGATTATCAGGCACTTGCGTAAACATGACTGATTCAGTCCTTTACTATTTGTTTGTAAACACGGTATAGCGGGAAATATTAGTATTTACAGTCTCACTAACTAATAATAAAAAGCTAAAGCACTCAGAAATTCCAGACTTTTGACTTGACTTTTGTCCACCTAAATTGGTGATTTAGCCCACTGTGCGCAGGGTTGTCAAATTTTGTAAAATCCCTAAAAACTCAAAAAATGTCAAGGCGGCCTAAATTTGAACTCTTTCCACGAGGAATCGAATGAGCCCTTCCCAGGTCTGTAGGTCAAACCATTCCCGATTTATGGCATGATTAATGCGGCCAAGATTTGCGTTTTTCGAGTTCTGTTATCGCCTTCTTGTTTTCAGAGTTTTTCTCCCAAATAAAGTGCCCAAATAAATGAAAGTGGTAAGAAATATCAAGAATCGGTTTCTTAATCCAGATAGACATAATTTTCTACAACTTGAAAGAAAAAAACGCTGAAATTCTTTCACCATGTCGATTATTCAATTGGCTTGCGTTCATGATTTGAATATTCAAATGTGTCAGGATAGGTCGTTATTGAATTTCACACAAATATGATCAACTTCAATCCAAATAGGTATTTTGGTCGAGAACAAACTACGTGCTCCATTATATCTCCTGACATTCAATAATCACTGGAAACACACCATCAGAAGTGTCACTAGTCAAATCTGATGTAAGCGAATTGAATAATAAACCTTATTGAACTTTCAAAACGCCCCCGGGGTAACGCCACTGACCTCAACGTTAAACAATTATTGAAAATTACACTCTACATTCAATGTAATGAGCCATCAGGCTGTTACAAGAATTTCATAAATGGTATTTTCAGATAATAGATGTTAAAATAAATCATTCTTTTGGCAGTGGTAATAAGCAGTAAAAAGTTCAGGTGATGCACATAAAGAAAAAACAAAAAAAAAAGAAACATAGATGATGATCTTCTAGCTAGATCTACAAAATAGAAAATAAATAATTACTGGCGTGCAGTCTTGAGAGACTGGAATCTTGATGAAGATGAGAGTGTGGCGTAAATTTGGTTTGGTATGAAGGTCATGTTCAAATTCCTCAGAACGTTGTCTTATTTCCACGAACGTACGGGTTACACTGTTAAATCTGATTTCGACGGTCAACTGATCATCATTCATGTTTGTTACTGATGATGACTAACCGTCGAGCGATTTAACAGTGTAACTATTTCGACTTCGCGATACCCATAGCAACGTTCTATCCTTCATTCTTATCAAATGACCCAACCATCGTCGCGATGAATAGTCCGTAAGGACGTGTTCAATGTGTAGGCGGAGTAGGTACATTTAGGTCTGCGGCATTAGGGGGGTGGTTGTTAGTGATATTACTTCTCTGACGATCACTTGTTACCATTCGTTTCTGGCAAAATCTCGATAAGATAGCGCCATTGTAGTTGGTACATGGCCTGCATTTGCTGAGGTCGGAAAAGCAGCAGGAATCCTTCCACCAAAGTTTTATTACTGGGGGCACCGGGAGATAGCTGATGGTGGATGTATGGCTCCAAGTAGTTCTTCTATAAGGTTTGTAGGGGGCGCATAGTAAGAACTGATCCACGTTTCTGGGACCTTCAGGTTGCATGCCAAGCACGGCTCTACATGCTTTATTTGTAAAAAAAAAAAAAAAAAAAAAAAAAAATGCAAATTTTGTCATATTTATGGCCTCTAAATTGAAAATTTAGACCCCCAAGGGATTTGATAGGTAAGGACCTTACTCTGACGATTGCTGATCCCAATTTGTTTGGCGTTGTAATGAAATTTTGATCTGTTTTTTTTTCTAGAAATATGTAATTATATTAAACATGCCAAAACATGTTCATTGTGCTCCCCTATGTCTGATATAAGAATCTGAGAACTGCCTTCCGGCCTTCATGGAGTAACGCTGAAAGAGCATCGATTTTACCAATTAAAATGATGAATTACGGTCGCTACAAAACTGGATTGCAAAAAGGCAATGGCCGTTGTCGAATGATTGTCGAAATAGAATTGTACGTCTCAAAAATATTCCAATGATTAAGGGATATTGCGGCGTTGTGCACCACTATGGGAAGAGCGGACGCCCGCCGACTGTTGCATCGCGGGTGGCGGAGCAAGCTCCTTTAAACTCCTAGCATCCGGATACCGTTCACTCGCCTTGGCCTCAAAAGTACCGTAAAACCTCATCAAGCGCGGATAAAAACCGATTTTATGACGGGATACATCGAACCTCACATTATTTCCAATACATTTTGTATTCAAATTCGTTATTATCAATTCGTTGTTGTCATAATATTATTGATTTAATTACGTTTTAATTTATCAGTGAATGTTTTCAGTTTCAAGTGAGGAAAATTTTGTTTTCTTTGAAATTTCCGCTTGCATTTTACGTTTTAGGACATTTTGAACAGTTTTCGTTTCGAGTCTGTGTGAGTGTTTTTTTGGACTGCAGATTCTAGCAGCTAACCCTTGATTTCGACAGTTTTCATCCGGTTTGGATGAGATTTTCAGGGAACGCGTGGGTTTGGCTGTAGACCCACGGACCATCATTTTCTGATTTGCAACCTCTATCAGTAATGGCTACTCCTCGTAATCCGTAAATACTAAATTTATTCTAATGATCAAAATCAATCATCAATTGATGACCGTTTCCATGACGTGTTCAACACTTGTTCAGATCTGAGTTTCTTATCCCCTGCCCGTGATGATCTCCGATCATCTCTTGTCATTCTCCGGTCATCTCTGATCACTGTCCGATCTGATGGTGGCCGAGATGAGAGTGGAGAACGACCCTCGGGGAAAGGATTGCTGAGAAATAAACTGACAACGATGGACAAAAGTCTGGCCAGTTGGGATCACGCTGACAAAATGTAACATGATAGTTCGTTAGTATGTTGGTAACAATTCTGCTATCAAGATTTGACTAGAAACCAGGACAAATGCGAGGATACTCGAAATATTATGAATATTAAAAACCACTAGTAAAAATTTAGTATCAAGGTCCCCTCCTAAAATCGTTTTTCAGAGACTTGAAAAAAATATTTTTCTTTTAAATCGTAATGTTTTTTGTTCATATCTCAAAAATTTGCTCAACGCACACCGCTTAGTTTTAGTTTTTTTCGAGAACCCAATTTTTTATCGCCGATTCGGATTCTACTCTTGATTTCATAAAAATTTGACCTAAAATCGTTATTGTTTTGGTTAATATTATGATACTGATTTTCCTATTTGCATGTTTGTCTCCCAGGATCTCAAAGATGAGCACGTTGCGCTCTGCGCAAATGTGCACAACGCTCACCAACTTTGTTTTTTAATTTGAGAAATACCGTTTTCATAAATGATTCGGAGTCTATCTCAATTTCATGAAAATTTTACTTCTCAGTTGATGTTTTCGGCAGCGCACAACTGCAGTTGTTAAAGTCTATACAAATGTCTGTAGCATGAACGAACGGTTTAGGAATTATTTGCTAAACGCTTTAGAATTTGCAATTTCAGCCCGCTAGTATTCCACCAATTGCCAAATCGAATCATCTAGTATATAATATTGGTTGGGGATAGAGGTGAGGAAAACCCTCTAATTGATGTCCTCTACAGTAAGCCTCGAACTGGCTAGAACCCAAGTCTCCAAGATGTACCTACCTTTTTTATTTACGATTAGCCTACCTCATCTGATATAATTCCCCTATTCTTCAATGGAAATCATAAAATTAGTTTTGAGCAATAAGATGTAAGATATGGTTGATATGATGGTTTACGGCTGAATAATATCGGATACGATATTGTGCATTTAATTTCTATATAACGGAATAGAAAATATCTACCAAAATGTCGATATATCGACGGAAGAATATCCTTGACATCCCTATTTTTGGTTGCAAGACGATTTTTACTACATTCAAGGACGTTGACGTTATTTTTCTTCTGTCAAAGTCATGGGTTCTCGAGGTCGAGCCAACAGATACACGTGGAGTGAGAGTGAGCTCATGTGATACAATGAAGAGATGTCTTTAAAATACAGATTTTCAACTTGTGTTGCTGCGGAATTTACTTTTCCTCGTGTCTGAATGTCGCAGTCAGTTGATTTCCAATTTTAGGATTGAAAGGAACTGATGACTAGCGCTAGACTACAAGGGTGGGTTGTTTTCCACCTATACATGCGTTCGGAATAATGTGATTCGAAAATGCCTGCCTACAAACTGACACATTTGAAGAACCAAAACAATGACCTAAAGCTCCTGTATCCCGTCAACTCAGGAATTCTAGTTATTTTTTTGTTTTTCCATTGGTAGATTTCAAAAGTACAATACTGAACGTAATAAACCAACATCATCGTCAATATATATATTTGAAGGGTCAAGAGCTACAGTACCATCAAGACCGGGAGGTCGTGCGGGTACTGTATAACCTGGCGCCGTCATTATATTGTACGCTTAACAATTGTTGATTCAGTCATTCAAAAACTGGCCGTCAACAGCAACATGTCGGCTTGGAGAAACCTATCTACAGCTCTGCGGTAATGGCAACAAGATGGTGTTATGTGCGGCTGAAAAATATCGGATCCGATAGTGTGCCTTTAAAACCTTTAAAATGGGTTTAAATTTGTTACAAAAAAATTATGCAATAACAGTGTAAAAATTGCATGTTTTAAAACAAATTTTGCTGCTCTTAGAACAAATAATTCGTTCCAATTAAATTGTTCTAATGATTTGTTCTAAATCTGATCCAATTATTGGATCAGATTTATTTATCGGACAGTTTTAATAAAGAATTCCAACATCCTGCTGGCCACCAGTTTCCACTATCCAGCACGGCCATATTAATACCAATATGAACAATAGGCCTCTCAATATAGGATATTGTTAAACAAGTTCATAGGGTGAAGAAATATTTTATGAAATTAAATTGAGAAATTTACTATGCATACAGTAGAATTCATCTAAATTGGAAGCAAAAGTCAAGTGTGATACGCCAAAATTATAATTTATTTATATAATTAATTATGTATAATTATATTTTGTTTTGATTATCCAAAATACAACTATGAATCTTAATCTCAAATTAAAAAAAGGTGTATTATTACTTCAAATATCAGTGTGAGGGCTTACTAAACATACATGGCATCGACATTTTCAAGATATTGCATGATTTATCTATTTATCGCTTTGTGTGTTTTTTTTTCGTACATCTCTATTGTTTCCGAGTCTACTATACTTACCAGAAGCTCTATCTCCACTTTAGGGAGTTGAAACTATTCTTTCTTCCAAATCAAAATTTCCATTCGTATTTTGCTTTTTAGACCATTCTCAACAAGTTTTGTTTCGTGCCTTTGTGTCTGCTGATAGAGTTGATAGAACAGAACTCCTACAGTGGTTTGAATCTCCCATTTTTCCCAGTAGGTAGAAAGGGCTCTGGAGGGCCTGGGGCCCGCGGCTTCCGACATTTCCATGCCACCTGGATGGCTACATTAGCCACCGCAATGAGGAGTTCTCGAAGTAGTCTTGGGACAGTAGATTACTTTGGAGTGTCTGTCGGGATGAGAATGATAACCTGTAGCATGTGGTGTAGCAGTGTCCACGAACTCATGGTCGCCACATTATACCACGTTTTCTAACTTGATGCGGTTGCCAAGCAGATAGCAGGAGTTTTTTCATACGTCAGGGTGAACTGGAGGGCTAAAATGAGCAAATATTATAGGAATGGCCAGCGGCAAGCTATATCTGAGCTAAAAGGAGAGGTACCTAATAACGTCATGGTTATGGAGTGCGGTGCAGGAGAAGTGTCACATAGCTTCTTGAGCTGGGTGTATCAGCAGAAGTGCTTCGTGGTATCACTACCTGTGTCCTTAGGCCCTCTTATTTCAACTGGAAGTCATTTTGAAGGGGCAATTCCATTCATCCTTTCTCCATTTAACTCAACTTAACGTATCCCTACGCCAGTGTTGGGTAACCCTGGGCGTTGTGTCTGCCCGTGTCCGAAAATGTGTCAAGCCTTTCCTACACCTTATGTCCGATTTAGATGAAATTTTCGGGAGATATGCGGGTTAAGCTGCAGATGGTCCTCTATGACGTTCGTTACCCATCAACCCATTAATTCACAAGCTGAGATGGAAATTGCACTTTTTCGCACCATTGACGCAAATAAGCCCGCTGTGCGCCGGATGAAATTTCCCTAAACATCAATTTCTTACGACCTACACTTGTAAGTGTGGTATCTACATCGCCCATCCAAAGTGGTAGACGTTTTGTGAATTACAATTCATTTGCAACACGAGCACTAATGGCATACGGTAATGACAGACATTAAAATGAATTACTCTGTCTCGAAATGGTAACGTAGTCGTAGATCAGGAGGAAAACGATAGAGGTTGAGAAGTTAGAAGGGGAGGACGATAGAGCCGTTTATCAACAAACTATTTTCAGTTGACGTTACATTGGCTTCCTCACCACTCCTGCTGCCTGAAAATGATCGTCTGATCTATTGAAAGGCAAAGGGCGGAGATTAATCGCAACTCGAATAAAAAGCAATGGATCGAGCATCTGTGGGAAGTTTGCCATGCAGGCAACATAAATGTATTTTACACGGCTGCTGCAATGTTTTCAGGAGAAGTTGCTCAAGCTGCTTCCAAGTTTATGATCCACAGTGTCGTGTTTCCATTTCTTCAAATTCAACCGAGTAGGTACGATTTAAATTTCAAGCTTTACTTCGACAGAGCAACAGGTCGGGAGTGCCGAATTTTTCTCACTTAGGTGGACATAAATTCAAGTCAGCTGTTCAAGGATTGCGATCAAAATCATCGCCAACGACAGTAAAACAACTCTAAAGCGAAGTAGGAATTCAGGATTTGTGTTCACCTTGTTTCGCATCTTAATTTGGAAACGGATTTGAAACTTTTTAATGAAAATTTTTGTGACTACTTAGGTTTATTCTATCCCAAAATATTTAGCTGTGCACACGAAGTAATCAGACGGTTTTTAGCGTAGCATTCCTGAATTTTTACGACTTGCACACAGCTTCAGATGCAAAAATCGTCCTGCCGTGATTTTAGAACTAAAATTTTCGTCCAAATCTCTAGTTTTCAGAACTGCTTTAGGGTTTTTTGCGCATTTTTGCTGTAACCCACTTTTTCTGCTTATGAACTTGGAAAACGCGATCTGGCAAATTTCTCTAGTGTTTGAGGGGGATCATCAATCGTGCAGGTGTACTTTTGAATGAAGGCTTTGCGATGAGATAATGAAGAATGTAGGAGGGAAGTGGGAATAAAGGAGTGAGTATTCAAATAAGTAAAACCTCTTCTCTGTAAAGATGCAGAATTCGTTCTCTAGTAAATGCATGTGCAAGTTTATTTTTAAGAAGCACTAATCACTGAGAAAAAATAGTTGTTTCCCTGAAACAATGATTTTGAATACGTGCGGTATTCATTAAGTATTTTAGATTCTATGCGGAAGCATGTTTTCAATTTTTGTCTCCAAAATCAAAAATTCCACTCGCATTTTGCGTTTTAGACCTTTCTGAACAATTTTGGTTCCGTGTCTGTCTGTGTGTCTGTCTGTCAGCAAATCCTTGGTACGGGCAAAACTACACGAAGTTATAGTCCGATTTTGATGAAATTTTCAGGGATTGTGCGGGTTGGAGTGTAGAAGGTCCCCTATAGGTTTCATGAGCCCCGGATCAGTAAAATCTGTGAAATCCTTGTTACGCGCATAACTCCGGGAGTTCTTGACCGATTTCGATGATATTTTCAGGGATTGTTCGGACTTATTAGGTATATTTTATAGTTTGTTCAATAGTTGAATATGCCTACATTCATTTTCTCAAGTTATGCTCCTGCATAACAATAAATTTACCCTAATTCAATATTTACCTCGCCTAATTGAACGAAGTTCTTTAGTCAATAATAATTTTCAATGATCTATACAGTCATGTTATGGATACGAGGAAGCTACGGGCCACACCCACTTTGCAGACGTTTTTTTGTTTGTTTGCTACGATTTATCTCAAAAACTATCAAGTTATCTGACAAGCCGTCAAAATTACATTTTCTAATTCAGATGAACTCGGACTGATCGATTCGGCGTCCGAGTGTACTAGGAAATTACACCACACTTACCTACAGCAATAAAAACCTCGAAAAATCACGCTTTTGGCCCAACTAGACCCCAAGTAGAGTAGATGTACGAAAGAACGAATTTTTTTTAGATTAAGAAGGGAAGGGATTAATCAGATTAATTGTAAGGTATTTTCCAACGCCGACGGCGGACAGTGGAATGGCCGACTTTAGAAAAAACCAACCGCAAGAAAATTATCATTAAATCTTCCTATTTCCACGTCTTTTGGGCCACTGAATCGATTGGAACCTGATTTGAAACAAAAAAAATCACTACCAAAAGGGGAAAAATGGTAAATGTGGTATAAATTCTAAATTAGAAGAAGAAACAAATTTATCAATTAGTAATCCCAATCCATTAATTAGTAAATGAAGTTTCACTTTGGTAAAACAATGTTTAACGCCATCTAATAATTATGAACAGTCGATGAAAATAGGTACAACCGACAAAACAAGAACGTTTCAGTCATACAGATTGACGAATGTTTAAAATTTCGAACAATCAATGCTCTTGCGAAAAAACTTGTTCCTATATTCTTCTGTTCAACTAAAATATAATTTTATTTGAAGATTTTGGAGTTTCATCATTTTAATCGATTTGTTAGCACAATCTAATGAAATTCAAGTAGCAATATTCTACTAAACAATATAAATTCAACTATTTTCAGCCGTTTTTGTGATTTTTTTGTACAATTTTTGAAAGTTTAACAATTTAATGTGCCCAAAAAGTGTGTCCAACGAACTCAATCTTTCATGTAGAATACTTTATATCTGCAATAGTTTAATTTCCCATAAAAATTCGCCAAAAGGGAATCCGAAATTAAGCTAACAGTTTTTTCAATCAATCACTTATTTTTAATAGGTTTTCGTTCGAGTAGTTAACAATGTTGAACAATGTTAAATGACAAAAAGTGGGAAAATAGCTATCTACAATTAAATTCAAAGCGTCAGCGCTTTGTTCTGTTTTCCAAACAAGCACAACCCAAAAAATTAAACAAAAATTCGGAACCGGAAATGAACACAGCGTTGAGTTGCCAAAACTGATAGGAAACTGAGGAAGATATCCAGTAGGAAGAAAGAAAATGATACATTCACGCTCTAACAGAATTACGTAGACCTCGAGAAAATGTCAGTATCAACAACAGATGCACCAGTCGTGTACATTGTTAACTACGACTTCAAAAATGAGCTTTGTCCAAACCTGTCCGAACTTAGCTCTGCAATTGTCTGTTACTTTATTAGCAGGAAGAGAGTTTAGGTGGCAATGAAACCGTTTGAAACAGAAAGTTTTCTGGATACATTGACATACCATTCAATAACCTGATTTTTACCTTCCTAAATAGTTCAATTTCTAGAACTGAACGTGTCTCTCTCTCTTCGATATAGTTATAAAGACGTCTAGAGAAAATAGGGGTACAATTGGCATCTTCGGATTTCTCCAGGATCTCTACGAAGCATCATCATTGCGATAAAGTGGGAAAACATCACTCGTACTGGTCCTAAATTAAAAATTCATAACAAACAAAAGCTGTTATGGATTTTCACTCTGGGGGGATCGCAGATTTTGAATCTATACACCTTGAAAATTTAAGTCTCAAAGTTAGAGCGGAGGTTATGCAATTATAAAAATAAAATGAAAAACGCTTGTGGTAATCTGTGGATCTACTGAACCGATTTTGAAAATTCTTTTAACGATAGAATGTCACATTATTTGAGAGCGTCATAGGCCATATCATCCGAAAAATTAATTGTCTTTTTTGTGGTAGTTGCAATTGCAAAATAAGTCGGAGAAGAAACGGTGGAACAAAATTGTCGCTTCATAATCAGAATCTTCCCATCAAAACAGTTCAATGACCGAAAAGCACAATTTCATCTTATGGTCGAGTAGCATTCTATAGGAAATCTTTTCACTCATGACAAAGACTATGAATTTAGAGACACTAATTTGGTTACAATGTTCCAATGCACGACTAAGCTAGATACTTAAAATATGATAAAGGTATGAAATCCGGGGGAATACTATTCAACACCTTTTAGAAGTTCCATTATCTTTCCAGAACCAATTTCAATGAAAGTGTTTACCAATTACTGTGGTAGTATGCTGTGAGTTAGTAACTTTGTCCCCTGCCTTTTGCTGAAAACTTATGGTTGTTGCAGGTTTACCATTCTTGCAATGTATGCTCTTCATGGTAGGTGCCATTGTATGTGACCTGTTTTGGGCTGCATCAAAACAAAATCTCGAATGCTTTTTCTTGCAAAGTACCCCCCCCCCCCCCCCCCGACCCCATAGACGTGAATCTGGTTATAGCCAAATTTTGAATTGCTTGGAGCATGGAGCACCCTCCATATGATGTTATGATCGACTGGTACTGCCCATGAACCCCCCAGTATATAGAAAAGACATAAGAATAAAAGAGCAATTTGCGAGAGGAGGAATACTTATATGAATGATGTATGTGTCAGTTGGGTATATAGGTGTTTGATTACCTTGTTGTGATACGTCTTGTGGATATTGGTAGGAGTAGAGATGATAGTTCATCCTCGGTAGAGCTGTCGTCGGGTCCACGGTCCGCGATAACCTCACAAGCCAGTCGACTTTCGGGCTTGTTGCTGCTCATGACAGGCCACGCCTACCGCCTCGGAAACGCCCCTGAATCGGTGACGCCTCTCGCTGTATCTCTACTGTACCCACGTTATCTATCTTTTTCTGTCTCCCTTCCTTCTATACTTTCCCCTCTCCTGCTTTCTCACTCTTCCACTTTGTTATCTGGATTTCTCCTTCCATCGCTTCCTTCTGCCGCATCTTCTTCAAATTTAACTCGACGGAGAAGCCACAGGGGCCCGAGTCAGTCCATTACCCATCACCACCGCAACACAAGGCCTGAGAATAAGGTTACCAGATTGGGTGGATTCATTTTTACAAAAGAATACTCACACATTCCCAATTATTCATAATTATGGAAACTCGTAATTACAAGGGTAATAACAGAACAGCGATAGAAACGACAATGCAGTCTCTCAAGGGAATGTACTGCTGACGGCAGCAGTCTACCTAGGCCACATCGCCGTCCAGTGACCGAATCATTACAAACCCCACGCAGTTGGTCTTCAGAAGTGAATAAGTGTACCTGTCAATGCCAACAAAGTTAAAATAACAACCGCTCCATTGGAGTAATGTAGGGGTGGTGGGGAGGAACCAACAGGGGGGGTCTGGGGGGCTTGTAACGCAGCTGAAGGGGGGTCCTGAAAATTTAGAATATTAGACGCTTGTTACGCCTAATTACAAAAAATGAGTTTTTAGTGATTGTATTTTTTTAAATTCCATAATTACTTTTTTGTTGTTCAATAAAAAATTAACAATTGAATTTTCAGGAATGGAAAATTTTGAAAGTCAGACACTTGAAAACGGTTTTCGAGCACTTCAACGTGACCAATTCAAAATTAGGCGTAATACCTGTAGGAACCAAAACTTAGTTTTTAGTGAATAAATATATTTTTTCAATAAGAAATAATAACAATTTCATTTTCATGCACTTCTTCCTATTCACCTGTAAAAAGGAAGAAGATCTGAATTTTTGTAAAATTTGTAGAAGTAGTCTTTCAAGTTTTCATTTGAAGTTAGATCAATCAACTCGACCTGAAGTTCGGTAGCAGCATCTTCTACTTGAAATTTAAAAGGATTCTAATATAGCTTGATCTTAGCTAAACGTAGCTTTCGCTGGGTCACATGGCTGACTTTTCTTCCTGTTCTGGCGGTAGCCTAATTTTTTCTATTGGCGTCCGCGGGCGGCGGGCCGGACCAAATCCTTCCGCGGGCTGTAGTTTGGAAACCCCTGCTCTGATACCGATTCCCTCAGTCTTAGCCTCCTGAGGGGGTCATCCCTTCTTTTTTAAGGTGTCGGCCTTAGCAAAATTTGCATTTCTTTTCAGTTTTGCAATCAGCGATAGGTACTTTGTTTATTTAAGCACACTGCACTATTCTTGGCCTTCTCAGATCTTTCTTCTAGACTTACCGATCGGGAAGAAAAACAGTGTTCACTAACGTGAAATTCATCATAACACAAGGGTGGCCACAACGTGGGGGGGGGGGGGGGGGGCTATGACGCAGACTGCGTCATCAAAATTCTTAGGAGGGAGTTCCAAAAACATTTTTTGATTGAAACAGTGTTTAACTAAATAAATCACTAGATAGAACATGAATAATAATTAACCTAGTAATTTTATTTTATTTTAGCTATGGGAGACTCATGGCTGTCCAATCTAATGGTTCTAGCTGCAGAAAAAGATGTACTTGAGTCTATTTTTAATGAAGAAATAATCGAAAGATTTTCTGTTTCCTCATCCCAAAGACAAAAACTGCAATGTAGGGCTTAAAGAGGTATATTTAACAAGCTTAGAAGGTGCCTACATAATTTGAAGATGGTCTCAGACTACAAATTTTAAATGTTTGACTTCAAACTGTTAATGTTTTTACGTAGTTTGCGATATTGTTGATACTTGGTGTTATGTATTAATACCTTTTTGAATTTTACCACTGAGATTACGGCGTTACCTATGTAAAGGATTTCAAGAAATACACGTTTTGCCTATCGCCGACTGGGTATGAATTTTTTCAATACCTATGTAAATCTTCCTTTCAGTTTTAGATGAAATAAGGGGTGCTGATGAGAATTTCTACGTTTTTGTTTTAGGGAGGGGGTAACAACTTACACAGGGGGGTGGGGGGTGGGCACCCCTGCATAACAAATGCAACAACTTCTGAAAGTACTTCGCTTGACTATACTGCTTGGTTTGGCAGAAACTAACGAATCACCCGTAGGAACCCAGCCTTCTATTAAATCTACTTTTCTCTTCCTTGTCTCAATTTCTTCTCTCCGTCCAATTCCGGATCCTTCTGCTACAATTTTCATATTACCCTCTACTTCACGTCTCAGTATGTCCATGAGCTTGTCAAACCGGTTTTCCATACCTGACTCAGCTCGAAATGTGCTATTCGCTGTCAGACTCTCATAAGCTTCTAATTCAAGCAATATTCTGCAAGAGGGTGGAGATGGATTGCGCTTTTCTTTACTCCGAAGACTGTCTTTAATCATTTACCTAAGAGAGTGGTACTTTCCCTTTCAGAACAATATTTTGTGCCGCAACCTCCAACAGTTATCTCTGGTAGTCCTCAACCAACAAATCCTGTCTTCCAAACATGGTTTTTAAGCTTGCAACTGCCTTGTCCGAGATCCTCGTTTGTTAGCTAGAATTAGAATTATTTCGTTGGGGTTTCAAGTTTTCATCCTCATCGACTGACTCAAAAACCGTATGTAGCCTTGAATATCCCGAACGAACTTTACCCCATTCGATCTTTGGTAAATCATACCTCTTACGATCTCCAACTCCAGGTAAAAAACTACCGGCAGACCTCATTGAAACTGACTCGTCATCAGTGTCTTCTGGTTTTCTCGCATCATACATTGCTTGAACTTCATGTATTGCCATATCGTAATCATTTGTCACCAAAGCCTTCTGTTTCGAGATCTTCACCTGGAACATCGGCATCCTGCGTGGATTCATAAATTTGCCGATGGAGATCACGGAGAACAACAAAATGATCTTGCAAAGACCTCGAACATCCTTCAATGTTCACCCAATCAAGCAGTTCTATTTTCACAGTTTGAATTGACCTTCCAACTGATTATCTAACCTGGTATACATACTTATTTCTGCTCTTATTGCTTCATTAATTCTCTCCATTCAGTACGATTTCTGCTAGAAAGCCAAAACCAATGTACGGCAGAAAGGGGGCTTGGTACTCTCACTTCTACTTACAATTTGTGGTCGACCTGGCCAGCATGACTGTTCTCCCGATAATTTTACCTACTAGGCACTAATTACTTGATATGTCTAATCATGTTTTTACAAAAGGATAACACTCCTTGCTGAACACAAATTTCAACACTGCAACTTAATAATTTATAAAGCAAACATCGGTAGTTAAGGAGCCATCAGGTCAGATGGAATTTGCAAATATGGAGGAACGAACATTGATTTGAGTACTGAACTTAATTTCCAACTAATCTCCTATGTTCTGAGGATCATATGGTTTCTCAACCCACACACATGTTGCTTCCGAGTCTAACAAGGTAGCGGAAGCATTGTTTTCACTTTGGGAATGTGAAAACTTTTTTGTCTCCAAAATCAAAAATTCCACTCGCATTTTGCGTTTTCGACCTTTCCGAACAATTTTGGTTCCGTGTCTGTCTGTTTGTCTTTGTCTGTCAGCAAATCCTTGTTACGGGCAAAACTACACGAAGTTATAGTCCGATTTTGATGAAATTTTCAGAGATTGTGCGGGTTGGGGTGTAGATGGTCCCCTATAGGTTTCATGACCCCCGGATCAATAGTAGCCTCTGCGCATGCGCAAACGTTAAATCCTTGCCACAAGCATAACTCCAGGAGTTCTTGACCGATTTCGATGAAATTTTCAGGGATTGTTCGGTTTGATGTGTAGATGATCCCCTATGAGTTTCATCACCCCCGGATCAATAGTAGCCTCTGCGCATCCGCAAACGTGAAATCCTTGTTACACGCATAACTCCGGAAGTTCATGACTGATTTCGACGAAACTTTCAGGGATTGATCGGATTTGGTATATTTCATCGTTTGTTCAATAGTTGAACATGCCTACCTTTATTTTCTCAAGTTATGCTCCTGCATAACAATAAATTTACCCTAATTCAATATTTACTTCGCCTAATTGAACGAAGTTCTTTAGTCAATAATAATTTTCAATGATCTATACAGTCATGTTATGGATACGAGGAAGCTATGTGCCACACCCACTTGGCATTTTTGTTTATCCAAGGTTAATCTGTATCTATGGAATGATGTACCAACAAACTATATACAGGTACCATACTTAAATTAAGAACTAATTTATATGGTTCCTCCTGCAGACGATAATTCATATTGCTATTATTGCTGAAATGGTCAAAATTCAAACTCAAACCTTGTGTTATGCAAGAAATGCTAAAAAAAAATATCAGAAATATCAATTTTTCTCGCATCATTTGACGCATCTCTCTCTCTCTCCCTCCCTCCCTGCTTTCCTATGTAATTGCTCAAACCGACACTCAGTGGAAATATGTATTAGCATTAAGAGACTCACTAACTAATAATAAAAAAGGTAAAGCACTCAGAAATTCCAAACTTTTGACTTGACTTTTGTCCACCTAAATTGGTGATTTTGCCCACTGTGCGACAGTTCAAAGACCATTTGGGTTCAGAATTTGAACATATTTCAGAACATTCCAGTGAGTACGTTGAATATGGTTAAGATGTCAACACTGTGAACGAGGAGAGTGTGCATTGAGCTGGGCAAATACTACCACTGACACTTGACCACGTTAAGTTCTTATCTCTCACGAATAAGTTTGGTAATGCTGATCGATAACGAACGCGCACATTAAATGTAGTGCTTCCAAGCTCTATTTATAACAAATACTGAACGAACCCTAAAAATTTCGAAGAGGTCATTTTCGGGCTTTTTCAAAGTTCTACCAAATTTGAATTTTTCATTTTAGTACTTAAGAAAATTGAAGAAATGCAAATGAATCTCGAACGGGCAGCTAATCTAGTGCTTCCAAGCTCTATATCAACTATTGAATGATCCATACAAATTTAGAAGAGAACATTTTCGGACTTTTTTCTGCGTCTATCAAATTAGAATTTTTTGTTTTAGTACCTAACACTTGCACATAATTTAACGCTTCCCAGCTCTATCTTTATCAACTATTGAATGAACCCTGAAAATTCAGAAGAGGTCATTCTGGGAATTTTTTAAAGTTCTGAAATTTGAATAATTGATTTTTTCATTTTAGTACCTGAAAATTGAAGAAATTCAAATGAATCTCGAACGGGAAGGTGACATAGAGCTTCCAAGCTCTATGTATATGTATAGAATAGAATAGAATAGAAAAAATCTTTATTCGACAAAAAAGTACATATTTTAAACATTAAAACAGGCCAGGGAGAATGTGAGACAGGACAAAATATGTAAAAGAAAGAGATAGAAATTACACTTCACCAAAGCTTACAGAGCAATGTAAATACCTCTGCTCGAGATTGACCTAGGAACATTAAAATACGCATTCCAGAATGGAAAGATAATAACAAAAAACTTAATAGTATTAAATAAATTTTAACTTTGGTTTTGTATAGGATGAATGAAAATGAAAATAAAAAGAGTTGCGAAGGATGCCTTCAAAAACTGCCAAGTATGATTGGTATGCAGATCAGCTAATAAGCTAACAGTAGAAACGAACAGCGAAAATAATATGTACAAATTACACCCTATATTAGGAGCTCAGATTCCTACGGATTTACTGTTTTAATCAAAATTGAATTCTGAGACAAGGAATCTTCTGTACTTCCATGCAAGAGAGCAGATCTAGCCAATTTTTCCATTCACTGGGAGTATTCATCATTTCTTTGATCCTTTCGTTCAAGATGATTCTTAAAATATACCACCCTCCTAAATTCGGCAAGGACAGGACACACACCCAGAAAGTGATATACGTCCTCCCTTTCTCCCAAATCGCACATGGAGCATGCAGGTTGCCTCTTACTGCTTGTCAAATGAATCTCGAACGGGAAGGTAACATAGAGCTTCCAAGCTCTATTTATCTCAAATACTGAATGAACCCTGAAAATTCAGGCAGATTTGGGTCATTTTCGGACTTTTTTGTGGTTCTACAAAATTGGAATAGTTGAATTTCCCATTTTAGTGTGAAAAAATTTAAGGAATTCAAGCGAATGTCGAACGGGCAGCTAATTTAGTGCTTCCAAGGTCTATGACTATTATTGAACAATCGGAATTTTTTCTAGTTCTACCAAATTGTTGAATTTTAAATTTATGTACCTAAAAATTGAAAAATGCAAATGATGTTTTTTTTTTTAGTGTTCCTCCAAAGTTGAATAAACCATTTTGAAACTTGAAAAATTTGTTGGTATTCCCAAGAGTACAAAATCAACACAGAATACATTTTTTCAATAATTTTAATGGATGAATCACGTACTTACACACCCGATTAATCAGTCTCAAGGACGCCAGGATCTTCAGGGTGTATTGAACTGACTGATAATAGTAACGTAAGGTACAGGGTAACGAGTAACATGTTATCTGTCACTGTGAAGGAAAACTCCATCGGAGTTTCACAGGATTGGAGGTTTCTGTCTTGAACTTCTTCGATACTTGAGGACGGAATGCTTTTTCTTGGAATCTTTTTTTTTCAATGTCAGTGGTTAATTATTTTCACTGTGCGGCTTGACTTGTTGACTCAACAAAGTACGCACTGAATCATTTGTGATTCACCCCTAACTCTCCAGTACCATATTCATGGGTTGGTAGCTGTCTCCTAAGCCCTTCAGCATGACAACCACGATGAACTCGTCTTCAAGCCTTCCTTTGTCTGAATTTATTGAAAGATGCAAAGTCAGGAACCTTTCCATTCCCTACTTCCAATTTCTAGATATTTTCTGACCCAATGAATTGTTTAATGTTTGGCATTGCCCCTAACCTGTGACCGAGACACTGGTGGACGCCACAGACGGTGTACCACCTCACACAGCAGAAACTCCATAAGACATCGCTAAAGTCTAAAATACTGATGAAGCCCATGATCAGTTGGAGCAGATGCAATGGGAACAGTGGAATCAATCATTTGTACATGGTGTTTTAAAACTAATATGTTTCAACTCGGAGAATGTTCAGCATTTCCCTTAATCCAGTGACCAAAACAATGGTTTAGGCTACAGGTGGCGAGCCACCACACAACATCTCTTAATTGACCATTCAACGTATGAATTAAGGAACCTAACAACAAAACGCTAATTATACGTAGTGGTCAACTTCAACAAAATGATAGTCTAATCTTGATGACATTAGGGTTGTTGTGCGGATTAGCCCCTAGACGGTCTCCTGCTGGGACCGATAGAAACGTGTGCGGATAGTGCGGCGACTTATCAATTCTGGAAACTGATTAATAATTTCTACGTGAATTAATCATAGTTCGTTGTGAGACACAAAACGCTGTACATATTTAGTAATTGTTGTGAGATGAATTTTTTTTTTTTTGAACGTTTTGGGAAATAACCTTGAATGTGGCGTGTTTTGTTTTCTTATTTATTGTCACCCAACCCTCTCAATAATTGGCGCCTAACAGTTGGCGTAATGTGATGAGAGGCTGCGGATCGGCCGATTAGAGGATGAGGCGGGTAATTGAATTTAGGAGATGAAAAGTTGCGGTGGGAAATGATAGTTATATAATTCACCATTAGCTGATTCAAGAGGGGGAGCAACTCAACAAAACACTTTTAGATTGAGACGGAAGGAGGTGGTCGGGGCTGGTGGTGTGAAGAGAGGGGAAGAAGTTGGAAGGTTGGCAAGGAAGAGAGGAGGGCAGGGTGATGTTCGAAGGAGCGAGGGGTTGAGCAGCTCGAGTTGGGATTGGAGGGAGGAGGCGGTGGAGCCCGGCGGTAGCTGAAGCGTGGGTTATTGCTCCCGCTAATCTTCCGTTTGGACCACATGGCCTCCTGCAGAGCATGACACCCTAAACACGAGGCCAGAGCACCAGGAGGCATGACGTGACGTCATGAATGAACGCGATCACCTTGAGAACATGCGGCAAAATCACCCACCTTGGGGGACAAAATTATTTTATGAGCCTACCTTACAAAAAATTTGACGCTTACCAAGACTGTAACCACATACTAGACTCGAGTTCTTGGCCCAACAAAAAAGAAGCAATAAAATCAGCAGCATAACCTCAATGAATAGATTGTTTTTACAACCTCCTGACAGAAAATTCAAACTTTACGTTGAAGATCAAAATTGGAATGGAAAAAAAGGGTCATTCACCCCATAAAATCAGATGAAAATACTAAAGCAATGAGGGTTTATCACTATAACTCCTCCATTATGGAAATTTAATGTACTGAAATCTGCTTAAATACTAAACCGAAACCATAACTGAACAAAAAACGTCTGCCAAGTGGGTGTGGCACGTAGCTTCCTCGTATCCATAACATGACTGTACAGATCATTGAAAATTGAAAAAAAAAAAATCCCTGAAAATTTCATCGAAATCGGTCAAGAACTCCCGGAGTTCTGCTTGTGGCAAGGATTTCACGTTTGGGCATGCGCAGAGGCTACTATTGATCCGGGGGTTATGAAACTCATAGGGGACCATCTACACATCAAACCGAACAATCCCTGGAAATTTCATCGAAATTGGTCAAGGACTCCCAGAGTGCGCGTAACAAGGATGTCATGTTTGCGCATGCGCAGAGGCTACTATTGATCCGGGGGTCATGAAACCTATATTGGACCATCTACACCCCAACCCGCACAATCCCTGAAAATTTCATCAAAATCGGACTATAACTTCGTGTAGTTTTGCCCGTAACAAGGATTTGCTGACAGACAGACACTGAACCAAAATTGTTCAGAAAGGTCTAAAACGCAAAATGCGAGTGGAATTTTTGATTTTGGAGACAAAAAAATTTTCACATTCCGAAAGTGAAAACAATGCTTCCGCTACCTTGGTAGACTCGGAAGCAAAATACATGAATCGATCTAGAATACTAGCTTCAGCGGTAAAAAAAACATTGTTAATGAGACGATTGAGCTATGGGTTTTCACACAATTCGGAAACACCACAGGAAAAGCTGAAAACATTACCAACGTATAACTTATGGCTCATTGCAGACGATGTCGGTTAGGTGCACATGTTCCTCTCTGTTAGGTACCTACTTCACTTCACTATCACTTCCCCAACGTTCATTGCTAGTGAATATTTTCTTTGCATTTAATACTATTTTAAATCAATTTTTTATTTATGCAGGTACCTACTACACCTGGATTTATAGATGGCCAAGGTAAATGATTCCGAATGGAGCACGACTTGAAATAAACTATTTACCCCTTCATTAATAATTACAAGAAATTTATAGATCATCCGTAGCAACCAAATTTTAATTCAATCTAACTCTTTTAGTTTACAGGGAGAAAACGCAAATTTGATTGGGTTTTTCGTCTTGCACTCTTGAATACTTGTTTTCCCTCTAAAATGGGTACATTCGTGATCAGCGTAAAATTTCCTGTCGAATTTAATGAAGCAATAATCATTTCCACCTCAACCATACTATCGTGTTCAGCAGTTCTTCAACTAATTTGCAACGACTTTCTCCTTAATGTTCCTTATGTTAAGAGGTATTTCAGTATCCTCATTTTCCAAAAAAATGAAATAAAATAAATAAATAATAATAATACCTGAATGGCAACAACAAAAAAACTGATACCACTTGTTAGGATCATATTTATTAGCAGCTGGTTACTCATTTATGTCCATCAGTTATGAACTAAATCATTGAAAATCTAAATCACCAATTTATGCTGGAAAAAATGTGATAGAAAATCTATAAAACTGCACATAATGCTAAAAACCAAATTATTTATTTGAATAATAGAATATAATCTAGATCAAGTTTTTTCTGCCATAAAATTGCAAAAAAAAAAAAAAAAAAAAAACTATCCTCTGTACATAAAGTGCTCAAATTTCAAAATAATTATACTTATATTTAGTAGTAGTAGCATTTAACCTTTTTTAAAAATACATTTATTCATTATTCAATTTATATCATTTTACATATTAAGGTGCCTGGATTCTAAATCTGCAATGTCCTTCTGCCATGAAAGGCTTCAGACTTCCTATAAAATTTAATTTTATGCGTTTATTTAAAAAACTCCAACTGCATCTTTTTATAATAAAATGTAAAACTGAAATGAGTTCCACCTTATTGTTGTTAATTGAACGAAAATCGGCTGGGAATGTTGGATTGGGCAGCTCACGAATGAATCAGTCAATACCCTGCAAAATAGAGTAAAAAACATATGAAAATAGTGAAGATATAATGATTCAGCACTATTATCCCCTCCATTCATCCCTTCCATAATTAAAATTGTGTATACGTCTTGTCAGTGGGGTTGCACATAAGAATACATCATTTGAATTATTACACTATTAGACCATTTTACAATTTACACAGATTAACCCAACTAATTGAAATTAGGAATAAAAAAGGTATGATTTAAGAAGATCAGTTTACCAGAAACTAGGAAGTGAGTCCTTTAAACTCGATATTTCTCACAAATTACCACTTCACTATTGGTGAAGTCTCCGAAAATGTACTGGAGAAGAAGCAGTTAAAATGGGGAGCCAATAGAAACTCATAATGCACGAGGGCAAGATCTAGCTAATTTTCACAGGGGAAAACTCGAAGTTCATTGGACTCTTGGTTTCCCTAGGAATGAATGAGAAAGTAGTTGCTTTGACTGAATGCAAGGAATTTCCAAGTTGTATTGTTACGTATTAGTAATGAGAGGAGTAACAATAGTTGAGCCGGTTATCAGGGAGAAAAATGAGGAATGGACGTAACAGTTCTAACGGTGATTAGTATTTGAAACCTAAAAATGAGCGAAAAATAAGGGAATTTTAAATGGGTTCAAAGCTCTGGTTTGAATAACTTGGAAGATCTGATGTTTCAAAACTAGATCGAGATGTTCTTAATAGAACAAAGAAATGTTGCAAGAAAATCGGCAGTATGAGCAGTGCTTAAATGGATTGACTAATTACCTAACCTCCTGACAAGAAATTCTAAATTTCAGGGGTTTGTTGCACAACTCTCAAATATTTTAGTTGAAAAAAAAAAAGTGATTTTGAAATAGTCCATTAGATCTGATTAAAACTCAGACGCTAGAAGTCAAGCCCCCTGGACCCTGGATGCTTGCTGCTTCGAGCCTGCGGCTGAAATTCAAAAACCATGGAACATGCTCTAGCCATACTATTTTTGCGGTTCTCCTGTCACTGATTTCTTAACATTCCGCTGGTTTCAATTTGCTATATCGGTGTCTGCTATTTCGGCTTTACTTATTTGACGGATGTGCCCTAATGTTACTGATCTCCGTGTTCTACTGACTAAAATATATCTATCGTAATAATGCTGTTAGACTGACTACATAAATGAAGACTCGCAGCTCAGGTTCTCACAGAACTATCAAGTATTATAGCGCTTATGATGACTCACCACTAACTTTCATAAAAGGAAGTACATTATTCTTAAATATATTATAAATTCTCACGTCACCCTCCCGCATTTAACGTTCCTGTGACATTTTTCGACTAGTTAGTCCCAGGCTAAAGCATGTTCCATGCTAATAGTACAGAAATAACATTTTATCACTATTAACCCCTCCATTCAAACCTTTTCATAATGAAAATTCAATGCGATGAAGAATAGTGGATCGATTCTATATAGTAGGCGTCCCTCTATTGAGGAAGGACGTCCTTCATAAAAAACTAAAACTAATAAGAGTGGGGAGGACGCCTAGATTTATCTAATGCTGGCTCACAGATTTTCCCAGAATGATGAAGATGGGGACGAAAGGAAGTTCCCCAATAGAATGACCACCAATTTAAGTGAGAGCCCCGAAAGTCGCGGTTGGTTGATACCATTTACCTGGATCGACTGCTTCGTGTCTCTCAAGGCAGAGAAGGTCCGAGAAATTCACAGGTCCCCCTCTTCGTCCAATGGGGCAAGAAGGCTGCTTCCCTCTACCTCTTGCCCTTGCTTTTAGGCACTGTTTGTGCTAACGGCTACTGTTAGGGCAAAAAATGAGAGAACTTGCGATAATTTATTTTTATTTTACAAAAGTATATGGTGAACCAAGAAAAAAGGGCTCATGTTGGCCATAGCTGCAAACAATTAATTTCCGCTTTCAATTGCTCTCCTGTTTTTTTTTTTTTTTTTTTTTTTTTTTTTTTTTTTTGCATTAAACATGATTTGCATGTAAATGTTGAATTGAAAAAAACCATTGCTTCAAGATTTGTATTCAATAGTAATAAGCATAATATGCTAATAATACACATATACTCTATAGTTGACTGGGGGAAATTGCTTACGCTGAAGCATAAGGAGGTAATGGTTTCAGTGGCGCTTGTTTTTCAGATTGGGGCGTTGAACAGCTAGTTCAAAGCAGTAACAGAGTATTTTCACATCGATTAAATTCACCCAACAGTTTTCTCTCAGATCAATAAGACGTCAATCTTAAGGTTGAACAAAGTTTCGCAAGCAAGTTCACAATTTCACTTTCGATGAGTGGAGTTCAAATGCAACCAAAATAGACCCCAGGAAAATCTTGCTTGAGGCCTGCCACAAATTTCATAATTCCGTGCTCTCCACCCATCAACAGCCGATATTTTTCATGAGAGCACGAGAGCTCTCCATGAGCCATAGCATGGGATATAGATAGCTAGTTCTATAGCGCTAGAATAATGGTACCATGGTGTTGACATTTTTATGGGATAATTGGACCATTCATGCCCGATTAACTACATCTTTTTACCACGATTGAAATATTAAAATCCAAGAAAATAGTGGTTGGTGGAATTTACATTAGTGCTGGCACAAAGTGATGTGTTGCTTTGTGTGCAATGAAACTCATATGGAGCCATTTACTATTCTAACCCACACATTTTTTTTAAATGATAATTGAAATAATTTAAAAAAAAAATAATTAAATGCAGTTTAATAGAAACAATACTTTGTATGTTATAAAAAAAGTAAAGTAACTCGATACTTGGAAAAAATACAATTATGTGTGGTAGTCATTGATCTCCATAATTTGAAGAAATTGTCCGGAGATCAAGAGTTGCGTGAACAATAAATATGCCATGTTAACTCATTGCTAGGGTATGAAACAAAATCGAAAATAAAAGATTCCAACTGGTAAAGACAAATAATATTATAAGCAATACAAGATATATTATACATTCATTAATGAAGGATAATGAAAAATCATCACCCAAACCAATAATAATAGAATATTTATTAATAGTAATTTTGAATTTATTGAATTTCTCAACAATTCCAACATGAAGAGGTAGTTCCATAAAACGTCTAGGCCCTAAATACGAAGGCAGTCTCTTATAACAATCACATTTACGGTATGGGAGGGATTTAGGGTACCATGTAAAGGTACCAGGGTAAAGGGAAGCTGGCGACTTCAATAATATTGTAGCACTTTTGATAGATAAATCAGACGTGGGGGGAGAAAGTTTTGAAAAAATGGTGGACTGTGGCTTTAATATTTCGATCTGAATATAAAACGCAAGAATGACTCTACTGCAATATCGACCAATTTAAAAGACGACTGTATGCCCCGCCCCAAATAGGAGTACAGTAAGTCGCTGCACAGTACGTAAAGGCATGGAATGTCATTCTCAAGGCAGATATGGGAAGGAATTTATTGAAAAAATAAATCATCTCATTGTATTACTTACTGAAAGAGTGAGGGATTTACATTCCCAACACTAGTCAGCTGAAACACCAAAGTATTTTTGGTAATCAACTCGTTAATACCCTGAAAATGTCGTCTAAATTGGATGAAAAATGTAAGAATTAGGCTCGTTACAAAATACTTCAAGTTCGCCGTGTACTGCTACTAACGGTAGTTCCACATTGCAATCGATATGAGATTATCACACGGTTTCTCGACTACCACCCTGAATTTTGGGGGTGATCAAACCATTAGAACCTTGAAAAATTATGCTTGCTGCACCTTACATTTATTTAAGCGTATACTGATGAATTGATTCATGAGCAGTTATACTCATAGGGGAACATCTATAGTCAAACCCAGTCTCAGAAATTTTTATGAAAATTGAAAACTGGAAAAATTGGGTTTGTTCTGTTTGATCTGCAGGCACGTAGACAGATGCGAAACGAATGTTGTTCGGTATAGTCCAAAACCCCAAAATCCGAAGGGAAATTTGGATTTTGGAGAAACAAATTTTTCATACCCAGAACGTGAAAATAAAGCTCCCACTACCTATAAGTAGACTAGGAAGAAATTCATCTTTAAGTTAAGTGCTGTGGGACTAACGAGTATTAGTTCACGTACTGTTACATTTATGACGAATTCGTCTTAATACAGTCTTCGGAGCATCAAGACATAGTGATCAGCTGAAGGGACCTTGTGGCTAATTTCTTCCCTGATCAATTGACGAAGTATAATGGAGCTATTTTTACGGCATATAAAAGATAATTAAAGGTAAGCACGATGTAGAAAATGTTCCACTGACTTCATTAACTAAACATGACACAGTGATATAAAAATAAGGGTTACCTCAAGTAAGAATTCCTAACTTTTTTTCAATATTGGTCAAAGTGTTCGTCTGTCCAGAAATCCCAGTTAACGAGCATGTTTTCTACGGTATCCACCCGATTTTCCTGAAATGTAAGGATTGAGCTGCAGATTGTCTTTAATGAGTGTCATCGCTCACAAATCAATACTCCACTCTGCGTAAACGCAAAAGCAAATATTGTAACTAACTTTCGTGCAATACCAAGTCATAGCAATGGACCCAAGCATTTTTCAAACTTTTTTCACAGATTCCCACGAAAAAAAATTTAGAGCAATACAAGAACCATTGTAGAGTTCAACTCCTATCAATGATTCGGTGAAAGACTTTCATATTATCACTTCTAACGGGTTAGTTGAGTATTAATTCGAAATGTTCCAACTTGGAAAAATGTGCTCCTCAGTAACAACTACAAACTACACTAAACGGGGGAAGTACATCGTTGAACCATGCACACGACCATAATTGTAAGGTTTCAACGATTTTGCAGATAAAACGTAAGAAACCTCTTCATGGCGAGATGGTATCAAAACACAGTTGAATACAGGAATATGAAAATTAAAAAATGTAAAAGTACGTATTGAAAATGAATATATTTTTGTAATCTAACAATTTTAAGAAAAAGGCTTGATAAGCAGTTCTCAGCAAGCTTACTCAAAATTGAGGACAAAATCTATTCAGTTCAAAGAGCAATTGAGCCTGGAACTCTTAGATCTGTTCACAATTAGAGTAAGCCAGTACCCAGGACTTGCCAACGTGGAGGCGACTGCTATCAAGTCCCACCCCTGTCCGCCCCAACCACCCGACCATGCAGACAGTACGCCATTGACGCAGTTTTTGCGTAAACGATATGAATGATTCATTCATCATCATATCCACCCACTAGTTGGCGTAGAATCAGCACCTCTACCAACAATGACCAGTTTCAGTTACTCTGCACGCCAATCCAATATCCAATCATAGTACTCCACAGTACTAATTACAACACCCAACGCATAATTATACCACAACACAGCATATTCTCAGCATGGATAATAAGTCTCTACGCAGTTTGCGGAGTAGTACAGTAGTTCATTAATGAAAAAATTGGAAGGCTCTCAACTGTTTATTTTATCGCACTTGGGTGCGGCCATGACCAGCTGAAACCTTCCCAACGACCTACAAATCAAAAATGCCAGTGACTGGAATTTAGCGTCAGTCAATCATATGTTCCAAATGTGCCGAAACCTTCCCAACGACCTACAAAATCAAAAATCCAGTGACTGGAATTTAGCGTCAGTCAATCATATGTTCCAAATGTGCCGAAACCATCCCAACGACCTACAAAATCAAAAATCCAGTGACTGGAATTTAGCGTCAGTCAATCATATGTTCCAAATGTGCTGAAACCTTCCCAACGACCTACAAAATCAAAAATGCCAGTGACTGGAATTTAGCGTCAGTCAATCATATGTTCCAAATGTGCCGAAACCTTCAACGACCTACAAAATCAAAAATGCCAGGGACTGCAATTTAGCGTCAGTCAATCATATGTTCCAAATGTGCCGAAACCTTCCCAACGACCTACAAAATCAAAAATGCCAGTGACTGGAATTTAGCGTCAGTCAATCATATGTTCCAAATGTGCTGAAACCTTCCCAACGACCTACAAATCAAAAATGCCAGTGACTGGAATTTAGCGTCAGTCAATCATATGTTACAAATGTGCTGAAACCTTCCCAACGACCCAAAAATCAAAAATGCCAGTGACTGGAATTTAGCGTCAGTCAATCGTATGTTCCAAATGTGCTGAAACCTTCCCAACGACCTACAAAATCAAAAATCCAGTGACTGGAATTTAGCGTCAGTCAATCATATGTTCCAAATGTGCTGAAACCTTCCCAATGACCTACAAAATCATAAATGCCAGTGACTGGAATTTAGCGTCAGTCAATCATATGTTCCAAATGTGCTGGTAGAGTGCTGAATAACTTCTTGATTATTAGAGTCGACTTCATAGTTATCACATGCCGTAATTATGCTGAATAAACTCCTGGTGGCTCCTGAAGAAACATTTGCTGAGTAACACTTCGGTTACCATTCCCTTAACATGTCCCACAGAGTACTGATTAACTGGTGAAATATCATAGTCGACTTAATATCATAGGGTATAATTATGTTGGGTATTATGTACACCTGAAACGAAAGAAAACACATAAACTGGTCAACTTAACATTGGAAAACGCAATAGACCAAAACTGTTCATTTTCTTTTGCTGTGCAAAACGTGCCATTCCTGGGGCATAAACCGAGCAGTAGATCTCGAATCTGCTGAGTTAAAATTGCTGATATAACACTGGAACAGTGGAACACATAAAATTATTGGACAAAGCGATGATGCATGAATCTCAAATCGCAACATTTGATGTCGAACAATTATTTATATTTAGATATAAATGTAACTTGCGGTTAGTTGTAGCGGATTCCTTCCTTGAAAAAAAGGGGTGCACAGGAATATAAGAAAGAAAGTCCTATTTAGTGAGATTAGTAAAATCCCTCAAGTTCGTACTAGGACAATGCTTATATGGACGTCAGTGTTCTGGATGCTCCATAAGCTGGGCTCTCTGATTTATAAAAAATATCAAACAAGCATTCTTTGAGTAATCAATAGATCTTTTGAACGTTGATAAATAACCTGTGGCAGGTTACTTTCCTTAACCCTAGAGGGATTTTTATTAAACCGTTAGGCTACCTTTAATACTTTAAGAATAATAATCATTCCAGTAATTCACGTGTATTAGTCAACTTTCATAACATCTGTGGACTGTTACACAGCCACCAGAACATCTGTAGCCCACATTGTCATGAACTTTTATGACATCCATGGACAACTACGTAATAGGGACTGCACTAGTTTCAATACTGTAGCAATAATATTCATTTAACTAAATTACATGGGTAGTAAATCAGTATAAAATCCCTGGACCGTTACCAAACGGGCTGTCATACGGTTTATATTTACAGTAAGATCACTTCAAATAGACAACCTATGTGTGACTATTTCAAATGAACAATAAAGATCACTAAACAATAAAGACCTCTGTGGGGATCACTTCAACGAGATTATATGGATTAGTCAATTTTCGTAACATATGTGGATTACAGCTCAATATGCTAGCCATCAGGTTGGAACAGTGTAGGAATATTGGCCTTTTCAACCTTATAGCATGGATCAGTAAACTTTGATCACTTCCGTCGACTATTATTTAATACGACCATTGTTGTAATAGTGCAGGAGTGGTAGTCATTTCCAATAATTACTGTGGATTAGCAAATTTTTTTGAGATCCGTGTAGTCCTAAATGTCAGATTGGTAAACAAAAATGTCATTTGTCGAATTCTAAATAGGCTTTATAACGTGTCATGACACTGGAGGAAAAATGACTATTTCAAATGTACAATAAAGATCACTCAACAATCAAGAACTCAGAGGTGATCACTTCAACGACATTATATGGATTGGTCAATTTTCGTAACATATGTGGATTTTAGTCCTAAATGTCAGAATGTTAAACAAGAATGTCATTCGTCGAATATTAAATAGGCTTTATAACGTGTCATGATACTGGAGGAATAATGACTATTTCAAATGTACAATAAAGATCACTTCACAATGAAGAACTCTGAGGGGATCACTTCAACGAGATTATATGGATTAGTCAATTTTCGTAACATATGTGGATCATAGTCCTAAATGTCAGATTGTTAAACAAGAATGTCATTCGTCGAATACTAAATAGGCTTTATAACGTGTCATGATACTGGAGGAATAATGACTATTTCAAATGTACAATAAAGATCACTTAATAATCAAGAACTCTGTGGGGATCACTTCAACGAGATTATATGGATTGGTCAATTTTCGTAACATATGTGGATTATAGTCCTAAATGTCAGAATGTTAAACAAAAATGTCTTTTGTTGAATACTAAATAGGCTTTATAACGTGTCATGATACTGGAGGAATAATGACTATTTCAAATGTACAATAAAGATCACTTAATAATCAAGAACTCTGTGGGGATCACTTCAACGAGATTATATGGATTAGTCAATTTTCGTAACATATGTGGATTATAGTCCTAAATGTCAGATTGTTAAACAAGCATGTCATTCGTCGAGTATTAAATAGGCTTTATAACGTGTCATGATACTGGAGGAATAATGACTATTTCAAATGTACAATAAAGATCACTTAATAATAAAGAACTCTGTGGGGATCACTTCAACGAGATTATATGGATTAGTCAATTTTCGTAACATATGTGGATTATAGTCCTAAATGTCAGATTGTTAAACAAGCATGTCATTCGTCGAGTATTAAATAGGCTTTATAACGTGTCATGATACTGAAGGAATAATGACTATTTCAAATGTACAATAAAGATCACTTAACAATCAAGAACTCTGTGGGGATCACTTCAACGAGATTATATGGATTGGTCAATTTACGTAACATATGTGGATTATAGTCCTAAATGTCAGATTGTTAAACAAAAATGTCATTCGTCGAATATTAAATAGGCTTTATAACGTGTCATGATACTGGAGGAATAATGACTAATTCAAATGTACAATAAAGATCACTTCACAATCAACACCTCTGTGGGGATCACTTCAACGAGATTATATGGATTAATCAATTTTCGTAACATATGTGGATTATAGTCCTAAATGTCAGATTGTTAAACAAAAATGTCATTCGTCGAGTATTAAATAGGCTTTATAACGTGTCATGATACTGGAGGAATAATGACTATTTCAAATTTACAATAAAGATCACTCAATAATAAAGAACTCTTTGGGGATCACTTCAACGAGATTATATGGATTGGTCAATTTTCGTAACATATGTGGATTCTAGTCCTAAATGTCAGATTGTTAAACAAGAATGTCATTCGTCGAGTATTAAATAGGCTTTATAACGTGTCATGATACTGGAGGAATAATGACTATTTCAAATGTACAATAAAGATCACTTAACAATGAAGAACTCTGAGGGGATCACTTCAACGAGATTATATGGATTAGTCAATTTTCGTAACATATGTGGATTATAGTCCTAAATGTCAGATTGTTAAACAAGAATGTCATTCGTCGAGTATTAAATAGGCTTTATAACGTGTCATGATACTGGAGGAATAATGACTAATTCAAATGTACAATAAAGATCACTTAACAATCAAGAACTCTGTGGGGATCACTTCAACGAGATTATATGGATTAGTCAATTTTCGTAACATATGTGGATTATAGTCCTAAATGTCAGAATGTTAAACAAGAATGTCATTCGTCGAGTATTAAATAGGCTTTATAACGTGTCACGATACTGGAGGAATAATGACTATTTCAAATGTACAATAAAGATCACTTGACAATCAAGAACTCTGAGGGGATCACTTCAACGAGATTATATGGATTAGTCAATTTTCGTAACATATGTGGATTTTAGTCCTAAATGTCAGATTGTTAAACAAAAATGTCATTCGTCGAATATTAAATAGGCTTTATAACGTGTCATGATACTGGAGGAATAATGACTATTTCAAATGTACAATAAAGATCACTTAACAATCAAGAACTCTGTGGGGATCACTTCAACGAGATTATATGGATTAGTCAATTTTCGTAACATATGTGGATTATAGTCCTAAATGTCAGATTGTTAAACAAGAATGTCATTCGTCGAATATTAAATAGGCTTTATAACGTGTCATGATACTGGAGGAATAATGACTATTTCAAATGTACAATAAAGATCACTCAACAATCAACACCTCTGTGGGGATCACTTCAACGAGATTATATGGATTAGTCAATTTTCGTAACATATGTGGATTTTAGTCCTAAATGTCAGATTGTTAAACAAGAATGTCATTCGTTGAGTATTAAATAGGCTTTATAACGTGTCATGATACTGGAGGAATAATGACTATGTCAAATGGACAATAAAGATCACTTAACAATCAAGAACTCTGTGGGGATCACTTCAACGAGATTATATGGATTAGTCAATTTTCGTAACATAAGTGGATTTTAGTCCTAAATGTCAGATTGTTAAACAAATATGACATTTGTCGAATATTAAATAGGCTTTATAACGTGTCATGATACTGGAGGAATAATGACTATGTCAAATGGACAATAAAGATCACTTAACAATCAAGAACTCTGTGGGGATCACTTCAACGAGATTATATGGATTAGTCAATTTTCGTAACATATGTGGATTATAGTCCTAAATGTCAGATTGTTAAACAAGAATGTCATTCGTCGAGTATTAAATAGGCTTTATAACGTGTCATGATACTGGAGGAATAATGACTATTTCAAATGTACAATAAAGATCACTTAACAATCAAGAACTCTGTGGGGATCACTTCAACGAGATTATATGGATTGGTCAATTTTCGTAACATATATGGATTATAGTCCTAAATGTCAGAATGTTGAACAAAAATGACATTTGTTGAATACTAAATAGGCTTTATAACGTGTCATGATACTGGAGGAATAATGACTATCTCAAATGTAGGTACAATAAAAATCACTTAACAATCAAGAACTCTGTGGGGATCACTTCAACGAGATTATATGGATTAGTCAATTTTCGTAACATATGTGGATTATAGTCCTAAATGTCAGAATGTTAAACAAGAATGTCATTCGTCGAGTATTAAATAGGCTTTATAACGTGTCACGATACTGGAGGAATAATTACTATTTCAAATGTACAATAAAGATCACTTAATAATCAAGAACTCTGTGGGATCACTTCAACGAGATTATATGGATTAGTCAATTTTCGTAACATAAGTGGATTTTAGTCCTAAATGTCAGATTGTTAAACAAAAATGTCATTCGTCGAATATTAAATAGGCTTTATAACGTGTCATGATACTGGAGGAATAATGACTAATTCAAATGTACAATAAAGATCACTTCACAATCAACAACTCTGTGGGGATCACTTCAACGAGATTATATGGATTAGTCAATTTTCGTAACATATGTGGATTATAGTCCTAAATGTCAGATTGTTAAACAAAAATGTCATTCGTCGAATATTAAATAGGCTTTATAACGTGTCATGATACTGGAAGAATAATGACTATTTCAAATGTACAATAAAGATCACTTAACAATCAAGAACTCTGAGGGGATCACTTCAACGAGATTATATGGATTAGTCAATTTTCGTAACATATGTGGATTATAGTCCTAAATGTCAGATTGTTAAACAAGAATGTCATTCGTCGAATATTAAATAGGCTTTATAACGTGTCATGATACTGGAGGAATAATGACTATTTCAAATGTACAATAAAGATCACTCAACAATCAACACCTCTGTGGGGATCAATTAAACGAGATTATATGGATTAGTCAATTTTCGTAACATATGTGGATTTTAGTCCTAAATGTCAGATTGTTAAACAAGAATGTCATTCGTCGAATATTAAATAGGCTTTATAACGTGTCATGATACTGGAAGAATAATGACTATTTCAAATGTACAATAAAGATCACTCAACAATCAAGAACTCTGTGGGGATCACTTCAACGAGATTATATGGATTAGTCAATTTTCGTAACATATGTGGATTCTAGTCCTAAATGTCAGATTGTTAAACAAGAATGTCATTCGTCGAGTATTAAATAGGCTTTATAACGTGTCATGATACTGGAGGAATAATGACTATTTCAAATGTACAATAAAGATCACTTAACAATGAAGAACTCTGAGGGGATCACTTCAACGAGATTATATGGATTGGTCAATTTTCGTAACATATGTGGATTTTAGTCCTAAATGTCAGATTGTTAAACAAGAATGTCATTCGTCGAGTATTAAATAGGCTTTATAACGTGTCATGATACTGGAGGAATAATGACTATTTCAAATGGACAATAAAGATCACTTAACAATCAAGAACTCTGTGGGGATCACTTCAACGAGATTATATGGATTAGTCAATTTTCGTAACATATGTGGATTATAGTCCTAAATGTCAGATTGTTAAACAAAAATGTCATTCGTCGATTATTAAATAGGCTTTATAACGTGTCATGATACTGGAGGAATAATGACTATTTCAAATGTACAATAAAGATCACTTAACAATCAAGAACTCTGTGGGGATCACTTCAACGAGATTATATGGATTAATCAATTTTCGTAACATATGTGGATTATAGTCCTAAATGTCAGATTGTTAAACAAGAATGTCATTCGTCGAATACTAAATAGGCTTTATAACGTGTCATGATACTGGAGGAATAATGACTAATTCAAATGTACAATAAAGATCACTTGACAATCAAGAACTCTGTGGGGATCACTTCAACGAGATTATATGGATTATTCAATTTTCGTAACATATGTGGATTATAGTCCTAAATGTCAGATTGTTAAACAAGAATGTCATTCGTCGAATACTAAATAGGCTTTATAACGTGTCATGATACTGGAGGAATAATGACTATTTCAAATGTACAATAAAGATCACTTCACAATGAAGAACTTTGAGGGGATCACTTCAACGAGATTATATGGATTAGTCAATTTTCGTAACATATGTGGATCATAGTCCTAAATGTCAGATTGTTAAACAAGAATGTCATTCGTCGAATACTAAATAGGCTTTATAAGGTGTCATGATACTGGAGGAATAATGACTATTTCAAGTGTACAATAAAAATCACTTAACAATCAAGAACTCTGTGGGATCACTTCAACGAGATTATATGGATTAGTCAATTTTCGTAACATAAGTGGATTTTAGTCCTAAATGTCAGATTGTTAAACAAATATGACATTTGTCGAATACTAAATAGGCTTTATAACGTGTCATGATACTGGAGGAATAATGACTATTTCAAATGTACAATAAAAATCACTTAACAATCAAGAACTCTGTGGGGATCACTTCAACGAGATTATATGGATTAGTCAATTCTCGTAACATATGTGTATTACTTACATCACATTCGAGGATTGCTTTTTTATTATAGTTCTTAGAGATTTTATGATAGTTTGAAGTTCCTCTCATGTTCTGAAATTTAAATTTCCAAAGTTTCAAGGAATATGTCAAATGTTACTGTTTCGAGTTCATTAGTCTGAAGAAAATTTGATCCTTATTGAATACTTACGGGCGTGTTTGTAATAATATACATGGCTAGTCATAAATATCTTTCCAGGGGGGATTCTTGTCACGTAGTCATGTTATTTGTTTTGAACAATTCCGTTACAAATTAACTCAAGTAAATTCTAGATAAATTACGTCGTCATTCATTCATTGATAGAATGACAAAATTCATGAAGCATACGCATTGTACCACTTGTTTTGCGAATTAGTATAGATTATTATTGCGAATCAGTATGGGTTATTATTGCGAATTAGTATAAATAATTAAAATTTTATGAATTTTGCTGAGAATTGTGTATTAATCTCTCTACTGTTTCGTAACTACGTAGGAACATTTATTTGAATGTAGAAAGTAGATTCACGTGGAACGTAGAACATTTATTTGAGAGAATTTACGTGGATTCGTAGGATGTAAAACATCATTAGAGTACCAAAGAAATATTAATTATTTGAGCCATTTTGAAAGTATCTGTCAAATTTATTGACTACTGGCTGGCTACTAGAAGGAAAGCTGATCTTCCCTCAACATAGCTTATCCCTAGCCAAAAAGCTTCTGGGCAGGGAGCTCAAAATCCCTGCCCTGAAATGATGTTCTCCATCTTGGTTCAAGAGTCCAAGGCGGTTCAGGACGCAACATACCTCCTAACTGTCCGTTTAGTGACGGAAAATGTTCACAACAGATAGTCCACAGTTCGCTTCAGCATTCCTCACGATTCAGAATCAGTTCTAGCATTTTTCAGGACTCTCAGTTCACCTGTTTCGTAGAGGATTACCATTACCATCACCATCCCTCGTATTCTCGACTTAAGTTCCAAGACATTTTACTCACCATTCACGTATTGTAGGTATACCATTATACTTCAGCTCTGAATAACCAAAATAAGTATACGACTATAACTTAAAACTATAAATAATAACGTGGATTAATTTTCAAGAGAAGGATGCGGTTCTGGGTAGAACCGATCTCAATCCTTAGCCAACAAACCAACTTTCTTAATATAATACTGATTAAAATTGATAGGTTACTGTCAAGATCTCAATTAAGGAGTGTTATAGGAATATTTGACAACTGTCCAACATATTACCACAAATAACTTACAAGTACACCATGTACCCCTCGTACGTACAAGAATTTAGGGCAATGTAAAATGGAACAAACTCACGTGTGGCAGAGCCCAAAGATTTCCGTTGAAGTCATGGAAGCCTGCAGGTTGCGATTTAGGCGTCGCCACGTGGAGGGCAGTAGGCCTATAAACCTTGATCTAGAGAGAAGTTGTGCTCGCAAATAAAACTAAACTAGTCACCATACTGCAATATAAAAGGCCTCTCGCCTAAAAATCTACCAAGACGCTATATACTGAACATAACTTTTAATGAAACTGACTTGACTTCAGACTAGAATGACGTTAGAACCTAACCCTAGTCAACTCAGTGGGGGCTGGGGAGAAAGAGAACTCTCTATGCCCTAGGCCCGCCATCTGGGCAAGCTGCTCCAGGGTATCCAACCTTTGAATAGAAAATATCGAAACACACCTCTAAAGATTTCCATCATTCTCGTACATAATTTTTTCAGCCATCGTCTGTTCTTATCGATCTGAATTCCCTTACATCAACCCACCTTGAAATATCTATTGAAACAGTGAATCACCAATGAAATACGATCTAAAACTGTCAAAACTGACAGTCAGATTTAGGTTTAGAGTTGGTTTTCGATTGATCATTCGGATATTAACAGCTTGGAGTACGATAGTTTGGTCATAACAGAGGTTGTAACAAGAAACTGTACTTCATTTAGCACACAAGATCATATGACACGACAATTACACGAAGAAACCGGAATTAAAATAAAAAATATCTATTTCCACTAGATAATTGAGATTAATGTAAAATCGATTTTGACGGTTTGTAACTTATCGTTTGTTTCAGATGATGACCTAACCGTCAAAATCATTCTCTCGCTGTTCTTCATGAAATTACCTTATGGAATAAACGCTAGAAATGCCATTGAAATGAGAACCCTGAAAGGACTGAAGTAAAATGATTATGTATGTAACAGTGAGTGCTCCATTCTACCGTATGTTTCGTACGGAATGAGATCCCAACGGTACATCGTACACGACCTCGAATTACCGAGGCTGCTTACGGTAATTTACCGTACGTTGGCAACCCTTAGCTGCTCCCCACTCTTGGTATCCGAATAATTACCACTCAGCAGTGTTGCCAGTTTTTTTCGAGTTTCCATAGAACCCTTTTTAGAAGGAGAGAGATTTTAAAAGGGAACCTTTTATTTAGAATTTTGTTAAATTTCCAGATTTTGTCTAGAGTATTTTGAAACAAAGTTACTCTCAGGGGCCGCTGCCCCGGAGGAAGACTTGAGTAGAGGGCAACGTGTAGCATGGGAAGTTCACAAGTATCCATGTCAAATTTTCTTTATAAATCATTAGAATGGCGCTTGAAAATTCTATCAATTAAATAGAGAAATTTTTAAACAGTATATTGTGATTATTGGATGTGAAGAAAACGAGCAAAATTTCACATTTATTGACACGGATCAACCAACGTGGAGCAACCAAACAAACTGAAAGTTGATTATTGAACTTTATTCGTCCATCTTGTGTTTTGATCGATTTTTGCTACGAACTTGATTTTTGTTCATTAAATGAGTTAGCAGTTATATTATTTCTAAGTGCGTACTAGATTAGAGAACTTCAATAGTTTTTTCGAAATAATCAGAAGAGTAAATGGAAGCACCCTGAGTTCTGCCAATGGGAAGCACATTATCTAGATCAGCAAGGAAAGTCAGCTCGCAGAACTGTTTCATTATTCTCTATTTCGTCCTAACTACTTTTCCCTTCTCTAGTACTAAGAATTCTGGAAATTATTTCCCGGATCTTAGTGTCTTGACACCCACAAACTCTACAGATAGTTTTTTTGAAAACCTATAGAAAATTTGGTATATTTGTCATCTGAGAAATTCAAAAACGTTTACTATGCTCTTTTACATTCAAGCAAGAATTTAAATTTCTGCTGTATAATTTTTCTTTCTAACTTCGAAATAGAGACACTCCTGTACACCAGGATAAGAGGTTTTTGCCTTTCTTGTCAAATCTTACTGCTATTAGCAAACACGGTGATCATTACCTGTCACCCTCATTACAATCAATTTTCATTTTCTGGTTCCGTTTTATTGCTGAATAATTTTGCAACAACATTCAACAACAATACTTCATGTTTTTGGCTTTTGAGGATCAAGCTCACACAATTTCATTCTTTGGAAAATTCTTTAAACAGATTTTCTACTCTACATTGATAGTCAAGGACTCAGTTTTACTTTACTCTGAAGTACCTCTACTTCGGAAATAGATAGGTACTTTGATTGGGTAAAAACTCAACTCCCAAATAACATTCTTGGGCAAGAGGAAGAGGTACCTACCAGGTACTCATTTATTAGCTTTAATAATGAACATAAATCAATTCATGTTTGTTACTTATGATGACCTAACCGTCGAAATTGGTTTAACTGTGTAACTCTTTACTTTTGTGGAAATATAGACAACGTTCTGTCTTACTCCATTTTTATTGAAATGCGTTTCCACTACTTTGTCACAAGTGACTTAGTTTGTGTTTGAAAGGCCGTGCTTGTAATCTTGGAGACGAACCATCACATAAGCTTTTCTTCCATTTGACCTGCTTATCGATGAAGTAATTATTGGTGGGACCAAAAATGGTCCAACATAAAACTTGACTCTACTCGTCCAAAAATAAATGGTAGGCCTACAACTAAATGAAACCCAAAGAATAAAGCAAACAAAAAATAAGTGGTAAATACTGAGAAACAAATGATGATGAAATTTAAGCCTTTACTGCGGTTCTGTTGCTTTTTCAATTTATAAAGAGTCGACTCACGATATATTTTCAACTGAGATTTTAGGAGGACCAATTTTTCAAGCTGTCATGAATGCAAAACGTTTCGAAATTTTATGTTCAGTCATCAGGTTTCACAATCCAGAAAGTAGAGCAGCCAGAAGACTGAATGACAAAGCAGCACCCACTACTTTCATTTTCGACCAATTTGTCAAAAACTGCTAAGCTCCTATGAGCCTAAGTGATTCACTTTACATAAATGAAATGTTGATTGCAAGTCACATTATTTTTAGGTCACAGTGGTGAATTTATTACATAACTTTATGAAGTGATTCATTATATTAAGCATTTTAATATTTAACTCTAAAATAGAGGGAAAAAATCTGGGAATGGTCGCTTTAGAAGAAGAAAAAAAGTCCCCCCCCCCCTCCCCTGTAAAAAATACCAGAGTGTACAGTTTACGTTGTCTGAAGGGCTATACGGTTCAAAGGTTAAAACGTGTTGTCTTGTGTATTCTGACCTTTGAACTATTGTTATCATAGCAGAACCTAGTGAAAGTAGGTATCCTATATCACGTTCGAAGGTGATTTTTCATCCTTATCATATTCTACTCTGTTGATTTCACTTATATTCTCCGATACATCAACATTTCCACTTACCACTGATGAAATATTGTTTGACAATAGGGTGGATGGAACGGCATTGGTTGAAAGTAGAGCGAAAGCTTATCGGGTTAGCTTATCTTTTATCGTAGAGAGGCATGTGCCGATTTATGTATGGATCATCTTATCCTTATAACGAAGTAAAAGAATAAGGCAATAATGTTGCTATCGCTATCAACATTATCAGTCTGATAGTAGTTTTCATTCCCGCTGTGTTTACTTCAATGCAAACTTTGTTGAGCCGTGTCAAGGTTTCGTTGTTTATGTGAAAAATAGTTATTTCCATTGAGTACGAGCCTCCGAGGAATCAGTAAGTTCGTTGTTCAGTTTAGTTGTAGCTATAAGCAAGGAGATTCAAAAATATTACTTCTCCTGTTTGGTTAGTCATTCGACGTAGATGCTCACATGTTGATTGACATTGACAGTCATGGGTATAACTGAGCGAAATAAATTATATGATGTTACCCCAAAATAGTTGTGTAGTTAGCGTCTTCTGTATTTAACGGTTAAAGAAATGCATTACAGAGTTTCCGAAGATATGTAGTTTAAACACGGCCCTTTTACTGTTCTACGGATTGCTTGCGTAACCGTTAATTCTATCACAGAATTCCTTGCTCGTCATTAACGCGAATAGGAGAGCAATATTAGTGGCCGGATTTGAGAACGCAAGTTATCCCCCAGAGCCACCACCCCGGGGTTATCCCGCTGTTTAATGAAAACGCCAAAAAATAATGCCTGACTTGAATTGATACGATAGGATGTTCCTGCAATCTATCAAACTTCGGTAGAATTTCTCACAGCTTTGGCTAAGAGTGATACACTGATGGGGGTGGGCGGTACAATTTGACGTAAGTCGAACACCATCGCTAGACGTCACTAATATATTTCCCCAGTGTTTAACAAATCCATAATGACTTGTGACCCAATTATTTATTATGAAACGGAAGTTCGTTCCAGCAGTGTTTGGAGAAGATTGGAGGCACAATTCACTGCCTTGGTGAGGAGTTTGAAGGGAGACGTTCCTGACAAAACCAGGGCTAACCCTGCCCTATGATTCAAGGTTCGTTTGTATTGTCAGTGCTGAACAGTTCTGAATAGAACGCGCCCCTTTTGCCTTATGCACAGTGACAGAATGAGTCTGGATTTTTAGCTGTCCAGACATCCATTACGGAACTGTATTGAACTAGTCTCGAATGTTCGGGATTTCTGCCTGAATTTCTGGTCCTGCTCGTGCACTTTAAAGAATTCACATTCCACCCCCCACTTTCCCTGCTTTGGTGGTGGCAAGTGAAGCTTCTTGTTAAGTCAGTTTTATCATCATCCAATCATTTATCAATCTCTTTGTGTTTCTGTTATTTCTAGTACGAGTCTTCTGAATTTTCAAGCTCTTCTGAAATGGAATGGGACGGATTTTTGAGTGACTGGGTGGATTTTAATTACAAAGAATTTATGCTCAGTTCTGATTTGGTTCCAAACCTGTTTGGACTACGCGGAGTTCTACCAAGAACCTTGTTCAATTTTGTACTGGTCCATTGAACACTGTTCAAACAACCTTCAGTTACGCTTCATAGGTTACCTCCTCTCTTGTCCACCTCCTGCAGCAGCCACTTCTTGGGATGTTTCTGTTTCTAGATTCCTGCCCTCAGAGAGAAACGTGGGGCGTTTCCATTAAAAAATAATTCCTGCCAAAATTGTTCAGACTCTCCCTCTAAAAGGGTGACCTCGAAAGGGAGTGATCACAAGTGAATCATTTGCTTGAGTCAGCAAGTGTTGCTATTCTCTCCAATGCTATACCTCGAAGATATGGTAACCAAATAGATCCGTTCTAGCATATCAAACATAGGTGGATCAAACCTTAGGGCTATCCTTGCCACATGGTTGCTAATTACAAACAAAAAATAACCTCAAATTCGCGATAACCCTGAAATGGAGTTCCTCTACTGTTTGGTGTGCCTGCCAGTGTGTTAAACGATTATTGCAAGCTTTGTAAGGGATGAAAAATGTTACATAGAAGTGTGTGCACCTGATGATTCCCATTTGAGGTAAAACATGTCGTGAATAAGGAGAAATAATAGACTAGGTACCTATGTTTGAGGAATGGGAAGAGGATATTATACTTCTAACCTCATACCCAAAATTCTAGCTCTCGTTACACATTGGGTGGATTCGATCTGGACTCAATAGGTAATATCCTGAACCTTCTAGTGTCCAATGAAATAATCCCAGCCTTCTAGTGCAAAATATAATAATTCCAGCCTTCTAGTGCCCAATAAAATAATTCCGTGTGTTATTTCTTCAGCCTTATAGTAGGAGATGGAACCGAAATGGGGTGTTAATTTCATCTGGAGGTTCCAAATTATGTGTCAAAAATTTAGTTACCTCCGAGTTTCATTATTGTGTAAGCCGTTGCCATAGTATGAACTATAGTAATTTAAAACACAACAAATAAAAGTTTGTATGAAATGATGACACTATGACATGTAGTTTCCTCCTTGTTGCTCATGTGCCATTCTGTAAACGACCCAGTTCTGTTGTAAGTTACTTCTTATTTAATCTGCTAACCTTAAACATTTTCATTTATTTCAAAGGAATCGATTGCATACGCTGAACGTGGGAATCATGATTCAATAGCATGCAGAAAGTTGCGGTTGCTACATTGAACGACATCAGGCTACTTGGATGTTCCCAATGTTGGTGGTTACAAAATGTCAGGGGTTTGGCGCAGGAACCCGGCCCCAAAGTCAGCAATTTCGATCCAGGTACTTGGGTCGGCATGTCAAAGGTTTGGGATTGGTGGGATTACTTGAAGGGCAAAAGTACCAAACCTCCTAAGGTTCCCAAATGGAAACTAAAACCTCCAGGACCAACTAAGGTACTAATGTTTATCTAAGGCCTACTACTGATTACATCTAGTTATTGTGGAAGTATCACTAAAAGCTCACTTCGAACTGAAAATGCAGAATCAAAATGCTTCTCATGCATTATGAACTTTCAGTGAATCTATTATTTGGTACTTTTCTGTCATATACCAATCAATTGCGTCTAGTACGGTGGCTTCGGTGCATCCAAATCAATCTTTCTAGTAAAATACTGGACTGGACTAATAAACCTCAGTTTGGATGAGTAAAGAGCAATAGTATGCTGCAAATTCTGCATAGCAACCTTATCCTCACCAACTTCATGGCTTTCTGTCGAAGATAATCACTACTGTTCAAACACTTATTACAATCACAGGTTCTGTTTTGTTTGTCCAATTAATCTATATTGTACTATAAGAAATAATTTAAAATTTATTTTTGTATTTGAGATGAGAGGATCCAGCCCACCAAACTAAACTAGATTGAGTAGAGTATAACGGAAAAGTACCTATTATTTTAATATTTTGCCTTTTTTGTGTTAGCTGTAGACTTCTTATTAATGAATTATGTTTAGGTACAATGTGGTTTATTACTTTAAATAACAAACTCTAGAAATACTATTGATTACCCTCCTCAATACCGTCTTGGCTTACCATTCTATGGGTGTTGATTCCAAAAACGATTTATGAAAAAAAGAAGAAAAATCTTGTTTATTGATTTCCTTTCCATCTTCAAGATTGATAAAATGTGTCTAAACCTCTGAAGATGATCGTAGGCAGAAGGATACTTTAATAACATCTCCTTGTCTGTAGTCAACTGTAGTCAATTGAGTTTATTTAGAGTTTAAAATTTTTGGAACGATAGTTGGGGGGATAAAATGGTGTATACGAGTTGAATTTGTAATAGTAACGAAGTTTAAGTGTTTGAAACCTTTGATGACCATAGGCTAGTAATAAACATAAGCTTGGGTTGAGTGCCTAATTGTAAATTAATGTGTCCTAATGTGAAGAATGTTCACTACAGAATGAAATTTATTATCCAAGATAAGATAAACGCTGATATAATCATAATCGGGATTCAGTTCATTGTACATTTCAATTAAATTAGTTTATTGGGGGTTTGTTTGGGGGCTCACTTTTAGGTTCAGAAATGGTAATTTTTTACTACGGCTGAATTTTAACGGATCCAAAACCCATCCTGAACGATTCTATGTCAAAAATTACCAGCAAACACACTCCATTTGCCTGAGTTAGCGAAAACTTCGAAAAACTAGGTTTTTTACCAAGTTTTTTCCTACAGCGATGCGTGTGTGTTGATCAGACAGGTTAGGCGTTTAGACAGACTAGATCCCTAGGGAATCCATGTACGGAATATCGGTTTTTACATAAATTCTAAGGGATTTTATGGTTCATACAACGGGTGGACATTGCAGATTTGGAATCTGCACACCTTGAAACGTAAACTGCCAGAATTTGAGGAGAATTATAAAAAAATCCACAACCCCTTATCATTTTTTGTTTTATCTATCACTTTGTAATTTAATTTCCAGGGTGAAATTAATAGCATAACTCAAAAATGTCTGGCTGAATTATATTTTACGGACGCTGATTTTGTCTTGATTCAAAAGATGGATTCATTATTTGACCACATTACTAAATATCCAGAAGCCAAGCAGTACGCAGTTAAGGTATTTGTACTTTCATTTTGGTTTTATTTGTTAAGAGTTTGTGGTTAAGAACTGAATTTCAATTTGACTGGTCCCAAGATTGAATGCCTTTTCCTCTTTTACAATCATACTTAATTTTGTCTTTAGAATTTTGAATGTGCGATTTGATGTCTTACTCAACCTTCATTTATAGGTCCTTTCAATTTGAACATTATTCGTTTTGTTTGTTCTAGATCGGCTGTGTAGATAAGATACTTGAAATCAGGCATAGAGCCTTTGCCAATAATGTGAAACAGCAAGCCAATAAAGTGTTATCTGCCCTGGGACATGCAGATCCACCAAAATCCAGAGGAGTGCGGATATTATCTATCGATGGGGGAGGAATGAGGTGAGTTTTTTATGACCCAACAATGTCATGTTCGTTTTTATACGACTAGATCAATGTTCATATTCTTTCACTAACGTTATTAATATAGCACTACTTTTCTGTTTCCCTAATAGTATGTGCATTATAATCCATTATTAATAATCACTGTATGAGCTAATAACTTAATTACTATAGTGCATGTTGTCATCATATTTTTTCTTCCTCTCATCCCGAGTCTTATTACCCTCACATATCAGACCTACTAATAATTAGATGTTTCTGATCAAATTGGTGCATTAGGGATAGTTATCTTCATTTTTTAATTATGAACATACAGATATCTTTCAACGTTGTATGTCTTCCAACGCTTAAACAAAAACTACTTCGTGAAAAACTGCAAGTTTTTTTGTCATTAATCATTTGTTAACAAATCGTGTATTTGGTGCTTTGTAAGGTGTAAGGAGCACTCCCGAATTTTCATAGTGATTTCAATCACTATCAGATTTAAATCGATCGATAGCTTTCATCCTTAATTTTTTCAAATCATTAGTTCAGTCTGCACATAAGCTAATGAAAAATCCATCAACCATTATTTGATCACATTCTGATCGTCTGATCTTGCTCAATTTTGGGGGTTGTTTTGGAAACTTGGTTTAGTTGATCAAGTCCTCGCAAGTCGATCAAATCATCATTGCACTTCCTATAGAATTAACACACGTTTTTTATTTATTGTTTAAAAAATTACTTTGTTGACGAGCTATTCCCTAATACAGTGATAGTATTGCTTGGAAAGTAAAACAGATGAAAATAGCCTGTGATGACATATCTCAAATATATGTATAAAGAGTTGTATATTGTACTATTCACCGTCAGACTTGAAAACTAATGAGTAAATTCACGCTCTGAGACTTGAGGGGTTGGGGAAGGAGACCAGAGAGTGGATGATCTCCATCCAAATAAGGACGAGGAACTTCTGTATTTAGCTTGTATGCTTTGTGTTTATTATAGAAACAGGCCATAGGGGCGCAATCTCTTGATTATTATTATGAACAACAACAGTAAAAACAAAGATACTATCCACCCCCTATTTTGTGAATTTTGTAAAGACGCATTAGCTCCTTTTTTATCATTCAAATACTGTGTTCATGTAGAAAATGCCTGCCTACTGTAACTCAGGGTGTACTCTCAATTAATTAATTTTCAGAGGCCTTGCAGTCATACATATGCTGAAGGAAATTGAGAGCAGGACCCATAAAAAAATTATTGATTCTTTTGACCTGATCTGTGGTGTTAGTACTGGAGCAATCATCATTGGGTGCATGTGTGAGTAACCCCTGTTCTATTGTGTGAACTTATAGTGCGTATGTGAAAATTATTACCCTACCAATCTTCAGAATAATGCATTCTATTACATTTGAGTTCAATCTATGCAGGTTGTTTGCGTATCCCCCCCCCCCCTCCCACCAATTTATTTCCATTTATGTAACTGGCTACGTTCGTTCGCTCAAAGGAAGTTTTTTTGCAACATTTTATGAATTTTCGACTTCTTACATGCGTTTGTAATGCTCATCACTCATGTTAGTGTTAACACTCGTGGTTTTTGCTTTAAAAACAACTGACAACAGTGTGCAGTAGCAACTAGAAAATTTGAGACCTAGAAAGTGGTACATGTTGAGGTATGCCTTCCTGAACCTCATTAAAACCTTAATTCACAATTGCTCGTAGATTATGCCTTAATTGAACTAAATCATACCGTCCACGTTGCTGTCAGGTTGAGTGTCAGCTGTGATACATCAGTTGGGGTCTTGAATAATCCATATTGAACACTGTTTGGGAACACTGTGTGCAATAATTTTCTCTCAAGTTCAGTGTGAACCCCTTTGGCACTCTCCCATGTGAGATCTGAAGAATATCATTGAGCAATTGAGGGGGAGGGGGAGAAGTTTGTTTTTAATTTCTTTTAAAGTTTGTTCCTTTTTAAATTTCTGTGTTTTTTGTTTTCAAAGAGTTTGCAATTTGGGTTTCATTTAGATTTTTCCATTCCAATTTGAACACTTGCTGTCTTTATAAGTGTTCAATACGTGGTGATGTTAATGGGGGACCATAACAATAAATGTGTAATAATTAATCATTTGAAACCAATGACATCTGAATAGTTAGGTATATTTTAGAATTAAGGAACACAAAACTATTGATATTGTGAAACAAAAACTGTATCTTTGACAATTGGCTTGACAACAAACTTTAAGAAAGACTAAATTATAAACACTGTTAAAAAAAACTTGGGATGTTAGCCAAAACAACTGTAAATTGTGAACTTCAAATGTATGAGGAAAAAAAAACAACATAACATATCATCACTTGATTATACAGTTTAGTCAATGAAAAAAATTGAGTACTAATGATAGTGAGTGATACTTCATGGCAAATGGAGAAGGATGCACGAAAATCAGGCTCCTCCAAACGTTTGTAAATGAGGAGACATAGTAATTTGTGAATTGATTTTCCTGAAATCGTTTTTTATTTCCTCAAAACTTGAAGAATTACAATACTAAGGTTCAATTTTGGGAAAACTTTATATTAAAATTTTTTTGATTTGCTTATTAGGTGTTAGTTGTGATGTTCTCGCTGTTTATTTGAGACAACCAAAGGAATTGACCATCAGTATACCTGATGGGATGAAATTGTTCATTGAATATCCATCGCGTAGGCCTTATGTGAACTTAATTTCTCTATATTGCCAGTTGGAAATCATTAACAAAGTTAGCTGTATAAATCTGTCCATAATGTATTTGATAAAGCATGAGCTGGTTCAAACTTGAAGAATTTCATGTCCAACAATCAGCTATGCTTCAAAAGTAATCTAATGGCCTCAAGGAAACAGCGACTAGTTCTCAAATGCCTACCAAATACAAATGAACCAAAATTATTTTCGGATTCAAATTTCAGAAATTGTGTGAAAAGTTGAATATTTTAAAATGACAGATGAGCGCCTTTATTGTGTTAAACTTCTGTTTTTTTTTAAATATATATTATTAAAAACTTTAAAAGTAGGTTCCTCTACAATCTAATTTACTACATTTGGAACCTCAATTTCCAGCATTAATCTCCATTTGAGATTGATTTTCACTTACCTTCTTGTTTTCATCAGTTTTGTCATGAATAATCCTGTGTATACCCTTGAAATATATTTCATGATTCTTTGTTTTCTATTTCCAGTGCCACCAGTAAATATGACGCTCCAACAAATTGAAAATGTCTATAGAGATTGTAGTACCAAGATATTTGATCAAAGTACCATTATTGGTACTGGCAGAATGCTGTGGTCACACGGTTATTATGACACTGGAGCTTGGGAGAAACTATTGCGAAGTTATGTGGGGGACACCCAACTCATAGATACAGCCAAGCATGAAACATGCCCAAAAGTGAGTTAGTAGCTCCAGGAAAAGTCCTATAATTTTACAATTTTTTTCTGCTAATTGAAACGTTATAGTCCAATCAATTGATCTTTTTTTTTAGCTTTAAGTGAAACAATTTTATCTTAAATGATATCATCATCCATAAGTTGTCTTTCTAATGCTGACCTATTCTTTTGTGTAGGTGTTTGCCATTTCGTCAATCTCTGTTCAGTCTAGAGTTGCACCTTTTATATTCAGAAATTATGGAAACCCTAGAGGGCTAGCAGGTCTAGATTATTATGGAACATACAGTGCCTCCATTTTTGAAACGATTCGTGCTTCCTCTGCTGCTCCTACTATTTTCGAGGAAATACGAATTGATGGTATTCCACACATGGTAAGCTGAAGTTCTTATGCATTGTCTAGACAATATTGTTATACAATATTGGCCACTGGTGGTCTGTTCAAGGATTGGTTGATTTTTGAATGCTTTAAAGCACCTTCAAATAAACATAGTAGACTTTTGAGAATTTGTTGATTGTTGTTGTTCAAGCCCTTATCTGTGATCATGTATAAATTTCAGGATGGAGGAATAGTCCTTAATAACCCAACTGCCCTAGCTATCCACGAAGCAAAGAATTTGTGGCCAAATGAGTACATTAGTTGTCTGGTTTCATGCGGAACTGGACTGCATGACCCTGTTTTGACTATGGAAGATTTACGTGAACTTTCTCAGCATTCCACATCATGGAAAGCAATCCTAGACAAGATATGTGCCAGTGCAACTGACACAGAAGGTAAATATCCCTTTGTATGATCATAGTAAATGTTTACATTGCAGTTTGGATTATGCCTAAAAAGATTTGTTTTCTGCAAAGCACTGAATCCATAACTTGCATCATTCTTTGGTATCCCGCTTCCTATTGCTTGTAGTCACTATCTGTAGTTGAGTGGGGATCATTTTATCTCAGTAATCATCTGTCTGTTGTGAGAAAGGATAAGTAACTGTGTGAACCATCATATGTAATTGTCAACCTTCAACAGAATTCACTCTGTATGAGCGTATTATTCTCTCCATAGCTGAATCTAAATGTGATCTGCTCTTAATACTAGAATTTGTTCGGTATTATTTGCCTCATGAATTTCCCAGTCATTTTGTAAGAGTAGTAGAGCCCATACTATCCGCTACTGAGAGAATGAGCTAAGCTTTTGAGAATTGCATACGTAGTTGAAGAATTCTGCATAAAGTAATTTAATTTTTATCATTTCATTTTTTCCAGCTGTCCATGCTGCACTCAACAATTTGCTCGAAGGGAACATATATTTTCGTCTGAACCCTCCCTTGTCAAAATACATTGTAATGGATGAAGTAGATAAGAAAAACCTCTCGACTCTAATTGAAGATACAAAAATGTATTGTAGGCGAAATAGAGAAATGTTTGAAGATCTTTCCTGCCAACTGGTCCTTGACCGATCCAAACTCCAAAATATTATTGACAAAGCCAAACTATTGTTTAGTCTTCTGAAGTGCAAATTTACTAAAGCAATGAAGTACAAATAACTTAAGAACCCTGTTATTTTAATAAAGATCTCATTCTGACTGTTTTATAAGTTTCATTTATTTTCTACTTTATTGTCATTATTTTGTGAGGAATATCTTGCTCATTTGAATTACTTATGATGGCCACACAACAATTCGAAACTTGATGGTTCAAAATTATCAAAAGGCTGATAAAAAAATAAATTCGTACTCTGTTAATTTCATTGATTGATAATTATGTACTTTATTGCGATTGTTACACTATCAACATGAACAATGGTTCTCACCTACCACTCACACCAATTGATATGTTCGTTGGGATAGGATTCCTTGTTCCTAAGCGTAATTGAATCGTCTAAATTGCTTATATTGAGACGTTTACCATCAAATTATCAAGGGGAGGTTACTGTTTCTTTTTTCTTGGTCATTTACAAAGGATCGTCTTTGAAAATAACGAACCAAAACTACCCTAATAAGGAATTCTTTGTAATCCACACCAACTTCCTTATTTCAAATGAGAACCCTCAACTTACATCTCAGATTGGATTCTGCATGAAATTTTATTTGTAAATGATGTACCATTATCGATATGAAAAAGTTCCCTACTCTACCAAGCATTTGACCACGAGACACCTGTTATCACTGTCTCAAGTTTGCAGATCAATATTTTTTTCCATTTCCATATCAAAATTCATATAACTGAAGTTGCAGAAGAAATTGTCATTAATTACCAAGAAATAAGGGGTTCAAACTATTAACAAAAACTGCTTAGTTCTATGTATTACTCAATTGATTTATTCGTTTTTAACATTCTCAAACATTGGAACTAATTCAACAATAATTATTAAAGTGACTTTTCCAAAACCAATCTTGGATTCTACGTCAGCTTGGAAACGATTACCAGCTTCATTGAGAACATCATAAATGGACTCTTAGATTTATCATCACAGAAACATTTCATACATTGTATTGATCTTCTAATTTAGTAGACTAGTTTCAAGTTACTCTAGAGAAGGAAATGGTTTAGGCGCCTGCTCCAGAGTTATGGTAATTGTTAAACATCAAACAATTTTACGGCCAAAAAATTGATTACATCGTTTTAATAAATTCAATTATCAGAAATAATTTCAAAATAATATACAAGAGCCTGCTTATAAATTGTCCAATTATCAATACATTTTAAAGGCGAGTCAAATTCATCATATGTGTTGATATTAACCTAATGAATATGTTCTTCTTCATCATTAAACAGCTCCATTCACTTTCACTAATCATGCATGTTACTTTTAATGGCTCAGCACGACTCAAAGTGTTGGAACATACAAGTAAATTAAGTAATTATTAATGGATGATCTCAATCAATGACAGTTCAAATATTTCTACACATAATTCCTTTAATCTTCCCAACTTTCGTTTTGGACTTAATGCTATCTCCTCTTTTTACATTATGTTCTTACTAACTTCCCAATCTTCAAGCTGATGATGGTTCTAGAGTTCTTGTCAGATTCCTATTTTTAGCATTTAGCAAACGGTGTTGCAATAAACTTGCCCAATTAAGGGGGGGATTCACAAATGTGAGCAGCCGACATAGGTTAGAATTTGAACTTATACAAAAATACGAGAGCCATCAGGGAATTACAGCACTAATATGTGCCCAAAATTTAATGCCAGCTGTCCTTTGGGGAAGCAGGGGTTGAATAACTGCGGACCTCTTCTAAAATAAAACTGCTAAATTGAAAAAAAAAAAAAAAACCTCAGCAGAATTCAAGTCTTTTTCTGAAAGAAGAACAGAAAAGGAACATGTCACCTAAACCACTCGGTTACTGAGGTCAATTTGATCCAACCTCTTCATCTACAAGAGTTTTCCAGCACATTCTTGTTCTATGTGACAGCTCTCCCAATAATGGGAATTGTAGAAAAAGGTAATCATAACGCTCCAAAGAACTCCGAGCTAACTGATGACAGTTTAGCCTCCTGACACAACCTACCTGAATCCGTAAGACTTGTTCTTATTTGAAAAATAACAAATAATCTTTATCCCCCGATATATTTATATCTATTACCCCTTTGTTATCCCCCCTACCCCTGCAGTATCATCTTTCTTAATTGAATTACATTCAATATATCTTGACATAATATTGGTCAGAGAATCCTCCTCTTATTAAATATCCAAGTGATTGAATTTCCTGTCTTTTTTACCACCCCTTATTTTCACATATATAAGTGTTATAGAGATGTACCTATCACTTAATTGTCTCAGGTATGAAGAATAGATACACTAACCCCAGGCATGGTAAAGAAAGAGCTTGTAAGTTCAAGGCGATGATGTTCACAAATACTTGAAGTCAGTGATCAATAATATACTATTCCCTATTTTTAATCGCAGTATTATTGAAAACACCCTCGTACCTGAAACTATAATTATATCTAACATCACAATAGGTCAGCTGTTATGCAGAGCAAAAGGATGGGAGAAAAGTTTGAGGCTAGTCCTTCCCAAGTTTCCTACTCCCAGACCTCAATTATTGAAAAGTAATTTATTTTTTTAACAACGTAAACCAATGGTACCTGAGATGTCTTTCCTCTCAGTGGTTGATAATACCTACATAAAACAGGCATCTTTCACACTAGCAACTTTCTATGAAGAATTAAAATACCTACACTTCATAGATGACTAAACTGTTTAAATAATTGTTTTCAAATAAAGGTATTCAAAAGGGACGTCCATGTTGGCAAACTGAACGAATTGTTGAACTAATGATTGTATGACAAACCTTAAATATAATTTCATTTAATTAATTTATCATAATTTAATTATAATGTCATGATTGCCAATAAAAGATTATATTTACAAATTAATGAATTATCAATTTTACTAGGACGTTGACTGATTAGTTCATATTTTAAATTTGTGGTGCCTATTCAATATACATAGGTTATGATGTATATATTAAATAGGTAATTTAATAATTATTCGTAATTATTCTATTCATTTAGCCCAGGTTTGTAAGAATTGTTAACAAGATGAGAATCTTCCGTAGTTGAAATTTATTTCATGATACGTAAAGATCTTTCACAATTTAATTTTGTTCATTTGTATTATCACAAATGAACAATCAACCTTTTGTCAGATTTAGAGCATGTAGGGAATCAACATTGCAGATCATGGGTAACTGCTGAACCTGTTAGGTACTGATTGTGTTTCCAAATATGAATTTAGGCACATAAAGGTGAAGGTTGAAGGGAATAGGCTTGCAACGGATCCCCGTAGTATTGAGAAAGGTAAATAGTCCTCGTTGTGTCATAATCATTGACGCAAATGATCGCTTTAAGGTTTTTTTTCTTTTCTGACGAGGATGTCTAATAGCTGATGAACGACTGTCATGGAAAATGATACCATGCACGTATCGAGTGGACTGTATGAAAGCTGTCAAGGGGGTTGAGTGTTGTAACGTCACGCTGGATCCTGTAAGGTGATTGGGAGCCCAGCAGTCTGTGTTATTACCTTCACAACAAGCGTGTCTTTTTTCAGTAGGATGAAGCGAATCATGAGCATGGAATAAAGTCATTCATAATCACTTGGTTTTGAGTAGCTGAAGTCAGCTTTCACGAGAAAATAGCATTGTTATTCACAATCCTGTTGATGATACTTTGTATTACAACCCAGATACTTGGATTTGGTTTATAGAAACTTAACCAATAAAAATCTTTCAACAATTTAAAAAAGCGACGCAAATTATCACACAATGTTTTATTATTTCTACATTACATTTAGCTTTTTGCACGGAATACTGCTCTGTAGATGATAATTAAAAAGAGCCTACAGTACACCATTATCTACATAGATGTAGGCACCCTTGATAAGGAAATTATTAAAATAAAACACCTACTTACTCTTCACTAGTCTGTCTATTGGTAACACAAATGATAATAAAATCGTTTCCGTTAAGATCTAAATCCAGTGAAACAATATCAGCTGGTAGATCGTTGCAGGTTAGGGTTAGGGATTGAAATTTTACTGAGTAAAAACATTAAAAATCAATGCATGTTGAAGATCTTTTCTCAGGCAAAGGTAGCCCTTATAGAGAGCATACAGTGTTCTGGGTGGTGTCATTCGATTTATTAAATTATATCTACAAGAAAAAGATAAATAAATGAATGATTTTTTTGGGAGTTCAGTTTCTATTTTTATAGTGCTTCAACCATAAATTATATACTTTTGTGTTGACCAAAAGCAATTACCGACTAGGATTAAAAATTTACTTTAAAATTACTGTAAACTTTTTCCATGTGTGATATTTGACTTATGATTGGTTAACATTGAATCAATAGTTAAAGAAAAAAGCTTCCAATGGTGAATGGACGAGTTATGAAAACTTACATGAAGTAAATTAGTTTTTTGAATTAAATTCAATTGAATACTGTATTAAAGGCAACAGAATAATATTAATCACACATTATTCATGAAAATGTAAAACGAGATAAATATTGATGCACTCTCGATTCAAAATGTCATTTTTATCTGCCAAAATTCTATGCAGTAATGCAAGAAATTTCAATCCTTAACAAAAAACGTCAGTGATTAAACTAATTTGGAACTTGACTCAGCCTTAGTAACTTTGAAAGGTGTGAATACCACAAAATTCATATCCTTTGCAAAGTACACCTTGTCTCGTTCTTGGTAGTGTGAAAAATAGTTTGAAACTTCATGGGTACTCCATAGTGTTCATATAGAACGTACAGAAGTAGCAGCATGAATGAAAATGGAAATCAATAACCGTTACTATTCAACTGAAGCTAGAAATTTGTTTGTGTCTTGAAATTAATTCAAAAACTCTTTTTCACAACAAATGAATGATATAGAAATAGTTCAACAATATGATGAACAATCATTGAGAGAACTAGGCCATACCTTGAGCTGTTAAGGTACCCCTCATTGCCAGTGTAGTACAGCATATCAATTTTTAGTTCTTATTATTAATTCGAATCCTAAAACAAATACGACTATGCAATGGTAATTATTGGTTGACATTTCAACATTGTCTGTTAAGGTAACTTATGTACTCCTCCCATTCAGTTCTTGGAGAAAATACAGTACACATTCATTTTCAGTGATGCAAATATGCAATCAGCTTATCCTCAATTTAAACTAGTATTTCGTGAAACCTAAAAATGAATAATCTCAAGCCACCCAATGTTAAATGTTGTTTGATTTAATGGTACAATATTAATGAGTAATTTATGACCACAATTATGTACCTTTACCGTTGAGACCAATAGGACAAGTCTCGAGGTTCCCTTACATCCTAAAACGTCAACTAGTGATAATAGTGGTGTGGCAATTATTGAAGTAGCCAAAAACAATCGGCCGACTTAATCCCGAACACCTTTAGCTAGAGGTTAATGACACTGCAATGCTTCATTCCACTATAGTAGAAATTGAAGGAGAAGATACAATAATTGGTGTGTATTGCCCTTATATCTCTATGTTCACTGAAACATTAAGACAGCTTTAACATAGTGGAAAAATGTATGATTATAAGCCTAAAAAAAACTTGAATAAATGAAACGTAAATTTTAACATGGGATTCGTTGCTTATTAATAATAACAAAAATGATAATTTGCTGATGTAACAATTGAAGGACCATCCTGGAAGTCAAATCGTTCCATACTTTCAAACAATTCATCAGAAAAAATTAATCTTATTAATTAATCTTATTTCAACGGGTCTCTTGATCATGCTATTCCATTTGGTAGGTGTTGTCAGGTGGTAATCACCATTGAGTGTGGTGAGTACTTCCATGGGTAACCACACAGGTAAAGGTCTCCCATCCAGGTAATTTCTAATGAACCTTTAGTTCAGCCAAAAACCCCAGCCAGGAACGGTTGTCCACTTTACTTCAACTTATTTCAGCAGAATTAAAACCTGCCTTTTTTAGAGTAAAGCCCAGAAAAAAGATGAAGCCACTCAGCTACCTATGCCCATTATAAAATCTCTACGTTTATTTATTTCCCTGGAATCAAATGTCTTCCAGATGAATGATTGTCTGAAACTAGGTCAGGATCAGCGTTGCTTGTTAGCAGAAGTCTGAATATATAGATATCAATGTCACAAGGAGAGTGAGGAAGTTGATAAGGTCAATCAATGAACGTAATATTAGTCTGATTTAAGGAGAATTACATACTAAAACCTGGGTCCTAATACCTGCATCATATTTTTATAGCCCTAGTAGATATACATCTAGCATAATCAGAATTCTAACTAATGATTTTTCCTGAGAGAAGTCCTGAAAATCACTGCCTTCTAAACCAGTTTTGGAGAACAATTAATCAAACCTCTTGGAGTGTGGGAGTATCTGGTCAAAACTTATGCCTGTTCCCCTGGTTTGCAGATTGTAGGATTGACCTTTCATCAATTCAGTACTTGACCGTAAAAAAAGTAAACAAGTACTTTAAAACTCGGACCACGCTATTTACACATGACTGTGGCAATTTTCCTCCCCCAACCAACTCTCCAAAGAAACAAAGGATTACTTGTTTGGATGTTTTCTCCTGCACTTCCGAGGATGATCCCTTACATATGCAATACTTTTGCTACATAGAAACAATTAAGTTGTCTAAATTTATGATGCAGTAACTACACCTAGATTGTAAAAATAAATCAAGAACATAGCATTATTTTTCAATAAGAGGCTGAGATAGACTTGAAAATCCATATTTTGTGGATTGGTAGATTGAATGTGGTACAATATATGCAGTGTGATGATATAAGAATTACGTGATGAAAGCAACTATTAGTTAATTGAACTTGGTTTTCCATTTACGTGATCCAAGCTTTTTGTTTCGGGCTCGGTACATATGTGACATCAGACTCCAGACTCCTGTGAATAAAAACCAATAGCAAATTATGCATTGTACTCAAAATGAAATCTCATTGAGTTAGTTTTGTCAAAAGCTCCCCTCAGGAAGAGCTGAAGCCTCTCATGATATAAGGAAATCAGCTACTCAATAAATGGGATGAATTTTAGAGGCGCAGAACATAACATATTTGCCCACCTGGATCATAGAAATATCTGATTATTTACATTCCCCAAGGAGGTTGCAGAAGGATCATAGTTTGCAAATAAGTCAATTTGGAAAATTGTTTTTCTATAACTTGAGAAGATAGGCTACTCTACAACTTGAGAGTGAGGTCCTGGTCTAGTGGGGGGTTGTAACATCTTCATTTGTAAATCCAACTAGAGTAGTGCTTTAATAATCCTGATAAGTTCCTGATAAAGCCCTTGTGTTGGTCTTAATGCACGATTATATACCACTTGGACCTGCCACAAATTTTCACAGCCACTGCATATAACCAGTTACAATCCTAAATGAGTTTCTGCAAAATTTTTCTTTATTTTTCATAATTACATGCTATTAATACTCGGATATAAAATTAACTAACCTGGGATGAATAAAACCAATAGGTATATTCTCATTATCGTTGGTGTATGGAACGTTGAATTCCATTCATTTGGCATTGACACCACAAACCTCTGCGTTTCTTCGAAATAAGGGATATTCCTGAAATAAATGACGTAGCCATATTATGTTATTTCACTACTTAGTTAATAGTATCGCTCATTTGATTAAAACCACTCAATAAAATGTCTGGATTAAAGCGCTGCTTAATTGTTTTCAAATTCTTATCTAGGAAGGGAATGAGGTAAATATTAAGATCTCAAACGATACTTCAATATTTTTTGTTCAAGCCCTTTAGTTTATTTGGAGAGAGCTTAACAATTTTGGATATTTTGATAAACCCACAGCTAATATGATTATTTACAAATCACACTACTACAGATCAGCCGTGTTTGAAAGGAACTAGAAGAAACTTCCATACTGATTTAAAGGATTTCAAGGGTTACATGATTCTTTCCTCAACTCAACAATCCAATAAGGTCTTAACTTAAAACTCATACCCTAAAAATGTAATGATACCAAAGTCATTTTAAGACGTATATTCGATGGAGTGATGCTTGATAATATGTCCAGGCACCAGCAAATATTTCAACATCATTTAGTTTTTCATGAAATTATTTTTATACTGCAGACAAGATCATGGAAGATTTACTTCTTTACAAGCTACTTGAATTAAGACTAGAGCGCATTTTGACAGTGTAGGAAAGAAACTTTAAAAAATACCTGAGAATAATAATTCCTTCACAGAGAGCGCCTAAGGGGTAAAGAGGAATCCAAACAGTATATCTCAACCAAGTTAGAAGTGGAATATCTTTCTTATACGTTTGGCTTATGTAGAAGGGGTACCTGCACATAAAATTGATAATTTAAAGCATAACAACAAATTACAACATATTCAAGGACAAATGGATTAATCACATTTTAATGAACCAATCACTGAACCCACTTGCATGCAGATGGTAACGCAACCTGGATAGCTAGGATAATGGAAGACCCATCGAACTTTATAGCAATGCTATCTAGTTTTTGGCCCCAATCACAGCTGCTGATGACTAAGAACCTGCTAACTGCTCAATGTATTCTGAAGCCTATTCCAACCACTGGGAGAATTTGGAGGGATGCAGAGCACTGTTAGAGTTTTTACCAGCCACCGAATCATGGAAAGCAGTAGCAAACTTAACAGATGAGATAGCACCCAAGTTAATGTTGCTATCAAGACTATTTTCAAAAAGCTTTAGCGGATGACGTTGAACACTGAATAAGACGTGCGGAACTATGAAATTGAAACCTTTGTAATGAAGTTTTTGAAACTCTTGGTGAGCACAGCATCCCTCAAAGGACTACCCTCAAACTGCAAGAAAATGAATAAAACTATTGTGCTTGTGAGATGTCGGTCTAATCAAGTAGCTGTATACATTAAAATCAACACAACTGCTGGCTACTCTAAGTGTAGGAGCACAATCAAGAAAAACCGTTAAGTGGAAAAATTATGCAAGACTTGAATACAAACAAATTGTTTCCAAAAAGCACCAACCCAGGCCAACAACTGAAAATGTCTGTGTTTATACTCATTAATTATGTCTAGTCCTGTGAATGTAATTGTGTGATGATGTTCACTTTTGGGGAATTAATCAAAACGAATGAAATAAATTCTTCACTCCTTTCCACCAGAATCCCAGACAACTCTAATCAAAAGAATGTTCCACTCAGAGTGCATTGCTGATAAGACAAGTGTTTTGGGTGCAGATTATTTCCTTTTTTACACTTATTTTATTGACTGTAAGATATAATATGCTACGCTATGACATACTTCTGTCAGTTTGATTCCACAACTTTTATTTTCATCAAGCTCTGATACCTACTTCATGATCATTACATATTAAAGAACGTTTTGAACTGTGAGTTCTACTTGTGCTGTGAAACAATTCAACAATGTCATAGGCATAAAAGTTATGGTTACCTGACAACTTCGATCAACGACCAAACCAAAATCAGATACGATACAACAGGTTTAGTTTGCATTCTTGGTTCAGCTTCAATCATGGCAAACAACACCAGTGATCTTCCACTGACTTGCATCAAGGGGGACAAAAACCCTCCTTTCGTGTATCCAAAGATTGGATGCATTACTTCAAGCCACTGAAGAATTTGAGCAAATTTCAATACAGGTCCAACAGCCTGGTAGGCACCTTTCATATAATCTGTAATGAACACAATACATTGTAGTGACAATGCTCTTCAGACATCTCATGTGAAACAGTAGGGGAAGTTCTCTTAATACTTCAATATGACAAAACATGTTCCCATATTCTTTCTTAAAGCCAACAAATATGGAAACATCCCAAGATACACATCAGCTAATGACTGAACCAAACTCATATAATCATTTTTAACAAGGATAACTAAATAACTTACCATTTCCTTCCTTCATAAACCGGATTCCCATCACAACCATAATGTATGTGAACAAGACGAACTGCATCAAGTTATAGAATACCAAATATACACTCTTAACATCCTCTGAAAAATCATAATCAGCATTAATAATGATAAAATTGCAACCAAAAGGGGTGTTCAAGTTTTCAATTCAATAATTGCAGAAAACTGGAAAAAGAGGTATGCTTGGGTCTATTTGATCATCTCATGGTTTGTATTCGTTAAACACCTCCAGAAAATAAATACTGGGCACTCGCTAACTTGATGTTGACAATGTTCCACATTACTTACAGAAAGTGTATTAATACTCTCAGAACCAAGCGAATTGTTGGAATGGAAAAATTCTGAAAATCTGGAAATCCCATATTATTATTTTTTTTTTTAAACAATGATTGTTACTTTTCAAAGGGCAAAGCCTTCTTACTTTTTGTCGATTTGTTTTGGTGGGCAACTCAATTTTCAGTTCCCTTTTAATGTGGTAATCAATGCTGTTATATAATACCAGCTGTTGTTTTCCCGTCATACATAAATACTCTTTTATTATTTTGAATTTTCATTGGATCAACGTCGAACCAAAGGCTACTGATAATATGCTCAATCAAAGACACTTTCAAATGATACCTAAGTCGATAAAATCTGACTTTTAGTTTACCCAACTGAGTAAAGCCACAATAAAGTACAGTATTTTCCCCTACCAAACACAGTTTTACTAACAAATAAAATAATAATAATGTCCTATGACAGAGATATCATATATTTTTAAAGTTGTTAAGGTAGAATTCATAGTTGAGACTTGAGTAAGGATTTACTACGAGAGTACAGAAGTGTGACAACAGAAATACTTATGGTAGCTCTGGACCTACCTTTATTTTTCATGCAGTGGCTAGAGCATTTCCTTAGTCAGTGACCAGGAATAGCACAAGTGGCCATTGTGCTTCAGAGTTTCAATTAAGGATTTCAACGCAACCAAGTAAGAACTATGAATTCCACCCTCAATCACTTTTTTCAGTTTCAAGCAACTTTTGAAACCTCACCACTTTTATGAATAGAGAAATGTTTCGCCTGCAAAACTTGATGTTAATTTATAACTTTAATGATATTAATGCAGAAGTCGCTGTGTACATACCACTGATGTACCCCACTTCATCCAATTTCAATTTTTGAAAAAGCTCCGGATAATCTCCCATAATATCCTTGGCACCACCACCATTTTCCAAAGCTGAATCTGAATATTCTTCATCGTCAACATCCCCTGAATTCCATCGATCAAAATCAATCTGCAAAATTGTCCACCTTATGCTTTACAAAGCAAAGCTCCAAATCATGCACACTGTAATGTTCTCAAACGATCATAGGGGTTATAGGCCCCAAAATGTAATTTTAGGAGTAGACAAAAAGAATTTGGCAAGTGTTCTAAACGAGAATACATGAGTGCAGAAATGAGTGGAATAGTCCAGCTACACTAGAGTAATACCGAACCAATATAACTTGAGCAAAATAAAACCAATACTTTTTAATTGACTGATTACAACAAACCAAATAAAGAGTCTAAGATTTCAACTATTATATCATCATCCTATGCATTTTTTACAATGATTATAATTTTTACTGCATATAATTCATTATTTTTCATCAAATATTGGACGCAAAAGTTGAACAATGGAGGCCCACTATTAATTAGGATCAAGAAAGCACAGAAGCCTATATTCAAGCCCTGAGAGGGGATGCGATCAAGCACACATAAATGCAGCAGCCTGAGATCTTTCTACATGGTAATCAACAAACCAACCAATCAACACACTGTGAATGGCTCAAGAGGCCTTAACAGCAAGAAGAAGGTAATGGTTAAAAATAGACAATTGAGCTGAACTTATGTCAGTGGCAACATGTATTGTGCAAGGGCATTAATGAATAGAGAGTATCCCGATTTATCCTTTCCCAACATTCCATAACATGATCAAACTTGCTCTAAGCATGAATTTCCACCCGTTTTCTCCTTGAGCATCTGATAACCATTTTGGCAGAAGCCATCAAATCAGTTTGAACAAATTTGGAACTGGGTGTGGACAATAAAAGAAGTTTGTGTCATTCCTAGGCATGTTTGCACAGGTTTTCCAACTGTTTGAAACCTGGCGTCAGATAGTCAGAACCAATATGAGATTTTTCTTCAAACTCCTTCTGACTGTTTCTGTACTCCTGTACAATGTGGACTAGTTATAAGCTCTATGAAATTATTTCTGTCTCCTTAACAAAACGTTATAGCCCCTCCACACTCCAATCAGATTTTTAGAACCTGAAAAATTGAACTTGGTTGGTTTTTCAGGCAGGACCCAACAGAAATCAGGAGGAAACAGGTTTAAGTTGCATGGTGGTTGTACCACCTCACTCAGTCAACCTAACGTCCCTGAGATCACCTCACTAGGGAAAACCTCCCCCACTGAAGCAATACGCAAATTTTATGATTTGTAAAATAATGTAAGTGAATAAATTAAGCCACGTAATTGGTTAAATGATTTTATCGCAACAATGAATACAACACCTCATAGATATTAGTAAACATTACAGAAATGCACCAATGGAGCTTCAAATATGAAACAACCCCAATCTCAATACCAAATAATATTTTTTTAAACACCTACTTACCTTCAACCAAGCTGGCTTTTGCTGATGCCGAATCAAGCGAGGCCAGAATGTATTAGTTGCTTTCTTAAGGGTGAATGTAAAAGCTCTTGGTGATGATTTCGTTTGATGTACTTCATCCTAAGAACAATTTTCATTAGGTTTTTCAAATAAAGAACGTAAACACTAAATAAAAGAAAAATGGGGAGGTTTATTGGATGCAACCTAAAGGATTTGGAGAAGGGAGGAGAGGGATAGATAGAGCTCTGAAGGACACCAGCGGTGGTATAACACAACACTCCTAACGAGATGTCCAATTAAAGTAGCACCCCAGCACTTTCCCTACACCATAACCCCCTGCCATGACATAGTTGCAGCCCTTGATGTTATTGGGCCACTTGTTTCAACTTTGATACTACTTAAAATTCCTGTAATACTTATTTATCTACACCTGCCAGGTCTGGTCCAAGTCCACACTCCATGTTGGCTCTCCCTCTCCATATCCCTGCTACTGATCACAGTGGACCTGCTATCTGCTTATAAACCACATCAAGACGTAAAATATAGCCACCATGAGTCCATGGACACTGCTGCACCAAATGGTTCTCATTTTTAACCCAATAGGCATGGGAAAGGGTATCTACTGTCCCATGACTAGCTCTAAAACACCTCACTGTAGTAGCTAAAATGGCCACCTGCACGATATGGAAGACTGACCCACATGTAGCTTGGTTGATCAACAAAACCACACCACACAAATGAATAGAGGGAAATCAGCAAGTCTTTCTTTAGAATGAGGATTGTTTGAGAATGGACCAATGCTCTCAGGGGCCATCCTGAAAACGGGTTGAGGATGGGATGCCCAACATTCTATGGAACTTTATTCCAGCAATGGTTCTCACCATCGGTTCCAGCAGAAGAGAAGTATTTGACACAGTGCATATATGCTGTGTCATGATGTTGCACAACCATCCCTGGTGGAAACCTTGTACTGCTGGCTTACCAGAGTTTTGGATGGGAGCACTGATGAGAAGCTCCCAATAATGTACCAACTCCTGAAGAAGGGTAAAACTACTCCATCCCCAGATTCCTACAGTAGCTCTGCAACTGCTTGAGTGCATGCTTGTTCCACTATCTCTGGATGTGCAAGCAGATCCTCGCTCTGCTACCTCCACAAGGTAGAAGGCACTTCATCCCTGGTAATATGCCACAGCAACTTCCTCAACTTGAGGAAGGATCCTCTACACACAGGTGGCGACCTTGTCTTCCAAACCATTCAGCCTCTCAACAGCCTGAATTTCAACATACTGCAGGTAAGTACTCGAATAACCATCAATATTGCCCACCTGCTCCCGAATCTTCAAAGTACTCTGAACACACAGAGGTACACACAAAAACCCTATATGGGGTTTTCATCATAATTTCATAATAATTCATAAATTCATTCATCATATAAGTTAGATAAAATATCAATTCATTACAAAAGCATCTTATGCCAATGAAATGTACTTACATGAGGTTCAAGCTCGCCAAAGAAGTTTAAAGTAAAAGCATAATTTGAAGGCCCATGAGCGCCTATGCCATATGCACTCATAACCAGCGATTCTTTGCTCAATGTTACTTTTTCATCCTTGAATAAAGAATTCAGTCCTTCATTAGAAAAAAATGAACAACATCTATGGAAAAAGGTCCAAATTAGCAGTACAATTCAATTGAAATATTAGAAAATTAAAATGCTGATAACCATTGTCAAAAACCTGTTCATCATTCTAATAATTAATTTCTAACAATTTCAACTGTTACGTGGGTGGTTTGGTGTTTTATTTATTTATTTTTTGTTGCAATACTCGTGGTCAAACCACATAAATCATTGGCAATCCTCGCTTACTGGAGTATCTCCCCACTTTTCCACAAATTCACCAATGTGTTTCCATTTCAATGTTCTTGAATAACTATTCATTCCAAGATTTTGGAGCTTTTGATTTTGTTTCAGGTCAGATACTATAGTGTAGGAGATATAGTAGCTCCAGGTATTTGAGGTTAGGCGTTCCAGCTGGAACTGAGATCCTGGACGACATTTTATGGCTCCAGTAAGTTTCACCTCAGCACTAGGTGCCACGGAGCAGTTCCACTTGGAACGTCACACCTCTAGTACAAATAGATCGGAAGCTGTTATTGAAATAAGCGTTTCAATTGCAGTGATCGTTTTCGACAGAAAGTCGAAAAGTGCGTTTTCAACTATATGAATAATACTATTATCGTATCTGACCACCCAACTGTCTCATAGTTTCTGGTTGCCACCACGGAATAAATGTGGGGGAAGGGGGTAATGATAAAGAACTTCAATAATTAAAACTCGTAAAATTTTGTGCTTGAGGAACTACTAAAAATCACATTTTTCAACTATCGGTCGAAGACAAATACTGCAATTCTTTATTTTAAACTAATTTATAGTTTTTCAAAAGGATTGATTTAGGAATTTTTTTTTTCACCACCAAACTGAACAGACAAATAATGCAAGCCATTTTTTTTAATGAACCAGCACGTTAATGGATTACTTGTACGTTCACTTTTTGAATTTTCAAAAAGAGGAGTCTAATGTTACCAAATCGGATGTTTAAAACTAAAAAAGGATGGTTTGATAAGGAGAAATCTCGGTTTGAAAACGGGGGAATACTAAAGAACATTCGAATGCTTTACTTCCTCGTCTAATATCAATTATTCAACTCTCATGAATTTAGAAGTTGAAAATGATAAATTTACCACTAATAGTTTAAACTGAAAATTCGTATTAGGTATACAACTTTCAGCTAACCATCATGAATGGTGTGAACTGTTTAACCACCGGAATTCTTCCAACACACTAATCTTTAAAATAACAAATAAATCTCCTATCAATCCTTTACGATAAAACATAGATGAATCACCTAGCGAAAAAATCTAAGTAAAGCAACAAAGTGGTCAGAGGATGAATAATTTGGTTTGTGAGGGATTGTGTTTCTTGTTTAAATGTTTGTGATTAAAATAAGAAATAACTCAACAATGGTGTCATTCAATAGGTCATAATAATGGAATAGTAGAAAGTGCAGCCTAATACTAAAGAACACCTGTGAAACATTAGTGCACCACTCACAAACGAAACCGTGAGACAGTGCCGGTAGATACCGAGATATTATGTACTAACCTTAATGTCTTTAAGGTCGACTTTGAGATAAATGTTCTTTGCGTCCTGGCCCCAATACACAAAAGGACTTGGGCACACCATGATCACCTAGTCGAGGACGTAATCAAACGACAATTCCCACACTCGGTGGTTTTGGGACTAGCGAAACAAGTCTTGGGCCCTCAACTAAACACAAGAGACAAATTAAAGAAAACCGGCTTATATAATTAGGATGACTAGCTACTTTTATACATTAACGATAATGATAATAGTCTATATGGCTTCGACCAGAAACAGCGGTGGGGAATATTAATAATTCGAATTGCCATTCAAAACTCGGCACTCGAGTTCCCAAGATAAATTGTTTACATGATAGGGACAGGAAAACAGAGATAAGGGCATCTTCTTCTTCTTCTTTTCGTTATTTCCTTGCCATGAGCTTCAGGTTGTCTTAGGAAACACGTATAAAACACGCCAATATGTATAATAGTCCAATACGTATAAAATAATCCCCAGTCATCTGAATGAGTCCAATCATGGCTTTATTTTTGATGTGACAAACAGGCAATATGTAAAATTTCCTCAGTTGTGCCCAAAGGGAGGTATGCTGGATGTGCTAGAAATATTCAAAATTGTTGAGAGTGATAGGTCAGGAAAATGTTTAAATGAGGTTATTCCTCAAAATATTTCACCAATAATGGGTTCATTCTTGCAATAAGTTCGGCCCTCCCCCCTCCATAATGATTATGTTAGTGCCCCTTTCACTTTGTCAGCCTTAAGAGGCCCCTTTCACTTTCCCGAGCCAATAGGTTTCAATCTCCTTTCACCTCATCATACATACTGACATCATATTATATCATACTGACCCCTCCCACTCCTGATATACTCCTTCTGCATCAAAATTCAGGATGCCAAGTTGATGGCGAGAGGGGTAGATGATTGCCAGAGGAGAATTGTTAGGTCCATGCTACCAACTTTGATACCATGGATGTTTCACTATCAAGCTTCCATGCATTTCCTGTATCTTAAGAATCCACGCAATCCCTAGTCAGAAGGTTTCCAAACATCTCCACAGTAACCTCTACTACACTATTTACGAACTTGATTTGTCTTATCATGATGCCATTTGTGTTTATATCAATCAAGTTATGTATATAACCATAAAAAGCTAGTCCGCAGTGTTCATAAAATTTAAAATCATAATACATAGGCAATAATCCGCGTAATAGTATGCTGCCCACTCGTAAAATTCCGTTATGGTGTCCTTCACATGAAAACTATTTTGTGTGCATCGGGCCTGCATCCAAAAATGCTTCATGTTTTGGTTCGTTTTCGGTGGCTCTGAACAATATTTCATGTTCTATACGTCGTTAATGAATGGAGAAGTACATAAAAAGGACCATGGTAAGTAAAACGTTCATATTCCTATGAGTTTCCTGTGGCGGTTTATTGAAACGGCCTCTTTCTAGCCGGCTCAATTGGCACTTATTAGCGAGAACCTGTAGCGACTATATCGTTGATGGGGTAACAATCCCTTGAATGTGTTTTCATTTGAGCTGTGCAGAAATTTATTTCGAGGCCTTTGAGTGTTTTAACGTGATGGTAACTATCCTAAACTTTACCGTATCTGAGTTGTACTGTGCATTTGAAATGATGTTATCATTTCACGGTATCCTAGGTGTGATCAGATGTATTCGTATAATTTTGATTGATTTGAATAGGGAGGGAGCGGTAAGGTGAGAGAATACGATGAATTTCGTAGGTGGGTAGACGCGTAGTTATTGAACTTGAAAGTTAGCAAAGAATAACCTCAGAATTGCCTAATTTTATGTAAGAAGAATTGCGTACTTATATAACCGGCTTATTGTACGTAATGAGCTTAATCGAATTGCACACCCTTCGAGTGGTTAGTAGGTAACGAAGTAAATATACATGGAGGTGTAGGTATGTGACTTCATTGTGCACACAGTAATACATCTGTGTCCATTGAATCGCTTCAGTTAAATTTCGAATCATTAATGTCTCATACATAATAATAAATTGGGACAATCAATATAGAATTAATCGTAGAAAGGTTCTGTGGAAATTAGCTCTCCGGCGCTTCAAGCACCCCGTAGAGAAGGAACAATTACTTCTTATGACGTATACCGTGGAACTGCTTGAGAATAACAGGAGGTTCCTACGATACAATACAAATCATAGTCGGCCGACCAGAACCTTTCTAAAATTTAAGCTTGAAGTTCATTAAAATGTGCAATAACATAGGTAAAGATCTTCGTTAGAATAGAAGAATGTTATTTAGAACAATTTTTTCGCAATAACATTGATAGATAGATTTGTTTTGCACAAAAAAGTGAAATGGAATGGCAAATATTTATATATATACGTGTACGAACATGTAAAACCGTTGCAAATTATTACGCAAAGGTTTATTATTTCTGTATTGGATCACCTGAATACTAGAACTGGACTGAACATCCAGAGATAATGCTTCCTAGGCACACTCGGAAATGCTTGTAGAAATCAAGCAAAAACCAAACAAGATGGAATAAAAACGTAAATCACTTATACAGGGTGTCCAGCGTATGATCCGAAAAACTTCGCACACGTGTTCTACAACTAGTTTCCAACAAAAGGTGCCTCTTAGAGTTTTTTAGAGGCTTCGTTTTCTAGTTATTTCACTTTTAAGATTTTTTTCGTGACTCACCGTGCGAGGATCAGATCAGAACCACCGTGACATTGATTGTGCGGTCGACTCCATTCGCAGAAGAGCGGCATGACTGTTGAATCAAGTATTTTTCGAAATATTCATTATCCTATTGGTTCATCTCCCAGATAATCAAATATTTCATTGTCCAGGAGCTGCAATTACAAATTTGTTACCAGTCCATAAATCAAAAACACCTCCGAACCGGTGGAATTTGGGAATTTTGATGTCAGCCACTAATACTCACAATGCGGGGATCTGATCCACAGAACCCCCGTGACCTTCATTGTGCGATAGACTCCATTCGCAGACAAGCGACCCTCTGCATCCGCGAGAATGGGGGAATATTTTGAACAATTCGAGCGAACTATAAAAAACCAAATGTGCTTGAAAACAAACGTTTTTTGCATAAAATCTCAATTTTCTCAAAAAATTTCCCTCTAAAAAATGAAAACTAGTTATATCATTGGAAAGCTGAGACTTTTGCGCTTTTTTTTGGCTCACAGGCTCAAACGTATCATCAAAATTAAGGGCGACTAATGAGTCATTAAAACACTGTTTTTTTCAAAATTTGACAAAAGTTACTTTTCAGGCTCTTTTTCCACTTGTTAGTTATCTTTAAAAAATTACTGTTGAAGACTGAAACGATGGGAAATTCAATGCTCTTTCCAACGGCATCCTTAGATTTGCAAATACTTCAAAAACGCCGGAGTTACGGCCATTTTAGTGACGTAAAGACGAAAAAAATCTTAAAAGTGAAATAACTCGAAAACAAAGCTTCTAAAAAAACTCCACCTGTGGTAAGTTTTTCGGATCTTACGCTGGACACCCTGTGTAGAGGTAGCTGTGTTGCTTACATCATCTAAACTCGACACCTCGAGCCTCCATACCTTATATTGCATTCAATATGGAAATACGCAGCCAACCACGCGGTCTTGCTCAGACCTCCCGTTGAACGGGCTCTGCATCCTGGCTCTCCTACTAGGCCGTCTACCTCATAGACGATCGATTGTCATGACTTGAAGATGAGGTTTTTCAAATGGTGAGCGAACGGATCAACAGCAACCTGAGTGGTCTCATTCAATTCAGGGAACTAATTTCTATCTTAATTCAATACAAAAAAAAAACTACCCTCTTGCATCGAAAGTTGTTGAAACGTCGTTTTTTTATAGATTAATATTTCAGTTAAATCCCTTAGATTTGATTGATCAAGATGCCAAGGTTACTGGTACTCCCATTGAATGGGTCCTGCAGCCAGGGGCTCTTCAGCTCGCCTGTTACCTGACCGATTTTTCAAATGCTGAGCAAACTGATCGTACAGCAACGATTCAGTTCGTTTCAGAGAACTTAATTCTATGAGAATCAAACTAAAAACTACCCTCTTACTATATTGATCTTGATTATAATACCTTAGGGCTGATTTCTTACGAATCCAAGATTACTGGCACGTCCCGGATCGATGTTGGATTTTTGAGCCAAATAGCGTGACATTTGGTCCATCAGTTTCAGAGAAAAGTTTTGGATGGCGGACAGACGGATGTTTATTATTCGATTTTTGGAATCTACCTATCTTGAAACGTTAACTAACAACTTCTAAGGGATGAAGGGGAAGGGGTGCCGTCAATTTTTTTTAATGATCGATTACAATGATTAATTACAGAAAATAATAAACCCAACGCAGGAATCGTTTTTGAATATCTCAACACAGATTTCCACGAAGAGATTTTTTATTTTTGAATTCTGGGGTCGTTCCTATAGTTTCATTTCAACGAAAATTCAGCTAAAATTTCATTTGCCCATTGTGAAAAAGGGACTACTAAACAGTTGATGGCTTGATGTAAGACAATGACAAGTACATTTTTATCAGAAGTTGTGAGAAACGATGAGTACAAACAGTTATAAAATACCGTAACTTGGGTGCAGCGTTAGATGACCACGTTAATTGACATTCTCGTATTATTTTACTTGTTTTTGTTGAAAATTATTAACGGCGAATATAGTTATCACAGTTTTGTAAAATTAGGTGTTTCTACTGTAACCATTTCTCATGTAGATATTCTGACAACAACGAAGAGATAGAAAACGTTGCTATACAGGAAAAAACAACAGTTGAATCAAAACATGCTAATCGACGGGAGACAAATAAACACATCTAATAAACCGATACGAGGAAATAGATGAATAAGGGGATCTGTCTAAATATTATTACGCCAAAAGTCTACGTAATAAGTTGAGCTATGATTCACCTGATACGAACTGAATCGCTTGCAATGAATTTGTTGTAACCCATATGAAAGGAAAAACGGAAGTCAAGTGAACGATGTTGTCTATTTCCGCAAAATAAATGCGTTACATTGTTGAATCGTTTTTGATTGTTAGGTCATCATCAGTAACAATAAATAATCAAACAGTGGGAAAGAAGCAGGTTAACTAGGGGAACCTAAAACCCCTCCCCCTCCCTGTTAAACTCTTTATTTGTGAAAAAAATAATTTTCTCTCTCTCTTTTTTATTTAAAATTAAACTTCTATCTAATGCAGAAATAATAAATCTCTCTGTAATAATTTGCACCATTTTTTTGGAGCCTGCAATGCGCTGAGTGCGTGTTTAAAGCAAACCTCTCAGTTGCTTGATAATGTGGATACACCAACTAAAATAATGTAATACTTTTTAGCATGGAACATGTTTAGCCTTGGACAAACTAGCCGAAAAACGTCACGTGGAAGTGGGAATGGGGGAGGGTGATGCGCAATTTATTACATAACATTAAATAATAGTGTACCTTCCTTTATAGAAGTTAGTGGTGAGTCATCAGGTGTGCTATGATCCTTTATAGTTCTGTGAGAACCTGTGCTCCGAGTCCTCTTTTACAATATCAGTCTAACAGCATTATTATGATAGATATATTTTAGCCAGCAGACCACGGAGGTCAGTCAGTAACAGAGAAATAGCAGACACAAAAATAGCAAATTGAAACCAGCAGAATGATAAGAAATTAGCGAAAGGAAAACCGCAAAAATAGCATGGCTAAAGCATGCTCCATGTTTTTTTAATTTCAGCTGCAGGCTCAAAACAGTAAGGATCTGGAGGGCTTGCCCCTGGCAAGACGCGCAGCGCCGAGTTTTTTTTTTTTTTTCTGGTGAATTTTGTGGTGATGTCCGTTTGCTGATTTGGCTGCGTTTTGATCAAATTATCAACTTTTTAAAAATAAGAACTGCTTTTTTAACCCATTCTTCGTGGATGAGGTAATACTACCTTAAGCAGTTCTATGGCCCTCACTGTTGTGGTAAAATGACCTAGAGCCTTTCTTGCGTAGGGCTCTCAGTTTTTTGGTTCCTAGGTGGGGATAATTCAACCCTAGGAGCTCTAGTAAAATGGAATGACCTTCATTTGACGTTCGTCTGTTGATTGGTGCATCATTTTCTGGAGTTAGTTATACCGTGCCCACGAAATCCTTGAGAAGTTACATTCTACCATTTTATTATTATTCATGTTTTTTTGTACGAAAATGAGTACTTTGTACGTAGTTCATCTTTTATAAATCTCCCTCTGTGTCGGATTCTCTGTTATAGGCACACTGACTAACACACTCTTCTTTGTAGGACTGTCCCAGCACTTCATTTAGGTACTTTGGGGAGGTATCTTTGTAGCCTCTAAGAGCCATTTCCAGTCTCAATTTTTATGTCATTCGCTTCTTTTTTCTTCCCTTTCACAGTTTTCTTCCTTTTGTTTGAGAATTCGAGTGATGAATGTGTAGACACCACTCCTACTTTTGCTGCAAAGAGCATCGTAGTAGCAACTGTTTCACGGTTCCATTCTCCTCTCTGTTGTTCCTTGCCTTATGGGCTCCCATTGTGGGCAAACAAAGAAATGATGCCTTGCGTCAACATCTCCCATGTGGCAATGTGCAGGATTATTAAGCCACTTTCTCTGGTAATAATGTATGTGTTTATTCATATTGTGTCCAACACCCTACATTCATATTCTGGTTCGTTTCAGGGAGCCAATGTATCACAGCTAGAGCGAGATATTGGGTCTGACCAGTTTCCACCCAATGAACACTATTTTGGATTAGTTAATGTAAGTGTTTGAAGTAGCTTTTCACTATACTTTTATCATTATGTAATTTAATCATGAATCCATTTCTAATCAACTTCAACATTTCATTTTTGTATGTGCTTTCATGAACTATGGGGTAAAGACATTGTTTGACCCCGAGCCAATTTCAAATAACATGCCAGTGCCCCCCAGAAGTAACTGGTTAACTCACATATGAGCCTATAGTTGGCTCTCCCTTTACCACAATTCTCCCATTTTCCTAAGGGATGAGCATCAATAATTAGTCCCATTAATTTCTCTATCTGGACTCTCTGAAATATCAGAGATGTAAACAATCAAAGTCAATTAGGCCCCTAATGGAATATCAAGTGACCAGTGCAAATACCACAACTAGCCCTGAGGTGGTCCCTCTGAAAGACTACATACCCAAAAATCAGTTTTATTCGTCTCCCTGTAAAAGAATGTCTTAATCTAGTTTTAAAACCTTCTTTTTCCGTTCATTCAACTTTGTAATAAAGCTGTGAAGATCCCTTTCAATTTTTATTTGAGTATCATTTATTGTATGGGCTCTGGTATAGATTTGTCATTTTAATCTGGCAATTTTTACTTGTAAAAGTGTGGTGACGTATTCAGGCAAATCACATTCAAGTTAAAACATTTTGAAATCCTAATTATCACTGATTGTTGAATTATGTTCTTAATATTAAATAGAAGCTTGCATTCTCTTGAAGTACTCACCTATATTTTGGATTCTCACTTTTAATCAGTAGTAACATTGCTCATGCACGCACATCTTGCGCAAAACTGTCATTTTTCATGACTAACTTGATTTTCCTTAAATTGGGAAAGAGGCGATGTTTTAGAATTTTTTATTGATTGATTTTAATGGTACTAATCATCATCCTCCCCATTATTACATTTTAATGTTTATTATAATTTTGTATCGTTAATCAATCAAGTCATGAGATGGGGAAGCTATGAGCCTCAGGCATCATGGGAGTCATTTTTCTATCAACTTGTCTACTTTTTTTCAGTTTGGAAACACCTGTTACAGCAATTCCGTTTTACAAGCTCTTTATTTCTGTAAGCCATTCAGAGAAAAAGTATTGGAATATAAGGCACGTAACAAGCGAACCAAAGAGACACTTCTTTCATGTTTAGCTGACTTGTTCCATAGTATAGCAACTCAAAAGAAGAAAGTTGGATCAATCGCCCCTAAAAAGTTTATTGCACGACTAAGAAAAGAAAAGGGTAAGTTTGAACTAATTGCATTAATTTCTTTTAACGTTTTTTGCATATTTAAAAACCAATTAAATTGATTTTTAAGGTAATCTAACCATATATATCACACAGGTTCATTGAATTGAAACACAAATTGTGTAATAATTGCTTGGTATTTGTAAACAGTACACTGTACCTTACTTTATCAATCTGAAATCAAAAACATTAGGCCTAATTTAGAACGAATGGCTTGGCCAACCTAATCAGACTTTAATATTTATAGGGTAGTGTGACATCTCCAGTTAAACAGTACACGATATGCAGCCTTCAAGTACTAGGTTGCCATCTTTAGGTACTTTGAGTATTAGTTTCTTCTCTTTTAGGGACTTATAAAGAAATCAGAAAAGTTCCCAGAGCAGGAAAACGTCCAAAACAAAATAATGATGCTGATGTACCTGGGATCAATTCAAAACATACTAGAGCACTAAGATGTACAAAAATAAGACATTTAAAAGTCCCTATAGACCAATATAAGTATTGGTATAATGAAAGGAATATTGAGGGTGTGTTTTGGAAACCTTCAGGCCCAATATTCCTTTTGGAATGGCCCAGTAAAAAATATTGTGGGTTGAGCACTATATTCCAGCACATAATTCCTTCACACTGAGGCTATTATGTGGTGTATTTGGGATGAAGTGGCCCTCATTGGCATAAGAGTATGACAGCTTCATTAAAACTTTGATAGTACATCATAGGAAGCTATTAATTACCTTCCTCAAATGTTTGACATAGGTGAATCCCAATTACTGTGCAACAAGTCTGTCATGGATGCCATGCGATGCCTTGACTTCCCCCTAGACATACAATTTGTGATAGTGGTTGGCACCCCTGATGCGAGCAGGCTGGAAAAAGAACCCCCACTGCCTTTTTTTCTTTAAAAAAAAAATATAAAAAAAAGCAGTGGGGGTTCTCCCTCCAGCCTGCTCGCATCAGCAATGCCAACCACCATTACAAATTTTATGTCAAGGCAAGTCAAGGCATCGCATGGGTAGCTATCCACAACAAGGCCAGGGAGGACAAGTTCAGTTTTGTGATAAGTTGTAGGGTACATGAACCCTCCCAGTTGAAGCAGGATTCGTCACAAAACTATCACATTTTTTTGTGGGTGATTAGACAATGAATCCTGTAATTTTAACTACTCAAATGGAATGGAACAGATTTGTGGATATTAAGTGTCCATTTTTATATTCATGTTTGAATTACGTTGTTTATTTTTTTTTTTTTTTTCAGAGGATTTTGACAACTATATGCAGCAGGATGCTCATGAGTTTTTAAACTTTCTCATCAACCGAATTAATGAAATAATTTTGTGTAAGTCAGTATATTAACATATAAATAGAACAGTAAGTTCATCAGTTGTTTGATTTCATGAAAGCTGCTTTAATAGGGAATAACTACTTAACATTCAAACATTTCAGTTACCAATTGTCTGACTAAACAAGCTTTATCATTATCAATTCATTCTATTTTATTATTTATTTTTAAGCTGAAAGGCCACAAAAGTCCCGAGGAAATGACGGCGAAAGTAATGCTATTCCTCCTGAACCAACTTGGGTTCATGAAATATTTCAAGGGATTCTCACCAGTGAGACACGGTGCCTTAACTGTGAAACAGTAAGTCTATTTTTATACATGAACTGAATAGTACTGTAAGTGGTGGTATGTGACAATGTAACCCGCATCTTGCTATGCTCTGTTTGAAATTCCAGTTAGACCATCTAGCATTGGCGGCTGCTGATAGAAGCACATTAGCACCTCCTAACCAATAAACAAAAAATATCCAGAAAACTCCTTCCATTGAAGCTAGTGAAACAAGAATGCCCTTACCCTATATGAACCTTTGAGCAAAATATGCATTTAGGGCTTTGGAATGTAGTTTGGACCTATTGGATAGACATGATTACGTGCTCCAAGGTCACTAAAGTTACTCCAAGATACTAAAATAGTAGGATACAACGCAGAATTTTGGGGCATTTTAAGTTTACATGAGATGGCCATTTGCAATTGACCAATCAGAGAGCTCGAAACAACTAAGACCAGAGCACATTAGGTCCTTCGCTCTGTGCTCTGGGTGCCCCATTCTTATCTTGTCATTTCGTTATCAGTGCCTTATAACCACTCAGTGTATCAGTTTTCGAAGTTATTTATGAGTCGACTGTTTACCATGAACTCAATCATGGGCAAGATACAAACAATCAAGGGCAAGATACTTAGTGGGGTGTGAATTGCTGTTTTGATAGGGCAATAAGTCTATACCTACTGCGTTAGTGAGGAGTTTCTGAGGTATATTTATGTTTAATGCGTTTATGTTTTCATACAGTTTTACATGGAATGAAACGAAGAGATATAGACAGGTTGAAATTTGTATTTGGCTAAGAGAAGCACTTCTTTCTTCCCCTTTGTGATAGCCTCTGGTGATCTCTGTGCACCCCCAAACTTTCAGCAGAGGAACTGGTACAGCCATCCCAACTCCCTTCACGAGTATCTTCCCCCTCCCTGTTGGACAACATGAAAATGTCTGCCATATTTATTTCTGTGAAAGTGCAGGGGCATTTCCTTTCCTACTTATCCTATTCCATAAAATTTTTCCTTTCCCTCCGATTTTATGAGAAGTTTTATGTATTGGGAAAAAGGTGGTTGTGACTCGTTTACACTATTAAGACATTCTATTTGGGTATAAAATAATTGGTGTTGGGATTGTACCCATGAATAAGACTCACTCACAGAGATAAATTGAACATTTTGATATCGTATTAACTAAGTGTATGTAAAAATACATATTAATACTCATTTCTGACTCCCAGCTTGATTGAAAGTTTTGTAATATTTCACGTTTTAAATTTCGCCAAAACGAGGTATTAATCTGTGAATCAGTAGGAAAGGATCATGGCTAAAATTATATCTATGCAAATCTTGGATATTATACAATCCTGAGTTGAATAAGCTTGGGCACACCTCAATCTGAGCCACGTAGGGGTTGTTGGGTTATTTTAAATAGCAAAATTCTTGATGTGGGGAAGAGAGAAAGCACTTAGAATCGTTTGTAACCATCTTATTTTAGGGGGTAATTTACAGGTACTTCTTGGCGCCCAACCCATTTTTTTTCACTAAATCCTCTGCTCTACTATAAACTTTCCTGTAGGACGCACAGCTTAGGGATAATAGCTGAAAAATTGGAAATGTGCCATTTTACACACCTTGTGAGGCCACAATTTTGCATTTCATTGAACATGTCAAAATTTCTCTTGAAATGAATAACCAACTCTTGCTCTATTAGTAAGAAATGATGTTCCTTTCTCATGAATAATCATGTAGTCATCTCTTTCCCAAGTCTGTGGAAGAGAATAGGAATAATTATATCTTGATGTGGAATAAATTTACAGGTTTCACTATTTTAGTTCAGTCCCAATTTTGTTATATTGTCTAGTGTTAGGAGAATGTCATTCTAATCTTATACTTTTCCTGTACAGGATCTGGGAATTATGTATGTATAATTAATAATTATAAACGTATAATTATTCAGCAATGAACCTTTTGTCTTTTCTAGATGAGTAGCAAAGATGAAGATTTCTTTGATTTACAAGTTGACATAGATCAAAATACGTCTATCACTCACTGCTTAAGGTGTTTTAGTAGCATGGAAACTTTGTGTGGGGATAACAAATTTAAATGTGATAATTGTTCGAGCTACCAGGAAGCCCAAGTATGTATTAAACTCTATGAATTTCCCCTATGTAAAATGCTTTGTTCTGTAGTACTACTGTATTATTCGTTTTATTAATTTGTATCGACCATCTTTAATAGAATGAACAAATTCGACCAATCTCAGAAAATGAATAATCAAGCAAAATCAGCAAATCAGTAATCTTGCTGTCTGTCTAACCAAATCTGTTTCATTCCAGAAATGTATGCGCGTTAAAAAGTTGCCAATGATCTTAGCCCTTCATCTCAAGAGGTTTAAGTACATGGAACAGTACAATCGACACATAAAAGTATCGCATAGAGTTGTCTTCCCTCTTGAGCTGCGACTATTTAATACTGTAAGTCAATTAATGTAAACCATCCTTACTTGATTGTGAGTAGTTCATCATAATAGTTGGTTATTATTAGCAGTTTTCTGACATTTAAAAAAAATATTGTGTCAATAGACTACTATGTAACACGCCTGTGCGTATCACTTTGTATTTTTTTACTAAAAATGTACATTGTGTGAGACTAGGTGTGCTTCTTCTTTGAGTACAACCTGCAGTTCACTTCAAATTGAAGGAGAATAGTGCCAAGAAATGTTTCACAAAAAATGTCTTTCATACGTATTAAATTCGTACATCATTTTCAAGGAGCAATCTGATTCAAATTTCTCAAATTTGACATTGTAAACGAGATGTTACAAAAATCGTTGTTGCCCAGAAGGTTAACCACAATAAGAGAAAGTACAGTTACATGTTCGAATACCACACTTTTATGAAACAATAATTGTTGTTTCAAAACAGTTAGTTTGCTTAATATCATCAGTGCGTCCACCGTATTGTTCACTGACGCCCCTCACAGCTCCCATTCCACCAGCCCTGATCCCCTCACCTGAAGCCGCCTGCCCAGCTCAGTGAACATACTTTTCACTCCAAGAAATACATCGTATAATCAATTTTCTTGTATTCAGAGTTATTATCTGCTGAATATTGCAGCTTAAAACCCAGAGTGCATGAACACATTGTTTGTTGAGTACTTACTCCAAGTACCTACCCTACCGTCATAGGTAATACTAATTGAAATTAGTGTTTGTAGGAATCTTGTGAAAACTGGTTGATAGGAAGGTAATAATGAATTGAATATTCACTAATAATAATAAAATTAAAATGAACAAACAAAGGATCAAAACAGAGAAAAAATCAGCTTGCACTGAGTGTGTTTGCTGCCCAAAAAATGGGTGTACTGGCAAAGAAAACCTTCTGGTTTCGTTCCAATGCATTCTGGTAGGCAGTTGAGAAGGTAATGAACGAGTCTCTTCGCAAACTGAAGCTCATTCGTATATTTCGGAGTATATGAGCTTCAAGTGGTGGGGAGTGCTCTCAAGTGAGCCTTCTCTAGCCTGCTAGACACTCATATAAGTGAAACAACCAGTTGTTTTTCTACGAAGTCCTTGAATCTAAAAAAAGAATGAATCAAGTTATGATCAGTTTAATGCTATCATTTGCTAATAAGGCCATAAATCCCCAAAGTGTGGATAATTCAGAGACACACAGGCTACTTCTATATTGTTGTATTATATTCCCACTAATTGTTTTCTGTATCATTTTCAGTCGGATGATGCTGTCAATCCTGATCGAATGTACAACCTTGTTGCTGTTGTGGTTCACTGTGGAAGTGGACCCAACCGTGGACATTATATAAGCATCGTAAAAAGTCATGATTTTTGGCTTCTTTTCGACGATGATATGGTTGATGTAAGTAAATCTTTTGACTTTTTTGAGAGCTCCCCAAAATTAAGGATGGGCCACCAAGTTTCCAGTGTTGAACCAGTAGTAATTTTGAGTTGAACTATCTAAATTTGGCAGTATGTTGGAGTTGACTTCATTACCACTAGCCATGTGAACCTTGGTATCGTGTTACCAAGACTCCACTGAAGCCACTTATTGAAAGCTAACCTATGGGCTACTCTTTGGCATGCTTATTGCAAGGAGGCTGCTTAAGAGCTCTAGCTGGGAGGTCGCCTTGTACTGCAGGTGACCTTGACTTCATTAAGCAGCAGTTGTTTTTGTGCAACTGAGTAGTTCCAACTGCTCTAAGCCCTGCTCATCTGCTGAGTTTACTGCTGCTTTGCATGATTCAGTGGATGGTTAAGAACATCCACAGTGCTTTGAATTCCCCATTTCCTCCATTTTTGTGTAACTGTCAACTCCCAACATTTTCATGCTGTCTGGGTGGCTACCACAGTGCGGTGTTCTAGTGGAGTCTTGGGACAGTAAATACCAGTTTTTTCTCAAGATACTCCTCAAAGTTCATTTAGATCCTCCGAATGATGATTGAGGTATTGATTGGTTTGATGATGTTTGAGGTATTCAGGATCATTACCGAATAACTTCAAAATTTCTATTTCGAATTCATATGTTTGCGTTCTTTATAAGTTCAAAAATTAATATTATGCTCTAGAACCTTGAGGTTAAAAATTCAACTAAACCCAAGCATATTAAGGGCTCGAAACTTTGTTCAATTTTAATAGGGACTAAAATCGTTCTCTGAAGTATTAAAATACTTTTGCAGGAGTAGAACAAATCCAATTAAAGGAAGTGGATTGATTCAATATTTTAAAATTGGACATTAATTCATTACATTATGATGGATCGTTTCATCTATTCTTTCAAGTTAAGGAAGGAGTCTAACCATGAGAGACTGAATGAGTCCAAGAACCCATTTTGTACTGCATTATTTCAGTCGTTTGTGTGTTCAATTGTGCCTGGAATAGCTTGGTAGTCTGCTGTGTTCATCACACCTTTGGAATAACTTCATTCAAATTTCAGCATGTTCCTATAATAGTGAAGATAATATTTGGTTGTTTAATATTTCCTAGTGCCTTTGTAAAAAGTTCAGCAATGTTCTCATCAGTAAGAACTTTCATAATCAAGCTGTTCAACACGTTGAGTGCACAAACCTTAAATAAAGGCCTAGTGGATCTCAATACGCATTCTGTGTTCTCTCACCATTTTATTTGCATTGATATCATCAACTTTTCACCCCCCCCCCCCCTTCCTGACTACAGTTTGCAAAGACTTACTAATTAGTGAGTACACAAACAACTGGCAACAGATTCAGCTTGGATTGTACGATATTTTCAACACTAGTCTTTACATTCTGTTTGTACAACATACAAGTACAAATGGGAACGAGCCTGGCAAGAGGTAAGCTCGTGGATGGAACACTCATGACACTAGTGCTCATCTTAAAAAATCAGGATAACAGAAAGACATTCCAAAAGGAGGTACCATACCATAGAAGACCCAATCCTCATGTACAGCACTCATCTCACCTTCCTGATAGTATTGGTTGAAATGTGCTAAGAGCAAGTATCATGATTTTTATAAGGAAAACCAGTCGACTGTTTTAATCTTTTCCAAGCCCCCTGAGGATGAGCTAATAATTTATATGAACAATAATGTAAAAAATATGCATACGATTATGGCCAATAATAAAATTTATAGTTTCTAATAAGTCCTATCGCTTTATGTACTTAACGCATTTTTTAATATTTTCAGAAAATTGACCAGTCTGCGATAGAAGACTTTTATGGCCTCACTTCAGACATTCAGAAATCTTCTGAGACCGGTTACATACTCTTTTATCAGTCTCGGGACACTGCAGACGTTAATTTAAATGAAGCCAAAGTCAATGGAAAATAATGGATATTGTTATTAAATAGTTGTCTTGAGTTCACTACTTTTATAAAGCCTTACAGCTGATCTTCAATAATCTTTGGACAAGCTGAATACTTCAATTTCAGCTATTGTGCTGAAGCTAATTTGAAAAATTATAAATTTAAGTGAAGCCAAAGTTATCAGAAAATTATGGTTATTGTTGTTGAATTGTTTTGTTTTTCTTCTTTTCATTATTTTTAATTTATGCAGTTGATTCAATTATTTGGCTGATTGTATGCTATTTATGATCAGTATTCAATACCACTTAATCTCTTTTCATACTCTACTACCATAGTAGGATTGGTTCCATTTACCTTGTTGGTGATATAGTACTCCTAGTGTTATTATACTTTGCAAAATTAGTAGGTAATACTAACGTTTTGTTGAAAGGAATATTGGGAAGGGGGGAGCTTAAACTGTACATTGGATACCACGAAAACAATTATATTCTGTTCTAGCTGTTGCTGTGATCTTGATAGTTTAACAGTTTATTTTATAGTGTGATACATTCCATAATTCAATGTGAGTGTAGTCTAGGTTTAAATTATTTGAACGTAGGTAACCTACATCTGCTGCAAATTAGTCTTTTATGCTTCAAGTTCATTGGTCTAGAATTCTTATATTCATATTATTATGCCTCATTCACCGGTGTTATTTATCCATTCTCAGGGACTCTAAATCATCCATTCCATGTCGATGATTAGGTTTTTATGTTATCTTCCATAGGCTGAACTAAATGAATCATTTAGGTATTTGCATTCCTTGCAAGTCGAAAGTGGTCTTTCTACACTTGGTAGAACAGCATTTTCTCGAACCTTTATTAATGTAGACTTACTTTAATTACCATGGAATTCAAGTGCAATTCCAATTGGAAACCAGAACGTAGGTTTTTCTTCTGGCTCCTATCTCCCCTCCCCCATTTAAATTAGGTATTTTCTTTATTTATTTGTCTTTATTTCACTTCAGTTTTCTCACCAAACCTATTTGGTAAAATATCTCTGTTGAAATCGGATTTCCTTGATCTTCTTCCATTTAATTTTCTTGGTTGTCAATAAATCAACAGAAGAACGCATTTTGCAATCGAACACTGCAGTACTGATTCTCGCATAGTTATAGTATTTCCGTATTCTGTTATTATTTGTTTTTAAATTTATTTCTATGTAGGTACCTTAAAGGTATCCCACAAAAAGGGAAAAAATCCTGGTTAGTTCGTTATCATGTCTATTATGACCATTAGGTATGACCATGTATATTATTATAACACCCTAGTTTATTACACTTATTTATTTTGATTGTAAAACATTATGAAAACAAATCAAATTATAACTAATTAGGTTATACATTAAATGTTTCATAAAAATTGCTAAATCATATTGTATGATTGATTAGGCTAACTCGGCATTTGGTTATTGCAGATACGGAGTTATCCTTAAAATTAAACAATAAATCCTTTATATGTTTTTTAAATTTGGAGAAAGTGTAAAGAGAGATTCGTGAAATGACCTAAGAATGTTGGAAGAGAAATTGTTAATCTGGTAACTCGATTTGTTTGGTTTTTTCCTTGATTCAGACTAGTTGGACTACTGAATGTGGTCATGGTTTGCCCCCCAGTTAAAATTAGAAGAATTAATTGTCTGGTTTTTTTAGAGGAGCGAGAACGAACCCTGGGTTTAGAACTACCTAATCCCCCCCTCCACCGCAAATGAAACACTCACATTTTGAGAAAGTAGGTTTTTAACCCTGATGCGCAGGTTACATGTACATAGCAGTTATATTATACTGAGCCCCATGCTAGGGTTGCCAGGTGTTCAGTTTCCTCCTGGACCACATGGTTTTTTTTCTCCAAGTTCTAGGGAGGAAAATTGAAAGAACATCAATTGTCCAGTTTTGACAGGAAGAGTGGCAAATGTCTTGTTTTGACGTTGACCCGTGTATACGCTTGACTTTGTCTACTATAGAAATATTCTATTTGATTGATCCTAAGGGAGTGGAACGACCCAAGTATATCTCAGACGAATAACTATAAATCTGTTTTTAATTATTCTGACACCGAATTTGTGAAAAAAGCTTAGATATATACCTGAATGTGTTATGATTCTTAACCAACATTTGTGATTCTTCGTTTAATCCCAATTTTAGTTCGGTTGGGCAAAAACATCATTCTCATAACAGAATGTGTTATTATAACGAAATATTATCCAAGCCAACCATGTAGCAAAATGTAATCCACCCAATTATCCAAGCCAACCATGGATTACAAGATGTAATCCCATAATTTTTTGTATACAGTTTAGTGAGTTGATTAGATTTCGAAGAAACCTTGAAGATATTGAATTTGCCCTGGGGAGAGACTTATAATTACCCTTATAGCACGACCCTAGCTAAAATTCTCAATAAATCTTCGTTGTTGTTTTTTGTAAAGCTTCCATTTGTTCTGTTTTTGGGACCTATTACTGGAGTTCAAATTTCATTACAGAAGGGGTAGTATTGATAAATTGTCTCCATTGTTCTCATCGCGTTTTGTAACTGCTTTTGTTTTGTTTGAACCTTATTTCAGTCCAGGTGTACAACCAACCTTGAGAGTTTCAAATTTATGATAAGGGGGAGTAAAAGGAGGAGTACTTCCCTATCAAATATGACATTTCTTCTCTCTTACCTGTTTTCCTTAATTTATTCATTTTTTATTTTGCTTTGGATGTTCAAAAAATTGAGGATTTCATTTGCAGATTGAGTTATGCGAATTCTCAGTTAATTCATATATCACTTTGTGAGATGGTGGACGAATATAGATAAGTCATAATATTTCTGTGAATCTAGAATTATTTAGATTTACTACTTTATGGCAGACACAGAGAAGGCTGTATAATTCACGTGTTACTTAACCCCTCGTAGTGCCAAGGTTTTATTGCATTCGACCTGGCAACCCTCCCCCATGCATGGGACTTTTGTGGCACTTGATGTGTGTCTTTCACACATCACATGACCACTTACCAGTACAGTTGGGAAAAAAATCAACCATTTGTAGAAATTGTATGTCAAGAAGATGTCTTTCCTGAATTATTTCTCTGATCCATGATGAGAACAAACTGGAAAGAAAAGTCAACAAATTATTTTAAAAAATTGATTAACTGTCATTTTGAGGTTTAAGACCAACAGCTTCTTTCCACAGTTGTGTGATATTGTTTTTTAAGGAAAGCTCGTATTTTCATTAGATTTTTACATCAAAGCCCAGGAGATGGCACCCCAGTGTACAATGAATAAAGTAATATGCCTGCATTTGGGGTGTGTAACCGTTAAAGGGTTAATTTTGATATTTATAGATTTTACTGATAATTTTCAGTCTCCACGAGCAAAAGGAAACCAATTTTCTTTCTTTGACATTTTTGATGTGATGGCTAAAATGGAAATTTCAGATGCTACAAAATCATTTTTGGAAAATGTTAACGTTGGAAAGGTACAGAAATAACGCTGTAATTTATTTCAAATACTAATTTGTTTGTGAATGCTGCATATTAATCAGATTAATTCAGGAGATATTGACAAATTTCAATAAATGAGTAAGTAAATTAAGTAGCTGTATGCAAATGATCAAAATGATTCAAACAGTAATAAATTAAGGCAATGGACTCCAAATGCACGGTTTTAAAATCAGCTTTATGAGTGTACTCATCGTACATTCTGTATTCTACGAATAAACCTTGTAGGATCACTGGAAGGGGAAAAGAGTGTTTGTGATTACCTTAGGAAAGTGTTTTGTTATGTCCATTAAAAGTTTCAACTGAAAAAAATGCATTCGCAGAAGAAAAAACAAACATATATATTGGCATCGAGTCCTTGGAGTTCCATCCCCTTCAGTACCAATCGAGCTATGAATTTCCCAACACATTTAGGAATCCGTTAACCTACTGTCAGTCTTGGTTTTTAGATTAATTCAATCTTACCTATCGACCTTCATTCATCATAAGTAGACTAGATCCATTATTGTGAGACATGAAATTCATTAGTTTATTTTGTAATTGGCAGTTGAGTATGGTAATATAATCTGCATACCAGAATTAATTACTCAACGTTACTGAGGTTTCTTACTTTTTTTTCTCAACTTAATCAGTTGTTTTAATCAACTATAGATATCTGTTATTCTTGACAGATATATGTGTAGGAGGAGAACTTTTTTTCTTGGTCGATTACAAAGGTTCATAATTGGAAATAGTAAACCTGTTACATGATGAATTAGTGTATGTTAGACGTGATAATCCTTCTTCTCAATTATCTACTGGAAGAATAGACAATTTATGAAGTATAACAATAGAAGGAGCCTAATATGATAATGTGAGTAATTTTATCATTAACTATTTTAGCATGGATGATGTATACCCTATTTTATTTACCATGCTATGCGAGGATCAAATTTCACCATACATAATATGTTCCTATGCTTGAATGAAAAAGATGATCATGTCAATAATTTATGAACATTATGATGGCTAGATTATATTCGGTACAGTGTAGTCAAAATTACTCCTTTTCATTTCTTCTATTTCTTTATATAGTTCTTGATCATTAATTTTCTATTAAAATTATTCTAACTTAGCTAGCCATTTATCATGCCATATCAAAACGTATTGTACAGGTATGATAAAAAGCAATATTGTCGTCAACCTATAACTTGTACTTCATTTACCTATGTTTGTCACATTGTTCACTTTGTTTTTGTCCAACTTTTACAAAGGTTGAGGATATGACTGATGAGATTTTACTTCATGTTGTTATATAAAAACTTGTTGACATAAAACAGTGTTATTTTTCTCCAATTTAATTTTAGAGGGTGCCAAAATAATCAAGTTATGCACAAAATCGTATAAATAGTGGTTATACGTAAATTTTATTTGCCACATTTGATTCATGATTTTCACTTTTTTTTTTTTCATCGAATCTTCTAGCAACTTAGGTTTATTATTTTTTTAATAATGCTTGATTTTTAGGTTTGGAGCAGCACTTTTAGATTCAGAAATTGCTAATGGTGAATTTTTACGATGAATGATAACTTTTACCTACTTAATCTGAAACCTATCCCAGTCGATTTTGCGTTTAAAATTACTAGGGAAAATGACACCCCACTTGACTATTGGCAGAAATTCTGTGGTTTGAAGTGGGAACTTTTTTTTAAAGACACATTGAGCACTTTTGCATGGAGAAAAATCATCTAACTAGAGTGGCACTTTTTTGTAGACAAGATGGTTTTGCTCTTGAAAAACGTTTTTCATAGATAATTTGATCAAAATGCAGTCAAATTAGGTACGAAACATTACTTTGTGTGTCACACATGGGTACTTCCTAAAGGTCGCAGATTTTTAAGGAGTCACTGAGTGCTTTGAATGCAATCAAATAAGTTGGTTGGGATGTCAAATTTTGGTAAAAGTTAAGTGAAATCTCAATTTGAAATAAAAATTGGTAGGTGTCCATATGAAAAAAACAAAGTTGATCTTGCTTGTGAATGGTTGCATTATTGCACACTATTAAACAGATAGGCTAAGAGTTGAAGGCTCTCTCACAAAGTGGTGGGTATTCACTGGGACAAGACACTAACCCTCCACCACATGGCCCCAAGAAGACGCTACTGTGTGGTTGATGGAGCTTATAATCCCCAAATTGTAGTGATTATTACTCTGTTTGGGGCACTGTCCTATTTCCCTTCACTTAGAAATCGATTTTCTTTTCATTATGAGCAATTGAGTCATCATCTTCAGTCATAGGAAAAGTACGATTAGGGACATGTTGGAATGGTTAGGGATGGGTGAAGGAAATGCAGGCCTATCATCCCCAGGCATTCCTAACCATATTTTTCTCAATATCAAACAAACGCAAAAGACGTTCCATACACGAGGGTTTTTTACTGGCCACGGTTTTTTTCTTTTGGAACACCTGCAGTCCTTGCCTACATATTAGTCGTGGGAGGCAATCAATAGTCGTGGGTCGCAGGTTCTGGAAATCAAAGGTCTGACCTACTGAGTGCCACGAATAATAAATTAGAACCTTCTGGGTTTTGAACACTTAGTTTCCTAACAAGTCTGGTCTGGCCTTTGAGCACCACAAACATTCAGACCGATCCTTTGGGTTTTATACTTCAACATTTGCAGGTTTTGCAACCTTGTTTGTTGTTTCCACTTTAGTGTGTTACATCTGATAGTAGGTTGTGCTACAAGGAGCCCCTTGTTTAATTGTACTATTCAAGTTATTAAATCAAATGTTTGGAGAAAACTCGTTTTCAAAATAAATGTTTGAGGTGAAATCAATTTCGATCGAAAAGAGGGTTACACCTCAGATGTGATCCTACTTCTTGGAGGTGTAATATGGGCGAAAGTAGCTGGCAAGGGGAACCAAAACTACCTATTTGTCAAACTTTGACTGGCTGTGGATAAGTGGGATGAAAATTGGAGGGAAAATCCTTCCTTAATCAAACATAAACCAGAACTCTTAATTGAAAAAATGTAAGCAATTTACGATCATTATGCTGAGAGCAATAAAATCTATGATAGTGCTAAACATGTATAAAAACACTGAAAGAAAAATTCAAAAAACGAATATTTGGTTTCTAGAGAATGGAAAAGAAAATAACTGTGGCCTGTGGCCTCTACAAGTCAGACATCCCTACTAGTCTTAGGCCTGTGGGTTTGGGCAGGGGAGGGGGAGGATAAATGATATAACGAAGAAAAGGCCCCTTGAACCCAATGTCAGTAGAGAGATTTATATACCAAAAGGCTATGATTAGTCTTTGTCTGCGTCTGTTGTCTGTTGCAAGAAGGTGTGAAAAATGAGATGTGAGACCCATTGATAGGGATCCCCCTAAGATAATCATCCCAACCCAACAAACATAGATGCACCATAGATATGAGTTTAGATGATATAATTCACTAACATCCTGACAAAGTTCCAAATTTCCTTTTTGCCCAATCGCAGCACAAGCAAAAAGTCTTTATATAGCAGTGGGTACGAATTCAACACCGTTTTCCAATAACACAATCAGCCCCATAGAGAGGGCACTAGACTCAATGCTCCCAGGTCTTTGTATGGGGGGCCCAGATTTTTGGTCGTTAGAAGTTATAGAAGGTCCATTATTTATTAATAAATATGTACATAAAAATCTGTAGAACTCAATCATTCTTAATTTTCCACAATGGTTACAGTAGTTTGTAGAATTTATTTATTTATTTTTTTTTTTTAGGGGGCCCAGAATTTTGCCCTGGGGCCTGGAATTTTGTCCCTGGGTCTGGATTCTCTCTCCAAAGCCCTGAACACAATAACACACTACGTGGTAGGAATCCAATTATGGTAGTTTACTTTTAAGACGCAAGATCTCACAATCTTAATGGATTCGCAAGAAGAAGGTTGACGTTGTGTCCCCTCGTTCTGTGTAACAATTACTTCCATGTTCGGAGAGGCCAAACCTCTCCCTCCACTCTTGCCCAGTTTTTGTTAACTACTCTTATCACTTGTTATCATTCCATTGACGCCGGAGTTATCTGTTTCTGTTCTGTGGTGGTTTAAACGTTATGTTTATTAGTCATAGCGACTGTGCAGTTTTATCGTCTCCCATCATGATCCCGGGGCCCCCGGTTCAGCGGAGACAAGAAGATACATTTTGAGTGATTCATCGACGAAGCTTCATTCAAGTTGAGACAATAATGACGGAGAAAAATAAACCGTCGCCCAGTGTTGGGGCGAAGCCCGTCCCAATGAAATTGTTTGCGACGTGGGAAGTCGATCGAACTCCGTCGAACTGTATACCAAGGTGAGTGAACATGCAAAGAAAATAAACTATTAACCTTAAATAATTATTTGGGAACCCCCATAGTTGGTCACTATTCAAAATACGGTGCACCTGATCCAGTGAAGATGTATGGGCAGTCCCTACCTGTCGAAACCTGTTGAAAGATAGTTAATCTATTATTTACTTATCGTCCAAGTAATCGTTTTGTGATTGCATTAGACAGTTTTATTTTATTTCGATGTATTGTCACCTTTAGTAGGTTGAGGTCGGGATCTTACACCACCTGAACTAATCGCATAGAACTGTGATCGGTGTTACCTAACCGTGTCAATCAGTTTTACCAAACCTTGGCAGCTCAATCTTATCTTGACTGCGAGTAAATCTACTTGAAAAGAACTATAGTTACCAGTACCTATTGTTTTAGTTTCGTTGTGAAAAGTCCATCTTATAGCTCTAACAGAGCAATGGTACGAGTTAATAAATAAATCCGAAGAGACATTGAACCGAAAAAAACATACATTGAAATACAAAACATCGAAGTGAATAGGGTGCTAACAATGGATAAATTGTAATGTCAACATTTTCGTACGCAACAATTTCTTGGGTGATGCACCTCATGTCATGTCCAGTTTCAGCTGCCTAATATGAAACTAAACCGTTTGCTGTAAAAAGCTCATGAGCTCATTGAAGGCTTTCAATTTCAACTTAGATCACTACTCTTCTCTCCTCAATAAATCCGTAACAAAACAATATTTTCTACTGATTACCTTAAAGGATGATAATGTTCTCTGTCATCTTTCTTTCAACATAGTTTGAACGTCAAAACTGATATAGGATCGAACCTTGTCGTTTGAATTTTAATCCTGCGTCACAGGCTAAGCGATACACTATCATGTTGATTATTTTTCTATTGAAAGTTATGCCAATGTGTCAGGCTCATCTTTAACAAAAATGTTGTTTGTGTACTTTTTTTCTTTCGATTAGTGGACACAATGTTGCGAAATTGGAAATGTTGCAAATATTGGAAATGTTACATTCGTTTTATAATTTTTGGTAGTTTTCCGTTAGGTTTTTTGAGAGAAAAACAGCTTGCAGAACTACCTTCATCTTTCCATGGTTCATCGTCTTTGAGACCTGGACAAGCGAAATCTGAGTGTTTTTTCTGCACAAAAGTTATGATGAAAATAAGAGGAGGGAGAACCTTATTTTGAGCGCCGAATACTGTTAAAAGTTTGTACAACTACATTCTACAATTCGATGTTTGCTCGTGGAAAGGAAAGGAACAGTGAGTGGATGTAGAAGACGTGTCTGAACTGTTCGGGTCTACACACAGAAGATGCACTGTATTGTGAGAATCATCACGAAAGATTCACACCTCCCACTCAATCTTTGAAAATAAAAATTGGACGCTATTTTGATGAAGGGGTTTCAGAAGGAATAGACGAAATTTACCATTACATCGAAGGTTTTCCAATTCTCTAACGACGAGTTGTTGGGTCAGGTTAGCGGAGAAAGACTGACAGTGACAACTATCATTGCCAGAATGAAGGAAAAGTATGGAGACCAAATTTTTTTCAGTACAATGTACACTAGAAAACCCATCGCCTGATTACGTGCTGTTGTGTTAAGTTGATAAATTGAATGCTTCCTTGGTGTAAAATATGACAAAATTCGAGAACCATCTGGATGCCGGCAAGGAGAATGGGCCTACTGCTTCGTTGTGGGGGCAGTACTTCCCATACGGTTACCGTATCAAATAAGTTCATTGATGCTGAGTGCTGTGGTGATTGGGATAGCCACTTGGCGTGTATACGACAGATGATTCCATTCTTCCATGCATGTGGGCACATCCAGTTGGCAAAATGTGTTCACATCTATGTACATGACATGATGCAACTAAATACAAGGAAGATACAGAAAGGGGTTACTTCACAGTTAATCGCACATGTGAACCTTGAGCAGGGGTTTGGTCAGACATGGTGATAGAACTCTTAGTAGAAAGTTCAGGTGGCCTGAAGCAAGAAAGAGGGATCACTGGCTCTGTTCTTCCTAAATGGGTTTGCGGATCCCCAGGAAGCATTGGTATCTGCGCTTCATTGGAGGAGTTTGCCAGAGTCGTTTTTGCAAGTGGAGAGCTACACATTGATTCCTGAGTATCACAGCAGCAGAGAGATTCACGAGGTCGAGCTAAAATTCAAGAATGGTTCAATAATCATTCCCCTTTTCCAGAGTTGAATTCACTCAAATCGCTGTCAGCAGGCATCCTGGGAAACTCTAAATTAAATTGCCACCAAGCTGTACAAGTTGGAACCACAACCATAGAAAGTTTCACTGGCAGCAAATTTGGTGAGCTGAAGTAGTCTCAGAAGAATGCGGTTTTGTGACTGTCCAGTATGAGCACTAGCATTAAAATCTGTAATGAGACAGTTACTGTGAACCACTAACGAAATTCCAAAGAACCGTCTTATGGAAAAGAAATGACAAAAGTGTGACAGAGCTTTTGACGTATGAGTAATCCACATTCCTCCTGTCTGTGTTCTTGGAGGGAACAATTAGAATGGGGAAGAAGCCATCCCTCTACGACGTTTTGCCAGTAAAAGACAACGACGGGTAGGTACAGAAACCCCAATTGGAAAGTGGTTACAGAAATTAAAATTTATGCACGCACTTATAGAAAGTATATTTTTATGGAATTCTCGAACACGACGTAGGTTCTGGCAGAACAAACAGAGATCTACAGACGGAGATTAATAGAAAAATATCTACTTACAAAATTTGCATTTTTGTGCAAAAAATTATGAATAATAATGAAATGTAACCTCTCAGGAGTTTAATAAGCTCCTGAAAAAGACCCACTAAACGACATAGGGAATTCAAACGAAGGTTATTCCACCCCACAAGAGCTCCTATTGTCAAATTATCCCCTCCCAGGAACCAATGAAAAACAGAGTGCTACTTTGGTCAGGCTTGCTACACCCCTGAGAGTGACAGAATTGTTTGAGGTGGTATTACCTCATCCCCACGGAATGGGCTAAGAATAGTTTTTTTCTTAAAAACAGATATATCTTATTGTTATTCAGAAATTTATTATTGTTGTTAATGGACCTAAATTGATTGTTTCAGGTTGTGCTCCCTTACTTTGACAAGACTGGTTATTTTTAAGAGTTTTGGTTCAGATGTTGCCTCCATTTACGTCGCTGTTAAAATGCAGGTTAGCTATTCACTATTATGGTTAACATTTAAAATAAAACTGTGAGGAAATATGTAATTTAGTCAATATTTTATTGAAAACAAAAAAGGTCGTTCAAGAAAAATGCGTTCTATCTGCCCCCGTGGAGTTGAAATATTAGGTTTGTTCCAGCAATGGCAATCAGCTGTTGGCAATAGTGCACAGCCTTCTAGATTAATGTTCATGACCATTAACCACTGATAAATTTTTGTTGGAACACCAGCCATCCAAATCCTCTTAAAGTTACCTCATTGTTACTTATGGCAGTTTTTGCTGTTAGTCTCGTGTTAGACAATTGGTTTCAATCTCCAAAGGTTTCCTACTGGTACCATTCTGGTAAAGGCACCTCTTATTTGGAACAAACCTATTCTCGATCGTCAACCAGTATGTTGTTGATTGGAGAAGGAATGCTGTTCTTCCAATGCTGAAAACACTGTACTTGTACTTGTTGAGCTGTCTAGGCTGTAGCTCTCCTTTTAGGGAAGGAAGGAGACCCCCTTTACACACATTTCAATCACAATATCCATATGGAAAAGATTCTTTTGAAATTTATAAATGAAGGTGAGAAATCAAACGAAAAAATTGAGGAACTGCACAAAGTGTAATTGGCAAGTTTGTTAATGGAATTTGCTGGGAAGTTATCCAAAGCGTTATTTTTAGGTGATTAGTTGACGGGGGATGACAAAATTGTGTCATGAACATTATACTAAAAATTTATCAACAAGTTCCAGAGTACATTTGTACCTCAGAAAATGGAAACTCTTTTCTACCGCTCTTTAGTGATGACAAATGATTCAATATTTGATTTTTACTGATTCTTAACTGACTATTGCTACATTCTTAGTTTCCTGGTGTGCTGTCAATTCATTGTGGTCACTGTTATAATTCCAGGGTTCCAAAAGAACTTTACGCTCAAACGAAATGATTCTTCCTCAAAACGGACTTCTGGACACTGAGTTGATGCTCAACTTTTCCTTGCAGGTAATTATGATCCGTTTATTCGGGATTATTTTAATTTTTGGAACAAGTTGGAATGGTCGTTGATGAGTAACATTCAAGCTCAAATCAAAATCCTTGCATGAGGGTAATATTGCAGGTTCAATTCATAATTTATCATGGGGAATCTCGAAAAATCGACACATTCATATGGTATTGGAACATGAAGAAATTACATTGTTGGTTAGAGGTATTGGTATTTATTTTCAATTTCATTATTTGTATCCTGCAGTACCCGCATTTCCTGAAGAGGGATGGTAACAAGCTCCATGTAATGCTTCAAAGGAAAAAGAGATATAAAAATAGAACAATTCTAGGATACAAAACACTGGCAAATGGGACAATCATCATGTCACAGGTACAACAATCATTATTATCAGAAGATGCCTTCAACTGGTATTTGTGGCTGGCGTTGTGTTGGTATTTCAGTGCTTCTGCATGCTGAATAACACTAATAACTTAATGTGATCTGCTGAAAGTGGATATTTGGCTTGGCTTCGTGATTTTATAATGGAAAGTTCTGAATGAAAATTCTCATGTATCTAGCACTCCACGCTGATGACCTCAATGCTTGTCAAAGAGTTGAAATTTCACCTTGTTTGTCTTGAACGGATTTGACTGGGTTAAATACACTTCTCACTCACATAAAATAGTACTTCCTTACTGGGTTCTACCCAGCGAATGATATATTGCAATCTGAGATCTGCCATCTAAAGTAAATATTCAAACTGGTAGTATTTCAACTCCCAAAGGTAAACATCATTTCGGCTTCTACAGAGGATACTCTGAACCACATTTCGCCTTATTTTCTCGTTGATAATGTGTAAATTTGTTTTGTAAGACATTCTGTTGTAGATTTTATGGAAATTCTATGTTATTGGTGGTAACTTGAAAACCCTCAGTATTTGACGTCCGTTGTTTTTGCATGGTGATCCCCACCAGTTTCAGCATGCGAATTCAAAATTCTCCCAATTTTGGATATTTCCTTTAATCACAGAATGATTGACGTTTTCCAAAAAAATAAGGCACTTCAACTTATGTATCTTATGGCTGAATATTTCTTTGAATATCAAAAAAATTCTTCTGCTGTCTTGAAAATTTTCATTTTTTATGAAAATTTGCTAAAAGTGTTTTCTTACAATAATTTAACTTACATTAATTCAAGAATTACTATGGAATGACTCGTTCTATCGTAAAAAAATTTCTCGATTCTAACCTTTTAGTACATCACATTTGGATTATAATATTACTTTGTTTCTGCCTCTGTTAATTTTCGAGATATGATTTTTTCTTTAAAGAACACATAACTTTATTCGTTTCTGCTCCAACTAATGGAACATGCTTTACTATTGCACTCACTACCCAAAATCGTTAGGTACTCTAGAATAGAGATTGGGAGTGGCACGTTTTTACTTTCCCAACAGAGTTCATTCTAGTTGAAAGTAACATCCACTATTACTTTTGCTGCCCAGTTTCAAATTGACCGACAGAGTCTATTATAGTGGAAATGATCCACTTTTACTTTCCCAACAGAGTCCATCACTGGGGAAACTAATGACGTTTACATTCCCAACAGACTGGAAAATAATTTATATTTTTACTCTCTCAATGAGCCATTTCTTAGTAACTGTATGTTGTTTTGTATTTAAGAAAACACGTTTTTTGCTGCTTATTGGAACTTTTTTGTTCAGCATTAAATTTCATATAAAATAACACTTTTTGGAGGACACGCTGTATACTGCTGTTTTGACATTGCTTCGATGTTGTTCATCTTGATTTTTTTTATTGTAGACAAATTGATTGGCCATGTTTTGTACTTTGAAAGCTTGGTAATCTGCTTCTTGCTATTGGGTTAGTGGGATTTCAAATAATTATAAAGAGCCAAGAAATCAGACCTTGGAGGCTTTTGTTTCACTTTAACTCATTAAAGTTGTTGATGCAGTGACAATTTTGAAGGTGTTGATGCTCCCATTGATATTTAACTGGTTTTGCTTAACAGTCATATTTATTTGTAAAACGTTTCCTGATTGTTACTAAGATCTCATGATATTTCCTACTGCAAAGTGCAGAAATGGTCCTCAGCAATTCCAATCTGGAATTAATGAACCTGCAGGTACATGACCCGTACGAGAAACCTCCTGCTTATTCATTTATAGTTCACTTGCTGAAAAGAAACGTACTTATATTGTAGGATTTGTGTGAACTACTTAGCACTTATGATCTCATATTGTTTTTATTTGAATCACATAGCTGAGAATGGGTAAACATCAACCAGGACTGCAACAACAGGAGGTTCTAAAATCAGTCTTACTTTAATAAAAGCAGAATTATCTAGTGGACCTTGACCATAATAATTGGATGATGTAATGACGGGAAAGAGTTTTGTAAACAGCGCAACCTATTTGTACTTTGCGCAGTACATACTATAGAATGCATGTGCTCAGTTACGTGGATTAGCTGCAGAGAACAAATGCTTTAGAAGTTGAGAACCTAGGCTTTGTAATAAAGCACTTTTCAATTACACCTACCATGATGTAGATTTAGGTGTTGTACAGTTTTGTAATTGTCATAAACTATGAAGTATTTCATAATACTCGGTAATTTTTATTTCTAACCATTAATATAAGTGAATAGAAATCTGAATTGTAAATTTAGCAAACTATATTGTGTTGCCAACAGTTAATTGTGTTCCACATTCTCCCCCTTTGTTTTTCAATACAGTAATTGTTAAATGCATGAAATTGGGCTGACTAACAAATTTACCACCATTTACCTCATATCTTCTTTCACCTTTTCATAGGTTCTACAGAAACAAACAGAACTGGAGCTTGACCTAATTAATGATTCAAAAGAGTCAAAAGGAAGTTGTGTAGCTGCTAGGGTCTCTGTCAATGGTCTCAGTAGCCAACCAGTTGATTATGAAGTGTCAGCGAAGTCACATCAACTCAACAGTAAGACAGCTAATAACAACTTTGTGAAACTTATGAATTTTTGTAGACTGTACAGCACATGCAAACATCAAATCGTCTGCTGGTGAATCATAGGGTGGATGACTGCTTTGAGACAATCTTTTACATTCCTCTGCCTGATGTTGGATCAGGTTGATGTTTTTAACATAGGATAGTAGAGATCTTCATCATTCAGTCAGGTGCCAGCTTAGCTGGAATAACCTGTACATATATTTATGCTCTCACCCCCACTTCTCACTGATCAGGATAGCAGGATTGGCAAAGCACCTAATCATACCCCAAGGTGATGGTAAACTATTTTCAGCTGCTAGATTACCCAAGGTTGTATCGATGACCAGATTTAGAGAAGTACAGAGGATCCCCCCAAACCAATGACAATCTGTGGAATTGTAGAATGGTAGAGACTGTATCATATTACACACAGTGATGAGGACCGTATCGTTGCCTTTTCAGAATAAACCTTAACAACTTGGGGTTATGGACTTGAAGGAGCTGTACATCCCCATTCCCTAATTTGTGCTCTCACATGCATACTGTTAGCTAAACAGGCATGCCCTAGCTCATTATTGAAATTCTTTTCTTATCTCTCCCTCACCTCAGTTGTAAATATCTTGAAAAGTTAGAATCAAAACATATTTGGTCGGTTTTAATTATTTCCCAGTGAGAGAAGCTTCAACATTATTTTGGGCCTAATGTGTTCAAAGTCAAGAGAGACAAGAAAGTTGTTGGTAGGTTGGCTGGATACCTTGTAAGCATTGGGCTTGGTTCAAGGCAAAATCTGACATGTCCCAAACCTACTGGAACCAATGTCCTCAACCCAAAATTTGTAGATCAATTAAGAGTTGGCCAGAAGCATTAAAGCATTGAATTAAAGCTTGCGTAATGATAACCCCAAGGAGTGAATGAACATTCCTTCAACTTTTCACGTGTTACGAGGAATGTTGATCATCGAAATTTATATTCTATTTTTACAGGGCGTGTGTCTCGAATTGGTGAATTTTCTGACGATGATGAGGATTTTAGCAGCAACGATGAGGGTTCTGATTCTGAACCTATGCTGGAAGATCACAGAGTTCGAAAAAACAGTATACCTCCAAGCGCTGCAAGGGTAAATATATTTTTTATATTTTAATTTTTGAAGAGTTGTAAGCTGGCTTGAAGATCAGTTGTTGATAGTTAGATTTAAGTTCAGAATCATTTCGTGTTTCATCTAAAAACTAGTATCCCCTCATTTGTGATGGATATGGATGGTTCTCCTTCTCACTTCTTCAAACTCCTTCTCTTGGCAGGCATGAAACCCAACCCATTCAGCTTCTGGGATATAATCGCCTCAGCCCTTTAAAGGAGCTAATATTCATTCCATCGCCTCCTTGTTACACATTAACAATCTACATTAAATGAATGTGCAGGCACATTAGTGTGAATATTTTATGAATGGTTTATGTCACAAGAGAGGCCTTAACACCTGTGATCTATTCCATTCTCCTAGGGCTCCTTAGTAACCAATATTTAGGAACCACTATTCGATTTGTTGCTTAATGTAATCCAAAAACCGTCTTTTCACTCCATTTCCTCATGACAACAGTAGCAAGGGAGGGCCTGAGATGAATGAATTCTCATCCAATGAAATATTTTGGAATTCAGAATATATTTCCTTTGAAAAACGTGAGACAGGAGTCTTTTTTTTCGAAGTGGGGAAACTCTCATGAGCACTGAGCAGGTACAGCCCCGCATCAGTAGTGTAGGACTCCAATGGCCTACCAACTAAAACCGCCACTCCGCGTCTTCTTATGGAGAACCACTTGAGAGCATTACTTCAGAACAGTTCCCTTGCTTGCCTATTGCTGGCTTTCCTCCCATGCTGTGCTACTAGCTATACACCCTTTTTTTCTAGTCTTCCCAGTCTCTATTTATCTCCTTGGCTTTTAGGATTGCCGTGATAAAAGTAACAACAGCGTCCCATATCTCTTTAGGTTCAATCATTTTACTTACAATAGATTCTGGCTCCAATGCACCTGCTGTGACTCTCTTCCTCACTTTCCCTTCCCTGGTGTCATATTCGAGCCATCTGTCCTTCAGGTAGTCCTGCAAGACTTGATGGAGGTAGGCACTTACGTTAAGGCCCCTCAGAGTGTCAAGAATATCCTGCCATCTTGCTGAGTTAGACTGGCCAGCTGTCACTACCTCCTTGACTGCATCAATCGTTGATCTCCCTTTCCTAAATCCAAACTGGCGCGGAGACAGGCCACCAGCCTCATCCATTGCTTCCAGGAATCTTCACTTCAGCAGCTTTGCATACAGTCATAAGGCAGGAGTCTTAACACCACTATGGCGTGTGATCATCAACATTTGATTTTTTCCCTGACCAGTGCTCAAAAAGATTAATAAATGGTCAGTTTGGCCATTTTTGGTTTGACCCATCCCCTGAAAGATCTTCACCATAGCTTTCCAAAAGGGTGCGATACCAGTGGTATTGGATGCAATTTTGAATGACATAATAGGAAAATGACCTCCCCTCCAAGAGTCTTTGAGAATGTGTGTCACCAGCACTATCTTCCTATAGTCTTAAGACATAATCAAATTTTCTTCCTACCCAATTTTCCCCTTAACTACATTGAGTTTCGAGCTGTACATTTATCCCAGGGCACTGAGTTAACTTTTTGTATCACAAAACGAAAACATTCACAATTGAAAGTTGCCCAGAATAAATTTCATCATTGGATGAGTACATCCAATTCTGAGTTTGAACACGTTATTTGATGACCTGCACTTGTGTTGTTCACTCACCTGATTAGTATAATATTTTTCTTGCATTCTAGCAACGGAACCTGAAGCAGAAATTCATATCTTTACTGAAGAGATTTAGAGTGAATGAAGAGCAACTTTGTTTAGATGCAGATCGAGAAGCTATTAGCAGCAAATTGTCAGGTGAGCTTTTATGAAGAGCTGTAGTGAATGCTCATATCATTGAGTCATGTCCAAATGTATTAACCTTTTCACACTTTACAACTAAATGTTAAATTCAACAAGAAAAAAAAAAAATAAATGAATAAATAATAATAATAAAATAATAGATTTTTTATAAATGAGGGTTTGATGAAAATTGAAAAAGGAGTTTTTATTTACAGTTTTCGAGGTTACCTTACATTTTATGTAAATTTTGATCACCACGTGAAAGAGCAGACAATTTTGCGTAAGATTGCCCATCATACTTATTTATTTCGGAACAATAACAGACAAGTAATACAGAACTTGGGGTTTAGCACACACAGCAGGACCGTTGTAGGCAGGAGGCAGGGAGAAGAGGGAATCTGAAAATCTGGCTCCAAGCTTCTATTACCAATGGGTACAACACACCAAAAAATCAGCTCTTTGAAAAGCTAAAAATTGAAAAAAAAAAAAAAAAAAAAAAAAAAAAAAAGCTTGGCTGTTTGATTGAAATGACCCACATATTTGTCATTGTTTGACTGTCAATATTCTATATGATTATTGAATAATGAAATAATGATAATCCAATTTATTTTGGTTTGTTTATCCTTTCTATTGAGTCTCTTTGTATTTACGGCTGTTCAGGTGGAGATATGGACGCTGCTGAGATTGAGGACCTATTTGAGGAGTTAGATCTCAGTGATTCTGGCCCTGAAATTGACACTATGAGTGTGACTTCAACCCCAAAGCCATCGCTTAGGCCATTTTTTTCCTCTAGTCAAACATTACTGAATGATCCATTTTTGGGAACCTCCTCAGGTAAGCTTGCCAATTGAATTGTACATTGCTGCCAGGACAGAACCGTTTGATGCTTTTTTTTCGAAAAAAAAAAATAATAATAATAAAATTTAGATTTTCTACTATATTGTTATAGGAAATTCAGAATATTTAAAACTTAGTAGATTTCGTAAATGTTCCCATTAGAATATACAAAAAATATTTATAATTGTTGAAAAATGTGATGACTGTTTATTTAGGCAGTATATTCTGCAGCATCGTAATAATTATGAAACAAGCTAATAAGTGAAAAAAACGCATAATACCTGTGTTCATGGCAAATCTAGTAAATTTTATAGTCATTATTGTTCGGTTATTTTGTTTAGTGCAGCTACTACGCATCAAATATGTAAATACTCATGTGGGGTTATCATAGTTCATATAACATTTATTGTAATTATTCTTGTATTGTAACGTGAAACATTTATCATCTGAAGTTGTGTAATCGTCACAAAATTCGGTACTGATTTCTTTGCTTTGAATATTTTAGTACATCATTCATTTCGTACTTTATGGTAAATGTATTTATTATTATGCAACTTCACAATAATGTTGTATGTAGAGTTGAGAAGTGTAAAACCAATAGTGAAACTCTGCATACTTTCAATGCTGTACGTTTAAAATGCATTTTCATTGGAAACGTTGGTAGATAGCTTGTACTTTTTGTTTCTATTTATTTGCATTTTAGCTCTCTGACCCAATAATATCACTGTGACAACTGCATGTCACCAGAGGTTACATGTATAATGTCATGAATGCATTGATGAACTGACCAAGCAATTAATTCACCAGATTTTGATCTGGTGCACTAAATGTGCAATGTTGTGAGTAAAAAATTGCAAACATTGTTTCATTGTTGCAAACTGTACCTCAATGTCAAGTTATTATACTTGAACTATTGGTGTGTATGATTAAATAGATATTGAGACATTTCTAACCAGTATTAGCATATCCTTCCGTTTGATGAATTTACCAGTCAGCTCGTTGACTAATTCGAACTAAAATTACTTTTTTCACTAGTTGACGAGGCTTCTACTTGAACTAGGAGGTACTTTACTCTGGTCGTTAATACATGGAATATATATAACTAGAAATTAAATTGATGCTTCATAGTTTGCGATTTCAAATATGAATGCATCGAATAATAAATTGTGTTATTGAAAATTGTTATTTATTGCTTGTTAACCAGCTAAAGTATATTGAGGGCGTTGCGAGAAATACCCCCCCCCCCCCCCCCCGATAGACCATCCTGTCTCCTCTTTCCCTTGAATTGCCCTCATAGGCAAAGTGGACAATAGATTTAAAAAATCAACTTTAAACACAATACAATACTTTCGAAGGCTATAAATTTTCAAATATTTACTCATGCACTATTAGCAGTCCCTTTCTCATTTCTTCACTCTCATAAGTATAAGCCTGAAGCTTGTTAGCCTTGAAGGTCTCCTCTGGCTTTTGCAGGATTATCCCCTCATTCTTTGGAAGGGGCAACTACTCCATTCCACACCTGCTTATTACATATTTAACTCAGTCCTAGATCCTCAATACTCTATTAAAATTTTGAATTGTGATAGAGCTGATGTTTGGTCTCCATTTCAAGATTCAATGGGTTCTTAAATTGTCCGTCATCTGCTAAGACAGATTATTGAATTCACGTTTTAGAAGAAAGTTCGTTTGTGTGCCTAATAACACCAGATTCAGTAAAAAAACATGTCCCTATACACAAGGAGTTACAATGAAGAATCAATTTCAATGATCAGTTGATGAGTTAGATCATCATCGTTTACGTTCAACAGCCTGTTTATAGCTTAGCCATTGGCTTACATTGTTACATTCTACTTCGTGGAAACAGAGAAAGTTTTTATTGATTCCATTTGTTGTTGAAATTGGTTTCGACAATTTTCCAGCCAGTGAATAAGTTTGTCTCTATCATGATGTACAATTGATGGAAAAGAGAAATTGAATTGAGATCCCTGGTTCAAGTCATGTAATCTGCAAGATTGCTAAACCTAGTTTACTATTGTGTTTTAAGCTCTCAATAGAAACAGTGGCGATCAAAATAAGCATAATGCTTTTATTGATATAGTCCTTAACCCATTCGCCAGGGAACCCTGACTGCAAGGCCCTAAAAACATAAAACCCACCTGGTAGAGGAGAAAATTCCTAATCAGTGACTCCCGCCCTCCTCTTTCCATTTTAATCATTTCTCCATTATTCATCCACTTTTTGACGTAATTCCTTTTGCATATTTTTCAGGAATGTATTGGGTTTGAAGGGTTTGTACGTTTATTTCATTATTATATTCTCATAAACTTGCGTCCATCAATGGTTTATGGTTTTCATAATTTGTCTGATTCTAGTTTCACTATAAACGAACTCGATCAGATTCAACAAAGCAAAGGGAAATGACGTGTGGAAAATTACTATGGGAACACCTTACAAGGGAAGTTGGTGACAAAAGAGGGGTTCATGAAGATGGGTGGTGGTTGAGGAGGGAAGGTTACTGAAACGTGTCGAGCACACTCCAGTACATCCCTGAGGAACCGAGAAATAGTTGGTAAAAGTTTCAAAAGATTGCAGGCAAATGCAGAAGCAGTAGGGAAAAACGCGAGGTTCGCGGTCAGGGTACTGCAAATCTTTGCAGAAAAACGCGTGATTCGTGGCGAATGGATTAAAGACGTTCAGTGTGGGTCATTTTGGGAGCTGACCCAGTTATGAACAGCTGGTATTAATGAGGTTGTCAGTGGGCAGTGAACGAAGAAACAAAGTGAATTCCATTTCTGATCTGCTGATGTTGTATACTGGTGGCTCAATAGAACCTTCCTTGCAATTTTAGTAACGAATGAAGATTATTTGAGTAGGTAAAGTGATGGAAATCAAAATGAAATGGAAGCTGTCACAAACAGCCCTAAGGCATTACCTTCCCTTGGGGTCAGCCTTACGTCCCTTAGGGGTTGTGATCTGCACTGAACGTATAAGATGATAATAAGATATAATATGAAAATTGTAGGTTGAATATTGAGTTTTGAGAGATATTGTTACAAGCAAAGAGGAGACTTCTGTAACCTACCTCTGACAACATGGTGAAGGTGGGTATTTTCCATTAGTTTTACTAACCTCTTCCCAGGTGCCACTTCACTTTTTGAAATAACTTTGGCTGTGTATGTCTCAGAACACATATATGGAACTAATGGTAGATTCACCCTCTGATACATCCGCTCTCAATCCTATTGACTTGAGCATCCCCCCCAATGACCATGCTTTTTAAGTTTCTTTTGCTCCTTCAATACTTGGGTTGATACAAATGCCCTATTGACTTTTCCTTCCTGACCTAGTTGTACGCAATGTACCTACAATACAATACGTAGTTTTAAAATAGTGTTGAACATCCTCTAGTTACTGCACATGATTAGTTCTGTATCGGGGTACCCTCTTCACCCTCCCCCCAACCTGTTATCCTTCCTCTCTTTAACCCCTCCCTAGATCTCTATCTTTCTTTCTCTTTTTCCCTCGTTCTTTCTCATCATGACATCGCCTTCTCACTTGGATCAAACACAACTGAAAAAATCCTTAGCTATTCCCAGGATCATGAGTTTTGGCAACGTTTGGCAACATAAATAATCCCTTAATTGGAATCCTCTTTCCCTTTTAAATTACCTTTGTACGCCATGTTGCCAATGTTAGCTCCATTTTCTGGCAGTTCTAAATGTTGAAAAATAATGATGAAAAATGATGAGAAATGGAAAAAATCGCATCTATTCTTTTAAACTTACTATACTAATTAGATGAAATGTCTCAATATCAGTAATGAATTGTTGGACTCCAACTGTTAACAACGAGTTCAACACCAAATCTTGTAAAAAAAAAAAAATAATAATAATTTTCTAGCAATTTAACATCACTTGTATTATTTTTGTTTTTGTAATTGTAACCAAAAATGTAATACTGTTTACATTCGTTGTTACATACTAGATGATTGTTTATTTACCAACCTTTGAAACAGAAAGGATTTATGTAGTGCCATCTTATGGAATTACACTCCTGGTGGCATATTTTCAATGAGTTTTATAAAGCTTCTTGGTTGAAATTGTTGAAAAGAGGACTTTGTGTGGGTATTAATATCTTTGCTAGTGGTCTCCAGTTGTTGTGAGTGCTAATACAATTGAAAAATATGTCGAATTGTTTGCAGGAGAAGAAAAAGGTTGGTAAACAATCTTGGGAGTGTGGAAAAAGACAGTTGAGCAGGGAATGTGAACTTTTGTGACGTCACTTTTCTTGCTTCATAAAAAGGCAGTATTACTTCTAAACATATTTTGTCAGATGTGACATTGAAGTCATGGTAGTTCTCCATAAAAAAGGACTAATATTAACGTATGCAAAGGATCACCATTGCTGAAATTCAAGCATAGAAGTAATTTCCAATTATGGTTCTATGTGCAAACCTTTTCCCACTACACATGAGAACCGCGTCCTTTTAAAAACAATGGATTGTGTGGTAGGGTTGCAATGCAGATGTGCAAAAATCTGTAATTGCATGATCATGTTTAGTTAACCTGTATGTGTTGTTCGAATAAATTATATACTTATTTGCAACCTCTTGTAAAAATATTTTTTGTGAAAATTGGCAATAACTAGGTTGAGTGGGAAGATTGGCGGCCCTATTTAGTTGCTGTTTTGGTCCCTATTGCATTTGTGTGTTATCATTTCATTTTGTGAATGTCTCAAATCGATGTGGAATTCCAATGTACTCGATGGTTTCATAATTTTCAACAAGAACTTCACACGTATAACCTTTTTTGAACTAATAGTAAGTATAAAGGCCAAAAAGACGATTTTTATAGGTGTTTTGACATAACATTGATTCATTAAAATCAGTAGAGATGACAGAGGCGTTACATTTGTTTGATTAAACTATTTAATTTTTCTGAGTTGGTTTTAGACCAAAATAAAAATACATAAATACCATTTATAAGTACCATTTATAATTTTAACGAAGCCATCTGCAAAAATAAAAGAGTTTACCCTTTGTTTGTACAAATCCAACAGTCCCCCAAAATAGCTTAACGTTTTTCTGTAATAATTGAACTTTTTCCAATGAGTGCAAGTAAATAAAAACTGCTGATTACGTAATCATGCTGCTACGTAATGCAGACGTTACAGGAACCTCCCTTTCAGTGAAACGTGTTTTGTTCTAAAAAAAAAGTGATAATAGTGCTTCCAATATCAAGTGGACTGGGAATCAAGAGTCAAGCACAAAATTAGGACTGGCTAATTTTTTTTTACTTGCTTCTGCACGCATTTTCACCTACCTCATCACCACCTCTCCCCCACACCACCTATAATTTGGATTTCGACTATATGACGAAGAATAATAGATCTCTACGTTTGCCAGAAAACAAACCAAAATCAGTCAAGAACTTATGCGGCAGGCACGGGAAATCCCAAACTTTCTCCCCCTCCTCCCTACAACAAAAAGAAAATTAAACTACAAGGAGAAAAATAAGGTCTAGAAACCACCTTCAAACAAATCCGTAAACAACGAGGAAAGTCCTCAAATAAAACGCATGTTTTCTTTTGCCTTTTAACCAATCCCTAATTAGTGCGAAACTACAAATGTAGATTTTCAATTTCTTACAAGAACATAATGGGAAGTAGTGCATGCGTTACAGAGACGCCCCTATCCAGTTTAAACACTAAGCATTGGCTATTACTTCCTCCTGTCAGCAATAGAAAAATTTCTGATGTTTGTTGTACGTAAGCTTTACCTTTGAGAGAAACCTTTCCCAACAGGTATGAATCAAATATGCGTGTCCTAGTTGTTTTCCTATCTAAAATCGTTACTAGAATTATTCAAGTTGACATTAGTGCTGTATTCAAACGAATGAGAAAAAGTTCGAATTATTGTGGAGGCTTTTTTTATCCAATTTCTGATTGGAGCTAATACAGATTGTTTTAGTAAAGTAATTCAGAGCTATCCAATCATATATGCATCTCATCCCTTTTTTCTATACTTATTTGTGTGAACGCTTACGATGCCAAGTGTTCTTGAACGAACCAAATGGAATGTTACACAGTTTAATGTTTGCGTACAAGTGAATGTTACAGGTGGAGCAACTGTACTGGATATTTATAACCCAAGAAGTAGCGGTTTTATGAAAAATTATGATATAATGCTTCATGTATCAGTGGCTTGCATATATCATAGCTTCCCCTTTATGTCACATCTTGGTGTGATAAAATGAATAGGTACTTACATGCGTAATTTGTAGATAATATAGATCATGTCTGCTTCTAGAACTATCATAGACTCCTATGACTGCTTCTGGAACTCGAAATGGGTTTCCATGTAATCTGAATGCATATCTGTACCTACATATCAGATAACTGACCTGAAGGACCTAGCGCGTAGCTATGCAAAAAACCAAGTAGAGTTTAAAAATAGCAATTGTAAAAAACCCAGATTGCTTTTTGACTTTTTTGATGATTTTGCCGACAATATTTATAACATTGTTATGAACATTATTTTTAAATTTCATGTGACAGTAACGTTGTTTTATTTTTGAAGTTGTCTAAAAAGTATACTCTCTTGCTAGTTTTTCCCAAAATATCTGCTGCATTAAATACTAACTTACTTTGAAATTGTGGCTGGTTATAACATAAAGAAGATGATTTATCCAGACTACAATATCAGAATTTCATCCTATGAAAAAGAGCTGAGTGAATCTGGGTATCTCATGGATCAGTATGTACTGTCTACTTCTTTGAGAGGTTTACTGTGTATTGGTTTGTGTAACAGGTAAACCAAAAGGGAACAAGCAAAGAAATTTCCGTTTTTTGTGGTTTTTTGAGTTCAAGATCAAGCGATTGAAAACAAAGGAGGTCCAACGAGCTATGCTAAGCCCTAGTCGTGCCATATACAAAAACCATATTGACATATACAAGAACCGCTTGCATAGTCTAAATTTGCCTACACACTTGTTAACATTCACTGTACTTTTTACAAATCATCATGTGCTCGTGCATGTAACTCTTTTTTTGTAAATGTTACCTATTATCAATGATATATTTGTGAGATACACACTAAGAGTACTTGTGTAAAATGGAAGTGACAAGCTGTTTTGCCAAACAGTTCATTATATATATAATTTCTTCGAATATGGCTACTAATTTTTAGAGTCATAAAATAATATCGTATTTTTTTCTGTACAGTAAAATCTAATCTGCATTGATAGGATCATCATATGCAAGCTGTATTTAATAAGCTTGGTAAGTACTAATCAATGTGACACTGCTTCATGCTGCTTGGATTATGTGCATAGTGACATTCCCTCCCTATGTTGGTGAAAGAGAGTAGGTTTCCATGTGATGGAAATCCTTGTGATAAAGCAACAAGAGCATCCATCTTCTGCTTTTTGTGACGCTCCTTAAATAAGATAGAGTTAGTGTAACCTAGAGTTTATTGGTAATTTGCTTTTGTTATTTTTGTCTTGTGCCATTACATTAGCATTGGGTGGTGTAGCATCAAATAATTATTCATAGACTCTTATTTTATCATAGTTTTCATTAAATGTTGACTGCTTAAGTCATAATGCTTGTATTATGCTATTATTATATATCATGAGATGAATTGGAGATTTTAACCTTGATTGTTGGATGATGGATTGTTTATCATCGAGCTATTGTACTGTTGTGCCTGTCTGTCCTACCAAAAACTCACCTCAGCAGATCCTTATCTCCCAGAGCTATTTCAATGCGATATTTATAAATTGTCGTCATTTTTAATGTCGTTTGTACACATAGTCTGTGCAATTAGGGGTGCATGAAATTAGAGAAGGTAGAGGAGATGACACACGTTGCTATTGAATCCTCCGAACTGTTCTGCAATTTCTCCACTGAGTGCAGGAAATTTAAGAAATCGCCCATCCTCATCTCCTCTTTTTAAGTCTCCACGGAAATCAAAGCAGCTGCTATTCTGATAAGATTCTGCCAAGGTATCATCAATGTGGAGCCAGCAATACCAGTTTCAATGGTGTATTCCACTGTCTTATGCTATTTCTCTCTACTTGATTGTAAACATCACACTCCCTGCAGCAGTTTTCCTTCCTCTGTTTTTGACTCAGAACCTGTTGTGATAATGACCTTTCCTAATCAATTCCAAAGGACGTTTAAATCGTAGCTCATGGTTATTTCCAATTCACTTCCCACAGATCTTCCCTTAGGTGAAGTCAAGGATGTTGAGAGGTGTTTCTGGTGTGACACAGGCACAGCGTTGTCATGTTGATCTTGTTAGAAGTAGATGTGTTTTTTATCGTTTATATTTTATATTATTCACCTTGGTTACTGTGTATTCAATAAATTGAACAATGGGCCAAAAATAGAATGGTTGCTTCCTTGAGTAATTTTGAATTATGCCTCTGATGTTGAAAATCCTGCAGTTGTGAACCCATCTTTTATTCAAACCAATTATTAATCCTCGCTGGTTGTGGTTTACTACAACTTTATACAGTATTTTATTGCGTAATACTGTATTTTTAATGTATGCAATGAACAATTGTTCAAAATATATGATTCAGTCATTAATTCGTTTATAGTTAATTTTCTGCTTTGAGGTATTGCACACAATATCCACTCTTGTGGTACCAACCTACGTCTTTCTTGTTATTTTCTATGTGTGAAGATTCCCCCTTTTAACTGAGTTAAACCATTTCATTTTTGGCCTATACGCATTTCATTCAAAACTGCTACATTTGTAAATTGATTTTGATCAGCATTCTACAAGCATGTTATGCTTAATATGTATCAAGTGGGCCGTCATACTTACAGGGTACATTGCCAATCTTTATGTTCCTTTTTCTCTAGAACTACAAGTCTGATCACTATAACTTTCGTCTGCTTTTTAAGCATAATTTTTGTACAAGTTTACGTAATTTAAGTATTTTTTGTAAACATTTACGATTTTAAAATTAATAAAGGTGGAATTTTTTTACAGCTGTTCAAAACGTGTTTTCATTATGTCCAACAGCATTCCTGAGGAATATAAAAGTTTTACATATGTTGCTACATCATTAACGGACCCAGAACTCTTCTTCACATTGACATTTGGTTGTATCATTGAATGGGGTGCCAGTAATCTTGGCAGGGGTGGCTATTGACAGGAGCATAAGCTCATCTGCACCTCCTGGCCAAAATGAAGAAGATACCTGATAATAATAATATTATAAGTGTAATATTATCACACTGTTTTCCAACTCTTCCCCATGAATCCTCATTGAAGAGCAGAAGAGTTTCAAATCCACTTGCCAAATAGAGCCTCCAGATGGGTGAGAGGATGGTGGTGTTGTGAGTTTCTTGAGGGGAGTTAGGGGCGCACTATTGGAGAGCACGAGTGAACTGTACTCCTGAATGGGAAGAGCTTGCACTCCCTAGCTCTTATCCTATTATTAGTTTATTGTCCTCGACCCTTGTGACTGGAATCAATGAATACAGTAAGTGCTATAAAACGTGAGTTTGCTAAATTGTAGGTGGAGCAAACAGTGTTTATTCTAGATGCCAGGCACCCAGTGTTGGCAGGACTGCAAAAAACCTCAAAGGCAAGCAGAAATTGTTCCACAATTCGCAAGTTCCACCCTCACTACTACGCTCTGCAGATGTAAGTAATAAATGTTTCTGCTTCCCTTATCTGTCTGGAATGAAGCTTGGGTGTCGTGGCGAGTGGTATTGAAAGAACTAGACTTGTGTTAACTCTGAACGAACCGTGAACTTATATTTCGAGTAATAATGAGTTTGTAAAAAGTAGGTATGGGAACCGCGATACGTGTCCTATAATAGTAACATGGAGACCGAATAACAATAATATATCTTCACAATAACATGGAATTAGGCTTTCACCCGCACGATGGTTCTTGCTGGGCAGATATGAATTTCAACTGTTGCAGAACACGGTTTCTAAAGTTTGACAATTACTTTAAAATTTTCATTTTTTGTTTGTTTTGTTTTAGGTATTTACGTACCTACTTGTAAACTCCTTTTAAAGGTAGGACTGAGTCGTTTTTTTTTCGAGAAATTTGACAAGATTAAACTCCTTTGCATATTGGTAGTTGAAATTTGTATTTGGCTGAGAAGAGCAACTTTTTGTCTCACGTTCCCTTCGTGGTTGTCCCTTAAGGTCCAAGTGCATCCCTGGGGTTTCAGGGCAGGAACTGCGACTGAACCTTGGCACCATGATCAATCAACCCTAAGGGATTATAATTAAGGATTAAACTTTGATGAAATCGAAATCTCAAAAGCTTTCGATGTAAGAGGGTAGTTTGTTTTAGTTTGACTTAGACAGGAATTAGTTCCGTGAATCGAATGACACCCCTCGGGTCGATGCACGATCGTCCATGCACTCACCATTTGAAAAAATTCGTCTTTGGATGATGAAAGTAAGACGTCCACGGTCAGGTGGAGCCGGGAGGCAGAGCCTGTTCAACGGGAGGTCTGAGACCAATGGAAAAACGATACTGACTCTAACATGTGGGTTTATTTTTATTTTTTTTTTTCTCATGTCATCTGAGGTTTGGGGGTTTACTTTTTGGTTCAGAAATTGTGATTATTCGCTAAGGGTGCGTTTCTATCGATACGAAACCTATCCTAGTCGAGTTTGCGTCCAATATTACAAGGAAATGACAACCCAATTGCCTATTTCAGTAAAAACCTTGGAAAAACATGTTTTGGGCTATAGCATCCATGCATATAAAGGGATTGGTGTGGCTAGATGTTAGGACCAGCTAGATCCCAAGTGGAGTCCACGTGCCAAACAACGAACTTATTACATCAATTCTAAATACTTTTGGGGCCCTTACAGTGGACATACATTACAGATTTTGACGAGCAAAGTGGCAAAGTTTGATGGTTCGTTATACGAAATTCATTTTCTAAGAATTTATTATTATTATTAAGAAGGACTTATTATTGAAAATAGTAAACCAAAATTGGAAGAAATGTTCGAAGAAACGGAAGGAAAATCCATCGTAATTCACAGGGCTGTACTAGGCAACGATGTTAACATTTTCACGCACTTATAGGTACGCAGATTTTTCATTCAATTATTCTATTTCCCGATTCTTAAATTCAGGTAATTATTAGTGTACGAATTTCACTAACGTAAAGGACATCATAGTTCTTATACATTTGGGCGTATTGATTGAAACTAATTTAGAGATCAATCAGAAGAAATTTCCAGTCATGCATCCCATGAGCGAATCCTCCTAAATCATCATATCACTTGACATTTGAGCACCTTGAGGTCAAACATAATGTTAATTATACATTTTATAGAAAATAACCCTCGTGCCGCGTGGTATGATAAATCGCTTTTTCGCCGCGCAATGGCGTTAACATTTGTTGACACTTTGTAGGTTAACCTGCTTCTGTCGAGATTTACCGTTCTTCGTTGATATTGCCTTTGTGTTGTATTTTCAATGATTTTCAATTGAATGACGTTCAAAAACTTACAGTAAGAAAATTTCAAAGATTCTGATAACTTCAACAAAATGAAACGTTGGAAAACGTGAATTCTTTTCATGATTTTAATAGTTTAGAGAGTTTTAGAAATGCGTTGCTTCGATTCAGCGAGAAAAATTACGTGATATTCCCCCTCGTCTCATCATTTTCATCCAACAACACAGGCATTATTCTCAATAACATTTGCCGCTAGCTAACTACTTTTCACTATAGTAAAATAAAAATTTAAAAAAAATACAAAGGTTGAAACTTTTTGAAAATATGTAGTTTTTATCAGTTTTTACATTTTTTTATATTGCATTTATTTTACTACATTACCAAAACAACCAAGTATTAACATGTAGTAAACAATGCTTAATCCCCTCTTTAAGCATAGCTTGTGCTTAGGGGATGAGTTTTTCCTACTTTCCTAATTACAATAGTCGCGAAGAAGATATCTTAACCAGTTTTATCTGTTATACGAGTATGTGGCTAATGGTGACAATAAGTGAGTGACGACAAGTGCGTGACTATTTGAGAATGCCTCAAGATAGTGAGAAAAAAAGTCTGCCAAGTGGGTGTGGCACATAGCTCCCTCGTATCCATAACATGACTGTATGGATCATTGAAAATTATTATTGACTAAAGAACTTCGTTCAATCAAGCTCGAGGCTAAAACTTTATTTCCTCTTTATTACTCACGAGGACCATCTTTACATCAGTCCGAACAATCACTGAAAATTTCATCGAAATCAGTCATGAACTCCCGGAGTTATGCTTGTAACAAGGATTTCATTTGCGGATGCGCAGAGGCTACTATTGATTCGGGGCGGGGGTCATGAAACTTATAGCGGACCATCTACACATCAAACCGAACAATCCCTGAAAATTTCATCGAAATCGGTCAAGAACTCCCTGAGTTATGCTTGTGGTAAGGATTGCACGTTTGCGCATGCGCAGAGGATACTATTGATCCGGGGGTCATGAAACTCATAGGGGACCATCTTCACATCAAACCGAACAATCCCTGAAAATTTCATCGAAATTGGTCAAGAACTCCCGGAGTTATGCGCTGACAAGGATTTCACGTTTGCGCATGCGCAGAGGCTACTATTGATCTGGGGGTCATGAAACTCATAGGGGACCATCTACACATCAAACCGAACAATTCCTGAAAATTTCATCAAAGTCGGACTTTAACTTCGTGTAGTTTTGCCCGTAACAAGGATTTGCTGACAGACAGACACACAGACAGACACGGAACCAAAATTGTTCAGAAAGGTCTAAAACGCAAAATGCGAGTGGAATTTTTGATTTTGGAGACAAAAAAATTTTCACATTCCGAAAGTGAAAACAATGCTTCCGCTACCTTGGTAGACTCGGAAGCAAAAACACAGTTTACCCTAGAGCGAGATTTTCCTTAAAATATTTCTTCATACTATTTTTAAACGATTTTAAAGGTTTCACCGAGGTACAATATTCAATTGGCAAGTTGTTATAGATACTTGCACCTCTGTATGAGTATAATCTTTGGGCTGAATTAGAGTTCATTTTCCTTTTTTTCAAAGTAATTCTTTCAGCACTTCAAGTTCCCAAGTTTACTCTTTCAATCTTATTGCTCAAATAGAGTTTGTACACGTATATCACAGTTGTTTTTTCTATTAACTTAAACAAGTCAAGCACGCCCAATTCTGCAAATATCTTTAATGTTGGGTGTCTAGTTGGTTTCCCTAGGAGTATTTTTATAAGAGATTTCTGAGTAACCAGGAGAGCATCTACTTTAGTTTTAAAAGTCGTGCACCATAATGGTAGAGCGTAAATGAGGAGAAAATATATTTAACTCACTTGCGCGATCGGAAGATAAAGTCCGATTTGAATAATTTTTGTGTTTTTTTTTGTTCTACGAACCAATCGCAACTTTTCCGCACTATAGCAATTTCGAATTTGCAAGTTGACTTTTTTGGCACCACCCTATTTTACATGTTACGTTGGAAAGCCGGCGATTTACAGCAAATCATCATTTTGTGTTCAGAGGCCTCATAAGGTTTCAGACCCCCCGCGAAAGCTAAGATTCGAATTTCTGCTTTCAAGGTGTATAGGACAGAAAATAGCCCCGTAAATATATTCCTGCTGAAAGTTGCGTGTAGGAACGTGTATGCTCGCCACAAAATGAAATTAAGAGGGTTGTAGGACTCAAGTTATACTATCTCAGCTGGTAACTTGCAACGCTCTTTCAAACAAAATCTATAAAATACAATGGTGTGTCAATGTGAACAGTTATGAGTGAAATTTGTGCGTCAAGAACCACCTATACAGGGAGTCATGCACGACCGCTCACGCACATGTTCTGCCGCTTTCCCACGTGTCCGACTCCTCTCCCACGTGTTTTATAACTCATTTGCTACCAAAATTGTTTCCTAGCCATCTTATCATACCTTAAGAGAGGTCTACGATTGAAGTCTAAAATACCTCTAAATAGATATAAATAGGTCTGTAAATAGAATAGAGCTCAACCGTATATATGTGTCATAGTCTATGTGTATAATGCGGGCATTATACAGGGTCTTAACCTGAGGAACCTGCCACAGGCTAGGAATAGGTTCTACAACTCCTGCCTGACAAAAAGTGCCTCATGGAAAGTTTTTGTTAGAGTGTTCAATTCAAGTTTTTCAATTAAATTGAAAATTTTGAAGATTTTTTCGAGTTTTTGATCTCAATTCACTAAAACGGCCATTAATCCCTCATGTACTTCAAAAATTCAATGTTGGTTATACAATTGGGAAGAGCATTACATTTTCTATCTCTCTAGTATATCAAAAAAATATTGTAGGCTGGTTCAATTAGTAAAAAATCAATCGGAAAAGTGAACTTTGCCAAATCTTCAGAATGACCAATTTTTTCATACTCTTTAGGTCTAATAAAATTCTACTCTACAAATTAACCCTGTGGTCCTAAAATATGCTCCAGAATTTTTGCTCTTCAACGGTGTTCTCAAAATTGCTCATACAGAAGAATTTAGGGGAGAAAGTTCGTTTGAATGCTGGAAAACGTAGCTTTCCCTATGAAAATCGACGTTTTTGACGAAAAACGGACTTTTCAGAGTCCAATAGACCGAAAGAGTATGAGAAAAGTGGTCATTCTGAAGATTTGATGAATTTCACTTTTCCGATTGATTTTTCACCCATTGAACCAACCTACAATTTGTTTTTTGATACACTAGATAGATAGAAAATTTAACGCTCTTTACAACGGTATAACCAACATTGAATTTTCTAAAGTACGTAAGGGAGTAATGGCCGTTTTGGTCAATCAAGATCGAAAATACGAAAAAAAATCTTCAAATTGAAATAACTCGAAAACGGAGCCACTAACAAAAAAATTCCAAGAGGCTTTTTCGATCAGAAATTTTCAATAGAATCTTCTCTTGGCCTGTGGCCGTCACGAAATGAAACACCCTGTATATGTATAATGACTAGACACTATAAAATAACGGATCGTTTTAGTTAATGTGTATAATATCTTCATTTTTTCAACTTCTTGCACACATTGACCAGGCATTATTTATATAGGTTAGGTAGTTTGTACAATGCCCCCGGCGTCTTGGGCGAAGTATGGAATGCATTCATCAACGATTCTGCCACTCCTTAAATACCACCTAATGATATTGATAAACGGTAAACCTCCTAACAAAAAAATGTCCCAGTTGATTTTTTTAAACATCTATAGCCAATGTGGGTGGTGACCTTTTGTGGTAATTATCCACATTAGAATAAAAACTGCCATTATCTTTTGATTACCGTGTATATATCTAAAGGTATACAAATTTTCGGAATAATGAAGGTTTGTTGGAAAGTAATAAAAACTGGCCTGAATTGACAAGATATTTTGCACATTGCCTAAGAGGCTTTAGTCATTATGTAGAATGACTACTCATTGTGTGAAATAGGTAGGTTTTCATACATTGAATATTCTTTTTAGTCATTAAATGGAATGACTTGGCATTATAGGTATAATTTTTAAAAGGGTTGTTTCAGATAAACCACGTTTTTTTCACATAAAAAACCCCATGTTTCTCCACATTAAAACAACCTTTTTCTACTTTTGACCACATTTTCGGATTCAGCGTAAAATTTCCTTTACGACCAATGCACATTCATAATCATAAACGAACCCCTAAGGACCGCAATTGCAGTTCAAACATTGAAAATTTAAAAAAATTGCTAGTTTCTGAATTAGTTTTATTTTTACTACACTTCCAAAAAACGTGCTGGAACTTGTCAAATCTCAGGGAAACTTGCGCATTTAATCAGCTTTCTAATGGTATGGTCAACTTTGCGATTCCGCGTCGATCTCATGGACGAATTCCAGTTTGAAGGCGAAAAAACGTTAGGCACTTTTTAAACAGCAATCGAGGAATCCCAGGGATAAAAGAAACAGTTCACGGTTTTAGTCGCAACATTACGAGATGGTCTAACGCACAACATAACAGTTAGAGCCGTGTGGAAAGAACATATTCGGAACATGAGACTCGTTGAGTTTGACCAGAATCACCTCATAACTCTGTGGTTCTGCTTTGGACCTCCTCAGTTACCAGCTGAGATAGTATAACTTGAGTCCTGCAACCCATTTATTTTCATTGTGTTGCGAGCATACACGACCCTATAGCCTACTTGCAACAGGAATATATAGCATTAGCAAACTGAATTAAACTGATGATCAGTCGGGCGTTTAGTTTGTCTAAAGTGTGTATTTGCGCAATAGTAATAATAATCCAATGAGTTGTTCGGCGCATAAAATTGTGTTTAATTGGAATCTTATTCGAACGTTACAATGAACGTTCTCGATTAAAATTGGGATTGAAGAATAGAGAATCATGAAAATCGGTTCGGGATTGATGGTTGGGCAGCAATAATCGGCAAAATTTGTCATACACTCATCATTTTTCACGGATCTGTCTTGAGGTTGTGCATCCCGTTAGCATAGTGAATCAGCGTTGGGTCTCCTGACATTTATATTTGCCAAATTTTGGGAGCTCGCTGAACGGGTTGCACTAGGCCGAAAAAACCAAACGAGGGTCGAATAATAAGACTAATAACTTACAATTTACTCGTACTTCTGTTTTATTTTCGGTACTTTAATTTACGAATGTTTTATATTTGAAAACTACATGCCTCGTTTACAAATAAAAAAATTTTATGGACTTATTGAAATAATAATTAAGGTTAAACTAATCTTTTTTTTTACGCTACACCACTTTCGATTTTTGGCATTAGTCTCCTGTATTTTTTTTTTAAATTGAACTGTGCAAAATCCCATTAGTCCACACTGTGGACTGAGCAAAACCCCACAACTTGGTAAAAGTCAATCAAAACACCACTTGTCCAAAATTTAACAAGACATTTCAAAAATATTACAGCCTTATTATTTAAATCACTACTGTCACATAGCTTATAATTTCCGGGATAAAACGGTAAAATAAAAACGTTCAAATTCACCAGAAAATAAAATCAGAACACCAGAAAACAGTTTTTCGTCAAAACCCAAAATTCAGTTCTGGTGGACTTGTGGGGTTCTGCTTGGGACCTCCTCAACTTACAACTCTCATTGAATAGTCTACAATTAAATGATGTACCAATTTAAACAGAGATGGTGCTAGTTTATGTATGTCATACCCAGATGAATAGTACACAAAAAATTATGGTGGCGTTCCGTTGGCATTTCTTACTTATTGCATTTTCACAGATTTTAACGAGGGAGATCTTAACTTGGAAAAAGATTGAAGATCCCTGATGTAGATGATGTCAACAAGAGCTTTCCGAAACGGGGCAGTTTGAAGGGTATTGTATGATTGGAAACGATCAAAACGGCTAAATTACATCATCGGGGAACGACCTCGCCCCCTCGTCAGCGCCGGCCACCTAAACGTAAATTAATTTTCTTCCCGTCGGTTTTTTTGTCCAAACTATTTGACATGGGTTTGGCAAACCAGTTTTCAAGGGCGCAGAAATCCGATTCTTCGATCAAATGACAGACGAACGTCGCCCATTTGCTTGATGCTCCGAACCGATCGCAACACATTTCATTTCACTTCGGTCAGGTGAATGTTGTGACGCCCATTTAAGTCCTTCTATGTTTTCTTTACACAACCGCGAATTCACACACCCCCATGAAGCAAGGCATCGTCAAACAGGGAAATACAAATTCCATTCCAATTCTAAATCTGCAAAGAAACCATAGATGTATGTCTGTTACAATTTGTTCAAACGGGAACCCGCCGAAGATTCTTAGAAAATATTCGTGATTTTGCAAACACGAACAAACTTTGCAAATTTCATGACAGCAGTTAGGAGTCGGAAGAGAGTAAATGCCTAAAGAATGTGTTATTACAACAAATTTTGTGACTCGGGGTGTAATTCTCAACAAAATTGTATGCTAATGATTATGTTCGATCCTAATTTTAGTCCATTTATGCTAACAAACCGCGGATATTATATATTAGGAGTGGGGTGATGGTCAATTCTTTCAGGCGCTGTTCGAGCGAGAATCCTCGACCGATTCTTCAATTTCACTTTCAAGATTTTTTCATGTTTCTACTAAAATCAACTCAATGAATCATCGTCTCAAATCACATTCACTGAAATGTACGTAACTCGCTTATGCTACTCTCTAAGACCCATTTTTAGGACAGCGTTGGAAAGAGCGTGAAATGTCTCAAGTCCTCAGGGCAAAATGAGAAATTTTCAACTAGATATAAACGTGAGAAATTAGATTGCAAATCAAATTTGAGAATTTATTAAAAAACAACTTTTTCAATTTTTTTCTTGCTCATAATAAACAAGTTTTACCACTTCCGTTTCCCAAAAAAAGCTTCTCAGCTTTACGACGGTATTAGAAAAATAAATTGTTTGAAGAAAACTACGTTTGTTAGGAAAGGCTGAAACACAGACCACTCGATTTCCGACCGAAAAATATTAATTAATTGACATTTTAAATTGTTGATTGATCACCTTTTTAGGTGTGGATGCTCCATTCAGTGAAAAAAGATTCACAAAATTCGATGCCGAACTAATGTTTTGTGTCAAGACTATTTTTGAAGGGAGAACGACGATTTCACGGTACAGGCCCAGGGTTTTTCGGCTTTCTAACGTCATTTTCTGCTCCATAATAGACTTACTTTCCTTCATTGAAATAGAAACATCTGAAATATGTTTCAAAACAAGACGAAAGTTTTTAATCGAACGAAAAAGAATCAGATGAATCGGCAGCATGAAGTGTAAGAGCAGCGCTTCAACGGATTGTCTATTGCCCTCTCCGCTCCCCTTCCCAACCAAAAATTCAAGCTTTCTGAGGTTGTCAAATGTAAATTCAAGTTCTGTAAGTTTATTTATATATATTTATTTGTAAGTTTTTTTTTTAAAAGAGGAATTGGGATCGAACCAAAAAAGAATCCATGATGATCCGTTAAGAATTACAGGCTCCAAATGCAAATTGCTGCCTTATTATTTGTATGAAGCTGCAATATGGTACGTAGTCCGTTTAGGCCTGATACCCAATAGGTCCGGGATCACGTGAGTCTCTTCAAAAGCAAATTTCTACCATAGTAAGAGTAAGGAGCTGAAATTTGGCATGTAGCCCTAGTTCTGATTCTTGAAGATGCGTAGTGTGATGGATATGGTTAGTTGACCCTTCCTGATTTTAGAATCCGTCTCCTTGGGAGATGAATCAAACGTTTTCAAGCGTCAGGATCGTCCTCTGAGCTTGGCGGAGCATTATTACCGCATCCACCTCAACGGAAGGGGCAACTATACCATTCCATCACCTCTCAGTAGGTCTGGGATCAGTTTATTGGCTCTCAAAGGAAATTTCTAAGCTTTTTATCGTACGGAGCTGGAATTTGGTATACGTAACCCCCCCCCCCCCCCAATATGTTAGTTCTGTTTACCTTTTGTTTTCCTACACGTTTCGCCTTCTGGCCTCATTAGGTGTCAACTAAAATAGGAATATAGGGACATTCGTTGTTCATTATAAGAATGCAAGATTCTTAAAAAAGAATCGATTTGAATCGTATGGATCTTTTTGGGAAGAATCGAAAAATATTGTACCATTTTTTTTTAAAGTAACGCTTTTTTTAAGAATCGATAATTTTTTGAAATTTTTAAACTAGTCTTATTAGATCCTCTCAAAATAATCCCACACCATAGACATTTTACATCAAAGAATCACAATTACTGAAGCTGAAGCGAACAATGCTTGAAGCACTATTATTAATAAGCGCTATTATTATTTTACTCTGAGGCTTGAAGAAAAAAACTTGTTTGAAACGAGAAAATAAACACGCGAAGCAACTTCCTCTTCTTTCGCATTTCTGTCAGCTTGTTCATTACCTGGTACCCCCACATTAAATGGTACTCACTGAAGGTTTTTTTTTAAATTGAAAATGATTCATTGCACCAAGTTACAACTTATTAGCAAAAAATTTTTGACATTTAAATATGGATTGGTTATAGTAAAGCTTAGGTACATAACTAAGTCTATAATGGTTTCGAATGTTAGAAGTGTCATTTATTGCACTTGAGATTCACTGAATTTCTTTTTTCACTGTGCGGATTTTGTTATCGAGAGCACCTTAATTCACGTACACAGATCATGAGGCTTATTTCTCTTGAGTCGTCTGGATAGGTCGTCAACGTCGAGGAGCTGCACAGCTTCTTCATTGACGTGTAGTTGTAGCCGCTTGTGATGGGCTATAGCGTGCATTCTGATGACTTCATTTACTGTTGGTATACAAAGTTCTTTGTGAAGTCGAACATTTCGGGTGTACCGGTATGCATCAACAACACACCTAAGTACATTGTTTTGAAACCTTTTGTATAATATCGCGATTACTTTGAGCAGTACAGCCCCACAACTGCACTCCATAAGTCCAGACTGGTTTGTGGACTTGTTTGTACAACGTTAATTTGTTCTGGATTGACATTAACCAGTACATTTTTCTGAACTTGAGAACCAGTTCTGCTTTTTTATTCTTGACATGCGTTTTCCATCGCAACATAGCATCCAGGGTCATACCCAGATACTTGGCCTCATTGCCGTGCGGTATAGTCTTGCCATTGAGATAGACCAGAATGTAGTCAAGCTTGCGGTTAGTAAAGTCAACATGAACTGATTTTGTTTCATTCATCCTGATCCTCCACTTTGATGTCCAGTCTTGGATTTGCTTAATAGATCTTCTTAGTTTAGGAATTGTTGCATGATTCGTTTCACCGACTGCTAGGACAGCTGTATCATCTGCAAATGTCGCTAGTGTGTTCTCCCCTCTTTCAGGAAAATCACTGGTGAACAGGATGTACAAGAGTGGGCCAAGTAAACTTCCCTGTGGAACACCTGCGTGTATTCTGTGAGCTTCTGAGTAGGCATCTTCATGCTTTACTCGGAAGTATCGATCTGATAGATAGGATTGTAATAATTCTGCACATTTTGCTGGTAACATTTTACACTCTCTGAAGGTGCACAGAGCAAACTTGTTCGTTCCTTATGGGCACAACTTGGAAACAACTTCTTTCACATTTTTTGACTCACCATGGATGATGGACAGGGTTCATGTTTGTTACTGATGATGACCTAACCGTCTAAATCGATTTAACAGTGTAACAATTCACTTTCGTGAAATATAGACAACGTTCTATCTTACTCCGTTTTTATGGGCAGGGTCTTCTTCTTCAAATTTCAACTTCTTGACCGCAGTCATCCCAGACACAAGTAATGTGTATGGGGAGATAATAATTGATTTAGATACTTAACAACTGTTGGTCAGTAGATTGTAATAAGCAGTGATGAGTATTCTAGATTCTTGAGGTATTTTCACTCCTTGCTCCTTTTCCATTGTTGTTGTTGGAATTGTCAAAAATTTCCTTCAAAATGAAAAGAATCGGGCCGATTCTACAAATTCTTCGATACTTTGAGGGGAAAAAGTATCGATACTTTAAAAAAATTGATTCTTTACAGAATCGATACTTTTTTGCATCACTAGTTAATTTTGCTAAGTTTAAAGAATAGCTAGAGGGTGGACCATCTCAACACTAGTACAGGGGGTTTAACTTACTGTTGTTATGGTCCATTTTTATTACTTTATAAATTTTTTTTTAGTACAGTTCGTAGTTATGGAAAATTTTATCAACAGAAGAAATTGAAAAACATATTTTTTTTTAATTTTATATATTTAATTTCTATATTTTTATGTTGTATTGCTTGTGTCACCAATAAGCAAAAACACTTTTCAGATGGATGGAAAGTCAATTGCTGTAGCTACATTTACTTGTAACTTAGTAGGTGGAGGAGGGAGGCAGATAGAATTGTAGGTAGTCAGGTAGGTAGGATTTGTAGGTAAGAATAGGAAGAGTCGGGCAGGTAGGCAGAAGGCAGGGAAGACAGGTCCGGGAGCGGTGGGGATCGGTGGTGGTGGAGGGGCGACCTCCGCGCGCCAGAGTTCAACGGCGGACAGTCGCGCCTCGCGGTCCATCGCCGTCGTTTTGTGGTCGTTGTGTCAGCCTCCGATCGCTCGCTCTTTTGACCGATCAACGTCGGTCTCCCGCTCGGAACGGACGTCCGGATCCCAGGTTTATACCCGGCGCACCCGGATCCGGACTGCGACTCCGGATCGCCTTATTTTGCTTCTCCGCAGGTGCGCGTGTTGTGTGTTTCTTCGGCGAATCTGGTGTTGACGTGCGACTGTCAAACGGACGGCTGGAGCGGCAGCAACGACGAACGCCGACCACTTTTCGGTCATTTATGCTGGATACATTCCATGCAGGTAACATCCCTAAACGGCAATATCAATCTATAATCACAAAAACCACACATTTCCATAATGTTTAACAATAAACGGACAAAATCAACATCGAAGCTCATCTGCTAGAATCTATATTTTCTTACGTCGGATTGTATCACGTATCGCCGATTGGTTTCCTTCATTACACCATCATCAGGGCTCGGCATATTGTGCGGTTTACCGATGTATTGGTCACCCTCGTGTCAGTAGACTGATCCGGGGTTGGCGTATGGGTGTGGGCAGAAAGTGGCCTGGTAGCTTTGTCTAGCGTCCCTCGGGGACCAGTAGTGGGAACCCTACGTCCCCTCGTTCCGGAGTGCGGACGAGGACGAGGACGTGGATGTGGACGTGGAGATGGAATGCCGCCACACCGCACCGCCGCTGACCACCGCACCGCCGCCCACAATTAGTACGAAACCAGTTTTTTTTCCTTCGATCGGGTCTTTTTATTGTGGTCCAGTCCGGAGTGTGTTCACCTGCGGAGGTGGGAATCCGGAGGATGATCTCATGACAGCGTCTGGAATCCCGCTCCAGTATCCATAGAAACTGCATTTACGACAACGAATTTTCTTGGAAAATTAAAAGCGCTATAGTACCAAAATCTTTAAAATAAAAATCTGAAAACATTCTCTTAAGGGAATCCGTTTTGAGGTATTTTGAAATGATTCCTGGATTGCAACTCTTGTTTGTATGTGCACAAGGTGTTACAAACCTTGTGGACAAACGTATTGGTAAGTATTGCAGACACCACAGGGACGCACAGTGGTTGAAAACTCTATTCTATGAGCAAAAAACTCAGAAGAGGTCGTAATCACGCGAAATTTGGTATACTGCGGTTTTTTTCGTGCATAGAACCGGAATCTGGTGTTCATTTGTTGAAATTGCGTCTGGAAATGGCGTTGGACGCATTATTGAGAAAGATAAGTACAGGGTTTTTCAGACCTGATATTATTAGCATTAAAAGAGGCTTCGTGGTAGAATAAAAAGGTTATCCGATGTAGAAAATCATAATGTATGTCCTCTGATACTTAAATTTTTCGACAAACTAGATAGATATCATCATGATAATATCACATTGTGTAATTAGAACCAATAGTATTTTGACAAAGGAAATTTAACTAAATAAAACAATAAATTAGCTCGATAATAATAAATAAATGAATAGAACGATAAACACCAAATAACACGATCTTCTTTCAAAAACCCACAAACTGCCTGTGTTTTGGACGTGACAAGGCTTTCTGCTTGGCAAACGCGAAGCAGTCTTGATCGTTGTTCACACTTCGTAAATTTGAAATAAAGACCCGCAGCTAAAATTTGTTGAAACAGGAATTGATTGATTGATCGCTAGTTTTTGCTGTTAACTCGAAAACGGTATTTCTTTAAAAAAAAACAAAAAAAAACCGTCCAAATGAAAAATGAAGGTGACAACATTTGGCACAAGAGTGTTCATATTCATTCTTAGCCTATCTGCAACAGTTTAGGAGCAATTCAAGCTTAAAAGTAGGTTAAAAAGAAAGTTGAAAAAGTTAAAGTGAAGTTTAAAAAAAATCCTTGTCTACCAAAATCTGCATAAAACTAAGTTAAATGCAGTTCATTTCGGATTCGACATTTAGCGCTACTGTTCAGGAAACGATGTACGTCTATTTCAGACTCAATACAGGTCAATATCGTTATTGGCAGTCCAGAGAAACCGAAGTGTTCATCATTTATATTCGAGTCGGCAATTCATATCATGATCCTGGATCTATTTCAACAAGTAAAATCATAATTATTGAATTTCCTTGCCTATCGCGGACATATCGAACGAGAGGAATCTGCTTTTATGTCTCCACCACTCCACCACCACATATAACTGATTTCAAATAAAACACTGGGCTCGTCGCTCCTCATTATTGTGGGGAAAATCGCACATTGATCTTACTCGACTCAGTCAAGATTAAAGTCTCTCTCTATATACATACAGGGTGTACAGCGTATGATCCGAAAAACTTCGCACAGGTGTTCTACAACTAGTTTCCAACCAAAAGTGCCTCTTAGAGATTTTTTTTAGAGGTTTCGTTTCTGAGTTATTTCATTTTCAAGATTTTTTTTTTCGTGTTTTCGGACTTACGTCACTAAAACGGCCGTAACTCCGGCGTTTTCAAAGTATTTGCAAATCTAAGTATGCCGTTGGAAAGAGCATAAAATTATCTATCGTCTCAGTGAAGTTCTCTGTCAGCCGCATATCAGGTGGGGTGTGACGAAGGAGGAGTGGAAGGCTGAAGTATGCGTGTCTATTTGTACTAATAAGCCGGGAAGAGATGCCAGGAACCACAGATCGAGTGGATGTACGAACCATGTACTCATGTTGCTGCTGGGGGATGCAAAAAATAACCGGGATGCTAATGAAATAACATCAACATAGATTTTATCTGGAGTTGGGCGATGGGGAAAACAGTTGCTTCTTTGAACAGGTCATTTGTAGAGTAACGACGGTGTTTGACAGGATCACTTTTAAAATCGAATACAATTTCTGTATTACGCGCAGAGGGTAGAGGGGAGAGACATATACGTACATGATCACTTCTCAACATAATCGCCGTCTTTTTCTAGGAATTTTTGGTACCTGGTACCTACAAGTTTTTTGAACCCAGTTTCATACCACAAACTGCTCAGCCACTGCTCTTCTTCCACCTTCAGTTCGTCTTCATTGGTGAAGCGCCTTCATCCAAGATATTGCTTAAGCTGCAGGAGTAGGTGAAAATCACTGGGCGAGATCTGGAGAGTACGGTGAATGGCCAATAACATTGACACGGAAATTTTCAGGTTTCACGACAAAACTTGTCCAAACAGTACTCATGAAACTCAAAAACTTCTCGAGACCTTCAGATGAGATACTTTCTAGATGCAAATGACAGGAGCACGTGCATGATGCAGAAAGGTAGGGGAAATGTTTGCGGAGGAATACCTGGGGAGCGGTTAGGCTTCTTCTTGGTAACGTGGTTTTGGAGTGCACTGAAAACAGCAATACGTTTCTGAAGCTCCTTGTTACCACTCAAAGGTCAATAATTTGGTCTAGATTTTAATGATATTTATACGTGTTTATAATTATGTTTATGATGAGCGTGATAATCTAAAAAACCGTTCATAGTTACGTCTCTGTAATGCACGCAGTTATTACCAATATGTACTTACATACGTCAATAAATAGTCCTTGATTCTTGATTCTCAAATTGTAAATCAATTACTCATCGGTCACATCTCGAGTTCGTACGGATTTGAGTCTCTTCTCCATTTATTGCAATCCTCATCGCCCTTCGTTCTTGACAACTTATATTTTGCTTGTAGTTCGTCATCATCAGACTGACATGTTGAGTAGGAGACGAGTCTCGTGGAAAACTGCCGTAATGACTTTAAATCGAGATGACGGAAATTGGACGAAGTTTTCTCGTCGAGGAGGACGCGTGTCGATGAGACGACAAGTCTCCGTTTCCTTGTCCCTTGTCGAGTTTCTTGAAGATTGTCGACGGTAGGAAAGCGTTGGAAGGATGAGGCGAGGGGGACCGGGGGGTGGCGCTCTGCAAGTTTTACTGGTGACTCTGGAATGCTCGGAAGCGGCTGTACCGTTAACATCGCGTCGTCGAGAGTCTTCAAGGCCGCTTCCCCGAGTCGAGAGAAAACATAGATGTACGCACATAACTACAACTACGAAGAAAAAAGCCCTGTCCGGGCAGCACGATCGAAGTTTGACGATCTACTGTATTGTGTTCATGCCAAACTATTTTAACGTTTGAAAGCTCTGTCTGTGTGCGCACAAAGCAAACTAATGAACTGGTAACACTTACCGTACAACTAACTTCCACCAACAATTTGATCCTGGTTCAAATCGCGGCTCAGCTGTAAGATCGGAAATCACCCGCAAAATGGATTTCACCATGGCGGTTCAATGCTGAACGATCTACCCTCGTTCGGCCTTGGGTGGTTAAGGGGATGAACTCGGATTAATCGTCATTGTTCCTCAGATTTTTGTTTTTGCTCACCGCGCTTTAACATCTTTTTTATCAATATCATCATTAATAATGATGACTTCAAATAACTTGAAACTCAATTTCCATATCAATGCCTTGGTTTCTATACTGAAAAAAAAAAAAAAAAAAAATTATATTCTATATGTTTAACGTGACCAGGAATTTTCTGCCAATCTTGCGACTGAGAACTATTTAATTTGGCTTGGTTCCTCCTTCGTTGAAGTATAATATTTTCGGATGGGGCTGCGCGGTAGAGATAAACCAAGATCCTTGCAAGTTTTTCATAATATTATAGTTGAGATTGCTCTTCGTCAGAGTTCAAGATAACCCTAACATACTGCTTCACCATGAGTTTGATGAGCTCAACGTCGGGCAAGTTTTGTATTAAATTGGTGCTTGCTGGTCTATATAACTGGTATTCACCCTGGTCATGGAGACCGTGTCACGTATAGTCGTAATGCAGTGTGTTTGCATGCAGTGCACAAAAGAATGGATATTATAAAGTTGTACGGTTCCTTTATGTCTGTAAGATTAATCCTGACAAGTTCAGTAGTTTAGTGCATTTTAGGAGACAAATTCTAAGATGGATAAAGGAATTTAATTAACTCAGGAAGAATTGCCATTATGAGGCTGTCACATCGCAGTTACTGGTTGATTACCTATAAAAAATATTCTTGGCTGAGACCTGCTCCACCAGCAGTCTCCTATGAACTTATTTAGTTAATGGGCAGAAGGAATTCCACTTCATTTGTGTTCGTGTATAATATATAGGTATATTCATGCTAAATGACATAATATGACATAATATACTTTCTTTCTGTCAGTAAATTCTGTAAATTCGAGTTCCTAGGCGTTTTTTGCTATTATTTCCGACGAGGAAGGGCTTAAAAACGATTTTAAATTCCTCGTCCAAGACATTATAGAGGTAGATCGGATGAATACGGAATGGAACATAACTCTATTGGTGAGTAATGCTAGCATTACAGAGAAGTCGCTATGTCCTGTTTTTATATGATCACACTTATAAACATATTTATGAACACTTACGAATATTTTTCAAAACCAGCTCAGATTCTTGACGTGGTGGATATTAGGTTTGCGTGTGTATGCAATGAAACAGCTCGAAGAGCCTAAGTCACACGTTCTCCGCACATTGCATCAAAATCTGGTGAAAAGTGTATGAAATTACGAGGATTTGAGTGCTCGCAACTCCTACCCCGCGAAAACAGTAGTGCGGATCCTCATGTCATGCTGGCGGTAAACCACTTGCTATAATTCGTTGAGAAAGAATGGTCCTTGTCCCTTGAATGGTGAAATCCTTAGAGTAACTCCGAAGTTATCCTTCTACCAATGAGAAGCTACCGCACTATGGTCCGAGCGAGGGAAAACCCTCCCTTTGAGGTTGGATCATGTTTCTAGTTTGTGAAAAATACGTAGAACTAAGAGCAAAACTAACTTATGTACATCAGCAAAACTCGAAAAGAGTGCGCTTTGATAAAAATTCGCTTTATGTCTCAGTTTTTGCAGAAGCAATATCGACTGTTTGATATTCAGTGTGATGCATTCGGACCTCACACCCTTCCTACACCTATTCGAGCAATTGTTTTCGCTTAATATTGCTGACCAAACCGAGAAATCCAACATAATAAGTAGTATGATAGTAGATTGGGCTCTTTATTTTGCCCTATATTTGTACGCCGAATCTCACGGTGACACCCATTTTCTAAATTGACCACATTTTGCGGCAATTGGATTGGCGTAGGGCCTACTTAAATCAGTTCTACGTCCAAAATACCGAAGAAAACGACACCCTATAGGCCTATGTCCCCAAAAAACACCGATAACCCTTACAACCTGCACACTTCCGAGATTCCAAAAAATTGACGGGAATGATACTGTCAGCTTGACTAGGTAATCCCAGAGTGCGCCTGAACAAAACTCCGATACCCCGTTCATGTGCGTCATTACGATGTAATCGTTTTAGCTGTGCTGAAGTCTCTCAAAAATAATGGGACGTCGCGTTTATAATCTTCGCATCTGCATGAACTGATGCTGGAGGCAACTTCTCTCTGATGATCTTTTACTGAAAGGCGTGGACAAATCGGGCTGGCGAGGTGTGTGGATCAATGAGAGATCAAACCGAAAGGTCAAGCCAAAATTCAGATTTTTTTTAACGCTTCTGGGGCACTTTAGGGGCTCATAGAGATTGCGATAGTTCTAAACTGCATCTTTATTTATTTATTTACTTATGGGCAAGCAAAATTTACAAAAACTAATATATATTCAAACGAGCGGAAAGTAACGGAAATTAAGAAAGTAAAATATACGGAGGGAGGGTTACAAAGAACATAGAATCGAATATTTATTTATTGACAGGAATAAGAATACGGTTCATATATGAGGAAAAACATTTAAAAGTCTAATCCTGTCCACCTGTCTTACGAACTTGTGGGCGCTGGTGGAGTCACTCTCAACCATAATTAGAAACACATAATAATTTAAGAAAACAGACTAGTTGATAAAAACCCAGACCTATCAATCAAAATCATGAAATATAACTGTACCTACAACTCTGATTATTCAAAAAGTAAATTCTCTATGCCTGAAAAAGTATCCTATTTTAAAATATTGAAACTATCATAGACATCAGGGTTCATTTATCATGCATGAACAAAACGTAACACGTTGTAATAAGCGGTTTTCTCGCTCTCTCAGTGTTCAACGGTAAGAGAACATGTTAGAAGCCATTGCAGTACGTGCAAATGGAGTAACACGCAGCAGGGGTGTTTTGAACTGGACAAATAATTTCAATTAACTGAATTTAAAGGGGGAAGAAGAAATTGAGGATTTTAGTGTCGATAGGAGACTATGCAAAAAATCAAATTGAGGATGTTTAGAAAGAAACAAATTCGCTCTGCGGGATGGCCGGTGAAGGGAGCGATGTCGATCATCGTTTGAAGCCGAAAACGGTACTGTGAACAGCACAGATGAACAAGGGGATGTGCGACTGGTTAAGCATTTGATTGATACGACAAGATTCACGTATCACAGTTTTCAAATAACCGCGATGATAACCCTTTAGTTTGGGATCTCATGATCTAGCTTACTTATGGGGTCAATTTATGTCAGTTACTCCTTCACTACCTAACACCTGAATGATCATCCCCCACAGTTCTCAGTCTGAGTGGTTCACTTCGAACAGCAGCTCAAATGAGCACTTCCCAATCCCAGTTCCTGTTACTAAATTGCATCCACCTTGCTTGGCTTTCGAACCATTCGACCCTTCCGTCGGGTGATTGAAGCTACCGAACGGCGTATTTTGACGGGTTTCATGCACATTCGTTCTTCAGAAAAGCAGTAAGTCGATGATTTCTCTTGTGCCTTTCGAAGGTTTTAGGTAATCCAATTAGCGGAGAGATCGTCATCTTGACCTGATATACCAAAAGGGGTTTTGATTTGCGTTTTCAAGTTTGTAAATAAACTCGCTTGATGACATAAAAAAACTCCTGAAATTGCTGCACTTACGCTTCTGGGAAAATAAGCATGATGCAAAACTTTGTTTGGTGTGTACAGGTTCATATGAAGTAAAAAGGTTCATTGAAAATAATAAACCAAAAAGTTTAAAATCCAAAAATCGTTTATGAATGCCTCAAAACGGATACCGTTAGAGAAAATTATGGTAAATTTTGATTTTAAAGTAGTCGGAGCTATTGCAATAACTTCAGTCTCCCTCAGCAATGAACCTTAATGTAATAATTTGTTGTTTGGTATTCGTCTCATTTTTGGGGATAAAAAGCGAGATTTGTCGACCCAGATCGGAAGCGGGCGGTGTTTCCTAGGGTAACGGTTCCAAGCTGAGAAGGCGCAAGTTCCCCTCATTGTTCCCGGTTAATTGAACGGTTCCCACCGATTAACGCTGCATCCTTCAGCTGGTGGCCCACTCAGGTTGAGGAGGAACCCCGAGAAGTTCGCGATGTTGCCGTTCGCGAAGTCGCGTCCCGTTGGTTTCCCCGAGACGAATTCCGCGGCCGATCTCATTCATTTCTCGTTCGTTATGCTTCAGATCCCTCGGGCACGTTGCGGAACGGTATAAATAGAGAATTGTTTGAATTTAATTTTAGAATTGACGTGAGCACTATGAAACGCACTGTAAATATAGATACCTTCAATGGGGGTGTATAAGCGATTTTAAAATATTTTTTGATTCTGTAAGTGGCGAATTGAGACGATTGATGTCATCATTTCGCTGGAAAAATTCCATTTTATCCGTCAGGAGGCTCCCGAAATTCGGAGATGGGATTGGCTCCTTATGAAGTATTAAGCCTCAGTGGCAACCCTGTTCACGGATTCCTAAAATCCCAAGTCTACCCTAGGAGTTGTCCGCACATTACCATACTTCACGTTCAACGTTACTGTTCTATTGTCTCGACTGTTGGAATGGTAGTCGACGGTCAAGATAATAAAAAACGCGATAGAAGGGTACTGGTTATTCGAATATAATGGTTAGGAAAAGTGATCAATAAATCAGTGAAAAGTGATCAAAAGGGAAAGCGATCATCGGGCATCTGGACGCCAAAAATCCCTTGGTCCGACGGGGATCTTATGATACACACCCAGGCTGGAAAACCATTACGATACGCACCCCTACAAAGATTATCTTATACACCCAATGTGAGCTATTAGCCAGCCTTTTCTAGATGAAATCTACACCCAACCAACACAGCCTCAGGCCAAACGAGAGTCACTGCATTCTGCATACTCTTCCGAAGTCAGTCAAACATTTCGCTGGCTTAAACGGAGTTTGGATCAACGTATGGCACTTCTCCACCTACCGTCCGTAGGTAAGCCTTACACTTCTTGCTTTGCCTATCCGTCTCAGTTCGCCACCTGCAAGTTCTTTTTGAAAAACGAACTTGAAATCACCGTGGAAAACAACGTATCCTCCTTTTTTGCAACGCTTTTTACCCCCTCAGTCTCCGATTCGCTTGAACTCATGATAGCCACTGGACATACTCAGTAGTGAGCTCTATCGGCCAGTCGGGTGTGTATCGTAGGTCGCCCGGTCCGATACTAGCAAATACGGTGCCGATCCTTGTACTATTATTTTGCAGTTCATGTTCAAACGTTGATTATTATCAAACCTCCTCCCGTTTTTGTAGAGTGTAAGATTTCATCTCGGGCGATAAAGATGGCTTTTCTTCCAAAATAAAAGTTTTCACTGGCCTTTTGCGTTTTAGACCATAGTGAACAACTTTCGTTTCGTGCGTCTTCGTCTGTGTGTCCGCAGATCCTTGCGGCAAGAATATTCCTACAGTTTTCAGGGAAGGTGCGGGCTAGAATGTGTGATACCCTAAAATAGTTCTGCTCATGCGCTAACTTGAAATCCACCAAGCAACGTGCCGTCTGATTCTAGATGTCCAATCGCGTTCTAATTTTTAGAGTTGTAGGATTAAAACGATCTGATGATTTCAAATCAATTTGTACTTGATAGTATCAGTAGCAGCTATAGTGCATGTGCGAACAAGAAATCCTTGTAACATTACTCATTTTCACAGTTTTTGGCCGATTTTGATGACGTTTGTTGTCTGTAGATGGTCTTCTGTGGGCTCCATTGATCACAAATTAATACATCAATAAGTGTATCATTTTTTTCAGGATCTAGTGGTTTGATCGTGCTCGAAAGTTTAAGGTAGTCATAACAGAACTGTATGATACTCTCATCCAAAATAACAACTTGACTGAGTCAAAATCCAATATGGAGTTAGCACGACATACCCTCAATACATATCAACTAACCTTTGTAAGGCAACCTTTATATGTATGCTGAAACCTGTCCCGCGGCATTCCTGTCCCATCAAACGTTGTAACAAACTTACATTCTGCTTCATTCGAAATTATCTACAGCTTTTCAAAATATCTCATAGTTTATCTTACCTAGATGAAGAATCTAAGTGCTACATACATTTTGGCACATTTAAAAAATTTAAGAATCAGATCCTGCGCCCCAGAAACAGAATGGTCTGACAGAGAGTCATTAGAAAAAACATAATTGGCGTTATTATGGATAGAGCTGAATGCAGGGGTGTGGTTATTCCCTTTTCAGCTATGAACGCCATTTAACTTTCTTCCACCACTATTTCCAATCAGTCTACACCATACGTATTGCACTTTATTGGAAAGCTCTCGGCAAGACCTTTCAGCTGTTAAACTAATCTTGGTAATGTGTATCAACTTTGTTTTTCGAACAATTTGTGGCAGTGGAGACGGAAGATCTGGCGAGTTACATTTCCTTCTGGGCTTTTGAGGCTTCGTTCGCCGTCGGCACCCTCTAAAGCGGAAACTCTGCTGTTAGGAAGTAGGTAGGAAGTCTGCTAAGCGATTGTAAGTTAATCACAGTGTCCCTCGAAATCTCGCCATGAGGGTGTGTAGGTGTAAGTTATTTCTGATACCTTACTTAAGTCGGTCTTACGGTCGGTACCTACTCCCACAATCCCTTTCTTATTGGAGCGGTGAGGCTCGGGTTTCTCGGGGTCGTGTTTGTCTGTCGGGGGAACGAATGCGGCGAAGCAAATCTCGTTAAAAGAAACCCCAGCAACGCTTTTGAAGGATCTTTTGCCAACACATACAATTCTAAAATACCTACGCCTACTCCTGGGGCATCTCCTTGTATTGCTGCCGCAACTAAAAGAAAGATGACGGTGCCACGAGCCATTTAGGATCCTGAGTGTTTATCTCAAAAATTATAAGGCTTGCACTAAGCGAATATCAGGGGCTTCATCCTACCATGTCTAACCCCAACGTATCGCGTGATAGTGCCTCCCTAATCTTCCTTTCTACCGATTTTCAAAGGGGGTGGGCAGTTTAAAGTCTCACAAGGGAATAAAGGCCATTATAAGATAGTAGTGAGCGCTGCTAAGGCATGTTCCATATTTCTTGAATTTTAGCCGTAAGCTCTAAGCAAAATCATACAGGGGTCCAGGGTTGTTGCGGAGGTTTTTGGTTTATTTAACCTTGAAACATGAATTGTAAGTTCTGTTTTTCGAAAACTGGAATTGTTCACAAGTGCATAAAGTTGCAGCAGGAAAAGATTCTTTCCATCAACCCGAAAGATAGCCTGGCAAATCACCTATGATTTAAACCAATTACATTACTTTTTCTTTACTTTTCAGTTGTTGCAAAAGTATACCGCAGTTGAAAGAGCATAAGGCTTCCTCCACGCCGATAAGGTCGAGAGAATCGTTACAAACCATATTTATCAATTGAAGACACGATCCGTGAACGATAGGGACGATTTACACGATGATATTTTGAAAAGGGTTTTTAAGGGCTACCAGCAATTATGAGTAAATAGTTGAGTAGTTATTTATAACCAAATTGAAAAAGATGAGGTTTTAGAGACTTTTCCAAATATTAGTTTCCAGATGTTCAAACAAAGCTATTTTTATGCAGATTTCTAAGTTTCAGTAGAGGTTGTTCAACAACTCCCATACTTTGCTCCAAAACACGAATTCAATGTTAATGGCAAAGTATCTTGCGAATTCAACATCGATCGATGATAGGAAGATGATTTATTCTCAATCATATATTGAACAATAAATCAATATTTGTTGAAAATCAATAAAATTGGTACAATGCATACTTGTGGATAGTACAATTTGAAACATGAGCTACTCGCTTAAGGTTACGTTCCCAACGATAGGGTCGGCCCTTCATGTTGGGGGAAGATGTTGGCCATTCACTCGTGGTCCAAACTTGAGGCCATTATGGAATTTAAAACAATTACTTGCACGTCTAAAAACGTACATTAATATGATACAATGTAATTTATGATAATGTTTTTATGATTTTACTATTTTGAAAGGAGATAATTTCTAAACAATGACTGCACGTCAACACCCGTTAACACAATCACATCCCGCTACATTTTTCCACAAGCTAGGTTAAACTTTGCTCTTTGTAATTTCATCGTGGGGATCTTTTATAATTTTTCATAGGACTCTCTACCGCTCTATGTATAATATAAATTTTGAGTTTTAGATTGTTAGTAGACAACGTTAACCTCTCCCTGGGTGCTTTTACATTTTATGCGACTACCCTTGCGATATATTGAGGACCCTCATGGAATTGCAGAAGTATATCCATATTGTTGTAGATATAGTTGTTTTACTGTTACGTAACAGATTTGTCAAACAGACATTGTAGTCAAATGGTCCGAGTCAAATGTTGAGTACACGTAAAAATGAGAAGAATCATTGTAACTATTTTGCATCCCTTTTCTGGGTGAACTCATTCCTTTTCTTAGAGCTCTTTTTCCTGAGGGTGCCCAACAGAATGACGATTTCACAGCAAAATTTTGGCAAGAATTTGTCACGTACACATACACAGACGTATATGTATTGAGTTTGTTTTTTCTCATGTTTGGGTTGCTCCCCATCTCCCTGGATCAATTATTATCGGCGTCCCTCTAATGACGAAGCCTTGCTTCAGAGGGGCGTCCTAATGACATCACTCCATTCTGGTTTCAACGAAGAGTTCAACGTAACAAAAATCTGTAAGAAACGTTCCAAGCCAGAAAAAAGTTAGCTATTCGAGTGCAGGAGGAGTTTTGGTCAGCTAGATTTGCGATCTGGACCACTGTGTATCGGGTCGGTGAATGTTATGAAGTTGGATATCAGTATCAGCCTCTGTGGCAATCTGAGGCAGGCGAGGAGCCGGGCGAGCGGGGTGCTGCTCACCTTGAGAGTTCTGCACACTCCCACGGGGTGATGTCAACCCCCTCCCCTCCGCTCTGGTGAACGGGACACAACCACCACTACCGCCCTTACCTCCTAGTCACCTGGCCCGGTCTTGTTGGGTTTCTTCTCTTCCTTCCAACTTCTATCCTCCTCCTGGATGCTCGAGTAACGTAATATCGTTATTCCCACATCCTGCCATTTGGTAGATGCAAGAGTTCGTCAGCTCTTTCTCGGCGTTATTTGTCCTCAGGCGGGTCGCCCTCCCCTCGACTCCGGTTGATGTCTCGACTTCCAGAAGAGCAACAGTTGCACACTTCTTTGACCTCTTCCTCGTTGCATAACCACGACCAGGATTTCTGATTGTTATCAATGATGCATAATATAAAGCACGATTTTAAATGGCTGCATTTCTTCCTTTTTGCTCCTGAGCATCGTGACTACTTTCGTTTACCTGCATAAAAGAAAACACAATTTTGATTTGTCTGTGTGTTTGATAACACTGGCCAACAGAAAAAAAGGCATTGATTGGTCCCGAGGGTCGGTGTTGGGGGTTTTCAGTGTGCTGATTCCAAATCTGAAACACATTTTTCCCTACCACCTGTAGTTTTTATATATAGCTCGTACACCTATTTTCTGGCAACGTTTCATGTTAAAATTAGCTCTTCAGGAATCCCAATTAATTGTTTAAGCTCTCTTTCAATGTTTTATGAGCTGCAGAAATCGAATTCGCACCCTGACTTTAGCTATCTTCTTCCATATCGCAGGAAACAGCATTTAAGTTGCAAAGTACACACACGAAAGCGCCCGAAACCATTGTATACATCTGTAAATGCAGTTTTTGAAAAAAAACAATGGCATATAGAAAACATCTGATTTCAAAACCGGATCCAGCAACAGAAATTCTGTATGCATGCTCTCTTTCGTTTGACAAATTTTGAACAAGTGTCGCTTATTTTGAATCAAGCACACCAGACGGTATAAATAAGCAGGTTCAAAGTTCCTTCACGGAGGTTTCATTGTCATTCAATAAATAAATGTAAACCAATAGATCTCCTACTAGTTACTTCCAATAAATTCATTAATTATATTGATCAATATCACAATGAGCTGGCGTTTTGAATGTTTAATAACACCTCTAAAATTCAAATCGACTTTTATTAAATCGACTTCAAATCAATGCTTACTGTTAACAGTGCAACACTTTCGTTAACACTGTAACTGTGGTTAGCAATAGCTGGTGTAACCAGCCCTCAGAAACGCGATTATTTGCTTTAAACCAATTTCTAAGAATCTAAAACCTATCTCAGTAGAGTTCTCGTACAAGATTGATAGGAATGAAACCCCACTTTCACTTTAATTTGGATATTTATTGAATACGTAACGATATAATGTTTTAAATAGGATATCGGAGCGGAAGAGAATTAAGAGAAAGGAGAGAACAGTCAATAACTTTCTAGTAAATTGATAAGTTGAATTGGTGGAGTGATGCTCTACGAGATAGTGTGTTAACTTCTGTTGGCAACATCGTTTTCACGATGTTTGTGTTTAGGTATTTTAAAGCTTTTCCTTTTAGTTTAAGGAGTTGTTTATTTGTAATTCACGCTTTTGGGGAGACAATTACTTCTCTTAGCGACAAGTTCACGGCGTAGGACTGAATCATTTCGATGTAAGTTTACTAACTTCGATGTTGTGAAGACACCTTGAGTTTCTTTGCATATATTTTAGCTAATACACGAGTACAACTGACATTGCACACACCAATTTTATCAAGAAAGGATTCATTAAACAAAATAATAAAAAAATACCGAAATGGTTCAAGAAAATTAAACAGACCCCCCCCCCCTTTCCTCAAAAGTTGTTGGTTTACGTTTCAAGGAACGTAGATTTCAAAAGTCGAATAATCCGTCCATCCACCGTCCTAGGCTTTTCTCCAAGACAACTGGACCAAAGTTTATGAAATTTGGCTCAAATATCCTAAATTGATCCTCGATGTGCTAGCGATCCCGGCATCTTCATCAATGAACTCTGAGGGATAATATTTAAAGATTAATCTATCAAAAGCAAGAGGGAAGTTTTTTGTTTGATTGAGGTAGAAATTAGTTTCGTGAATAGAATGAAACTACTCGGGTGTTCTGTACAATCATCGGTTCGCTCACCATTTGAGGAATCGGGTAGTTGGACAGACGGCTTGCAAAGCCCTGAGTTCAATGGAAAGTCTCAACTAGACCGCGTACATGGCGACAGCCAAACAGCACGGTGGATCCTTCACGATCATAATATCCTGAACGCCATCTCCCAAGCTTCAATTCAGTTGAGAAGAACAAGCATTCTTGTTGCCTGTGTTTTATATTTCTTTAATTTTATCTTGTAAAATTTCAGTATGTTTTCGAGTGTACCAAGGAACCATTATCTCTGGTTGTACAATCCATTTCTGTTAGTCCGGTGATCCTTGTAGGAGAGCTGTCTAATACAGAAATGATAAGTCTTTGATAAATTATTTACGGATTTGTTTAATTACTTCAAAATACATTGATTCTGCATCTTTTTGAACATCACGGATCAAATTAGTGAGTACGCATGCGCAAACATGAATTTATAGTAACGTCGATTTCTCAATGCTACTCATTCCGATTTTTACAAATACAGAGGTACATACTAGTATAGATCTAGGAATGGTGTCCTTCGGTAACATCTATTGTGAAACTATAAAACAAATACTGATGAAATGACTAGGGCTTGCACAAGTTAGTTTTTGATAGGGATCCAATTTATCTTGATGTATGACTGTCATTAAATTAGTGCTAGGGTGTACGAGTGAGCAAAAATGAATGTAGCCCTATTTTGCATGTTTGCATACATTCGCATGTATTTATGTTCTATTTTGCATCTATCTATTTGTCTAGTCTTTGCTTCTTAACTAGTTATATATCCTAGAATTAGGAGTGCGAAAACGTGCCGAATTCCTCTGTACCGACATGGTTTTGATTCGATTTGATGAAATTTTCAGCAATAGTGCTGGACTTCCCTGTAAATACCAAAGATTCAGCGATGAATGCGTCTATCTATTACTTACGTGTCATATGGAATCAACTCTACTTTGGAAACTCTAGCTCCTCATTTGTTAATGGTTTCCAAGTAAATTTGAGCACTTATTCACTGTATCAACCCCCTAAAATAATACATTATGACCAAAATCGTGATTTTACTCATTTGGATCATCGAAAAACATGTAAATTAAAACCATTAACAGCGTAAAATACTGCTTAAAATCGTTGAATTCATATTCTTCAGCAATATGTCTCATTGAAAGTTCATCAACTAACCATTAAAAAAATTTGCGGACTACATTAATTTTTTAAATTAATTTTAAACATCCGCATCATGTTCCGTTCATGCAAAATGCAAATGAGATATTCGCATACACAAGATACATTAGATTTTCGCATTAAGGCGTAGCCACACATGCGGTATTTGGCAAATATCGAGCAAAGGTACGCCAGATCTCCGAATGTGTTGTCGGACGTACGTTAATGTCTTTGCCAAACATCAAATATTTGCCGAGCAAGTACTCGCCTCGGAGAGGTTTCTTTTACACAACAAACAAATATTTGTAAAAACACCGAACATTTTCTACATCCTTTCTCCCTTAGGTAGTTTTCTTCGCAATTAGCGGTTCGATTTCTGGCACAAAGAGATTAAATCTTCTTCGAATTTTCCGGAAAAGGTCCTTGAATTTCCGAGAACCTTGATCCTTAACCAAATCAGATTATAGATCTGAGCCAGCATAGCTGCAAGTAGAATCAATTTGGGTAATTACTTAGGGAGTTTTGATTTCAAAACTCCAGATTTTATTTTATTAATAACCACAACAAATTGTAGATATCGTGCCTGATCTTGTTCAGGGATAACAGTGACCAACGTCTTCTCCTTGGTTTCCTTTCTTTCTTTCGTTTTTCTTGTTCCTTTCTTGAAGATAGTGACTCCCCACAATACCACAAATGCGGCCACCGCCGGCACGACGGCTTCTTGATTGTTGAAACTATCTGCCAGTGCATTACGAACTTCTTGTACGACTTTCATTTTTTTTACTTTCAGTTAAAATGCGCGTATCAAGTTCCACGAATACAGAATACATGTGAGATAATGTTTTTCGGTTTAAGCCGCAACAACGCATGTGATATTCGGCAAACGTCAAACAAAAGTTTGGGAAGTTTTGAGGATTTGCATGCTGGGAAGGCTTCACTCCATTCATATTTCTTCGCAATTACCGGTTCAATTTCCCGCAGCAAGAAATTGAAATCTTCAGAATTCCGGGAAAAGTTCTTGAATTTCTACAACCTTCATCGTTCACCAAATCAGCCAACATCTGAGCCAGCTTAGCGTCAAGTATTATATATTTTGGTAACTTCCTATGGGTTCTTAATTTGATTAAGTTGAAAAAATTTAAAATTGTAGATATCGTGCCTGCTCCTGTTTAGAAGCAGCACCCACCATAGTTTTTCCTTGCTTTATTTTCTTTTTCCTTTTTCTGTTGTTCCGTTTTTGAAGATGGAGACTCCCTACCATACCAAAAATGCATCCACCGCCAACAACAACTTCTTGATCAGCATCCATGAATAAAATATACTCCTGCGTGCTGTCTGTCATAAACATTAATTACACTGACTCGTCAAATAAAAAGTCTGCGCTCAGTCCGTGCTCGATATTTGGCAAGGCCCGAATGTGTAGACTGAGTGATTTTTCTAATGGTAGTCGAGATTATGAGAGATAATCGTTATTTGACACACCGCATGTGCGGCTGCAACTTTAGGTTGATGTCAAATTGTTCCAAAATAGTGTGGAAGAGTGAACGATGGTTGATTCTCTTGTGTATGGTTCTGGTGAGAACTAATTCTATGGGAATTGTTGAAATAAATCCATGAGGAAGAAGTTTCATTTCATTCATTTGTCAACGGTTCAAGTTAATGTGATTTTATCCATTCAACAAATCGCTTGCCACTCGTTCATTCATTCAAGTTTGATGGGTTCCTTCTTGTAAGTCCCTTCTGGGATGTCGTACCCATCTTTCGTCTTGATCGACTGTAAAACGAAATCGCCGGCGTTGAGAACCTTGTGGTTCTGGAGGTGGTCACAACCCTTTCTTCTGGCAGGTACCCGTACCCGTATTATTGGGGGTCCAGACTAACAATGAAGTGAAGGCAGAGGCGTAATCGACGAGCGAAGGACGTGAGGGCGGGAGGTTTTAGTTCGTGAGCCGAGAAGATATCGGGGACCTCCTCGATGAAAAAATCCCAAAAGGAATAAGAAAAAAAAGGATGGCTGGCCTGTGTGAAGGAACAAAGGCTTCCTTCTTCTCTGTGCTCGTCGTACCAAACGTACCTACCTACTATCTTCACCTTCCATGTGATGTAATGGTACCTTCACTCGCTGAGGACGCGGTAGGAAGACCGCAACCTGACAGGTTGTACACAATCCTGAAAACCTTGAAAAGCCAACGTTATACAAACTCTAAAAATGACGCCTCTTACAAGGGGTTTACGTTTGCTCACGCGCTGCGGTTGTTATTGATCCAACCATGATACAATCAATGAGATCCTTCTCAGCTCTCGATTCAAATCAATAAACATTACTTAAGATATGAGGGGCAATGCCAAAATTTATTTAGAGAGCTTTGAAATGACGTTAATATCCTCTCTCATGGCCTGGAATTGGAAAGATTTTTGTAGATTTTGAAATGCAGCATCTACACCTCCCATTCAGTGGTACTTCCTCTCCCTGCCGCACAGTAGTCCAGGATCGTCAAAAAGTGCTTGAAACTCAATATTTACCGTGTTATCGGAGCCGGAAACCTAAACTTCACCACATTCACAAGTCTAATGAGAAGATTTATGGTAATATAGAAAGAAAATTTTTCGTCAGAATTCAGACGATTATTTAGTTCGCTAAAATGATAGAAACGACTACTTAATAGTGCTTAAAAAATGCTGAATAAAATAACTCCCGAAGAGTCGGATTGGTCTACGAAATTAGGCTCGCCTGTATTGTCGTTCGAAAGACCCAAAATCCCGTCAGAAACGGAAATCCGGCTGGTAATGTACTTCTTGACGACAGAATGTAGTAAAACACCCGGGAACATTTTGATCCGGCACTTGCACTGACAAAACTGACTCGAATGCTCGAAAAAAAGAATCTTATGCCGGTAGGAGATGACTAACTTAGGGCCGGAGATCGAAGATGAGAGTAACATCTTCGTTTCGATGTTAACGTGAGAGCGAGAACGACCCATGGTCCTCTATAGATGGTATTGAAACATCTAAGCTTTGAATTAAAGAGTCACAAAAGTTATGGGACAAATCGAACTTTATGTTGGTTTAAAATTACACTTCCATTGAGTACCTATTTAAGTAATTTTATTTCTAGCACCTATGTGTTTTTTCCCCAACAATTATACAGGGTGTCCAGCGTATGATCCGAAAAACTTCGCACACGTATTCTACAACTAGTTTCCAACAAAAAGTGCCTCTTAGAGTTTTTTTAGAGGCTTCGTTTTCGGGTTAGTTCACTCGTGATTTTTTTCGTGTTTTCGACCTTACGTCACTAAAACAGCCGTAACTCCGGCATTTTTGAAGTATTTGCAAATCTAAAGATGCCTTTGGCCCATCGTTTCAGTCTCTAACAGTATTTTTTCAAACGTGAAAAATGAGCCTATAAAGTAAATTTTGTCAAATCTTGAAAAAACAATTTTGTTAATGGCTCATTAGTCCCTCTTAATCTTAATGATACGTTTGAGCCTGTAAGCCTTTGAGAAAATTGAGATTTTATGCGCAAAAAAAAAAACCTGTGTTCTCAAGCACATTTGGGTTGTTTCAAAGATCTCACGTTTGCGCATGGTCAGTAGCTACTAATGATATTATCACGTTGAAACTGATAGGATATCTTTATCCGCCTGTAGGCAATTTTTAGCCCCATCGGATGATTAGATCCTTAGAAGATTATGCTTGGTGGATTTAACGTTTTTGAGTTTTGATTTTTGAGCAATGGAACACAAAGGAAATTTTCTCTGAAATTGACATTCAAATCCAACGAAAACTGTAGGATCTGCGTTCAAACAAACACACACGCGAAAGAAAGTTGTACGAATAGTCGAAAACGGGTAATGCTGGTGGAAATTTTGGTTTCGGAGAAACCAGTTTTTGATTTCCCTAGTGTGAAAATAGAGCGTCCGCTCCCTACAGGTAGGCTCGGATGCAATAAGCGCACTTTCCTATATTTTACATTGTTACGAACGTTATACAGTTATGGAGAAAATGTCGATGTTTTGATCGGTCTCCGGATCGTGGGAAAGGTGCCAATGTTTACATGTCTAGGCGCCTCCTTAGAAATGAAAATAGAGTTTTTCTACTGGCGACATCAGACTGTGGTGTATCGACGGGTCTTGAGGATTCTGGAATGCAGCTGCTGTCATGACCATCACCGTCCCAATGTCCTCACCCCTCACGTTTTTTTAACGTTTATTTTCATGATATAAAATATAAAAATTTCTACAGTGTTGTCATGTACTGTAAAAAAAAGTCTGCCAAGTTGCGCGTATCACGTAGTTTTCTCTTTTTAAGATAAATAACAAGAACGTTTAGATATTCTGAAATGTTTGTGATAATCTCGAAAGATGTGGAATATACGCTTCATAAAACGATTAACGGGACAGAAATGCAGCCGGTCATCAAACGCTTTCAAAAGAATAGTATATATATATTGGTGGTATTTCTCACTTGAAAATTGCTGTTCATGAAAAAATCATATCCAACCACACCATGAGCCAGGGACCCACAGAACTGTGCGACCTTCCATAGACACAACTCGAAGAACCAACTGTTCTAAATATTAATCTGAACCTGATAGGTTCATTCAGAACTAACTACTGGCATTGACAAGTGATAATAAACAAATAAGGCAACCTCGATCCTATCCGCACAAGCTTGTGGTGAGCGACTTGGCAAGCGAGAGATAAGTTCATTTCTTCATTTGTATCTCGGAGTTGAAGTAGGTGGTGCTTTATTTTATCTTTCCAAACATTCTGCCATGGAATCAAGACAGTTCTACCGAAGTCGCGATTCAGACCAAGGTCGCTCGGGTTAGATTTTGGTAGCGCGCTCGCCTGGTCGCTCTGCCAGGAAGTTACTAATTTTTATGTACTAGGTTTTTTTTGTTCCTCCCTTTGTTTGTGTTTCCATGGTCCTCCCATTCCCCCCCTGGAAATAGCTGGAATTGATAGCGAGCTTCTTATTAGCAAAATCCAAAAAAGGGAAGCCTTGTGGAACAATATAATCAAAGGTTGGTATTTTCATCCTGGAGTAAGTAAAAAAATATCGTCAGGTCCTTTCTGGGTTGCTGGAACAAATGCTGGAACTCAACGTACTCGTCCTCATTGAACAAACGGTTGAAACTGACTTCCGCCTCGAAGAATTCTTCTTCGCAAAGTCAAACATTACTGCATTATTTGAAATAAATGAGATATTTAGTAATACGAAAAACAGAAGATCTTCTATTTATTATGCAAATAGAAAAGATGTTACGCTTTGCAAGAAGCAATGATAACCACACAACGATCCTAGACGCGCACTGTGGACGCTATAGAGAGGCTTGAGGTCGCTTGAATGCGTGGATAGCTCGATCGCGCTCTTTGGACTTCAACTTAGGACCAGCGTTAATGTAAATCATTTGTAATGTAACTTATGTAAATAATTGTAATTTGGGTTAGGTACTGAACATTTACTTGTGATTCGATTCTTTTCATTCACTGATATTCATTTGTGATTTTTAATTGATTATTACTGGCTATGGCTAGTTCTTTCTTATAAACCGTAAGCAATGAATGAATTTTTCAAACAACCGTGTTCCTGTTAGCCGTCCGATTAAACTCCTGGTATTTTTTTTACGAGCTCGTTACATTGCCAGTTCTCTTTTATTCCTGTCTGAATTGTCCTTACTTTTATCGACTCATAAACTCGTCAAACTGCGGTGGAGCACTATAAATTCGGTGACAAACTCGAGAGGGATTACTCCTTTTAGAACTTTCGCCATGATTTTACCGAAAACAAAGAGTAACGTATGGTAACGATGTGTTGGAGGGACCGTTTACATGGTCAGACAAGCCGCACGATTCCTAGGTATTAATCAACCTTGCGATCCAATTTCGATCCCACAATCTGAATTGACACACTAGTACGCTGACTCTTGGGACCTTGAGGAAGTTGGAGAAGGTGAAGGAGGAAGACAGGAATGAAGGAAGTGCCCGTATGATAAAACCACCAGTTCAGCAGAGAACCACGAAGGGGATGAGGTGACAAAAGCACGTTTACATGTACAGAGCGTCCCGCAACAAGTTTATCAAACTTGAAGGCCCGAATTCAGAGCTCATCCCACTAAAAAAATGCCTCCCGAACTTTTCCTTTTGAATATTCCGTTTCCGAATTATTTCACGCTCAAGATTTTTCTTGTTTTTTCCGATCTCAAGTCTCTAAAATGTCCACCACTCCCTTAAACTGCTCTCTAAAATCAATCTTGATGACACCGTTGAAAAAGGCGTGAAATTTCCAGTCCCCTTAGGTTGAAAAAAGGAATTTTCGATATGCCTTAGAATGCGCCGATTAGTCCGAAGATCAAATTTCGAGTATTTAAGAAAAAACTACATTTTTCTCACGTTTTCCCTTGCTTTTAATGAACAGGTTTAGTAACTCTCATTTCCCAGGAAAAACTTCCCAAGAACCTCAGCTTTTAAACACTTCAAAAAAATCTATTTCTTCACATAAAATTATTTGAAGAAAATGACGTTTGAATTGTTAGTTTAAATTGCGAAATCGAAGTTTCTTATCCGAACGATTTGCCACTGAAAACGAGTTTGGTGTCGAATTTCATGTTTCTTTTTTCACTGAATCACATGACGACTACCTCAGGCTCCTTCCTCAATGAATAAGGACTTTGTAGGTGCTTCTACCCTGATAGGGAGGGCTGAATCGCGGCTCACTCGAAGGTTAAGGTCTGACCAATTTTTCAAATACTGAGCGAACGGATAATCTTACAGCAACCCAATTGGTCTCATTCGATTCACAGAATTAATTTTTATCTTAATTTAACAAAAAACTGCGGTCTTTCATAGTAAGTTTTTCAGATTTCGGTTTTTCAATAGTTTAATCCTTAATCATTGTCCATTACGGTTGATTGATCAATATACCGAGATTATTGGCACATCCTGTAGAATGTTGAGCCTAATTTCGTTAAGTTTGGTTCTGCGAAAAGCTGCGAACGGTGTATGAACGGATTTTTGTTTGTTTGATTTTTGAAATCTACGAATCTTGAAAATGCACTTTGTTGTAACCTAAAACAGTGGTTACCTAAATAAATAGTAAGGGATAATTAAATTTCGAACAAACAAACCGAAACTGATCATCATTTGATGCTCCGATAGAATCGTCCGGGCCAAATATACCAACTGCCCTCGAAACCGGGAGCCGAGGTCGACAATCGATCGGTTATAATTTAGTTTCTGTGTGCCTTCCGACGAGTAGTTGTGTTAAACGTTTTTTAATTATTGGATTTTCCCCTGAAGATTGTTTTTCCCACATTCTTCTACCAGTTTCATCGAATTCTTCAACTCGAAATTAACGCAAGTTTTTTGTTTCCCTCGGGGCTTTTTAATCACATAGGTTAGACCCCGTTTCGGGACGGATCGTTCAACTCCCATTAGGAGAGTCATCTGTCAGGTTCTAAAATAGCGCGGAGAAGGTCGAGCCGGATCCGATCGGATGTTGACGCGGGCCAACTGATTCAAGTCGCCGCGGATTTCTACAACTTCCGCTCCTACGGCGGATTACAACGCATCGAAATTGTGTACACAAATGTTAGCAAATCAAAATGTGGTACATCGATTTTATTAAGCGACTTCCGGATACAGGATGTTTATCATTAGTTGTTGAATTAAAACAGTGACCTGTGTTTGATTTACAGATCGAATGGTTTGGGATCTGACCTCGCTTGTGTAGTGCTCGCATGCGGAACTAAATGGAAGAGTCATGGGAGTAGGGAATGAAGGTGTAGCAGGTGGGCGGCTACACAGTTGGCCCATTGATGAAGAGTGCGAGCAATGAATGTACCTAACGCCGTTTTGTTAGCGCTACAATTAACGATATCCCGTCCGCAGCGGTGTTTTGTGCCGAGTGAGTGACTCGGGTTGATTATGATAATTAAAACAAACACTCGCCCCAACTTTAATGCATTGTGTTCCGTCTCAAGGGACACTCAAGACAATGATGCTACTTGAATTGACTCGTTGGATGGATGTTATACACCCTCGATCCAAGTATCCATCTTTACTGTCGGTGCAGCCCTCTTCCTCTCTGCGAATTGATGTTCGGAAATTCGCGTGTTTGTAAATCTTGTATATTCAAGCTATTGTTATTTCGTTCTTGACAGAAATTCGTGGTGCTGAAATGCTAGACGTAGTCTGTGGTACATTCTATAAAACTGGCGCAGCCTTGTGATTGCATTCAAGATACATTTATATTTACATATCATCCATTCATTTGCATTTCAGGACCGTCGACCGATTAGAAATGAAATAAGAAGATAAATATATCGTATAGTATTCAGTGAGTCCGACACTAATGTAGAAACCCGCGAAAGGACCAACTGAAACTAAACCAGATAAAATCAGACACCTATCCATCCTTCACTTGTCCACAAATAAATGTCAACAGTTATAACAAATTCGATTTCAAAAGGACTTCATAAAATGTTATGAGAATGCAATATCACCTGATGCGACCGTCACGTTTAAACCTGTCCACCACATTTAAAACCGTACGACAGAGGGAGAATTTTTTCAAATTCGATTTTTGGATTCGTCCCGTCTTGAAATGTAATCCATCACATTTTGAGAGGTGGTTACAAGTTTTTTTTTTCTCGGCCAATTTCGAAGGATTACTATTGAAAATAACAAACCAAAAATGGTTACAAATTGTTTCCAAATCAGACATAAACTTTTGTGTGACAATTGGCAATTGGCCTGTTTGATTTTAATTCATCATCTGAAAGTTTTTCAAGACGAGAGCTTTCCAAAAAAAGTGCAATATACAGGGTATTGAACGATTGGTAGCGACCAAAACAACCATGTAGAGAACGTTGAATGACGTCATGTGGGAAAGATATATATTTCTTCACGCACTTCATGGTGGAGGGGCTCAGTACCTTTCAGTTGTGACGTGATTTCATTTTCATTCTTTCGGTTTTGGTCCCAATCATTTGGAATTTTCAAGACTCTATCCGACTCTTCGATCTACCATATTGGTAAGTAATTCAATCATTTTGGGACATCTGTTCTTCTGGTTTGTAAACGATTTTGCTAATAATATCAATGATAATAATCATTTTAAAAATAAAATTAAAAAAAAATTTTTTTTAATTTTAAAATTGAATCCCAGATTCACATCTAAATCGATAAATAAAAAACCTACCTCATAAATCTCCAACCAACCTACCATCTAACCCTATTCACTCGTATGTTCAAGTTTTACTTACAATGCGCAATTTCCGCTTTTGGTTTTAATGCGACAAAATTTATATGAGACCATTTGTTACGCATCTTCAAAGTACCATGGAAAAGTGAGCTATTTTGGACCATGGAGACGTAATATGTGGATTCGCCAATTGAAGAGATTCTTAGTAACTCTTGTCAAATACATTGAAAAATGTTTCAAAGTTTCAACTATCATTAATTTTGTTTTTCTTGAATTTTTTGATGAACTTCGTTGGGGAAAGACCGTTCTCAGTTATCTGCACTCACACCTATGTATAATTCCAGCACGTTTTGATTTATTATTTTCAATAACCTTTTTAATTGCCCAAGAAACAACATTTGTTGACTACTCCTCTTTAAAATTTGTCGATTTACGCTTCAAGATGGGTTAAAGCCCAAACTGCTGAGCCCAAATTCCAAATGTTCCAAAATTGGAAACAATTCCAAATGTTCCAAAATTGGAAACAATTCCAAAATGTTTTTTACACATTTATCACAATTCTCAATTTTTAATTTTTTACAGTAGGTACCTGGAAAAAACATTTTGGAAACTGAGCCCAACTTAATGAAACTTGGTTCACAAATCACGAATGGGGTCTAATTGGGACTGAGAGAGTGAGAGAAAACATGCGTTATTGGAAAAACATTAATGAAACATAAATAGAAAAAGATACACGTGAAAGCAGGCAATGGGTGATGCCCGTTTGTGTATAGCATTGCATTTACCATATATAATTACGTTATTTCGGAGAGTGCCTGAAGAAGCCGATTTGGTTATGTGGAGATCAGCAGATTTGGCAGAACAGGATCAGCATCTAATTTCCTATCGAAATTGCCCATAAAAGATTTAAACCTAAAATCTCATTTTCCCCCACTTTGCGTTCTAAAGTTAGGAAAGGAAAAATGGGTAGCACTCATTTTTGAGCTCTTCGTCCATGTCGTGGCTCATAGCAATTTTTTATTGAATTTTAACAAATAACAGAAAAGCATTTTTCAATTCAGAACATTGACGGCCATAGGAGAGTTGGTGTGCTGACAACAAAACTGCCAACATTTGCAAGAACTAAACTGCCATTGGAATGTGAGTACTCTGTACGTGATCAGCCACCTACCAGGAGATGGGAAATGGGTGGCTGGGAGGGCGGTTGAAGTTTCGGGTTCCTCAAAAGCAATACCGGAGAATTCAGAAGTGTGACTGCCATCAACCATATTAAACAAGTCCCTGGTTTTTCTAGTGCTGGAATATGGCTGTGCAATATAGTCTCCAGGTTAAGCCATCCGTAACTACCTTCTAGAGAGGATGCAGCACAAATTTCTTCGCTACATTGCACTCAAACAGGGAATTCCATTCATCTAGGTAGATTACATCAGCGCCATGAACTCGTGTCACCTGCTGCCATTAGAACGTAGAAGGAATGTAGGCGACCTCCCTTTGTTATTCAAGCTTCTAAATGGAAAACTTGACTGTTCAGCTCTTTCGTGTGAAGTTCGCCTTCATGCCCATCGTTTACCTGCACGGTCGTCACTTCTATTTTGGGTCCCCTTCACGGCGATGAACCACCTCCTGCTCCGTCCATTCAGCAGAATTACTCGCTTACCCAACCATATTGTGGATTTGTATCCTGATTCTTATACCTTTAATGATTGATTATTATCTTTAAGAGGTCAATAGTTTCCTTCCATTTTATTTGCATAATTTTCCATATTCCCAACATATCGTTAACCTTTTCATCCTCTACCACACAAGTTCTTGTCATTTAATAAATTCATATTTTCGGTTAATTTGTTATCTCGAAAGATGCATAATATAACCTTGTTACAACAATTTACAGGACGGAAATGCCATCATGGTACATGTTCCAGCAGACATCAACGCCTTCAGAAGAGGGTCGACATGTATTGCGGGTGTACCGCGCTTATTCTGTAGCGGGTGAAGTAATGATTGACCTTTATTCTCCGACTACTTCACGAATTTCACGAATGGACCTGGAATAATGATGCTTAGTCGATGAGACATTTGCGCGTGCAATGAGTGAAGTACCTGTTGATTTGTGACCAATGAAACTCATAGGAGACCATCTACATTCTAACCAGCACGTTCCCTGAACATTTCATCAGAATCAGATGAAAACTGTAGGAATTAGTATCGTTATGAAGAGCTGCGGACAGATAGACACAGAGCGGAAGTTGTTTAGAATGGTTTGAAATGCAAAATGCGAGTGGTCGGACAAAATAAGAATAGCAAAAATTGGTTCAGAATATAACCTGAGAAGCATCGAGAAATTTGGCACACACACACACGCGTGTGACTGTGTCGATGTATGTACTTGAATACATCTTATTTTCCTCATGTTTGTGTTGTCCCACACCTCTTTTGTTTTCTTATCGCCTTTTCTTGTCACATCGGCGGGTGAGGAAATCTTCAAGATCCTAAGGTGGAAATCGGATCCCGTAAGATACCCAGTCATGATGAATTCAAACCCACTAAAACCTTTTCTTCCACGATGGAACTCGGCCTTAGATCAATCTATGGCCAAATCATGGATCAATTCTAAAAAACGTCCCTCCATTGACGAAGCCATCCTTCAGAGGGACTTCCTGAAAACTGGGGTAAGGAAGCGGTTTTAAAAAAGTGTAACTTCGTCTACCTAATTGCATATCCAAATTGCATGCGTCCCGAACCGGGAGAAAGAAAAAATTATTTTTGGGGGAAAGTCCCTTGAAAAGGCAGTTTCGTCCCAATGTGCGCTGTGCTCCTTATAAACCATAAAAGGCCTTGGGCTTGATATAAAAAACCCGTTGTTTCGGACATGGACTTCACAAGGGATCTGGTTGGTCCTAACACCTCTCCAGCCCTATAATTCCGCACGCATAGATGCTATGTATCAAAATTGCCCAAAAGCTTGGTTTTTGCTTAAGTAGGCAAGTGGGAAGTCATCTATTTGTAGTTTAGGACGCAGATTCGACTGGGATAGGTTTCAGATACGCACAGATGCAACCAGAGTAAATAATCGCAATTAATGTACCTAAAAACAACTTAAAACGACCCCAAAACCGTACTCTACACAGAAAGTGTCAGTGAGTGAATGTGTCATCCATGTGTTAGAATTGGCAGCGTTGTTGTTTGGATTTTGTCAGCTAGTTCCTGACGTTGCCAAGCTGTGTAGTAGACAGGAAGATTTGAAGTTCATCCAAGGTGCGGTAGGTTCGTTTGATGGGTCTCTTGAACCCAGCTGAGCTGGCCGAGTCGCCAGAGGCTCTGGAGGAGCGTGTTCCCGAAATAGCGGGGGAACGTGACGATGAGCGATGGCGAATGCATTCCGAGCTCCCAAGGGCAACTAAACGCGTCACACCGAGCTCGCGACCGCTCGACCATCGCGTCCTCCCGTCTCCAACGTTATCAACGGAAAGGGAAAGCCCCACAACAACTCGAGTAGTGTCTAGTAAGGTAACTCACTAAACCTGGTCATGTTAAGGCGGAAAGATTTTTTTTTTTTTTTTCGTGATTTATTAATGAACAACAATGAGCAACTGAAGAATCAAATACATTTCATCTAGGAATTTTACATATCAATATGGATACACTCCAAGAGGGTAGGCTTACAGCAAAACCTATCCCTTTATTATATAGCGGGATTATATAACACTGAGTTCGATTGCAATTCAATTCATCCAGCACAACTAAATCCAGTGGTTTGTTTCGCTTGAGACGTTGGATTTCACCTTCGTTGTCCAAAACGTAGAGCATCTCCGGGTTCTCATGTTTGTGGAGGCGATGTTCATGCTTCCTTGCGTATTTTGCAATGATTTCATAGACTGTCTCCATCCTCAAATATCGATGAATATCATCGTTTCGCATGTACCAAGGAGCTCCAACTATACTTCTCAGTATTTTATTCTGAGAGGTTTGGATTTTCTTAATATTTGATTTCTTGGCACAGCCCCAGAGCTGTGTCCCATAGGTCCAGATAGGGTGAAGGATCTGCTCACATATAAGCAGTTTGTTGTGGAGAGAGAGATGGGAATTCCTTCTCATTAGCCAAGGCATCCTTCTGTACTTGATTTTAAGTTCTTCTTTCTTCTCTTCTATGTGTTTATTCCAGTTTAATTTGGAGTCAAGTGTCAAACCCAAGTATTTAACTGAAGGCGGAAAGATGAGCATTAAAAGATAAACATGTTGAGGATCTAACTTAGAAACATACTGGTAAGGAATGCATGCATAAAGGGACGTCTCTACGTCCGTTTTTTGTATTATCATACTATTGACATAATTATAAACACTTATAAATTACGTTTTAACTATACCCAATTCGGGTAAGAATTATAGTAAATAGGAGCAGCGCTTGAATGGATCGGTCAGTACCCCTTCAATCCCTCTTCCCGAAATCGAATTCCAAATGGGAGGTTGGTTAAGCCTCGCTTACACTGCTCGAGCATTTGCCGCGAGCAGGGGTAACGAAGGAGCATTCGTTAGAGGCTCAGGCACTGTAAACAGTCTTTTCAAGCCGAGCAATGTTCGCACGGAAGGCTTGCTTGTGCTCAAGGCTGATCCACCCAATTTCGGTTTTACGACGAATCATCAAAGGGATGCTCGTTCGCCACCGTCTTCGTGTAAACACCCCGGACCGATGACCGTCGAATCAAATCCAGTTGTTGAAGGCGTCTCGATAATAACACAGGCGCAATCTGATCGCAGGAAATGCTCTGGCAGTATCAACAGTAGTGATCGTTGAAAACCGGCAAATGCTCGTTGCTCGAGCAGTCTAAACTGGGTTGTACGGGAATTCTCGCTTGAGCAGCGATAGAAAGGATTTGACGTTACCCCCTCCATTCCCCCTCCTGTCCGCAAAAGCAAACTTTCCGAGTTTTGTTTCACAACTAGACTGAAATTGAGTTCGAACAAAACAAGAATCATGAAAAACGGTTGAGAATTGTAACGTGAGTAGGGTCGACAAAATTTGTAGCTAGAAAACACATCCATTGCAATATCCAATCCAATTCCTCTCTTCCATGGTGGAATTTGAAATTTCCACGGTTTGTTGTACAACTACTGTAATAAAACAAAAAAAGAATTACGAAAATCGGTTAAGAAGTGCAGGTTGGTGTTGTCAATATTTGCCACATACACGGACATGCAGCTACCGTTTTTTTTCTTGACGTATTTGATTTTTAGAATGGTCTGAAACGGATTTTTGTTGAGTTATTTCTTTCTTGTGTTTCGGTTGGGCACTCCCTGGATCAGTTCTAATAGGCATCTCTCTGCTGTCGAAGCCTTGGTGCAGGGGGCCGTCCTAAAAACAAAGTACGTGTCAAAATGGTCGAAAGTAGAACAGATCTGTAACTTATGAATATTCCTGCTAAAATTCAAATTAAAACTGTAATAAATGACGGTGTCGTGAACATCAAAATTTAGTGCACGAAGTGAATCAGTGTGATATATCGAAATAGTGTTTTGTACATTTTCTCCGCTATCCCAGTTTTCCTGGGATAGTGATTCCTCCAGAGCATCTCACTGTTCATGTCTTCTATAACGGAACCCTTTCTCACATTAAATAGCCCTGAGTAGTTGTAAGAATATTTTCATAATTAATCTTTGTAGGATTTCGTATCTCACTTGCTAGTGTATTAAGTATTCTGGAAAATATGAAGGTATGCAAATAGTCAATAAAGATTGTGAAAAAATTATAAATCTAATTAAGATAAATAGTGAACAGCTATTCAAAAAAGAAACATGTAAACAAATACGAGATAACCCATAAGAGTACTTTATGAACTGAAATCAATGATTATATGAAATTAGCAGCTATATAAATGGCGTATCTACTTAGTACACCATTCTACGGAAGTGATATCTAAATTCTAGTAATCAATTTGGTGTGAATATAGTGTGTTATAGGTGCCTTATAAAAATTAGATGTAAAAACAAACTCCGAACTGTCCCACAGTGTTACACTATCCAGCTCGGTCATCGGTTATTATTCAATTGAAGAATGTAACATGTAAAATGATGTAAATAAACTATCTATCTATCTAAAACTGTGCAAAGTTGAACATCGATTGTGACGAGATAGTTTTGTTTAAGACGTTTTCTGTCAGAAATCAAAATGATATGTTTCTGATTGAACTGAGATCTATCTGAGACCGTATCGTTCTGTTGTGCACGATATCGTGATGAATAGTTGTGGATAAGCAGTTTTGTACTGATCAGTAAGCAAGATTGCTTCTGAACTGTAATGCTCCTAACGTTAAAAGATCCTGATTAAAATATTTTGGTTCACCTGTTACCTATAATGCGCTGATCTGTATGAGATCAAGTTGAGATTTCTCCGGTTGAGCTGTGATGTATCTGAGACCATCTCGTTCTCACCTGCATAATAATGGTTTTGTTGCGCTATGAACTATACACTGAGTTTATTACAAGAATTTTGGGATTGTACAACCAAGTCCAGTGGTTTGCATCTTTTGAGGCGCCGAAGTTGAACAGTTTTATCCAAGACATTAAGAATTTCCGGCTTTCCGTGTTTACGGAGGCGTTTCACGTGGTTCCTCGCGTATTTAATGATTGTTTCAAAGTCAATTTCTGTCCTCAAGTCTCGATAGGATTGAGATAAACACTTCCAGCATTCTAAAACAGGATGGGTCCGTTGACAACACTTATTGGCCACATTAAATTGATCAAATTCCATAAATTGAACTAAAAAATCAATAAAGCTTCTCGATAAACGCCTAAAAATTGTTGTTTGTTTATTTTTGAAAAGAACATAATTCGAAAAAAGTCTATCAGCCATAAATAGGTCATTTAAAAATTGAATCTCAAATTTATTCTCAAAATCGTGCTTAAATTTGATTGAAATGGGCTGAAAAATCAATTTAAAAATGTTTAAAAATTTGAAATCTTTTTTTTTTTTTTTGCACAGACAAATATTATTTAGGACAAGTTTTTTTCGAAATCAAATAGATAATTAACACGTTTTAGCAAATAAATTGTTTGAATTTCAACTCAATTGAACAAGAATGTAGTACGATAATTTTGGAAAAATTGCTCCCACGATCATGCTGAATGATTGGAACGTTCTTCGTTCAAACGTCCTTTCCTTCCCAAATTAACGAAGAGAAATACGAATTGATGAAACCGTTGGAAAGCTGACATTCTGAGATAGTTTTCCTTGTTGCAATCCCTACGATAACGCTATGTATTACAGATAAAAACGGGAATTTCCTAACGGAATAAAAAACTTTGACTTTGACATGTTTTCTACCCGTCAAAATTGCTTAACGGTAGTTTATTTCCAACCGAACAGATAGAAAATTCAACATTTTTTCCTAGAGCACACTCAAATTTTATTTTATATAGTAATTTAAGAGGGTTATGGGCGTTTTAGTGAGGGAAGCTCAAAAACAGGGGAACATTCTTAGAAGTGACGAAAGTACATCTATAGGGCACTTTCTATTGCAAATTAGCTCTAGAACCGATTCCCTGAGGATGTCCCTTAATTTCACTAAAAATTCTGTGTATTAGCCGTTTGTTGCAGTATCAGTTTGTTTTGTCAGTTAAATGTCCGAATTTCTCCTCCATACTGTCACGTGTACAAATATCTTTATCGCCAACCTCTAATCAGATTTGCTAAGTTTGACTGGCAAAGTTTTTCCTCCCAACCGCATCCCAATTAAAGTAGTTCCAAAACACCTTCAATAGTTTTAAACCCTCCATCTTTGAAATTGTAAACCGTAGAAGGCAGGGCAAGGTAACCAGTTGTTTTGTGCTTTTTTTCTCTTACTTTCTTGTCCAAGTATTTTGCAGTGTACCCAGTTTATATACCAGAACTTTATGTATTTACTTTTTTCTCTTAGCTACAATTTACACGGTTGTTTATATTGATCTAATGGCGAATTAAACTCTTGCAGTACTTGATAATATCCCTGTGAATTGGCCCTGACCCGTTTTGGAGTAAAAAAATAAATCGCTTAATGGTAGGGAATAATAGTTCTCCTTAAGGAGTGTCGGTGTTTTTCCATTCTCATAGGTACACTTGGTAGATTCCAATCCTCTTTCTATTCCAAATGTATTGGTTATCGCCGCTGTTCTTCCCTAGCCCGCATTGTTCAGGAGCGCCCTAATCGGTCGGCTGGGATCACGTTTCTCTCCTCCAGTTGCCGTCGTCGCCCAACCCCATGATGATCTCAGTCATAACAACCGCTGACTATCCCGACGCGGTGTCAAGTCGCCTCACTTCTCGATGAGCATCGTGGGAACCATCCCGCTGTGGGTAGCCCGCAATACGATTCTATCTGCCGCGGAGGAGTAGTGAGCCCCTAGATCCATTTCAAAAGTTGACCTGACATCTAAACAAGGAGTACCACAGTTTTGCTCTTCGTCTTCAAGGTTCTGTTTGTTTTGTTTGTTTATCCCAGTCAACCGAAGCTACAATAAGATTGTTACCAACTTTTGAAGTTCTTCATTGTGTTCTATAAAGTGGTATTTCGTGGCTACCTGTTTTTGTGGCCTGCGTGAGTTAAACGTATCACTCATTAACTTTGCACCGAATTTTCGATTTTGAGGGCTGTAGTTAGGCCATATTATGTGAGAGCTTCGAATCCAGAAGGACGCCAAGAAGTATCTCTGGGTGTCATACAGAGGTGGAAATATACACCCGTATAAAACATGTTTAGGAAAATCGCATATTTTTCTTTTTCGGTGTTTGAGGATGAAGCAATTATGAAGTAGTTCCGCCTAAAACGTCTAGGCATCATCAGGAATGACTTGAAGTGACACATAGAGTCATAATAGAACAATAAATAGTTTAGACAATTTGGTTGCTTCCCATTTCGGATGTCATTTTGTACAAATTCAAAGTTGTAGGGGAATTTCCTTTCTGGTGGACTCTGTTGATATCTTTTACTACCTTTCCTTCACGCCAAGACATTGCTGATGATGCCTAGAACTAGGCGAAACTAAAATAACAATATGACACCCAAATACGAATGCTGAAGAAACCTGTCATACTTACTTCGTCCTCAACCAGACAAAATAATGAGGCAACTCAAAACAAGAAGTACATTTTCTGCTTCTTTTACTAATATACTTTTGGATTTTGGAATTAAGTACCAATTTCTATATATAAAAACTTGAATATTTGTAGGTGCCCTTCCGTTAGCCCCAAGAGGAGTGACGTTCCTCAAAAACCATTGGAGCGGTTCCAGTTCCAAACCGTTCAAGCTGTTTTGGGTACCAGAGCCAATTCATTTTGCAAGGAGACAACCGCAAACCTCCAGATGTTAATTTCTAATATAATGTCCAAAATATCAACAACGAAAATTGCCTGGTAATTTTTCTGTGTTGTATCTAATAAGATGGACAAGATTTGAAAAATGAAATCGACAAAAATTCATTTTATGATAGACAGATGAAACTTGGAGAAAATTCAAAGACATTGACCGCCCCCGAACCTATAAGTAACACGATATCTGATAATAAAACGAAAAGAAAATTGCAGTTGGAACTAATATCAACGACAACAATCTCAAATAAAAATTGTACTTTTCAAATCTTGACAATTATTTGAAAGCGGACACCGAGTTCGTTCCGTGTTAGCGGAAAGGTAGTTTAATCAACCAGAAATGTAAGTAATTTGTCGAGTTATGGACCCCGCCAGTTGCGTTTATCAACTTTAGTGCAGTCATAAAAACTTTAAGGCTCACATGGTTGGTGAGTTCACATTAAAGAGGAAGCACCGTTCGGTTGCCTTATTATACCCTCTCTCATATACGGTGCGTCTCGTTAATCCTTTTACAGAGAAATTCCAAATAGTAACCGTTAATTTTTTGCAGACATGTCAAATATAAACTGTTTGCGGTTGTGCACAATGCGCAATAGTTCTGTTTCAAATTAGAACCTCCCATTTCTTCTTGCAGAGTCGAAATCTACCCCAAATTCAATGGAAAACGATCCCTATTATTTCTGTATTGAAACGATCCCTATTATTTCTGTATCATGAAACCCTAATTTGGAGGTAGCCATCACTTTTAGGTTTAGAAATAGCCATTATTTGCTATGGATGAGTTTAAACGAATCTTAAACCTGTCCTAATCGAAACAGCGTCCGAAATTTTTAGGGAAATGAATCTCCACTTGAATGTGTCAAAGAAACCCCGATAAAAATGTTTTGTAAAGTTTTTGCTACACAGCATTTACGCCAGTGAAGCTATCCGTCCAGCTACGAGTTAGGACCAACTAACCGCAACCTACTAATTCCAATTTCCTTTTATCTCCCGTACGGCAGACAGACATTGCAGATTTGAACCTATGCACCTTGAATTAAACGGTGTAATGAAAAACTTTGAGGGGTTATAAAAAATGTTCATTACAATTGCAAAGGCTAATTATTGAAAATAATAAACCAAATTGATAGGTCTTATTTGAAAAAGTTAGAGAGCATTGTCCAAATCTTTCACAAGCGCTTGTGCGCAAATGCGAATTTAATGAAATATTTGCAGTCTACACAAATAATTAATGGAATCATCATTTGGAGTTCTTTTAAACTCTGTTGCAAAAGAACTGACATTCTATTTGAGGTTGTGCTGGGAGTTCGTTGGCACCGGAGACACTCAGCCAGTCAACTCAGTTATTCTTATTTAGTATTAAACAGGGTTAACAACGAAATCATTTCATACAATGTGGATGCTGACATATTCGTCAACTTTACATGTACCTATTAGTTTCAAGACTCCCAACCTGGTCTCTTTTCTCTTCATTTGTTCGTACATTCAGTCTAATGAATGAAACCAGGTTACTCCAGTCTGATTCAGGTTCTGTAGTGCTTATCCTATCAACAGATCTGTCTTTAGCCCATCATTTTTTCAGGGTTTATGTGATTAGGACAAGTTATCCTGTATTTGATTGAGATCTGCTAATAATTCACGATACGATTTTTACAGGTGCTGCCAGAGTGGCCCTGCCGTCTTCAACGCCGGTAGGGAATGGCAATGGTCAAGAAGGTAAGTACCTGCTATTACACGCCACATGAATTATATTGTTATATGTTTTCTAGTTTTTAGGACGTCCCTTTGAAGCAAAGTTTTGTCAGTACAGAGACGTCTGTTGGAATTGATCCAGGGAGGTGTGGGACAACCCTAACATGAGAAAAAAAGATTGGATACAAATCCGTTTCTGACCGTTCTAAGACCGAATCCATGGGAAAAGATAGCTGTATGTCTGTGTGTGTTTGAGTATGTATACTGAGTATGTTGCTGCCCTGCATGATTCAGTGGATGGTAAAGAACACCAAAAGTGCGTTCAAAAGTGCTCTGAGTCCTCCATTTCCTCCCTGTGGGTGGAGTGGGCTTCAGGGGGTTTTGGGGACTGGAACCACATTTTCATGCCGCCCGGTTGACTATGCTAGCCACCGCGGTGAGGTGTTCCAGAGGTAGTCGTAGGGCAGTAGATACCCTCTGCCGTGCCTGTCGGGGTAAAAATAAAAAACCTGTATCATATATCTAGTGACCGGGAAAAGAAGCCGGATATCGTTGCCATCAAGCCCGATGGGTCTGCCGTTATCGTGGATGTCCAAGTTGTCAGTGGTAGCGTGGAGTTGGGGCAGATCTGGATTGCTAAGAAAAGTAAATATGATAAGAAGGAACTGCGGCAAAGTGGTATCTCAGTTAAAAGGAGTGGCGCCCAGTAACATTATGGTTATGGCTGCAACCGCGTCATGAAAGAGTGAGTGAGGTTTGTTGAAAAGTGCCACACTGTTTCCTACTCGAACTGGGTGTCTCGTCAGGAGTACTTCATGGTATCACCACCGGCGTCAACCTTGGGGGAGGGGCACTTTTTTTCATTCATCTCTCCTTCCTCCACCATCCTCCATTTCCCAAATCCGAAGGCGTCGCACAGTGGAAAATATGACCGATTTAGGTGGACAAAATTCTGAAACTTGTCCATATTCAACCTTTGGGTTCCCAGATGACGGAAAAAAATTTTAAAAATCCAATTAATTTTTTGACACGATTGGCGAGCTCACAGTGGTCTTAAATCAAATTGATTTGCTAAAATTTGACAAAAAAAAAATTATGTATCATCCAAAACGCAAAAATTCGTTGCAACATTTAAAGACTAGAAGGATTGATGAAACAAATCCTTCGGGTAACTTGGAGGCTAATATAGTTTTTCGTTATTGAATAGGAGGATACATTTACAAATTGATAAATTAAATGTACAGGTAGAATGAAATGTATATTAAATAATGAATGTAGAAATTTAATGTCTTACCTGTCTCAGCAATGTCCATTGTTGAACAAAAGCAACAAAACTTGCGCCACACACACCTTGAACATAATGAATGGCCGTCGAATAAAGATGATCCCACTGGCGGTTATTAGGCATTTGTGTAAACATGACTGATTAACTCCTTTACCATTTGATTGTAAACACGGTATGGCGGGAAATATTAGTATTAAGAGTCTCACAAACTAATGATAAAAAGATAAAAGCACTGAGAAATTCGGAACTTTTGACTTGACTTTTGTTCACCTAAATCGGTCATATTTTCCACTGTGCGTTGGGCAAACCTGGGGGTCCTCCTAACTTATTTTTAGGTTTTTCGTTTTTATTTAATGGAGTGCCCCCCTCCCCTCCCTGCCTTTGAGGGAAGATTTAAAAAAAAAGTGTATGTGAGAGAGTATTTATGTGTGCTCCCAGCCACAACTTCACCCTACCGCACTTGAGGTTCACCATAATCATCGTTTTTCGCGGTTTTATTGACTTGCCTATTCGCTGAACGGGTTGTTGAAATTATACACAATGAAAAAAATAAATGAGAATTGCATGACGTTTCTTAGGTGCGATTACTTTTGTATTGCTCGACGTAGGTACGTTTTCTCAGCGTGAAATCGTTCCCTGTACACTCGTGAATCTTTCTTCGTTCGATTTCACAAGGTAAAAGCTGTTTATATTTATGATGGTAGTGAGAGAAAAGGCTAACACATTTATTTATGGTTCATTTTAAAGTCGTGCGTTTAGTAGAATCGTGGTTTATTTGCTATTCTCACTAAAATCGTACATACAAATCGGACGTCCCCGTAACGCATTCATGACTTACCAATACGTTTGGTCGATTGTCAGTCGACTTCATTCAACTCCAATGAATGTGTCAGGGATCAACTAAATTCGTCTATTAAAGCTTTTGATGTTAGAATACCATAGTAAACAAACAAGTAAAGACGAGTAGTAAAAGGTATGGCTGACTGGTTGTTTGTAAACACAGCTGTGTTTACATTCATCTCTAGTATAGCAAAGAGAGTAGATCGGTTTTTCACTAGAATTCAGTCTGATCAAAGATGGAAGACTCTCCATTATCACAATCTCATAATGCGAAACTTCCCTTCTCCGTTATGTTTGATAGGTAAAATAATAGATTATTAAAACTCTTGAAACCCACTCATATGTTGATAGACAACGGCTTGTAATTTATATTGCAATTGGTTGAATAACTTTGTGCGTTCGCGTGACTACAATTGTCTGACATTGAAAAAAAGAGCCTGTTGACCCATTTTGATGACATTTTCCCAAGTATTATGCCAATTATTCTGGTGTTTCTCAGGTAACTCCTTTTGGCCTGGTTCATTCCTGAGAGAAGCAAAACTGAAAGCTCCGGTTGACATCCGGAAAATTTAAAACCGGAGGAATGGCCCGTTACGGCCAGGGTCACATAGCATCAGTACGAAAGTTTTCCCACAAATTTCCATTCCCGTTATTACAGACTCAAAAATGTCTGCCCAACAACATTGGCGGTGATGAAATCTCTGTTTTCCTCGTCCGACATCACAAGCCAGTGTTTAAATTTGCAGGATTAATGTGCTCACTTAACTCAGACCACAGGATTACCTTCAGTTCTCATGTGTTTTTTTGTATAGATGCGAACATCTTTCCCACATTTCGTTCCTCCTGCTATCACCTGCTTCGTTTCGGCTCGACCTTTCGAACAACACAGTTTTGCTTCTCAGATTGACCACATCTAGCCACCTTATCGGAGCTTAGATGAGAACAATAACGTTCAACACTGAAAAAAGATCTCCGTACACCCACCCAGTTTTTTACAAAAATTGGCCTAGTTTGCTTGGTCAAAAAATTGTGACATCAAACAAATATACTGTAGACCCCGGAATAGCAAATTTGTTCAATAAATTACCTCAAGGTTCGCCAGGAGCACATTCGTTGTTTGTGAGGGAAGGCAACAGGAGGGAAATTTAGGAAAAGAAAGTACAGGCCTGAAGAGGATTTCAGAGACAGTGGAGATTAAGGCGGTCAAAAAGGAAAAAACGTCTCCAACTGCGTCGCTTCTTTGCACCCAGCTTTGTATACATGAAAAAATAATGCTGCTAAATTTTCTAATTTCTTAGCGTTCTAGAGGTCGTGCAAGCTTATTTTTCACTTGTTAGGACGCCCTTTTCAAGCAAAGCTTCGTCAGTAGAGGGACGCCTATTGTAATTGATCCAGGGGGTTCGGCACAATCCAAACATGACAAAATCATAACAGAATACAAATCCGTTTCAGACCATTCTTAGACCGAATCCGTGAAAAAACGATTTTTTGCCAACTTGACAGTCATTTTATTTTTTGGGGTAGGTATTTAGATCTATACGTGAATGCGAGTGGACAAAAACTTAGAATAATACTTCCGCTTTTGAGTGGACTCAAACGCAAAAATTGCGTTGTGGCGTTGGATTCATCGGATCCTGAGAGTCACATTGGCGATGTCACGTCTCATCCAGCGATCATTCGAGGATCGCGGGACGGGAGCCATTTTCCACCTTAGCAACTTTTTGTCGCCTCTGCTTTGTGGTGAGGGTGGTAGAGGGGGATTCATTGGTTATCACGCTCTGAATCGGAGTTGCTCACCTTCTTCTCCGCGGTAAATAGCCCGGCCAGAAGTGAAATCCAATCCATCAACTGTCTCCGAGTCTGCCTGTATGCAGGTAGAAGACAGAGATGGACAAATTCATATTCGTGACTGTGATTATATTCGCAGCATCGAAATATATGCATATGGATAGGAGTAGGAGTAGAATAGGAATTTATTCATATCCTCATTCATCTGGTAATTAAATTGACAATAATATTCTATTAATCAGAAAGATATGAAAGTAATCTCTACCAATGATTTTAGAGTTCTTGGGACCTGAGGGCTGAATATAAGCTTTGTCCAACAATATATTCTTATTATTACTCGTACATATATTCACAAAAATGCATATACACCTAAACACTGTGTTTGTTGTTGTTGAGCTGTTCAGCCACATTATGAAGTAAACAAAGAGGCAAGATAGTTACACCCGCTATATTCCTCGACATTCATACATAAAGATTTCGGTATTAGCTCTTAAATGGGTGGGATTCAGCCCTCAGGCGCTACGAGTGCAGAAATAGTTGCCTGAGAATAGGAATAGAATGTTATTCTCAAGTCTATTTCCGAAAGAATGCGGATATGAATATGCCCATATCTGATAGTGGAAGTATAGTTCTCAATTGTGAGGGACAATTTTTGCGATATCGTTTTTTCTCCAAAATCAAAGTTTCCTGTTGTAATTTTTTCAAGTATTTACCATTTGTGTAATAACTTTTGTTTCGTTCCTGCCCATAAATCCATGTAACAATGCTTGATTTCCACGGTTTTCATCTGAAATGTATGACATTTTCAAGGAATGTGCTGTTAGATTGCAGATAGTAGATTGATCATATTCCATGCAAACGTAGAATCATCATATATATTATTCTCCATCACATGTAGTCTGAACTCCTACAAATTTGGATGATAGTCAGGGTAGAATGATTGAATCATCTCATACTGATTTCGACGTATTCGTATCATTAGAACAAATACAAAGTGAAATCCTTGTAACAAGTTTAATTTTAGTTAATTGTTGACAATAATAGCTCTTTGCAAATGACCACGGAAAAAAATAAGTTTAAACCTCTCTCAAAAGTTGTTGGTTTACGTTTCTAAACACGTGGGTTCCAAAACCTTGGACACCTTGAAGGGAATTACAAGATGTGGGGAAGCGAGATGTCCAAATAAAATAATGTACCACTGACTTTGTCTATTGATAAGTGATTTACGTAGATGGGCTATCTAATAAAGAAATAAGAAACCTCTGTGTAACAATTTGCAGCGTTTTACGGTTGTGATCGGATTTTGATGGAAATTTCAGAGGATGTGCAAGTTAGGAGCGAACTTGAACTAGACGATTCGATCATAAGATCGTGCTGCAGGGTTTCGCATTCTTTGGTTACGCATTTCCGCGACAAACTCTGGTTAAGGTCACTTTTAATGAATGGAACAACACACGAACATAAAAACCAACTGTTTTCAACTATAAAATAAACAATAGAGTTTTTTCATGTCAACGCTAACAAAAACGAAGAATGGAGGGCTTCTATGGAAGGTTACTTTCACTGCTTTCATTGTTTAAACTCGTTGACACGAATACGCACTAAACATAATAAACCAAGAAAAACTAGTTGGTTGTCGTAATGCTTCTGACATTCACGCTTTTGTTCTTTCGACCTGTTCGCTTAGTTACCTGTACCATTTACAGCGCTTAGTTTCTTCGTCAGAACACGAACGCTAATTTGTGAGTAACCTGGCTTGAGGCCGCCTGAAAGTTTCTCCAAAATCAGATGACAATTGTTGTAGTTGTGTTCGTTTCTTAAGAATTTCATGTGTGCGCAAATGCAGATATTATTATTCATGTCATGATGAAATTTTTAGTCCTGTCCCGCACGATCTTTAAAACATCATCGAAATCGATTTGAAATTGTAAATATGTTCTTGAGAATGATAAAAGTTTGTACAATTTCGTTGGCTAGATTGGTAATGTGACGAGATCCTTACGATAAATTCTTCGGGCAAATGACCCAAATAATTAATATCATGAATATCCGATAGGTGGAAAAACACTATCAAAATACAAAACAATACCAATATATTTAATGCAAAACTCCATAAGCCACCACTCATCATCTGCGTTTGAAGTACTGCTACAATTATGGGAACCACGGCAAACAAAAGGCGCCTCAAAAGGAAAAGGACAACGGACATGCTAGACTGAAAACCACTAAGCTTACAAGAATGCACTAATTGAATACCGTTACATCCGTTATTATTTCGTTATTTTTCAACCAATTTATTTATTACAACAATTGTTGTTATTATTTCAATAATATTTATATTTATATTGCGAAGGACTGTAGCTGGGCAACCACCCTCATACATGTCTCATAGTACTTAGTAGGGATGGCCATCGATAGTCGATAGTATCTAAATATTGACATTTTCCTCCGATATATCGATATTTTTCTATCGATGATGCAAGGGTCATTAGCATCGGATATCTATAGTTAGTGACCAATATGTTTTCCGATATTTTTTCTTAACCGATATGTCGGCTTCATCTGATAATATCACATATTATGTTGACTCATGAAATAATATCGATCGTAAGTTCCATTTTTTTCACATCACACGTGTAAAATATTATGCTCACAAAAATGAGTTCGTCTGGCTGGAATATCGATATCTATCCATGGATATCAAGTTGTGGTTTGGCTGCGGCCAAGAGTCTTGGCCCGAAACGATAAAAATAGATGAAGAAGAGTAGTGGTTTGGAGGTTCCATAGGAAAATTGGAAGATTGCGGTTGTTGACAACAACTTGTGTTTCAGCAAGTGTTGTGTTGTTCTTTTTGAGATTGTATCTTGTTCACGGTTGATTCATTTTTTTTTCTTTTTTGTTTATTCTCAGTTGTTTGAACCATAGTTTCGAAACATGGGTATTTACATTCATTTAAGGAAGGACACAAGCGCTACAACCCCTCTAAGAGAACTTGGGTAGCTTATTGAACAGTATAATTTGTTGCAAAACTATTGGTAGAACAAAATTAAAAATAATACATTAAACTGAATTTAAAGCAACATATTTCATCCTAAATCAGAAAAGGCGTATATTTGTAATTTATTGATTAGTATTAATTAACTTTTCTTTTTTAATCAAATTTGAACTTCTGCAAACTCAATTGTGGCATCTGGTCTACTTAGTGCATTAAATACGAAAATTGTATTCAATATTTAACCAATTTTATCAATTATAAATTATCAATTTTAACCAATATTTTTCTAAAACTATCGATATTTTTTGGTCGATACTATCGATAGTGCTTACTACGATATATATCGGTATCGATATTTTAACGCCGATACTATCAAACATCGATATTTTTTGTTTCGATGGCCATCCCTAGTACTTACTACATAATTTATTACATTATTAAAAGCAACTAAAAGTAATTGGATTACAAAAAGTTGAATAAAATGTTTAAAAACTATTAAAAAATAAACTAAAAGCATATAAAACTGACGAAAAAAAGTAACACAAGGTAGCATTAATAGCAGGAAGATCAGTAGCACATCAAAACCGAATTTCGAAATGGAAACAATGATGGCAAAAACAAGTGGTTTTAATCGTTGTTAAAGCCTAACCCCACAAATTTCTCCGGTTTTGATCGTCAATTTAGGTCGTTTCATGCTTGATTTATCTGAACTTGAGTTGTTGAAACTGATCATTGTTGTTCAAAAACATCAAATACATTGTTGATTAAAAACTGAGGTGAAACCGCCACGATTTCTTAGATAACCCTCTTATTAATGATCTATTCAATCCTCACTATCCTGAGAATTCGAGGGAAAACAGCTCATCAATTAGTTAGGATTTATATTTTTAGGAATTCAACGTATGGACCTTGCTGCAACACAGGGTGTGCCAGGAGTTATGCACAATCCGACTCCTACGTATTCTACAACTCATTTCCGACCAAAAATGCCTTCTAGCAATTTTTTGCCAGAGACCTCGTTTTCGAGCTATTCGCGATTTAAGATTTTTTTTCGTGTTTTCGATATTAAGTCATTAAAACTGTCATAACTCTCTCAATTGTGGAGATAGCTCAAATTTGATGACACCGTTGGAAAGATCGTTAAATTTTCTATCTATTTGATGTCAGAAAAATCTCTTTAAATTGCATTGAAGATGTGCGATTGCTGCGCGAAATGGCAGTCTAGTCAAAATCTTAAAATCGCCCGTTTTTCATCTCGAAACCTCAAGAAACCCCATGAATGCTTGTCGCAGAACTGTGCAGGCCTGATAAAACGTGCGCCAAAATGTCAGCTTTCCAACGGTGTGGTCGTTTTGGTTTTTAAAAATATTTTAGCTAAGGAAATGGTGTTTAACTGCAAAAAAGCGTGTGTTTTCTGTTGAATTTGAGGTTTTTCCAAAAGTCTCGACGAAAAAAGGTTGGTAGCGGGATAAACGTAACTTTTCTCGCTGAATCGAATGGTGACAACGCCAGACCTCTCTAGTGATGATTTAAGTTAGTTTTGTTGTCGGATGCATAAACCCGTTCGTTTGTGAGCATTTCTAATAAGCCGTAATTTCTAATAAGCTGTCCGCCCAAAATCAGGATAATCGAAGAGCCGAGAGACGGCTATTGTTCGTGTTTATTTACGATTGATTGCGATGAGTTGCATTCATCTTTTTGCTGACAATATGGACCCTTTCAAACCAGGCTTCCGCATCATTACCAACTCTTCCCTTTCATCTCTTTCCTCGCTGTATTTCCTTCAGCGAGGTTTTCCTCATTGCGTATTCCCATTCATCATGGTGCGCTATAGCTATTGAACATAGCTGGTAGTAATAACCGAAATCTTAGTGACAAAAAACAATTAGTAGATAAAAAACAGATAGTTTACTAGATAAAGAAGGATCAGTGACATAAACGATATTATCCACCAATATTTTTTCCTCATACTATCCGACGTGTTCGCTAGGGTGTGAGTTGTACAGAGGAGGAGTGTGACTCCCTTGCTGCTTCAGAAGCGTTACCATTGGCAAAACTGTACACAAAAATCATGTCAACGTACTCACTTGTGGTATAGCTACTCAACTGAAAGCAAATCATCGCAATCAATCGTAAATGAACACAAACAATAGCTGTCTCTCGGATCTTTGATTATCCTGACTTTGGCTGGACAGCTTGGAAATGCCGTAGACGATCATCACAAACGAACGTTTTCATTCATTAAATTCATTTTCATTTTTCATTTTTAAATATTTATTTTTTAATTTAAATCTTAACACTCTTGTTTAAACTTTAACTCTTTGTATGAACTCGATTTAAGTTATATATCGATATTTTTAGTTAAGAAAATGGTGTTTAACTGCAGAAAAACGTGTTTTCTGTTAAAATTGAGGTTTTTCCAAAAGCCTCGACGAAAAAAGGTTGGAGGCGTAAATTTTCCCGCTGAATTGAATGGTGACAACGCCAGACCTCTCGAAAATGACGAACATACTCACTTGTGGTATAGCTACTCAACTGAAAGCAACTCATCGCAATCAATCGTGAATGAACACAAACCATAGCCGTCTCTCGGCTCTTCGATTATCCTGACTTCGGCTGGACAGCTTAGGAATGCCGTAGACGCTGTTCACAAACGAACGTTTTCATTCATAAATTTACTTTCATTTCTCATTTTTACATATTTATTTTTTGGTTTTTATCTTAACAGTCTTGTTTAAACTCTAACTCTTTGTATGAACTCGATTTGAACCCCAATATCTTACCATTGTCCAACAACTGGATAGCATGTTCGAGTCAATAAACATTTTACTAAAACTGAATTTGGTCAGAAATAACAAATTATCAACATTGCAACACCCAATGCTACTACCGAATCAGATTGGAGTTGGTAATACACGGCGCACAAAGCAACCCCTCCTTCAAGACCGGGGGGTAGTGCGGGTCATTGCATATCCTTGCCCCTGACCAAGACAATGCCTCCTCCGTAGCTTTCTCAATTTTCAAACCCAAATCTTCTCTTTTTTTTTCTTTTTCCCCAGGACTTACGTACTATCCGACTCCTACGTGTTCTACAGCTCAATTCCGACTGCGATGAGTTGCATTCATCTTCGAGACTTTTGGAAAAACCTCAATTTTAACAGAAAACACACGTTTTTCTGCAGTTAAACACCATTTCCTCAACTGAAAATATTTTTAAAAACCAAAACGACTACACCGTTGGAAAGCTGACATTTTGGCGTACGTTTTACCAGGCCTGCACAGTTCTGCGTCAAGCATTCATGGGGTTTCTAGGCGAGATGAAAAACGGCCGATTTTAAGATTTTGACAAGACTGCCATTTCGCGCAGCAATCGCACATATTTAATGCAATTTAAAGAGAGTTTTCTGACATCACATAGATAGAAAATTTAACGCTCTTTCCAACGGTGTCGTCAAATTTGAGCTATCTCCAAAATTGAGGGAGTTATGGCAGTTTTAATGACTTAAGATCGAAAACACGAAAAAAATCTTGAATAGCGAATAGCTCAGAAACGAGGCCTCTGGCGAAAAATTGCTATGAGACACTTTTGGTCAGAAATGAGTTGTAGAACACGTAGGAGTCGGATTGTGCATAACTCCCGGGACACCCTGTATAAGTATATGAGGCATAAATCATGAATCAACGCATGGCCGATTCATAATGTTTGGTGTATACGATTAAAATGGTAAAATGGCGGCGGAACATATGATTGAGTGAGTAGATGGTAATTATGATTTATAACAGCTGATAATTATGAGGTTAGGGGAGAGTCCGCAGCAAGTCGCGGTTGCTGAACAACCGTTACTATTACACTTACCAACAAAATGCCAGGAAACAGAAGATCCGTCATGTTTAAATAAAAACGAAGTAAGATGGACCGTTGTCTATATATCCACGAAAGTAAGTGAGAGTAAGTAAGAGTTACGCTGTTGAATCGATTTCGAAGGTTAGGTCATCATCATTAACAAACATGAACCTTTCGTCATGTTTCATGGTTTGGGAAAGGTTCTCGGTCAATTGCAAGAACTAACATCTGTTCTTTTTTGTGTCAATCACTGGTGAGTATAAGTATTGACTGGAAAATATTAGTCGTCAAGGAGAACTTGAGAGCATTTCCTTAGTATCAAACATTGACTTTTCCAAGACTCGAAGGAAAACTTTAAACTGCTGAAAATTGTATATTACAAGAATTAACTGCTTGCGCGGTATATGCATGCATATTGCTCAGCTCTGAGGAATTCAAGTCTTGATATGCTAATCGTATTTATTGCCGTTCTAAGAATCGAGAGTTATTGCATATTGTAGCACAATATCTTAGTTCTGATGAACTACTGAAGCCTACCACAGAATTGGAAGGGGTTAGTTTGGAGAATGGAAGCCTACTGAAAACATTTAATCTAAAGAATTTGGTGAATGTCCCTAGTGGAATGAATCAGAACAATTATATATTCGACAACATTTCAACAGTGAAGAATATCTCAAAGTAATTTTTTGAACGAGAATGTTTCAATCCGTTTCCTAGCAGAACCCCATATGAGTAATGAACTTCAGTTCCTACAAAAACAAGTAATGATGATTCGGGTCTCGAAAAGCCAGGAAGATAGCTAGTGGTATTCTAACGTTCATCAACGTTAAATGGTTCCTCACATTCGAGTTTTTTCTTTTTGGGTCCCAATTTTGTCGATTGAAACTCCCTAGTCATCCTTTTGAGAGCTCATGATCCCACGCACGTAAGAGTCCTTAGTCGTTCACTCTCGTTTAGAGAGGAAATGCCATTATCTTTGTGTTTTCAACGATATCATCTTTTTATCACACGTCCAATTTTCTTGGAAGTAAAACGCCAAGTTGTGTTATGCATATGAATGTGGCACTATGATGCGATTCGCTTTCCCTAGGGACGTGAAGTTGAGAAAATAATGGATTGCTACCGTCCGTCGGCGAAACGAATCACGTCGGGAAAAGAAGAACGCAGTTTCATTGTTATCTTGAAAATTAATGTTGGTAATATAATTAAGCTTGTAAAAATGTAAAGGTAACCGATGCCCTGCCGGCAGAAATCAAAAACTCAGAGAGAAAAAAGGTAATGATGACCCTTCTATGTACTTAGTAATTCCATGATTCATGAAACTCACTCACCTTTGTAATAGCTCAGTTTTTTTGTTGAATTTATTGAATCTAATTTTAATTAATTAATAAGTAATCAAGTAAACAATGTAGAGTGCGGTGAGATGTAAACAGGAACTGGGGAATAGACGTGGGAAATGGGATAGAAGAGAGAGACTAGCCAGAAGTACGTACAAACAATGAATATTGCGATTTTGTTGTGGGTAACAACGTAACTTCATACCGGAACAAATTGAGATGAAAACCGAATTTAGCGGGTCAGAAGTCTGTATTAACATTAAAAAATTGAAGATCCATTAGCATGGCCCTGCAATGTCTATTGAATGGTATATAGTTTTATAATTCATTCCGTTTTATAAATAATTGCATTTTTAAAAATGTACTAAACAAATCACAAAAATAAAAAAAATGGTTAAATTCACATTTTTTATGCAGAATATTACTAAAAAAAGTTGATCAGCCATGAACTATGTAATTAACAAATTGAAACTCAAACTTGAGCCTAGTTCAATTCCACAAACATTGTCTTACAAAAGTCAAGAACCTATAAAAATCCAGAAAGATAAAAACAAAATTCAACAGAAAATATTTAGAACTAGTTTCGTCTCAATCAAATTGATAATTAACATTTTTTCACAAAAAGTGCTCAAATTTCAACTTAATTTAACATTAATATATTGCGATAGTTTTGGTAACAATTGTTTAGGCAACAAATACAGTTCTATTTTTAATAGCTGATAATAAATTGTTTTTGTTCTGTGTGTTGATCCGAGTAATGGCAACATACGTAATGTGATGTGTGCATGTGTCCGAGAATGACCCCAGACTTTGATGAGCCTTCTCCACCAGGGATATCGCTCGGCAAAACAAGGTCAGACTTTTCTTTCGTATTTACAAAAACGTATCAAATACATCGGAACAGACTTTGTTCTTGGAAAAGACTTTGGTTCGGGATTTCAAGTCACCATTCAATATCCTGCCACCATCTAGACGAATCTTGAGTTATGAACATTTATAAACCCAATTCTCTTTTGCCTGGCACGCCGTTAAGTAGGAGGACAAAAATTACCTTTGCATTTTCGCACATCAATGTTTCTTCGCATATCACGAGTTAAAATAATATAAATCTTCCATCGAGTATTACTCTTGAAATGATCTTATATTATTCCTTTAATCTTCTCGTCTATCTAAATTGCAAAATTGGAAACAGCAAAAATTCTATTAAGGAATTGAATTTAGTTCAGCTCTGTGAGCCTCACACTTTCTTCAACAACAATAACGCTGCCAGAATACAACTTGTTTTTATGGTTAAATGAAGGTATCATCTACGCTAAAAGAAAGGCATTGCTTACTACTATTTAAAAAAAGAAGTGATTTTTCATCCTGGAAAACTGACGTTTCCTTCATTTTACAAACAACCACAAAAATTAGCATGCGAAATTTGAATGATTGTGTTCTTCGTTCCCAGTGAAAAAACGCTGCAAATTCTTTCACTGGGGTTTATTATTCAATCAGCTTGCGTTCATGATTTGAATTTCTACTAAAGTGTGCGTTTTTCACCGATAGAGCCATTATTGAATTTCAGGAGATATGCATGGAGCACGTAAATCTGTTCTCAAATACCTATTTGGATTGATCAGTTGATCATATTTGTGTGCCTCCTGAAATTCAATAATCGCTCTATCACCCGTAAAACACGCACACTCCGTAGCTTCTAAATTCAAATCATCAACGCAAAATTGAATAATAAACCCCAGTGAAAGAATACTTATTTACCCCAGTAATAATATTGAATAATAAACCCCAGTAATAATATTGAGTAATATTTACCTATATATTATCAGCGTTTCATGCATATCAGAATGCTTCAACCCGTGTTATAAACTTCAAGTATTCACATCGGCTATCACTCCAGTAACATTCACTACAACTCGACGCTATCGGCCGGACATCACTTTACAAACAAATAATAATAAACCAAAAAACGCAAATGTTGGCACCATAAATCGGGCCATACATCGGGAATTGACCTACGGACCTATTCATTCTGACGGTATGTTCTTAAAATAAGTTTACATTCATGCCGCTTGGACTTGTTTTGAGGTTTCTAGGGATTATTTAAAAAAGTGAGAGAGCTGGCTCGAGAATCGTCGGACCAAGATGGATTTTTCAAAATTTCAGATTTTTTGCTCCAGCCGTTTGGGAAAACGGCTTACGGCGGACGGACGGAAAAATTTTTATTGCAGATTCGGATAAACACCCTTTGAAACGTAAACAAAATTTTCAAGCGGGGGGGGGGGTAATGATTTTTTCCAGGGGGATTACAATGGTTTAAAATAAAAACCAAAAAAATATGGTTAGACATTCTGATGGCTTCCCTGGGAATTGCAGGCCACAACCGCTTAAGAAACAATCTTAATCTGTAATAAAAATGAACACATTCTAAATAACTAAAAGAAATACTAAAGTATTCAATGTGCTTCAGTGTTCAAACTATATACTCGTATTCAGATGAGAGTCATATGAACTTCCTTTGCTCGCACTGGATTTGAAAAGGCGAACTTTGTAGAAGCGTTCCGTTTGTTAACAGACCGAAATCAGCAGGCGCGACGCATCGAGATGTGTCACGGTGTTAACATGGACACTGCGTCCTCCGGACACGTATGCCTTTGTGGACACGTTGTCAATTTCGTGCCACTATAACTCTCTGGTATTGAGGCTACAGAACCACAACTTACACCGTATGAGTCGAGTATAGTTGAAGGTAATTATAAGTCACGAAGGAGGAGGTGGCTTAAGTGTGTGAAGTTCTGTTGGTAAATCGCACTGCACGTTATCCTGTTGGTATGAGGCACCATTCGATCATTCGCCAATCAATTGCAAAGGGCGAACAACAAAACATAATAAATTTTCATCAAATGATTTCGAGGGGGACGGGAGGGATTACCACTTAAAAATCACAACTTGACACAGCGAGACTTTTGCTTTTCAACACGGGGGTCCGTGATTTTCGATATCCGAACTTAAACGAATCGATAAGGAGTTCTAATTCTGAGTAACGTCGATGTTGTAAGTCCTCATTGAGAAGAGCCTCACAGGATCAGTGCAATACGAATTCTTCAAAGTAATGGCATTTCGAGAATCGTGATGCAGTGAGTCTACGAGGCGGGATAAGTTGGGATTTCGAATAGGTCGGGAAATTTCGGAAAAATGTCGAGAATAGTGGATTTTCCTCGGGACTATGCATTGCTGTCCAGTTTCAAGGCGAAATGCATTTGCCAGTTGTTATATAGGGAATTGTGTCATTTAAAAAACCTACTGAGGCTGAACTACATAAATTCTGTGAGTTATTTTTTTTCATGAGTGCAGTTAAAATACTTTTAAATTTAACGACTTAATATGAGAATTGCCTCCAGTCAGAACACTGGAATCGTTCTACGGGAATATATAATGATTTTTTTAGCTGAGTTTTATAATAGGCATGGAAAAGCCAGGAATTTCATTCGTAGATTTTTGTCGACATCATATGGTCGTTAAAACTTGTTCCTAGTTTTATATTTGATGAAAACTGTTGCCTCTGATGTTTTTCGTCTTTCCGAATCGATTGGTGAAGGTCCCGTTCCCATAGTATAACGGGAAGTGCGATTTAACGGCCCTCCCTTCCCCACCCTTTTACTCACCTGACCTGCAACTAGTTAAAACTATACCGACTCATATGGTTCAAGTTGTGTTCCTTTAGGGTCGCTTTCACCAACAATTAAACCGTTCAAGCTAGAAGAAATTGCAAGAATAACGGGGGTTGACGAAATTCTTTTTTCACCGCAGCTTTTTCCGAGTTTGAAACTCCTATCGAGGTGGTTGGGGTTTACACGCTTAAACTCCAGTTAATAACTTTGTTAGTCTCCATTGTGTGTGAATTCAAGATAGTCGTGTCGCCTTCGTTAGTTTTGTAGTGAGAAGTGAAACTGAACTCGCGCGAGTTGTCATTCGCTCTTGTTTCGGTTTATTATTGTCAATAATGAGAGTTTGTAATCTACCAAGAAAAAAATTAACCCCCTTAAAAGTTGTTGGTTTACATTTCAAGATACTTAGGCTTCAAAAATCGAAAAACAAAACAAAAACTCCATCAATACGCCGCCCTAAGCTTTTCTCCGAACATGCTGGACCAAAGTTTACGAAATTTGGCTAAAAATCCAACATCGATCCTAGATGTGCCAGCAATCTCGGCAGCTTGATCAATCAACCCTAAGGGATCATATTTAAGGACTAGTCCATCAGGAAATCGAAATCTCAAAAACTTTCGATGTAAGAGGGTAGGTAACTTTTTCATTCCATTCAGACAGGAATTAGTTCCGTAAATCGAATGAGACCTCTCGAGTTGCTGTACGGTCATCCGTTTGCTAACCATTTGACAAACCTCATCTTTGGGTACTGAAAATTGGTCGTCTACGGTCAAGTGGACGGTCGAGCTGGAAAGCCGAGCTGCACAGTCCGTTCAATGGGAGGTCTGAGCTAGACCGCGTGGCTGGCGGCTGCTCAAGTATTTCCGTCTTGAATGCAATTACAAAGTACGGAATGCGATGTACCGAGTTTATATGATGTAACGCAGACTAAGTCTGATATACACAGACATGGAATTTGCGCAGAAGGGCTAGCTAATACAGAAATAATAAACCTCTTTGTAATAACTTGAAGCGCGTTTCTCGTCGAAAGAAAGCGACCTCCCCAGAAACTTACAGGAAGATGCGGCGGATATTCTGACTTCCAAACCCGATGGTTTTACGAGCCCTCGGACTCATCGATCCTCTCCAAGTTCTCACGTCGGACGGGTTATAAATAGCTTTTAGAATAAATTAGGAAAATATAACAACAGAACTGACCAGCTAATATCATAGGGAATAACGAATAATAGATTATAATTCTATATTATTGTAGCAGGATTATGAATAGCAGCTACTGCAACACCGTCCCTACTACAACAGCCCGCTTTTTTTTGTTGGTTTTTGTGATGACGTCCCGTTTTCTTTGTGGGTCACGAGTTCATGACGTCAATTCAAACGTATCCGTTGGAATTCTGAATATTGGTATTTACCATGTAGGTACTTCGGTATCCCAACTCTGAATAAAATTCTTGAATTTGAGGTGCGGTAAAAACTGGTCAAGTTCGTTCATGGATCAAGCACAGGTGTCCAAGTTACACTTTTATGGTCCAAAACATAGTCCAAAATGGTGTTTTCCATAATATGGGCCTCTAGATATCCTTTTCAAAGTATTTTGCAGAGCTGGATCGATCCCAGATCTCTGTGATTGCTATATTTAAAAAAATTATTTTGAGTGAAAATCCTATAAAATTGACTGCGCTATCGTGTAAATATCAATAGAAACTGGCTCTTATGGCCAGTAGGCCAGTAAAATTTTCATGGGAGTCATCCTAAAGCCCCGTTCACACTGGCCGAGCATTTGTCGGGAGCAGAGGCTTCCAACGAACATTCGTAAACAGTCGCAATGTTCGGGCGGAAGGCTTGCTCGTGTTATAGGCTGATCCAACCGATATAGGTTTTCTGACGAATCATCAAATGGATTCTCGTTCGTCGCCCGCTCGGTGTAAACACCCTGGACTGATGTCCGTCCAATCGAATCTAGTTCCAGCCAAGTAGTTGAAGGTGTCTCAATAATAACACGGGTGCCATCTGATAGCAGGGAAAGCTCTCGAGCAACTGATCGTCGGAAATGCTCGAGCAGTGTGGTGCTCGTTGCAAAAAACCAGCAAATTCTCGATCGTGAATGCCCGATGCTCGAGCAGTGAGAACGGTTCTCAAAAATGTGTCTCGTATTTTCAAAAAAATTAACGCCATATCAATGAACAAACAACAGTGCAACGTTGTGCATTCTCTTCCAGCCAGTTCGATGCTAGGTTATAGACAAATTCCATGATTTACATCCATGCGAGCGGTAAACATTTTGATTTAATCAAGGAGTGTCTGCAGGACATATATTATTGGCTGTTTCTTTTGTATAATTATATGCGTAAATATTATTTCTTTGTTGATCGATTATAAGGTTCATTATTGTAAGTGGTAAACAGTGATGGGAGTTGTGGCGCAGTATTTGAGTTTCCGAGAGGGAGAAACAGCTTGACAACGAACATCCCGAAACTGAACCTCCACAAATGTGAGCGACAGTAATTGCTTCATGAACTCTCGACCCGCCTTCGAACCTGGTTGGTTCAACACGTTGCTGGGTAGTGGTAGAGGGGGGGGGGGGGGTGCTGTCCGTTGGCGGTTTGCCGTGGTTTTTCGATTAACACATTCATTGCGACCGTGAAGAATCAATTGAACGTCAAAACTAATTTTATCCAACGGTAAAAAACCTCAGGTCAATTAAAAAGCATTTGAAACCCACGTTACATGGAAGTTTCCTTGATTAAATACGTCACCAACTTACTACAACTCTACGGTATTAGTAATAGTATAAAAAAGTATACATTTGCACTTAATCAATTTAGTAGATTTTTAGCTTTTTTGGCATTTTTGTAACTTTTTACCCACTTTTTTCTTTCTCTTTTAAATGAAACCGATTCATTGTGCTCAAAAGGTGTTTTCGGCCCAACTCATCTCATCCTTTCTCTTGGAATGCTTGTTTTGGATCGGAAGTTATCATCTGGAATAGCTCGTATAATCATGATGTCCCGCACTTGTTATTAAAAAAAAAAAACCGTTACCAATCAATAAAAATTCTGGATTGAACGTTAAATTTTCTACAACCCTAGTGCATTTTCATGTTGAGCAGTAACAAATCTCAGGCCAATTAAAAGCATTTGAATGTTACATGGGGGTTTCATTTATTAATACATCACCTACCTACAATAATTCCACAACTGTAGTAGTATGTACTATAAAAACTACAGAAACACTGCTACACAAAAACGTGTACCTACACTTAATCGATTTAGTAGATTTTTAGCACTTCTTTTTGGAATTTTGTACATTTTTACCCCTTTTTTTTTATTACACCGAATTAATATGCTTAAAAGGTTGTTTCCAACAAACTCCTTCTTTTGGAATGCTTGATTTTTTTTTGTGAAAGAACAAAATTTTTGTCTCAATCCTTTGGAAATCATTGTCTCGAATGACACACATAATCACGGTATCCCGCTATTTACAAAAAAAAAATGTAAAACTTTTTTTTTCAGCGTTTGATCACGTTTTCGGATTTGGCGTTAAGTTTTCTATAGGCCTAGTTAGGACCCTAATTACACTCCAAATATTCAACTAAAAAAAAAAAAAAAATAAGTTGAATGTAACTACATTTCCAAAAAAAAGTGGTGGAAGATGACAAACCTGTGTAAAATTTTCAAATTTATTCAGCTTTCTAGTGTTATGGTCAAATTCATTTGTCGATGCCAATGAGAAATTCCAGTTAGAAGGCGAAGGTTGGTACCTTCTAAACCAGCGAACAAACATGTTGATAAGACCCAAAGCTCAAACGGTATAAATTTGGAAAATTAATTGATGAATAATGAAATTGTCCATAAATCGTAGACTCTTAACTGTGAGTATATAAGGTGCCTAACGGGTTTCCCTCCTCAAACTGGCATTTCTTATACCTATCGACATGGAATCGCAAAGTTTATGATTCATAGCGTTCATGAACTATTAATATTTATTAATACTCCAAAAACGATTAATTTCCTTCTAAAATAAGGGAGTTACGTGTAAATTACGGCTAATTTTTGGTGACCTCCTGTTTAATCTTCAAAATCACTGTAAGTTTTACTAGTTATATTGGTCCAATTAAAGTCTATCAAAACTCATTTGGTACAGTGCTGAACACACGGTTAGATCCACTTCGGTAATGACTTGTAGTACACGCTGCTGGTTTTTCGTATTTTTTATCGTAAAATTGCCCAAAATATTTTATTAATGATGTTAGTCAATTGGCAGACTTTAATCGGAATAAAATTAAGATCTTTGACAAGTTTTGAAAAGCAAGAGTTAGCTCGGAGGGGAGGAGAGGGCACTCCCAAAATTGTAGTGCTCATCCTCTTGACGCTCAGGGCAGCCACGCCTTGATTTTCGAAGCCCCATCATGAACTGCACAGCTAACATTGATACTAAAACCCGCAATACACGCCGGTCAGGCGGTAGGGTATCCGGGCGCTACAATAATAACTGACAAGGCCAGTTTCCTAACGCCTTTATCGAATTTTCGGACTACAATACAAAAGATTCTGCAAAATTTCGTTCAGCTCTTTGCTTCATAGTATCCGTAACACAAAATGTAGATTGTTGAATTTAGATTATATCAGAAGGTTTCAAAGCGGGTTCCTTTGGTTGGGGGAAATAGTAAAAAATCAGTCAATTAAGCAATAAGAAAACAGTGACCAGTAGTGGGTCGTGACTGATGGAATTCACTATGGACCATTTACTATTCGTGCCGTACAATTCATGAAAATGTTATGAAAATCGGATGGGAACCGTAGAACCTAAGCCTGTCACACTTATTAGCGGACACAAAACTTTACGCACAAATTTAGTTTAGAATCGTCTAAAATGAAAATGGGAGTGGGTCAAAATTGTCATTTCTTTAACTTTTGAAATGAATGCTTCGCAAGCAGTAAAAAGAACAACGGATCCGCGTCACTGCAAAGCAACGTGGGGCATCTGAAATGTGATCAACTGGAGAACCAAAAGGATATTTTTTTCCGAATCAATCTAGAAATCTGAAATTTAAATACACGGTGGCTTTCAACAAGTATAAGAAGATTTTCTTGAATTTCGTACCCTTTTTCGTAACCACGGTAACATATTGAATATGGAGAAACCCATAGTCTCACGAACAATGCATCGCGAGCTTTCTTGCTAATTGGGTGATTCTTCGAGAAAAGGCAAATTTCATGAATTTGACGAACCATAGCTTCGTCAACTGAAACATTTTTTTCACCTCTTATTCCATCAGGCTCCTGCTATATCTCTAAGACGTTATTTACCTACAGAACCATGGTTTTATGGTAACGTGGGTGTATCAGAATCTTATTTGAAATATTGCGATGTACCAAGCATATATAAGTGCCAGTGGGTAAAGAGTGTTCATAACGTGATTTTCTGATGTATTCATGGCTATTCACGCTGTATCCTACCCCTGTGAAACAATCACAGGTTGCTCGGGAATTTCTCAAACTTTGCACCGGCGAAGTCTGTCAGTAACGCGGACTAATGGAAAAGGCGCTGTCCCTTCAGAAAAACCGAAGGCAGGGACAATTTTTCGCGTTCATTTAATGTTCCCAGTACTGGCTGACTCGAAAGTACATTGCTTTTTCCCTGCCTGATCATCATTCATAAGGAATAAGGCAAGTATACAGGAATAAATACCTAACTGGTATTAGTCTGGTAATGGTCTTAGTAACACAAACCGCAAACTCCAAATTTCTCAACTAGTTTTTCTCATTTTATTATGTTGCTTCTGCACGATCAATATTTAGCAAAAAAGATATATTTCCCCGTGCCCCTTGGCAGTTTTTTGTTATTCAAGTGCCAGATTTTCCTTGAATTTTTCATAGTTTGCTGCTAAGACGAGACACTAGTACCTGTAGCAGTTCCATAAATTTCGCACATTGAAAATATAGGCACCAACATGGTTTTTCTACAAAAGAGCTGAAGGAGAGGAAATTATGATTATTTGTTCCTTTAATTTTATAGTTTATCAATATGATAGACAGGTTGATTTGAGACTTGATAAGACTGAACTTTTTCCTATGAGGAAATTATTTTCATATTCGTAGGTCCACATTTAGCGAATAAAAATTCATGTATACCTACCTCAAAAGCTGGCATCAGAACTGATCGCTGTGATTTCCAGTGATAATTTAGCGACTAAAATTGTCTCATTCACTTTTTTATATCAATTTTAATAAACAAATGCACTAATTGATTCAGTATTTTGTTAAAAACTGTAGTGGTGTCAGTCACGTGGAGGAATGGTCAGTGATATGGCTCTATTGAATTTTGAATTCCGGGAAGCTAGAGAATCATCCTGTATTAGTTATACTCACTCACCTTTCATACCTAAACTGCTTAGATATGACACTATAGGAGTGAACTATTCCAAGACTTGAAGTAAAATAAATTTTGTTTAACCTCGCAACAGTACACAACGACTTGTTTCTTATTTGTTGATAGATAAACCAGAGAAGGACCGGTGGAAGAAAGACAACTTCTGTGATCCAGTCGCCAATCGTGAAGAGAACCCATTCGCGACCGGTGACGCTGCAGGGCTGGCTACAGAAGAGAGGTAGTGACGGCCTCATGCTCTGGAAGAAGCGCTGGTTCGTTCTCTCCGACTACTGCCTCTTCTACTACAAAGGTAGGAGCCATATTTCACTAGAAGCCCTCACCATGGGTACTACATAGTTTTGCTTTCATCAGCAATCGTAATCATTCGAATTAAATCGAAATGAATGAAGACCGTGGTCGAATAAGCGTCTACGTTCGGTATTTTCTTGAACATTTTCAGGTGATCGAAAAAACCCACAGAAGTAGGTTTCCGACACAAGTTTTCTCATATTTCTTCATTAGTGCAGTATTATTTTACAATTCCAATTGTGTACAGTTTAGATAGGTACATAGTTTGTCCATACCGTTCTTTTACACTCATACTGCTAAAATGTACGGTACATTCATGGTACAGGGGTGAACCGGACAGACAAAAGTGGGAGGAAACAACCTATTCATGCATGAACGTGTAAAGAGTTTTCTGGAACCCCATAAGGGATGATGTACTCGTATTTGGTCAAGACAAGACGACTTTTAGATTCCTCATGACGAAGGGTATCCAAGTAAAAAAAATTGAAATGAAGGTATAAATTGAGGCACTGTTTCTCAACTCTGACTCGCGTGGTGACATCCTTTGCCTGATTTGACCTGATTTTACGGCATATGCTGCCGAAAACGGCACTTATTGATAAGGAATAATCGGATTTCCTTGGAATCTTTCAAGGAGTTTCTTTCTTCTTCATTTGAAGAATGCTGTTCATCTGGAACTGTCGTATCCAGTCGATGTGATCTTGTTGAAGGCAGATCATCAGTGAGATGATAATTTGCAATGGGAACGAACGATGATGCGAAAGAGCAAAGATATTGTAGATCATATTTTGTGATTGTGATTATTAATTATTTCAAATGTCATCAGAAGACAGATTGAAGATATTACCTACAAGTTGACTATCTGACCTACGTTCAAATTGTACCGCACACTTGGTTCAGTATATCACTCAGTGCCGAAGCTGCTATAAGTTCCACCGCCTATTCAATAGATCGCGAGGTGAGCGTTTCGCTTTTCCCGATCACACACGATTTTTGGCTGTTTCATTCGTATTGATCTTGAAAATTACATCCGATCAGTTAAAATCAAGTTTCGTATTTCCTTTTGTGTTTCTGAACTGACATTAAATTAATGTTGAGGGGCTTCTTTTACTGTTTTCGCGTTTTTCATTTGGTTCCCAACAAATTCCCGCAGAGAATGCTGCCCGTGATAGGACTGACAGAATGCGCTGAGCCTCCATTCTGTTTAGGACTTTCGAAAAAAAACCCCACATTTTTATAAATGAAACTTCTTCAACCGTTTTATAATAATTGTTTCTTCTTTCGATCAGTGTACATTGACAATTTATAAACTTTCCTGTTGATGAACTCCATTGGAATTGAGTTATATCTCTTTGGATAGTCGATTATTTCCTCATCCATAAGTGACGCTTTCAGCCGCATATGCGGTGAAATAAGGTAATGCCAGGCGAACGGTTGTCACCACGAGATACAGCGTTGAAAAACCGTGCTAGGTTCATGTACCATTCAATCTCAATCATCATCTCAATTTCGTAGAAAACCACTGGGATGCACATCTGTACGCGGTCAAAAATATCATACCTACATGTATAAGGCGCAAAAAAGTATCGATCATGAAATTTTGCGGTCAATCCAAATTCGCTATAAAATCTTCATCTGAAAGAGCAAAATTGGTTGGTTTATTTGGCAAAGCTTGAGCAATGGCGCAAAACCACAATTATGTCATTCTTGAAATTTACAACGAAAAATGCCGTTTGTTGAGAATTCGTTAACCGAAAATTAGAGAAAGTGAGGAAAGAGAGCATAGTTACTTGGACAGCTATAGCTCGTCTGAAAATTAGGAAAGTCGAATATGCGTGCAACGAGACCAAAAGATCTTTTAAATTTATTTTTCAATTGTTAGGCGTATTATGCGGTTCAGTTCCAATTATATTACTTATGAATTTCATCGTCGTACCGTTGGTACTGCAATAGGACGGGCAGTTCACTGACTATAATGAAATATGATTACTACATTTCGACGGATTTTTGTTCATGCGACAAGCTACACTGCTCGCCCAACTTGGCAGACGTTTTTCCCTTTCTCTCTTCAAACGAGCTGAGTAACATGGGGATCGGTATTAATGAAGGCTTGCCCAAATGACATCGCAGTTATCGAGTGGGGACTTTCTAATCCCCCAACTTGTTATGTCAACACATGTTAGGAATCGTCAAAACGTAAGTGGTTATCTGATCGGATGTGCTTTGCGGACTTTCTACCTGCGAGGGCCATAGTGAACCACAAGCACGACAGTTGGAACGTAAACAGTACCACCACCACAATCCTGAAAGTGAATGCTACTGTGCCAAATCTAAAATATACTTGGATTTGAGAATAAAAAACGCGAGTTTCATTTGAATTAAATAGAAATAACAAATAATATGAAAATGATCATTAAAATATTTCATTTTTTAAAACTTAGTACATCAAATTGATGTTTTTTTTATATCCTTAGGGTGTAGACTTTTTTAAAAATATATTTTTAGCCCAAAAGTAACTGTTTTAGCAGAAGCTAGGAACCTTGTGGTGGCGTAGTTTTGAGCGCTCGCTGAACCTCTTGCGCTTGATTTAAAAAAAAAATAAATAAAAATAACAAAATCAGTCCAGGGGTCAATTTTTTATAAAAACGAGCATAAAATCATTCAAACGATCGTCATACCTATTAGCTTATATTAAATTTATCAGCGAATTTTCTTTTGTTTTTTTTTTGTTTTGCTCATATAAAAACGTGACATAGGGATGCACCTTATCGTGTACAACCCTGTATAAAACCACCCATCACCCGTCTCGAAGCGCTAGAATAGGTACCGCTTAAAATATCGATCGTTGAAACTCAGGAACTTTACCGTAGCTAGTTGACCTCTTGTTGAGTATCTACTTTGCTTGAATACCTGCTTTGAGAGGCTTGAAAAGCTGCTTAAAATGTCGTTAACCATGCACGTTAATTGCATTCCAAATATTGGGTGCCCAACGATACGCCCCAAGCTAAAATAGTTATTTAAAGACTAACAAACTCATTTTTTTCATCTGCATGATTTTTGCATCCCAAATATGTGCTCGGTGCGCATCGCGCACATACGCAAATGTACACACAACAAAATTTAAAAAAAATTTATTTCCTTTCTTTATTCTAGATTTTACACTCGATTTCATGAAAAATGTAACCTTCATTTGATACACGTAACCCGTTCAGCGAGTAGGTACTCAAAGTTGGGAAGTCATCAAAATTTTGCTTAACAACCCAAAGTAGGGCATGTCAGTTTCCTAGTTTTCCAACGCTGATTCGGGTGTAAAAAAAGTTCAAATTTATTCAAATGCGAAAACGAAAAGTATCTCGTGAATTATCGATGAAAAACAATGAAAATTGATGTGTCACATTTTGGGTTAGCTAAAAGGTGGCGTGAGGCCGAAAATATCAAATAAGGGGTCCAATTTTCATGAAATTCGGCGTAAAATCTGAATGTGGAATTAAAAAAGGCGGTTCCGACGTGAAAGCATTAAGTTGGTGTGGATTGCGCACCGTGCCCATTTCTGAGCAAAAATCGTGCAAATTCTGAGAAACAAAATTTTTTTTTTAAAAACAAACCTAACGATTTTATCAGTGGAATGTATTCATTTAAGCCTATCACGATAGGTGATCATAATCTGACAGACGCAACAATCTGATCGCATGGATTTTGTTAATAATTACAAATAACGAATGCAAAAATAACGAAAATTTCTTGTACAGTCTTGTTGGGAGGCTGGAACTTGTATGCTATTGGTTTATTGTTTCACTATATTGCTCAACTGTGTTTGCATTGCTACAGGCTAAAATGAAAAGAACGACTTATATAGATAAAAGTACGTTAATCTGTTTTATTAATCTTAAACTTGAATGTTCAATAATTATTTTATTAATCCTCTCTATTTAATGGTTCATTATGGTCATATTCAGTTAATTAGAACGCAATCTGAGGAATGTTACTTCGTTTTAGGGCCATTTAGTATGAATTAGAATTTACAACATTTGTGCAGGTGTGTGAAGCTGGAATCCTGGGAGGAACTTATTTCTTTCTCTGAAACCTTCACTTTTGAAAACTTGAAATTGTTGTCCTTTCTGATGCCCAGACCATGAAGGGCACAAAAAGTTGTAAATTCGATCGGTAGCATAGTTCAAATGGAATTATTCAATACCTGTTATTCCCGACATTAAGAGGAAAAATAAAATAATGGGAATTAGGAACATGGGAGATGAAGGTATCAAGGTATGCAAGGTCGGGACTTTTATAAATTTATCTAAATTACATGAAGATTCATGTTAAGGTACTTGTAAGAAGTATGAGGGAGAGATACAAATATCTCGCATAAGGGGTAGGGTTGGGTTTGATTTTTCAAGCATTGCACGCAGAAACCTAAAAAAAACCTACGTTCGAGAAATTCAATTCAATTGACTATTTCTACACATTACTGTGTTTATATAGATCCTGAGGAAGAGGCGCTGCTTGGTTCTTTTGTGTTAGCATCTTGGATCATCTCTCCCTGCACTCACAAAGACAAAGTGTACAAAAAGTACAGTTTCAAGGCCGAACACAACAACATGCGAACGTATTACTTTGCTGCGGATAACGATGTCATTATGGCGCAATGGCTCAAAGCTCTTACGATGGCATCACTCCTCCAAGAAAGTCCAAGGTACTTTGTTCCTCTGGCTGCACAACAGCCGTGCATCGCTTCAAAACATGATTTCTTCATTCAGCAATGACAAAAAAATCGTCAACTATCAATGCTTTTGCGAAAAAACTTGTTCCAAATAATATTCCTCTATTCAAACAAAGATATCTATTGGATTTTTAGCTTTTCGTCAATTTTTTAGCCCTTTTTAATGAAATTTAAGTACAATTTTTGGTATAAATTCGAACTCAAAATTTTAAATGATTCGTCTCATTGTTGATAGGCTTGTTTGAATAGTACTCTGCTGAACATTTTAAATTTTTTTTTGGTGATTTTCTTGGTACAATTTTTCAAACTTGACGAATGTACTAATTTAGTTAGGAAGTGTCTCACAAACTCATCCTTTCAGGAACTCACAAAATTCAGGAATGCTCCAAATTCACTTCAGAATGCTTCAAAACGGATTTAAATAAATAAATTTGTCGAGAGCAAAAGCTTAATTTTCCATAAAAATTCGTTAACTGCGGGGATTTCAAATTAATGGGAGAAATTTTTTGAAATCAATAATTTGATGATGATGGACCTTTGTTTTATCCAATTTAGACATCATGGACGGATTGGTTTCTTAAAAATGAGAATTCAGAAGAGATTTAAAAGGTTTGAAGCAAAATATTACTGTGAATAGCTAACTTGGTACGTCTCTCAAATCCTAACTTTTCTATTTCTGTGAAGATAAATTGTTTTTACGAGTATAGATACAGGAAAGTCTTTCATTCTCCTACTTCATCACATCTTCATTTCCTTCCTTCAATCAACAGTTTACTTTACACTTGCGCTAGTAAATATGATCTGTAGGATTCGCTTTTCCTAATACAAACACACATTTTTTGTAAATAATGTGTTAATACAAAAAAAAAGTGTATATTCAATTAGTAACTAACTTTTATATTTATTTGATTTTCTTCTTTTTTTTGTAGACCAACAAGCAAAGTGAACAATATCCAAATGAACCAGATGAGGCAAAAAGAGCATAATGTCCATAAGCCACCGCCACCAGTCAGTTACAACTATGGGTTTTCTGGTGGTGGGCGTCCTTTGCACCCAGACAACCAGCCCCTCTACGCGAACGCTCCTCCTAAACCCAAACGTCTCAATGACGGCTCAACTCCAGACCCTAGCGAAGAGGAAGCTAGAATGTCAATGTACAATGAAGGAACCAGTTCGAACTACTATGACAAAGGAATGAATCCCCATATGGTCCAGGGTACCTACTTTCCCCCACCTACCAATAGGCATTACAATCCTAATAATGTTCTACCTATAAACCATGTAATGGCCGAAACATCCCAAACTCCTTCAGTAAATGCCAGTGTTGCAAGTCACTATGAATGTTTAAGAACGTCTTACACAATGAACCAAGTTTCAGGGAGTTCTCATCCTCCTAGGCCCCGAAGTGTAGATTTTCTAGAATATGAACACAAACATCCCCAAGATGTAAAAAACGACTTTGAGCCTAAACTAGTAACGTTACCACGAAGACCGAAATCGAGTATGAGTATCTCCACTCCAAAAGATGAGCATTTGGACTCTACTCACTGGTCTGAAGAAAGTTATGCCAAGAAAATGAGAGAGTCATCTATGTACGTTAGACCAGATAATGAAAACTCAACTGGTTCCATCAGAACCACTTCCAGTCAGCAGGAGCGAGACATAGCTTCTCCATCAGTGGATAAAATGGAAGTTCAGGGATCCTCGTCCATGATGGCTCATCACAGGTATGTAGCCGCATAATTATTCATCAAAATTCTATAGTTGTGAATGAATTTGATGTTTACTACGGTTTCATCTTCTTTCTTCTCTCGCACTTATGTATCATAGAACTTAACGCAATTGTTTTAAAGTAATCTTATACTGTCTATTCTTATCTTTTCAATGATGAAGATGTATTCAGCAAAATCAGCTGAAATTCAGTAAGCACACTCATTTTTTCCCTTGAAGTGAACCAATCCATTCAACGACCAACAGCCTCGATACATCAATCGTATCTGATATACAACTTTCATACACAATCATTTAGAACGGTTGGTGTATAAATGGAACGGCAATATTTCAGTTACCTTCTACAACTTTTGTAATCCTTCGATATTCATTTTTAAAACTACTAGTTAATACCTTAAATCTAGGATGAGGATCGAAGGATTACTTTCAAAATACGTGTTGACATTAAAGCGTACTTATACTTCATAGTGTAGACTTCATTTTGTGATAAATTTTATTTTGTATATATCTTTTCTATTTCAATGTATGGTAACACACACATAGATATTAGACACATTAACTAAAGTCTAGAGTTGAATTAAATATTTATTTTTATTTAGCACATGCTTCCATTTAGGCTAAGGGTACAAATACGAGTGCAAATTTAATACCTACTTCTGTTTTATTTTCTAACTTGGAAATATTGATGATTCCTTAACAGAATCATTGGTGGAGCATAGACCATTAAATGCAACTAATTTAAATTATTAATTACTTTTAAAGTAATTATCGGTACTGGACTGGCAACACGTCAGCATGGAGGCCCCATGTGTACCAACTGTTATTGGTACTTCAACCACTTCACCATCCTCAAGTGTTGCCTCTAGTTCTTTATTCCTGTCCATAGACTATTTATCTATAGAATTATTACTCACAAAAGAGTTTGAAAGTAGGCAGGGACAAAAAAATTTGTTTTCAACTCTGACCACTCTTTGTGTACTCAGTCGTTTTATGAAATTATTCTGTAAAACAAAAAATTAGTATTTTTAAATTCGTACCTACGGAACTCGGTAGGGCAAGAGGTCAGAATGTGGACGACAGATTGTGGTAAGCTGGTATTTGTGTTCAATCCATACTTGTAGAGAGGAGGTAAGTGGGCAGTGGCCAATCAGTGAGTGCAGTCTAGAAAGGGGAGGATAGAGGGGGCTACGTGGAGGAGACTCATTCCATCATCCCATGAGTTCTGTGCTCTTGTTCTTCAAAATTCCACACGAGATTTACCTTTTATAATAGCATTAGTTAAAGATCTTATTACAAACACATTGTCTTGAGCTTCAATGACACAAAAATTGAAGTTATTGGTAACCTCTGTCTGAATTCATGGTCTACTCAGTTTATTGGAGAATATAATTTGCTCAACATCATTTCAGACAAAATGATGCGCCGACCATCGGTGTGAATTGTGATCCAAATTCATTTAAGAGGTCAGCAAGTGCGAGGCTTCCTGAGCCACAGAAAGATATGAACGAATCGTATGGGGATGACAATGAAGTTTATAACATGTCATTGGGGGCAACAGATTCCAAAAAGATACAGCAGGTAAACACCTTTTACTTAACTTAGAAACTGAATTAAGTGAACCTTTACTTGGAAATTTGGGGTCAATCTTTTATGAATATTATATTTTTTTCTAGAGGGAAGAATCCATGAAACGGTTACTAGAATGGAAACAGAGAATGCTGCAGTCACCGCTTACACAGAAACACAACCCTGAAATTGATGAGGTTGAAAATCCACCACTGGAAAGGACTCATAGAGCCCAAGAAGTGAAACCAAAGATAAACTGTATGCATCATGCAGATCTCAATCTTGTGCAAAATGTGGATAAAAGAGGAGCTCAGTTAGAACTGAGGAGCTATTCAGTACATGAACATCCTTATAGTACAAGTACGTTTTTTACTTGTTTTTTTTTTCCTCTCCTTGTTCTTTAGAGAGTACTACCAAAGCTTGAATAATTATCAGATAAAACATTCCCATGTTACACAAATTGTAATAATTCAAGTTATTTCATTTTCAGATCACAATGTTCAAAACTACAATCCTTACGAATTCCAAAACCATCCTGGCGCTAGAGTGGGTCACGTTGAACAAGTGCCCCGATTGATGGACGATATTGTAGTATCAACTGAAATGAACAGAACGAGAAGGAATAGTGAATCCGATAGCGGGAAGAAAGTATATGATTCCTCATCTTTGAATTATCCGCCTGTAGACGCAAATGCTTCCTTCAGTGGTAAACAAATGAGTTCAAACAAACTGGCTCACTACCCTGAAAATCTGGAGCCAGGCTACACATCTGTTCCGAAGCAAAGTAAAGTGACGAACGACTTACCTGATCCGAGAGAAGGTTCCAAATCGACCCTCAACTACTTGAATTCCTGTAATACTCATAAAGTTGCAAATGAAATGTCAGTCAACGAAACAGATGAAGAATGGGGATTGAAATTAGATGAGGCTTCAGTTGTAAAGGAGTTTTCCTATCACTACATTAAAAATGATGGAGCGGAAGGTACTTTTCCCAGAAGTAAATCCGTCAATTTAACCAGCCAAAGTGAAAAGGAAAGAAGACTATCTTATAAATTGCATGATTCTCTGCATTCACCTCAAACCTTTTCCAAAAGTTATCCGATCAATGAGAACCATGATGCAAACACCTTCAAAAATGATGAGGTACGCCAAAGTCCTGTTCGGTGCAAGACATTGCCAGTTGGAATTCTCAAGAATATTAAAAGTAAAAAGAAGCTTGATATGGGTGCAGATGGCACGAACGTGAGAGGGAAGTGGGATCAATCTTATCCATCTGAAATACATGATAAGAGACAGGTTTTCAGTGATACAGAAACGTTGTTATATGAAACATCTAGTGATATTGATGATAAAGAAAAGACTGAAATGAGTAGTAAGTTTCCAAATGTTTCAAGTGATGAAGATAGAGACGAAGAGGTTGCTGCAGTATTGGCTAAAGAGCATAAACTTTCACGTGCCTATCTCCCAGAGCCAACTTCCAAAACGCCAGTCATAGTACGTCCCTCATCAAATAATTTTGTCACCAGTGCAGATAAGAATATGCCTAGAAACAGTGTTACCTTGTCATGCGAGAATATTGCTGATCAACCTGAAGAGAACTACATGCCCATGACTCCTAGGAAGAGAACTGTTTCTGCATCCCCCCTAAAAGACAGCGAACAGGGACTTGTCTCACCTAGTAATGTTGAAGATGATAATTTGAAAGGAATTGAAGAATGTCCTTATGTTGAAATGACTCAAAATGGAAAAACCACTTCAATATCAGGCTCAATACAACCGATGAACCATCAATATTTAAATCAAGAGCCAACATTTATTGTAAGGGCTTCCACATATTCAGAATCTAAAAGGGTACATTATGAGTCAGATTATGAAATATCTGGTCAAGAGCCTTTATACATGGAAGTAAGTTCTGTAGACACGAAAAGTCACGAATATCAAAGGCAATTACATTTGAGTGAAAAAACGGAGGAAGTTGACCCTGAGGAAGATGAGCTACGCGATAGTCGAACAGTGAGTGGTGCACTTCCAGATATTTTGAATACCACGGCTCCATCGCTAGTTCACCATGGCTCAAGAAGATCTGACAGTTCAGATGCTGATGATGAAGCTTCAAAGGACTTGGACTCTATTGATGCACCAAGACACCCTAGATTCAGCCTATCTGATACATTCAGGCCAGCATCTTATTATTTAGGCAGTAGTTTAAGTGAGCGAGCAATCATTGCGTTGAATTCAGACCATCCTGATTCTTCTGACAGTGACCTTGTCTCCCCACCACCGATCCCTGCGTGTTCACCTCCCTTGGATGATTTAGACACCTCCATTGATTCAACTATTAATAATAAAGAACTGTGCCTCAATAACTGCAAGGATGATTTCCATAAAAGTATGAGCTCTGATGAGAAATTCAGGTATAATTGCATGTCAAAAATCAACTTACCTGTCACTAGTAACCAAGTCGAAACTGGCAGTTCTGAAGAAGAATCAGTCAAATCTGAAAGAACTCGCCATTTTATGAAACGTAGGCCATTGTCTGCCGACATTCTCAACTGTCTCGGTGATTTCAATATGCTGGATGCTTCTTCTAGGTCTACTGGAAAAGACAACTATGAAGCATTTGAACATAATTCATCCAAAGATATATATGACAGCGAACGACCTTATTCTAATCAAGTTATGCCATCTCCATCTGGAAAGGAATCTAATACATATAACCCTTATAGAAAAAACGGCTTCAGCAAAAACAACAAACTTTTTTATGATTGGAACCAACAAAGTACAGCAGGAAAAATCACTCAAAACTCTCATAGCGCTAATGATTCCAAGCACTTACCAATGAAAGGCAATTACGACAATGTTGTGGTTTCTACAGAGAATAAATTTATAGGGGATTACACAGGAGATGGTAAATTATACAACTTACCACCATCTGATCCAAATTCTATTGATTATGGTCAAAGATTACCTAATGCTAATGTATGTCAAGATGATGTGACTGCCTATGTGAACGCCAATGTAATAACATTCGCAAATGAAATACAAAATAATGCTCCTTACTACTATTCTGATTTATTCAAAGTTGATTCGAGAAATTCGCTTCACCGTCTAAACAAATCTGACGACCAGTTGCATTTTGATAAAAATCACAGAGGAAGAATCTATCCAGAGGATGCCGGAGGAATGATGAACAAAGATGGTTACAACCAACTGGTAGGGGGTGTAAATAGGGAGGAAGGATTGAAAGGGGTTCCTGCCATGATGTGTACAACTGAAAATGCAAAGTATATAGTTGAAAGACGGAATCTTGAATCACCCCACATGAGAATGAATGTAGACCACCAGCATAGTTATTCTTTTCCTGACGAATCTCGTCTGGAGAACCACCGAAGGTCCAGGTCATTGGAGGGTTTGTTGGACACCAAGAGACCCACTACCTCTAGTGAGCTCCCAGCTCATATGACAGGCCTTGGCCTTACAGCAAACCAGCACATACCTCAATGTGCGAATCCTTCGACTGCTTATAATTTTTTAAGAGCTACTCCAATTTCAAATAGTCCTTCCCAGTCAGAAAAAATACCCACGGAAGAGTCATCAAAAAAGACATACGTACGACATTCACGATCGTTGGAGGATTTGGATAAAAAACCCGAAAATCAATCGACCGCCAATGTTGATGGTGTTAGCCTAAGAGAAGCTGTTTATGTAAACAGTGAATTTTCCAAAACGGGTCGGGAAGTTTCGGATCAAAGGGTTTCAGCTGAAAAAGGTAAGTTCCAAGATAGATATAGATTTGATTCACCTGCCATTAAACTCTCTGAGGTAACATCTGATTGATGATTTGAATGGTTTTGTAGAACGAGAAAAAATAAGGCAATGGGATTTGATGTCAAGTGCTCCATCTACTGCTGGTGCTTATTCTGAAGTTCCCCACTACAAAGAAAATCCAGGTACACAATTGATGTTTTTATTAAATGGGGGTTTTTTTTAAGGAAAAAAGTGTTGGGTTTTTACAATTGCCCATATCGTCCCCATTCTGTGTCGGTAATGATTCAGTTAAGATCACAGGTCTACAAAACCATGGTGAAATTATGGGGAATCCCTATAGCCCCCCCCCCCCATACCCTAATTGCTTTTCACCATAATACTCTTTTAGCATGTGTAGAACACCCCTAATAGTTTGCTAGATACAACTAGACTTTCATAAATTATGAGCACGTTGCCACATGTTTCCATTGTTTTCAGTGATCAACTGTTTGTGCAGTTGGTAATACATATAAGTAATCTCTCAATGGCCAATGAATTCCTTGATCCCAATCTTCAAAACATCGTGTTAGTGAAAGGTCAAGACTTAACATTGATAGTAAATTTTTTGTTTAATTTTCAATAGTACTTTCAATTTTTCATCAAAAATAAAAAATTTTGAGTTTATCATTTCCATTAATAAGCACATGTAATTGTGTAGCAAAAATGTTTTAACCTCCTCAATTTTTTTCATTCAACGTTCCAAGGTGGATAGATTCCAAATCTGCTATGGTCTGTCTGCCCTTTGCAGTAAGCCATACGGGGCATCAAATAACTTAGAACAGATGTAAAAATATCCCTTTTTTCGCACATGGACTCCACATGGAGATCGAGTTGGTCCAAACTTTTAATCAGCCCAATTTCCTCACATGTTTAGATGCTATGGGCCAAAAATGATCAAAACTGTGTTTTCTTAAGGATTTGCTGACATTTTTGTCATTTTCCAAGTACCTAATCTTGGACTAAAAATTAACTGGGATAGTTTTCAGATCTGTAGAAATTCACTCCTAGCAAATAATCACAATTTTCGAACCTAAAAGTGAGCCTCCAAGCCTGTGTTTAAATTATACCCATGGTAAAACCACTGCCAAACGGTTGACCGTTGATCTTTTTTTCTGTTACTAGTTGTACTTTTTTAACAGCTATATTTTGTTTCTGTTCACCCATAGCTGCTCCAACATCATACATGGGACCTCAGGCTCAAATCAATCCTAAACTTGATGGACAACAACCAAAACCTGTTCCATCAGAAAATCCACAGGTAATATTTTTTCTCGTTCTGTTCATAAGTGTTGAGGTGCTGGATAATTTTAATTGCTAAGCATTCATGTGGTACTTGCCTATCTCCTAGGATTTGTGAAGGATTATTAATTATTTTTCTCACGTGTCGATAACAATATTAAGCTTCCATAAGATAAAAGAAGACATGTCCCATTAACATTGCACGTTTAAAAATAAATAACGTATCACTTGTCCATATTTCAAACCAAATGATCATATTTTTGTTTTTGAGCAACAAACGTGTTGTGCAATTTGAGCCCTGTCACATTATGTGTGGGAAGCAACTCCAAGTTCAATGATATCTTCGATCAAGTGTTTGATAATGACATAGGACCAAGTTTTTTGCCATGTCTGGAGTTCTTTAATCAAAGTAGTTGAGATGATTCATCTTTGCTTTTCTGTACGAGCTAGAAAAAACACTTTTCTTTGGTGAACAGTTGGGTTGTAGAGCTTTGCTCAACTTTCGTCTTGTAGTTCATTGACATTCTTCCTTTTTTGGGGGCATTTTCTCCATTCGTGATACAGGACATCCCATAATTAGAATGGTTAAGGGAGTCAGTACAATACAGTCTAAAAAGAGCTGAATGATTTGTTATTTGTCATTGCCATGATCGTGCCATAGCATGGGTAGTGGTGCCACACAATGTAGCAAGGTAATCAAGTTGGCCTTTTAGGCTGATGTTCATTTGTGTTCTGATCTGACACAACTCGTGGAATGATATGGTAACACAATAAATTTCCTCCAAAATGAGGACTGTCGAATCCTTCTTTAGTAATGACGGATCCCTGCAAATCACTAGTTGTCAAAGGTTATCTTTGGCAACAGATAGGTGCAAATGGGCACAGTTTCTGCTAGGACTTCAATAGATCTCTAATTAGAGGAGGTAGTGCTCCACCAAGGTCCCAAAAGCTTGCAGCAATGGAGGTCACCCCCATCAAGCAAGTAATCTCCAAGGAACTTTCATACCTACAAATTTGATCAGGTGTGGATAGGAGAATGTATTAAGACAAAAACACAAAATCAAGGAAACCAACCCACACTTGGATGGAGTTTTTCCCAATATAAATAGGCAATATAAGTACTCAATCAATCTCATAGTAGTCTGACGCCATAAAGTCATCCCATAGTACATACATACATTCCTACATGCTTATTAGGTTGATACATTTGTATCAAACTAATATTAATATGCAAGTTCAGGCAGTGGCAGTATGCATTGTTGCAAACTTAGTTTTTCCAAACCAATTCAAAGACCATTCCAATATAACAATGCAAACAATTTCTAAAAGGATGTGCTGCACTGGTTTGATACAGTTTACGTGATGAGTGGTGTGGCTGAGCTGTTCTTTTAAAATTCACGCCGCGTGTTCGTGATCAGAAAATAATAAACTAAAATTAGGGACACTGAACTCTTCTTTAAGATTGTCACAAAATGGCGTGCGGTATCCTGCTTGACACTTTCCGCTCCATCTTGGGACATCCCATGGATTTAACTGCGCGGGTCCTTCATTGATCTCCTCGGTTATAACCTTCTCATCCTTGATAACCTTCCTACCTAATGGCTTTGTTTACTCGAATGTGAAGCGCCGACGGAAACATCAACCCCTTTCCCGGCGTTTATTTCCCGTTTTATTTAACCGTTTGTGTTATTCAATTTTATTTCTTTAATTTGATCAGCACTACACATTTATTACTTACATTCTTCCGATTTTATTCATGTGCAAGTGATCTTCATTTTACTGAGTTTTGTGAACGAAACCTGCATCACCGGTTCCTGGCTGACTTCGTATGTATTTTTGTTCTTTTGAAATGATGATTTTTATTCGCTTGTACAACTTGATACGGTCCTTTCTTATACAATAGGCAATCTTGTAGATTTTGTATTACTATTTCTCGCTTCTAAACTACTATTTTTAGGGTTCCTACCCTCGTAACTTTTATGAATTCTTAACAAAAAATGGTATTCGGCTGGGATACTTGACTTTCTTATAATGTTTTTGAAAGAGCAATTCGCCTTAGTAGCTATTAACAGAAATACAGACCGTTGATGACTTCTCCGAGTTGATACAGTCGTTTCAAATGACTTGACCTTTGAAGATTTTTTGTTATAGCGTAGTTCTTATTCTTGCTGAATTTTGGTCTCACACTTGTGCTTTCTCGTTTTTCTTGTTCTATCGGCTTGATAATCATTTAAAATGGTAGGGATAATTGAAGCCAGCGTGGTAATTAATGTGGTCCAAGATTAAAATGAGGACAGCTGTTTATCTGCAATGGCACATTCACCAATATTGCTTTATCCCCCTTCCGCCCTTTTATCCTTGCCTCTGTGCTAATTTGTCAAGTCGTTAACCCAGAAAAACAATCGTAAATACGGTTAGGGCGCTTTTGCTCTACCATCTTCTAAGAGACGATGATAAAAATCTTATTTATCTTCTCTCAGTACTTCAGTAGGCCGTGTTGCTCCACGATCCACTATGTTTCGATACTTGATGTACACACAGGTAGGACCTACCTATGACCTGTTCAATGTTTCAGAACCTGTTGTAAATAGTATCAATCATGCAGAATGAAGATACAATTTAATATTTCTACTAATCAGCGATTTTAAATCACTACTCATCTTTTTTCCCCAACAATTTGTACGAAAGTGCTGTTTTGAACAGTATTTGGATTTCTGACTGGCACCCATCTTTTCCACCTTTTTCATATACAAATTGAAATGTTTATCCGAAAGGACTAACTTCTTAAATATCCTTTTAATGTTCTTATGTGTCCTTGATGATTTGGTATAGATTTTCAGGATGGCATTGTGAAATTTCCCGTTCTTTTCACAGCAATTTAAATGTACACCGAACTGTTTCCTAGGAAAAGTTAATTTTCTATAAAATTCGTAATCATCTGGGACTTGTTTTCTGTTGGTCTGAGCCATAATGGTTGTTTTTGGGGTGAAGAAGAAGTACCTGCTCTACAAGTACATGCAAAAGTAAAATCCGTCAAGCACCATTTTATCACTTTCTAATCGTTCGATCTTGCTCGAATTTAGTGAGTAGTTGGGGGATGATGGTTTGATCTGCATTGTTACCCTCTAAGGATAATTATTAAACTTATAATTATTAATTATTATAAAAGAATGCGGGGGAACGAGAGCAAGCAGCATGGGAGACTTCATTAATTATTTCATTAACGCGTTTTAAGGTTATACATTGGTAACCTTTTGGAGGGTGGTGGTGGTTACAGCACATCCCCCTTTTCAAGTTTTTTATAGAAATAATAAATCAATAAAAATAAATACAAAATCTCTCGCTGTATCACAGCTTAATTATAAAGAAATCAGTCTTTAGATTCAAATAAAAGTGAGTTCGAATAAATCATTTTTTCAGATGTTTCAAGTACGATAAACTTCGTAGTCCAGTAGTTTTCGAGGAGGTCTGATTTTTCGTCCTGCTCGGCTGGTTGGAGTCGGTGGAGTTCCTGGTGTTTTAGGAGGACCCAACGCTGGTTGTATTTTGGATGGTTCCGAACTGGCAATATGAGTGGTCGAATCCTGCTGCAATCCGTCACTTTCTGACAGACACCTTCGGATTTTCAAATGAGCGGAGTTTCTTCGGTACTCTTGTCCATTTTCATCCCTAACTAGGTACGACCGTGGTTCAGACAATGCTTTCCTGACGACAGCTGGTTTCCACTCTTCATTCCTCTTTATCAGAACACTTTGACCCTTGGTGAATGGTGGTCTGTACTTAGCAGTTTTATTGTACAGTTTTTCTTTTCTGAGGCTTGTCTCCTCCATTTTCACTTTTACATCTTCAGGTAGTCTGGGAATCAACAGGTGCGTGCACATTGGCACATTTGTTCGTAATACTCTACTCATTAAAAGTTGGCTGGGTGAGTAGCCTAGTTCGGTAAGTGGAGTAGTTCTGTATTCTTGTAGAGCCCTGTACAGGTCGTTTCCTGAGTGGTTTGCCTTCTTAATCAGCCTTTTTGCAATACCCACTCCCTTTTCCGAGAGACCATTGGATTTAGGGTAATGAGGGCTGGACGTGATTACCTTAGACCCCCACTTCTTTGCAAAATTCTTCGAAAATACCTGACACCATGTATTGTTACCCTCTAAGGATAATTATTAATTATTATAAAAGAATGCGGGGGAACGAGAGCAAGCAGCATGGGAGACTTCATTAATTATTTTATTAACGCGTTTTACGGTTATACATTGGTAACCTTCTGGAGGGTGGTGGTGGTTACAGCACATGATCACCTCATATCAATGTTAACTCAGTCGTTAACTCCTACTTATTGGGATTTATCAAATTCATTCATTTCCAGAAAACCAATTGGGATTTGAAGTTCTCTGCTGGTGACCTGCTGGGAAGGACGCATGAGGAGCTGGTTCTGTTGCTGATTCAACTTAGAAGGCAAAGGGCTGCTGTCTGCAAATCCATGGAGAGGTGTCACAGAGAAATCGAAGCTCATGTAACTATCATATTCTTATATTTTGACTTTCTCACGATTAAAGTTATCCATAGTTGTGCCATCATTTCTGTAATTAAGCGCTTGAAGCTCTTAAATACAAAATAATTTTCTATGGGCGTTATATCATTAGTTCAATGGTGAATTGTACAAATTTGAACGATTGAACGAACCAAATTTGATCATACAAAACAATTAACACTGCTACTCACGAAGGTTTGAAACAATTCCTTGTAATACTGTGTTTCAATACCTAATTTAGGATCCCTTGGATTGCCTTTTCAACAATCCGAAGGATAGTTTCCTTGAGTCCAATATGCAGGTCTTCTTTAAAGTATACTGAATAGATTATATGTAATCGTCGTACTGATGGTTGTACCACCTCGAAGCATGTTCGTGATTCGAATTTGGAAACTTAAGTTTTCATCTGTGTTGAAAAGATTTCTGACTTCCAGGAATGGCATAACCAATTCCAGTATTATGATAATGATGTCCTGAACCGAACGATTTCAAATTAAATTTGCCAGAAACTTGTCCAATCTACCTTGTATGATTAGTAGTGTCTGTGAGGAATCTTGCTCCTTTCTCGTATATGTTTATTAGAAACCATGAATGTTTTGTCTTTTTAGTACTCGTGGTTTTACAAAATAATTATATTTTTGAACCCTTCCTGAAAAGGAATGTTTAGATGAAACTCTCATTCAACATGAAAGGCGAACAGATACCACTAGTAGCTCTTGTGAACCATGTCCCTAAGATTCCATCATCTCTTACATTCCTCTTTTAGGAGGTCGCTCTCAAGCATTGCTACAACAACCAAAACATACTAATCTGTTTCAAACCATCCTGACGCTGATTCAGTGGAAAAATTATTGGTGTTTGTCTGTCTGTGTGTTAGTCGATTTCCTCACCTACAATTCTTGAACGATTTTTGAGATTCTTATTTTGTTCAATCCCTATTTCAGTCAAACTGTTGAACGAATCTCGGAAATTTTTCATTTGTTGTCAGAGGGGGTAATAGTCAATCCTTTCAATCACTGCTCAAGCAAGAATTATAGACTGATTCTTTTTTCGTTCAATTAAGAATTTACTCTAGTTATGAAACATTTTTCTGAACTTTCAAATTTCGTTTTAGAAGGGGGTAATGGTACTAAATCGTCGTATCTTTAGTATTCATCTGATTTCAGTATTTTAATGGTTGCTATCATGTTCTACCTAATTGTTTAACGAACTTCCTAGAGGAGGAATGGATGGGGTAATAGCTGATCTATTAAAACGTTGCTCATGCTGAAATTCTCAGAGTTCTGTGATTCTTATATGCCCAATTGAGAAGTCCTTTTGGTTTTAGAACTCATTCAAGTTTCAAATTTTACATTAAAAGAAGGAAATGGGGTTTTTTTTTAGATGTGTGAAAAATTTAGAATATAATTTTAATAGCGGATCGTTTACAATCCTATTACAATTCAACTGTTATTGTAACGACTCGTTTTTGGTTCCTTGTAGATTTTTCTTTGATTGATTTTACTATGTAAAAGTAGTTTATATTTCACAATGGTATTTGAGGAGGAAGCAGAAACACAAACCACATTCTTTACTTATTAATTATAAAGTGGTGCACCCAGCAAAATTGTGCCATTCTCACCAAAATCATTCAAGTTTAATGGGCATTCATTATTTGACTGTTTCATTCATGTTTTCGTGTGGTTCTTCTTAAGTTCTTTGACCTGTAATGTAGTTTAATAAATAAAAATTATAATTCAATAATAATAATCATATATTATTCTATAGTGTGACACTATTACTTTTTTATCTAGGCTTGCTTGACAGACTTTGATTCTATCAATAGACTGGAGCACATACAGAAGCTGGATGAGTTGAAGTCCCGGTTAATAGAGTTGGAAAAGCAGGTACATTTTTCATTAAATATTACTGATTACTGAAATACATTGACCCTTTTTATGAAGGTATAATCTAACATTCCTCGGAATTCATTATTCTTCTTGTTATGTTTTCTTAATTTTGCATCATTAATGAAGGTTGTGCAGGTACCAAATTACAATGTCTGATCAAAAGGTTTTGTAACTTTTGAATTTGCTGTTAAATGGGGTATCATCAAATACTGAGGCATGAAAGTCGGAACAAACTCCCCTCGAAGGTGGAGAGGGCACATCTTTAAATTAGACTGAAGAAACTAAATTAAATAAAAGTGGGAAGGACACTCAGGTTTACTCACAGCTGTTCCTTTGGATTGGAGAGGTTGAGGAAGATGGAGGAGGGAGAGAGGGATGAAAGAAAGTACCTTTATAAAATAACCATTTCCACTGAATCACATACACTAATGGGCAACTCAGCAGACAAGCTGGGTTTTGGAAAAGTTGGAGTTGCTTAGTCACACCACAATAACTGCTAGGTTATTGCTTGACAAGGTCAAGGTCAGCAGTGTGGGTGACATTACAGCTAGAGTCCCTTAAGCTAAGCAGGTACTGGTTATGAAGAAATGGAATAATGACTGAAAGAGAGATGATACCGAGTCATTGGACTTGACCAGTGCATGGTTATAGGGCCTTGGGACACCAGAAGGAAAGCCTGGAAAATAGCGTACAGCACACCAAACTTCACATATCTATCTGTATAACTTTATCTGCCTCCCCATAATAACCCTGTCAAAGACTAGTGTGCAAGTTAGTACCCAGTGTAAACTTGAGATGTTGATCAGACCTTGGATCAAATGATTCTGTTGGGCGTCAACTAATTTAAAATATACTTCATCCAACAAGTTATGCTACTTTTGTTGTATTGCATTTGAGTGTAAATTGATTATTGTTTTAATGGAAACACAAGAAAATATTTTAGTAATGTACGATGTTTAGGTGCTGAATATTATTCTAAATGTTAACTCAATGGTGGTAATGATTGATTTCAGTATGAAAAGGGGAAGCCTCTTGTCAATCTTGTGGACAACATGGTTAAGCTGGGATCACTTTACCAAAGCGGCCCTCAAGCTGTCACATCGGAAAAGTTGGAGTTTAATCATAAAGTTCAAGAACAGAGAATTTTAGCTGATGAAAGAAGAGACTGGGAAAGAATCAGAGCAGACCACCAAGACCTGCAGGTGCATTCAATCTCCATTGTAATTATATTCTGTGTGAAACAGTTTAATTTATTGTGTAATATCTATGCCACGATCTCAGTCTCAAGTTTTTACTCACCTAGTAGAATTATAGCAATCCTTATAAAAGAGTCAGGAGTTGCGGGATTTCTGGGTTAGGTTTTACTCCTTTCAGTCCCCACAAAGAAATTATGTGCACCAGAGCATCTTGCATACATCTGAACCCATCATGAGTATGCTTTCCCTGCACCTATGGGATAAAATCTGGCTGATTCTTTTGTGCAATATTTGCAATTTCCTAACAATATTTGTTGTTTAAGTAAGTACATCATTATATTGGTTTCAAATATAATGGATAGTTCCTGGACCAATAAGGAATTTCCAGAGGAAAGATTTCTCACCTTGGGCCATCAAAAATGGATGCTGATTTGGAAAATTAATTAGGTGCAAGATCATGTAGTAAACGCTTTCATATTGAAGTGAACCTAACTGACCAACAACCTCAAATATCGCTTCACTAGATTTCACATATATCACCATTTACTCTATTACACGTATACTCCTAAAGATATGTCACGCTGCTTTGCAATGAGGAAACTCTTCTTTCAACTATCCACTACATAATTTTGTGATGACTTTTCTCAAAATATATTTAGTTCATAAATTTTTATCGTTGTTGTATTAAAATTGGTCTGATTTCCTCTGTTTCAGGCTAAAGTGGAACAGCTGTATAGGCTTGACAAATTGCTACAGGAAGAATCAGGGACTCTGCATAGCCTGCAAGAGGACAAGGTTAGTTACATTGGGTATAATTTGGAAATTGAAACCAGCTGTATAATTCTTCCATGTTAAGGATTGAAATTCTTCCAATTGTTTCCTTGAATTGGTGCAAGGCTTCATACTAGTTTCTTAACATGTACCTGTTTACACATGTGTCATTCATGTTTTCATCCATAAAATCATAGCAATTGTTTACATTTTAGGTCTTTCTTACCCTCTTGGTGCTTTTAAAGCAAAGAGATGCTTGGTATAAGTATTTTCTCTTGAAAAGTAACTATCATAATGTTTTGCCAATTTCTTGAATGGAGGTGTCAGTTGGAAGAAGCATAATTTAGATCAAGTACAATGGGTCTTAGTGGCTTTATTTTTCTGGGTTTTATAGTGTCTTGAGTTATTATACTAGAAATTATGATGAACTCCTATTGTTTTAGGGAGTCTTGGAGCGAGCACTTGGAGGACTCAAATCAAAACTGCAAGGAATTCATGGAAATACAGCTGAGACTGAATGGTATCGAAGGCAGCAACGGTTACTTGAGAGAGAGCTCAGTAGGGTTCGCTCCATTCTTGCTCTGAATTCCAAGGTATGTATGTGCTAGTTTCAATTCTTTGTATACACTAAATTTTCCTATTTAATAACGTTCAAGTTAATTTGCATTGAATCATCACAGAAAACAAGAAATATAGTTTCTTAATTATCAACTATTACACTAGTTGAAACTGGGCGTTTCAAGTGATTCTAAGACTGCAATTCATGTTCTTTCTAACTCAAAAAGTCTTTGAATAATAAATTCAATCAAGATTTTATTATATTTACTAGATACTACTAGAAGATACTTTTCTTCCTGTGCTTTACAACCCTTCATGCCATTGAGCCAGGGTGTTCTAGATGCTAAATTTAAAACTATGGTATGCCTTCAAAGTTAGCATATCTAATATAAGAAAAAACAACCTGGAACCCCTACTAACAAAAAAAATCCTACTGAAGAGTTAAGAGCGTATCGATAAAGTAGCTATGTATTTTGAACTTAACTTGGAAATGAATTCCCCAAATTTCTCAACTGTTTCATCATACTTTGCAGAAACTTGAGGAAACAGTAGCTGAGAATGCTCGACTAGAACAAGAATTGGTGGTCTTACGTCAAAAGCTACAACTTTCCCGTCGAACAACTGAGCCAGGTGGTGCTGCAACAGCAGCTCTTGAATCTGAACTTAGTCGAGTTCAACTCCTTGTTGGGAACCTTCTACGCCAAAGACAAGAACTTTCTACTCAAGTTCGACAGTTGACTGAAAAATCAAATTCTTTGAGCCAACAAATCTGGCCAAGCCTTTCGGATAGCTTTGGTAAGTCTGCTTCAACATACTTGAATTTATTATAAAGATAATGAGGGCTGACAACAAGAATCACCCACTTCTAAGCTGAGGGATTCAAATTCATAGTATACGATATTGTAATATTTTAAATGGTTACTGGAATACGCAAAAAAAATATTTATGTGGTACGTTTTATGTCAGAGTTTGCATCAATTATGGTTGATAAAACAAATATTTATTTCGGTATAATGTTTCAGTTGGGGCTGCTTTGGCTAAGAAGAAAGCCACAACTGTTGGATGGATAGAAACAGATCTTGATCTTGGTGGTGCACCATCTCCTGCGAATGAAGATGCTTGTTCCACTAGAGAACACAATTTATCTCCACTATATGTGAACACCAGCAACAGCGATAAGCAGAATGGTACCAGCTCTACTTACCATAGCCCACTGAAGATGAACAAAGTTTTTTCTAAGATGTAGAGAAAACTTTGGTCTCAAAGATTTAGAAAAAACGTTGTTCATGTTCAAACCCTTTTCTTCTCTCAATAAGCCAGAAAAACACCAACTCCCCAACTTTTGTAGGAAACTCCCTTTTTGATAAATTCTAAATTGGATCTTTTCAATTGGTGCACTATTTAGGTAATCCACATGACCCCAAAGTTTCATAATATTGGCAGTTCCTATTGTTCTCGATTGGGACGAGGGATCTCAGAGATTCAAAGCTTTGAAATGGGAATCGAGTGAACAATCCTTTATCTCTGCGAAAGTTAATGAGGGCTTTTGGCCGTTCCATTTCCTACTAAACTATGTCAGAGCTATTTTCTGGATTTGAACCAACAGAGAAGCATATAGCAACGTAACGCATTACAAATTAATTAGCATTAAAATATGGTCATTGTCACATTAACACTAATTGCAAGAACCAAAATTCAAATTTTTAGGTGTGCAGCTCAGGTGATTTCACCACTCCATTTACCTCTCCTACTAAATAATAATTTTCAATATACTTGCAATTAACCATCTCTCTGCCTCAGTAAGATTTCTAAGATGTCACTTCTTATTTCAGCTTACTATGGTGAACATTCAGGTTATCAAGAAGACTGTCTGGATGAAATTTCGCCTTTAAATGCTCGAAGTCCTGACCCTTATCGTTCTGAGTTAGATGATGACAACAGCAAACGAACATGCGGTAATGACTGATATTATTTTCTTTCGCACGAACACGTACTACTTCCTGCTAGTCTCTTCATCATCTGTCTTCCAGTTTGTGATCAAAATCGATGCTTGAGTACCTGCTTATCTATAAATATATGAACAGTAACAGCACTTTCCATTTGTTTATATCTTTATTTGACCCTAAACATTTTGGAAAAGCGATGACGCACAATAAAGGTGCAACAAGGGACCAATAAAAAAACAGCAAACAAGCCCCTCAAGGGGACCAGTCTGCTAATATTTCAGAATTCAGAAAACAGTGCTGACAAAAGGAAACGTATGCTGACAAAAGGAAACCTAGAAGGGAATCTAATCCCTGTCTTTCTGTTTATCAGGTGACTCTAATCCATCTGTTCTGTTGGAGGGAAATAGGGATTACATAATTATTTTTTATGTGTACAAGTTATGGGGACATGTATAACTTGGATTTTAAATTGCTAAGGACATGTCAAAACTGAGGTGCCTCTATCAATAATCTGAGGAATACTTGTTTCATTCCCACTTGAGTTTTTTTCTAACAGGAATTCTGATTCTTAGTAGAGGGGCGTCCTTTTAGTTTGATTTGTATAGGATGAACATAGTACTCAATGGTTAGATTCTCGTACAGATTGGTTTTCAAACAGTCTCAAACAAAACCCTCAAAAAAAGTGGAATCCCTTAACTCCTGCCAGTGCTTCCAAAAACTTCCAGGAGTGCTTAAAAAAACTAACCGTTGTATTTTGACTCAATGCAGGGAATAATTGTTTTTATCATACTTCCAAATGTATAGGTCTTTCATTGATGTTAGTTTCAACGAATTTCTTCTGGTCTCTGTTCTTCACATGGTGGGGGCATTGGAAAATGTTCATCTCCTCAGAGGGTTGACAGTGCCACTGGTATAAATCGTTGTGATCACATTTGCTGGAAATATAATTTTTAATTTACTTCCCTTCTCTTTATTGAAATGAGTTGTCACTAATTCGTCATCTGTGATTTAGTTCGTATATATCTGTCCAAGAGTTAGAGAGGGGCCTCCTAGAGCTCCTGTCCACTCAATTACCAGCTTCATTGCCAATACCCATTTCCACTGTCTCTCTTGTGTACTGATCCTCTCTGAGTTTCAAGGTCACTTAGAGATTCGTAGAACGTTGAAGGTATGGTTCTGAAGGTTCTAGGCCCCTCTACATCCAGGCATCCATGTTGGTAGGGCTAGTGAATGTATTGGCGCAAGGGTGGAGGTGGTTACTGGGCGTGAAGGGCTAAGCCAAAGGCCTTTGTGCATCCATCCTCAGGTTGTGGTTTGGACATCTGTGACTATCCAATGGGAAGGGGGAGGGGGGGCTATGATTCTGTTGCTACGCTTTCTTAATTCAACTCTATTTCGCCATAACTTTGTGTACAATACCATGGTCGGAAATTTTGATTAGAATGCATCTTAGTTGCATCCATTGTCGAATGTTACAAAGCAGTATTTTTATTAACCACCCATGTGAAGTTGTGAGCCGTAATGGTTTTTCAATCTATGTAATACCTGAAAAGATATGACTAGGAGCCCAGAATACCCAGATCTAGAAATTCAATTCAGATTCTTTCTTATTGGCAAATGTTAACACCGTATTGGGATTAAATTAATAAATGTACACCAGTCCAATCCACTCCATTGTTTTCCACCAAAATTCTGTGAACGGAGTCATCATTTTGTAAACCAGGTTTCCCAGTGAGAGATCCAATAAATTTGTTACAATAGTAAAATGTGAACTTCTCAATGCAGGTTCCAACTGGCGAGAAAAGCCACAAGAGATCAAAACTGTTCGAATTGTTAAAAGAGAATCTGAGAGGCGACAGAGAGATCGAGACCATAGGAGTGGGAACATCGGGATACCGCTGACATGCAGTAGTAAAAGAGTTATCCCAGAGGAGGTGGGCTTGGTGCCAATTAGCGAGGTAAGCAATTAGTTTTCTTGGAACAAATCAAATATTCCGAAGAATCATCCTTCCTTCAGACATTAAATGAAATGTATTTGTTAAAATCATTTTGTGCTTCAATTATTTGTTTCAGAAACAAATCAGTGATCCTGGTGTTGATGAATCTCCAGTTCCAGCCGAAGTATCAGAACCTCCTCCTACCCCTGGACCTAGATCTGATTCGGTGCATGCAGTTTGGAACATTGTTCGAAAAAATAAACTGAAGGTAAGGAAAATTTCCCCTAATAGTCATGTGAAATATCAAGTCTTTGTAACTTTTTGGATAAGCTTGAAAAGTGGAATAATGAATTTGAGGATTTGTCTATGTACCTAGGAAATGACTCTTTTTTTAAATTAACTTAAGCGCAAGTGTCTGGTCAAGCATGACAGATGGAAGAGGTTCATTATTTTAGGAATGTGCCAATTTTGGCTGCTTTACCAAGAGCTGTAGGTTGGTACTGACTGGCCTGGAGGGTTGTACATCTTGACATTATTAGGATGTAATCTATTATGATTATATCTAAAAATTGGTATTGTAGAATCTTGCAGAGTTGTAGAAGTTGTAGATTGGTTTATGACACATACAGAGTCACTATTCCTTGGAGTGAGGGTTTGACTCTGGGCTGTCAGAATCTCCTCAGAAAAGAACCTGCCTCCACAGTATTGGATGCCTGAAACATTCTAAATTAATTCGTTGGTTTTAAGGCCTCTCATGATATTCAAACTCTAAGTTCATTGGCAGAAAATTGAATTTGCATGTATGGCAAGGTCAGGATAGTACAGCTTAACATGTGGTATTTCCTGCTGGAATGATGGTGTGATTGACAACATTTAGATGAATTGTATTTTATAGGGAAATATGTTGGGTGGTGGTCCCGTTGAAAATCTGGATCCTCCTGATGCAGTTGCTGATTCCCCCCAACTCTCGCCAGTGTATTTGAGTGAGGCTGCTCGAAAAATCGTGGAAGAGGTTGCATGGCAGGGAAAAGGAGAGAAACGTGTCATACCCCGGGAAAGAAGAAGACATCACACCGTCTCTGGCTTGTCTATAATTGCTCCTAAGCATTTATTTTCACAGGTATGTTGTAAAATGTTTTATAGTAAATTGTATGTTTTCCAAAACATCTAACGACTCCAAGAACGGAATGAAAACGTCACATAGACGAACATCCAAGATTTATTATTTTGCTTAACATAATTGTAAATTTAAGATAAATACAGATGTGAATAAGGTACGAAAAAAAAAATCAGATTTTTTATTATATTTTTTTATTAAAGTAGAATTGTTAGCGAATATTTTAAAAACTCCCCCATGTCTGTACGGCGATTACTTTGATCAATATAAATTTTTGAAGCCGTAGCAATCTAGTATCTGCCAGGATTGTAGCTTGGCTCGCTGCCTTTCTCTAATCTTCTTCCTATTCTTTGAATCCTACGGAAACACAGACAATTATTTGGTAGATAATATGGAGGAAGGAAAAAATGTGTAAACAAGTGAGTAACTCATGGATCGAGAGAGTTGAAGGAATTGGTGCCAAATCAGGCAGAAATGTTTTCGCGTTGCGTCGGGCTCACGAGTGAAAAACTTCAAATGCTTCAACTGAACATTTACTTTTTCAACCATGTTTGACCCATTTCCTCTGGTTCTATCAGACGGAATCTAACATTCCTTGTTTTGTTATGTTGGTAATAAGTTTCTCTTTTGATAGAAGGATTGGTTTTGGCGGATTGGTTTTGGATACTTTTATGGTATCACCTTACTACTACCAAAACTCAGATTTTGCACATAAATCAAATCCAATCCGTTAGTTTCGCTAAATATAGTTGTGAATAGTCAGAAAAAACCAGGAAGACGCCAAATAGTTTGATAAGGGAGAATAAGGGACAAATGTTGAAAAAGTGACTTTTTTTTCATTAAAAAAAATCAACTTTATTGAACCTGTACGAGGTTTGTTACTAAGCCAATTGACGAAATTCGACTCTCTTTGGAAACTAGAGTTCCTGGGGGTTCTAATGGTATACAATAAAGTTATTTTATTATGACTATATTGACTGACGTGATTGTGGGTTATGTAAAACCATATCGTTTTGAGAAGCGTGGAGCGTCTGTGCGTACCAAACCCCCTGAAACAAACCCTACACCTGGAGAAAATGCAACAAAGTACCATTGCGTACTGACTGAGAGCGCCAAGCTGAAAACCATTTTCAACAGTTGAACGTTTGGTCCTTCAACAGTTTTGGTTTTATCCTAATACTTACGAGTCAACTTTTGTCACAGCCATAAGGTTCCTGAAATATCAGTTAGATATATTCCAAATGAGGAAAAATAGAGGTTTCAATAACTTTGTAACAAGAAGGTATGGAATGGTGTAGTTGTCCCTTCAAAATACTACTACTACTTCATGGCGCTACAACCCGGCGTGGGGTCAGGGCCTCCTGTAATGATGTCCGCCAGTCCTCTCTCTATCGTGCTGCTGCTCTCCAGTTTCTTGTGCCGAGGATGGAGTGGGAATCCGAGTTGACGCAGTCCAACCAGCAAAGCTTAGGGCGCCCTATCCTTTGCTTTACATAAATTTTTTCATCGAGGATCTTTAAGGGTGGCTCCTCTGGGCTCATCCTGACGACATGCCCGGCCCACAGGAGCTGGCCCACCTTTATACATTGGATGACGTCTTTCTCTTTATATAGCTCCATGACTTCTTGGTTAGTTCGACGTCTCCAGACAAGTTCCTCAACATCATAGGTCCCACCGAGGACTCTCCGTAGCACCTTCCTCTCAAAATGGCGTAAGTCCTCTTCCAGTACATTGGTAAGGGTCCATGTCTCGGAACCATAGGTAAGGACTGGTCCCTTCAAAGGTTGAGGCAATATATCTGCAACTCTCAGAGGATATTGCTGAAGAAAAATGCGTCAGGTTTATTCTCAGGAGTAGCTGTTTCATGAGAGAGAAGGGGTGAAGTTATCCATTCTATCACGACTTTTAGGTGGACCTGACTGAAAAACCCCTGATCATCATCAGTGAAGGGAATTCCACCATACAAGATTCACTTCATTTAATATAATATGCAATTATTTCTAGCTGTAGTTGAGGATTATAAATTGTAGTGTTTTCAATCATCAATTTCAGAGGGGTTCAAGAGATGATTTGGACATGGAGCGTGTACTACGGCCAAGGTTGACAACACCAGATGTGGTGCGATCCACTTTGAACAGAACTGATACCAGCTTCACTAAGGAAACAATCGACAACATTTTGGGTGCTCCTGGTAAAATAGTCATACCTGAGCGATATGTTCCTGAGTCTCAGCCTCAGCTATCCAAAGAAGAAATTCTGAAGAGATCGAAAAAAGCTGACGCCATCAGAAAAATGCTGTGTGAAACTACTACAGTTGCTGCTAAAGGTAAATGGAAATTGAATTAATTAGGTTCAGCCATAGTTATTACACAACTTCTTTTTTCCCTCCATGAAGTAATTTTACCTTTACCTCTTTGATATCCTTCTGAACTGGAAGAAATAAGGTTTTCTCTCTAAATTGATTCTCCTTTCAGTGAAATGTAAGCTGTATGTGTGCCACAGTAAATTGACTAAAATAGTGAATTCTGGCTTTTGTTGACTTCTATTCCAATGTTGTTTTATTTTGAGCGTGCGTTGCAGTTAATTCCCCTTTGAATGAAAAATATAACTGATGTTGATTAGATTATCTATTTTGCTTCCTATTAGGTAGCTAAAGCATCATTCTATTAGCATTCCGGAGATGATTTTTTCTTCTTGCCAAACTCAAAATTTCCACTCAGGTTTTAGGTTAGACCACTCTGAACCACGTTCGTTTCTGATCTGTGTGTTTGTCAGTCTTGTAACAAGCTTTATATAGCATTTCCAAGTCAAATGAAACCTTTTACAGGTTTCAGTTTGTTGAAAAAATGAGTGAAATGAGGTACCAGATAGGTAGGTACCCTTCAAATTGCAGGTAGATGCAATTGTACCTATTGTAGAAAGTTGAAAAAATGAAAATTCTATTAATGTTAGATATCATTCTAAATTTAGGTAGAGGAATCACAAACCATAGAGGAACAACAAAGGGGTGGTGTACAGAAATATTTTGGGGTATGAATAATGATAGTTTGCTAGACACACAATGATAGCAAATCTTACCTTGAAGGAGGTTGGGTTGGTTTTAATGGGGAGCTGAACTGTGTCATTCGGCTCAGCATTCTTTGGAACCTTTACGTCCATAATAAGTCCAGAACTGCTACAGTCTGCGCATGATCTAATGTAAAATTCGTCAAACACCCTTTTACCAAATGGTTAGTGATTTCTAACGTTCCCTTTGGGCTTCTTCAAGCTCAAGAAAGGGTTCCTTAAATGGTTATTGAAAGTGTGAGTCTCAAACGGATTTGGAATAAAGGATTTTGGAACCTTCTACTTTTGATTGTTGTCGTTGTAACTACATTATTCAAATTTTTTCAGAAGGAGAAGTCAAGGAAAGGACACACAGTATCAAACATCAGGTGGAAGAGGAAAAGAGGAATAGGGAGCATCTGTTGCAGCTTAGCCAAATTCTCGCACAGGAGGTTATGGAGAAGAGTAAAATAGTTGCCAGTAAGTTCATGAGTAATTCTTATATGCTTCATTTTGATTTTGCATTTGACCTGAAGTATACAGTAACTCCCTGTGACAAGTATGTGTAATCAAATAAGCTTTTCTGCCATTACATCCCTTATAAATATTCCCCATTAATTCCGTATCAGAGTGACGTTGACTTGATTGTTTGATTAGAAAGAATTTACTATTAAATTCTTCGAAGAATCAACTGAAAAGGTTATTGACATGAAATCTTGAAATATTGGAATCTTAGGTGACCCCAGATTATAGCAGCACAAGGCGGGGTGTCAATGATATTCCCTGTTCAAATAGGTAGTAAGTACAGTAATTTCCAATTGATTTCACATCGAATTAGATTCACTGATTACTTAATTCTACTACTTCTCCAGTTAGTAAAAAATACGGGAGGTTTAATCTGTTTTTGTGTCAGTAATTACAGTTCTCTCACCATTGTAGAATAACACAACCCAGTTAGCCACATCGATTTCAATCAGAATGCAATGAAATTGGTGCCTTAGGCTTGAAATAAACTATTATTTAGTGGTAATAAAACGTGATGAACGATTTTTTCTTTTTCCCAGAAAAAGACTCTAGAAAAGTCTCAAGAATCCTCAGCTCAGTTCTTCATGGCATGTTTGTTTATTTGCAAAGAGGGTTTTTATAGGTGATATTCTTGTGACGTCACTCCTCTTCCAGCATGGAGCTGACTTGAGTGGCTGGCATGACATCACACTAGCAACCTATTATTTCTCCACTTATGCGTTGCAAAAGTAGATGTTGATATTCTATGTTTTCAATAATATTTTAGGATGCCATAGAAAGTCACAACAAATATTGTAAAAGTAATTAGTATTCGCAATACCTAATCATGTCTGCCTTCACTATTAAAAATAAGAAAAAAATAAAAATTCAAAGCAAAGGGTCAACAAAAACTGTACTGCGATATGCATAAATACTGCGTAGATACTTAGGGACTAACTTTTATTTTTTCATCTTCAAAGTAGCGGAAGTAGGTATGTAATTGTTTTGCTATTGAACTAAATGGTAGATTTGATAGTTCATTGATGAAAACAACGCAGGTATTTGCTACACCAAGAATCACACTAATACGTACCTTGCAGATTTGCTAGTTTATCAAAAGTAAAAATGTTTGTTGTTGTTCAGACGAGCGAAACTGCAGATTAGCAAGCTTCAAAAAATGTGCAAAGCTGAATTAAAAACCAGCTTTAACCAAAAATTAAGAAATTCATTCTGATGGCAGCCCATGTAGAGTCAACTAAGACCATCCTGTTGGCATTGTTAGGTTATTGTTTGTTGTGCAGTGTTACTTTGAGATTTTTTCAGTTACAAAAATTCACATGTTCAAGTCTAGTCAATGGAAGTACATGAACAACAAATAATCAACGAAAAATTGGAATACCTGTGCACTTAGCTTTTCAAAGGCGAGAATCTTCCCATCTGGTAGAGTTTGTATCTGTATTCCTTTTATAATAATGGTATGATTGTGAGACTCCAGAGATTTGAAGTTGTTCAGTTGTTTTAAAGAATAAATGTAGGCTCTCAATAATCCACCAGACTAATGTCTGTAACTTCCAATACCTCATAGCATATTAACTCTCCCACACAAAATTTCTAAGAGATCTTGATCTCACAGATTATCTAGCATTCAAAGCATACAAAGTCAATACCAGATGGTTGGTATTGTACCCAATACGATTTGCATAGAATTTATCAAGTTGCATATTAAAAATATTGTATAATATTAGGTACCTACTTGGAAAATAAAACAAGGAACTAGGTATGCAGTAAGGGCAGTTGCGTTACAAAATGGCACCATTTTGAATGGTTTACACATCACCATGACAACAAGGCTATTTCCACGTTATTACACCTTGCCTCAGTGTTGTATGTGCTAGTGTTGAAGTCTCGAGAATATCACCTATTACTACTACTACTAGGAATATAATCCTTGTAGAACCTCTATTATTGTTTAAGAGTCAATAACCCTATTTTTTGCATGCTTTCTTTAAGTCTATTGTTAGAGTTGAGTTACATGTCTGCAGTATTTTGTTTTTTTGTGTAAAAAAGTTTTTTTGTTCGTTCAAGTAGTCACATTTGTACAAGCTTTTTTTTAGCTTTGTATTGTTCATAGTTTTTTTTATTGCATGAAATGATTTTTAATTTTGTAGGTGTGAATTCCCCAATGCCTCAGGATTAGTTCGAAATTGGATGTTGCTTTCACAGGTTTGTGTTGTTATTACTATTTATCCATTTTTTTGGCTTATTAATTATGTGTAGTATTAATTTTTTGAAATTTCTTTATTGCTGATACATTTCTGTCTCTTCTTTTGCTAAGCAAGTTTCTTAGTTTCACAATTAACAATATATGTCACCTCACAGCTGTGTAGTCATCATGGGGAAAAAAAAAACCAATGAAATACAATAATCATGGGAGCAAGAGCAATTAATATTGTTCGTTGCAGTGTTCTGTGTAAATTAATAAGGTTTTACGTTGATGTATCGAAAATGTGATGTAGGTAGTTCAGCCTCAGCGTCTACATTGAATGGTAGAAAGCGTGCATTTGGGAATACATTCCTGAAGTGGTTTGGGGAAACATCAGTACAATAGAGTTATAGTGGCTCAAAACTGAGAATAAATCAGCATCCCTATCCCACAATTTTAGACATCAGTTTCCATGGTAATTTCATCATTAATCTTAATGCGTCCAACATTTCAGCCCTGCAGTGGGTTCATTCAATTCTTTGTGATTGCAAACTGAATGTATTTGTAACCTTGGTTTACAGACACTTTGTTCAGGCAAAGTGAGAACCTTTATCTCTTATTTGGTCAAAACTGATAGTTTGGTTGGGTAAATGGTTCAACTGAAACACCTAGGCGTTCAATAGGTAATTGCACCCCTGCAGTCCTTGAATATGATTTAATCAGGTGGAGAAGGTTACCTTAAGGGTACTCAGTGGGACAGTGGACCTCCGTAGGACCTTCCCTTGAACCACATGTGAGTTATGATGCTCAGCAGTGTTAGTATTCATAGTGGAATTGTGCATTTCTTCAATGTACGCCTGATTTGCATGACAGGAGTGTATGGCGTTGACATTTTTTAAAGCCTCCAGCAACATTTTGCTTTGGACCTTCTCGTCAAGTAGGCAATGTACTTGTAAGAATGTGCTTTCATAATGTTCAACTGCTTCATTTTTCACAAACATTCGGTAAAATGATGTACAGGTCGTCAAACCTAATAGTCAACAATCAAGTGATCAATTCTAAAGGTAATTTCCAACAAAAGTGCCTCCTATACTATCGTTTCAAACCTTGAGTCAGTAAAATGGTCATAACTCCCATAAACTACGAGTACTCTCTAAAATCAATTTTGACGTTACCACTGGAAAGGGCATAAAACTTCCTATCTACTTAGAGCAAACTAAGAAAATTTCAAAATGTCTTAGAAAGCAACGAGTTAGGCTGCAGATCAAATTTCAAGAAATTATTTTAAAAACTTGGTTTTTTCATATTTCATCTAGCTCATTAGCAGGTTTTGTAACTCTAACGTCCCTAGAAAAACATCCCCAGAATCTCAGCTTTCTGCTATAAACAAAACAGTTTTTCCCACGTAATTTTTTTGAAGAAAATCACTTTTGAATGCAGAAGAGAGTTTAAGAAGAAGGTTTATTATGAAAATTCTTCATTTTTCACCCAAACTCGACTTGCTACAAAAAAAAAAAAAAAAAAAAAAAAAAAAAAAAAAAAAAAAAAAAAAAGAGTTTGGCATCTGATTTCATTTATTAATCTAATCAAATGTGATATTTTCAAAAAAATTCCGCGAAAAAGTTATTTTTCCTTATAGCTTTGGAAAGCTGGGCAGAGAGGTTAGAAAACCTGTTTATTTTGAGCTAGGTTAAATTTGGAAAAATTGGTTTTTAATAAATTCTCAAAATTTGATCTTTGGACTAATTTATCACCTTCCAAGTCGTGTTGAAAATGTCTTATTTTCCTTAAGGGGATAGGAAATTCAATGCTCTCTCCATCGGTGCTTTAAAATTGATTTTAGAGAGTAGTTCAAGGGGGTTCTTTGATTGGACAACCTCCTGTTCAAATTTATTCGATACAAACTTGATTAAATAAATTATTGTAATATTAAGTGATAATCCAAAATGTCAGTTTGTTGTTTGAAATTGAATGAGTTCTAATTTTTCAGTTCAAGCTTTGGAGTCTCTCCCTCTCATTCAGTCTCCCATTGAAGAAGAAAGTGACAGCGATGACTTATCGCCTACCAGCTCATTGCCTTTATATCAACAGCGTGAAAATTTCTACTCTTAGTGCGTTCTTCCATATTCAAATTTATGCCTACATGACATGAACAAGTAACTCAAATGAAAGAAATAGGAGAATTTAATGGTACTGGTTGATGTTACTGTAGATGCTAGATTTTTGTAAGCTCGCTCGCTACTTGTTATAGATGAAAGTTTTATTAATGTTGAAATTAAGTATTGAATTACAGGCAATCGTTGCCTGTATAGATTTTATTTTGTGTTTTCTTTTTAAATGTCATACGCCTATTTATTGATCTTAGGATCGTCCATGCTCTCATTGTGATAATAAGGATCATTATTTGTAAGTTTATGATTTTTCAAAAGTGCCATAGGTATGGCTCTAATGTTTTATTTAAACCCCTGTGCATAAACTCTTAGTATTTTGTGTAGTTAATTACTTCTTGAAGGCAATGCATCAACAATCGAAAATTACATAATAAACAAGTTTCCTTTCAATAGCATTGTTATTCATGAGTTGCCCTTCCATCAGCTGGCCTTGATGAACCCTTGTGCACCAATGCACAGTTATTTGGTGGAACTATTATTCAACTATTGTTGAATGTGCCACTTGAACCATTTTCAGCAATTATCTTTTCCTACGCAATTTTTTTCTCCCACTTATTTTATTGGACAAGTTAACACCTGTAGTTCACTATGGGTCAAACAAGTGAGGAGTAATATTATATTTTAAGAAAAAGTCTTTCCTTGAATAGACTGAGAAAGGAATGCAAAGAAATAACATCACTGAAATAGGGAGGATTCAAATTGATACAAAATCATATCAAAAGAACTTGGAGTAAGGGGCTTGCCTCCCTGGCTAGCCACTCTATTCTCAGATGCTCCTTGCTTCGAGCATGCTGCTAGAATTCATAAAACATGGAACATGTTTTAGTTAATCTTTCCTGCCAGCTGTCTCCTAATGTGTAGAGGAAAGATGGTTTTACGAACGTTTAATGTGCCAGTTATGCTCTACCTTATGTGGAGGCACATGGAGTTGGAAAGGATACAATGTTAATAATAAGACTGCAATAACCCAATAGTAAAGTTATTTAATACATAATAAATCATAAATAGGTAATAACATTTGTATGTATCACTATTTCATCCCCACTTGGTAATAAATGCAAACAATTAAAGCAATAATGGTGATTGGCACAAACCTTTCAGTGTTATAAGGAAAATGCTTCACATCGAATTAACTGAAACAGATCACACTAGAATCCCTCTTCACCTTACAGTTGCCTTTTGCAAATGGTTACATTACACTCAAGATTATTCAGAGTAAAGGGGTAGATGCAATCATTGATTTAATTCCAATCAGATTATGAGATATTTAAATTGATTTCTCAATTATAGAAAATCAACCGTCCCGTTATTGGAAAAATATCAAGTTTGTTTGTGCTGCCAATTATTGGCTAAAATTCCCTTACTACTTCACACTTGTAACCAATGTAAGTAGTTAATTTCAATTAGAAGTGTGGATTTGGTAGTTTTCTGTACTGTCAGGTAATATAAACGCAATTCTAACTCATCAGTTCATTATCTTTTGAATAAAGCACGATTGTTAGTGTCATTTCCAGGTTTTGGGGGTCACTTCTACTCGTAAGTTCAAAAAATGCGATTATTTGCTATGCGTGAATTTCTATGGATCTGAAACCTTTCCCATGCGATTTGGCGTCCAAAATTACTGGGATATGACACCCCACTTGCCAATCAGTACAAAACCTCGAAAAACCATGTTTTTGGTCCATAGTAGAAGTATAGTTTGTGGTGATTGGGCTAGCTAGAAGTTAGAACCTACGAGGGCCCTACTGGATTCCATGCGTGAAAGAACGGATTTGCTGCATCAATTCTAAGGCCTTTTATGGACCGTAAGGTGGACGGACATTGCAGATTTGGAATCAATGCACTTTGAAACGTAAAATTACTAAGTTTGAGGGGGGGGGGGGGGGTATGAAAAATGTTCGCTAAACGAGAGCTTATCATTAAAAATAATAAACCAAAAACAAAATTATTTCATTGCCTATGATAAATGGAAGCACTGACAAGTGGGGAACCAGGTGGTACTGAGGGCGACCCAAATTGTTACTACAAACATCCGATCAGCAGCCCGAAAAACCCATTTATTTGTAACATACTAAGGTAGAAGGGGATCCTATTGAATAATAAAATCAATATCTTAGCTCTTAATTTGCAAAAAACAAGAACAAATTATAAATCCACATCCCTTCCTTTGTAACATAAAGAAGAGACTGGAAAGGCACATTCTATTATCTGAGCTAGTCATTTTCCTAAGTAACATCATTTAGAAAATAGCCAGGGGCAGCTAACTGACCCTTATGATTCTTTTAAACAGGTAGTTTAGATAACAATCACAATTTTACTATGTACATATCGCAGTCGCTCAGAAATACAATTAAATGTCCTACTTGTAAAATATAAAAACTATATTGCTCTATTATACCATAAAATTACAACAAATTATTGCCCAACATTATTTATGACTAAATGAAGGAAACTTTATTTAGACATTTTGTAATTTTCATTGGGATTCAAGCGCACTTGAAACAACAGAATTTCATTGATTAGTATGCGGAGTAAATGTGGGCATTCATGAGCAAAGAATAGAGAGCACTGAACTTAGTTTCTGAGGAAAGCAGTGAAACAAAACATTGAATTAATTGTACTCAAGATACTCAGCATTAGATCAAATCTACTCAAACCCATGGCGTTGGATAGTATAATAACTTAAAATTGGATCAGATGGGTTTTGCGAACAATGTTAGTCTGAAAAGTGTTTCAATCAACTAATACTTTATGGTTGACTCAGATCTGGTGAGCACCATAACTTCAAGTTGCGTTGTGACTCAGAAAAGAGAACAGGATTACATCAAAATTTTACAGTGAAAGATCAACTTGAGCTGTTGGCAAATGATTGTGCTTACATACTATTCCCTAGCTCTGCTCCTATAATTCAGTAGTGAAGTTTCCGCAAGTGATCTACAATTTAACCAATAATATTTCTACAATGAGTTGGCTCAGTATGTATCATGACGTTTGTTGCGAAAAAAAAAACGCATTCTTGTAGCTAACTGATACAGAAAACGAAAATGCTCTCCTCCTCTTGGAACAAATAGTCTGACAATCTATGTTCGCATATGGAAGGGAATCTTGATGAAGAACAAAGGTGGGGTACCTGAATACTGTTTTCTTTTTCTAAAAGGGAGATATTTTATAAAAATTCCCAGATAATAAGTTGCAAAAGACACATCACATCTTGACCTTAAAAAGTTAACTCCTGTATGGGAGCATTTCTATTTGTTTTTCAACTTCGGCGTTAAAATTCCCACGCTGGGTTCAGCTAATGATGTCAAAGTTTATACCACTCGACATTTTACAACAACAATGGGATTTTAAGTGACTCATCATGGTACGTAATTAAGTTCACGATTTTTTAATGAATTTGTAAGCAGAAAATTCCAACAATTAACTTTATAGCATACAGGGTTTTCATTTAAACACTTGATTCATTTAAGGATTATTTTCAATAATGTCAGCTAATTTACTGTATATGAAGTTAAATTTCTTTCCAACTCATCCAATCTTGTCTCTCATTTTTTCTTTGCAAAACACCATAATGAAGAACACTGAAGTAATATCTGAAAAGATAAAAGAATATTTATTCCCAAAGCAAACAATTTCGGAATGCACGGTTTAGGTGCCCCAAAAAACGTTTCAACTGAAAAACTCCTGAAGTTTTATACCCACTGAGTTACTTCACTGTACTCATTCAGTGTTGCCTTCCCAAATCTTGGATGGCAGGTTCCCACAAGTCCTATTATATACGTACTAGATTCAAGCCACCACATTTGTCATCAGCCTGATTTACGCCTAATGCACTGTTCTTATCGACTCTGTTATTATCTGTAGGATGGCTGGAGAATCTCCGAAGTGTAAATAGTTAAGGACCGCCAGACTTTGAGGGTCAGTTTTGCAACCTCATTTCCAACAAAACGAGCCTACTGGAAATACTTCACGAGGCTACGTTTTTTAGTTATTACAATGTTGAGCTTTGTTTCGTGTTTTCGACATTATCACAATCAAATTACCATAGCTTCCTCACATTAAATGGTAAATAGAAATCTGAGGATACAGCAGAAACAGTGTTAAATTTCCCATCTTCCAAACGAGTATGAAAAATTTTCCGGGGTCCTGAGGGGTGAAGAATCATCTTGTAAAGTAACTTTTGTCAAATTAGAAAAATCTCATATTTTTCATTTAGTTGTTAGAGTATTATTTACCAATGATTCTTCAAGTACCTTAATACCAAACGCTGCATCAAGATAAAAGCTTTCTAATGGTATAATTAATTTTAATCTTACTCCGCTAAATTGAGGAAAAAATAAGTTGGAATGCAAAAACTCGTGGTTTCTCTAATGAAAATCGAGTTTTGTTCGGGACTCCAGCAGTTTCAAGGAATTAGGGGTGCAGGTCTAATTGATTTTTTAACGCCAATTAAAATGGCACCATTATTGTTATACGTGATAGCTATTATCGGATTTTAATCAAATCGATATATATTTTTTTAAATTACATTCAGGGAAGGTTGCAAGCCTGCTGACAAGACTGGCAAGCTAGACAACAAACTTTGGAATGGGCCAGGAGTTTATTATAAATCAATACCTAACTACTTATGGACGCTACCTCAAATTTTGGAATTTGGGAACTTTTTTCCTCTAGCACTGAGTCCACAGGTAGGTATATAGACAAAACACATCATTAGTCAAACACAGAGTGGAGGACCTTATCAAATTGTTTTTGTCAATGAAGATAAAGAGTTTTTTTTTTCTCCAAACCTATCATTTATTCAGAAAAATCATAATCCTCGTTATTTTTATGTAATTTCTTGTACTCAATTTATCAGATTGAACTCAATGGCATCCTTTTAAATGGGAAAAAAAGTTCATTGCAATAAAACCCGATAATAGCTATTCCGAGTTTTTGCATTCTAACGTATTTTTCTCCACAGAATACGTAAAATTAAAATTAATTGTACTGTTGGAAAGCACTTCCCCGAAGGGCACATACCCGAAGCTCCCCATTGACGAGTTTACATACGTTTTCCCTGCATACTTTCTCTTCGTGTATGCAAAGCTCCCTGCCTCTGTTCTCCTCATGTATATGAATCTCCCGGGTCTATGGAGGAGGTATGTATACAGAGGCGGTCGTTTCTATTCATGTACATGAAATAAACTGCGAAGTAGATCAGAGTAACTAAGCAAGCTTGGTGACCAGAACAATGACGAAGTTAACTTGTCACAGAATAATATAGTGAGCATCACATTACGTTAACATAAAAATCGAAATGGTCTATCGTCAAACAACAAATCTTGGCTGGTATTTACAGGAAACGATTTTTATACATTTGGTGGAGGGATTATTTGCTTATTATCTCTTTTCTTAACGTATGAATAATAAAGGGCCTTGGAGAATAGGTAAGCAAACCAATATAACCACACCACAGCTTGCAGGTCTTCCCAGATCTGGGGGTGTAAATAATTGCGCCATTGTGGCATTTTGGCAACTAATAACCCATTTTTCTACATCTACAACCCCAGATGATGAGATTAAACGCAGAAACTCAAATCAGATTGTTTGAGCCCATGGAAGTTTTCTGATCTATGATCTGCGTTGAATGGGTTATACGCTCATAATTTTATACATTTTCTTGAGTCCTTTTCCTAATACACATGGGAACAAAATGAGTGAGACGACTTAAATAACTTGATGAGATAATTGTTTCGTTTTCTTTCCACTTCTGCTTCAGGACCTTTGCACATGGGGCCATCTCAGTACTTACTTCAGGAACTTTTTCAGTGGCTGCATCGTGTTAGCAATAATCAAAATGAAGCACACCCCATTTAACGTTTGTGGCCAAAAATACGTTGATTTCAAAGCCACCAGAGATTCACCAAACTGGTGAGTGTGAACACTTGAGCAGCCACCATTCAAGAACCACCTTGATGGTTCAGTGTGCAAAGGACCCCAACCACCCACGTTAATGGGGTGAAATCAATCCTATATAATTTTGAAAGTTCTCTTTTGAAAGCCCAGTAATAACGTACTTACATCTATAGCACTGGTCTCTTATACCAAACTGCGAAACACGATGCATATCTCCACAATGTATGCAACCAACCATTTTACTTCTAATCTCTAACGGAATGAATCCCTCATATACTTTTTACTAGGTACAGATAAAGCCCTTGAACATTCATGGCTTGGATTGCGCAGCTGTTTTACATCAAGACAATCCACTCAGTTTAAACTGGCAGAACGAAGCAATGTGAAATTTATTTGTGGAGAGCATCAAAAGCTAAGGCTCAAGATCTGCACAGAAGGGGGGCACTACTACATAGAAAAATAAGTGCCATATTAACCAACAAAATCCTATTATTTGTTTAAATACAATTGCTAAGCCACCTTGTACATCATGAACACTCACAAAAGAGAGTATTCTGATGAATCAAGTCGGTTAAACCAAAAAGGGTTGAATATTCCAGTCACCTTACCTCAAATAGTTATACAAGGGCTTGTAACCACCTAGTAAAAAGTATGTTGCAACTCTGAATGCCTACATCTCACAAGATTTGTATACATATTCACTGATTATTATCCTATTTCAAACGGAATATAAGCTCTATGGCTTGGTTGGTACATGTTTAACACAAGATAATCATCGAAGCTAGAAGTAAAACTTATTAGAGTATTCAATTTTCACTGAAGTTCAAACAACAAAAGCTTTAGACGATAACGAGATAATATGGAAGTTGAGTCCACTTAAAGGATCTAAATAAATAATACTTTACATGATAGTCATCATACATAACAATGAAAATAAATGTTAATAATACGTATTGATATTTGACTCTTACCTATTTGGAAAAACATATAAAATAAAGTCTTTTCCAGATTGAGTACATATACTTAGATACTCAATAAAGGGGATTAAATAATTATTTACAAGGAAATTGAATTTGACCCAATAGGAAAAGTTTGATTGCATGAAAGAAGCCAACAACTCTTCAAGCTCGCAACTTGAAGAAACCTTCAAGAAAAAAAATATGATTCAGACTTGAACCACTGGATAGTTCATAGCAAACATATTGGACTAGGTTAATTAGAGGACTAGGAAAGTGAGGTGCGCAAGACTTTAAACTGCTCCATAATTTAACTGAGTGGTGTTCAAATTCCTCACTAACATAATTCCAAGGTAGCGTATACTCAGGCAACTGTAGTATAGTTCTTGAGGTATTTTCGCAGTGGTGGGCCACATTTTGTATGGCAGTAACGTTTTTGGAGCATTTGATTATTAGTTCAAACAACTGACAAACAAAAATACACGGACACAATTATCAGCTATTTGAAGTTTAAAAATAATAACTAGTTTGTTTTTTAAATTAATTGCTGATTTTAAATGTTGAATAATATTACAAAAAAATTTAATATTGAATTCAGTCAGCACAATTTTATATAATTTTTTTGGATTACTTGGAGATCCGAAAACATAAATAATATTATATGAATAACTCTAAAACCATTAGAATCGTTTGCGGCTTGATAATTTCATTTTCAAGTAATTATTTTGTGTTAGAAACTAATTTATCATAATCTTCAAATAACTGATAAAGTTGTCAATTAAGTTAACTACAGTTGAGTTTGTTAAACAACTATTGATAAAGTCGTTACACTATGGCTCTGTAAAACGACAACTCATTCATTACTTTGAAAAATCATTTTTAGAAAATGCCCATCACTGTATTTGGGTAGCAATCAACGCAACAGCTCACTGTTGGCAGGAGATGAAACATTTCCATTCAAGCTGCAAACCTTTGGAAATCCTGAATTCACCAGCATTCTACATACCTGAAACATTGTGAAAACCCTCCATGAAACAGGGCCTCAGGTCCAATGAAGAACACGCACATTTTTTTAAATAATATTTCGACCAACAGCACTTGAAATTGGATTAGTAACGGTATTGGATTGGTGGGATCAACATGCACTTTATAACGAATTTTTTTAAAGTCACAAGTATGAGTACCTCAAAAAATATGTTGGAGGCCACGCTAATGATCCGATCATTTCTCTGTAGGACACCTAAATATCCATTCAATCAAGTTTTCCAGGGATAGGTTCCATGGGGAAATTTATGAGGAATGAGGACGAACAACAGTTATTCAGCTTTAATTGAAAAATAATAGAAACCATTTAGGAATATTGGTTTCAGGAAAAATCGAAACGTAAAGAAAATCGGAGCTACACTTCTTGAAAGTATATGGAGACTTTTTCAGTAGGATTCCCATTTTTTGGGGTTATAGGCCAAACATTTCGAAGTATTTCAACCATTCCACTTCTAAAAGGAAATGAGAGCTAAACAAGTCATTTGAAGCCAAAAACTTGGTCATACGCTACTGGGACCATTCTGCACAGCGTACCAAAATATCAGTGTCAGTTTTTCCAACCAACGTCGTTTTTTGTATTAGCCAAACAAATCTTAAGTAGTCAAGTTCAGATTGTTATCTTTCAGTTTATCCATGAAATTATAAAGTTATTTATTCATCTCTGTCAATGCTGAAGATTAGTCAAAATAAATTATGACTGAATTTCCACAACACTTGGGAGTAAAAAGCAACCAGCAACCCTTTATTGGGTTTGGTGAAGGGAAGTGTCTGAAATAACAGTGAATTTAAATAAATTGAATTAAAAGATTATTAGAATACATTTAATTACCGAGGAAACTACTTGAAAGTCGTCGCCAGCAACAACCATGATTTTTCCTTGATGGGTTAGCAGCAGAGGAAATTTTATTGAATCTCCCTTAGAGTCCACTTTTTCATTTAGTAGAGGCATATTGATACTTCCCACCAAACTTTGTCTCTTGTATCTGATAAATTTACAGTTAAGGAATCGTAATAAAAGAAACATATGCCATTTGTGAACACAAATGACAAGTATTGTTAGAGTGAATCTTATTAAACAAAACCTGGTTTATAATTCGAACAACACTTTTACTGTATTCTATCAATCTTGCATAATCGCGCCAATACAATTTTTTTGAAATGAAGACAAAAACTGTAAGAAATTTGCAGCATTCCACTCTGTACAAAGTTTCACATAGAACCTCTCTATCAAAATTGTAAATGTGAAATCCATTTGGAGTTACATTCTGATGGCTACTGGACTAAACTTTATAAAAAATCATAAAGTTTCTAGGGCTACGAATGCTGCAAATATTTACCCAAATCTTTTTTATTTCTTTATTGGTAGCCCTCCTAAGTAAACAACCGGACTACACAGACAGAAACAATGCTTTCACTTGTTCTCATCAATCGTCAACTGAACTGCATTGAAACTTGTGAGACAGCGTTATGGATACTATATGTGTACAGTTTCCACCATGCTCTCGGAGTTGTCGCCAGCCTCTTGCCTTCATGAGCCTCCTGTCCATTTCTATCAAGTGGTTACTATTGAGCGAACAGATGAATTTACAGCCACACGACATGTATAGTTCAATTCTGTGAACATCGCCTCTTGAAACAAGCACTCCACGTTTTTCAGATATTGATTGTTCAAGTTTCAAAAACGGTCCTATTAAGGGGATCAAATGGAAGAACATACAGCAACCCAATTTCAATTCATTCAATGTGTTGTATGAATACCTACCAAAATCAGCCAAAACAAAGTCTGTCAAGTTGGGTGTGGCTTTCTCAGCTTTGGGATGGCTACATGAATGTATAGATCACTAAAATGTAAATGCAAATAAACTTGAGATATTTTAAATTTTAATCGTTACAACGATTTGCAGGATGAAAATGCCAAGGGAGATGTTCCTACAAATTACTGAAATTGTATTGTGATATGTACGCAATACATACAGCGATTCTGTCAGAATAATTTTATAGTGAATACAATAGTGATATAATCGAGTTGAAATTGATACAAGATGTGCACTAAATCACTCGCAACAAATTGCGGTAACCCAGGTCAAAAACAAAGAGTTTAAAAAAAAAAGTCCTTGTTCACAAACTTGAAGAGTTAAAACTTTAAATCGATTTCAACAGTTAAGTCATCATAAGTTACAGGATAACTGTTCAGAATATAGAAGGATAACGTTCTAACAAACACAATGAACTTGAAAGGTTCAAAGAAAAAAGCTGAAGTTTTCTTCAAATTGAACTTGTCTCAAAGAGCTGAATCCAGTCATTACAAATGCACAGGAGCCACAAATTATTTTACTGTGGGTAATTATTGCTACATGTCATAATATTATATTGTTGCAAAGAGCAAATTCAAAGGATACGAAGTTGGATCTCTGATGTCAACTATTATAATTTTAGATCTTGTAGCAGGGTTCATAACCAAATGACTCAGCTCCTTCACACTTATTCTGGGACTCACCTCATCTTGCAAACATTTCAGAGGAATAGCTAGGGAATCCTAAAAAATGAAATAAAACAATAATCATGACAAATAACATGGATTATTAACGAAAATATGATCACGATTGATACTCACTGGTTATATTGAAATATTAAACACCAAATGCTCTCATTACTGGCATCAATTGACGTTTAAATTAAAAAGTAAGAAATTTGACTCAAACCAACGAATTTTGGTTATTACAACGTCATTATTATTTTGAAAACCCTAACAAAACTCTAACTTGAACCTTAGGCGATTTAGGTTACTCACCATTCCAAATAAAAATATTTGCCTATCTTCATTCAGATCATGCTTTCGATAGGTAATGCTTCTAGGAGTTCCTTTGTAATAACGCCTAGAGTCTTGAACACATTTCTCAATATCTATATCTGAGAATAAAATAAACGGCAATCAGTGTTTATGTATATAACTGTGGATAGAAACAGTAGAATAGCTAGGGCCTGGGGGAGCACGAATATTGTCAGAAACCATCTTGAGCACCATGCATTCAATAACTCAACCTACCCTTCCCAATTAAGATATGCAAATCAATTATTAGATTATTAATGAATGTTAAAAGAATCAGAGGGTACCTACTATGATGAATGGAATATTATGGAGTACAATGAATTACACAGTGGATTACTGAGTGGATGGAACACAATGATAACGAAATGTTAAGATCAAAATAAGTCTGGGCTGCCCCAGCTGGGAGCAAACGTATGCAGTGACACGACCCCCACAGGCCCAAAAGCTATATCCCTGATAAAATACACATGAACATAGCTAATCAAATTATTGTAAACAACTGTTTCATTGAGGTCACGTACCTGGTAAATCCGAAAATAACAATATGCATTCATTGAATCCTGAGCTTAGGAGAGTGCTGCGAAATTGTTGTAGAATCGAGAATCCAATGAAAAGTGGATGGGAAGCGTCACAAAGTAACAATGAATCCCATAAGTGGAGAATTTTGTGGATTGGAAGCACATCTACAACAACAAATACAGGTTTAATCGTTAGAAAACATTGTTAGTTAATTTTAAATCAATTATGCAGATGAGAGTAATGATGGACTAAGACTAACTATACAATAATTAATTTCACTGGCATCACAATGGATAACCTAGTTCTGCAGAATACAATCTATGCTCATGTACAGCTTGTGTGAAATCATTTGTTTATTTAAAACAAATTTTTTTTAAAGAAGTGAATTAAAAGCCTCCCAGCTTCATTCTCATCAGTCGTCCAACTCTCGATTCACCCAAGTTCGGCTGATATTTGACTTCAGAAATGTTAAGGTGGGTAAACGATGTTGGCTGGTTGCTATGTCAACATATAATGGAAAATCCAGTGAACAGTTTCATTTCTAAAATCTTATGGAGTCATCCAAGTAAAACTTTCACATTTTCTAGAATCCCTCAGAAGTTAAAAGATCCTTTTTCCGAACTTATAAACAGTTCCATTCCATCTAAATGTGTTATGAAACAGAATCCTGATTTTTTTCTTCTGAACACGTTTCATACCTGTTTCTTAATACATTCATATGTGTCTGTCCTAAATTTAGCCTGTTTATTGTATTTAAACAAAATTTCTGAGCAATTATTACTACTTGTTTTCATTCTTTCCTAAGTAGTCACTAGTTTTGCAGCTTTTCTTATTTTCTATCTATCTGTTTCGATTTTTTCAAGTACCATCTTATTGACACTTTACCTCTTACATCTAGCCCCTCATGCTTTAATACAATTTATAAATATGCTGTATAAAATATCATGAAACTCATGAAATTCCAGGAGTTATTCATATAATGAGTCTGTGTATATAAATTAAAGACTTCATCATTTCTGTCATCCATATTTCAAAGTTTGAAAATAGTTTGTTTGTTTTACTTACGTGAGAACATAGTGAGAAACCATGGTATGGCAAATAATTCAGGTGAAAATCCTATACTGAGTAAATGACATGCTAGTACTGGATCCAAGAATGCTATGAGATGTTTGAGCTTAGCAAGGTATTCTCGAATAACAGCAGAGTTATCCTTCAAGAAGAAATTATGTAGATATTTGTCAATAAATTTCGTTAGAGAAGCATATGCTCTAGCTGAAAAAAAGTAGATCAAAATTAATATACATGAATGAAAATATAATAACAAATGATGAAGTAAAATTATAAAATAGGTTTAAATGAGAATTACCCAGTTTAAACCACGATTTGATACCCTTGCCCATTTAATAAAAAATTACTGAGTTATAAATTAATATCTATTAGTAGTCGAATCCCCCAGGGAGGTTACCATTCAGGGAAAATGTTTGGAACCACAACTGTGGGGTTGAAGGGCCAAAGTCTGAGGTTCATTGAAAGTCAACCGTTGACCTCATCCTTGAGGGGAGGAAATGAGATTTTTTGTGCAAGGTTTGCATATCCAGTCTAGACTCCATGATCGATAAGGACAGTTACGTTGACATAACGATTTTGAGTGAAAATTGGCGTCTTTGGGGGTTTGGGCAACGCCAGAAATTCGAATTCATTTTTTTTACACTTGAACAACTACTGCCTAAACAACTGTGTGCAATCCCTTCAATATCAGAATAATATCCAAACATTTTCAGCTATTCAAAATATTAAACTTAAACTAGGAAAGTAAACCTGAGTAACCAAACTTCATACCTTCATCATGGAAGTTGAGGAATAAGAATGGAGCACACAGCGAATCCAATCCTTGCCAATATACGTAATGAGGGTGATTCTTGACCCAAGCTTTAAGTATTCTCTTGAACTTTTGATGGCCGACATGTGAAGAGAGTAGTTCATTATATTGGTGGCAACGAGGAATATCCACTTCAATCTGAACATAGATAATTTATGAATCAATAAACAAGAGATTGATTAAACTATTGGAGACCATACCTCCTCCTGGCACTGAAATGGAAGGAATTAATTGGAAGATGTGGGGGGATTTAGATGACCTGGTGGTATTTCACCAATGCTTTCTTCACTCAACTAAAGGACAGCGATATAGAATCTTGCAGTAGTCCACCTTTAGCCACAAGGATAGATAGATTCGATTTATGGCAGAAATCCACCATTAGTCAGACAGAAAAGGAATCAAGCTCTGATGGTAATCCACTGATGCTTTTTTTGAAGTAAAAAGATTTGAAAATTTGTATTTTAAACATTTTAGAGCCATTTAAATAGCTTCATTTTCTAAGAAAATTAACAAAAACTGACCAGGCCTCAATTGTATCATTTTTGGTTGCTTGATAGTTAACTTACATTTTGTGAAGGATTGTATTTACTTCTGAGATGAAAACATTGCTTTTCAGCAGGAGGAGCATCTGCGTAATGAACACATTCCTAATACATTGTTGAACATGAATCTAATAATTATTTAAATATTATTTGGTACCTGTCGGTCGGTTGGAGCAGGACTTTCTTTATCAATGAGATCATATTGGGACTGGTAATCCAGTTCAACGTCCAGTATTACAGACCACACTTCAGCTCTAATTAAAGGAGGGATGTCTTGAGCAGCTTCCTCTGATATCAATTTACGGCGGACTTCTGATATTGTTTTATTGTTACTCTTTAAAAGAACGATTAAAAGGTGTTACAAACGTTGAGTTAATTAGACTATACAACATTCCTTGAAATATCCTAACCATCAGTTGTCTTACCCGTAATAGATGTTTGAAAATTTGTATCCGTTTATATTGATATTCACTATCTCTTTCCTTAATCACCAGTGGCAGTGAACTCGATTCACATTCTTCAGATTTGTGAACTCTGAGAACAAAAACAATATTCAAGTCTTCAAACAAATGTTAACCATGATGGCTTTAGAAGATGAAACGATCAAGTTAAATTTGTTTTCTCTTGGTCAATTACAGAAAGTCATTGTTGAAAATAATAAACCAAAATGGGTGAAGACTCCATAGTGGATCTTCTGGCCACCCAGAAACGTAAGATTATTTCTTTAACGCATTCATACCAGACTACGCTTTAGGAAAAATATGAATGTCCAATTTATATAGACACCTGAATGCCAACAAGCATACAAGCTATGACTGTGGCTCACTAATCCACTAATTTCAATCACACCAAGGTATAAAAAAACCATTTCATCTGTTCACGGATTTAACCCAAAAAACAGATAAGAAGCATCTGGAAATAGCCTAAGCTGGCTGAAAGCTGGATGACCATGAAGGAAAATTCTTAACATACCAACTAGAAATGGCTGCCTCATTACTTGGAAAACTGAAATTACATACCATTTACTTTGCAATAAACAATTTTCATGTATGCATGCATACAGAATCCGTAGCAGTAATAATGAATGATAATCAGGATTAAATAAAGCTACTGATGAAGTGAAGATTATAATGAACAGAATTACTAAGTTTATCACTACTGTACCTGGATTTGAGATAAGGATATCTACAGGTTTCTGGTAGTTTCTGAAGCCTTCCAAGAAGGTGGGTAACATCGAGAGGAATTATGCTCGACTCAAGGCATTGGGATTCATCTTTGCTATCTCCAAATTGCATTCCTTCCAACATCAGTAAACTGAAAAATAAGAAATTATTTACTATTTCTCTAGTTCATCTCCTATTGAACAATTTGTGTGTTCTTTCATGTTCACAACTAAATCTGGAAGGATTCAATTTTTTTTCGCACCACCCCTTTCTAATTCCTCTCCGAAACTGATGAAAGGAGAACTTTTACTTCTTTTAGCATAGAACCTTGGACTAAATACTCAAAAACTGGTTACACCTGTTTGTAATGCGAGAGAGGCACATATTAAAATTTAACTTTCCCAGAAAAGTGGAAAGTAATGACTACTTTTATTATCCAAACTGAAAAAAGAGAGACTACCAAGGGGGTCGGGCAGTATGAAGTCCATCAAGAGTATGAAGAGAATGTACAGTCACAGTCGAAAGAAAAATCCTTCCCACCATAGTTCCTCCCAGACAGAGGTCTGCCATTGAAAGAACAGCCCTGGAGTGAGAACATTTGGATACTGTTGAAAACAGGTTGGAATGTTAAAGGGTTTGACACTCCTTCAATTCGTTTGAACATGGAAGAGAGTTCATCCTTAGTGAAGACTGGTGAGTGTCTTCAAAAAGATCTTCTTCACAGATTTGACCTCTTATGAAAACAGGGTAGTGCTAGCAGACCACGAGCCATAAACAAAATCATAGGTATGTACAATGCTTTCCAAGAATCAAACTCCATCATACTCGAACAATGAACTTACCTAGGCATAGATAGTATAGGTGGTTTATTATGTATTAGACCTTTCTTCTTCAATTCAGAGTACACATCACCACCAGACAACTGCCAATAATGGTACAATTCAATCATAGCATCGTGGTTCAAATTTGCTTTTGTCCTGCTCAACCTGAAATCCCTGGGAACATATTTTATCAAAGTTTGTTAGAAGTTGTGAATACAACTACTTGGAGGATAGGGTTCAACTAATGCCAGTAACTTTCAACAATGGAAACTATAACATAGGAATCAGGAATGCCAATAGATATGATTGGTCAACAATAATAGGGGTTGATGACAAAGATGGCAAGAAAAATCCGAATCAAGCAACATAGATATACTAACTGTGACTACGGAAAGTCATAGTTGTGACATTTACTTTTGGTTATTATTTCCAATAACAAGAATTTGTAAACATACATCAAAAATGTTTTATATTTCTCCTTAAACTTTCTGATACGACGTTTGAAGGTGCGCAAATTCCAAATCTGGGATGTTTGTCTGCCACAAAATGGTACAAATCGTAAATCTAGTTGGAAAAATTCCCTTTGGCAACAAATTCTTTTACTACTTTGAATATTATCTGTACACCTTTGGTAACTACTCTCTACCACCGAAAGTTGTACTGAAAGCTGCATGTTGTTAATTCATGTTCGTACCTATTTACTTCTGTTTTACTACTTTTATTTTTGACATTTCAATAAATTATATTTTAAAATGTTCTGTTTATGTGTACATTGTTACTGTAGTGAACAGTGGTGTCATTCCCAACATTGGGGCCTATGCTACCTCCACTGCCCCCTTTAACGGTCCATTTTGAGTCCAAAGGAAGGGGTTGAACCACACAGGTTCAGCAACATCCCAATTTGGCCACCAACCGGTACTACAGAACAAGGGAGATTTTTTGGACGTTACTCTGGGTCAGCCCACAGACTGCCTGCAAGGCAACATTGGGGCCAACAGCTACTGCCACTGGCAGGAGTGCCGAACCTGCTGGTCCCTCCTCCACATTCCAGGAGATGGCAGGGGTTGTAGCACAAACCTCTCCCCTGTGTGTATGGTGTGAGTATATTTGCGTTGGTTTGTGTGAGGACTGTGTTAGGATAGTTGAAGAAACTAATAGGAAAATTATAGGTGAAGGAGAGAAGGATATCAAGCATAACACGATTGCTCTCACAACATCACAGTAGAGTGAGGAGAACAAACATGAGGGGCACGATGGACCTGCAACAAGGCCTATTACCAAGGATGAATTAATTGCTAGCTTGGGACCACAGGGTTGCAAACCCTCAAACCCTCTAGGACCTGAAGAGTATTATAAACCTAACTAGTATTATTTGTTCTGAAGAATACACAATTTACTGGTCATTCATCTTACAATTACTTTTTTTAACTACAAAAACTGAGGTCTAGGCTAATAAAAATCCCAAATCGCTTTTATACCAACGTATTCAATATATAAATCAATTTCCAAGTCACTAACTTCGTATTTTCAATTTCAACTTCCACAAGGCGAAAAATGTTCAATGAAAGGAGATCTTGAGCTGGCAGCCTTTCAGCTGGGTTGATTTTGAGCATACAACTCACAAGCTCCTTAATTTCGTCAGGAAAACTCTGGAACAAGAAATCAATAACAGTAAAATTATAGAATGTTATGGTCATAATAACACTGAAATCGAACCTTGATAATCTCATTTTAAATGTCAAATGCAAAAACATTAATTTACCTCATACAGGGCCAACTTTCCACACTGTTTCGCTAGCTCATGGAAAACATTGGTCTCAGTGACCAAACTAATTATTTTCCGTAGTGTTGAATTCAAATCTTGATTTGACCAGAGATTGCAGCCCAGTAACACTTCCGCTAATATGATTCCTACAGACCAAATATCTGATGTGGCTAAGCTTTTGTCGTCTGGACCATTGAGAATAATCTCTGGAGCTGCATACTTTGGGACCCTGAGGGAAAAATGAAGTCAGAATGAAATCTAGCACGTAAAAAATTTCATATCCACCTTTCTACAATAGAAATTAGAATTTTAATTGATAAAACCTTAAAAAAAATCTACTTGGTTCTGTTCAATGATCAATTCATCAAGGTCACTTGAAGGGTGCATTTTTCGAGTTATGGCTGGTGACGATTTACTACGAAATGTTTTCAAAGATTGCTCAAAAACATATCCTTTGAAAGTTGATCATATTACCACTACCTTGTTATGATCTTATTTCAGTTAAAATGCAGCCACACAACTGCTATAATATTCATTCTTGAATGGAACTATGATCACCATTGTTTTCCTCAAAGGCAATGCACCTTGCATCCGAGGGAATAAAACAAGCACCCTACGACGAGAACAGTCAGCAAGACGACACAAAATGTTGACCCACAGATTTCTTGCATAGGCACCTTGTGATTAACAAGCGCTTCTAATTCTGTGTGTGCCTCTGAACACCCCTCTTCAAGGCAACTGCCAGCAAAATTCATTCAACCTTCAAAATTAATTGAAATATTTTTTGGAAATCACAAATTGTTTGACCACAAGATCAACACATTGTTTGACTTGGTATTCAGGCACAAGAGGAATCAAGACGTCATCATACCCATGAAAATACCAGAAGTGAAGAAGGAATTTTACATGTTATTAGCGGTGCTTAAACAGACTTCATCATGCATTGATTTTAGTAACGTGGACTCTATAAAAATATAATTTTTGCACCATTCCAGAATTTTGAGCACTTACTGAATGGGTTGTACACAAACAAACACATCTAGTAGCGAATATAATGACATTTTTAGTATTATTAAAATTTGTAATAAAAATAGAATAGATGTGAAATGGCCAAATTTGAGCCACTTTTCTAAGTTAGCAATGTGTAAATGTGAAAACATTTAGTAATCTACAAAAGCAAATTATTCAAGATCGTCCCAATGGGTACAGTTCTTGTGAATTATCCGTTATACTCGCCACTCGATTGTGTTGAGTTTGGTGGCCGATGTTTGAATCTCAGAAATAAAAAAATATCGTATATCCTTCTAGTAAAATATTAGAGATTATGTTATAGATTAGTTTGATAAATAAATCCCACTCTGGGCGAGTTAAAGAGACAACTGACAAGTGCAAGGGAAGGTGGGATTAGTGACCTTGTGTCCTTCGCTGCTTTGAGGCTTTCTGTCAAAGATAATCAATGCTATTCAAACACTTATTCCAATCACAGGTTTTGATATATTTGTGCAACTAATCTATATTTCACTGGAAGGGTTTATTTAGGATATGTTTCTATTTTTGAGATACGGAAAAAGTTGCATTAAGGCCACTAAACTGAACATGCTTTGGTAAAGAGTCGAGTGGGGTGGTCCACCCAGGTTTTTTACTCACATTAGGATAAAATTGTTAAGTCAATACCGATTCCATTCACAATTCTTCAGCGGGAGGATGAAATGACTGTATAAGTAGGAAAAAGGTTGAATAATTGTCCAAACTGGACTGCTTAACGTGGAAGGCTGCATTTGTAAAAAAATCCAAGAATGGGAACATGCTTTGGTCCAAGAGTAACAGGCACTGAGCAACACTACACTTGACAATGTAAAATGAACTTACGTGATAGGAAATAGAACATCTACTCCATTTCCTGTCATATAATAAAGACCAAAGTTGAACAGCTTCCATACATTATTCACTATAAATATATTGTCCGGGCTCAAACATCTGTGGACAATTCCATTCTGATGAAGATATGCCAGAGCTTCCAAGACGTCCCGAGCAAATAGTATTGAATCTACCCAATCTCGAAAAAAGTGCAAAGACAGGGGAACTCCAACTCGTTCACATACAATGACTGTCCTCTCTGCAATAGGTAAAATATGTCATCATAAGAATGTTTAAATCACAACGTACAAACAAAACATAATTTATTTTTTTAAATGGATGATCAATTTTAGTTATTTGGCTATCCTCTGTTTTTCTCCAGGGTAATCCATATTAGAATTTAAGACCCTTTGGGTTACTGCTGATGTGACGAGTAAATGGTAGGGGATGGGTATCGTTGAACAAGTATCGATATTTTGTACCGATACTGTATCGGAAGGTAGGTATCGATACTCCAAATATCGGTCAAGCAAAGTATCGATATTTATAAATATCGAGTATCGTTTTCAACATCAATTTTTCAAAATTAACCAGCAAAACACCTAATCGTATCTACTTAAACAGAACAGAAAATGATCTTTGTTTTGATTTTTGTAACCTGTGAGAGGTAAGGTAACAGTAACAGTGGGTACTATACCCGTAATATAGCTTCCTACTGCTGCCTCTAATTCTTCTTCTTTTCCTGTTTTCCTTCTAGTTTTAAAGCCTCTACTCTTTTACATTCTAGATTCCATTACAAGTGTCCAAAGATTGGTTGGTGAGTTTTTTGACTAGTAAGAAAATCAACCCAATATTAAAACCAATTTTTTTAAGCTAGTGAGAAAAAATTTGCCGATATTTCGAACTATCGGAATTGTAGTATCGATACTAGATATTATCGGAGGGCCAAGTATCGATACAAAAATATCGATTTTTTAAAATATCGGGTATCGATACCCATCCCTAGTAAATGGTTACTGCAATATCTGCCCCTACACAAACTAGGTAAATACATCCATCTACCCGTTCAGCATAGATGAGGCAGCTTGCTACTTCAGCTTTTAGACTTCAAGAAAGCTTTCCGTGAACTGCACCAAATACGCTCTTCCCGAATCACAAGTGTGATGTGACAGAGACAAGGAGGTAGCAGCTAGCAAAATGAGGGCAAACCTAACTTCTTTTGACTTCGACTGTGTCAATGAATCAACAAGAATGTGAAAAACAGGTGCGAAAATTTGTGGAAAATGTATTTTTCACCCTGGAGTACAAAACTTATATTTAAGTCCCATAATTTGTTGTTGTGTTTGTTGATGCTCAAGCAGGCACAAGATTTTTAAATTCATACTCGCAAGTGAACAAAACCAAGACTGCCGTAGAAGCAATAGAAATATATTACTGCCATCGAAACTATCAAGAGAGTAATCCAAAGGCAATAAAATATAACCAAGTAATCAAAAGCTAAGACTATTCCATAAAAATAACAGGCCTAACTCCTGAAATAATTATTCAGGCTGCACGATGATCAACAATTCTTAATCTTGGGACATTTACCACGAATTTAGATTTACAAAAGTCAAAAACAAAATCAAATCACAGGTACCCACCTGTTACTACCATCGTAACTATCAAGAGAGTAATCCAAGGGCAATAAAATATAACCAAATAATCAAAAGGTAAGACGATTCCATAAAAATAACGGGCCTAATCCCTGAAATAATTATTCAGGCTGCACGATGATCAACGATTCTTAATCTTGGGACATTTGGGTACCCACCCAATAGGTACCCAAATTCTAAAGGCATTGAGCCTAGCCGCAAGAGCTATGCACTCTGACTATGCATAGATAGGTACATTTAATAAGGTAGGCACCAAATGAAGGTTTTCCAGTAATTTGATGGTTCGTGAACTAACCTACAAGATTGTGCAATGTATCTCTATTTGAGTGGGTGTAATTATAATTCTTTCAATCAGCCAGTAGATGCCAAAGAGGATGAGTCAACCATCACGAAAACTTCCATAATAGCGTACAATGAAATGCATTGATCATCATATCATGAACACCTGAGAAGTTCTATTCGCTTGACATGTTAAGATAAATTATGAAAATGGATATTACCATGTTTCCCTCGGAGGACATCGATGTAAGTGCACAGGTTCTTGTGGTTGAGCCTGATCAAATACCGCGATCTTCCCAGGATCTTGATGGAATTAGGGGTGAGAGGTAAACCATTACTACCGCACAGCTCGAGACCTCTCTGTTTGGCGATAAATGTCATACAGCAGAACTGATGCGAATAGTCCTTCAAATGGCTCATCTTCAACAGGATATATAAACCCGAAAGTATTGATAGTCAGCATTTAGACAGTTGTCCTCAATGCCCATAGGGAGAACTTGCGAACCACGCTATCTCGATTATCCCCAAGGGACACATTTTGACATGAGTGCGGGACGTAAACAAATACCGGTCAACCCTACTGCGGCCCTTGGGCTTGTTATGATTGATAAGAGGTGATAAATAACTTCTTCTCGTACTTTCAAATTCAATACCTTTGGAAAGACATAGTGGACAACAGCAGGAATGTGGCATGGAATAATATGGGCATCGTACTAATAGAATTGGGGGAAACCTGAAAACAACTCTGAACCAAGGGAATACAAACGATCCAAATCAGATGAGAATGGAGCTCTGTGAAGTAGTTCTTCCACAACTATGTGGTTTTTATAACAAACAATTTAAAGCTTATCATTTCAATTGGACTAAATACATTGTAAGGTATACCTCTAATTACCCCTAAATTTTGATAACATTATATTATTGACTCCAAACTGCCTGAATCTCTCCCAGATATAAGACTTAGCTGGCTTTATTCTATCTTTAAAGCTAAATATGCATATTTGTCCACCAAAAGAAAGTTTTTTTTTTGCTTGTAATAAATCCAAGCAGTGCTGTGTTTCTTTGATTAGTACAAACATTCATTTTTTCAGGACATCCTTCTGAAACAAGGCTTCGTCAGTACAGGGATGCCTATGAGAATTGGTGTGGTGGGAAATGGAACAACCCAATGGGAAACAAATAATAACTGCATACAATTCAAACCATTCTAAGATCAAATCCGTGAACAAAACGATATTTGCATATCTGTGTACAAGTATGTGTGTGACAAATATCCATCCTCTCCAGCCTGCATTTATTAACCACTTTTCATGACTCTTTCTAGTTATAACCCAATCTTATTCTAGTTGTGCAAAAAGCTTTGGAAATTTCGAATTTTACTTTTGAATTCTGATTCTTTTTTTTTTTTTTTTTTGAAACACAGTTTGTTGAAGCTTCTCATGTTATAATTCTCAACTGGTCTGATCACCTTGAAACTTCAGTCAGGTATTTGAATTTATGGGGAAGAATTCTGATGAAAATTTTAAGTTGATTTCCCTAGAGTCAATTCCTATTTGTCTATTAGAAGCAATCTTATGTTAAGATGTATCAAATTCTGTTTTTTAGTTTACAAACTTTAAAACGTTTTAGCTCCCTTAGTTTCAATTTTTGAGAGCCGTGGTTGGTCTCATTCTGTTCAGAAAAGTCTAAGCTTTCAAAACGTCACCGCTGATTTTTATTTTTTTCTCCAAGATTTTTGGAACCAGTAGATATTCAATATATTTGCAGAAACTGTAGGAGCTTCCAGAAATAACAAAGACAATTGGAGGGAAATAAGTTTGAAATAACAAAAGCTATAACTATTGAAACGTAACTTATGACTTGATGGTGGCTGAAGGTTGGAAGGGCCCCTGACAGGGGTGCCAATAATACAACAATGTTTGGAGGATTGTCATTCTGACAGAAAGCTGCCTTCTCGAATTGTAATTTGCATCTTAATGGTGTACTTTTAAACCGCTACGCTACTCAGGGGTGTTTGGGTTATTTGGGTCCTAACCCACACTCTAGGATAGTCACCATGGATCACAAACTTATGTCTGGAACAATAATGCTCTTACGTCATTTGACGATGTTTTGTGCCTCCCCGAACGAATCTGACAGCTTCCTCCCCGTCAAGTTGTAAACATTGAGAAACTGGCTTCATTGGCTAAATTCTTATCACTGTTATCTTGTTGTAAACAAACCCAATAATACAAAATTCCGAACTTGGCGACGTCTAACAGTTCCTACTGTTTTACAGTAGTTTTCCAGGGGTGGGGTGGGTACTTTGAAGGATCAGGAAAGACCGGATAATAATCAAGCGTGAAGAACTCTACCAGGTTAGTAGGAGAAAATTAGTCTTTCTTACAAATTATGCTGGCCACCCTGTGATAGGTCTTTGAGCCCCATTACGATAAACGAGTTCATGAGCTATTTTACAGTTTTTGAATGTCGGTACTGCAACCGTGATACACTTGAAGTACTTATAAGAAAAATAGCCCACTAAGCTGGGTGGTTCTCATTTGTTTCCATAGATAAAATGAATGTGTTCATATGAGTCGTTTAGAATACGTTCCTATTCATTTGGCGTAAATAGTTATGCTCTAATAATATGCCGAGTAGGTAAATCATATTGTGTCACTATGTAATTCATTGGTGAAAATCAAGCCTTCCAACCCGCACAATCAGTGAAAATGAAATAGAAATCGAATGATTTGTGAGTCTGTAGAATTTAGTATTGTTCATAAGCATGATGAAATTTATAGGGGGGACCATCTACACTGCAGATCAGAATTATGGGATCACCGCCGAAAAATCGTTGAAAAGCAGAGTTCACTCTGTTCAATTCGATAATTAAATCTTTTTAAATGATCCAATAGTTAGGGTTTCACAGCCAAAACTTCACTGTACGACGTAAGCAATCATTTTAAAAGTATGTTCTAAATGAAGGGATGGTAGAAGTTCAGCATAGGGGGCCCTTCCTGATAAGACCGTCGTAACCTGATGTCTATATATCGATCCACGCTGTCGATATATAAATCGATGATACGCGTTACCTCTACAAACTGCAACTTTTGAAAATGGTCGGAAAATAACCAACTTTTAAGTACGTAGCAAATGGTGGGAAATGAACATAGTGAAATACATAGGTTACGCGTCTGGAAGGGAAAAAAACATCTCGGCTGACATCTACAACTGCTCTCATCTATCTCAACAATCTTATTCTCACCTCCAACCATGTCCGTATCACTCGCCAACAAATCCACACAAACCTCTCTAAAAAAAACTACGCCAATCAGCAACAGTAGCCTTAGCTAGGTTCAATTCGTGCATAATGTGACTCACGATGTGTGTTCGAATGTGTTCTGTCTAGTTTGCTGGTCTGGATGCTCGCTTCGCTCGCATCTCAAAAACGAAAAAAATATCCTACATCAATCCTTCTAGTAAAGTATAGATCAGTTGGACAAATAGAAGGTTGACAGTTGTGCTGGTTCAAGAACGAAAGGTTGAATAGAAGTGGAAAGATGAGGGCCTTCAGCTGCTCGAAGGTGGTTGTGCAAAGCAATCCAACATGGCAGCGGTATCGATATATGTGTCATGATCGATGACTAACACATCGATATATTTTTCTTATCAGAAGGGGCCTCCTATTCTGAAATTCAGCCAAAGGGATCACTGTGCTTAGTGTGGGTGTTTTGAGTGTTGAACTGAGCTTGAGCTTTTTTAATTAATCTTTGTTACAGAACGTTTATACTTTTCCTAGAAAAAATGGCGAAATAAACTAAATAATGGACGTAAAAGTAGAAACAATTACTTTACTCTGTGTACGTGTTTTTTATCACCCGATAATCACGAATCAGAAACTTGAGTTTTATCGGCAGTGATCCCTTGATTTTGATCAGCAGTGTAACTCCCGACCTACATCATTGATTGAAGTGATATCCATAAAAATCAGAATTAACATTGGTTTAGTTTTACTTGTTACTAAGTTTGGGAAGGCAGACAAAGAAACATTAACAAACCATCCTGTATTTCCCAGGAAAGTGCCTTTTTTATGATCGTCGTAACTAAAATGTGTACAACTGTTGAACCATGTAGACCCACTTCTTTGTTGGTGGGCGCTAAAAAGTTGCCAAGCGAAAATTGGTACCATACAGTCTTAAGATCTATATTTTCGTAATGAATATCATACCTAACTGTTGAATAATGTAACTATTTCATTCCATTCCGTGTTGTTTCAGGTTGGTCACTTCAAGGAAGAGAATTGAACAAGATGGACAGTATAGGTGAATATGTTTGGATGGATTCTGATTCCATTGAACAAATTCCATCGGTATTCACCGAACCATTGAAACTTCAGACTGTCAAAGTAGCTTTCTTCCAGGGGTTATTGATGGTGAGTTTATCTTTAAATTGTTCAAGTTAGTCGATGAAGCATAATAAATCACGAGTAAATCAAATAAGTTGTATTATGTTTTTGAATACTGGTACACAAAATAAGGAGGTGATGGTATGTACTATTAGCCTCAGGCTTAAGCAGTTTCAAGTGGGTTGGGGGAAGTTTCCATATTCATCTCATGCAATGCTGATAATGCTAGTGATCCCCTGAAACTTTGAACTATCTTTCTGTTCTAAATGAAATCTTTGTAGCCAAATGGATGAGGATGAGCAAACACCCCTTCCAAACCAATGTTTATCCAATAAGCAAATGCTATTGTTGATAGTAGTTATATAAGAACCATTTAAGTCACATGCCAACTCAGTGACATGTAGCTGATCAGATTTATATGTATTAGTCACATACTGAGGTTTTTTTAAATTGAATCAGCTCCATACTCTTCTAGCAAATTTCCATTATTTAGTAGCATTAAAATGTGAACCAGTGATCTATATTTATTTAAACCTTATCAATTCAAGTCATTCATCAAACATACATTCACATAATTGTAACTATTTCATTTTGATTGCATTGCTATTACATATTGATTTACCATTTTCCTGTAATGAGTGAGTAGTATTTCTTTTAGCTTAGACGTAAGGAGGTTTTAGTGTTGGTAATTTCAGCATAAATTGCTTCTATAAAACAACTATTTGCTTTCAGACTATACTCATGCTGGTAGCTCTCGTCTTCAGGATTTATCATGTTACGCTTGACGGTCCATGCAGTAATCTGGCGGTATTGTTATTTAGCCAAGGTGCCCTTTGGATAATATCTTTTGTAAGTGATTTTCTCATATTTTTCATTATTTGTGGCGTTTCCCAAGATTTGTTTTGCAATAATAGGAGCTTTTAGCTCCCCTTTTGATTATGAAAATCTATGGTAACCTTTCATCTGTATCACAGCAAATCATCTGGTAGGCAACCTAACATGATTGGCATGATGTAATTGTTACGTAGAAGTAGCATTCTTCGCATCAGCATCAGAGTGTACTTTACTTACAGTCATTGCTCTGGGGTTTTGGGTGGGAGTATTTTTGTCTCAGTTCTACATCAAGAAAATTGGATACTTCTTTTGGATTCTTTTCAATCGGCCTTCTGAGTGTCAGGGTCGATTTGCTTTACAATTGTTTTTAATGAGTTTTGCTGGGTTTTAGGGGTTTAGATCTCCCTTCAAATGTGGTAGACCTAGAAGATTAAAAGACTTGTTTTCATTGTATTTTTTCTGACTTCAAAAAGGAGGAGGTACCTACTCAATTTGACTTGTATGTTTTCTTGTTTATGTGTGTATGTTTGTTCCCCTCCAAATTGTTAACTGATTTTGCTCGGGTTGATCACGAGTTGTTCTCTAGGATCCACCATTACTAAATGTATATTTCAATAGAAACAGTTCAATTTTCTCCAAATGTGTCCTATGATTTAAATTCAGCATCTTAAAGTACACATAGATGTACTTTCCTCTTAAATTATGTAATTTATCATATTAAATATGCATGTGCATATGTACAACACATACGTCTTTGGCTTCTTAAATCTTTATGCAGGGTTTTAAATTATGGAAAACATACGTACGCACCCCTGATGATTACATACAGAAACATGTTTGGAAACGTTATCATATTGAAAATATGTGTGTTTGTTTGTGTGTGTGTGTGTTATTGTTGCGTATTCATGTGTTACCCTTGCATTTGTGTTCCAGATATTCCACCACTATTATAGTAAGAGTCACTATAATCTAAGGATCTTCAGCATCAACTTTGACAATAGATCATCTGCCATATTTTTTATATTTTCAATCTGTAAGTATTCTATTTTCGAATTTCCCAATATTTTCATTTTCATTATGGTTGTTCCTGGGAGATGAATCCTCTATACACGCTTACTTATTTTTCCCTAAAGTATGCTTAGTAGAAATTGGAAGCCATTTTAGCCTCCCATATCTGATCTGGATTCCAAGGGTTGGCTCAGCAACTTGTGACGAGATGATTAATTGTCTCGCACTGACAATTAATTTAAAATTAACCAACACATGCTCGATATAAACTTTTATTGGTTTGTTCAATGTTTGGTCTTTGGGGCTTTTACAATCTCGTTAATATCTAATTCAATAGTAAATTGAATCGAGAGGAAAGAGGGGGAATAGAAAAGTACTGTGATAAAGAGCAAGAGTGATCCTGATTAGCTGCCAATACACTTGAAAGGAAACGATTGGATTTTGTCTCACCAGCGTCCCTTCCCTTCCCTTCAGATTTGAAGAACATCCATGATGGTAGTGCTCCAGACAGATGTCTAGGTGAAACTGTAGCACTACCACACCTTTAATTCAACAAGGGCTTTTCTCTATGGTGTTTTGGGTCATCCACAGGGGTAGTAGGTCTTTAGATCAGTGGGGCAATGTGGAGCACTCAAAAAGCGTTTTGTTACCAGCTTCAATTGGGATTCCAGAACAGTGCATGAATATTTCTGCATTTGCTGCTTGATCAACTCCCGTAATGGCAAAGCTATCGTGATTGTTTGTTTAATCTTTGTCCCTTCCCCTTTAAGGCTGGGTAGCTGTTTACTCTGCTCTCTATTTGTATTCCACTCAACTGTAGGTTAGATGTTATGACTTTATTACTTACTCAGTAATTTTCAGTGGGGTTCCTCCCCATAGCGTTCTATACAATTTATTTAAATAACATTCCATTTTTTAAGACTTTCTTTTCATCTTGTTTTTGAACTGAAATAATTTATTTTTCAGGGAACACATTTACTGTGATTTATTTGGCAGCTAGCATCAAGTATGCTTCATCATCTGTCTGTGATTATGAATGTTTCCACTCAGCCTTGAATTTAACCATTTACTCCATTTGGATCCTAGGATCACTGTTGATGGTTGCCATTGTGCGTTATGCTTGTGAGTAAATGGAGGAATATATCCATCATGACATGTATTATTTATTCGGTGAAGTATTTACTATTTGTGAGGGAATCTAAAACATTTGGCACTCTATTTTTGACTTCATTTCAATATTTTCACAGGTACAGTGATGCATTTCAATTTTTGGAGTCCTGCACCAGCATCCATTATAGCCCAAGCCCTGGGCATGTCCAGAAACTCTCATGAGGAGTAAGTAACTTCCTTCTTTTTAAAGCCTCATCAAACAAGACGTGGTCTGAAGTAGCATTCAGGAATCATTTGATCATCTCAATGGTCAGCAATATGGCTGTGCCTCGTAGGAGAGGAAGGAATAGCCAAGGGAGCAGCCCAGTATGGTGATAGCTCTGCAGAGTAGTATTTAACATTGGCTTGAGGTATTGTGGGAGAAATAATAGTTTTACGAAGAGAAAATCCTATTTTCCTTGCACTGATGCACACTTTTGTTGAGCATCTTGAGCAAACACTGATGAACAATTGAGAGATCATCCCAATAGTGTAAAAATGAAGTTATTGTAACGGTTTCAAAAAAGTTTCTCCAACAGATTTCAAAATGGTTCTCTTCTAGATTTGAGTTGTACAAAGACACACGTTTTCTTAGTTTTTTCAATCGAAAATTATTTCATCCCTGATTTTTTGAAAACGTTACAAACATGTTGTGGGAAGTAGCAGCTGATAAGGGAACGCCTAGGTCGCAAAATAATTTTCTGATTTTGTGAAACCCAAACTCCCGATGCGGCAGTCTTTTGAGAACACCATCTATGTAGCTCCATCCTTGATAGACTAATTACTGTCCGCTGCTCAGAACTCATACTCCGTTCTAGGCCTTTAATTGTTTATGTAGTTGGTTGTCTGCACGAATCATTTGTAATAGCCTTTTTACCCACATCAGATCTGTTTCTGAATGGAGGAAAATATAGTTGTCAACGTGGGTTGTAGAGCTGTTAGAGCCTCTTATCGTCAGACCCTCCAATGGTTTGTTTGATTTAATTTTTACACTGATTTTTAGGAGAGGCAATTACGTTTTAATGTCAAAACACGTTGGGTTTTCGAAGAAGTCTGGGATTTTCAAAATAAAAATTGACTCCATGAAATATTTAAATGATTACGTTATTTTTCATGCTGAATCAAATGGTAACACTTGTTGGTCATCCAACCCTAAAACATGGTAGTTTTCATAAACTACTCTAATCCTCTTCAATAATTTACTTCAACAAGTTTCTTGTTTATTTAATTTTGATTTTTTTCAATGTTTTGATATGTTTCAGCTGTTAACCCTAGGTATTATTGAATATTTAGATCTATGAGTGTTATCATTCGATCTGGTATTGAAAATTTCGTAGATGCCAACCCCAAACTCATTGAGTTTGATGTGGTTGACAATTAAGAGGTTGGGGTAGCGTTCATGAGGGAATACGTTTTAAAGTTTGTGTTGGCAGGATAAAGTATTTGTGGTCCTATCCGGGGTCCTAGTGCTTAATCATTTAAAAGATTGGTAGTACTTCACTATTACATTTCATGTACTATTGATCCATCTTAATTGCTGCATGGTTAGTCCCTACCTGTAGTTTTCATTTGTTGACGAGTAGGCATGTTGTTCTTGTTATACAATTTAGATGTAAACGTTTTTCTCTATAGTTGTATGGTTCTCTTGTTGTTATTTTAATTGGTTTTATAGTTTCTTATGGCGCCTCTTGGTCGACCTGTGTTTATGCCTTTGATGGTTGCCACGTTTGCTTTATAGTGGTCTGTTTGGAGGGTAATGCCTATTGGCTTTTCTATGCAGATTACAATTTTAGCCTTGTACAAAAAGACAATTTTTTGGCAAAATAAAATAGTTGGAAAAAGTTTAGTGTTGACCGTTGTCAGGGATTCTTTGTTTAGGCTAGAATGTAGGCACACCCTTATGGTTGTTATTTTTCTATTGGCATTGAGGTTTTAGCGACTTGAATAATCCCATATACAGCTTGATATGCTTGCATTTTAATATAAGGTGAAATCAAATTCCATGTGGTTAGCAATCCACCTTGATACACATGCCTAAGTGTCAGCCATCGTGTTTATTGTCACTAAAGCATTGGCATTATGCACATAAATGTCATTGTGCTGAAGTAAGTTCTAATGAATTTGAGGACCAAACGATAGGGCTGTTATTTCCTGGTTCATGGTCATTCAGCTTCTTGTCACCATAGGCTATTGCCTGATAACCCTTTTCTGTTTGTTGGTCAGCAGAGCCCCAATAGCATGATTCCTGGTGTCTGTGAATAAATTAATTGGTTTATCCTACCGTGGTGTCATTAAAAGGGTTGATTAGTGAGCCATCATCGTATGCCTCAGGTGTTAGTTTGAATTTGACTTTCGAACATATAATGCATCCAAAAGCCCTGTTATGTGAGTCTAATATGGTATGAATCCATCGAAGAAATTGTCTACTCATAGAAATTATGCTATCTTTTTGGGGGTTGTAGGAGAAAATATGGCCATAAAATCCACTATATCTTCACCTATTTTCAGTTTTTCGTGTCAGAAGACCTGACCTAGGTATTTTATGATGGTAACAGCGAATAGGCACTTTTCTGGTTGACTTTTCCATTGGCCTTCCCCAAATCTGTTAGCACTTCTCAGAAGAGTGCCCATATTTGGTCTAGATTTGGTGTACATTGTTCATGATTAAGACACCACACATCACTTGGCATATTCCTACACATAATAGAATATGTGATCACTCTATATAAATAATCAATTATGAGGGGTTTTACCACCCACATCTTACTCATGTGCTATTTTTCTTTTGATTCCAGTGCAATCAGATCGAGAGATGATCAGATGAGAAGGTTTATTACCCATCAATCATTCTTGATTGAATACTACAGAACTGCCTTGGGAGAATTAATCCGCGAAAGAGCTCAATCAGTGCCAGATCATGGCCCATATCAGAATATACACGGTACGTTTCTTGAAATAGTAATATTTAAACTGGTTAGTACAATATCCTACTTGTGTGAGATATTGTGATTTTCAGTGATTCTTACCATTACGTATTAGATAGTTCTATGGAATTGATTAATTTGAATAACATAGAGTACATTGCATACCTCTCAAGGTGTTTGCCTGTACATTAGGGCTAATGGACAATTTACATGAATTTTTTATTTTGAACTCTAGCTTGCCGTTTTATATTATGGTTAAAAAATAACTTGCATTGCCTCCAATACCATCAACAAAAATATATTGGTGGAGATATCACGATGAAATGAAACACGCAGTTTGAATCAAGGCCACGATTCTTTACAACTTTAGTGACGTCACAGTCGCTGTGAATCTCTCTCTATGATTAATCCATCTTAATCATTACAGCATATGATGGAAAAATAATTCACAATAACTACAATTATAGTTACATGTCACACTTTTGGTTTGCTCATATTAATTTTAGCACAATTTGGATGACCTGTCAACTTTGAGCATTTGCTCGTCCAGATTCGAAAAAATCAAATAAGGTACATTTCCATAAAATTGAGCATCATGAAATCTGCAATAAATAATACCAACAAAGGTGTGTGTTGTGCAGGTGCACCATGCCAACGCAGTTATATTCGAAATCCTTGGCAAAAAACGTGCAGATTCAACAAAAAAACAAAAACAAACAAAACTTATTTTTTTGTCCATAAGTAAATAACGGTTTTAGAAGGGGTGATCAGTAACTTGGAAGGCCTGTATATCATCCGTAATTCCTTTGTGACATTCAATTGAGATTTCAATGAAGGGCCTGGGGGACAAAGTAAATTGGTTTAATCGAAAAGTGTCACATAAACTGGACGATGATGTAATGCCAATAGATCCAGTCTAAGATCATATCAGATCAGATTTTCCAACTTTATGATGAATACATAATAAGTACGCCTATTTTTTAAATTGTTTGCAGTTGTATAAATAATTATCTTATCAACAGTTTAATTTGTGTTTGTTTCTTCTTTTCATCAGATTTTTTTCGTGAAGGCTGAGATGAATGATCTGAAGAAAACAGTTCCAATATAAGAAGTTAATTTTGAAACAAGAAGCAACCAAATGCTGTTTTGCAGTTTCCTGCATTGTGATTTTGATATTCGTCCTTTGCTCATGAGTGATATATAATCTCATCTCAGGTTACCTAATATGTTTAGGTTAATCGTTTGAAATTAATGACTTTTGATTCCAATAATTGGTGAAATTTTTTGGTATAAATTTATATTTGTGACCACTAGTTTATAATACAATTATTATGTTCCATTTTCACTTCCCTTTTGCATTATTTTACAGACCCTGGTGTTCCAATATGTTTCCAATTCATTCAAAGGTCGTTCCAATTTGTATGAGGAAGTTAGATGACAATGGAGAAGGTGAATAATCAACACTTTTATCGTGAAAATATATAACTAAATAAAAAATTACAACTAAAACATTATTACGATACATGCTGTGAAAGTAGGAATCAAACTTGCACAAGTTGCCGACTTAAAATACTGTTAACTAAGACAGAAAATAATTTCTTGCAAAATTGCTACCAATTTCTTTTACAATCACTCTTTGGTTTAAAAAATACAACTCAATCATTCACTTAGAAGGTTGGTGGAACTGCTACAATTTCGCTTTTTGGATAAGTCTCTACCAACTGTATATTGAGCCGACATTCATGATACAAACATCATGTCATTCAAAGCATTATTTAAAAAAATCAAAATCAATACTTAGGTTACAATAAATATTTGGCACAATAAATAAATTAGTATTTACATACAGAAACTTGAAAAATAAACCAAAACGGTAGGTAAGTAACTTAGGAGCTTAAATTAATTGGCACTGAATTTTTTGTACGTTCATTGCACTAATATCACGTCTGCTCATCTTGTTCTTGATTTCTTCTCTTTGAAACTGAAAAAAAGGAAAAGAAAAACTAAAAGATAGTGATGGAACTAATGGATATTTTGTAAAGGACTATAAGTATTACAGGAGATTTATATATAATGATCCAATTAATTGGGCAGATTCTATAACAGTTATCTTATCTATTCCCATCTTGTTGTACATTTTGCCACAAGCTCAACAGTATTGGTGGTAATTGCATTATCAGGTGTACGTATAATCGAACTCATTCCTTCTATTTGTATGTATAGAGGTAATGGTAAAACTTAATAGGTAAATGAGGAAGTGGACTTGCAACATTTTGAAACACCATTCATACAAACAGAATGAAGGGCCTGTATCATCAGGTGTAGACATCCGCCGAAGGCACTCGTTGTTGTTTGAATGTCCGTTAGTCTCGTACGTTTGTATGAAAGCGTTCAGAGGCTTGTCACGTTGTACCTACATGTTGTCAGATGTTATCACTCGATCGATCCTGGAGGACTAGAACATTTTTGATTCATGAGACAAATTCAAAATTCTCATCAACTGAAGGGGCAAGGACCACTGTGAATGCTGAAATTTAATCTGGTAAATTGAACATGATAGGTATATTAGGCACTAAATTCGTTCACCTGCAAGTTGATAATTGAGTAAATTAATCGATGGGCCGTTTCAAAAACCTGTGTTCTACTACTACCTTTTGCACTGCAACCTGCATAATCCGGATTCACTCCAGAGGAGCAGCTGAATATAGACCCCCCCCCCCCCGATGAGGGATTGGAGGAGCCCCTGGTCACTGAGACTGCTAGGATCTATTGTGACGCACAAACGTTTGTCACAAATCTATTGTGACAAATTGACGTATTTGTATGTAAGGTAAACGATCCTATGCAAACTTCATCATGTATATTCGTATGGATCTAATAATGCTCAGCGTCACACTGATGCAGTTTATCTAGAAATCTGTATTTTGTAGTTATTCTTACGGATGCTGAATTGGTCTTTAAACATCAATGCCTGAGTAGGAACCTTGTTTCTAGCACTAAAAATCTCATGGTCAAATTCAACATAAGCCACCTGGTATTACTTACACATAAAATTAGTTTTAAAACACTCAACATGTCAAGAGAACTCAATTTTGTATGAATTTTGTTTGAATCGTTCTAGACTGACAGACAAAGTCTAGCAGTACAAATATAAAATACCATGTAGTCCATGCATCTAATTTACAACCTCCTTATAAGCAATCCTCACTTTATGATCCAAGGTCGATGCGTCCTTTGCTGTAAGCATGCTGCCAAACTTCAAGAAGAAGTACTCCAGAATGGAATCTATAGAATACCAGCAGGGGCAATGCTACTCTGGATATCACGCCCCAGGCTAAGACTCCCATGAATTTGAGTTGTAGTTCTTGACTAAGCCAGCTTTGCGTCACAAATGAGTCAAGTGCCCACAAAGCCATGTTGCTGCATAGAAGAAAAGTTATCACCTAGAAAAAACATTAATTTCTGATTTAATTCTGACAAAATTGTGGTTTTGGGACTTGATATTTTTGTCTAAAACAATTCAATATCAATTCAATATCGTTCAATGTTCTTGAATATACAGTAGGACTGATATAATAGACGTTGGTGAGAAGACCAACGCTTGATTAGGAATTATTTGAGTGAAGTATTACAGTATTGTATCATAAACTAACTTGTCTTGCTGGAGTTGTCACAAGCTGGTATCGAGTGAGGGCTCCTCTACGCAGACCTTCTTCAATTAAGGTACTCTGAGCAACAGATTGTACGAGTTGGAGAGAACTTATGGTGAGTAGCATGATATGCTGCCTTTGTTCAACACTATAAGCTTGCGCTGAGTACACGGAGCTGGCACCAACCACAATACCAAATACTGAGTATAGTTGTACCCCAAATAGGCTGACAGTGGACAGAAGTGTGTCTAGCATCATAGGGGATTTACCAGTATGACAGAGCTTCCTGATTTGTACAAGACCAGGAATTGTGATAAGAACACTCAGAAGCAAAATGGTACCCAAAGTACCAGACGTGATCCAGAATAGAGTTTCTGCTGGGAATCCTTCATCTTCTTTGACCACCAAAAAGATGATGATCACAACAATTGAAGCCACCAGGCAGAGCAATCCAAGAAAAAGTCCTTTGCTAGCGCCTGAGCAGTCAATCTGGGGGCCAGTTCGATAGTGATGCACATCATGAAGGCAACTTGCTGGTCCCAACTTTCCTACTGTATTAGTGTTGGATGAACACTTTTTGGAATATTTCATACAAGGTATCCTGTCTCTTCCCACATTTTGGCCCATCACATAAGTGACTCCAGCTGCAATCAAACTGAAAAAAATAAATAAATAAATAATAATAATAATAATAAAGAAATAAATATAAGAATTAAAGTCAATAAATTGAATGAAACATTAAAAACACCCCATTCCACTTGTATTTTTTGCTATTTGGAATATTTTCCATGCTGTTCTCAACTGATTTTTCTAAAAGTTGTATATATTACTTTGTTGGGGTTTAAATGCTTTTCCTAGGGCATCTTGTGGAATTTTGATTCAGAGCAGAACCCTTGTTGGTTAGAAGTTTGATTCCAACATGATATTTAAAACATATCTGTAAATAAAGCGAGCATGGCCGGTTTTTATATGATCACATTTTTTTATATTCTTAAAAACTGGAACAAGTTCTTGATTGAACAAAAAAAAGCACAAAAATCAGCAGAGAATTCTTGAAGGTATAAGCACCTTCTGAATAAGTCATCCATTACGCCCTCCGTCCTCCTTCCCAACACCGAATTCAAAATGATTCAGGTGAAAATATTGAAGAAATAAGGATTTATCTTTACTACCCCCTGAAATACTGAAATAATTTCATTTTGCTACCTAACTAATGCGCACCTTTTTAATTTCATTGACATAGTACATTACAAATTCTAAGCTTACCAATTGTTATTTCATAAATATTACAAACCTGAATTGAACTATGAAAGGGTAAAGGAAAGGCATAGATGACGTCCATAGCTGGCCCAACGTATTCGTGTTGAGGCAGTTGTGTAAGGCAACAACTTGGGCGATATGACTGTCAGAGATTGGCTGGTACCCAGAATAGCGGTCGTGAGCGAGATTATGGTCTGGAATCACATCAAACTGCTGTTCAGTTCTATCAACAATCAAATTTTAAATAGGACTCACAGAAATTGATAAAAACATTCAACATGTTCTTGTATCAGGTCTCAAAATGGACAACATAATTTGGCTACCTAACAAAAAGTCCAGTTGAACTTCAATACGCTGAACAGAATAAACCTCGAATGAAAATGAACAAAGCCAATAGGAAGAATTTAGTGATTTTAGTGATCTTTACTAGCTTTATCAACCAAAAATGGAAGTTTGGAATCTATGAGGTTTTCAGGGCGCTTCCTGGGGAGCATCAAGTTCACCAAGATGTGACATTGTACATTGTAAAGATTCTTACAGAACAAGGTGTCGCGTTTGGCCCTCGTCAAGGCTGCAGTCATTGATTTCGGGAATCCTTTCAGTTGAAGAGGGGTGGGAATGATGTGTGAGGAGGTGCTGTGATCGTAATTAACTGACTGAGCCAGATGGACGAAGTAGGTCCACTCAATACCACTTTCCCACACTACAAGGCGCATCCACAATGCCAAATTTGTTGCTGCCAAATGCATGAATCCGAAACGAGCAACCAGCCCAAACTTTTCCACGAGCACCTGCAATAAAAAATACAGGTATTTGTACTTGAATACAAAAAGTGTTCTACATTTTTCTAACTTCCATCGATGATATGGCCCTCACTATACCAAATATTGTCGTGATCTTCGCTGCTGTATACTAGTATGCTGTAATGCAAGATTGATTCATTACCTAGGCCAATAAGCTGGGTCAGAACAGGCCATTGTTTAGTGTGGGCTTTAGCTTTTTCAAACCGCTCAGGAAGATTTATAGATTTTTACCTGTGAGTTGACAAAAAGGAAGTGCATTTGAAGAAAAGTGAAGAGTCCATGAAGAACTGGATGAACAAACACAACGTCATTGAGGCAAGGTCCTTCCATCATTGAATGCATTGCCATCTCAAGGCCATTGAATACCAACGTTCCCAGACCAAAGGCTGAAATTTAAAGTGACAAATATTGTAGCTTGCTAAAGTATTTAGATAACATGTTTTACAAGATTATTCGAAGTTCACTATTTCCGAAAAAAATAAGCCCTATAGAGTAGGAACCTATCCATTCTTATACTGTGATTTAAAGTACAGATATAGAGGTGGTTTGTTAAGCCCCTGGCAACACTTTGTGAAATCAAATTCTTACAGATATACATTTTTGTATTGCTAATCAGTTTTGTAGTTATCAGCTCCTTGTCATAACGTTCCCCTGTAATTCTGTGAAAAGGCCCTTATTTGTACAGCCTTGAGAGCGCCTCTGCAGATTGCCTGAACAATCTAGAGTTATTAGGTTGTAATCTTAGTTTCTAAGTATTTCTGATTCCTTCTCGTATTCTTATGCTTTGCTGTGATGTTTCTATAACTCATGTCCAAACAAATACATGTCTACAAAGTCAAGATGACTGATGTAATAGGTACTAGAAAATCCATTCAGAACCTTTTTCACTGGATAGATCAGTTTTGCTACACTTTTGATCAATCCTAACGCGATAATCGCCATCCTAGTCATTACTTCTAACATTCTACATTGTTGGCTGTATTTCGTACTAAAGAAAATTGTCATCAAGGAAGCTTAGCAGTACTGAAATCATAAGATATGAGATAAATCCACAGTTCACCCAAGACAGACTTATTTTTAAAAAATGGTATGGGTCCAAAACCTGTTCCTAAAGGGTAGTTATTACATCTTTATTACAAAATTATGGTTGACGGTTAATCATCAATCATACATACCTAATGCACCAATGCGGAGGTAAAAACTTGTAGTTGACGTGGCATCTTTGGTGATATGGGCACGTTTTAAGGAACCAAACCTGTGTACAAATATTCAGTAAACGTTTAGAGGAATCCACCATACCCTACCAACGGAATATACTTATTCTGACATTTCTCGCAAAGTTATTCCGACATTGACGTCTACACTTAGGGGTTTAACCCCATTTCAGTTTCGAGACCTAGATTTTCAAAGAGGTTCACAATTACTATTCGACCAAATTGTTGAAAAGATAAAAGCAAAAATTTGTTGGGAATAAAAGGGGAATCACGAAAACAGAAAATCATAAAGGGCTTTTGGACAAAAGAACAAAATATTTGTATATCAACCAATTCAGTTTTCTTTTGCAAAGCCAATTTAAAAATCAAAGAGCTTTGGATCTCGACAATATCATTCCTCGTAGGTTACTTGAACCCAACTGAATTTATGATCAAGTGTTTTAAACATGATTAATTTTATATTTTATTAACATATATATTTAGATTAGAATTTTTCATTCCAAGTCAGCCTCAATATGACTTAGTTTACTGACAAAATTATACAAATGAACAAAATACTTGTGAAAAATTTAAAGTTCTTAACTTTTACGTCTATATGAAACTTTTATGTCTGTATGAAACTCAAATGATACGGAGGTTCGTGATTGTGTCCAGTGCGTAACTGCTGTTTGTGATTGATCCATTTTTGTGCGCATTTCAAGGTACCTACAGGGAGGGAACATGCTAGGCAAAGTGTCCATTTATAATGAAAAATGAATAGGTAGGTAGAGTACTCTGAAATACCAACGATACCTGAGACTGACCTAGACAGGGTTAGCCTTCCAATTTCTGTGTCCCCCATCACGCTGGTTGTGATTGACTCGTCTGCATCTGCATTGAACGAAGAGCAGCTGTCTACGAGAACCCAGATGTAAATAGAGATTATCACTGCAATACTCCCAACGTAGAGGTACATCAGGTATATCCCCTGCAACATGTAAAATACATACTGTAATAAATCATGTATGTAGGTAGGTACCTACTAAATGATGTTTTATAGGTGTCTATTCTATCGGATATAAATATATTTCTTCTAAATGATTAATTTAGGGTGTAAATTTTGAAGACTGGGCGAATCATTGAAGTTATTCCCAGTTCTCTCGAATAGATGTGATGAATATAGTTTCTTAGAAGATCGTCATGGTTCAATGGTTAAAATGAGCAGAACTGAAACGATCTAAACAGAGACTAGGTGGTCAGCGAAACACTGATAATGAATAGAAGTACTCTTGTCATGCTCATTGACTGGTTTTCCACGCTTTCTGATTGGTCAACGTCACAGGCCTGCCTCAATAACAAATGAAAACCCTCCAAAATTCCGCCTTTAACTCGTTGACATTGGAGGATGGCAAGCATTGTGCTCCTGATTGCTTGTGATTGAGCAGGTGCACCCTTCAAAACTGCGTTACTCGTAATGTCCAGGGAGTTCTATTTTACACGTTGCTTCAAATAGTGTAATCCAGTATTCTGTCACCAGCCAACTTACTCTTAAAATGAGGATGTAGGGGTTTTATTGTTTTGGTCTATTGGCGGAGGTGGGACATGCGCCTATGCCACTGCCACCTACGATAAGAAAAATTTCATACCTGAAGAGATAGTAGACGAACGTTGTTGTCCATCACCTCGACCAGGCAGAAGGCAACCATAAGGACAACCAAAAGTTTTCCATAGAGGGAGCTGAGAACGATCCACAGGTAGCAGCTAATGACAAAAACAATTTTAGACATACGTGTTAACTTGACATGTGAGTATACAATAAGAACATACAAACAAACATGCATAATACTACTACACGTACAAATATGTTATAACAAATGCTTGAATCAACCCATCAATGAATTTTCGTGTGAAGATGGCCCGAAAATGTTTTGATGTTTTATGGATTTTGAGATTACAAGAAAAATGCAAAGAATATCACTCATAATTGATAGGAAGCCGCCTAAAGCCCCTCACGATCTTAGGATATTTCATAAAAATCGGGATGTAATTGGGTATATCATATTTTTTTCAAGTATTACTGAGCGTTCCAATAGAGATAGGCCAATTGTGAAACGTGAAAATTTATTTTTGAGATTTTCGTTAACCTCTAAAAAAATTGTTTGATTGAAATGTAACTTTGATAGAAAAGTTTGGCCAGAAAACCACAACTCAACTTACCTGTTCAGAATGCTACAAGTTGAGCAGTAATTTAGGCCTATATCTGCTAAAAAATACAACATTTTCCAAGGTATTACCTTTGGCAGACCTTTCTATCTAACTTACCCTCTAACAATGTTTTTATTTTTTCATGAGGTTTTGAACGGGGGAGAACACTTAACTATTAACACTTAAATTATTAACTTTGGCTTCATGATTCACTGATCGACTAAATCACATCATGTTCTCACAGCTAAATGGTTCAGTTATGATCATCGTCCTCTCTGAGCGTTAAGGTCTCATTAGCTTGGATGTTAAATGTAAAATATAGGGTAGAGCTGGGAGACGATACTTGAGAAAACTTCTGGACAGTTATAATGGAAAAATGGAGGTTCAAAAATTTCCATTATTTGCTATGGGTGAATTTATATGGAACTTTTAGGTTTTCAACCTATCCTAGCCGATTTGGCATCCATATGGGCAATGACACCCCACTTGCCTATTAATGTAAGAACCCCCAAAAAACATATTTTAACATATTTTTGAGCAGATTTTGGCCCATAGCATGTATGCGTGTGAAGCGATTGAGCTGGGTAAATGTTGGGGTGGACTCCAAATGGAGTGAGAAAGAAGGGATTTTTCACATCAGTTCTTAGGCTTTTTATGACCCATACAGCAGAGGACGGGCTGTATAAAACGGACGGGGGTGTAAAAATGTCGGCAACAAGGTTACAAGGCTTACTATGCCAAAATGGAAACCAATATTACAACTTATTCAAAATAAAATGCCATTCAAGTTTATCCAAGAAGTTTATCCTCACACTCACGAAGTTGAGTAGAAAAGGCAGCGAATTATTAACCAAAGGTTTATTATTTCTGTATCAGATAACCATCTACATAAAGCCCTCATCTAAGTGCATCAAGCATAGTCTACGGAACATTATCTAAGCTCGACTCCTCGCACCTCCGTACTTTGTGGATTCGTATCTATTAGGAAATAAAATGTAACAATGAACAACTCACAAGTTCTCTTTTTGATCCAACATTTCCGTGGATCTGGCTCGGTTGAGGCTGATTTTAGTGGTGCCGGCTGGATTGCTCCTGGACCAACTAGACGAGGTGTTCAAACTGTCCCTTTCGTCTTCATCGTTGTACTCTGGACAGAATTCGGTCAAAATTAACGCAGGTGTATAGAGTAAAAGTCGTTTTTCGTGATAGAAGCCTCATAAAATACCCATCTACCTACCAAGGTATCTATCAAATCTAGGGGTTTTTGAGTGTGAAAAATAACCAGAGTGTGGCTTGTTTTCCTTGAATATCATCAGAATTTCAAGATACTGTTTAAATTTTGGCTCAATTTCCCAGTAGACGTATTTGAAGAGTGTTAGGTGTTGTTTCCTTTACTTCTACATTTTCGGTGTCGAGTGATTGCAAGTCGCATTGTTTCAATTTTCATCTATTTCAACTTGTTTTGCGGAGTTTTGTTGTTGTCAGATTGTGAAATATGTTCCCGATGCAGACGAAAATCGAATACAAGGATCGTTCAGAAGGGACAATTCTGCTTTGAATAAACAGGAACTTCGGCGTTCGATGAGGAGCAAGCCCTTTGACTTTAGACGCTGATCACGAGTTTCAGACTTGAACTGCAAGATGTGTTGGGGTATTCGTCACTGGACCGATACCAAAGCGAAAAAGTCTTAGTACGAATTGAATAGCTAGTAAAAATAGGATCGTAAATAAAACGCTTGGAAAGAAAACTCCCATGTTACGTACTTATCCACCTCACCTTGTCTTACTGAAAAAAACTATAGCTTCCTTATTTTTCAAATCCAAATCTGACTTCTCCGTCGAAAGAGCGTGAAATTCTCCATACGATAGGCAATAAAAAAACAAACACAAAATCCAGTTAGCGTTTTTCTAGTGCAAACTTCAAACTTGGTGATTTTTGAGCTTTTTGACGAAATTCTCTAGCAATTTTCTCCTATTTTCTGTGGAGGAAAATCAATGCGGTTTCAAAGAAAAAACATCATCCAGCTTTCAGCTTCTAATGGTGTAACCAGATTTAAATATCCCCACCAAGTTAAGGGAGATATGCGTAAAAATCGAGCTTATGACATGGGGGTTGGAGTCATTGTAACACATTTTGTACTCTGTATCGAATGGCGAAGTATTCAGCCCTTCTGGCTGTGAAAAGACCGGTTGTTGGTTTGCTAAATACCTAGTACAATTTTAAGAGCGATTCTTATTCAGATTTTTTGTAAGGTTTGTGTACAGTTCAAGACAGAGCAAGTTCTGAAGTCCCATCAATACGGGGCCCAGCGTCGTTTTGGCAAGATGCTACGAGTTTTGCGTTCCCATAAAGAGTATGCAGATGTGTTAGTTACGTTTGAAGCAGCAGGAGGAAGCTGCATAGAAGAGCTATGGAAATTTCGGTGAGACAAAGTCGAAAACAAGGAAACAATCTTACTAGTGAAATAACTCAAAAACCCTTTTTTTTTCAAAGAGAAACTTTTTGTTGTTGCGGAATCGACCCTGAAGTTTGGCTGTATATTTCTCGGACAGAACATGTATAGGTGGTAGGTAATCTTATTGCAATAAAGGATGTAAACATGTTTTAAATTTGATCATATCTGTACCTATACCTAAATACTTCAGAGCTAAGCTAAGTTGATTTAGAGTTATGGTTGGATGATATTACTTGAAACACAACTGGGACATGTTCAGGGAAACCAAGGCAGGAGCGCAAACTAGAGCAACGGGACTGTAGGTTTGCTGAATAAGTACTTACACCCCATCCAAGAGATTCCTTTCTTGCCACTAATAGCAGTAGCTACACTTCAATCCAGGAACAGATTTAGTCGCTGATTATTTTTTTCGCCACTCTAGTGTCGAACTTTCCAGTATCGAGACAAACAAGGATGCAAACAGCGAATTTTTTTTCACGTCTCATGAAAATTGACCGTCTGCGGTCAAATAGACTTCAAATTAAAAAGTAAAAATGAATAAATAATTTTAAAAATCTCTCTTCTGCGTTTTGAAATTTGAATCTTCTCTCCGAAACTACTGAAAACAGATGGTTTACGAAATTTGCCTCAAAAATGTAACATCACTCCAGGATAGGCCAGTAATTTCTGCATCTTTTTACACTACATTTCCACGAAAATTGAAATAACTTTGAAAGTGTATGTTTAAATTTGAAAAAATCTCGTTCACTACTTAGTATTGGAGTATTGAGTATAATGTGCGAGTTTAGCGATAATTATATGGTGCATTTATTGATAATTATATGGGGTGGAATGTTGGGTTAGTTGGGATCTAAATTGCGAATATCGTTTACATATGCTAATGAGAAGTTACTAAGATACTTTTTTGTTGCACTACACACACTTTTTTTCACAAAATTGAAATAAATCTGAATGTTCAATTTTAAAATTTGACAAAACTTCCTGTACTACTCAGTACAGATATATTGAGTATACTGTGTTAGTTTGGTTGATTTACCTCCTGAATTCCGTGACTTATGTTAATGAAAACTAACAACGGCACTTTTTTTTACACTACATTTTCACGAAAATTGAAATAACTCTGAAAGCATGTCTTTAAATTTGATAGTACTTCGTGTACTACTTTGTACTGATGTACCGAGTATAATAAGTCAGTTTAGTGAGGCGATTACGCTATCCGTGGTGCCCGGGCGTCGCTCAAACTACTCTATAGCTTTCCAGCCGTAAGTAGCGAGGCACACAGACCCGCATAACAGGCGTGCTTTGCGGGTTGCATCCTCCAATTGAAGGCTAATTAGATGCTGGCGTTATAACGTTGTTAATAAGCCCCTCAAGTCGAACTTCACGTCTACTACGTTTATGAGAAGGGCTCTGCGTACCCCACTGTTACGCATTGCGAAGAGAGGAAATTTAGCGCTCTATCCAACGGCACCTTCAGATTTGAAGCTAATTATTAATTAAGGGGGATGTGACCAATTTAGTGACATAAGATAGAAAACACAGGGGTGCCCCCAGAGGGCCGTCATTGAAATTATTGGGGGAGGGCTAAAGATGATTGAAACAGTGTTTAACGTGACGACATACAAAACTATATCACATCACTAAATAGAACGTAAATATTAATGAACCTAGTAATTCATTTAAATATGGTTTGTTTTCTATCTGAAAATGACTATGAAAGTGCTCGAATATTGTCCGTGATCGCCCTAGTGTTCCAGTTGATGGCCTAATTCCTCCAAAAAAGCAAACAAGAGCCACTAACTCAGGCAAAAGCGAACACAATCCTCAGGAAAGGGACTTTGATGCAAATTCTGTGAGTGAAAGTGAAAATTTCCCAGACCAAATTAAGAGGATATTTGAAACCTTACAGATGTTTGATGAATTTTTCTGGCTTTTGCGCTCTGAAAGAGGTTTACACAACTCTCCTTAACAATTTCTAGTTGTTCAGCGGAAAGAGCAATGAGTCGAGTTTAAATGATCAAAAACAGACTCAGATCAGCTATGGGAGACTCATGGTTGTCCAATCTAACGGTTCTAGCTGCAGAAAAAGATGTACTTGAGTGTATTTCTAATGAAGAAATAATTGAAAGATTTTCTGTTTCCTCATGCCAAAGACAAAAACTGCTTTGTAGGGCTTAAAGAGATGTATTTAACAATCTTAGAAGGTGCCTAGATAACTTGTAGATGGTCTCAGACTACAAATTTAAAATTTTTGCCTTCAAACTGTCAATGTTTTTATGTATTTTACGATATTATTAGGTGCTCTGTTAGTATGCGCCCCACATCCCTCCGGCGCCCTAGAACCCTTAGTTTCTATAGTAGTATACGCCCCACAGTGATACGCAGAATATATATGTCGAGAAAAAGGTACTCGTACATAGGAAACTTTGTGGAAGGTACCCCTTTGTGGTATGTATGATCCCCTTTGGCATTTTCGTTGTATGATAGGAACTAATGTGGCTCTGTCTCTTTTGTCGACGTAAAAATACCGGCAGTCGTCACTCTGCTTCATGCCGAACGCCCAGGGTCCACCAATTCGTCAGCCATGATTCCTACTTCTTCGAGAGGGCGTCTGTCTCCCTGCAGCATTCTACCCCGATTGTACTTACGCTTACCAGCAAACCGGGATTCGTCAATTTGAATAGGGTGGTCGCAAGTGGCTATAATTTGCGGACGTTTGAGGACGATAAAGGAAAAAAATTCACAACACATATTGAACCAGTCCGTGATGGTCTTGGTTGATTTTCCGGTCAAATCAGCGGTGGTAGTAAGCGATAGGTCTAGAACAAACTTCGCGATTATGTACGAAACAAACACCACTGAGGGGTACATTGCGAGTACGTAAGTGTGGGGTACTTTCGGAAGATTGGGGCGCGTACTAATAGAGAAACGCAACTGTGGGCCGCATACTAATTATTAATATATGTTTTTTACCTTTTTGAATGTTCACATTGAGAATAAGATGTTACCTGTGTGAAGAATCTCAAGAAATATACACGTTTTGTCTATTGCCGGCTTGGTTTGAATTTTTTCAATACCAACATAAATCTTCTTTTAGTTTTAAATAAAATAAGGGGTGCTTACCAGTGTTTTTTACATTTTTGTCGTGGAAAGGGGGTATCAACTTACATGGAGGGGGGGGGGGGGGGGGGCATCCCTGGAAAACAGTTAACAGTTGAGAAGTTGAAATTTGACAAAACTTGCTGTACTACTGAGTTCGGATGTATTGAGTACACTGTGTTAGTTTGGTCTAATACAATTTTATCGATGCATCTTTAAAATACGAAACACGAAAAGTGATTTTATTTTCGGCGGTGAACAATTTGCTGGCTTTGTCTTCTTCCCTGTCCGTTCTCTCTCCCCATGAAATAGTCCCAAGACATCATTTTGGGTAAAATAGGAATGTGACGTTTGGATATGAACTTCCCTTAAAGAATTTTCGCTCTTATATCAGTAGGTTCGAGGCTAATAGCAGAATTTAGGTAGACATTGAACGAGTAATCTCCTACAACATTCGACTACCTACTACGTATTCGTGAAGTGTAAGCTTTGATACCTACTTCTGATTCTGAGTTGCTTCAGCTTCCTGGATTTCAACCAATAACTGTAGGAAACTGTGGGACAAACAAATACGATTAAATGTGAGAATTTCGAGACAGGTTCAAGTGAAAAAGAATTGACCAGGATTTGACCCTAATTCACAACTTTTTAGAATCTAAATAGGAAGGCGAAATATAGTGAAAAATTTCACAGTACGGGTTTAACCAGGAATCTCTTTATAGACTGGGGAAAACCACGGATAAATACGGATTACAAACAATCTCTTTGAGAGATTATATTTTAATTTCTGACTTAATTCCAGGCCAACCTGTAGTAAGCAAAACTTAAAATTCCAACTCCCGGGGTTTTATAGGAAACTTCCGTTTCCCCTCTTCTAGAGGCGAAATCGTGAACCACAGTTCTTTATATGAGAAGACTTCAATAGTTTTTTCCTGCAACCATCCTAGCTTAGGCTAAAATAAAACTGATTAAGCTATTGTAAAGTACAACTTTGTTTTTTAAAGCCTAACCAAATACAATTCTTCTTTCCTTACTCAAGATCAGTATTTTCTTTTTAGACATACCTAGCAACTCTGCAGGCACGTTCAATCGGGCTTGTTTGTTGGATGTAGACGGTGCAGGTTGACTCCCTGGAACAAGAAATGCGACAATATTATTGACTGATGCAAGGAAAAACTAGAGAGTCAAGAGTTCTCACAAAGCCGAAATTGAGGAATGCGGCATTTCACAAGCCAGCACATTTACACGATTCTTAAGATATTCCGGCATTAAGAGTAAAAGCTAGGAGACTTGCACAGTTCCATAAAAACGTAAACAATGCACCCATCAGAAGTTCTTTTCCTAGTAGGGATGTTGGAGATATATATCGATACCGTTTGCTCGATACATAGACATTTTGTTGCCGACTTACAATACATCGATATTATATTTACAATATCGGTACCGGTATTTTTTCTCCTGAATAAACTCATAAATAAATCCCAACAGCGGAGTGTAAACAAACAAAAATTGTGTTCGGTGACCATTTTTTATGAAACATTCAACATTATTAAACTTGTATGATCATTTTCAATGATAAGTTCTTCATCCTTTTTGTAACAATAACAACACTTGAACTTTCCATAACAATAAATTAGAGCTTGCACTATAAATAATTTTTTCGAAAAACCAAACGTTTTTAAAAGTATGTACATTTTACAAATTAAGTGAGAGAATTTTGTATAACTTTAGTTGTCTAGTTTTGAGTTGATTTTCTTGTTATATGACTCAAGAACCAGCAGAAATCAAAGTCGGTAGCTACACTTCTAACTACTTTTCATTCAGAGTGGGAACTTCCCGAATTTTCCAATTCATTTTTATTCCGATTCTGCCTTTTTCGTTTCAACATAGTACTCATAAATTACTCGTTGAAGAGGTACCTTCCATTTCTGGTCTAAAAGCGCAGAAGGCACTGAAGACGCCGGAATTGAATTAATAGGCAGAAAAATGCCTGCAGAAGAATGTTCATCTCGAAATAAGTGTCATGAAGATGGCACAATATTTAAGACGCATTCCTTGTAATTTGTTAATAGAGACTGAATCGCTAACTACTATTGTTAAATATAGTTGCCGAAATATCGATATTTATACTATAAATCAAACTACTAAAGCTAGGTATTTCAAACTTCGATTTTTTTTTGTGGCCGATATCAACATTCCTATTTCCTAGGATATTTGAGGTTGAGAATTGTTGCATCTAAAAGGATCGGGTGAGCAGAGCTCAACAAACGTGTTGCAATAACGCTGCAAATTATTACAAGAAGGTTTTTTACTTTTGTATTAAATAGTCCCCCCCATACGCGGGATTATCAGACTTCGATAACTGGACTTGGAAAACTTCGAACGGAACAAATGAAAGTTGACAAGATTAAATAAAAATAAATACATAAAGAATGCTTCAGCTTGTTCTCCTCCACGTGCTATTTAACCGAATAGAAGCTTGGGAGACAGCGTTATGGATAGTATAACCGTCTAGTATTCACCATGCTCTAAGAATGGTCGCGAGTCAACCATCTCCGTCAGCCAGGCGTTTTTCTCTGTCATTGCATTAAATACAGCCCTCCCGATTTTTGGTTTATTCTATTTCAATATTGGTTTATTATTGCAACCGTGTAGCAAAATTGTTTTATAAACCCCCCTCCTCCCTCCTCTAAGCTAGTCACTTTACGTTTCAAGGTGCGCGGATTCAAAATCTACAATGTCCTGTATACGGGCCATAAAAGGCCTCAGAACTGATGTAAAAAATCCATTCTTTCGAACATGGACTACATTTGGGGTATAGATCCCAACTTCTAGCCAGCCCTATCGCTTTACGTGCATAGCTGCTATTAGCCAAAAACTGGTCAAAAACGTGTTTTTTTGAAGTTCTTATTAACATAGGCAAGTGGAATGTCATTTTTAAGAAATTTTGGACTCTGAATCGATTGACATGGGTCTGAGGCTATCTGACCTGGAAAATCACGTTTTTATAGGTAAAAATGTTAGAATTGGATGTAAATTTCAATTTTTTATATCTCAATTCTTTTTCATTTCCTCGTTTTGACTACTTGCCGTTCAAGAACAGTTGTAGTGTTAGGGTATGACGGGGTGTCAAAAATAATAAACTTTTGTGAAACAATTTGCATCATTTTTCAAATGGTGAGCGAAAGGATGAACGTACAGCGATTCGAGCCCTTCCATTCGATTCTCGGAACTAACTTCCTTCTGAATCAAACAAAAACCTACTTTGATTCAAGGTAGGTCCAGTAGTTCCGGAGAAAAGCTCAGGAAGGGGGACGAACGGAATCGTTCAAATGGTGATTGGTGACACACAATTTGATTATGAAATTTGGATTAAACTCTATATCCTTTCTTTAATTAGGTCTACCAATGTCTAGAAGCACAGAGCATACGAACATTATGAGTATATCTTCAGTGTGAATCAAAGAATTATTTAAATTTGTGGGGTAATGTGGTAGTTTAGCGTTTGTTCACTTCCTGTGTTTGTATAAAACTTCTAAAACTCCGTGAGAAAGTTGAATATGGGCAACTCGGCTTCTCGCCGTTGATGAGCTGTAGCGTCGCTTCGCAAGTTAACTCGGGTAACTGGAGCACGACCGTAATCGTGTACTCCATCACTCAACCACACGCTTGCACCTGATGTCTGTCGAATGCAGTCACAATCGTCCTCCTCATCACATACCCCTCAGCATCTACTCCTCGATTGCCACCTAGTTCACACATAAACCGATGGACATACGTTATTACCCCGGACCGGTCCAAATCATTATGTATTCCATCATATGTACACCAGACACACACTCTTCCTGGTTTCCATGTACATTCATACTCAAATACCTCATTACAATTCATTCCCGCTCTTCATCGATACATCGCACTCAATCTGTCAAATCATGCATGTGGCTAAATGCCTAGGCAAGTTGTCAAATATTCGTTTCAAATAGAAACAGTTCTATAATGTCCCTTATAGAATATATAGAAGGGACAGGCCGCCAGGTAGATAAGTGGAAGGACAGGTAGGTACGGCATCTACTCAACTTCTCCTCTCGCCTATTGTGATTAGGGATGAGGAACATTCACGTCTCCTGCGCGAGCATCTTGTGAAAGCTCCCGTCCAACGAAATTTCGTCGAGTGAGAAGACAGAGGGACTTGCACGTTTCGTCGAATCTCTAATGAGAGGGAAATCCTGATGGAGGCGCTAGCCTGATCCCAATTGGCTGTCTCATGAGAACCTATCGCGTGAGCCCTACGGAAGATTCTATTTCGTTACCGAAAACTATACATGATACGTATCTAAAGCTACCACAACCTACTTAAAATACTACTTAAGGCTAAGACTCGATCGACACGCAGATCGTAGCTGCGAATAGCTACCTGAATTCCACATTAACCTCGTGTCCGGAGTTCGGTGTTTGAAATCCAATAGAAAATTAGTGGATATCTGATGAGAAGGACTAGAGTTTTGAATAAACCAAGCATGAAGTGAGTGCGTGGAATTGTCTGAGTAACAGTATGTGATTATGTGCGCCGTTGTGAGCTATGATCAACAGATGTTCACTAGTTGGCGGGAGGGTTTGACATCATATGAGGAACTCTGTTTTGAGGCATTCTGAAATTTTTCGTAGATTTTAACGTTTCGTGTATATGTGTGTGCGTCATTCCAGACGGTAACTCGGGATAGAATTGAGATAAAAACTTCGTTCTCCCCCCCCCCCCCCCCAACAAATTAATTATCTTTTTTTTTCTAAAAATTGAATTTTTACTTATAATTATACTTCGATTTCATTAAAATATGCTAGATAATTCATAAAAATACTGTGAAATGCTATAAAATTCTAAAATATATGTTTGAACAACAGAATATTATTTAGAACAAACATTTGCGCCAAAAAATGGATAGCTAACCAATCCTTCGCACGCGAAGTGCTTACATTTCAACTTAATTTGACCTAAATGCATTAAGATGGTTTAGGAAAATTCGCTCATATGATCATGCTGCATGACTGGAACATTCATTCTATTAGTTTTGCCTGTTGCTAGCATCATCAGGAAATAACTTGGAGAGACGCGCAGGTAGAGTCTATGACTACAAAATATCTACCTTCCACCACGACAAATAGTCTAACAAGCAATGTAGTGGTGGTAACTGTAGATGTAATTTTATAAAATAAAACATCCATTTACACAATGTTAACACAATCATGTTTTTAGTAGTCAATGCCAATGCACGAAATCATAGTTCTCGTAACCAGCCTAATTTCTAAAGTTTTCGCTTGATTTCAATGAAATTTTTGGGAAATGTATGGATTATTCTGTCGATGGTCTCATATAAGTTTCATTGTTTCCAAATCAATACATCGTTTTACGTATGCGTACACATAAAATCCATCACACATCATCTTCTCAGTTCCTAGTTCTCTGATGTATCAAATTTGGAGAGTATTCAGGAAAGGGCGGTTTAATCTTGTCGTTTCAATTTCAACATGATCGCACTAATATTGAACTCACTATACAATTAGCACAGCGAAAGACCTCCAATACCTATTAGACACCGTTGGTGTAGATGGGAAGATGTTCCATGAATCCTTCTAACTTCCAAGATCATTTGAACGTTTCAATGATCGAAAATTCATGTCCTATCCCGAGAGTAAGCACCCTCACCCAACTTGTCCGAGGATTATCGTCTCACGCTGGTCATGAAAGTGTGCATGATGTAAGTGAAATGGAGCTCGAAATATCTTTCAATTTTATTGCAAATTTGATTTTGCCTTCCATTAATATTATATTTAATAATTAATATTGAAATGGTTTTTTTATAGTTTTCATTCAGAGATTATCTCTCAACTGAAAGCTCTTTCTTCAACCTCTCCACCTGCCACATGAAACAAACTTCCCGCGAGCCTTCGTGTTTTCCTCGTAATGTCAGTCCGTGGAGTTGCTTAATTGTTTTCGTCCTACAATTCGATGCAGTTACTGAAACCAAGGGAAGAGAGTGTACGATCAATGAACGGAAATACAATGAAGCACGTAACCAGAAAAAGAGCTATTTTCTGCATTTAGTGGTTCGATGAGGAGTTGGGGCGAGTGTGCTTGAGTAACCAGCTTTCGGTACAAAAACAGCGGTGACTTCACTGGAAGTCGCTATCAACTTTTACGAAGGGGATTTGTCATATAAAAAAATCGACTATGGATAGATCATATAAAGTAAGTTTCAGAGAGGTACTATGTTCAGACACACAGAAACGTAACGAAAGCTGAACAGAATGGTCTAAAAAGCAAAATGCGAGTGGAAATTTTGATTTTAGAGAGAGAAATTTTCATCATTGATGCTTGTTACAATGATTTCACATTCCCTACGAGCAACAGCTACTTTGAGATATGATCGTGCTCTTACTGATATAGGGTTATCAGATCCCCTTGCGCCTGCAAGTGGATTGTTGGACATTTTGATTTTGGGGAAAACATTTGTTTTTCTCCGAATGTTAGCACCATCGCTACCTGCAGCCTGGACGATAAAAAAGCTACATCAGGTGATTTGTTATCTTCATTCTAAGTAAGAAGAACTTACAAGTTAAAAGTTGTCTCAGCTATGTAGCTTGGGGCGAAGAATGGGTGGTCACCAAAGAGTTGGTCTGGGCTCGAGGAATCGCAGGAAGTACACAAGTATCTCCAGCGATTGATCACAGGGGTTCCAAGCTCAGCCTGGAAGATCACGAAGAGACTGTGCTCAAATTGGTAGATCAGAGAAGTACAGATTGGGATATGCTGATAGCGTGATCTGGGCTTTGTGAGGCAAACCACATTTAAACGGATAAAAACCGGAAAGTTGTTGTTTAGCGTCAATTCACGACGGAAAGACGAAGAAAGCGCGTCCTGCAGGAGAGACGTCCGTGTGAGCACTAGTCCACTTCACAGTCCGCAACTTGCTGTAGCCAACTCGGTGGTGCATCTCGGGAGGGGGGCTTCCCCCAGAGTGGACTATGACTCCGGCCCCGGCCCTTCACTGCCCTAAAACACAAGTCACCGTCTCCTGGCTCCTCAGAGAAAGCTGACGCACTGTAAGGACCAAATTGAGTTCAGGCAGAACTAAATTTTTACAGCCCTAACAACCTGAACGGTTACGTGACAAGAGGCACACGTCCAGTAACCTACTAATGAAAAATAAGCTACAAAGCTGGATAAGATGTACCGTGGCTATCATAAGAACAAGCGTGCTTTTTTGTATGACACTATTCCATGAAAAAATGACTTTCAATGTCGCCAGCTTCATTTTATCTATTCTAGATTTTTTTGAGTTGCTGAATCTGAAAATTATAGCCTTCAAGTTGGCATCTATACAAATTCAATTGTTTGATGTGTGTTGTTGATGAATGAAATTCAGATTATTTAAATGATTGATTATTGAAAACCGGTTCTGATTTATTTCCTTCGATATTTCATGTTACCGTCTTCTCAAAGTAAGTTCTAACAGTAGCCTCTCATCATGTGCTACTCCCATCGTTCTTGATACCTTTCTTCTATTAGTTTCTCGTTTTGTCCGAATCTGTTAGCTCATTAATGATACAAATGATACAATTTGGAGACTTGCTTGGAGCAGTTTCCTTATGGTTGCTCAGAAACTTTCTCGGTTATCAGAGGGGTGATCTGAACTACATCGATTTAGTTCTAAACGTGTTAGTCTATTTCAAAGATTCAGGGGCTAATGTGAGTATTAAATTTCACTTTCTCCACAGCCGTTTGGACAAATCCCCTGAAAACCTGGGGCATTACAAGGTGAACTGTTTCACAAAGGCGTGAAAGTGATAGAAGAACTAAATGAGTGGAACAGGTAGTGGTAATTTGGCATAGGGGTGAACCTTTTAATTTGGATGTCACTGGGTGAGCAATACCTACTGCGCATGCGCAGAACTAAAAGCGACTAACATTCATATTTTGATAAAATGATGGCATATTGAGCAAATTAGCTCTCAATTGGTCCATTGCAAACCTTTCACATTGAATGCCATTGGATTGATGATAGGTTGCGCGGATGCGCAAACATTCTACCGGACTGTTACTTGTGCTATGGACACAAACTTTATCAAAAATTCCTTCCAATGGCTGAGGCGATTATTGCCCGCAACACTCAGAGAATATCGCAGACATGGTATATCTCCAGAGGCGGTTTCAAGTATCTTGACTGGGGGATTATCGATATCCATCACGAAATGTTCATTTTGAGGTTACGCAACTACACGTCAAGAATTTCAAAGAGGTTGCCTGAAGTTACTCCTTATTATGGTTTAACAAATATAGTTTTCTATCACATTGCTGTATTTTTTAAATGTAGATGGGACAATTACCTAACTGGTAGGAGCTATCTGAGGTAGAACGTGTTTATTTATGTGCCGATTATCCGATTTATCTTAAGAACAAATCTTTTCAGAGAACTTTAATTTCACGGTTACGACCAGGTATGTAGGTCATTTCTGCAGCGGACGGACGGATTTTTTTTCTATTGTCTGAATCGACATTTCTTCAAACATTAATGTGCCAATTTTGAGGGGAATTAACATTATTTTCTTCCTGTATTACAACAGTTCGTTATTGTAAATCAATTGACCACAATCTTGGTTGACAATACCTATCGTTCAGATGAATTAGTAGGGAAACTGTAGTGTTTTCAAAGATTTAAATCTCCCTTCTTCTTTTAAGAAATGTAAAATTACCTACTTCTTCCAAATGGGTACTCAAGATGGCATATTCATTCAAAGTTCAGCTTTTTTGGTCAGAAATTGAAGAATGGGGAGCGTGCAAAGATTTTTGTAACAACCATACTGACATATTCACACATGGGGCCCATTTTCTATAAAATGTTTCTGCAGGAAAAACCGCCAGAAGAAGTTTCATGGGACGTGACATGGCAGCTCATAGGTAACTCATCTTTCCTTCTGATGTTTTCGGCTTTCTGTTTAAAAAAAGTACCACCAAGCCTCCACACACCAAATTCACAAACAAGCAATTCTTTGTGCACTATGACGACATGCATAACCGTTGCTGGGCATTTGAGTTGACAAGGAAGAGGTAGATAAACATTTCATGCTGGTTTTTCACTTGGGATAGCCGCTAGAGAAAATCCTGTGTAGAGAATATCAAATTCCCGATTTTTAGTTGCCAAATTTTAAGAAATTGTTGTTCCCTTAGTTTCAATTTGAGAGCCGTTGATCGTATGTGGCCCGTTCAGAAAAGTCAAAGGTTTCAAAACATCACTTCCAATTGTTTTCCAGGACGTCTTGGAGCGAGTACAGAAAACAAAATAAGATAAAAGAAGTGTAAAAAGGTGCTTTGCTCATTTTTGATCAGTTTTTGAGGTTTATGATGGTTTAAAAGGGTTCTATATATGGAGTGTATATTCAGGAACTGCAATGAACTTCTTATGAGATGAGCGGCTTTTGAAAAAGTTTGTGTAAAGTCGGTGATTACAGCAAAATTCAGCATACAGAAAGGTCCTAGAAACTGGCCTTATTAATATGAAAAAGGTCTTTTTCGAACAAAAAAGCTATCATTTTTAAATTCAGCACATCCAAAAACCTCTACAATCGGTAAAAAGAAGTTTAAGTAAGAAATAAGTATTGTGTAGTACGGAATATTTTCATTTTGCATTTTCATAATAAAAGCGTTGTAGTTGCCCTATCGAACAGATTCAAGGCGATTTGATGTTATTCAAACTAATTAAATTTTCGACGACGCTCTTTAACTTCGAACCGTTGATAGCGTCCTCTGCTAATATGACATTCCCCATCCAACTCCTGTATGTTCTTCAGACCCCGAGGCGTCTTCTTTGTTAAATTGTATGGAAGCAATTTCAGAAGGGTGACTATTGTTTTCGTATTTCATTTAATCCAGAAAAATAGAAGAAAAAAACAATGCATATTCACCATTATGAGGCAAATAAAGCTAGAGTGAATTTCTATTTTGGAGGGAAAGAAATTGTTTATCCTCCATCACGTACGGACTTCGTACCTCCTTATCGACCTTGTCTCTCAGGGATGTTGTCAAACTGTAAGAGATCATTCTTGAAAATTCGAATAGACCCCCCTGTAAACGGAAAACCCACTTGGGAAAGCGGCTGTTATGGAGCCGTTCGCTGGATGTTTATGGAAATACCGCTTGCGAATTCTTATGTGATATCTCGGGCCCCGCCTCTTTGTCTGTCATTATCTCATCTGTAAGAACTTGACTTTCAACTCGTGTGGGTATGTTGTTACCGGGATCACTTTTTTTTTCTTTCTCTCCTTCCGAAAACCCGTTTGTTGATATTCCGAGATGACGATGCCGCCCGAGTGAAAGTGGTCCGTGAAGCGAGGTCCGTTCCTGGAGCTGGCCCATTCCACTCAGCTGCTCACAGTAGCCCCGGAGGTTAGGAAGTTCGCTCCCTCCCACCCAACAACTATTACACAATGTTTGTCTGTTTTGATAAATGGCTGTAACCTAAGGTTCGCGCTTCTTGGCTCCATTCCCTTCCTCATTTCCTGTAAAGCAATACAGGTTTTAGCGACTTTTTTTTCTCAAGAAAATGAAATGTTCTCATTGGCTCTATAAATGCAATATGGGAATTTCATTCCCTTCCAGTGGCGCAGCACAGCCTTTACATACCTAACCGCTGTTTGAATATACACAGTCATATTCTTCCCATTTCTACGTACGTAAGGTAAACACCCTTCTAGTTGGCACAACCCCAGTAGACTAACCCAGTAGTCCTCAAGTAGTCTGTTCACAGTTTTTGTTATCAAATATGCTCACACGACTATTATCATTGGATAGATCAGATCACCGTGCGCATGCTCCAGAAGTTTGGCTATAATGGGACGCTTCAAGAACGTTCTGAAGAAATACTGAAAGTCGTTGTGTCCAAAGGCGTTGCCGGAGTTGAGTGTTAAGTCACAAATGGTAAGAAGCACGTATAATTGTCGGTTTTGCATAATTGTGTTCCTGAGTATGTTATACTATTGTTTGACTTTCCGACAGCTTCTTCAAGTATTTAGTCGTATTTTGGGGAAATGTGAACTATTTTGGGTTAATATTCAACATTTTTGTAGGGGTACCTACAACTGACCCCTTTAGGCTGGAAATATCTTGAAATACGGGCAGGATTTGCCAACTACTGGGAGAAGCTAGTTTTGATTAATATGATTTCCAAATTCGTGTAAAACGAAGGAATACCTAACATTCCGGGACAAAATCTAGTTTTCGGCAGTGCCGACAACTGGATTACTGGGCAAGCCGACTTTAGGAACAAACCAGTGATTGGCATGCCCACATCCCCAGCGATCGGTACTGCCCATTACTGTCACCTTCATTTTTCGTTTCACTATCGAAATCCTGTTTTTAATTCTGTTTTTCTTGTTTGCATCTACTTACCAACCTACCTTGGTAGGACACCTTTAATTTATTTTGGTATATCAGCGGGTTCTCTGCATGTAATAGATAATTCAACGGGCTAGACGCTGGAGAAAATGATTAATTTAAAGGTCCTATGCGTACCCAGGTCCTATAATTTAGAATCTACCTCTAGAGATCGCAACTAGATTATGACATTTATCAAGTCATTAGGTAATTATTAAGTACCAAACAGCAGAAGCACAGAAACCTATAATATATTTTCAAATTCAGAGTGAAACCCCTCTGATTTGAAGCCAGAAACTATTCGATTCTTTACCTCTTCGTTTCCGAGTGGAAAAACACCGAATTTTAAGCCAGCACCCTACCTACTGTTTAAATCTTTAAAAATCTCCAAATCAGGGTTGGGATTTGAATCACAAAATCCCACATGAAAGCCACATGTCCGATGCAGAATGAAAAATCTCTGATTTGTAACCATGAGCCGACTGTTTGAATTGTTAAAAACCCGATTTGTATTGGAAAACATTTAAATTGGATCCGGAAACTTTTAATACGAATCGTCAAATCTAATACTGAGTGTGGATAACTTCTGATTTGAAGCTGCGAACCAACCATCAGGATCGTTGAGTGTTCGACTCAGAGAGAAAAACCTCTGATTTGAAGCACCCAATTTTCTACTAATTACGATTACTTTCCAGTAGCACATTCTTTGATATGAAATAACATTACAGGTTTTGAAATAATCTACAACAAGCGTCTCAAAAGGTTAACAAACTAAACAGCGACTATGGGTGTAAGGGAAGAAGGAATTGGCCTCTTGCTTTACTCGATGGATCCACAAACCACAAAGGTAATCAAGGGGACTACAGATTAAATTCTGTTATCGAATGGATCATTTATCGAGTGTTTGAGTCGTTCGACTCAACTATTCCGACCGATTCCAACCACAAGTGGTTGGTGATTTACCGCTGATTTTTTGTTCGCTCAAGATTCGATTAATTTTATTTACCGTTATTCCTCCTGCAAATCAAACCATAATAAGGAAAGAAGTAACACTTTTACGAGTCGAATGGTGCTAAGAACGACAGTATCGATGCTAGTGCGTTGAATCAAGCAATTGAAATTTATTCGGAAAGCGGAATAGATAAAGTGATTGGAGATGAAATGAGGGAGAGGGATAAAATGGCTCAAGGCTTCATATTTCCCATACTGAAAACGTGGGGGAATGAATCAGTTTTGCCAAAATTAATTTTACAGTATCCACCTTACTGTCTGCGGTGATTTTGATCATTTGTCTGGCAATTACAATATCGACGTGCTTCGGCCCTCCCTCGAAACCAGTAGAGAAATAATAGCTTTCGAAGTTGCTGGACAACCAGACCCGCATAACAAGTGTGCATTGCCTATGGCATCCTAAAATTAGAGGTTATTGATGCTGGTCATAGTAAAAGTGAAATTATCGAATTTTCCACACAGCGTCCGTTCCAAAACGAACTTCAGCATTTTCTGTATTCATAGCGTGGAAAGGGGAGGGGCTCTGCCCACCCTGCCACTTCTCAAATCACGCCACTGGTCCCCTCATCCCTTTTTCAGTCGTAAGTCATTCGAAATCGCTTGCCATTCGCGGCTATGGGGTTTGTAATTGATAGGGTAATTTTTACAAGTACGGAAAAAGTACAGAATAGAACAGAGGAGAAAATCAAAGAAATCAGGATCTTCAGGTTACAAAAGTATCCTTGATCGGGGAAACTAACCACTTTCAAAGTTGTTCTCTGGAGACCACAACATTCCTACCGCTTTCCTGCGTTCTTCGCAGGAACAAGGAAACACCAATCAAATTTGGGGATTCCAAAGAGTCCTCAAAGGTGGTTATTTAACAATTGGAGTTAGAGGGGGGACTTCTTTCAGTTTTGGTTAAACCATTTCAATTTAGTGTCAAAAATCTATCCAAAAACGTTTAATTTTCATGACATGTTTTCTACTTTTCGTTTCAAAGTATAATTTCTCATGAAACCGCAAGTTTCTTACAGCTGAGAGTATGAGGAAAAATGATGGAATCAAGCACAGGGATTCCAATTATGGAATCAAGCCAGAATTAGAACGTATGTTACCTTTTGTAATGGTTCAAGACTTATACAAATAAAAATGCATTTCATATCATACCACCTCGTTATGAAGCTGCTGATCGGGTCCTTTCATTTGACCTTTATCAACGAGGTTTGCGGATACCGTTAAGTGGATAGGACTTTCGTTCACTTATCCGATGCGGTTCTCACCACGTTGGCTTTATTCGTAGAAAGCACGAAATTTCTTTAGGCCCGTCAGGTTTATTTGTTGCGGATCATCACAGTAAAACTCGAGTCATCCCGGGACGACCAACGACGTGCTGCTTCATTACTCGAGCCTCGGACGCATCTCAGTTTCACTTACTATTTTCCCTTTATTTCTGCTGAATAGGTAGATACTTTAGACAACTCCCTCACTTCTCATATTTCACAAGTGGACCCCAAAAGAGAAAAACTCTGCAAATTCTTTCACTGGGGTTTATTATTCAATTGGCTTGCGTTCATGAATTTAATTTATACTAACCTTTGGAGTGTGCGTGTTTCACAGGTCATAGAGCGATTATTGAATTTTTGGAGGCACACAAATATGATCAACTGATCAATCCAAATAGGTATTTCGGTTGAGAACTGATTTACGTGCTCTGTGCATACATCCTGAAATTCAATAATCGCTCTATCACCTGTGAAACACGCACACTCCAAAGATTACTATAAATTCAAGTCATGAACGCAAGCCAATTGAATAATAAACCCCAGTGAAAGAATTTGTAGGGTTTTACCTACATTTACGGGAATGCTTCAATACGTGCATCGGCTACAAAACCTTTTAGGAGTTCACTCCAGGATCCACATTACTACATCACTACATCACTACGTCACTAGGTTACTGATATCAACACAAAAATAATAATAAACCAAAATAACGCGAATGTTGGTACCATAAATCGGGCCATAGATCGGGAATGGTTTGACCTACGGACCTGGGGAGGGGCTCATTCGATTCCTCGTGGTGTGTTCTTCAAAAAGAGTACTGACTTTTTTTTTGAGGTTTTTAGGGATTTTACAAAACTTTGACAACCCTCAAAGGGCACTTTAAATTAAGTGAGAGAGCTGGCTCAAGAATTGGGGCGTCGCCGGACCAACATGGAATTTTCCTGAAAATTTTTCGCTTCAGCCGTTTGGGAGAAATCGTGCGTACGGCGTACGGACGGAAAATTTTTTATTGCAGATTCGGATTCTACATCCTTTGAAACGTAAACCATGAAATTTTCAGGGGGGTAAGAATTTTGTTTTTTCAAGAGCGATTACAATGGTTTATTATTGAATAATAAACCAAAACGCTGCAAATTTTCACACAGAGTTCATATCATTCCTATGTTAGAGAGCCCTTCTGAGATTTCGTTTTTTAAATCTTTCAACAGTTTAGGGTTGGTTGAACATGGCGCCCAGATTACCGCCACATCCAGGATTACCGAAAAATCCAGTTTAGTCTAGTCCAGTTTTAGTCTAGTTGTGTAAGAAGACTCGGAATGGGAGATGGAGGGGGTGATAGACAATCCATCCAAGTACTGCTCACACTGCCGATGAAGTCAGCTTATACTGCCGCCTTTTTGAAAATTAAAGTTAATGAAAATCATTCAAAATGGACTTAAGCCCAAAGTGCAAGAGGACATTGGGAATTTGGCGAGATTGCTCACTTGCCCAATTGGGAAACATGAGACAAAATCATGTATTTTTCAGACATAATAATGGAGGCGTGATGAAATATACAAGAAAAAACTTTAAAAAACAAGATACAACCGCTAGATTGCGTTAAGTAAGTCGAGGACACTAGGAATGTTGATGTGATATGTTTCAATCGGTTGCCGCTCGATGATGTATCATTTACAAGTCGGGCTGTCTGCAAATTTGCACAATTTGTGGTAACTGCGCAAAGCGTAACTTATCGGAGGAAATAGGATAAGAAAGAGATTTGTAACTGCTTGGAGATGCAGGACTTAATCAACTTGTTTCAAGATTGCAGGAGAAATAATCACATTCATGATCAACTTGAACAGACGTCAAAAAAACAGGGGTCTGGGTTATGCATCATCTGTAGCATATGAAATCTTTAGCTTATGAATCAATAATAGCTCATAATGTGTAGCTTATGAAAAGCAAGGGGCATGAGGTGTTAGCCCTAACGTAACAATACAATAAAACTCAAAACCTGTGAAGCGTACTGTATGATATGGGTAACAAGCGGCCTAAACAGAGGGGTTATATCTGGGATATAGTCGAATACCTTCGGTTTACGCTTGATAAAACAAATGCTGCTCATTTCCCGGCAGGAAATGACTGTTATATGCTCCAAAAATGAAAGCTGGCTGTCGAGCAGAAGCCATAAAATCTCGCGACCTCGTAAACGCGCTTTAGATTTTCACTCGAAATCCTGTAGTGATGGAGGCGCGGAACATGATGGTGAATGGTAAAACGAGATGACCGAGCTTTCTGGAGGATTGAAAGAAAGGCTATTCAATGGACACTACTACATAAGAGCTTGAGTCCAATGTGACTCAAGATAGAAAGAAGACGAAATAGAGGAAGATTTATTGATTCCTGAAGTGTTATGGTAGGACAGCGTTAGTTGAAAGAAACATGAAGAAACACTTCTTTAGTAATTATTCTGACATTTGGGTATGGGCAGAGGCTACCATTAATCCATCGCCGATGAAACTCGAAGGGAATCATCTAGCTTTCGACCCATACAATCCCTGCATCAAATTGGTAACGATGTTTTTAAGTGGATTAGAGAACACAGACGTTTTTCATCATGAAGTAACAATTAAAAGTGAACACTATATTAAATAAAACGAAAAACGTCTTCAAAGTTGAGTGTGGCACATATTTTCCTCGTCAATGTATCACGGACGTATAGATCTTTTTAAATGTTTAAATTATGTCTAAAGCTGTAGAATATAAGGTCGTTATAACGATTCGAGGGACAGAAATGACGCGGACATGTTTCGGCAAACATCAACGCCTTAAAAAGGTCAGTCGACGTGTACTGCGGGTCTGTTAGGCTAATTCTCCTGTGGATACATTGATGATACGATCGTGTTGAAATTGACATGAGATTAGGAGCCCATTTACCAACGCCTGCCTTAAAAATGTCAGCGCGATCGAACCACTAGAGAAACTGAGAAGATTGGCGCTAGGAGGATTTTACGTTTGCGCATGCGCATACTGATTTATTAATTTCAGAGCAATGAAACTCATATGGGACCATTAACAGCCTAACCCCACATTCTCTGTAAATTTCATCAAAATCAGACAACTATTAATTAGGCTAGTTGCAAGGATCTGCGGACACACGGACAGACAGACACACACATACACACACACAGAAAGTGAAAACAAAGCTCCCGCTACCTATGAGCGGACTCGGAAGCAAAATTAAATTAAATAGTTGGAAGGACGCTCAGGCTTAAACGACGTAGGCCCAAGGGACTAAGAAAGTTGGTGAAGGAGGGAGAAAGCCTTCACAACGGCCACCAGTTGAAGGAAGAACCATGAAACACAGTTCCATGGAAGAGCCTCGAAGGAGACAGATGGTGATACCACGAAGAATTCCTACCGAGATGAATTCCCAACTTGAGTAATTTCATTGCAATCTTCCTGCATCACACCTCACACCATAGTACGGTCATGGGCCCTTGAAAACCATCATGTTCTATGTCCCCACTCCTTGCATCTCGAAAATCACATAAACTTACTTTGCTAGATCCTCTTCAGGTCAATAAATTCGACATCCAGGATTTCGGCATACCCATCAGGCTTGATTGATGGCAATGGTATCTGTTTCTAGCCCTGGTCACCTGATAGCCCGGTCACTCGGCTTAAGGTGCACCAGCACCAGACACAAGAACAGAAAACGAAAATTTTCAAGATGGTACAAAACTTTATTAAATACAAGCCGAAATTTCAATTTCGGAGCACTTCCTTCATCTTTCAAAAGTCAACCTATTGGTTCCATTACCATGGTATTCTGCAGTAAATACGTGTTTTGATCCCGTAGATAACGCTACCGGAGGACGAAAACTACGATGTCAAAAGGCCTGAATTTTCATGAGAGTGTTAAACTTCTGGCACCAACCTTGATAGGTCCTCAGTAAAACTGCTTGACAGTTAAAACGGCGGGACACCGCAAATCTAGGTAATTCATAGGTTGATAGGCACGGGCTCGACTAATTAGTGAACTAGGTTCCTGGGTAAGAACAATCGCGGCAGAAGGCATGTGTGGGTCAGGGCGGCCAGGCGCAACGGATGGGCAGTGAAAAGCTAATGATCGTCTTTACTGCGACCAGCTCATCGCTGCTTTATGAGGGGTTACCGCACTTGTTGCGAGCTAAGCCATCAGGAAGACGGACTCCGGGTATTACAGATGTTACAGGGTATGACCGCTGTTTGGGTAACACCAGTTAACCACCCTTCCTATGCCGCGGGAGACGTTTGTATGGAATATCTGATAATATCATGGGGGAGATACCCGCTGAAAATAAGAGATTACTATTTTCCTTGATTAGGCCTGCATTGTTGTGGATGTATTTACGAAATGGGGATTCCAACGTCATCTACCACAGCATCTTGGATTTTAAACTCCTTATCAAAATTGACTTCAGGGAATGTGTGAGTGAGACTGTTCATGGTTCCCTTATGAGATCCATCGCAAAAAAAAAAAAAATAAATAAATAAAAAATAGATACTTCACTCTGCGCATGCGCAAATGTAAGTCCACCAAGCACCATTTTCTCGTTCTAGTGATCCAATCTCGCTCAAATTTGGATTGTAGTTAGTGAATGATGGGTTGATCATCACATAAATTTTAACACTATCATAATATTAGTAGCTAATGGGAAAGCGCGAAAGTGAAATCCTAAATGTAGTGGGGGAAAATCAGTCTAATAATCTCATATAATTTTCAAAGCGATAGTATTTTCATTGTATCCTCAATAGAATTACAGCGACAGACCCACCACACATTTCGACACACCGATTTGAAGCCGTTGACGTCATCGGGAACACGTCCGGCGGCATATTTGTCCCTCGTTCTGACAACCTCATATTCTATATGTTTCAAGATTTGATTCGGTGAGGATTATTAACAGCACTTCAACGATTTATACTGACAGGAGGATGCTACACCACACCCATCTTCGCACACGTTTTGAAATTTAGATGGGTATAGAATGGCTTATGTTTTTCCTTCTTTTGTTTTACAGACTCAATTGTTAGTATATGTTCATATGTGGTTTATTGGAATTAAGAGAAACATCTAAGCTCGAACCCAAGTGACCAGGCAATATCAAAGCAATAGCTAATGCAATTTGTGAAAGATCTGCTTTACTGTAAGGATTTGATTCAAAAAGGAAAGGGGCCACATTCGGTTGCCTAATTCAAATTAGGCTCGTTACATCGATTTTACGATGTTTTTTAAAAGTAGATAGACTCGGAAGCTAATGAAGTAGGTAAATAGTTTCGGATGAAATTAGCAAATTGGCTGGAATGGGGCTAGTTGCCGTTCACTCAAACCTGAGCCCGTTTTTTACTTGTACTGAGCACCGGTATGGAAATGTACTCGTAATAGCTCACTGAATCCGGTTTGCCGGCAAGTGTGTCAACCTATGAAGCGTATGAATTCGAGTGAATATTAAAATTCACGGCAATTACCGTTAACTAACAGTCCCCACGAACTCGCGTACATCTGACTAAACATTGGGAAATGATGCACGCATCACAGGGGGATTCTTATGTTTGGTTTGTAGTAGTACATAAGAATTATCCTCGATTAAGGCGTTTTAACAATGTCATGGAGAATAATTTGTTGATCTCTGAATCTAAAGGGAAGAAGAAATATCAATTTTAACCTAGAGTTGAAAGTGATAATTAATTAATTGATTCATACAAACCTGAGGCTAAATATGTCAAAAATTTAGATGAAAGTAGTAAAGGTAGGTACCGATTTCTGTTCATTATTTTGTATAATAAACCTTCGTAATCGACCACGAAAGATAAATGTTTGACCCCCACCCCAATTTTCGGTTTACCTTTTAATTTCAAAAATTGAATTTAAAAAAAAGAAAGAAAAAAATCCGTTTGTCTGCAGTCCGAACTTTTTCTCCAAAACTACTCGTCCGAAGTTGACAAAATTCGGCTCAAAAATCCAATACCGATTCAGGATGTGCCAGTAATCTCGGCATCCTGATCAATCAACTCCAATCAATATAAAAAAAAAATCCAACCCTCAGAAACTTTCGACGTTTTTTGTTATAATGAGCGCTTGAACTCATAATCTATTTGACCCCCCTTGACGCGTCTTATATTTGATGATTTAATCATCTTGGTCTTACAATAATGCCATGAGCCCTATAAAGTGGACGCCCTGGTCGTTTCCAATCATCTGATATCTATCATCATGTCGCACCTTTTTTAGAAAATTTCACGTCGATCAATTGTTCAATTCATGTATCATAGCCGAATATCATTAATAAAATAAATATCAATTCTGTATCCAAAAATTTATGCAAACAATGACCTGAAAATGTGCCCAAGTCATTAAAATATTTTTAAAAAATCGACACATAGTAAAGATTGCGAAACTAACAATGTAGTAGTGAGCATGTAGCGCGTACTAGAATTCAAAACAATATACAAATCTGAACGAAAAATCGCCCATACGGTCATGGAGCATGAGTGGAAGAGCTTGGATTTCCAAATTTGGTTTCGCACCCATGAAAAGGCCTTGTTTTAATTTGGGGCCACAAGCCCCAATAGTTCGGGGAAATTCTATAGTGAAGAAGTAGAGTGTGGGTTTCCACAGGTGGACGAAATTTCGTGGGGTTCTTCGACCCAAAAACTTGAAACCTTGAAACAAAATTCTAGAGCAATATTATCAGCTGATGCAATCCTTACACGACACTAGGGTTACTATTGTATTGGGTTACTATGTTACACGATACTAGGGTATGTCCAAGTACGTTTACATTCGGATTTGTGTTTGAGCTTTTTTTTCTGTCATGTTCTAACCCTTGGGGGTAGCGAACGGACGAACCTAAAGCGACCAGGGTGGACGCATTGAATGCATTGGTGGCACGTCTATCAAAATCGAACGCAAAAAACAACAGTGTTATTTCGAAAGTTTTCGATATTGAGATTTTTTTAATTTTGTTACATCTTTTGATTCCTTTAAATTCCTCAAGGATTGACTAAGATCGATGGCGAAAATTCAGTATCAGCTAGACCCCATGAACCTTCCAAAGAGACACCATTCCAGCCAATCTATCACCTTTTTATTGAATGGAGGATATGGAAACTTATCAAACGATAACAGACCAAACCGTCTTTCATACGGTCGGCCTAAAACGTGAAATGCGAGTAGAAACTTTGATTTTGGAGAACAACTTTTTTCATCTTGAAAAATCATCAGCATACATCCGGTTCTTACGTAGTTTCCCAAGTGTAAGTAAAATGAAGCGAAGATCTTTGAATTTCGTTTGTTGAAGAAGACATACGATATCACTGTTGGGTTATTGTAATTTAAAATGCATGTGAAATCAATATGCAGAGTCGAAGGATGCGGACCAAGATGAAGAGACACGCAACCGAATTTGTTCAGCAAAGCTTTCTTCTACTGCCAAGTGGAAACTTTGATTTTAAAAAGGCGAACAATCACTTTCCCAAAGTGATCGCAAAAGTCCTCGCCTGTGTTGTGCAAGAAAGCTAAGAAAAGACACAGGACACGTTACCGCAGTAAAGTAAGAAAGCTTGTAGTTTTATAATCGCGTGTACAACGATTCAGCGCATTTCTACAACTTGAGTAACCTACATAGTACACCCAGTAAATAGATTAACTGCGTCATCTCACCGCTTTCGGCACAGTTTAACATATCGAAAGAGGTGCGCAACGGATTTTAAAAAATGAACCAGTATATCTTTAATTTTAGCGTTTTCGTTTATTCTCCCAAGTGAACGCAATGTATCAAACCGGTATATCAAACGTAATTGGTGACTCATGCTAACCTATTTGTAAAAAATAATTCTACTCTTTTCAAACAATCAATTTCTTCGTCTGAACAAATCCGGTTCCTCCACCGCTGTAAAATTAGCACGGAATTGTTGGACCGCAAACTCATTAATGCATTCAAGTCTAATGAGGTAGCAGACAATTTTATTTTTTCTGGGAATGGGAAATAGTTTTTCTCCAAAATCAAAATTCTCATATTTTACTGCATTCGACGTTTGTGTGTGTTCCTGTTGTCCACAAACCCCTGTAACAAACTCAATTTACACAGTTTCTTTCTATTCACAGTGACATTTTTAGGAAATGGGCATGTCCCACCCATGTCAGTTTCATTGATCGCAAAGAATACTTCTGGACATGCACAAGAGTAAAGTTAATCAAACACTAATTAATCATACAGACAAGTCTACTGGTCTCCCTCATATTCGGAGGAAAGACTTGAAAAAATTATTTGAACAGCTCTGAAACCAGCTGCAAGCAGTTGAACTTGAGGAAATTGCTAAAAACATTCTTCCATTTCACAAAACACGGTATATACCTATTAAAATGGGGTTTAAACTAAAAAGGAAATACTTCGCCTAGACTTATTAACACTAAAAATTGCATCAACTTGCTTCACAAATAGATAAGACAAACATTTTATTTAGGATTTCGCTGGTTCTATGTCAGTGAGAGGTGAATTAGCAGCTTTTGCACTTGTTGTGGTTGCCTTTACGGTACTTTCATTTATTTGGTTGCCTGATTTGTTAGGTGCAGTAAGTAATGGCAACTCTTCCTGAGTACCTACCATCTTCCATTCCAGCAAAATCTTCATCCGTTTTGATTAAAAATAAAGCGTAAGCACCCTAATAGAAATGGAGGGGGGGGGGGGGGGAGAGGCTGAAGAGGTATGTTTGGAATTAATCATTCGCGAATGTTAAACCTATTCTGTAAAGGATTTACCACGAAATTGCGAACAATTGGAAATATTGGTTTGCTTTTTTCCTCAATTTCCAGGGGTGAGCTATATTGTCCGGGAAATTGTTTCGCGATGGGAAACCGTCCTATTGCTGATACATCAGAACGAAAACTACTTTTTTCAAACATTCTCTCTTCTGGAGAAAAACACACGAGTACAAAAAAAAAACGAAAAATACTCTTGCGTGACCTTTGAAACGCAACGAAATTGGCTGAACAGCAGTATTATTTTTTTATAATATGAAAAAATAATACATATTATGTGAAAAGCTCAGTGCAGAAAAGCGAGAGAATTCGAAAGAATAAATTTTGTTCAACCACCCAAACTTACACTGAAGAGATTGCTAGACGACAAGGAACATCGCGGCTGTTGGCTCTCCAATAAACAAGAATTTCCCACCTTGCCACTGATATCAGAATTTTCTCCTCAATGTTACAGACCACAGGGTAAAGAAAGAGTAAGAAGAGATCAATTTTTTCTGGTGTTCTAAACAGGCAGGCAGGAGACAAGATGCCCTCCATCTTGCCCGAGGCATCCACCCGTACACTCACATGAAATTGTAGCAAGGATGGTCATGGAATGGATACCAATTCCAAGGGCTAAGGTGCTGTCAAAACGCTGGTGCCTAGAAGCTCGGGTGAAGCTGGAGATGAAGGTGGTTGGTTTCTTTTCCTCAGTATTGAATCGGCTTTAGTAATGATGACGTCTTTGGGCAAAGAAGAAATGTCTCTGTCAATTAAAAAAAGAATGCTTCCAACCAAACTTTTCTAAACCATGTGATTACAGAAGGAATAATGGAATAAGGGGAGTTTCACCATTCAACGCCTCGCGTAGAGCACGACCCGTCGAAATGTATTGAGTATTTACGAATGACAAAGGAAACATTCTCCTTCATTCTATCATTTGTTGAAGGCAAGTTGCTGCGAAATCTTTAACAGTATAGGAGCATGCTGTGGAGAGTAGTGCGTCATTAAAACAGACAATCAGACAAGAGGGAGCCAGAATGAGTTATTGCGATAAGAGAATCTAGACTAAAATTCCAAGATGAACACTTCAATTAGTAAGATACTTTTCGCTCTGAAAAGTTGACACAACCCTTTCGGCTGGGGGAGAGGGCTTGAAAATCCCTTATTTCTTAAAGGTGGAAGCCCGAGAGTGTCACCTTCGATTCAGCTAAAAAAGATACATAAAATCCGATGGCAAATTAATTTTGCAAGTTTTTCAGTATCATTCTGGTTACTTTTTTCCGTACAATTGTACCGTTGGAAAGCCGAGATTTTGGTAAAGTTTTTCTTGTGAAGTAGTTGTTTCAAAACTAGTTTATTATGAGCAGGAGAAAACATTAAAAAAAAAAAAAAAAAAATAGTTCCTCCCATAAATTCTCAAAACTTGATCTTCGAACTAATTTTCAACCAACTGGTTGAATTTTTCCTTGTTTGCCGTAAGAAGACAGGAAATTTGAGGTTTTTTCCACCGGAGTCCTCAAAATTGATTTTAGAGAGTGGGTAATTTAAAGGAGTTGTGGCCATGGTAATGACGTGAGATAGAAAACATATGTGTTATAACTCGGCCCAAAATAAAAGTGTGGGAGGAAATGTTTGTTTGGAATGAGCTCTGTAATCGACCCTTAAAGTTTGATCCGGGAATAATTTCAGAATGGCTCAAAACGGATTCCTCTGAAGAACTTTTTTCAATTAGAAACCATTGCGATAGCATTTTCATTTGCTAAGAACATTTCCTAAAAAGCTGTACATGAATAAGTTGACACAACTGTATGCCCACCACCAACTTGAAAATAAATATTGATGGAAGTTAATTCATTCGGTAATAGCCTTGAAAATTCTATACCGTCGGAATTCACGGTTATTTCTTAAAGGAGGAAACTGAGAGGTCAGTTCCAGGAAGCTTAGCTAAAAAAAAACGATTCATAAAATCCGATGGCAAATTAATTTTCGTCAGTTTTTCAGTGCATTCGAATTTCAGGAGGCACACGAATTGGTTACTTTTTTCCGTACGATTGTACCGTTGTAAAGCCGAGATTTTGGTAAAGTTTTTCTTGTGAAGTAGTTGTTTCAAAAAACTAGTTTATTATGAGCAGGAGAAAACATTTAAAAAAATAGTTCCTCCCAATAATTCTTAAAACTTGATCTTCGAACTAATTTTTCACTTTTTAAGTGGTTGAATAAGTTGTTAAGTGGTACTGGTTGAATTTTTCCTAGTTTTCCGTAAGAAGATAGGAGATTTGAGGTTCTTTCCACCGGAGTCCTCAAAATCGATTTTAGAGAGTGGGTAATTTGAAGGAGTTGTGGCCGTTGTAATGACGTGAGATAGAAAACATACAAAAAATCTCAAAAGTGTAATAACTCGGAAATGAAACCTAAAATAAAAGTGTGGGAGGAAATGTTTGTTTGGAATGAGCTCTGTAATCGACCCTTAAAGTTTGATCCGGGAATAATTTCAGAATGGCTCAAAACGGATTCCTCTGAAGAAAAAATTTTTTCAATTTAAAATTCTTGAAACCATTGCGATAGCATCATTTGCTAAGAACATTTCCTAAAAAGCTGCCGTACATGACATAAGAAGGTCACAACTGTATGCTCATGAACCACCAACTTGAAAACAAATATTGATAACGATTGTTTCCTTGAACGTTAGTTAATTCATTCGGTAATTGTCTCTATTGAGTAATTCTATACCGTCGGAATTCACGGTTAGGAATTTTTGCACTCTTGAAAATCTCCAACTGCTAATGCCAGGTCATAGTTCCAGGAAGCTAATCAAACGGAAAAAGGAATAGAAACAAAACTAAATTGCCCCGTAGAAGATGATTTTGCTGGCTACTCTCAGGACGACGCTTACTTTCGCTCGCTTTCGATCATCAGATATCAGATTGTGCCTTTTCCGAATGTACGTGTGCACCTTTCAACTATGGAGCTGAAGAAAATTGAAACGAAAAGAAGTATCGCAGGCAATTTTTTTGTGAGTAAAAATTTTGGAAGATTTTACAGAGATGAGGTCACTTGAAACTTTTTTCTTTGAAGGAAATCAACTAACGAATGTCAATACTTGACAGCTCAATTAGTATTACAACTGGTCTGAACTTTGAAGAAAGCAAGTTAGATTTACCTGTTACTTTTTTGGCTTTTGATGTTGAGTTACCGGGCCTCTTACCGCATATCCCGTCAGGCTTTCTTTTCATATTGGTTTGTATAATGTTGTCCCACCGGTTTGGCGGTTCCTCCTCAGGAATTTCATAAATGTTGAATATCACGTGGGAAGTCTGTGATTTCAGATTTTTCTTGTTCTTCTGTTGTATATGGAAGGTCTTATTACGGGTTGGTGGTACTGATTTCCCATGGTGAGTGATTGATGGAAAATGGTCTAACTTCATTTTTTAACTGTTTCAAACCTTGAAGACTATGTCGCAGGCCTCTGACCAGTAGAAGTTCGCTTAGCTTTCTCCAACGTTTGAACAGAAATTCATCTTTATGTATCTTCACTGATTAGTTCCCTTAGCGGATTTATTTCGGTTGGCGTTGTCATGTTCGTGGTAGAAAATCATCTTAGGTTTCGGTGGTCTAATCACAATACCCATTAGCGCGAAAGAACAATTTTACTTCAACTATTCCCAAACGGAAGTAAGAGTATGATTTTCTGTTAAACTCAAACTGCACAGCGATCTTAGCATGAGAGCAATGTTTGAAAGCGCGGTTGTCATTATGACTTGAGACCTTGTAGGATCTAGGATACGTTCCAGCTGTGTATGACAGCTACTAGGCAATGGCAATCAGCAATAGTACACAGATTATATCATACGACAAGAATTTGTACCATTTTACACTCATATCATAAATAAAATCAGGCAGCGAAAGAGAGTAAAGTATTTTTACTAATGTTGGGAGTAAAAAATTCAGTTCAAAGCTGTTCTTTTCAAGTTTTTCAATACTCGGGTTTGAAAAATGACAAACTTGCGGATTGCGCACCTCAACAAGCTTCGTTTTTCAAAATGACAACCCTTGTCTTCATTGCAATTTCATTAAAATACAGAAGTTACTTCTACCAGGGGCTGAGTCGATATACCTGCAACCTCTGAAGCTAAAGACGCTGCGAATTATAAAACACAGGTAAACCGTAGACGATCGATTTTTATTACCCGATGATGAGGTTTTCCAAATGGTGGGCAAACGGACGATCGTACAGCGAGTCGAGTGGTCTCATCCGAATCAGGGAACCGATTTCGATCTTCAACCAAAAAACTACCCTCTTACTTCGAAAGTTTTAGATTTTTTGATGGAATAATCCTCAAAAACAATCTCTTCGGTTAGATCGATCTAGATGTTGAGAATACTGGCACATACCGGATAAATGTTGGTTTTTTTTTAGGCAAAGTTCGTAAACTTTAGTCCCGTAGTTTTAGAGAAATGCTTCGGACTGCATACGGAGTACGCTTAGAAAAAGTATAAATAAAATCTACATCACCTTAAATAATTATATCAGGTCAACAATAAATGAATAAATTGATGTCTCTACATAATTCATATAAACTGATATAAATTGTACTTTCGGTTTTCCCGACAACTTTTAAAATCCATCTGTAAATTTTCTTTTATGGTACACCGCGGACATACCTTTAGTTCCCATTACCTCTTACTTAATTTTTGTATTATTATAGGAGCTATTCTAGAGAAAACGTTGAATTCTTATCGTTTTAGATAAAAGATGAAAGTCATTGGAGTCGCATAATATTTGTATTACATGTATATTTGAATAAGAAGTGACGAATGGTAGTTATTTTAAGTATTTACTTTTCACAGAAGCAATATACCAATTAACTCAGTGTCACTCAAGTCATTTGGGGAATGATTAAAAGACACAATTATTGATTGAACTTTACCGAAAAAATGAGTTGATAAAGTGATGACTGTTAGAAAAACACGATGTTCTCGTGTTCTCTGGTTTTTCATGGTTAGAAAGAAACTTCAAACGACCTGCTACAGGAGAGGTTCGGCGATTTTCGGCAAATAACTGAGAATGTGAAGTAATGAAGGGAATTCCTGGGACAAACGCATTTGGTTGTCTACATTGTATTGTGCTATAATTGAATACCGATTGGTTTTAGTTTAACGTCCCCTTTGTCAAGTTTTTACATGATCACACTTATAAACATAATTCATTGTAAACAGTTAATGAGCATTTTTAAAAACTAGACCAAATTCTTAATCGAACAAAAGAAAGTACGAATAAACAAATGGTTCGGAATTTTAGTAGGTATAAGGGCACTAGGATAAGGAATGCATTGTCCACCTCCCCTCAACCCTCCACATTCAAGTAGAAAGATCTGAAATATGTTTCAAAACAAGAGCAAAGTTCTTAATCAAACAATAATGAATCTGGGGAATCAGCAGTGTAAGCTGTATGAGCAGTGAAACAAGCATCGCAAAAATGGCTTTTGCTGACAGGAGGCGAATGGAAGGGGTAATAGACAATCATTTCAACCGCTGCTCATGTTGGAATTCGATTCATGCCACTATTTTTTTTTTTTTTTTTTTTTTCAATTAAGATTTTCGTTCAATATTTAAATATATATCAGAGCATTCAATTTTCATTACAATATGGGGCGAATGGAGGGGGTAATCGTGATAATTCGAAATATCTTCACTATTTTTATCTGATCTGGCTGATTTTTTTGTTCAACCACAATTTTAGTCTTATTGCGCAACAAAATTCGGAAATTTTCAATTTTCACTCTTGAGGTGGGATGGAGGGGGTAATATGTAATTCGATTAAGCGCTGATCATATTTTCTTGCTTCTTTTTTGTCTGATTGAGAACTTTGGTCTTGTTTTGGAACATATTTCAGGACTTTCAAATTTAAATATGGAAATGAATGAGTGAGTGGGGGAATGAATTAAAGCTGATAAATAGTTACCTTAAATTTTATCTTCGCTATTTTCATCTGATTTCAGTTATTGTATTTGGTCTACTCCTTTAGTTAGTTGCGCGACAACCTCGAAATCGAGGATAATTCTCAATTGGTACAACAAATCAAACATAGATACGTCCACGTAATGTCTTAATGTCCAGTATGATTTCAAGGACCATAAAGGATTAATGGAATCGATTCGGTGACTTTTGAAAATTTTGGTGTACACCCATTTTTGGTAGGGTGTACCTATCCAATTCTCGTGAAAGTCTAACAGTTGTAGAATGCGTTGAGTTAATGAGCGTCACGATTTCTCTGAATTCGTAGGACGTAGCAATTTTTAAGATGAACTGCAAACACGATTTGGAGGACGTTGTTAAGCATTTATAACGGGAGCAGTCCGCGACAAACGGGCCGCAGCTCTCGCGCGCACCGACATCAAGTACCTTCATGAATGAACTTGAGTGAACTCACCTCGGATCGAGTCCGCGGGCTGGAACATGTCACTGAACTTGGGGTATGAGAGGGACTGGCAGCGCGACGCGACGGCAGCGAGGCGGAGAGCTGAGCGCCCACCCTACTCCTGCACCCGTCCTGCACCCGTCCAGCCCTCCAGGAACGGAACCGATCCGGCCCGTCAGGACCACTTTCTCAGGGGGCGGACTGCAGAAGGAACCGGCCTCTCGACCGCAGCCCAGCTCTCGTTTTCACTGCCAAGGACGGACATGATCCACCACACTCGGAAGAGATTTTTTGTCTCCACTTCTTGAGGAAATAAGATCAGAAAAAATGGACCTTCCTTTTCCAAGAATGTTGCAACTTTGTGCAACTTAGAAGTTGACTGGAGCAAAAACAACTGATTGCTAAGTCAACAATCAGAAGTTTGGAACAGTTCCACAATCAACTTTTTTGGAGCCCACCCCAACACGTGTTGACACAAGTATTTCCTGTATACAAGTTGTCAAATCGAATTTTGCCCAAAATGAGGTGCTGAGGGATGACAAATAGATTCGTCCTGCATAAATAGCAATGCAGGACTTGCTTGAAACAGAGTTATTGTTGGTGTGCCACCATACTTAGAAGATATATTTTTTCGCTTCTTGAGGATATGAGATCAGAAAAAAAAGAACCGTTCCTTTTCCAAGAATGCTGCAACTTTGTGAAGCTTCGATGTTGACAGGAGAAAAACAGCTCATTACTAGGTCAAAAATCAGAAGGTCAGAAACAGTTCTATAATCATCTTCTTTGGGGCTACCATAAACACATGTGGATACAAATAGATATTTCTACAACTTCAGTGAATAAGTGGCGAAGTCGAATTTTACCCAAGAAGAGTTGAATGTGCTGAGGGATGAGAAAACGTCTCATCTTCGTTGGGCATCGAAAGTTGTTGACATTTCGTTTTTTTAAATAGTTTAATCCTCAAATATAATCCCTGAAGGTTGATTGATCAAGACGTCGAGATTAATGGCGCATACCGGATAGATGTTGGGGTTTTTTTTTTAGCCAAAGTTCGTAAACTTTGGTCCCGTAGTTTCGGAGAAAAGCTTCGGAACGCATACGGCGGACGGGCGTTTTTTTTTTTATTTGATTTTTTGAAATTTAAGTGTCCTGAAACATAAACCAAAAATTTTCGCGCCAGCCCAATGGTTTTCTACTTTGTAGACTACAAAGGTTTATTCTTGAAAATGAACCACTAAATGCACTACAGACCTGTCTATTATGTATAGATCAGGATCTACAATCAAGGGTTATCTAATACAGAAATAATGAACCTCTGTGTGATAGTTCGCAGCGTTTTCGATCTCACACAACCTGCTCAGCGAGCGCTCAAAGATGCCCAACAGGAAGGTTGCCCCAAAATGTGGATATACGAAGTTCTACAGGTGGGTACAACGAAGTGTAACACAGGATATCATAGCATTTTACCACTCTAAATCACGTGTTGATGTCCGTTTCGTACTGCATTTTGATCTTATTAGAAAACGGACATCATCATGCGATTCAGCGTTAAAAATACTAGAATATCTTCTGTCATACTTGGTTTCTTTGTTCTTAGTGCATCTGTTGGTTGCGCTCGATAAAAACCAATCGATTGAGGGGTCAAATTTTTATGAAATTTACCTGTTGAACCCGGAAACTGAAATGAGAAAAAGGGGCGTTCCCATATGGAGGAAAACGTACAGAATGGTTGTTCGTTTAGCCAATTTGGTGTTCACCAAGGTCTGTAAAGGACTCAGTTGTCCTGTGTGAGGGCAGCCCAAGATCTCAGCTTGGTGACATGTGTGAGATCTCGACTGTGATCTTTATGATCTCCATGAAATGATTTTAGAAGAGTGTTAATGGTTCTGCCCAATATAACTCTATTGCAACTTCTCGCTTTTATTACTTTCCGCTTCACCTATCTTCCATTTGATGCATCATTGTTCTGATTCGTCAAACATGCGTTCCGGTTTAAATTGTCGTTTCGGAGTGGTATGATGTGGATTTCATTTTATTGGACACCTCGAAGTGAAAGAGAAATCAAACTTGAGGAAACTGTGTTTTGGTGGTCCGATATTCGACCTCGGGCAGCCTTCTGGACCTTCTTTTAAAGGAGGTTCATGTATCCGAGCGACTATCCTCGTGAAATCAAATTTCCAAATTTATTTGATTCCACTTAGAACCTGTGTTGAGCTATTGAAGCCTATCCATTAGAAATCTATCTTTCGTCCTCGAAAACCGCTGGGCTCAAATATTGTTACCCAATCTACCTGTAGGAGTGAAAGCATTGTATTTACTTTTGGGAGATGAACGTTTTTTTTTCTCGAAAAATAAAATTTCAATCCTCATACATATTGGAATCTGTCCCGTTGTTTCTACAGCGGATATACAATAATGACGCAATTGAGTTCATATTAATATGTCATTATTGAATCGGCGTTCGCCACCACACTACAAAAAGATCGGCCCAGTAGAACCTGAGGAAATGATGGACCTAGCCCGCAGATTCCCCGTAAATTTCTTCAAAATTGGATAAAAACTGAAGATATTGCTTGTTACAAGGAGGTCAGATTCGAGCATGTGCAGTAGCTACTAATGATATGATCGAGTTAAAATTTATGTGAGGTTATAATAGCGAGCTTGTACATTTCTCACAAACCGTCATATACGATTGATTGCGATGAGTGCATTCATCTTTTTGTTGACACTACGGACCCTTATCAAACCAGGCTTCCGTATCATTACCAACTCTTCCCTCTTCTTGTATATTCCCATTCATCATGGTGCGCTATAGCTATTGAACATAGCTAGTAGTAATAACCAAAACCTTAGCGACAAAAAAGGATTAATAGATAAAAAACATATAGTTTACTAGATAAAGAAGGATCAGTGACATAAACATTATTATCTACCAATATTTTTTCCTCATACTATCCGACGTGTTCGCTAGGGTGTGAGTTGTACACAGGAGGAGTGTGACTCAGAAGCATTACCATTGGCAAAACCGTACACAGAAATCATGTCAACATACTCACTTGTGGTATAGCTACTCAACTGAAAGCAAATCATCGCAATCAATCGTAAATGAACACAAACAATAGCTGTCTCTCGGATCTTCGATTATCCTGACTTTGGCTGGACAGCTTGGAAATGCCGTAGATGCTGATCACAAACGAACGTTTTCATTCATTAAATTCATTTTCGTTTTTCATTTTTAAATATTTATTTTTTAATTTAAATCTTAACAATCTTGTTTAAACTCTAACTCTTTGTATGAACTCGATTTAAACCCCAATATCCTACCATTGTCCAACAGCTGGATAACATGTTCGAGTCAATAAACATTTTACTAAAACTGAATTTGGTCAGAAACAACAAATTATCAACATTGCAACACCCAATGCTACGGCCAAATCAGATTGAGGTTGATGATACACGGCGCACAAAGCAACCCCTCCATCAAGACCGGGAGGTCGTGCGGGTCATTGCATATTCTCGCCCCTGACCAAGACAATGCCTCCTCCGTAGCTTTCCCAATTTTCAAACATTAGGTCTTTTTTAGTGATACAGGGTGTCCCAGGACTTATTGCACAATCCGACTCCTACGTGTTCTACAGCTCATTTTCGAGACTTTTGGAAAAACCTCAATTTTAACAGAAAACACACGTTTCTCTGCAGTTAAACACCATTTCCTTAACTAAAAATATTTTTAAAAACCAAAACGACTACACCGTCGGAGAGCTGACATTTTGGCGCACGTTTTACCAGGCCTGCACAGTTCTGCGTCATGCATTTATGGGGTTTCTAGGCGAGATGAAAAACAGGCGATTTCAAGATTTTGACAAAACTGCCATTTCGCGCAGCAATCGCACATCTTCAATGCAATTTTTAAAAAGTTTTCTGACATCAAATAGATAGAAAATGTAACGCTCTTTCCAACGGTGTGATCAAATTTGAGCTATCTCCAAAATTAAGTTTTATGACTTAAGATCGAAAACATGAAAAAAACCTGCAAAAAAATCGCAAATAGCTCGGAAACGAGGCCTCTGGCAAAAGGACACCCTATATCCGATTCCTCAAACCTTGTCTTTACCATTTAGGAAATTGCGTCAATATCTCTGGATATTATAAAACCTACTACCTACTTGAAATTAACCGGGCTAGCCAGCTCATTCCGCTTTTCTAAATTGTGTATACTGTAACCAGGAATAATATAAAATAGAACGACGATCCATTATTTTTACTGAAAATGTAAAGACGAGATTCCCAAGTAATGGAAACTTTAATGATGGTCTATATACAGCTAACCCTCGAGCCAGAGAGATCAGTGGAAACAAACTGTGATTACTAGAAGATGTAAATATGTGGAGATTTCGATCGGAGAAGAAAGAGAGTTCACATTATACCGAACTCGATAGCCGTTCCGTATTCCGAGCAGGCAGCATCGCTTTTAGAACTGGCTAAACCTGATTGGTTGTTACCTTTCGCCACTTCATAGGGTGCATAGGCGGTAGGTACGTGTTTCATACCTCAAGTGGGTGAAAGTTTAGTCGTGTAATGTAATATAAGGTGCCTTCTATTTGTTTAAATTGTTCGTCAACATCTATATACGACGTGGCTTCTTCTTGCCTGAAAGTTGATAAAGGAAGGTGACGCGTATCGAGGGACAGCGCAAGCGTATCGCTCACTGGTACGATTGCGGCAAACATTCCGCCTGTCACGTTCATGCTTGTGTTAGTATATTAACTCTCAGTAAGCTTCGAAACGCTCATAACTAATAGAGATCATTCACCGCAGTGCATTGATTTAAGCGAACCATGAGAAGTACTACAACCAGCAGTCCGACGTCTTCGAAATATTCGAGTTTTTGGAAAAGCCAAATTTCAGCAGCAAAAATCAACACCGTCAGCGTATATCTCCAGGACTTTGAAGCCGAATCAAATTCTGGCCCCAAAATATTGACAACCCCTATATTATGGTTTGTGGTTGCTTTAAAAACGGGCAACCATTTCAAAATTTTCCGAAGTTCCACGCCTTTTCTACACCTCCAGAGACACACAGGAGGGTGACTTTCTGTAGCTCCATGTTCCGTTTTCAAAACGCAAGAGGGCAAGTTCCGAAAACTCAAGTTGCCTAAACTGAAGTCAATGATCTCGTAAAAACGGTGATCGTTAACAATATGACAACTAGTGTCAATAGTGTTGATTCTCTTCTCAATAACTTGCAAAAGTGATGCACTCGGTCATCAATACTTCCTAGAAATGCAATAGTCATTCCAGTTCAGTTTCTTTTGTACTCACACCTTGATAATACACAGATTTCCCATTTTTCAATTATTTATAATATCATGTTATGGATACGAGGAAGCTTTGTGACACATCAAGTTTAGCAGCTGTATAATTTGCCACTATTTAATGAGAAACGTATTCGATCAGGAGCAGAACAATAGGTAGTTCACTTAACTCGTGAACGTGTTATGAGAATAGCTTGAGAAAAATGATAAGCTATCACGTTCATCGCTCCAGAACGAAAACCTCTTTGAAAACAAAACACTAGGAGTTTTTCGATTCCGTTATTCGTAACGAAAGTGGGTATTTTCCGTGGTTATGAGAGAGGGGCTGGGAATGTGCGAAAATTATGACAGGCGCTGATGGAAGATATAACGCTAGTTGTGTGAGGGACTGTTTACGCCACCGAATGAAGGCGTGGAAATATTTGTCAAATTTTAAGTAAATTATTTACGGACGGGTGTGTGTCATTGGAATTCAAGATGCCTGTATACATATAATTTGGTCAGCAGGGAAGGAAAATAAAATGTCTCCCTTGGTCTGACCTACCTTATCACTGAGTAACTTTCAGAGTAAAACCGTAATCACAGAACATGAGTATGAATAAATTTGTGACCAGGAATCTTTGATCAACCATACAATTGCACAGAACACAATTTTCAAACAAGTTGGGTGTGGCACACAGCTTCCTCTCCCCGTATTAGTGACATTATGGATATGTTTTAGATAATCTCAAAAGATTTTCAAGATGTAGGAATGAGGGTTATTACAAGGATTCAAGGTAAATGTTTCCACAAAATCAACGCCTTCAAACGGATGGGTTGACGTATTGCAGGACGGCGCCTTGCTCATTATATGGCGATTACAAAAACGATACTCTCGACTTGAAGTCAGTATGAGAAGATCACACCATCCAGATGCATTAGTACTTGAAGCAATTTTCTGCAAGTATTTGAGAAATTCTACTATAATTTACAGCAGTTGAGGAACTCCGTAAGAAGAATGACGAGTTGACAAGACAGAAATACTTCGGATGTACTTTACAAGTTCAATTTCAATTACATATACCTCCAATTCAACTTTTGGTTTATTTTTAATGACAAGTCTTTGTAACAGTGAAGCAAAAATTGTTGATTACCCCCCTTAAAACCTTGTCATTTTACGGTTCAAGGTGAGTAGATTCAAAATCTGAAATGTCCTTCACGAGCCATAAAAGGCCTTAGAATCGGTATGAAAAATTCGTTATTCTTCATAAGTACCTCCATTTGGGGTGTAGCTGGTCCTAACTTCTAGCCAGCCCGATCGCCCTTCCCGCATAGATGCTTTGGGCCGAAAACTGCTAAAAACGTACCAAAAACGTGGTGCTCCGAAGTTTTTACTGAAATAGGCAAGTGAGGTGTCATTTCCAAGTATCGAATCGATTCCGATGGAGCTCTTTTGACAAGTAAATCTCAATCTAATGGTGAAAATTTGGGATTAGGGGAGGGGAGGACAAAAATAAAAAACCTGCAGCGTTTTTGGTAAATACAAGGAGAAGTACTTGCAATCGCATATAAACACGAGTACATGTTGTTATATCCCAAGCGCACATGTACATGTTCTCCTACTTGTGTATGTACTTGCTTGCTGTGGGTACCAGTAGTTGTAAGGAGATTCTCGTAATCAGAAGCAGACCGGTGGAAGGTCCCTAAATCCCCCCATCATTCTGCACAGTATTCTAGGTTAGAAGAGAAAATGTACTTGTAGTACTTGAAGTACTAATAGCAGGGATAACACAAGTAGTTGTGTACTTGTACTTACAACTCTACAACTCCAATTAATTGTACTTATTATTTCAAGTACATGTACACTAGGTAAATGTACCCTGAGCGATAAAGCTTGACGTTGAGCAGGAAGCGATAAACGCAAGTTTTTCACTGAGGACTGTCGATTGACTTCTCACCTCATCAGTCCATCTCCACAAAAGTGGCAACACCCCAACAGCAGGTCAGTGAAACGTGAAATGCCAGGAGAGAAGACTAGCGATTTCGTCTAACGACCAGCGTCGGGACTCGAGTTTTCATCAGTTAGCTCGACCTCAAGTTTTGTTTCACTCAAGACTCTACTTATCTCATCGTTTAAGCTGTTAATGATCCGAGTTGACATGAAATCGGCAGAACTGGGTGAAGATCCAGATGCTCACAAGTGCACGTCGTCTGTCGGATCTGGATTCCACTTCCTCAGGCTGCGGACGCTGAAAAAAAACTCGGCGGGGCGCATCGTTGAGTCGTCGTCTCTCTTTGCCGTGTCGAAACCGAAGTAGGTGACGAGGACCGCTAATGGAAGGAATCCCATCAACATAACGACACCTTTCCACATATTCACCCTCCTCGCATGTCACCTCATCAGGATGTTCATACAAGTATTCACTTCCACACAATGTTCATAGATTGAACACCCCAGTAATCGGCACTGTTCACACTTTTTGTTATCAAAAAAGCTCCCGCGACTAGTTAGTGGGCTAGAAAAAATGTAATGGACTAGATCAGATCGCTGAAAGCATGCTTCGGAAGTGTGGCGTCAATAACACTCTTCCAGAACGCTTCAAACAACATTTTGTCCCTACTGAGTAGTTAAGTCTGATTTGCCTCGACGGGAAGGTATCTTTTATAGACACCTCCATAATGACAAATAATTATCCATAAACAGGTTTACGAAAGAAAAAGTCGTAACATTCACCATTTTTGTTAAATGTCCTTATGAATCTTGGCAATTACCACTTGATAAATAATTCATAACTGATGCAGCACATTTGCTTTTTAAACGTTATTAAAAAACCGTAAATCATTACAAAACAAGCACCATCTATAATTCGAGTCAGAAGCACCATAAAAATTGCCTTAGGGTGATCTTGCTGAATGGAACTTTTACGTTTGATTTTATGTCCGTTTAATGGTGAATATTTCAGAAAAAAACACTGTGTTTCCGTCGCTTTCACTCCACGTAACGCTAACTTTTTTGTTGAAGTCAACAGCTGTTAATTACGATGATGACCTTCAGTGATGCCATATGACGTCCATCCAAATGCGAATGCTATAATCAATTACATACGCCAAATTTGGTGGGCAGTTATTCTTCATTGTAATGTGGACATTCATATGTAAAGTTGTGAAAACATCGAAAGAACTAAGGCTTCTTCCAATATGGCAACAGATATCCTTTCATTTATACGACTTGCTGGTCACAACGGGTAATGTTTATGCAATTTACGACAGGAACATGAATTGTAAATAGGGAAAAGTCCTACCCTTAGCACCAGGCCTCCTAGAGGTGCGATACCATTGGGAATTGCTGTCACATAAACAATCAATTAACTGGGTAGTGAAGATAAGAATGAAACTGCAGCACATCTACAGGGCGTAACAAAACTAATAGTCAAACATCCAGGTGTCGAGTTTAGTGGTCCATTTCCAGCAAAAAATTCTTTTAACACTCTTCCAAAATAAATTTTCAGTACCATTGAAAAGGAATTCCAATTTCTTATCGGGTTTGGGGGAACTAAGAAAATATCTACGTGTGAATTCATAAGCACTAAACGAATTCACCCATAATCATTTTCCAACATATATTTGACAGGGTTTAATTAGAAGAACAGCGATTACAGCAAAAAAACTCAGGGCAAAGGACTGCTCACGTCTGCAATCCCTCCAGGCCGCGTTGCCATCGAGCAACCTAAAGACAAGCGCAACACAGTTGGTTTTGAGTCATGAGCAGATAACGATGTTGTACCTGTGTTGTGAACTTGGAAGGAACGAATCACCATCAAGTTATAACTCAGGACGAAGAACCACTTGTCTCTCCGTAGACGTGACGGTCTGCGAAGTTTATCATCGCCAATTAATCTCGCAAGATAACGACCCGCGAGATGCAGCTAAAGGATCCTGAGGAAGGCTTTGACGAGGTAACGGTACGGTATATCCATTTCTACAGGCACCTTTTTATTGGAAAGAATTTCCTACGCAAGCCCCAGCACCAATCGCGAGTGTCTGTTTTCGTCAAACTCAGTTCTGGAGAGATTAGGTAGTTAGAGACAATTATAATTTTTGTCCAATTTTTACAAGTGTCCTAAACCAGCCTTCATAATTGAGCCACTTTTTATGAGTTGTGAATATAATCTATCGAAATCTAAAATTGTCTCTCACCCTGTTTCACTCCCAGAAAGATCTCTATAGCTGAATAGCCCTGTCAGGAGAGCTCACTCTGCGAAACCCAGACTTATTTATTTATTTAATAATGCGGGCAGGCCCAATACACCCTTCAGAACAAAGTATAAGAAGACAAAATACAAAATAATAACGTTAACTGTAACAAGGTGATAATTAGGGAAAGAAATGAAATTGAAATTATTAGCAGGTTCGGCGAGAAAATTTTGTGACAAGATGCAACTTTTACAAACTACCATGAAGACGAGAGCGAATAAAATTATAAGAATCGAAAAACAAGTCTATGTGTGGGATTGGTTGATTAAGAGTTTAGCTTCTCTGGGTCATCTTCACAGCGGGCGGATTTACAAATAGTTTATTGATGAAAAAATAGCGGTGATAAGGATTTGTGTTCGGCAGCATGATCGAGGAACGGCAAGATTCACCTTGTGAAGGAGAGAAGGGGAGTTGACCTGTCCATGCATTAATTTCCAGAAGAAAAACATATCCGAGAGGCCTCTACGATCACCAGGGCCCAGCATCCCACAGCCACGACCAAGCGCATCACAATTAACTGAGCCCAGGGGAATATGAAGCTTATGGGCCACATATCTCTGAAATCTGCAGTGTACCCTTTCAATCTGATCAATGTGGCAACTATAGAAGGGACTTCAAACAACAGATGCGTATTCTATAACTGGAAGGACTGGAAGGGCTTTATACAACACACGTGGCTTGCTAGACAACCAGAACACAGAGCTCTGCGGGTTATTCTAACATTCCCTACAATTAGTGGATTCGTGGTAATCAATCCTTGCAACGGTAGAACAACAAAAAACTTGAATTTTTCCCTTGAGTTCTCTCGATCATACTGAACAGATTTTCTAATTCCCATTTCCGAGGGAAAACTTCCCCAAAATCTCAACTTCCCAACGGTCGAGGAAAATTTGTTTTCCATTCGACATTTTTTTGAAAAAATGACTTTTGAATGGGGAAAACTGACGGGAGATTTATTCACTGACATCGGCATTTTCCACCCAACATTGTCTTGGTACTAAAAATTGGTAATGTGTGTATCTTTTTCGCTGAATCGAATGGTGACTCCCTCGAGCGACCTCATTCAATACATGAGCGATTTTCAGGGCATTTCCCCTGGTCGGAAAGACTGAATCACTTGCCATTCGAGTTCTGAGCGAATAGTTTGTAACAGATTGCATTCTCAACTGTTGATATATCAATCATTTATTGATTATGTGAGATGTTAAAGTCTAGTTAAAGAGTAAATAACCATTAGTTCAAGTCTTATTCAAGTTCAGTGCTTCAAGAGATTTAGGATATTGAAAATCCATGGAGGCTATTTCCACAATCGGTGGTCATTTTAAAGGAACACAGTTTCATCCCTCTTTCCCTCTACCACATCCCCAACTTCCTTATTCCCTAAGGCCATCAGCCAAACCTCAGTGTCTTCAGCAAAGTTTAATTGTGTTCGTTTTGAAGCAATGGTTGAACATTCTGCATTCTAAGGTGCATCCTTTTTGAGGTGAAACACATTTAGTCAAATATCAGTGATAACGCACTAAATCACTCCAGACGAAGTTGTGGAAACCTTATCAAGAAGAAAATGTTCAGTGACTTTCTTAACGACTTCTTCTCCCATGATGTCCTTTCAACAGGGGGTTGAACCGGTGTGTGCTTTGAAATTTGCCAAAAATGACACAAACTAATGACGCCTGATTGGGAGAAAACTCGTTTTTAGGTTTTCAATATCGATTGGTGTCTAATACAATTTTGATTGATTGGAAGGTTACACCATACAAAAGAGGAAGTTTTTACAGTCCAAACTTTGACTGCCTGTGGATCGGCGAAAATGGACCGAATTGGTGATACAATTTCTTGAGTTCAACCTTTCCTCATATGCCTCATATACGGAAAACTGTGCACTAAAAATTGGAACAACTTCCGTATTTTTTGTAATTGTCATTGCACAATATCAAGTGAAAATGAACACGCACATAATTGGTGCGAGAAGCTTGTTTAAGAAGTTTCAGTGGTTAAATGATGAGTTTGTTGGACAACACTTTTTGAGCGCTCTAAATTGGACCAATTTCAGAAAACCACTGTAAATATCCAACAGCTGAAAATCCATATAATTATGTTTTTTAGAATAATATTATTCACAAATTTTGTCAGCTGTAAGCTACCACATTAAAAACGGTAATCGCTAAACCACAAAAAACAGTTTTTTTTTCTTTTAGATTTTAGTATCCTTAAAAAAAGCGGGACATTAGACCTCTATGGTTCTACAGCCAAATCATTTGAATGATTAATTTTACACATTTAAGTACCGAAGATGAAAAATTGCCTATGCAACCTACAAATATGGGATTCTTTACGTGCGTGGGTTTACGTGCGCGCATTCTGTGTTCATAAACGGTACTTACTAAGCCTAACCAACTCCCTGGAAAAATCTGTAGATTCAACCAGGGCACCAGAGAGGATAGTGCTTACCAAGGTGGCAGGTACACGAATGACCCCCTCGGGCGGACGGAAAAGTGGTGATGCCGGGATAACAAAGGGCGGAAGGAGCACACCAGAAGGTTAGTTGAAGAAGTGTTGAGCGGGGGGGGGGGGGGACTTTCAGGTATGTCGCTAAGAACTGGATTGTACTCCTGTTGATCATTTGAATGATAAAAAGTTTCAGTCATGTAGCATAATCGTGAGAGAGAAATTTTCGAAATTATCGTTTAAATTGAATTGAAATTTGAAGCACTCCTGGGTATATACAGAGACTGGAAACAGTTCGGGACAGATCGAGTGTGAAGGTTTTTGACAGAGTTCTAGGCTGGCTGATAACAACCTATTGATAATGCCTTTAAATAAATATCCTCGAATTTGCCTAGACAAGTTGGTCGTTACTGTTGAAAAATGGTACGAGTTTAAAGAAATTCAACTGGGTTGTACAGGTGAAAGACATTATATGCGGAATCGGGTACGCGGGGGTGTGGGGGAGGAGCTCAGAGATGAACGAGAGGAAATTGTTGTTACTTGCAAGATGAAATTGTTTTATGATGATATTCAAAGAATGTTCAATTCCACCTACAGCAAACTGACACGTTCGTACCGACTTCCAGAAAGCAACCTTAACTCGATGAATTCACATGCAGAAAAGCACATCCTTGCCCTACTTCGCCTTTCAAGTAGGAACGTTATAAGGGAATGGGTTAGGCGAGAAGCGTTTGAAGTAGATCAAAGGGGTGTTTGCTATACAACTGGAGAAAAGAAGAATCATGATGTCATATTTTTTGTGAGTGTCTAGAGTTATCGAATTTAAGACGCTCATTCTTTGGGTTCAGCCATATAAGTGAGGAACATCTTACAGAAAAATTGTTATCAGGAGAGTGTGTGGCTGAAACAAAAATGCTTCGCGCTTATTTTATAAGTTATGTGAACCCGTTTCAAGATTTTGAAGACGGTGGATTAGATTGAGATTGCCCAATTGAGATTGTCAATGAAATCAATATTTTTGTCTTGCAACCCTACCTCGAATCGTGGGAGGTCCTACCATTGTTAATTGAAAACTGGGGCAAATTGTATGCATTTCTTGGTTTGAATTATCGTTTATTTGATGGAACTATAATTTTGTTGGCTAAGTTTTTAATTTGTTGCACTGATGTTTTCATTGTCATTTTTGCCGTATTACTGGAGAATTTGTTATTGAAATTATTTGTTTATTCATTGAATTACCTATATATATTATTTATTAGATGTTGATATTTCTGTAGAATCGCTGTTTGATCGAAAACCTAATAGGTATGTTATAATATAGTATATTGATTGGTACTGATTAATTGAAAGTCGAACTTGCAGGCAGATGACCCTTGCCTTATTGTTTCCAGATAAGTTTTTGTTATTGGCAGTTGTTTTTTTGCAATAAATATATTTTCTATCATTTATATTTTTGTCTTCAAGTTTGAAACCTCGTTTGAAATAGAGTAAAACGAAGCGTTATACCTATTTTTTTATTTTATTTTACGTAAATGAAGTCTCATACTTACTTTCAAGAAGAAATATGTTTATTTAAGGAAGGTGGGTTAGCTCCCATGAATAGGTGTATTACATTTATCAATTAAGACTGATTTGATTTGAATTGAAATTTGAGCACGTTGTGTGGAGAAAAAATTTTATTGCCGAAAAAAGTTTTTAATAATGTGATTCTATTCACGCGAAGATTTTGGCTTTTCTAACGTTTAGTATTTTTTTCTATTTTTTAGCTCATTTGAATTAAATTTAACTACGATTTTCTGCATTAATTTGATGTTCAGTTATTAGATTGCTCATTTCATTGTTGATAAAGTTTGTTTGAGTAATATTCTGCTACAAATATAATAAACATCAATAAACATAATAAACATCATTTCCTTAACTAAAAATATTTAAAAAAACCAAAACGACTACACCGTTGGAAAGCTGACATTTTGGCGCACATTTTACCAGGCCTGCACAGTTCTGCGTCAAGCATTCGTGGGGTTTCTAGGCGAGATGAAAAACAGGTGATTTCAAGATTTTGACAAAACTGCCATTTCGCACGGCAATCGCACATCTTTAATGCAATTAAATGTTAATGCAATTATATTTTCTGACATCAACTAGATCGGAAATTTAACGCTCTTTCCAAGGGTGTCATCAAATTTGAACTATCTCCAAAATTGAGGGAGTTATGACAGTTTTAATGACATAAGATCGAAAACACGAAAAAATCTTAAATCGCGAATAACTCGGAAACGAGGACTCTTTAAAGAGAATGGCTAGTGAGGCACTTTTGGTCGGAAATGAGTTGTAGAATACGTAGGAGTCGTATAGTGCACAAATCGTGGGACATATGAACTATTTATAAATGTAATTTTTTAATTTCTGCACCAGAATATTTCATAGAAAAACGTTCAGTTGCTATACTATTTGTAATAAACATTATCTTTGTCTTAAAGTGGTCAAGTTTCCACACAATTTATCGAAAATGTACTCGTAATATGATAATTCATGAATATTAGATCATGCAGCATGACATTCGAGAGTTTCCCGAATTTCCTCCGTCAAATTAGGAAGGACAGCACACCGACTCGGCGACATGGAACTATGAGGTTCTTACCTTTTTCGAAGAGAGAGAAGGGGTTGTTGGACGGTTGGTGGTCGCGCGGCCGCATGAAGGAGAAAACTGAAGACCGAAGTTGGACACGGGTTGGATTGTTGACGAGAGAGGCAGCCCGAGCAGGAGAAGGGATCTGGAGTATCAGCCCGTGCCCGGCAGATATTCGAGAGCAAGTACCTACCTACCTAAGGGGAGCTAAAACCCCACCGCCACCGCCCTAGTACCTACGGACAGGAAAAGAACCCCTTCCCCGTCAGAATGTTACGTCAAATTGCTATTAACATACGCGCCCATTTGTACCGGCCGGCCCTCTGGGGACTTTCTAGGCCGTTTATGAGACTCGATCCGGGAACATTTTTTGATGAAGGGGGTTTTGGGGGTTCGGAAGGAAACGCGGACATTCCGGGAGTCGCGGTAGGCAGGCAACGTGTAATTTAAACATCTGGCGCGGGGCCTCCACGAAGGGCGCTGACGGAGAGGATGGCCACCGGCTGGTCCTCACATACGAACATCGGGTGTCACCAATCAATCAAATATTGATCATCGGCTGCGGGCAGTGGGCGATTCTACCAAATCAACTGAACTCATCCCCAACGACATGTTTACTCTTGCTGGTATAGATTTTGGGAATAAAGCCCAACGAATTAATACACAAAGGTTTATTATTTCTGTGTTTGATGACTCTTCCACCGGACTACCAGGACTGGTATGTACAACCAAATACAATGCTTCCTAGACACAGTCGGAATCGCACCAAGAAATCCAACTGAAATTTAATAAGATAAATAAACGTAGTCTGTGGTACATTATTAAAACTCGGCGATACCATGGATTGTGATTGTAATTGCACCGTACACAAAAATCATGTCAACATACTCACTTGTGGTATAGCTACTCAACTGAAAGCAAATCATCGCAATCAATCGTAAATGAACACAAACAATAGCTGTCTCTCGGATCTTCGATTATCCTGACTTTGGCTGGACAGCTTGGAAATGCCGTAGACGCTGATCACAAACGAACGTTTTCATTCATTAAATTCATTTTCATTTTTATTTTTAAATATTTATTTTTTAATTTGAATCTTAACAATCTTGTTTAAACTCTAACTCTTTGTATGAACTCGATTAAAACCCCGATATGTTACCATTGTCCATCAGCTGGATAACATGTTCGAGTCAACAAACATTTTACTAAAACTGAATTTGGTCAGAAACAACAAATTATCAACATTGCAACACCCAATGCTACGGCAAAAATCAGATTGGGGTTGATAATACACGGCGCACAAAGCAACCCCTCCTTCAAGACCGAGCGGTCGTGCGGGTCATTGCATACCCTCGCCCCTGACCAAGACAATGCCCCCTCCTTAGCTTTTCCAATTTTCAAACATTAAGTAGGTCTTTTTTAGCGATACAGGGTGTCCCAGGACTTATGCGCAATCCGACTCCTACGTGTTCTTCAACTCATTTCCGACTCCGATGAGTTGCATTCATCTTCGAGCCTTTTGGAAAAACCTCAATTTCAACAAAAACACACGTTTTTCTGCAGTTAAACACCATTTCTTTAACTAAAAGTATTTTTTTAAACCAAAACAACTACACCGTTGGAAAGCTGACATTTTCGCGCACGTTTTACCAGGCCTGCACAGTACTGCGTCAAGCATTCATGGGGTTTCTAGGCGAGATGAGAAACAGGCGATTTCAAGATTTTGACAAAACTGCCATTTCGCGTGGCACTCGCACATCTTCAATGCAATTTAAACAAAAAATTTCTGACATCAAATAGATAGAAAATTTCACGCTCTTTCCAACGGTGTCATGACATCCAAAATTGATGGCGTTATGACAGTTTTAATGACATAAGATCGAAAACACGAAAAATCTTAAACCGCCAATAGCTCGGAAACGAGGCCTCTGGCAAAAAATTGCTGCGAGGTATTTTTGGTCGGAAATGAGTTGTAGAACGCGCAGGAGTCGGATTGTGCATAACTCCGGCGATACCTCTACTTTTGAAGGAAAGTGATTGAAAAGTGTTAAATTCATCTATATGAGGGAGCCAATCGTCATGGTCATGTTTTACCATAACAGCCCAAAATAGATCAATGACTGAGAAAATTTACATTGTTTGGGCGACTGAACGCTCAGCGGAGGCGGCCTCTTTCCAACGGTGTCATCAAATTTGAGCTATCTCCATCATACCGAAAATTGATGGCGTTATGACAGTTTTAATGACATAAGATCGAAAACACGAAAAAAACCTTAAACCGCGAATAGCTCAGAAACGAGGCCTCTGGCAAAAAATTGCTATGAGGCACTTTTGGTCGGAAATGAGTTGTAGAACGCGTAGGAGTCGGATTGTGCATAACTCCGGCGATACCCTGTATAGCTACTTTTGAAGGAAAGTGATTGAAAAGTGTTAAATTCATCAATATGAGGGAGCCAGGAATGAGCCTTATCGTCATGGTCATGTTTTACCATAACAGCCCAAAGTACCTCTCTAGGCATCTCCAGCAAAAATGAGATTCTCCCTCCAAAACATGTTCAATGACTGATTTTTCGGTCTCAAACGATAGTGTAGGAACATGTGATGATGTACCATAAAGATAATTGCCAGAAAACATTCTCATTACATTGTTTGGGCGACTGAAACTTACCTTACTCAGCGATTGGTACAACACCCGCAATAAGGAGTTGGTCCAACGCCTTCCGATAGGCACTGCAGATGCGCAACCTTCACTATAACACTTTAACAAGTGCAAGGGCTGCTAAAATGCCTAGGAGGAGCCAAACAATCCAGTGGTAACACTACATCTTGAAAATAAGTCTGTAGTGTTTTTCAAAGAATGGTGCCTTGAGAGGTACTTCGGGTTGATTAGGGTTAAGAGCAGCGGGGGGCAGTCTAGGGCGTTGTTCAGGAGCTTGTAGGGAAGCACTAGGTCAGCGGAGCTCCGTTTCCTCTCAAGAGGGCCAGGTGGCATTTCTGCAACAGAAGATCATAATCAATGTCATCGGAAGGGATCCCCATTTTATAAGCAATAAAGCGTAAGAAAATTCGATATCAATGGACCGCATACGGAGGAGACCAAACAGTAGAGGCATATTCGAGCATGTGCAGTACAAGGGCCTTATAGAGCGATACCATGGCATCGGCGTTGGAAAATTCCCTCGTATTCCTCTTTAAGAAACGGAGCGCTTGCATCGTCCTAGCAGCCAGTCTCTATATAATTGGGGAAACACAATCGTTCATCACATAGAACTCCAAGAGCGACAATCTCTGTTGTCCTTCAAAGCGGTTAACCGCAAAGAATGTAGTTGAACAGGATTGGTCTAGACACATTTGAACGTTTAGATGGATTAAGGTAGGGATGGTTTACCATGGACCAATCCTCCAAGCTGCAATTACTCTGAATCCTCCAAGATTGTAGAGTGACGAAGAAGCTTGAGATGAAATATAACAATCGGACGCGGCAATAGCACTACTATATCCGTATAGCATCCATCTTGCAACAGGTCAGTCTCCAGAAACTTTCGGCATCCATCGTGTAAGCAGCAAACAGTAACCCGAATGTTCTTAGTCGATTCGTGGAACTAATTTCCATTTGAATCACAGAAGAACATCAAAAGATTGATCCCCAAATATAGTCCCTTAGTATTAATTGATCAAGAAGCTGAGATAACTGGCGCACCCCTGATCGATATCAGATTTTGAGCCAAATTTAGTAAACTTTGGTCCAGAAGTTTTGGAAAAAAGCTTTGAACGGCGTACGGTGAACTGACGGATGTTTTAGTTTATTAATTTCAATAATGGACCTTTGAAATAGAGCATGAAACATAATTTTTAACCCCTTCCAAAGTTGCTGTCTATGTTTCAAGAAAAGTAGATTTCAAAAATCTAATTAATAAATTTCGTCCACTGTCAAACACTTCTCTTTGAAACCATCGAACCAAAGTTTAACAATTTAGCTTAGAGATCCAACATTGATCCGGCGGATCAAAAATCCATCAATCAACCCCTTATATTAGGATTATATTTAAGGAATAATCTATCAAAAAATCGGAATCTAAAACACTTTCGTAACAACTGGGTAGTTTGGGTAGCAAAACGGGTAAAAATCGTTAAATTTATATTTTATAGCATAATTACCCAAACAAATTTTATCAAAAACGAAATAGGTCATTTCAAAATTAAGGTTTAAATGAATGCTGGGGAAGGACTACAAATTCAGAAAATCCAAAATCTTTACTCGAATAGACAAATATTTTTAGAGCATTTTTTTTTTGCAAAAAAAAGTTTATGGCTAGCATGATTTGCGCATAAAAGTGATTAAATTTCAACCTCAATGTAATACAATAATGTTGGGAAATTCGCTCATACGATCATGCTGAGTGGCTGGAAGTTTATCATTTTATCTTGTTAGATTTTAGTTGGAGTTCTACGTGGGTTTTCAAGTGCACCTAGGAAGCATTAGCTCAGAATGTGCAGCCCAGTTCTGGCAATCCGTCGATCCGTGTAGGTTTTGCCCGGATTCAAGGAATTGGCGGAAATATGCACGGCGGCAGAGGTCGGTACCAACCCGGGAGGAGGCTGGGAAAGGGGGTTCTGAGATGTGAGGCTGTGGCCGGGTCGCTTATTGACCCGCGAAGACGCCCCCTCATCCGCTCGCCCACCTCTGCCTCCAGCCGCCCCCAGCGAAGATGGCCGCCCCGGAGCCTGGAGCACTGTTGCCACCCCCGGCCGCCCCCGCCTCATCTCATCTCCCTCTCATCATCCTCGGCCGCTAACCTTCTCCCCAGTGAACCTCCAGGCTCCAGTGTTTTTGTGTACGAACCTCCGTACTGGGACCGTCCCCTTGTTCTGCCCTTCTGTGCAACAAACTTCACCTGCGTCTCCCCTGGCTCATCGTGTACTATGAGATCAGGCAGCTGCTCGGTTTCCTCGCTCCGCCGCCTCAATATGGACGTTCCAGACGTTCGAATACTTTTGTTTCAAGTCCCCGATGACGTAAGTTGTTTCGTCATTATTAACACCCACAACAATACGTTTTGAGGGTCATATCCAACTAGTAGCCCACAACATTAATAGAACAAGCCTCAAACAGATTATCTCAAGTTCACAGTCGCTCTTTTACTCCAGCTTAATAATAGAAGCTGCCACTACGAAAGAACTCGCTTCAAACCATAGTATGACTCATCTGTAACAGGTACCTACCTACATAATCTATCACTGATTACCACAATTCGGATCGATAAAACGTGAAAAACTTCTGAATATGACTGAAAACTCCTGTAAATATGACTTGAAGAAGGACCTTCAAATATGACGTTACAAGTGACACTCGCTTCAATTTGTCCCAAATTATAATAAGTCACTGTAAAGTATGTTGTGTAGTTCCACAGTGAAGTGGCAAAGGATAGCTCAAGAAGCTCTGCATGTGATACCATTGGTCATTCCATATCCTTTAACATGTTACGATTGTATTGCGCTAGAGAAAGAAATATGAGACAATCCTCTTATAGTTTATATAATGCCATCATATAATTTGATATTACATTAAACTGATGCTAATACATGCTTGTCTACCGTAATTTGTATTAGTAGTAATACTGAGAATCGATGACAACAGATGTGAGACGTAAATAATCGTTTGTACGTTGTAAACGTTTCGGCCTGAAAACAACGTCGATGTAGATAAGGTTTCGCGTAGTCGAATGAGAGATATCGTTATTAAATTTTCGACTGAAACATTCGAGCATAAATCAAAAGAATTCGATACCAACTTTCCTTCACAGATGATACCAGTCAAATTGCAGCTTCCTTGGTTGATTACTACAGCAAACACAACACTACTGCGTTGCGGTTTTTCGTGAGAGTGAGCTCATATTAGCGCAGGGGGTAGATGAAAGTTAGGACATGGAATGTAAAAAAAAGCAGAATGTCTACTGTGAGTTCCGAAATTGGGTGTCGTCTCCCGTCCTCACACTCTCGTAATGTTTGAACTGTTGCCTTGCTTCAGGTGAGGACAAAGCAGTAGTCACAAGGAAATGTTCTATGTGATGGGCCTGTGGCCACTCTGACCTCAAGGGACGTGCGCAGTCTTTGTATAAGCTCCACCAGCCTGCCCCCAGCAGAGGTTGGATTCGAGGGGGCAATGGTTTGAAAACCTCAGCATGCCATTAACTAGGCTGACTGAAGGAGAAATGTTGCATACCATGCACGCGGGGGTGCGTGTGGTGTTGCATACTCCGGCATTGGGAGTTATTCGGCTGTGCCAAAAACTCGGGTACCAACCTGCTCAGTTGGTAGTGTGGCTAGACACACGCCACTACCTATGTGTCAAGACACGAACTTGGGCATGACCAAGGACCCTGACTAGGGGTTACCAGTCTCCTTTTTGGAGGATTTACCCAGGTTGGAAACAACCTGGGGGGAGACCACAAGGTAAAATTGCCTCAGGACTCCCTAACACGACGTATGATTCGTCATGTGGAGGTATTGTATTCTTCTGTAAGTCCCAAAAAAATCTAAAGTTAACAACAACCCTTCTCCTCCTCACCCATGACATATTTTCAGGACTCACACTTTACTCAACTTTTCTTTAGGGGAAATTTGAATGAAAATCTGCACTGAACATTCACTGGAGTCCGTTGGCCAAACTGAATGACCGGAATCGTCGGAATATAGGAGGAGAGTGACTTGGAGGAAAAGTATTGTATTGTTATACATGCTCGTATGATGTGCAGGACGGATTATACGTCCATCGAAAAGCCTGTGGGTGTGGAAGAGGAGCTATGGATTTCCCAAAACTCACATCTGGGTTGGGTGTCCGGGTATATTGCTTACGTGTCTGTGGTCGGGCCACCTACCAGCCAACCTTCGAAATTGGCTAGAAAATGAAACATTGGTAGGAAATGTATCCGTTAAAGCACGTCCCTATGTCCGGTTACTGTATGATCCCACTTATAAAAATAATTATTAAGATATATTTTTAAAAACTGGACCGAATTCTTATTGGGACAAAAAATACACTTGAATCGGTTGAGAATTCTACGAGGTACGAGTAGCGGCTGAATAGACCGGGTATTACCCCCTCCATCACCCTTCCCAACACCAACATTTCTGAGGTTTATTGGACAGGAGAGGATTGATGCAATAAATAATAAGAGAATGGTTGCCATTTGGGTGGCTACTTTTGCCACAGCGTCGAGGTGTTCTAGAAGTAGTAGTGGGACAGTCAATACCCTTTGCCGTGTCTGTCCAGGTAAAAATGAGAACCTATATCATGTGGTGCAGCAGTCTCCAAGAACTCATGGTGACCGCATAATACTTCATCATGCGGTTGCCAAGCAGATAGCAGGTGCTTTCTCATCCAGCGGCTGTGATGTGGAAAGGGAGATGCTATACTACATGCCAAGCAATCAGGGCAAGAAGCCAGATATCGCAGCCATAAAGCCCGATGGATTTTCCATAATCCTGGATGTAAAAGTTGTCAGTAGCAGCTTGGACATGGATTAGACCTGGAGTGCTAAATGAGTAAATATGATAGGAATGACCTGTGGCAAGCAATATCTGAGCTGAAAGGAGTGGTTCCGAATAACATCAAGGTCATGGCTCCAACCGTGTCATGGCATGGGGTGTGGTGCGGGAAAAGTGCCACGGGGCTTCTCAAGTTGGGCATCTCTGAAGCTGGTAACGAAGATTTCGCCACCTATACGTAGACACGGAACATGGATGTTGTATACCTATTTCCTTGTCTAGGAAATATGAACGAAAAACTTGAAATGCAAAGATGTAAAATTTAAACTTGTTAATACGATTCCCTAACAGAAATGCTGCGGGACATGTTCTGGCTCACATCAACGCCTTCAATAGTGACTTTACATGTATTGCGGGTCTGTCGCGCTAATTTTACAACGGTTTGAATGATGATACATTCTGGTTGAAATTGATACGAGATTATTGGACCGTACTTCATTAACCATTCTTGGCTCGATCGAACCTCCAGAACCTGAGGAACGATTGGTGGATTGCACGTTAGTTAATGCGCAGAGTGACGCATTGATTAGTGCGCAATAAAACTCATAGGGGATCATCTACATTGTAACCCGCTAATTTTCTCCAAATGTTACCAAATTCGGTTGAAAACTGTTGGAATTACGGTCGTTACGAGGATCTTCGGGCACACGGACAGGCAAACAAAGACGAAACAAAACTTGTTGAAAGTGGTCTGAATTCGAGTGATTTTGATTTTGAATTTCGCGAAAAACCACCAAATTTGAGAGTTTTGTCATAATTGTCCAGTATTTATTTTTATTGAAAACATTAAGCCAAATATTGATTTTCTTCAACGTTTTCAGCTTTAAAATGGAATTTTCAAGTCAGATGAAGCCGGACTGGTTCGAATCACAATCGGTTCGGCGTCCAAAATTACTTGAAAATTACATTTGCCTTTTACTTGGCTAGGTCAATATAAACCTCGAAAAACCACCTTGCTTTTGACCTGTTTTGGACCCATAAGATCGAGCTGGCTAGAAAATAGGGCCAACTAGACGCCAAGTAGAGTCCATGTGCGAAAGTACGTATAATTCACATCAATTCTAAAGCCTTTTAAGGCCCATACGGTGGACGGAGGTTGCAGATCTTGAATCTACTCATGTTAGAACGTTAAGTGACAAAGTGTGATGCTCAAAAAATGTTTGCTGTGCAATTATAATGGCTTTTCATTGAATATTATAAACCAAATTTCATTGAATATTATTATATAAATATTATTGAGCCGTTGCTGATAGTCGTTGTTAGCTTAATAGAAGACGGTTATAAGAAGTCATATATGACTTCTAGCCGGCTATTGTACAGTTCCTACGCCCAAACTTCTGGCTTAGGGATTGAACGAAATTCTTGGATGATTGGGGCGTCATAGCACTACCGTCTCTATTCACTGGAAACCCTTCTTCTTAAGGTACAAAAATACCATTTTGAACTGTCGCGACATGTCAGGGAGAGTCGAGATTATCGACATTCGATTCACCGTGAAAAATTAAGTAGATGTCGACCCTCATCTCCTCCCAGCTCCGTGAGTAATTTTACTTTCGAAACCGAGATTTTTGAAAAATCAAGAAACTACCCGAAAACCGTCACACGGGAATGTCACACGGTCCACCAAGGGGGTTGGGCACCGTACAGTCTCTCAAGAGTTTTGTCGATAAATCAAATGGCCTTCTCGCCCAATACAGAACGGATTTTTAGCCCCGTTCCCCTCTTCGGAAGTTTTGAGCTTCATTCAGAACTTTCGACCAGGTAAGAGGTCTCTAAAACCCTTATTTGTTGACCGGGGATGCCCGGGAGGATCGAATCATCGAATAAAGATACATAAAATCAATACCAACTTTTTTTTTCTTGAAATACGTGGATTTTACGGAGAAAACCCAAGTTTTTTCGCTTCTAAACGTCAGTTTTCCTATTAAATTCAAGCGAAAAATATCTTTTGACTATACCGCTGTAAAGCTCCAAGATTTTGGCTCATATTTTAGGACTACTGGCTAAAATTCACATCTGAATCACAGGGGTGGGTATTGTGCACTCTCTCTAGAGTATAAAGGGGACTGTACAAAGACAGCCAAGAGGGGTGGGCAGTATAAAATCTCCCAATAATATACAGTGGACCATATACAATATACAGTGAACAATATACAGTTTCGGCGAAAGGAAAATACTTCCCTATAAGGTAGTAGTAAGTGCTACTAAAGCATGTTTCGTGTTTTTTGAATTCTAGTCGTAGACCCTAACCAATACCCAGGAGGAAAAACCATTGTTCATAAGGCATCAAGTAACATTTACATGAATACGAGCCCATTACGAAAAACGAAGTTTGTTAGCGTTCTATGTCAACGTTTAGGTTAGCTTTTAAAAGATGATTGCTGTATCTCAAATATAAATTTGGCATGGCTTATTACATACAGCCATAATGCAAAATACATTCATGTATTTCAACTAGAATCAAAAACAAACATTCACAAGGTCTACTGTAAACAATAACGTAAATTACATCCTTATTCCATAATCTTATGAAAAGGTACACTATAATTGAAAAACATTGCCATTTTCTCTCAATATAAATTGATAATTGAATGTCCTTTCCAACACGTCATACAACTTTGCGTACACCCCATACCCCATACCATACACCCTCCTAGAGTCAGCATATCTATCGCAGTCCATCACATGTTCTATACTTCCCTCGGCTCCACAATGGCTCATTTTTCTATCGATCTCTTCCCTAAACATTCCAGCTAAATAACACGGACCGAACGCATGATTCACATTCTGCACATTATACGTACAAATTTCTTGTTCTTGATAGCACTCTAAAACCGATGTTTACTTTTAATTTGCGGGTGGATTTTCTGAATCTGCTCTTAGTGGAACTGTAGGAAGCGGCTAATTCTCATAACAGCGGCTAATGACTCAAATTTGTTTAAATGTTAGGGTTGTTTTTGGAAGGCTTCAATTGATTGGAATGTTACAGTTGTTTTTGGCTTCACAAACAATATTTTATGAATTTCATCCCAAATGGATCGATTACTACTTTTTTTTTTCGATAAGGGATGGGAGGAGCCCCTGGTCACTGAGACCGCTAGGATCTATTGTGACGCTGTCCCCATTTTTAATTTAAAACCTCTTCGTTCATAAAGTGTAGGAGGTTTTCAGGCTTTCCCAAGGCAATATCAGAGGGTGTTAGGGCACCCTTCCCGAAATGCCGGAATCTAGTTGATGCAACAGCAGGACAATTACAGAGGATGTGTTCTGCTGTTTCCGCCTCTTCGCAGCAGAGCCGGCATTCTACTGCCCTGGCCTTACCCATTTTGTTTAGGTGGTACCTTAGGGGGCAGTGGCCAGTAAGAAGACCCACTAGTTTGCGAAGGTCTTTGCCCCTCAATGATAGAAGAGCTATTGCGCGTTTCATTGAAATAGAGAGGAACCGCTTGGCTTGCCTCTGCTTAGGAGTGTTGTGCCAGTACTCTGTGCGTGTTTTGTCCTCCCATTTCTGAACCTGTTGAGTTATATAACTCTTGGTAACCCCTAGTTGGGGTTCAGGTCCAATTGGATTGGACTCTGATCCCTTTTTAGCAAGGCGATCAGCTTCCTCGTTGCCCTCTATTTCCTCATGACCCGGCACCCATAGTAGCATCAGTTTGTTGCCCTGGGCTGCAGCCTTGAGGGAGTTTAGGCAACTAGACGATGACTACATGATATTCGCTGTCAGAGACAACTAATCATCCCCCATTTCGATGAAATCACAGAAGTTACACATCAGACCGCTAGAAATAAATTTAGTTAGTTACTGATCATCTCAGCATTTGGATTAGAACTGAGAAGATTTGGGAATACCGAATATTCTTTTGGGAGAGGAAATGTTTCGGAGGAAAAACCCGGAAAAGATTTTTCTGCGTTGTTACGCAACACATTACGTGCTTAATGAACAATAGCTGCCTACACCAACAGTATGGGTTGTCATTCTTTTAATAAACGCAACGTTTCTCAAAAATTTCGTATTTGATTCAATCGATATGTGTCGAATGACCCGTTTTGTTTTCAGGTTTGAATGCGTTCGTTGAAACGCTTCTTCAGAGAACACTCATGGATGAGGACTGCGCATGGACTTCACATGTGTACAGATTTTATAGCATTTTCCCGAAAGCACACACCACCCAAATAAAAGGTGAGCGTTAAGCGACTTCTTTTCCCAGGAACCGTAATTATGATAGCGGAACCGAGTTTCGAAAGGTTTGAAAATTGAGTCAAAAATGGGCTTGGAATCGAGAATATAAGTTTAACTCGTCAAATTCATATCACAACATGTACCAATATAGAAGCATTTTATTGTGCTCAAAACGAGCATCCTGTCTAAAAAGGGTTCTTATAGTTTTTGGTGAGAGAACTGCGTATATTTACGGGTACTCAACAAGTAAATACAGAAAAGAAGAATGTTAGATGATTTGAAAATTAATTTTTAAAGAAAGTACATACCTAATTCAGAAGAACCTGAATATCTTCAATTACATATGTAAGTATAAAATGCCTCAAAACTGATTTTTAGGATTAAAACTTCGAAAATTTACATTCCCAACATTTTTGCAGCTATTGAAATGACTTAATTTTCTGCAACAATCCGCTGAAATTCTCAACGACTGCCTAGGTACCTCAGATATCTTATTTCACCTCAGATATCCAATTTACCTGCAATTTGTTAATTGATCCTAATTTGATTATCAAGAAGCGATTCATTAAGAAAAAATATTATTTTGTGCTAATATTTACCTTCTAATATAACCTGCAGTTTATTTTTGTTTAACTTTTAGAGACGTAACAACTCAATAATGGAAAAAGAAGGCAAATAGCCAAAGAGAATCACGGACATCTTGTGAGTACGCTTCATGACTTAATTATCAAAGAACCTGCAACCACACTTCCCTCTGATCATATTGAATTAATTATTCATTTATTGATTTCTTTATGACAATCTTACGTATTGTTGAAGAATGCTTAAACAAATATACAATTTTCTGGTATTTTCATAGGGTTTGTGGAATGAAGCGGCAGAATGTGAGAACATTGTCCTTGGTGGTCTGTACATTCACATATTTGCTGATAGGAGCTGCTGTTTTCGATGCCTTGGAATCCGAAACTGAACGCAAGAGATGCGAAATACTCACAGGTAAGCTACTGCTTTTATGCAGGTAACGATAAGTTTTTAATAGAAAAGAAACGGGAAGTGAGTTGGGATATATTTTGAAGGACATCTGAGAATTGAAACTAAGTTCAAACCTGTGATGGAAATGAGTTTTTTGAAACTTATGAGCCTGAGCGTACAAGTTTCGGGAGTATCCTCTGGAAGTTGCAGGCTGCAGCCCCAACCCTTGAAAGGGGCAATCAGTCCATTCAATTGTAAATCAAATGATCGTTTAAAAAGTGAGCGATGAGGCGGTGGGGGGGGGGAATCAAGTGCCTAACTATCCAGAAGGGACAGCTGCTTTCACAGTAGGTAGCCCTTCTGAGCAAGATAGACTTACATAAAATAGCTTGGAGGAAGAAAAAAGGCAATGAGAAGAGCCAAGTTGACAGTTTAGCTTCCTCACTTATTCTATCATAACATTCTACTGCGCATGCGCGAACGTGAAATCGTTGTAACAAGTATAATTTCTACAGTTGTCATCCGATGTTGATGAAATTTACGTGGCTGTGGAGGGTTACCTATAAAATTCACCACTCAGAAATTAATAATTCATTCTTTGCGTGCAAACATAAAATCCGTCATTTATACTTTCATCACTTTCTAAGTGAACAATTTTGCTCACATTTGGTGGGTGATTTCTACAGTTTTCAACTTTTTCAGGGAATGTGCTGGTTAGAATGTACGTGATCCCCCTGCTCGCAAATCAATACAACACACAGAGCATGTGTAAACAAAAAATCCACCAAGCATCCGATCCCGTTCAAATTTTCATGGTGGTCGGGGAAGACAATCTCATATCAATTTCAAAACGATTGGACTCTCACCCTATCTGCTTTAAAATAAGCGCGACAGACCAGCAATACATGTATACTATTCTTTTGAATGCGGTGGTGCACGATGGAACGCGTCCTGCGGCACTTCTGTCTCGTGAAAATTTTGAAGGTTGTATTTTATACATTTCGAGATTATTTGAAAGGTTTCAAAAGAGGATCTAGATTATGCTACCTAGACTATGTGTCGCACCCAACTTGGCGGACTTCTTATTTTTGATATGGAACATCACTTGGTGCCCAAATGTTAAGTTACGCATCTAGCGACACTTGTGAGAGTTAACATATTTTGCATTTAGCGGTAATTGTGAAAATTGGATTAAGTTGTTCAGTTGTTTTTTTTTATTATAGTTTCACTACTAGAGCATCGAGCATTCAACATTCAACAAGCACCACTGTTGACACTGCCCAAGCATTTCTGGCGACCAGTCGCTTTCGAAGTTTCTTCCCTGTTCTTCTCCCTCCTGCACGAAGCAGGGAAGTAATTTTGTTTGTCAAGGTGACAGACGGTGTGTGAACCTACGCAGCAATGGCTTCCCAGGCGTCACTTTTCTTCATTTTTTAAAATAAAGTTTGTGGTCGGGCTGCCACAGCTCTGGGAACTCCTCATACAGGGAATTAACGTCAGTCACTTTTCGTTTTCCCACTTCTTCACGATACAGTCGAAATCAAATTTAAAATAATTTAAAAAATGACAGAAGCGAATGTTGAGACAGTGACAACTTCAACAGCTTGGCTGGTACTAGATTCGATTCGACGAACATAGGCCTGGAGTGTTTACAGTGAGCGGGCGACGAACGAGCATCCCTTTGATGATTTGTCAGAAAACCGACACTCGGTGGATCAGCTTCGAGCTCGCGCAACCCTTCCGAGCGAATATTGGTCCCCTCGAAGGGACTGTCAACATTGCCTGAGCCTCGATAGAATGCTCGTTCGAAGCCCCTGCTCGCGGCAAATCCTCTAGCAGTGTAAACGGGGCCTTACATTACAGTTATGTCGAGCACCCATTATATGTTTTTTATGTGTTCAAAAAGAATCAGTTTTACAATAAACTACTTGATTAACTACAACCGGTGTCATTTCTTGCTACAGTTTTTCAAAAGTACTTAGGTAGAAGTTGTGAAACTTAGATGAGGTTTCTCAGTTTTTAGTCTAGTTTTACGTTGCTCATTTTACGGTAGTGTCGAGATCAAATTATATGTTCTTTTGAGTGCTTAAAAAGAATCAGTTTCTACAGTAAACTACTTTATTACGTATATCCAGAGTCATTTCTTACTACACAGTGGTTTAGTACACCACTAACGGAGATTTCACTCAACCAGAATGGAATTTTTTCGTTCTAATCTTTTTACCGGGTACCTTTTTTCACAGATTCCCAACAACAAAGCAACAGCCTTCAATGTTAGAGTAGGTAGCCACTGACGTTTTATTCGGAGCTTATAGGTCGATTATTGTGGTTATTCCATTACTTGTTTCCATTGGAGCACGTACAAAATGATGGAAATATTTGAGAGAAAAAGAGAAAATTTAACAACAGGACTTCATGTTGACTTTTATTATTAATTATGGTAAGAGTGAACTTTTTACATATTTGATCGCCCTAACCTGGGCAACGCCCGGTAATACCCAATGAGAGGGAATACTAATGTGGCCGGGGATTAAAAATAGAACACAGGTACTTGATGTCTACAGAACGTGTGATGCAATCAAGTTTGCGGGTCATCGGCGCAAAGTGAGACAAGGAATATTAAATAAATTAATAGCGGGGCACTGGCTCAATTAATAATTGGGTTCCCTCGGCAGTCTGGTTAATAGGCGGTCATACTTGTAGATGGTCGGAAGAAAAACTAGATCCGAAGATAAAATTATTTAATCGAGAAGCAGGACGGGCTACACGGAAATTCAACTCGGCTAGTTATGTGGGTGAGTGTGTGGGGCCCTGCAGCGGCTGTCAAATGAAGATCTTCATAAAAAGTTTCCCATCCCCCAAAAAAGATACCTCTTCGGGGATTTTATAGGAATTTCAATACCGCACAAAAAAAAATTCTATAAACGTGCGCCCACAATAAATTATTTTCCAACAGCAACATTGCATATTAAATATATCGCAAACATACGATAGCCATACGATAGCAACAATGAAATTTCATTGCTCGATGCCCTATTCCTGGCTGCTATCGTAAGTTATTTCTTGGCAGTGTTGAACTCAGCAGAAACGAACTACTGGGGGTGTTGAATGGGAGAATGTGCATTTTATAGAGCGGCATGGTCATACCGAGAATATCTGGTCGCTGAGTTCAATCATAATAATATTTAGTAGCTAGACTTAAAGATAAGTTAATTAATCAAACTAGATGGCTCTTGATCCTTCCTTTTATGTTTATGTTGTTTGTTGTTGTTGGGAATATGTTATATTTATATCTTGTAAAAATTTAAATTGTGTCCTTAAATGTAATTAAATGAATATAGTTGAATATTTATAGAAGAAGTTTAGTAGAAACAGTTATTTACCGTAGGCATTTGTAGAATTTATTAATTGAAGTGCGAAAGATAGAAAATTAAGTGAAGCGGAACTCTCGCTGACGGTTTTCGAACCATAGCGATTCACGTCTGGCTTACGATATGGAGACATAAATATATTGTTTAGATAGTACGGGGCTTAAATAAACGGAGGGATTATCCTGGGATATAGCAGTAGCTGAGATTTTATGTTCCCCGATATGTGATTATCATGAAGAAAAATAAACGTGTTATTCATTCATTCATATATCACAAACATTGGCAGATTGTTTTCGCAAACGCTTGTCCTGCTAATCCTTTGGATTGTCGCAGGGAGTCAGCCGTTAAATAATTCATTTTCATTTCTTAAGTTACACACATTTGCATTTAACTGAGCATATCGCACCAATTTCATCATTTTTCTTTCCTGATGCCTTAACAAATCTCATAATTATTATATTTATTACATGCAATTATTATTCATTTATCATTATTTAAATTATACTTCGGTAATAAGTTTACATTATGCAGCCTAGCGCATTCGACTACAGAAAATAATTCGAACATACATTCCACTAACTTATTTCATACTTGATCATTATTCTAAATTATTAATAAGTTCTTAAGAACTTATTTGGTTGGTGGACAGAAGGAGTTTTGAATTGTTCGGGCTATTGCACCATTATGTGATTTCCTTTCTGTTAATAAATATGTTTTATATTCTGTTCTATTCTATTCTAAATAGTCGGACGTACAATATTATTGCCATTTTTTTTAAATCTTAATTTCACTCAACTTTTTAAACCTCACAATAATTAAACTCTTCTACCAGAAACTTCCTATAGGTCCCCGCAGTCTCCAAACATTTCACTAGATCTTGTAATGACTTGTTCCCATCTAATATGTTGATGAGTTTTAGCTCTGTTAGTCTAGAACAGTGAAGATATGCCTGCCGAAATTCGCGTAATACTGGGCAAATCGCTAAAAAATGGAAAGGGGTTTCAAATTCGCCCATGTTACACAATGAACATCTGTTCACTATCCCCTTCTCCACCACTTATAATTGACATTCAGATCCCAGATCTCGCACTGAGCACCGCGCGTGTGACGTGCAGGCTTGGGTTCGACAAATACCCTCTACCACCCTCCGCCGACCTGTCCAGCCTTGCATACAACATATGGTGCTGTGACTCCACAACTGCCTGTTCCAATTCAAGCTTCTAATGTTCCATCGGAATTTCCCTGATCGAGTTCAAATCTTGACCCCACTTCCGATCCCGATTCAGTCTCCCCTCAAGAGCCAAACCATGTTTCGATGCCTTCCTTGTATACATGGAACCATGAAATATCACACCTTACCACCTCCTGTGCAGTGATTCGCGGATATCTGTGGTCGGGAAGCTTCATTACGCGGACCACATAGTCCACTTTTTTAAGATTCACTATGAAATGGCTCCTCGTATTGAAACATGTCTCGATGTCAACCTTTTAGTAATTGAATCAAATTTAGAGTGCAATGCCTCCAACCGCTTGTTTCTATCAGGATATTCTGGGGTTTTCAAAGCGTGACTGAAGACGATGGGAGACATTCTAACTTCTGTACATATAGAACGATTAACCAATACGAAAACAGCACTTGTTTGAACGGGGAAAAACATGATTTCGTAGGTTCGCCTCTTCTGCATCGGAGAGGAAAGCGGCCATTTTGTCAAAACAAAGTGATATTTGAGCTTCAATACCAATAAGACGTGTATTAAAAAACCAATCTTCCATTTGTCGGGGTATTGAGAGATATTTACATAAATATTTACAGATGAAGGGAATTGAGCCTCTTCTCTACTCCCCAATACCAGTATGTTGGTATTTTCATGAAAGGTTAATAGACTATTTTTAACTTCAGCAACCCCTGTTTTTTAACAATCAATTATGAACTGAATCAACTTCTCCCCTTACTGCAGCTCTTCGTGACAGCTTGCTGCGGAAATACAACATTTCCGGAGAAGATTACAAGATGATAGAAATCGTCATCATTGAGAACAAACCCCACAAAGCTGGACCTCAATGGAAGTTCGCAGGAGCTTTTTACTTCGCCACAGTTGTGTTGGCAATGATAGGTAAGTGAGTAGAAGCATAGAATTAAGTATCCCAGCTCGTACTCATAGTCTACTGTTACACGTGTAGCGACATCTTTTCCACGTGTTCTACAACTCATTCCTGACCAAAATTGCCTCTTAGCACTTTTGGTTTATTATTTTCAATAATAAATCTTTGTGATCGACGAAGAAAAAATTTTCTTTAATCCCCCTCAAAAGTTTTTGGTTTACTTTACAAGATACTATTTACATGTAATGTAGATTTCGAAAATCGAATTAAAAACACTACTTATTATGCACATTACATGTATTCTGTGGTAATTCATCGAAACTCGACACCTCGCACCTCCTTGCCTAAAATTATATTACCTTCCGAGGGTTTTCTATTGGTCAATGCAGTTAATATTCGCAAATAAGGGAGAAAGGTTGAAAGTCAGACGATATTGAACGGCACGGCGTGCCATTTACACGATTTTGCCCGAAGTTCGAGAATCACCCTGCTGAGAGGCACTTTTAGTCGGAAATATGTTGTAGACTGTGTAATACAGTTAGTATCGCTAATAATATCATACTGGCCAATTGAAACTTCCCTTCAGATCGGTAAGTACGGTGTATTTTGGTACCTATCGACACTTTGAATCCATTTCCTACAATTGCTAGGCAGTGGCTATCAGAAATAACTATTGAAGTTTCTGTTGTGCAACTTGAGTACGCAAAACGAATTTTTGTTCTTAATTCATTTCAATTTTTCGGACTTCAGCGCCTAAAAGTCATTAAATATCAAATTCATGGCAAACACACTTTCGCTTTTAAAAAAAATTTGCTGTACAACCCTGCTTAAAATAGTGGTTACAGTTCAATCAACTCAGTTTAGTGCACACGTTTCTGAATTGTCTACTCCATCGTTGATAAACTAGTTCCATCATATTCTGCTTTTTTAAAAATATTATTCAGCGATTTTTTGCTTTTCATGCTATTATACATGTATCTGCAAGAGGCAAACGTTTCCACTCCACTGTTTCGTCGGGTTAATTAATTTCTCATTAACTGGTTCATTTAACCCTTTTCAGGTTATGGTCACTCAACACCTGTAACCATTGGGGGTAAAGCCTTCTGTATGGCTTACGCCATTGTGGGGATTCCACTGGGTCTCGTCATGTTCCAGAGCATCGGAGAGCGGCTTAATAAGTTTGCCTCGGTGGTGATCAAAAGAGCCAAAAGGTATCTCGGATGCCAGCATACTGAGGCCACAGAGATAAATCTCATGATGGCCACTGGAATGCTGTCCTCCGTCATCATCACCACGGGAGCAGCCATGTTCTCAAGATATGAAGGCTGGAGCTACTTCGATTCTTTCTACTATTGCTTCGTCACTCTCACCACCATTGGTTTTGGTGATTACGTTGCTCTTCAGGTTGGTTCTCATCTCAATAATATAAAAATCCAATCGGCTGCTTACTTTAATCATTGACGCCTATTAAGAGTACCTTCTGTTGACACTTGAGAAATGCCATCAATCGATGCAATTGTCCATGATTGCTACGATAAAACAAGTTTATTGAGGTATCCCAAAAGTACCTTATGAAAGTATTTTATTTTATGTATATAAAACCGCTGCATACCATTACACAGAGGTTTATTATTCCCGTATTAGATAGCCCTTCAACGTAAATCACACATCTTTGTATATTTGACCTCGACTGTAGTGCACTATCATACCTCGCGCCTCCATACCATGTAATTGCGTTCAAGATGCAAGTAATTGAGCGGCCGTCAGCCACGAGGTCTAGATCAGAACGGGTTCTGCAACCCGGCTCTTCTTCTCGATCGTTTCGATAGCCGTAGACGACCGATTTTCATTAACCGAAGATGAGGTTTTTCAAATATTGAGTAAACGGATGATCGTACTGCAACCCGAGTGCTCTCATTCGGTTAAAGGCACTAATTTCTATCTTAATTCAACAAAAATTACCGATCGATGTTGAATTTTTGAAGCAAATTGCATGAAGTTTCGGAGAAAAGCTTCGGACGGAGTACGGCGGATGAATCATTATTGAAAATAATAAATAAAAAACAATTCTGCGAACATTTCACTAAATTTTGCTGCAGTGTAGAGGTCTCGACAGCCTATTTTCCACTTGGTTTAGATCCGTGTTTTTTCTTCCCTCAGAAAAAATTGTAAAAAAAATCAGAAAATAAATGTACACCTTGGTTTCCATTTATCAACCAGAAAGGTTTCTGAGAAGAATACCCCATAAAGAAGACCCCGATAATGTAGCTCGTCCTCGAAAATTAAGGAAAAAACGCATGAAACTCGTTAAATTTCTCATATATTTGTAGTGAATGTCTTATAACGTAGGTGCAACATTCGGCAATGATTGATTCCATGTGTTATTAAAAAAATTTCTCCAGGGGCCTCATGGTACTATTAGTTTGACGAAAAAATTATTCCAACATTCCCAAAAACCTTCTAAATCCCGCCGATGTATTTGTCAAAATCAAATTTTTAATGATTCAAGCAATTGAACGTTATTCTAGTCGAGCGGAGATATGGAACTATATTTGTTACTTCGGTTTTTCCAGCTCTTTAGGTGATAGTCTTTCAACTACCCGCACATGAATCTGACATTCACTGGTTTATTGATTAATGTGGTACACACACGTCTTGTTTTCAGAATGACCAAGCATTAGTGAACAAACCTGGTTATGTAGCACTCAGCCTTGTCTTCATCCTCTTTGGTTTGGCTGTGGTGGCAGCCAGCATAAATTTGCTCGTTCTTCGTTTCATGACTATGTAAGAAGGATTATTAGTATATAAATAGAAAAACCACAATAATCAGGCAGATACGTAGTTTATTTGCTTTCTGGTATTATGCAGGGTGTTCAACGAGACGTTCCCCGTGCTAAAATCATTGCTTAGGGACCTGAAGAAAAACTTATTTTTTTGAATCTGACTGTTCTTTGCCAAGGATCTTGAATACACGCTGATTCGGGTGTATAAGCTGAAATTTAGACAAATCAAAAAACCTATACTACCACGTGAATCAGCGTTGGAAAACATCACACTGGTTTGCTAACATTTGACTGCACGATTTTGGTGACTTGGCAACATCATGCTAACTGAGTGTTTTGCGCACGGTAAACAAAAATCATTTGGGGGTTCAAATTTTCATAAATCAAGCGTAGGATCCAAATCTGCATTAAAAAGGAGGTTCTTGTTTTTAAAAAAGGAACAAAGTTGGTGTGCGTTGCGCCACTTGTGCATATTTAAGATCCTTGGCCAAAAACATGGAGATTCAAAGCAACAATTTATTTTAGTCCATAAATAACGATTTTAGCGGGGAGGGGGGCATCTCATTGGACACTCTATATTTCTCTTTCTGAATCTTATACCTATTTTATATTTGTGGAGAGTTGTCTCTGACTCAGTAATAACAATTCATAAAATCAAGATCTTGATCTGAAGATGAATTTTTAATACCTCATACTCTTTTTTTCTTTTTTGTAATATTGATGACTTTTATTTCAATAAGGACTACTTCATCAGAGTCCCTTAATATGGAAATAGATATCTATGATACTTTTCACTGAATTACAACAACTATCAGTAGGTAGATACCATTTCTCTAAGTCCTAGTAGCTATCTAATTATTTATAAGCATGATGTACTTGGCTATAGCAACGAATCCACGAGACTTTACCGAATACATTCCACATCAATTGTTCATGATTTTAGGAACGCCGAAGAGGTGAGGCGAGAGGAACCAGACGAGACCCAAGAGCCCTGCAACCAAGGGATCGATGGTGACGTGGTTGCTCTCAATGGCAAAATCGTGTCAGTCAGTCCTTATGACCATATATCAATTTGTTCGTGTCAATGCCTGACTCACTCCACGATGACTGTACCCATTCCCATATCACTCTCTATACCCAAGAGAGCTTCAGTGTAGAATATAATGGTCGTTTATTTAAAACATGTTAATATACATATGTTTGTCAATGAGGTTCCATTTGAAATAGGTGGTGCGACAAACCGGTGGACTAATTATCTTTCTCTAAGAAAACATATTTGGAGCACTTATCTATGGAATCAAGAAGGCTCGAATGTCTTCAGACTGGAGTCTGATTATTGTGCTTTCATGATGTACAAGTAGATGTAATTGTCGTTATGTCTGTGACAAACAGCTGATTTGAAGTTGAATTCCATGAATCCAAGTAGGTACTATAAGGATAACTTTGAAGAAACCTCATGAGAAAGCTCAGCCATCACTGTCGTTTACCATCATTTCACCGGAGGAAACGTGGTTCAACTTCACTAATGGTCGTCAAAGTCAGTGGTTTTCACAAGTGTTATAAATATCGGTACCTACCTAATCTATGTGATTGTTGCGTTTGGATTGATAATCAATGTTGTTAATAGAGTAGTCTTACTTTTCCTACAAAAAGTAGGTCATTCGAGGCAGGGTGAAAAAACTTTTTGATTGTAAATTTAGATGGGTACCCTACTACTGCATGTAGGTATCTATCAATATCATTGACTTTTTTGACAAGATATAATCAGTTATAGAAAATGTTGACACAATTTCGTACCTACTCATTGATGTGAATTAATAAAATTATTTAAAAAAGTTTTTAATTGATTGGAAACCTTTGATCTGAAAATTTAAGCAAGTATTCAGGGGTTTCGAATCAGGATATTCCTGAGTTTTATGGGAGGTGAGGATTTACTGTTATTATTTTAAGTTAGCGAAATGATCAAAGAAGGCAGTAATATTCCACGCCAAGTAGAGTCGTTTTCCTCACACTTGAACCTACCACACATTCTTGATTTATACATACGGTTTTACAGATTTTATTTAGGGTTGATTGATCAAGATGCAAAGACAGCTGGCACATCCCGGATCAATGTTGGATTTTTAAGCGAAATTTCGTAGAATTTGGTCCAGTAGTTTTGAAGAAAAACTTTGAACGGCTTACGGCAGACGGATAGATTTTTTTAGTTCAATTTTTGAAATCTACGTATCTTGAAACCAACAATGTTTGAGAGGGGGGGGGGGTGGGTTAAACTTTCTTTTCGCGTTCGATTATAAAGGAAAAATTGAAAATGGTAAACCGAAACGGATCAACCTACAATAATTTAATGGGATTAAATGATTTTTTAAAAGGATTAAATACGTTTTTAAATGGTTAAAACTATTTTGTAAAGGGTTTAAATAGATTTTTAAAATATGAATTTCAGATCCACCTTTGTATACTTTCTCAAAATAGCTGCAATGTAAATTGTAGCTTTTAAAAATGGCAAAAATAACATGCAGTAAAGTTTTTCTTCAATGATTCAAAATTCGTGTGACCATAGACAGCAAAGAGCATAAAAAAAAAGCTATGAACGACAAGAACTATCAATCATCTCTCGATATGAGGATGAAATGAGCAATTCAAAATTGAGCTGATTTTGGATGAGTATTCTGTTTCTCCCATTTAGACATTGGCTTTTCAAAATCACATAGCAACCTTAATATTGTGGTCTTATTGAAATCTACTGCAGCATATACGACTAACAGTCAAATACTTTCGAAGATTGGTATGAAGCGTTCTAGTTCAAACTCGTCCAGATTCCTTCAGATACCGTTCTAGTGAAGTTTATTAGTGAAATGACACCTAACATTTGAGTTATGCTGATAACACACTGAGAAAGAATTCGAGCTGAAACTTGATCGATTTAAACTTTGAAAGTGACTCACCTTGAGTCAAATGAACTTCGACAGACTTCAATCCAACGACAAAGAAATGAAGATAGCTATTGTCCAAAACAGGAGGGGAGGGGGTTTGATTCCCAATGATCAACTACAATGATGTATCGAAAAAAGAAAGAGAAAATATCTAGAGAACCCACAGTATTCATAAATTTCAATTTATTAGAGAAATCCTGGACAATGTACAATTTTAGCCATCTTTGTGAGTCCACAATTTTGTATAGCAGCTATTGTGAGAAGGAAAACAGATTTTCTCACTCACTAGGAACAAAATTTCGAAATTTCTAGAAACCTAGTGGTTTAGTTTCGTTTCATACCGACTAGATAGGATAATGTTAGAGTAAAAAATTATTCATTCTTGGTGGGAATGTGTATATTTAGCTCTAATACTTGTAGTGAAAACTTTACAATGCTATTTACAATATCACAACATAGTTCAATACCTATCAAATACTCTTTAACAAAGTCTTCGAACTAATGGAGACTACATTTCCACAATAAATCTACCAATAAACGAAACAATATTTACATTTACAGGTTATTTGAATGTTTTATTCGACCTATCTGTTCGGAGAGCATAGGTATCCGTCGAGCAGTACACGCAAGCTTAAAAAAGGTTGACACTTGAACTGGTCTCATTAACCGTTTAAATTGCCTCGGACTAGCTTTTGGAAATTTTCACGTTATTTATTATCCATAGTAATCATCACTGAGATACATGAATTTCAACAAATGAACAACTTCCGAATATTATAGTATAAAAATAATTAGTCTTACAGATTTTATTCGTCTAACAAATATTGAAAAAAAAGAAGGAAATGATTACTAAGAATATTGAAAGCGCAGACATGTACACAATACTTCCACTACCAATGCGATTGTTGCTAATTAGGCAACTTTTGGAAGGTGCGACAAAGCTGTCTTTCTACTTGGACCCTCCATAGGAATTTTGCAGCACCCCAATTTCGATTCAAACAGTTTCTTACAACAGGTAGGCTAAAATATCGTACAATTGAGAGGTAATAACCAAGAGAAGCACAGTACATTACAATATTACCAACAAGGTCCAAAGCTTTATGACTAGTAGTCACCTAATAATCAATAAAACGAACAAGAATATACTAAGACTCCGAGATAAGCATGTGATGAAGAATCTGACTCAAATGAAATACCTATACATATTCAACAGAAAAGAGATCAAGAATTTAAAGCTTTTCCAACCATGGAATACTTGACATAAATTTTACCATTCATGTACAATTTCTAATTTCTCACGACTATTCTGTGCACACAAAGCCCTCACAAAACTACGTTCAACAAGCGTACACAGACATGTTTGCCGTTATCCACTCGAACTACAGATTTTTATACCGAATGGTGATTAAAAGGAAATACGCAGTAACAATACAGGAATGATACATTGGTTAGTCAAAGAAAATACTGTAATCATACAACACAAAAATGTAGCCCTCCAGATTACAACTTATAGGACAATCATAACCATGCATTCGTTGAATGCGTTTTACATTATTTAATTGTCACCATCAGTTATACAAAGATAACTGTATGTAAGAATGCAAGTAAGTAGGTACTTCTCAACTCCATCCATCTTCTTGTAACCTCAGATGATCAGGATGACATGTTGTCATAATCATCATGACAATATTAAACATTCACAAAAATAGGACTGCAATCATAACTGAGGAAAACAAGCATAGGGATGGGTGAGTAAAAATTAATCAATATCAGTAAATATTTCAGGTTGGTTATTTGAATAGGTTGTTTCAAAAAATTAAAAACTAGCAGTCCTGAACAGAAACAAATTGAGCAAATTTTAATCAATACAATTGGTAGAGAATGTATACATTAATGAAAATGTAAAGATAGTACAAATGCAAGAAAACTAAGATCGAAATAAGGTTTGAGCAATCATACCCAAAAACAGTGGGACTAATTTTTAGGTGCTACAGTTTAGAAATAACAAAAAAATCTAAGAAAATTATAAACTTGATGAACTAAAGTAAAGCATCTTGTCATGGTAGTAGTCACAAAGAGATCAGTATATTTGCAATATTTTCATGCTTTCAGCAGAACATGTGTAGATAGGCAGGGCATAAGAGAATGAAATAGTCATGAATTGAGTTTTGCATAATTCCATGCAGTCTTCCATCGAGACCATCCAACTCCTAACCCAGGTAATGTAATTCTTGACAATGACTTGGAAACCTTGGAAGTTATGTGAATGGCTAGAATTAGCAGACATAGAAACAAAATAGGTCAGCGAAGTTTATTATGTAAAATAAGAATAGAAATATCATCCGATGTTTGTGGAAAACAAAAGCCCAACAAAATATAACACATTGTACGCCTTAGTAGATGTTAGGAGTATGTGCAGCCAATAAAACAAAAACTCAAGTTTCAAAATCCTCATTTGAAGGGTAAGCTGGCTAGTAACTGAAAACTGGATAACGCCAACTGAATCAACACAAGAAACAGAGCCTCACCAAGCCCTGCAGAGAATTCAGTTGGGAAGGGAAACTGGACAATCAATCAGGAGCAAATGCTCTTTGTTGGCCGTGGCACAGGAAGATTTCTTTCCTGAGGCCTGACAATATTCAGTTTGAATTGAGGAGGGCCTGTGAGATTGACCCATCGGAGAGCTCAAAAAGCAAAAGAATGGGTACACTCATTTCTTTGCCCCACCACTAGCAGCTGCATTTTGTTCCCATCATTTTCGATATCAGTGATTTTCAGTTGTTTTCGAATTTAGTTAGTTATTTGATGGGTAATAATAATTCATTACACTTAACCAAATTCAACTATCCCCATTTGTCAACTGTATTACAGTGAAAGATTCGAGATGTTGGCTACTTATTGTCATCACTGCCTGGGCTTCAGCAAACATTGAAAATAACAAATAGTGCTAATTTGGGTCATAAGTTCAACACCGAACATTAAGAAAAAGGTAAATTGGCTGAGCAGATATGAATGAGTAGGAAATCGTTTGCTTTTGCATGCCTACTTTGGTCTATTACCAAAACGAGGCTTGGGTTAAGGACAGCACAAACTGCGATAGCCCCTGTTGATCTCTGTGAATCCCTAAGTTTCAGGAGAGGAGCTGCTACTGAATGAAAGTCAGATGAGACAAATCAGAGAACACATCCTGCCAGTGCACATTTCCTACCTCCATTTAGAAAACTAATACGATTAATTAATCAAAGATTTTTCTTTTTTGAATAGAAATTTAGTATAATGCCCTACGAAATGCAGATCTCTGAATATTTTACATTTATACCTATACTGTTTTGAATGTTTCTTCTGTTGAAGGTTAGCACTTTATGTTGAAATAAATTAGTAATGAAATATGTTTTGACTTAGTTATGATTAAATTAAATCATAACTAAGATTAAAATCAACATAACACAAAATCATAATGTTCCAATAAAATTGTGGGGAAACACTTTCAATCAGTTGAGCTATAAAACCAAATCGTGACTTTTATTAGACCCCTTTTCTGATTACCTTGTACACGTAATAACATAAGCTGAGGGGAAAAAACGTAGTTGATTATAAGACTTGGATACCGAATACATATATTGATAGAGCAATCACTAGATAGCTGCAATGTGTAATTGAACTGGGCAATACACACGTTTTAAGAAGCCGTATGATGTACCTGCTTGAAAAACTTAACAAGTCATACAGTGAGTCCAAGTAGGTTAATCAGTTCAAAAATGCATAGCTTTGTCTCATGAACCAGAGAGAATTGGTATCCTACAATCTGCAATTGAGACAGTGAGTTGTTGATTTGAATGTTGAATGAGTTTGATTCAAACGTATTAACGTATTCAAAACGTTAATCATAATCAGTGAAAAAAAAAAAAAAAGGAATGGATAATGAACATTTACCTATAAGACAGCACTGCGAACTTGCTAAATTATGATGATATATCTATGAGTATCATTCGGAAAACAGACTTGTTAATCCTAGAAATATAGGAATTGCATACACTTAATCACCATTAAGGCAGGCACTGATTGTGACTAGTACTAGATAAGGTAAGACTACATCACTTTATATTGAAATGAGACCAACAACTCCAGTCAAAGAAAAAAAATAAGTTCTTACTGTTATTGACATAATACAAAAGTATAAAAAGATGTGCAGTCTCTAAAAAATAACGTAGACAATAGAACCAATTTGGTTTTAAATTTAAATAATGAAATACAACGAACGAAGACCTCATTCAGGAGTGAGCCATTCTAACAAGTACAGTTACATTTCACGTCTATGTTACTAATAACTTAGGAGTTTTCTGTAGCTTTTCAACAAATGTGATTCAGAATCAATGTAACGGAGTCAGGATGTAGTAGATACATCATTTATAAGAATCAACCAACATTCTCGTGATAATAAGACATAGAAAACAGAAGAATCTTCAAGCACATCACACAAACAATGAGAGGCTATGGCACATAGAGGAACTTCGACATGTTAAGCAAACAAAATTCCTTGTTGAGCTGCTTACTCACTTGTGAAAAAACTACCAGTTGATTGATTTTGTAACATCATTCTGGGCGGCAAAACTTCGAATATGATACGTTCAGAGGAAGAAACAGGCCTGATCATTGAGCTGCCAGTTTTTAGTCATCATATCAAAGAGATGTCATGGAGTGGGGCAGGAAAAAGTGGGGACAAGCAATGGAAAGCGTCCACCGCATTCAGTTCTGTTTCTTCATTCTTTCAATTCCCATTCCCCACTCATAATCCCTCTTCCTGTACATTTCTATGAATTTTCATTATTTCATCAGTTTGTGTTTGAAAATGGCCAAAAAAGCCAAAACAAGTGACCAATCAGCAAAGAACTGAACGAAGAAACTTGTAGTTATACAAATCATTTGTTGTGTTGCGAGACTCCAAACATTCTCATTATTATAAAAACATGAAAACAGGCCACTTCCTTTTTTCTCAAAATGAGATCAATCAAATGTTATGCTTGTGAGATTCCATGACTGAATTGAAATAACAGTTGATTCTTTTGATCACTATCCCATATCAAATTTGTTACAGTACGCAGTGGACGATGTTACACAGTGATGATACAGGGCGACTTTACAGAACAATACGGTAGTTAGTTACAAGTGAGTATTCAACTTTATGTGGGACACTTTCAAATTAAGATTGCATTCAATTTTAATAACTGACAAGTTTTGGTGTAGAGTTTTGTTCAGTGAATAGTTGAACCTAGAAAAAATGTAAAGTACTAATGATCAACTTGTAACACCACTTAACACCTTCAGTGTGATCACTCCCCTGGAGCGGAGCTCTGAAGCCCCAGCTCTCACGAGGTTTTATTCAGAGCAATCTGAAAGAAGATGAAGATGCCCTACAATTCCTGATTCCCTTAAAAACTGGCTCTCACTTGAATTCCATCATCGTGTCTGCCCTATATCCTTCATTCATGTCAACATCTTCTGCATTGGTGTGAGTGAAGTTGTTTCCCTCGAGCGACAAATTATTATAATTTTTTTTTTCTTCAATTGGCATTAGCCGGAAACAACAGCAAATCATTATTTGTTTCCTATTTTCTTTCATTTTTTTTTCAAATACTGCCCTACAATTCTTGACTGACTAACGTTTACTTTTTTGTGTAACCATAATTTTAGTCTCATTGTGCCAAATCAAGGACATTTTGAATTGCACAAGTCTAGAAAGAACTCAGAAAGTGAGAAAGTTCTGAAGTCATTTTGAAACTATCAACATTTTACTGGCGGGACCAAGGTACAATTTTTAAATATTAATTTCATTTACTCCATTATTTTTTTGTTCAGTCCAGTTGCACAACAAACTTCAAAAATTAGAAATTAGCCATCAAGAGGGGGAATGGAGAATTTGATATGAAAGGAACGATACTTTTAAGCACTATTCAAGCTAAAATTCTCAACCAATATTTGTGATTCCTCTTTTCTTCAATTAAAGAATTTGATCTAATTTTGGAAGATATTTCAAGGATTTTCACATTTTTGTAATGGAAGGTAGAGGACGGAGAAAGGAGGATAACACTACAAACCTAGAAACCTGAAACGTATTATATACTTCAGCATATATGCTGAATGCGATGACGTTTAAATGAGATTCAAAACGTTATCAGGCATCTACAGGACTTCTTGGATTGCCGTCAATACGGCCAAGTTCAGTACTCTCCCCCAAATATTGAAGATCTAATACTCATTGATAAGAAAGATAATATCATATGTAAAGATTTACATACAGGTTAGATTCAAGAGTCATTAGGATCAAGCATTCCCCTGTCATCACCCTAAAGAGGGTTTGTTATGGAGACAGCATTCATTCTGAAAGTATTAACCCATTCACAGTAATTTAGGGTACTCTATGTACACGGATAATCTCTCATTAGAATGAAGATGAAGCTGGTTCAGAACTAGCCCCTTAGAAATGGCACTAAGGAAAGAAACTAAATCCAATTCGTATGGCAGTAGATGAGTGATTCAAACACATGGAATAGTAGGGAAGGGAGAGTCAGAATGATTGGAGAATTGAATTCTTGGAAAGCATTGTTCAATCTAACAATGATGCTTCGAAGAAGCAAGGCAAGAAATTTACACCTGAATATTGAAGTTAGATGCTTTAAAGCACAGTTTACAACCTCTAAATTGAAATCCCACTAAATCAATAAAATTCTGTTTACTTGAGAAAAATTGTAATTTTGAAAGAAAAATGTGGGTAGACTTGATCACGGGTCTGCTCGTTCCTGTATACAGCATTAGCAAACTGAATTAAAACTTGAGCAAACTGAATTAAACTTTTAGCAAACTTAATTAACCTTTTCGCAATTGGAATTAACCCTTTTAGAATTGGAATTAAACCCTTTAAACTTTTACCGCAATTAGAATTAAAACTTAATTAACCTTTTCGCAATTGGAATTAAATTAAACCTTTCCCAAATACAAGTGAACCTTTCATTAAATTAATTTTCTGCACTAAACATGATCAGAGGAGTTGAGTCCCCAAAACAATACCTTGTAACTTTCCCGTGGGCTGCAAAACTTTCTTTGGCCTTCTCCAAGTAGCGTCACCCTTCTCTCCCCATCAATTGTAGTCATACCAGTGTTCGTAGGTATTTTTTTGTTTTCGTTTTGTGAGGAACATTGTTGTGGTGATGAGTGACAGCAATTCAAATAGTTCGGTCAGAGAAACTTTAAAATGATTTGATGGGACACTAAACCAACCTTTTAAACAGTTTTTTCGGCTTTCCTCAGCAATTTGACTTTGATCAAAAGCATTTCATGTTAAGCAGCTACTAATGTTACAATCTTGTTGAAATATGAGATGATTAAACTGTTATTTCCTGAATACCCTCCAATTTTTGATTGGAAGGAAACTTCTGATTGCTGCAAGTTGATCCAAACCCAACAAGCTATCGTTTGATCGCCCAATGACACATTGCATTTAAGTTGATGAGAGAACACGTCACACTACTTGGAGCATATTCTCCAACCTGTTTTCATCTTTAGTACATCTACTGGGGAAAATAGAAGCGTTGAACAGATTGAAACAGGTTCAACATGAAGATTTGGAGCCATAATAACCATATAGTTATTTGACGGTTAATAAAAAGAGGTTATAGATATGAGAAAATCAATAGTCAGGTAGAACTTGCTAAATTTTCTGTTTTCTCATTCATCAATTTTTTTAGAACAGCTTTGAAGCATGATGAAGATTTTATAAGAGGCATAATTCTGAACATTTATTGACACTTGATGGGTGATAGGAGCCCTGTACAATCAATTCAAGCGCTATGTACAGTTGACAGTTCTGAAAAGTATCTCTAACGCACTGACACGTGACTTCTTTTCTCTTTTTTTCTGTGCCAATATCTACTGAACTCTTGAATCAATAATCTAAAGCAACAATGCAGCATTTTAGGGCAGACTGATAATGAGGTAATATCTCCTAAATAAAACGTAGGAAGAATTGTGGTGCTGATAAGACGCTAAGCTGAACAAATTCATTTTCTTCTATGCCTTGTCAGAAGCACTCACATGTTGATAGTTTCGATGAAATTACACAGTAAAAGCTTGAACTACATTACAAAGAACAAGGGAGGGCAGTTTTGGCTGTATGACTCACTCAAGTTCAAAATAATCACCAGGTCGAAGGCAGTTCAAATGGCAACCTGTGATGAAGATGTCCTCGAAATCACAAACATACCTTCAGGTTATGATGCGTGGAGAATGAAGGCCTTCCACTTTTTTATCAATATCAGGGCAGTGTTGACTCCCTTGACCCCAATCATGGAGATCCCAAGAATTAGCAAGACGGTGAGTCAGTCGATGGGCAATTGAAAATCCACAACTTCCTTCCAGCTGAGTCAGAACAATTATAACTTGCCTGGAAGAAGAAAATTGTACGTCGAGGAAGGATTATTTTTAGTTATTTTACAAATAATAAACTACAGAATAAAATCCAGAATTTCAGCAGCCATCCACAGCATATTTTTTAGATAACCCAAACATACACCTTGTTTTGTGCTGTATGAAACCTCCCATGGTCAATTAGGATTTGTCAACGTTTTCTAGTTTCCAAATAAATCATAACACTGTTTAAAAAGTGACCCAGTAGTTTCCAGCCATATTTCATTCAAAGATGGGAGTTTTCGAGGATGCTGAATCCGATTTTACAACTTTTGTTCATTTTTCGACTGTTTGACTAATATATATGGGCCCTTGAAAAATATAAAAGGTTAAGAGGACTCATCTCGACACAAAATACGAAAAACTCTTTTAAAACTCTGAGTGGGCATTCAAAGATAGGTAGCTATTAATGTAATAGAGTTCCATAATCATGGCACAGTATTATCTAGATGTCAGATTCTACTGTTGGTGGAATCATAAATGAAATGGAAATTTGTTCAAGGTAAGTATGCAATAGGTTGGTGCATAAATATCCCTAGGTTTTCAAGTATCTATCATATCAGTTTCAAATATTTCTTAATTCAACTAATATTTATTGCTCATTGATATCATTGTAGCTAAAATCTATTGTCCTAATGTGCCTTTATTTTCGTCTTATGTGCCTTTATATCTTCAATTTATTTCATAACTGGCCATTGGCCACACTATTTATAAAATTTATAAACCTGTCAAAAAAATCAACCCATCAAACTTTAGATACCTATTTATTTAATAAATAGAAATCTTATGTTTTTCTTAACTTGTTTATTTCTCCTATTGAACGTTATAAGTTAGATAAAGAATATCTTACATTAAAGAAAATGTTTACAATAAATAAATACAAAAATAATCCCAATGCCTTTACCTGTGCAATGGAGGAACAGAATCAACAGTCCGCAATTCTCCCCTGGTGGATACTACGTTGTAGCTCTCCTGGCAGTCGCACTTGACATGGATCCATTTGTTTTCATGTCTATTTTCCACCATTACTACAAGTCCGGCCCAGCCTTTAGTTAGGTAGTACGCCGTCATACCCTCTCTTCCCTTGAAGAAGATAAAAAGTATTAATGATATGAAGCAATCAAGCGATTGAGCTGTTCTGACATTTTAAAAGATATTATTCCAAGAAGAAGATGAAGAAACAAGTTCTATGAATCATCTACCAAAAATTAATAATTGTCAGAAAAGTACCTATTTGTACCAACATTACAAACAAATGTAATGAGGCAAGCCAACATAGTTTTGGCATTAAAAATGTAACAGGTGTGAATAGTTCCATGACACCTCAGTAGTGACTTTCTGTACAGCAACAAGGATTTATCTTCCTCACTGGTTCATGTTACAGTTATTAAATGTAAAATAGAATAAGAAGTATGGAGAACAGCCCTCCACCTCGTGTGTGGGGCCCATTCTGAAAATGTTTACAGAAGCTGTCACAAATAAACTGTGGGAGGTGTGAGGGATGTTTTTCAAAAGCAAGTCCCAACCCTCGGATAAAAATAAGGGAACAAAAATTGTTTTGGGTTTGTACATATGCAGGGAATCTACCATTGAGGCAGTCCAAACTTCAAGGATTGACTCTACAACTAATTTGAACAGCTTCCGCCTCCTAACATTTTTTTTTTTTTTTTTTTTTTATTCTGGAGCAAACCCCTTGTTTTCAGACTTGAAGATGTTTCTAGAGTTTTTGTTCTTATGACACTAAAATATTCATCACTTCCACAGGTTGCAAAATTAACTCAGATTTTAATATACCATTGGAAAGAGTATTAAATTTCCTATTCGTTTAGTGCAAAACGAACTTCCGTGAATTAATTTTCACAGGTAAAACAGTAACACCAAGTAAAAGAGTAAATTAATTTTGTAAGAAAATTACATTTTTCATCCTAATTTTTACCTGTAATAAATAGTGCTATTGCTTAATAGATAAATGTAGCCCAGAATCTCTGTTTCCAATTTTTATTTTCCTTTGCTAATTAGAGGAGAAAACAACGTTTGAATGAAGAAAAGAAGGATTTTTTGTGGAAAATCCTACTTTCAAGAGTTCAGCCTCATCATTTTTACACTCGTTGCGTTCCTCTTATTATTCAAAGAGCCAAGGTCGAAAATTGGAAGTAATTTGTAGAGATACTTCGAGATAATACTTGTAACATTTACGCCACATTCAGTGAGAAAATGTTAGCTAGCCATCTTAGAATTGGTGCACTACAAACTGTCTCAAAAACATGACTGAAATTGCACATTCCAAAGTTTTTTGCAAATAATTCCTAAACCAAAAATGCTGCCGAAATCTGCATGCATTACAAACTCTGAGAGCACAAAAAAAAACAAAGTGATTGGGCCCTGAAACTCTGAACTTCCTTTCAAAATGTGGTCATTTTAAATATTTGAAAACAGGTTAATTTTTGACGAGCCCTCTCCTCTCCACGTTTAGGCTTATGTACTTCAGAATCATCTGCCCACCTCAATATTGGTTTGATTTGTTTAACACTTACTCAGATGAACCTTAGATTTCTTGAATCAACAACTTTTTGCAGCAACATTCGGAACTGAATTTTGAAACACCTTGTAACTACTATTTACCAATATTGAACCAACATGCAAATTTGAAACTACAAAGAAAGATCAGTGTATTCCAAAGATTTAACCAACTGTTTGTGTAGCCATATACTCACTTCATGACGCTGTCCTTTGGTGAGTGTTAGACTTATGATTGCATCAGCAAGGATGAAAGCAGGAGGAGATATTGGCTCAACTATGAGATGCTTAGAGCTGTGAATTGCCAGCACATATTCAGGGAAGTTGGCAGGGTCTTCGATTCCTGTAAGACAAGATCACGAATAATTACTGGTTGTAAGTATTAGAAATTAAGGGAGAAAAGTTCTTACAATGAACGAAATATACCTGTGTGCCAATGATTGAAGGCCAAACAGACAACAATATACAGATTACTCTCCAGCATTTTATGGCACCCCACAAATCCTCTAACTTGTCTTTTGCTGTGTTCAACTAGTCTCCCAACACTAGGGTTGACTGGACTTCTGGTTCGGAACACAACTACACATAAATCCAGTTGTGATCTTTGAGATTTCTCAGAATTCCTGGAAACAATAATATCGATGAGTTATGTAAATGTATTCCCATTTCCAAATGGAAAAGATCAGATCATTGTCCATATTAACAACGTAATTTGATAAACCTCAGTGGGGGATACAACCATTTCATGCTATTTGGTAGATTCCTACATTTCCTTTAATCTTCAACCAGGGGCAAGATCAGTAGCCTACCATCATCGGATAATGAACATGAACAGATTCGGCATACTCAGCATGGGAGAGAGGGGAAGGTATTCTCAAATGACAATATAAAATCTTCTAGATTCGTGGGCCACAGTAAGGCAGTCAACCTTAGTGCTTTTTTTGTGTAAAATAGTTTTGGGCATTTTACGTTTCACAATACTGGTATAAAATAAAAGAAAAGCAAGGACTAAATATTTTATAGTTTCTACAAGTCAAACTTGTCATATTATGTCCTGTGAAATACTAAGGGTTTTTTTTGTGAAGGGACTGTCAAATTCATCTTGAGTGGTTCATGTTAAATAGATGTTTTCATTATTTACGCATGTGTGTCAACGATTCTATACAGATTTCCCTGGTTTTCTAATCTGCATTAGGTTTTGAATAAAAATACGGCAAAAACCAGGAGTGGTAGTCTACAGCCCTGCACATAAATGGTGAGGTTTATTTCCAATTTTCTCCCCAAGCTAGTTCAAAACGAATAGTATGTCAATTCAACAAAACGCCCAAACTCCTGAGAGGCGCACAACATGTAACTTCTAGGGACGGTAGAGGGTATTTCAGCAAGCAGGAATCAAGCCCATGTCTTTTGTCCAACAATACAGGAAATCTCTGGAAACTACCTTACTAAACTACTTGGCTAACAAGGCCAATTAATCTCGTCAACTGTGGGAGTTTGTTATTCTTAACAGAAACAAAAAGGGGCCACACAAAAAGCTTAGAGAGAAACATACAGACGAGGTGAAGTGGGCTAGTCACCATTCCATCTGCTACCCGATTCAGTAATTAACAGAAATGTCCGACAATTCCAATCCAATTTCACAATTGCCATTCCTATTGCCATATGAGTAGGGTAAACAAAAAATGTCCAGTGTCCATCTTTCTTTTTAAAGACACTATACTAATGAAGGACAATATCAAATAAAACTAAAATCACAAAATGAAAATGGGCACCAGAGCCAGATGGATAACATGGAATTGGTACAAATTAATTAATAATACCAGTAAGGATTGCTTTACTGGTGTGTACCAAATCAATAAATAGTAACACGTACCTCTGTCCTTCTTGAAACAAGGAAAACTCAGCTTCAGTCGGTTCTAAAACTGTAAGAAGCACACATGATAGGTGGTCCACTGATGATAATGGAGGAAGGGTCCCTTGTCGTCTAACTTCATTCCAACCATTGCTTCTTACTTTGCAGATATCGATACAGTCAAAATACCTAGAAAAATATGTTTGTCATGTTATATCTCATCATTTTTAATGCGAGTAGTTATTTGAAGACTGAATGTCCTCTACCCTTACATAGTTGAAAACAAACGCTTCATAATGCTCTAGATGAATGTCAGGAACCATTAGTCAGAGATACTTAGTTACAGAACAATGTTCCTGTTTGAGATATATTTCACAATCAAGTTCGTTTTCAACAAATAGTCTCATGCTGCGTAAACATGTCTTACTTCAGAACATCTTCAAATGAAATCCAGAACACCCCATCAGATGCGCCGTGTGGCATCAAAACTTCTCTAAGCTGTGGAGTCCAAATCGGTGAGTCATCAGACCAATCTCCTTTCCATGAATAATGACCCCAAGGGTTCCTCAATCTCAAAAGTCGTATTCCTCCATTAAGATCTCTGACGTCCAGTACAGAGTAAGCATGCCTATTAACATTATAATTACAAAGTAAAAACAATAGAAAAACCACCTGCGGCTAAAGTTCAAGTTACATGGAACACGCTTTTGCATCCTCTCCGCTGAGATCCACCATGGTCTAATAGTTTTGGGGAGCTAGACCAAGGCCAAAGCATGTTCTACAATAAAAACAAGAATAAACTCACTATAGGATAACCAACGCAGACCTTACCTTGGCCTAAGACCTTTGGTCTGGTACTCTTCCTCATCAACTTTCATATTGCCCCCTCCACACGATGCACCCATAAGGTAACGAGCTTGCCGTGAACTCAACAGCTGGGCCCAAATTAGATCTTTATCTAGCTCATCTTCAGATGGGAGTGAACTAGGCTGTAGTGGTACACTTTCACATGGAGCACCTTTGATTATAAAAACATTCAACTTGTTACACAATTACATAAATTTAGTTATCACATCCTCAAACTGCAGAGAGCAGGTTGATTTGGGAGGGAAAATGAAGTCATGCAATAAATTATTTTCAATTTCCTTATTCAAAAGTGCAAATCCAAGCACAACATAAACTACCCGTACTCATAACCATTCAAATACTGTCATTCCATCTCATGTTATTCAATATACTTTAAAAAGGATGTATCGAAGAATTTTTGCAACTTTCCACAATCTTATTTTTACCTTAATATTCCAGGTTGGATCACAATTAGTGCTGATACTCAAAACTCAGGTATTATTTTATGACTCTTGATATTTCAAAGAAACACACTAATTGTCAACATTCTTTGATACTGTACAGGCAAGGGTGTCCCATATTTGTCGGACAAGAAATAATAATAAATAAATTGATAAAATAAAAGATTTTTGTCAAAATTAGATCAAAACTGGAGTAAAGCTCACAGTAACCTATTCTCAATATAATTCTTTAAAGGTTTCTTCAGGAAAACCATGTTTCATACATTCAAAACCTGCATTTTTCAGCTTGAAAATTACTTTGTTCAACTTTTGAACATATTTCCAGATTTGCCATTAAATTTCCTACATTTCCAAGAACCACGTTTTGTACCTAGCATTACCAATGTTAAGAACATAAATTTTATTCAGTCATTGTAGCATGATAAAGCAGCATAAGTATATTTAATAAACTAGGTAGGGTGCTCAAAGTTTTCCATGGTTCAGTTGCACAAGAAATCAATTCAGAATGTTGAAGTATTTAAATTAATTTTTGTATTACTTCAATGTTGTAATGTTGGTGAACCTGATACCTATTGTTTTGATCAAAAAAAAGTCAGTAGAATGTATCCAACTTGAGTATAGTATCCTTATCCAGGTACATTGTACTGGATAACTTCCAATTAGAGAGATTCAAGTTTTGCTATACTGAGTTGATGCAATCTAACATTTTGCAAATGTTGAACACCACATTTTATGGCTAACCTTTGTATTCTAGTTTCATCAGTAAATGCAGCATAAAAACTCATATTTCCAATGACAACATTAGTTCTAGTTTTCTGTTCATTCATTATTTGTTTTTGTTACTAACAAAAATCAATTAGAGGCAATGATACAGAGATGCCTATTAACATTATAATTATAAAGTTAGTAACGATTTTAATTAATTTTCTGTACAAATTAAGTAGGGTTCTGTTATTGAACATTTGTATACCTGTATTTTGGTGAACCTGATACTTTGAAACTATAATTTTATCTCTTTTCAACATAATGAGTAACCTCCCAGGGTTGTAGATGAACCGTTTATAGCGTTTCAAGTTAGAAAATTCCAAGTTTCACTATCCTGAGCACTCATCTGGAAGCCTTCCTAGTTCTGAGGCAATGACAATTAAAATTGGAAAAACAGCACTATTCCAACCACAGCTTGGACCTGAGACATGAAAAATCCCAGTGTGTGGCAGGTTGCCTAAGTAGCCGTAAGTTAGTAGCACACTGGATACTGAGATTCAAGTTCTGGAAATATCCTACTTTCGACAAAATCCGGTTCTAGATTGATGTTTTTTTTCATTAATAGTCCTAACAAGGGGTTAACTACAAGCAACTCAAAAATAAGTTCCCTGCCCATGGAGCTTCAAAATCAGCGCTTCTCGCAACATGTTAGAGACTTCCAGATCACTTATGAGCTAAATATATTATCAGCACTAAATTTCTAATTGGATCACTTAGCACCCAGACATTTCCTGACCCGGATCCCTGATAACTGATCAGTAGTAAATTGATTCAACCCTTCAGCTAAAGGTGTTCAATCCACATACTACCAATGCAGTTCAAACAGGCAAAACTAATTTGTGTTAAAAATAGCACGAACTCAACTAAAACATTTCTAGTCAGTACTGTTGTAAGAAAACAGAGGTAGAAGTTGAACAGTGTGAGTACCAAATTAGTAGAAGGGATGATTTACACAGAGTTAAGATACAGTGACAATACAGAAAAAAGCTGTCGAATTTTGTTCATGCTTTGTACAGCCTCAACAAAACTAAAAAAAAGTAATACTAATTTACACATATGGATCTACCTGTGAGAGTTGCAAGACCCTCTATCGCTCTTCCAGAAACTAATGCTTCATAACAACCATGGATTTTAGCTACTGCTTTTTCAATCAAGGGAACCCAAAGCTGCTTCCTTTTGGCCTGTCCAAAAAGTAGGATTTTAAAAAATTACATACAAGCAACAGGCATGGGTACATTGAATGATCATTTGTAGCTAAGATCTGGAACAAATCCTCCGTTTTTGCACAACCTAACCTGAAACTCATTGAAGATCTGAGAAAACGTACTGCCGATATTAAAGGAACTGATCTGGGCATAAGGAACATTTATTTATGCATTTTTTTACACAAGGCACCAAAAAAGCCCTTTTGTTAATGAAATATTTAAAAAGAGTATGAAGAAAACGAGAAAATACGTTAAAGAAATTAAAAGAAAAGAAAAGGATTGTAAATTAAATGAGTGGAAGATGATTGTAAATTACCAGTGCAAATATCACCAATTTAGTAAAGTGCAAAGCAATACATGGGAAGTACTTCACTGGTTATGATATATTGGAGTCATAAACCATGATACTCCCAAGTGAAAACAGGTTGGGCGAGACAAAGTCATAGCTGGTCTGGTTATTATCATTATTTAATATTTGCTATTATATGCAAGCTTTTACTCTTCCAGGACAGCTCTGTACCTGTACATGACCCAAAACCTACTTTGCTAGTGTGGCTATTCACAGAAACACAACCCACACAGTAATATACAAATGGTAAGACTAGCACACCAACATTTTAGTGAATGGGGTTAATAGTAGCACATTCATTAAAATTTTGGTGTAGTACTACTGGACTTTCCAGGGTTGGAAGTAGTTGATGTTACTTTGTTAGGCCTCGGGCAATGTGGTGAATCATTTCAATTCATTTTACCCCTGTGCAACAAACTATTATAATATTTACTGCTGCTTACTCCAAGATCTTGGAACTAAGATGAGGATTGTAAAGTTCAATTGGAAAAAAAGACTTGACACATGAGACCACTCATGTAAACAACTCTCCAGCATAAAACGGGGGCATACTTTTCCTATACACCCATATCATCGATAATACACCCTGTTTAGGCATGAATTCTAATTTTGGTATGACTGGCTAGTTAGAGCCCCCTCTCCTGTAACAAAAACAAACTAATCCACTTGAACCATTAACGAGTGCAAGTACCATAAATACAATTTGCTCAGTGCAGTGCCCATAATTTACAACTTTCCCCCGAATCAGAATTACGTAGAGACCTCCTAAAATGGTGCTCCTTTCCCAGGTTTTAGTATCAACAGAAAAAAGAGAGACAGGGTGAAGTGTGTTATATGGTAAAGGACAACGAGTGGGAAGCGCTTGATGTTTCTTTCCAACTTACCTGGTTACCCTCCCATTATTTTGTCAAAAAATAAAATATGTGTTCCGTGTTATTCATCAAACAGTGAAGAGCACAATTTTGAGATCAACAGAAATTCAGAAGTCAACTCATAACAGTGAAATATTATAAAATACCTGAGAATAAACAAGGTTTCCTCTTTTATCACAAGGTAGTAAGTCATCCACTAGGACTGTAATCCACCTTCCATCTTTACACAGCCGAACTTGATAAGCCCCCTGAGGGCAATATTCACGCATAACCATAACTTTTCTCACGAGATCCTCCCGCTCAGCTAGAACAGCTAGAGCACTGAGAAGCCAACAGTTTCCAAGGACTCCTGTGAACAGATGAATAAGATTGGCCTGAACTCGATCACTGATATTTTAATAATCACGTAATACTAACATCACTCAAGGTCCTCCCTAATAGCCATCATCAAATGTGAAAAAGTCAGCAAAGATCATTAAAACGTAGGGTGTCATTTTGTTACAATTCATGCGACAAAAATGCCATGAACTTGCAGGTTTCAACGTCTTCAAATTAGCGAGTCCACATTTATTGTGGGTAAATCGTGCTTCCTATGTAGTGGATAAAAATTGAAATTTATAAAAACGTCATTTCTCAACAACCCACTGAAAAAAACTGATAGAAAAACAGTAAGCTTAGAAAGTGATGAAAGTATAAATTACGGATTACATTTTTTGCACACGCGAAGAATGAATTATTGATTTCCGAGTGGTGAATTTTATAGCCTAGTAAATTTCATCAACATCGGATGGCAACTGTAGAAATTATACTTGTTACCAGGATTTCAAGTTTGACCATGCACAACGGTTACTATTACATTCGTGTTGAAATTGATATCGAAATTGTTACACCATTCTTCACTTCTTCGGACCCCCCTGTGCATTTGTGAGGCACAGGAGGGTGCTTAAGCACAAATTTATCGCCAGAAAACTTTTTGGGTAGATGAGGAGGACACAATTTGGGGTCCTGCACTGAAGGTGTTAATAAAATCAGAAACATCCAAACAATTAAAACTAAAGCAAGAAATCATAAGCTATCGGTAAAGGCACTGATAGCATTTGAAGAAATCAATTCCAAACTTGAAAATGCCTATTGACGATAGACTCTTATAAAACATGTATTTGATTCAAAACCCCTTTCCTCCTGAAAGCGGACAATTGTATCAGGTATCACAGAAAACCTGATCTAAAGAAGAAAAATGAAGTTATGATTGTGAAGGTTACTTATGGAATTCATGCATTTACCTGCTCCACAAACTTGCTCAACCTCATCATTCCTACATGATTAATTGGACTCACCTTGCGAAATGTCAGAAGGCAGAGGGGTGCGAAACACAGCCCAGCTAAGATTGCTATCACAGTCTGTATTGATCTGATGGGGCCTCAACCAATGAACCACTCTGTTGTCCTTGACCTCTGAAGAATTGTAGTAAAGAGACTTGGGGGCAGGAGGAAATGAGTCATCCACAAATGGTTCTTTGTTCTAAAAAATAGTGAACAATTATAAATGCAAGGAGATAATTTTGATCGTATTCACACATAACCTTTACATTATAATACTAATTGAAATGAAGTTATTTTGGGAACAAACAAACATTTTATAAGACGAAATCTTACATAATCAATAATGGGATTCTCACCTCTTTACAGTAGTTGACAATGCTTTCCCATTTCGACAAAGCCTCTTTTTCTTCAATTATCCGCAGGTTTTCTGTCAGCTCACTTTTCTGGGCTTTGGGAGACGCTTCTGTACCTCCAGGTGATATTGAAGGAGAAGCTGGAACTGGTAAGCTACGGGAGCTGTGGCACATTTCACACGCCGGTGACGCTGTACGATTTTCAAAAGTACAATGGATGCATTGCCATGATTTATGAATGTGATTATCCACAGTTGAATCAGCAGTCTTGGAATCGCAGTTAGTGACAGAGACTTTGGGTTTCACGAGTGCCCTACTACTAGTTCCACCAGAGCTGTGTCTTCTAGTGACAGGTTTTTGCTTAGGTATGGCACCACCAACACCTTGGAAGATCTTTGGCTTCCCATGGCGGGGAGAAGGACTGCGAGGTACAACATTTTTGGAGGGTACTTCAAGCAAACTCATCTTGTTTTGAGCTTTACAAACTTGGCAAACTTGGACACCAATTGGGTTTCGCAATGTACACTGCGGGCACGTCCAAAATTCCCCTTTTCGAAGAGTCATATCACAAACAAGAGAAACACTTTTCAATTTAGAGCCTCCGCAAACCACACATGCTTTGCAATTTCCAGAGTTGACTAAAGTACATTTTCTACAGGCCCATTCTGTGTCTTTGAGTTCAGAATCAAAAGATAAGTGCTTCACATCTCTATCAAGTTTCTTTTGGTAGTTATCAACACTAGAGGTATCATTATCAACCTTTTTTGGTGTGTAAGGAACACTCTCTTTAGTAACTGTAATAAGGCTAGGTTCAGTCAAAGAGGGAGGAGTACGAATAGAACTGCAAATATCACATTTTTCAGATAAGAAAGGGTTGTAGGCATAAGAACATTTTATGCAAGTCCATTTCCTTTCTAAATTTGACGGAACCTTATCATCAAAATCGGCTTTCAGACTTGGTAAACTGTCCAATTTTATTCCAGAATTCAAACAAGAAAGAAGGCTATTCTGTCCACTAACTACCTCATTAGCATTCAACCCTTTATTATCCTTGTTAGATTCAGTAACACCAATACAAGAATATCTACTGAAATTTTGGCGACTGAGAGATGAAGAAAGCTGGAGGTTGAGATTATTTACAGACCCACGGAGAGATGATTTTGTATTGCTAGTCGATTCTGTGTTTCCTAAGCTAAGCCTGTTAGTTCTATTACTGACATCAGATTTATTGACTTCGTTGGATAATAATTCTGACTGAGATCGTCGATAAACAGGTTTTTGCCAAAGTTCAGGTGAGTCATCCTGAGGTTCTATCACATCATTTTTATAAAACTCGCATTTCCCCCATTCAGGGACAGTGATGATCATACTCGAATTCGTACACTTATTGGTATCAGGAGTTGTAACAGGAAGATTGCTTTTTCTAGGTGTTTCACAAACTTCACACCTTTCAGACTCATAAGTATTGTACAAAGTACATCTTTGGCAAGACCACATGCTTCCATTGGACTCTTTTGTGGCTGTACTCTCCTCATCATCATTCTCTCCACCAAAATTACTGTTTTTATCAACATGTTCAAAACCCAGTACACTCTTCTCGACCAGAAGACTACTGGGTCTGCGGGGTTCAGTGTACTTTTTGTGAACGACTGATCCATTGGAGAGAGACCTGCTTACTTTTGATTTGACTTTTTCATACACAGACAAACTATGTCGCTTGGGAGACTTGTTGATGGGGAATTCCTGGCATTCGTTGTCCAAAATATTGTTCAAATTAGTTTGTTTGTCCTTGATATCATCGTCATTAACAAATATGTCAGGAGTGGCCATTTCTTCCATCCCACAAGCAGCACAACTCACCGACACTGAACAATTCTTCACCTGGCAAATACTGCAGTTCCATTTTTTTGGGAAAACAGGTAGACTGATGCTTCTCTGAATAGCTGCATCATACAGCTTTTGATTCGTAATGGAGATGCAGCTGATGAAAGAAGATTCAGATTTTCCCTCCTCAGGAATCCTGCAACTGTTCACAAAAATAGTAATTACAGAACAGCTATAGGTCCACTGGCAATATTTTGTAAAACATGAACAAGTGGTATTCGACCGTCAACTTGAGTTAATACGAACCAGAGCTACTGGTTCTAAAACCAGATGATTGATTTGTTAATTTGTGCACCATTGCATATAGCTGTAATATTGTAATTTACCAGTATACAACTTTCTTCGATTTATAAACACGTATGTGAGAAATCAGATTACACACAGGTGTGCTAAAAGTCAACTTGTGCAACTTGAATATTGAATTGGAACTATTGGGACTATTACATTTCATGTGCCACACAATGTTACCTTTGGATTTCTCCAACACCCTCGCATAACCCCCATAGGCAAAATGCCTGCCTGCCTCTATACATTGCCCCTTCATATTATCCCTGCCCTGATTATTGCAACCCCCCCCCCCCCCTTATTTTTTGGGGCCCTAGGAGTGTGATGGATGTGGGTGGTTCCCCCTTTCCAATCCTCAAATCCTCCGTCTCTGAAGATATACCAGGTGCCTTCTAGCGTCTGGTATATCCTTTGGGGGTTGCAGGTATTAATCGTCCCAGCCCTTGAAAGGGGTAACTGTACCATTCCACCATCTCCCATACTACAAGTGCTACCATTTCAATTGGCTCATTTCTCTGGCACTTCCCTAGAATATGGCAAATTGTTTGAACAATGAACCTATCAGGTTCAACTTGGGATTGTTAAATAACAACTGCATATCTGAATGAGATCAAATGTGTTGTGAGATCAGTTTTAGGAGTACCTACTTCCAAGGAAATGGAACGAGAAACAAAATCATGACCCATTATGGAATGAACACCAACCTTGCTTTTAAAACTGGAACTTCTCAGTTTTCATTGCACATTCAGATTATAGTCTCCTTGACCTATGTAAATATAGTAAGTGAGCTCGCAAAACCAAGTGACACACAACAATATTAGACGTAAATTAGATTTTTCAAGCTCAAAATTACAGAATGTTGTTTTGAGAAATACTTGACTTAATAGCAGTGTTCTGTGGAAAATAGTGACTGTTGACAAGTGGTGTCAGTAGTAATGCGGTGAATAGTGTAGCAACAAGAAGGCGTTTATACGATTTATTTTTCTAAATGAAAAAGCGCAAGTGATTTTCGAGACACAAAGAAGCAAACGACAAATCAACATGGACTGGGGAGTCCAGCACTGAACTGCATGAAAAATACTATCCCAAGACGAGAAAGAACCTGTACATATATACACAGTAAATTCAAATGTATTTCATGTACGTGCAGGGACATTTTAGAAAGAAAGAGTTAAGAATCCACTGAGGAAACGTCATTCTCCCTTTTTGCGTCAGCACTCTCCAATATTATGTTACAATCAAACGGGTTATGACAGCTTATGCACACTATAAAACGTGTTCCACTCATGCACATAGCTGTTACACAGCTTCTGAGTCAACAACAAGCATGATTAAACAAAACATATTTGATCTACAGCTGCGCATTTTCTCCTAGTCACAAACAGTCAATGAAGGAGCTATATGGAGGGGTTATTGTATTATAATAAAAGCCGGCAAACTCAGGACTATCCAAAAAAATATATGTATATTTGTGGCAGTGAATCTGTCAATTCACTTATTTTGCTACAGGCATAGGAAAACTGTCAGATATTAATTTACGTTGGAAGAAAACAGAAATTTTATAGAGTGCCCGGACACTTAGCAAATGACAAGGCAATCCAGGGCCCAGGCAAACTGTATAACATGTATGAATTCGTGAATGTATAGTGGTTAGTATGAGCGAAATTCCAATAACTTATTGTTCTATGAAGACAATCCTTATGAAACAGATGATCTACAATTATTTTCAATCCACCATTATCCTGGCTCAAAAGGAGAAAAAAAGCAACTTGATTCTCCAATCAAGATATCCTTGTTAAAAATGTACTGGGTAGGGACAGGACTGAACTAGTGGTCCAAATCAAGAATAAATAGTCATTGAACACTTGACAATATGCCTAAGTCTCCCCAGGCACTTTATCAAGTTAGTAGTCATTGTAGAAAGTGACTACTCAAAATGTCAAGCATCGACGGTGGAAGAATATTTGATAGTTTGCCTGTCTAATTATACATATACTTAGGCACGCAGATGAGTTTTAAGTCGATTTTTCATCATTTATCTGGTTCCACCCAGTATATTGTTCATAAATGGAGGAAGAAACCACCAACATTTGGCAAAAAAAGTTTATAAATAATACGTCAGTTAAAATGTCTCCATACTTTACAGTCTATGGTAGTGGGAGAGAAACTAGTAGCAGGTAAACTATATGTCTCAGACCACTGTCTACCAAAGGACAAATTGAAGACTTCCTCCACAATACTGCCTCACAACAAAAATTGGATCAATATCCATGAGTGTGAATTGGTGTTAGTGGATGCATTAACAATACCTACCTACACATATATTGGAACGATTGGACAGACGTGTGTCCGAAAATGAAGATTAGGCAAATGAACACCACTAAACACCGAACAGTAGTAGTTTCTCCATCGACTCTCTTACCTTTGCTCTCCCGGAAGCAACTCAATATTTTTTGAGCCCTGCGTTTTGCTTGGTTCCACTGAAGGCGTCTGGAATAAAACAGGGAACTACCGTTTGAATGAGACACAAGATGCTAAACACAGTGACAATTTAGCTAAAATTTGAAGACCCAGACTCTATTTAATACATTCATTTATGGATACTTATTATCAGATCAACCCTTTCCCTTCAGTATCTGCCTTTACGTTCAAGGACCTATAATGAACATTAACATTTAAAAATCAAGCAAAGATAACACTGGTTGTAATCAAGTTGGGATTGAGAAGAGAACTGCCACAACCAACTTCCATTCTTGGTGGCATCACAGACATATCGGGTGATATCGGGCCATCCCATCTCATGGTTGTTCAAACAACAAAAAAACCAACATCGCCCATCTTGACGAAATGTCGATTTTGAAAAACTATCTTGGCACCATCATGTTGCTGCTCGTTTTTGAATATCCCATTTCGCAGCGAAAGAAATATTTACGCAACATTACGAGAGTAACAAATAAAATGTTAACTTCAACTTAATGTGCAGGTATTTAATGCATTTGTATTAGCAATGACTTTAGGTTCGTTCAAGGAACTTATTTTTTCTACACTGATTGAGGTTGATGTCAGAAACATGTACTCCACTGTGTGTGTTTCAATAATCAATCAAACTTTTTTCTCCCTACTTTTACTTACTTTCATGGTAGATTCGAAATCTATACATATTGAACACCTTGCTCCTATCCCTCCCAAGGCTGGCAACAGAGAGTACGAATAGGATCAAAGAGGGTCATTCACGACCATAGTGCTCTTAACATTGAGCAAGTCGGAGATTGACGTTTTCCTGAAGCGAGCAGCAAACATCTTGACAGAAAAATGGAGCCGGCCCTACTCACAACTCCCCGGATGGAGGAGGGCTGAAGTAAGATTCGCCATGATTAGAATAGGGTCTCTTAGAATAAGAGGAGCCAGAAGGAAGGTACGACGACTTGTTGGAAGACGGAGCGAGCTTGCATTTGTTCATTGACAATAAAGGAAAAGTTAATGGCCCTCCTCCGTACTCTACTGAATCCCAACAATAAGAATGTATTCCCATACGTTGTAAATAAATAAATTATTTAAAAAGTTGAAATAATTGTGTACAAATAGCTGATGACAATCATACTACGAAGGCAGCTCATAAGAACTAAGCATAATCACAATTATTACGACAGAATAAGACTGGAATACACAACCATGAAGGTTATAGATGCCCGAATCTTGTAAAGAGATCAAAGCTGTCTGCAATAATCATCGCCAACTGTTCCTGAGCACCTAAAGGCACTGGAAAAGACCTAATATCCTGCACCGGGCACGATTAAGAGATTTGATTGGTTCAAGTATAACGAACAAACTTTAGGTCGCTTGAACAATAGACTCTTACAATAGGACGGGACTCCAAAAGCTATACCGTGATTTTAAAGGTACTAAGAGAAATGCTCAATGACAAAGATTTTAAAAGCTTCGGAACGGTAAGAAGCATAAACCACTTAGCCTGCTGCTTTCATGCTGGATATCTAAGCTGATTATTCTAATGGGGAGCTCTTACACAAGACAACACTCGTTCATCCACCTAATTTTGGTTTTCTCCTACCATTAAATGTCTGACCGCCAACTTACAATAAAAACTCCAGGAGTACGTCGATCGAATCATTTCTTGAGATAAACATACTCTCGAACTAGTTTAAGCGTTTGATACATACTTCATCTCTGGCAAGAAGTTTGATTTTGAGCTTAACTATGGGAACTACTTCGCACTGTGTTCCACAGCACTCATTATTGAAGTTGAGTGAAAAAATTCTTTCAGACAACAAACAACCCGAGAAGACTCCGTGTGACCATTTAAGACCTCACACTACAATTCTATTTCTAAAATGATTAGATCACCTCACAACACGAAGCCGCTTCTTTAGGGAACTAAGAAATGTTATATCTACAACCTCTCGTAACATTGGAGTCACGAATCCATGGATCACGAATTTATGTACCTACCTGTTCAGAATGTAAATGTTCGGAGATTCGACGTAGCTGAGGCACAAGATGTTCGTTTTAGGGAGACTTTCATCATCGAAGGGTTGGTTGACAACAGAGTTGGAGGAAGCAGTAGCTGCAACTCCGTCACGAGATGTCCCGCATCTTCGACAAACCTTTCTGTCAGTGGGATTGATCAAGGAGCACGACCGACAGCCCCACTGCAGCACAGAAACGATGGAACCCATATCATACACAACATGTTTATTATATGAGGAGAGAACTTGAAAACTTTTTTATCAGCTTCAGCGTCGCAAGACGAATGTGAGGGGGGGACAATTGAACGAACAGCTGCAACCTGTCACTCACCGTATGATAACAACCGTGAAATGTTCCTGGATCCTATTTGGAACTGTAAATGTCATGACAAGTCCCGTAGTATCAACGTTGCACTTGTATGGAAACCCATTTGTTGGGTATCTATGAAGTTTACTTAGTTCAGATTGCCAAATATATTAAGGCTAATTGTTTTACAGACAGCAGAATTGTTATAGTCAGAGTAAAGGTCCAATCGTTTGTTAATACAACAAACTCTAATCACACGTTCTGCTACAACTTTGTGATACCCTAGCTACCCTAGAATTTGACGGCCCTAATAAGCCAAATCCACCTCAATAATTGTTCGAGAAATTTTTTTGATAAAGAACAAGCGTTCAGTGCAATGAAAATGTTACATGCCCATTTAGGTATAGATGAATCAATAATGAAGCATGGATTTATTTTATTGCTTCTCAATTCTGTGGTTTTACTTTACTATTTTCAATAATGAACCTTTGTAATCAACGTAGAAAAACAATTTTTAACCACCATCTCGAAATTTGCTGTTTAAAGTTTCTAGAAGTGAAGGATCCGAAAATCAAATTGAAAAATCCTTACGTCCGCCATCAAAAATTAATGAAACTTGGGTAAAAAATCACATTTTGTGTCTAGTTGGTACTGAGTTTTCAGCATTGATCTAAATCAATCCTGACATTTTTGAATTTTTGAAACAACACCATTGTGTTTAGGTATGTTCATTATTGACAGAAGTGCCTTCAAAGAATTGAATCCTATTAATGTTCATCCATTTGCTCTCCCAGAACTTTTACCAAAAAGAGAATGGAAACATAAATGCAAATGTGAACATGCTGCGACAAAATAAAAATTGTGTAGTATCATATGAGGATCGCATCAGCTGACTTAATTGAAGCGGAATTTCGTTCCGATGAGTTCCTTTTGAAATCAAGTTTCTCAAGTTTTATATGATACAATCATGGACAAGTGTTGCTCGGGTAGATCTTTCATGTTACCTCGTTAAATTTCAATTGTTTTACTCATGAATTTCAACATCATGTCCTCATACACACAGTATATTGCTCCATTGTAGTAAATGGCCTTCAATGTTTGTACTTTCACTAGCCCCCCTGAAGTTCTGTCTTAGTCAATCTAGAAAGCTGAAATTTGAATGACGCCTCATGTAGTGGACTGATCAACTCACAGGGTCTCTTCTTATCTGGACATGATGTTCATACCCCCTCACGTTCTTAGACTGAGAAAAGAGATCTACTTCTGCATTAATCTCCTAGATTGGTGCTTGATATGGAGAAATGAATCCAAAAGCATTATACCGATACCATAATCAAATGATCTGTCAAAAGTATAATGGCTTAAACAATCAACTTAATTCAAACCTGAGGATTGCTCTGCAAAAGACTGTCATTAACCCACCTAGCTATCAAGGCCACTAATCAAGCTTCTTGCTCTTCCAGGGTTTCACAATAAATAACATTTCTCCAGAGTCAAGTAACCAGCATAAGCTGAACTTTGCTGCTCTCAATTAGAACAACCTGACTGCAAATTTCTTGGTTCGAGGAAAACGAGTTCAACACTCTGATCTAGCCTAGAGAAATACTCTTCCCATTGACTCTCTCATACTCTTGTGTGGACACTTGCACAGTTGACTGACCTTACGTATACCATCTGCAACTCACGTTTTTGTGCATGTGCATTCTAGAAAAAAGTTTGTTTCATTATTTTTCAAATTAAATTTACTCTTTTTCAAACCAATTTTACTGTTTTATAAAACATATATGTTTGACATACGTTTAAAAAACAGTAGATAGTGGGTATAAAATATTTAATCATATAGAAAAGTACCATTCTGCTCATGAAACTGTAAACTTTTTTTTTTTTTCATGAAAACATTCGTAAAAATTTACCATTCAAGTAAAAAATTGGGACCTTCTTGTAGTAAAAATTCAAAAAAATTACTGAACCCAAGTGCAGTGAGGTAACTCAAGAAACATTACCTACTTTAGGCATAGTCCAAATTTACCTGGATGTGTGGGACAATGTAAAGTAGTAATTTTTCATTTTTCAAAGCCCTACTGTCCTATTGTCTTCACCAAATATAGGGTCCCTAAAATTGCAGACCATCCTTTGACTGGCATTGTGACCTGATCTGTAAAGGTATAGAAATCTGAACAAATTAGACATTGTTGTTGAAATATCATTAAAATGATTAAATTTGTATCCAGATACACGTTTTGTTCGTTAGTAGATAGGTATTAAACAATTGAATGAAAATGAAAGGGATTATTTAATCATCTACCCATATATGTGAAGATGCACCATTAACATCAACAGTGGGCTGCCAGCTATTGTGCTCTTAAAACAGCTGGATTAGGGCATGTCTATTCTTCTCTTCGAAAACATGCATCCATGTCTAATCTCGCTCCACATCTAGTAACCACGTACAAGATAACGTAGAAATATAAATATGATCACTCACCAGGAAAATGGCATCAAAACATTGCGCGACTTGACGTATGTCAAAACCGGAGAAGGGGTATGCGTCACTGTTTCGGTGTGTGACCGGTTGTTGAAAAGATATGACTAATCGGGATTTACCTAGCTCATGAGTGCATTTGATCGAAGTGCACTCACTGTCAGTGAGCTTCGTGGCTTCGTTGGGAAAGCCAAACAGCATACCCTTCTGCTAATGATAATCTTTACTTAGCAAAAGTTCAACTTGTCACTATTTAACTCTGGTAGTCCATGTCGTTTGCCACCTGTTACCGCTTGAATTATGTGCTGTCGTACCAGAAACGCACTCAAACTTCATCCTGAAAACTATTAAAAGTGAGTCATTGAATTGTCTGACACTGTTCAAAAACCAGTGTAAAATATCTATAATAATCATTTCAAGGTGCACTGGGTGCAAGGTTTCTACAAGTATAAATTAGATTTGGTTGGTTCAGCTTTTTCCTTGCCATGCCTCGAAAACGAGAAATTTCAATTGATATTGATATAAATGGGGGAACGTTGTACCTGAATGGAATGGCTGTGACTACTGTTTATGATTCAAGAAATTGTGCTTGGTTCAAGAGCAATGATGTTGCTTCAGCCCTTGGGTATGCTAATGCTAGTAGTTCTGTATCTCAGAGGATTTCGCCAGCGGATAAAAGTTCCCTCAAAGATATTTGTCTTCATAAAAACTCATCCAACGTGGAATCTAATGGCCGCAGTGTCTTCATTAGCCAGAGAGGACTCATGGAATTTTTATCGGATCGAGATACAACTTGTGATGTTCGCAAGTTAGGCAGCATTAGCCAAACCCTCAATCGGCCTGCCAATGTTAGACAGCAACGTGAATATCCATACCCTGAAGAAATGTCGCGTATTCATGACATGCAATATCAGAACCTCACTAACATGACGGGTAGTCGTGCCTCGTCTATGAGAACCGACCAGAGAAAAATTGATATTGATGTGAGAGGAAAAACATTATTTCTGAATCAAATGATAGTTGCCACTGTTTACGACACAGGAAGGCGTGCGTGGTTCAAAAGTACTGATGTGGCGGAGGCTCTTGGTTACGCTAATGCTAGTAAATCAGTCTCTGGGCAGATATCCAATGACAATAAGATATCATTCAATTCTATTTCTCTTCACAAAGAGTCACCTCAAATATCTGCTCATCCTCGTAACATTTTCATCAATCAGAATGGATTGATAAGTTTCCTATTGGACCTCTTTCCTTCTTGTGATACTCGAAAAATTCAAGGCATCAGCGTAAACTTGAAAAACGACGCACTCAACCCACCTTCGCCTCATCATTACAGCCTTTCTTCAAATGCTTCTCAACCTCCACATCACGTGTCTACAGAGAGAGTTCAACATTCAAATAGGCACATAATTGTTAATGGTGTACCTGTTGCCTTTATCGTTGACGTGAATAAACAAGCATGGTTTAAGGTAAATGACATTGCCGATGCCCTTGGGTATGCGAACGCCAGCTCTTCTGTATCGAAAGTTGTTTCTGAAGAGCATAAAAATCCTCTGAAAGATATTGAAATTCATAAGGATTCTCCAGCGGTGGATGCTAACTCTCGTAATATTTTCATTAATCAGGAAGGTTTATTGGAAGTTCTTTGTAGTAAAAGGCGAGAAGCACGAGCTACCCAAGTCAGTTCAGGTCTCCCTGTAGCCAACTCTGCAAATTTGAGTGCTTGCGATAAGGTTGTTCTACAGGCTCTCCACAGTTGCTTCAAAAACCTCAATAAATTGTCGTCGAATCTTACAACTGACCCCATTACGAACGATTCGTCACTTGAAGAGAACAGTTCAAAAATATCACCTGATTGTTATAAATCAGTGATGTCATCCAGTGATACCAGACCATCGAAAAGTGGGCCATACGATGATGTTCATCCATATAACAGCTGTAACTATTGGGAGAAAGGGTACATTATTGTAGAAATAGTGTCTGACACTTACATCCAATTATCCAGAATTGTTCAAAGCACAATTGAGCCAGATAGTGGTTCCAATGAAAATCCCTTCTGGATTCAGCAAGTGCATTCACCTAAACGACTGTTGTCATTGATAAAAGACCTTTGTGAACCGTTCTCTGATGGGAATGGATGTTATACTTTGCCACCCCAGAAACTTGCTGATGTCGTTTCCACAATATGTTCCAATTTCGAGAAAACCCTAAAAGAAATTGTTAAATTGACTTCAAAAATGAACATTTCAAACCCAACCTCAGTAACACCACAGCCGTTGAGCAATGATCAACTCGCATCATTAACTATGCGTAACAACACTGGAGAATGGATTTACATTGCGGCGTCCAAACCGTACGCAGAAAGAAACGTTTTTAAAGTTGGATCAACTGAAGACAGGCTGACAAAAAGACTTGCTGCTTACCAATCTGGACGGCTCAACGAGGATCGATACCACTTTTTCATGGCTTTCCCAGTTCACAACTGTAAAAAAGTTGACTCATTGATAGGATTCTTCCTACGTCCGTGGGCTCAAATCTTTGAAAAACTCACTGAAATCTATATTTTAGATTTCAATACTCTGAGCAGTTCTGTGAGTAAGATAATTGGTTATTACGAGAAATCGTATGAATGTGTAACCAAGAACTGCTAAGATAGTGTATACCTATAATTTCTATAGGTATTAACAAAATGTATTTTATATCCCTACCTTCTCTGTGCAAGGTACCCATTATTATGTGATAAAACGTTATGTTTGTATTTGTTCAAAATTACCTAGTCTAATATTGAAAATTTTATATGAAATCATGATCAATATTTTTTTATATCACTATTTGGTCCAAAGGTTTGTTGAATTAGCTAGAAATTATAGAATATTTGTTAATCTTATCAATATATTTTAAAGCCAAAGGTTTTGGATGGGCGCACATCTATTCCAATTTTAAATGAGAAATGCATATACAATATATGGTTTTATTTTTATGTGAATATTCATTTCATCCCCTCTCATTCATCACGATCATTATCTGGTGTAATCCTGAATATTTGACGAATCATAATAATTTAGTCATTGAAATTCTAAGTTGAAGTGCGAAATCCAAAAAAAAACTGTCATTTTATGATACTGTCCTGGAATTTTCGTTATGGCATCTACTTTATTACATGCTGAATAAACACTTTACATTATGAATAAACACTTATTACATGCGCCGGCCGGCACGCCGGACGAAACTTCGTCCGAAAACGCGCGTCCACTGGAGCCGGTTTTTGTCAGTCCAGTTCGTCAGTTGCTAGTGAAATGTTACATGTGCTTTTGTGTCTCGTGACAAAGTAAGCAACATTATGATGGATTTTGATGATGTTATATTGTTTGAAAATAGCACAAAGCTATAGACGTTAATCCAGAAGATGCTGACACAATCATTAAATGCATATGTTTGTTACATAACATTGTTATTGATAAAGAAGGATCTCAGCATTTACCCTCAGATGTTCCTGCGTCAACACAAACATGTGATCGTTTTGCTACCGTTGGTGAAAATAGGGGTGTAAATGCAGCCTATTTCGTACGAGAAAAATTTAAGACATTTTTCATCAATAACACATGTATTTAGTTTTGGTTTTGAGCTTAAAATAAACCTCCTTCATAACTACCAAAAGTATAATTATTACCTATTAGCGTATAACTATTAAGATAAGTCTACTCCGCGTGTTTACAATTTTAAAAATTCAATACTGGCCTTGATTTAAAATGAACCGAATAAAAAATATTACATTTTGAATAATATAAACGACATGGTGACTCGACTAGGATTAATAATAATAAGCGATCTTTGTCCACAACTTCATTTGAATGTCTCGTCGATGATATCGTTTGTCCCGCATATCCCACAGTGCCACATTATCTTCTACTAAACTAATTAGTCTTTCACAATCCATTTTTAACTTAGCACGCGCTAACAAGAGCTGTTGGAAGTGACGGAGAGAACCACGCGAGTTGCTACATCGGGCTAGTTCAACCGAATACGTCCGAAAAATCCCAATTTATTCGGATCTAGAAATCCATCGGCCGTGCACGGCCGATGACGGCCGAATAGCTCTGATGCAATGGACGCGCGTCAACTGGTTCGCTTGTTGTGGGATCATTCGGTCCTATTCCGCAGTGCACGGCCGATGTGTTTTCGGCCGAAATCGGTGCCACTTTTGCTTTAGATGAAGGCAGGAACCATTTCAGTACCTCAAAATCTATTTCGATTAAAAACAATTTCGGAAAATTTGTGTATTTAAAATTTTTGGAGCCCTAGCGGTAACCTCATTTTCTAAGAAAATTTAGTAAAAGTTGCAAAATTTTACAAAAAATTCAACGTTTAAACTGTAAAAAACTTGATATTTGTAAGGAAACCATTTCTGCCATCAATTTGTTCGTTTACGAGTTGAGGTGTATGGAAATTGAGTTAAACAAATTTAAAATACAGCTTAATTCGCTCATAAAGTCATGAACACAGCTAGTTATCGATTAGGGTTGTTGATCTTATATTATGTTCCTATCGCTAAAAACTCTTACTGAAATAATAGAACGGATGACGACTTTGTGGTGAGAAATGAAAGGAATCAATGAGATGCTGCGCCCATGTTAAAGAAAAAAGTAATTTGATTGCTCCAACCCCATCGACTTTCCTATGGTTTCATTAAAAAGAAGATCGAGAAACTACTTCATTGCTTCGATTGTATTGGCCCTTAATTTTTCTTCTTAAATCACCAAACTGAATCCTCATAAGTGCGATTGAAAAAAAAAACCCTCCTATTGGTAAATGTTTGGAGGGGAGGAGCTCGATAAAACCATGAGCGGGATTTCGGAGAATTCATTCGATTGAGTCAATTCTTGGTCTCTCTGGTGAGTAGATGGTCATTTCATATAATTTTCTTTAATACGTATTTTACGCTTCTATTGGCATTTAATTTTTAAACAAAGCGTGAAATAAAACGACAGTGGAGGCAATAGCTCATAAAAGTACGAAGTTCTTTCTTCAAAGTACGATTAAGTTCGCAAGCTCAGATTTTAAATCACCCCTTACACAACTTTTTTCTTGTGGATGGGAATCCAAAACTAATTACATCATTTATTTCATTCAAGGGGATTTTGATAAATTTTTCCTCGCAATTTTCCCTTTCAAATTGTTCAAAAGTGCACCACAGAGATATTTTTGAGCCTGTTTGTACACGTATGACAAAAACCAAGCCCTTATACAGGGTTTTCCAATATCAAACTTGGAGGGCCGATGCTAGAGCTCATTTCCAAAAAAAACAATACATACTATCCATTTTTGTAAAGGACTCTTTTCCGAGTTATTCCAATTTTAAGAATTTTTTCGTGTTGTATTTTCAATAATGAACCTTTGTAAGCGACCAAGAAAACATATTTTTAACACCCCCTCAAAGACTTAATGTTCAAGGTAACGTTTCGAGATACTGCAGATTTCAAAAATCTAATAACGGACGGAACTGTGCAAGGGCCTCAAAAAAATGAAAAGTCTGAAATAATTCTATTTTATATGGTTCCCATATACCTATTAACACAAACCTAGCATTAATCTGTTCATCACGCGTAAGGGGGGGGGGGGGGGGGGCTTTCTGGAGGCACCAATCAGGGTCATTTCCTGCCAGATGGGTTTCAAGGTCGGAATAGGCAGAGTTAAATTTTACATTGTACATTGAAAATACAGAGGAAATTTGCAGAAACTGAAATTTACAAGTAGTATACAAGTTTAGTAGGATACAGATGAGGTTCTTAATTTTTTCGGGCCGTGGTACAAGACACCCGTGATTTATGAATAATGTCTTGAAAAATAAAGCAATTTCTCGTCTTTGAGATACTGCGAAAAGTTAAGATCATCCCCGGTAGTCCTAGGACTTGCATACTCCGATCGAACACATATTCAAATGTTTTTCCCGTGAATTTGGTCACAATCGACAAAAACTGCGAATATAAATGAAAGCACGAGCCGATAAGACAAGTTTGGACGCGACATGGCAAACGAGAATCGGAAATGAATGTTTCGATTTGTACTTCGTCCAAACAGGAAGTTTTGTGGGTGAAATTTTCCATCCAGCTTCGAAATACCTGAGCGTAGACGACCGATTTTCATTACTCGAAGATAAGGTTTTTCAAGTAGTGAGCGAAAGGAAGATCGTACAGCAAACCGAGTGGTCTCATTCGGTTCAGGGAACTAATTTTTATTCTAATCCAACAAAAATACTAACCTCCTACTCCGGAAGTTTTGAATAATACAATAATGAACCAAAATCATTAGGTATTGGGGTTTTTTACTGCATCAGGGAAAGGGAAAAAAAGCAACGGTACACTAAATATTATTCCACGAAGCCGAAATCATTGAAAGAAACGCTTTTCTTTTTATTGGACTGCTTTCCGAAGAAGCTCAGGGGAACGGGAACAAAGGTTTCCGGAATTTTCGATTTTCCCACACCAGGAAACGTTTGGGGAAGGCGACTTATGAAGATGTTTTGGAGCGTTCCTCGTTTCTCCGGACCCGTACATTACTCATTTGAGGACTCAACAGAAAAATAAGGATCACCCTCTCAGTGACGTGACTTTAGAGTTGATTTTGTGATTTTTGTTTTATTTACTTTTTCGAAATTTTATTCATAAGAACCTTTTTTCCTTTAAAAACGAAATGTATTATTATATGGCAAGTAGGGATGGGGTGACAGGAATGTGATTTACCCATTGTGAACTAGCAAATGTAACTAATACAATGGAGAACACAATGGGAATCCATAAGTTCGGCTAATTTGGTCAGCCAAGAGGTTTTTCCACAAAAAATGCCATTTCCGCCCACTGAGTCCCATCGGCCGTCTGAAGCTTTTCGCAAGAACTTCTGGATCAAAGTTTTCGAAATTTCGCTCAAAATTCCACCATCGATCTGGGATGCGCCAGTAATCTCGGCATCTTAATCAATCGAATCAAAACATTATAATCAATCAAAATTCAATCATCATTATCAATCAAATCGAAATTTCAAAAACTTTGGATGCAAGAGGGTAGTTTTTTAAAATGGATTTTGATAGAAATTGGTTCCCCGAGTCGAATGAGACCACTCGGGTTAATGTAGATCATTCGGGTGATGGAAATCAGTAGTCTACAGTCACGTGGACGGTCGAGTAGGAGAGCTGCGCTGCAAAGCCCGTTCATCGGGAGGTTTGTAGGTAGACCACGTGGCTGGCGGCCACTCAAGTATTTTCAACTTGAATGCAATTACAAGGTATGGAAGCGCGAGGTTTTGACTATAGATAATGTACAAATTACTACGGTGTAATAAAACACATTTGTTCACATGAACATTTTAAACAAAAATTACATGGGGGGCTTGAGGGGGTCATCAATCGATCCGTCAAAAATATAGGTAGGTATCTACATCAAACAGGTACCTACGATCCCAAACAATTTTGCTTCCGAGTCTACCAAGGAAGCGGAAGCATTTTCACTTTCGGAATGTGAAAATTTTTTGTCTCCAAAATCAAAAATTTCACTTGCATTTTGCGTTTTAGACCTTTCTGAACAATTTTGGTTCCGTGTCTCTGTCTGTCTGTCAGCAAATCCTTGTTACGGGCATTACTCTGGGAGTTCTTGACCAATTTCGATGAAATTTTCAGGGATTGTTCGGCTTGATGTGAAGATGGTCCCCTATAAGTTTCATGACCCCTGGATCAATAGTAGTCTCTGCGCATGCCAAAACGAAATCCTTGTTAAACGCATAACTCCGGGAGTTCTTGACCAATTTTGATGAAATTTTCAGGGATTGTTCAGTTTGATGTGTAGATGGTCCCCTATAAGTTTCATGACCTCCGGATCAATAGTAGCCACTGCGCATGCGCAAACGTGAAATCCTTGTTACAAGCATAACTCTGGGAGTTCATTGATTCCGATTTTGATGAATTTGTTGTTGTAGTAAGCCGTTTTTCTGTCCTACTTCACTATACTTACCAGTTTTCAAGTACTACGACCGTATCCCACGTAGATACATAATGAATATGCTCTGAGACAAAGGAATTAATTCTACAAACTTTTAAAGATATAAATCAATCGGGTTTGAAGTTGAAAACGTATTTTTCTCTGTCAATTGAAAATTAAGCTTGATGTTTTTTCCCTGCACCCTTCACACGTGAATAACATTGGTCATGTTCCACTCTTATATTTTATTTTATTGATTATTTCTTTTTTTCGGTTTATTGTTAATTCATGGTTTAATTGCATTTGCTTTTACCTCAAAACTGCCAACTGTACTAACCTCCTTCGAAAAATTTAAGCCTACTTCTTCGAAAATGTTTTCTCTATAAATCCATTTCTTAAGTACACCTAAAACTCAACCTGAAATTTAAAAGCTTGCTGTACCACCTTGATAAGCAAATACCTAGGTGAATATTTTTGTATCTACAAGAACGTTAATTATGCTCTGCATTTGGAAAGAATTCGTCACATCTGTTCCTTTGTATCTGGTTTTACGACAGACTTCGCTTTCGTCTCCAACAATGCTGCGCAAATTGATCATCATTCTTGTGGCCGCAATCATGATGAGCAACGTGTACAGTCAACTCACCTATTCAACGAATTGGGGTAAAAGGAGCCATACCTCGGAACGTTGCCAACCCAACATGGAAACATTTGTTTATCTGTACAAATATTTAGAGGTAAGTCACTGATGCAACAGAGTTTCATTTACTATACCAACTCTCACAATTTCGATCGAATTGATATGAGCTATTCTACATTTAGGTCAGTATGAATAATGTCTTCCATTCCCACCTGATATGCAATTTTAAGAAGATGTGCGGGTTAGCATGCTGAAGACCCCCCATTTAAACCATCAATCAAAGTTCAATACTTCACCCTGCGCAAATGTAAAGCATACTGGCATAATTTGCCCAAGTTCCAGCGCTCAAATTTTTATAGACCCACCTGATAATTTGACATCAACTTACATGCGATATTATCATCATTGTTTCCTCTATACAGTCAGCGTGACAGACCTGCAATATATGTCAACTCACCAATTTGAAGCTGTTGATGTCTTCTTGAATATTTTTGTCTTGTGAATCGTTGTAACAAGCTGATATTATATATCTTTCAAGATTTTGATTCACTATATTTTAATAATCCATACTATCATGTTACTGATAAGAGGAAGCTGTGGCCCACACCCAAATCAGCAGACGTTTGTTATATTTGAAGAGATTTCATACTACCTATTCATTAACAAACAACAAACTACCAAATACAATTGCATTCCAGGAGGTTTTGAATGTCTACCTCCTACCTACTTCATGTTCAAAACTTTGACAACTTCTTTTTGTTTTATAGAGGATTTTGCTATGGCTAAATGGTGTCAAGCCTCGTAACATCTGTTATTAGCGTTCATGCTTTTGATTTCAGGGAGAAATTCAAAAAGTGATTGACTGCAATAGAGGATCAGGCAGTCAAGGATTGTGAGATAAATATTTTAGACTTCCACCAAATTGACGAGCGTTGACTGCGACATGGCTGTGTAATGGAGAATCTGTATAAAATATAAATTATGATGAATTAATTAATTTTCTTATTTTCCTCTGTTTGATGTTCATTACCACATTTAATATAGAATTATCGTGAGAGTGGAAAATGTTTTTCACTTTGGTGATGAAGGATTGAACCGAAACCATATTTGATATTCATAGTAGGGAAATATTTGGTACGCTTTCTTCACAAATTTAGCTAAAGCCGATTAAAACATTTAATTTCCAGAATGTGAACAGGGGGGTTCATCATAAGGTAAATCAGTTGATTATATGAGAAATGTGTTATAAGTTAGTATAAACATAATAACTTCAAGTTGCTCCTGTGACCTGCAGGGCAAGTCCATACCAGAGGGGATGGCACAAACATTGCACACAAGACCATGCAAACATGGTAGCAGCATGAAACCATGGATACCTCAAATCTTGAAATATCCACGAGGAAAGTGTGACGTTAGAATACAAGAGATTCATTACATTGCATTTCATTAGATTAGATTGTTGAACAAGCTGCCCTTCCAATGGGGCAGCCAGTTCTTCTTCAGTTGACACAGTGGGCAGTAGAAACACCCAGCCCTTGCCCCAATTCCAGTATTATCTGAGGGTCAATGGACATAGCATCTTGCTCCTCGTTCACAGAGCTTGCACAGGATCACCTGAACATGGACCAGAGGGCTGGGGAAACTAGGTTAATAGATTCAGATATGCAATACATCTGTTGCCAATAACGATTCAAAAATTCAGACCAAACAGATTTAGAATAAAAAGTATCCTTTCTAGTATCTTGGTTTAGCTTTTAAATAATTTTAACCAACAAATGATCATTCAATCAAGAGATAAGGGTTTGAAAGTATGTAAACCCCTTCACGGAATGTGGTAGGAATCAACAGTCGTGGAAAAATGCAATGCTGACTCAGGGCATGAAGATCTCAGAACTTTATCTTGTTGGTTTTCATTGTCTAGAAACATATTTTATGGGAGGAAAGTGGATCAAATTAACAGAATACAATAAACTTTTCGATTAAGTTGATCACTTGACTTGGTTTAAATTGATATTGTTCTGCTGCAGTGCTTTAATTTCAAATTTCAGAATTCTTGTTTATAAAGGAAAAAACTATAGCCTCACAGATTAGCCTGAGGTGGTTTCATTAATTATACTTAGAAACACTTCCATTGTCACAAATGTCCCAGAACACGATACAGTCAAGTCTCAGATGAACATTTTGAAGAAGAAGATGAATTTGTGTTGCAAGAACTGGCACACAACTTGAATAGATTAGGGAGGTGAAATGTGAAAGAAAAACTAGATTTTGGAGAAAAAAAAGCGTTTTGCCGCACAAAAGTGAACACTAGGCATCTGAATGACTTGGAGGTCCAACACAAGGTACCTTCCCAACATAAAAAACTATTGGTATTTTCGTGGGTTTAACCATGATAATAGCTAATTTCAGCAAGTAATGAGCTAGGCTTTCTACCTCAATCCAACAAAAAACAACCATCTTAGATCGACAGTTTTTGAGATTTCGATAGAATAATTCTCAAACATAATCCCTTGGGGTTGATTGATCAAAATGCCTTACTGCTTGAGATTATTGACACATACCTGATCGATGTTTGATCCATTAAATTTGGTCCAGTAGTTTCAAAGAAAAGCTTTGGATGGACGGATTTGTTCTACTTTTGAAATTTCCGTATCATGAAACGTAAACCTACAAATTTTGAGGGGGGCTTAACTTAATTTTCCGTAGTTGATTACAAAGGTTATTTATTGAAGATAATAAACCGAAACGAAACAAATCAGTTGCCTTCTTGGGTGGGTCCCAGGCAAACCATGTATACCAAACCCATGGTGAAAACTCAGGGCATGAATACGTCAAAAGCGCACCACGTTGCCACATATAGACCATCTCCCTTCTTACTCTTGGGAGAGTTTATAATTCTCAACCTCCTTAGCAGTACCGCTTTAAATTGTTTCATGTTACCAGACAAATTTTATAGGAAGAGCTCCAGCCAAAAAGGAAGATGAATTAAAGGAAATGAATGGATGTGATTTAGAAAGGTGGATGTAATTTTGTCATAATAAATGTCACACAAAATACCATTAAAAATCATACCTTTATTACATACGAAACTATTCTATTACAAACATCTCCTTGGTACCTATGAACGAAAATTCCAAATCAACAAAAACATCGTAGAAACTTAACTGTACATTAAACTCTCACAAGTCTTTTAGATTTCCATTATATTATTTCTCACAATGGCAACATAAAAGTAAGCTGTTCCTCATTTTTACACAATACATTATCTTAAACATTTGACATTGTTCTATGTGGAGCACACATTCAAAATGAATACTGCAGTCAGGTGTGCTTACACAAAATGGTTTCCTTAAACTACTATTTACAATATTTCCTCTTTCCCATTCACACCATTGTGCAGAGCAATAATTACAATCTGAGATCACAAACTACGTATTATATTTTATGTTATAGACGTTTGGCCCCTTTGAAATGAACAACACAAGGGGAGCCTCAACTCATTTATCCACTTCAAGATTCATCAATTCCTCGGTGAACTGAATATAATTAAAATACTGTATAATAGAACCGCTCGTTTAATACAAACAATAAGTCAACTGGCCAATTTCAAAAGTTGAAAAATTGATGTGGCATTTTACGAAGAATATAAAATATTTACAAATCTCTCTTTAAGATTAAAATTTGGTAGGGCTAAGGGGTTAGCTTTCTTTCTCAAAAGCTCCCACAAATTAGAGAATTAAGTGATGCACTCCATGTTAACAGTGTTCCTACATGTGCTCAGCCTCCCAACCACACATTTTATGATAGTAATATATCATTAATGACTAGACAGAACACAATTTTACAAAAATTTTGAAGTGATTTGTCACTTTTAAATCACTCATTTGAAAACCGAAGATCACAATAATAAGAACAACCTCAACCAGTAACAAAAGTTTGGAATGAAGGTCAAAGAAGAATTTTAATCTATATGCATTAGTACTGGTAACAAATAATTGGAAGAATTTGAAAGAAGACCGTTCGATTTGGATGAATCAATCAATAAAGTCGAGAGTAGATTCAAAGCTAGAAAATGATATGAGACAGGCAGCAATCTCAAACTCACAACTGTCTTAGGCAACTCGAAAATCTTCAATTGGTTTTGTTATCCCAGATTAAGGAATTTATATAGCATGGTTCGTGGTTTCCTTGATGTTATATGATTTTAAAATTTGTTAATACCTCCTAGTTCATCAGTTTGTATGTAATGCAGTACAGAACAGTAGTTTTTTAAAATTGTGTATCGAGTATACAACTGATGAAAATTACATTTCCAACAGTCCACTCAATTGTCTGATTGGTAGGCTAATAGGGAAGAACTTGGAACCTGGATGAAGTAGCAATTTTGGCAGGAGTTATAATCAACTACTGATCAGCAACTATATGCATGAGTAAAGAAATTTTGCTTGTTCCTCGGAAATTCTAGATAGAAAAGGTGAATTACAAGGTGAGACAGATTCATACAAAATTTCACAACTGTACCTACTCCAAACACTTTCACCTCTGTCATACCTTATTTAATTGAGAATTCATTCGTTTGAAAATTATCTTAGCACTGGAAAAAAATGTTTATTCAGCACAGGGATTTTGATAAAGGCACCGACGTTGCATATTTGTGAATAGTTGTAACTTTATAACTACGAAGACTATTTTAAGCCCTTCCAATGCCTTATCATTAAGGGGACTATTTACCATCTGAATTGGGAAAAATTAATTCGTAATGTAACTGTCAGCACTTTAACCAAAACAGCTTCTTCTCGATGCAAAAACAGAACAATGAGTGGATAATAAGATACAGAGATCAGCACCCATATTTATTTTTGAATGTCCTCTACCTGATAGTGATCTTCAATATGAACACCAACAGGAGAAAAATGAGTATCGCAGTTCTGAAGCAACTGATGATAGATTGGAATCTCAACTGAGAAAAGTGAAGATTAAAATTGTAGGATTTAGCATGCCATTAGTGACATTAATCTTGAAACTGGCCTTGAAACTTCAACTGTAATCTCAAGGAATAAATGATGAATATAAATTAAATTGGACATCTATAAAAGTCGAACACACGTAGGAAACAATGGAGTACATCACATAATATATTTACCTACAAAATCTAGCCAAAAGGCACACACGCGCACACACCATGAGTGTAAAGTAGCGTCCATAGTTTGAGGACCCTGCTTTGCCGAAAGATAATTTCATGATGAGCCTCAACCTTGCCACGAATGTATAAAAAATCTAAGTTTACGCATGAAAAGATATAGCCTATCATTTGTGAACATCCACACTCATGAGATACTTCCGAAAAAGTTCTGTGTGCATTTTAAATATTGGTAATTGGATCATTTCATGCAAATGCGAATTCATTAAACTAATTAAAGGTAAATTCATATAAAATACAAAGATAGGAATATACAAAATTAAATGTACATGATAAACAATCCTATACAATATTATTACATTCCTAATAGCAAATTAATAAATTAATTACAAATCCTAATAGGATGTCACTATTTTATAATACAAATAATCAATTTATGGAATGTCAATTACTAGCGTATCTATACGCTTGTTGCCTACTCACGTGGCTTCAACAGCCTAATGAATGGTAATAGGTATAGGTTGAGTCTTGGATTAAATCTACCAAACATACTCGTACGTAACAATAACGATTTAACGAAAGATACAGGTGAATTCTACATTGCTCGATTCCGTAATTGATATATTTTATTTTAGCACGAGAAATTTGAGATACTACAAAATTTAGCTCCAAATTCGAATTCATCTTTGCACCAAATAATAATTGCGTGTCTCAACATTCTCCATGGTGTTTTAAAAAGTGTAAAAATGTTCTCTCATTAGAGCATAAGAACACTTTTTCAACACCTGCCTACATAAATATAACTTTCAAGCGTCAACATAGGTTAAAATACTATATAAATGAACAAATAGAATCGTCTTTGGTACGTTATTACGCTTTAACAACCGGATAGAATCTGCAGCCAGAAATATGATGAATCCATTTCTTTCTCACCGTTGACCGCAGCATTAAATAATAACAACAGCAATAACATGCATTCGCTCCATGCATTCCTGTTCCAAAATTGGTTACCTACCAAGAAACTCAATGAGTTAAATGAATGCAATTACCGCTGTTTATGAATGGAATAAAGCATACCACTTAGGAGAAAGGAATCAGACATTAAAAATTGGCGCATCAATTGAATAAAATGGATTTCTAACAACGGAATTTTATATTAATCGACTTACGATTCTAATAGTGCACATCTATATACCCATCAAATATTTATATGTTAACATCGATACATCAATTAATATATCAACATCGATACATCAATATTATCATTAGTGTTGTGTCAGTAATTTGGAAACTTCTCTAACAACAAAGTGCCACAATTTCACATTGATAGTTACATCCATAATTTTCAAGAATATTGGGAGATCTAGTGAACATCAAGTTAGCATGACATCAATAAAATTTACATCAAAAGATATTGGGATGAATGTATTCGTCCAAATAGAAACACGCGCAACCTTGCTGATTTTTCTCTTTTTTTTTTTTCAATTTACAGCATTTTTTGAAGCTTAAAAGGTTAGTAGAAAAATAGTCCTTTTAGAAATGAGTTACACACCTATTTGAACTTACACCAATACAACGAAGAAGTATCAACTCACATAAATATACATCAGTCTAAACACAGAATAGCACATCCAATTACATGTATAAAGAATGGACAGGGGTAAATGGCACACACAATAAAGAAAAATGTTAGAATTTGTGCAAACGATTCAAGTAATCTGGTCAGTCAGTTTAAATAAAAGTTACAATGAGAAGGAACCACCAATTAAGGGAGAGGAGGGGAAGGGGAACGAGGATACAAAACTAATCTCCCTCGTTGGAATAGGATATGCATAAATCTAACACCAACTTTCGGATGCTGTGTTCTGGTAGGTGTCATCTTCGTCGTCACTAGGGTCTTCCCCGTACATATCTGCCAGTTTTCTGAACCGAGGACCGAAATTTGACAGATAGTCAAAATTAAGGTCACCGTCATCAGTACCTGAGAGAGCAACAACATAATTAAAAAATGATTACTCCATTAGAATGGACAGTATACAGGACTGAACTCAAATAGTTTACTAGAGACATCACAATCTGTGTAATTAGTATTAATCATTATTTGATGACTTACCAGACGCCAGAGATGAAAGTGATCCAGTGGAGTTGCCGTCACCACCTTCATACGCGTAGTGTCTGACATCATCGAATGGAGTTGAGTCAGGATCGTTGTCAACCGCTTGCTTCTTATCATCCAAGAAACCTGATATGTTTGGAACCTCGTCGTTGCCTGGGGAAGTAATAAAATTGATGAATTTAGGCTTAGGTCTAAGAAGATTTTGCGTATCAAAATCTAATCACCCTTCCAGACCGTAAAAGAGAACAGACTCTTTCAAATGTATGGCAAAAGAGAAATGGAGTTGGCTAGAAACGATTTCAAGCATAATTTTATACCAAATTAAGAGTAACTTCATTTGGCCGTCTACTAAATTATATATATGAAATTCCTAACTATGCCCTACCAAACTTTTAAAAATTCATTACTCATTTAGCTCTAACACGATTTTAACATTCTCATGAGTTATCAAAAAGTATACATGGTGACCGCAACCTGACTGGGCAAACTTCAGGGATCAATCGATTTATAACTACATTGCAACAACTTTCCCCCTCCATCGTTTTTTTCAACTCTGCCTAAAACAGTCTTTTAATTTTAAGATTTTTTTCGTGCTTTTGACCGTACCAGAATGAAATGGCTATAAAGATTTTAATTTACAGCGTAAACTGAAATCTGCATACATTTTTGGAAATAGCGTTAAATTTTCTATCTGCCTGATACAAAAACCAGAATTTCAGATTGGGCAGCCCAGTGTGTTGTTTAACGTGGAACTCTTGAATCTCTACCTACAGGAGAAACTTCCTTATGATCTCGGCTTTCCAATGGTATAATCCAAAACAATTTTTGTACACTCTAATTAGCCAAAAAAACTATATTTGAATACATAAAAACGTGGTTATCACAGAATCAAAGCTCTTCCCAGTATACTACATACAAAGTCCTACCCTCCTTTTTACTGTGGATGGCTTTGCATTCCATTCAAACTGGTTTTAAAGTAAGATTTAAACTTTAACTTCAATTTGTTAACAGTAACATTAATTCAAATACCAAAAGATAATTACCGCGAGGTTTAAGTCGTTCTTGCTGATGCTTGTCTTGGACAGGATCATCATAAAGTAGCCTGAGGACGTTCAGGTCATAAGCGTTCATGTCGCCTTCGCCACCACCTTCATCTTCGTAGTTGATGATAGTTTCACGAATGTCGTCAGTGTCTTTGTACAAGTCGTCAGTTTTTCTTCGATGCACAACAACAGCCAGTAAGAGTACTGAAAAGCAAAGATTAAGAAATCATTAAAGATGATCTAATAGTGCTAATAAAATCCTCAAATTATGATTTCCCATTTCTTGTCTCAAAACAAAGTTTAAGCATCCCTTTCCAAAAACTCATGGTCAATTTTTGTTCAACTTAAGAGACCTAAAGACTCTCTTTAGGCAAGGATTTTCAGAAAAGTAGTTCAATATTTCATTCTAATACAGGGTTCAAACGCATTCATCAATGTTCAGAAATATTCATCTGAAACTTTGCATTTTACGCACAAAATGTTCTATTTTATTTTTTACTACCATGAATTGTGGAAAGCCACCAGAACCATCATCCTTTTCAAGTGCATAAAAGTCAGTTACAGAGTCCAGATTTTATAATTTATGAGTAACAGTTATAAAATCTCAAACTTACTTAACAGAACTGCCAAGCAAATGAGAATAGCAATCAAAAAGCTGGTATCGATTCCAAAAGTGATGGCCTTTGAGATTCCACTATTACAGCCAACGTCAATGTGTTTCCAGAATCCAGGCATTCCAAGATCGTATAGCTGAAAGAAGAAGCAAATTCAATAATTTCCAATGGTAAGTTGTATCATAACGAAACAGTGGACCACTAGAAGTTTGGAACTGTAGGCAAACTAAGGACCTCATCTTAGCGAAGTGTATTTCAATTTTTGTCAACAATCGCCACCATGAGGGTGTAAGCCCTGAGTAATCATAGGAAGGAACAGAGAAAGGGCTGCTATGAGCAATCTTCTTCGTGCAAAATCCAACAGTTTTGGTTCATTATATTCCAATGAAAAGGTCTTTCAAACATGAAAAGGGCCAAAAACGTGATTTAGCAAGACATAGCAAGTAGGAGTGACGTTTTCCTAGAATCGACTGGGAAAGGTTTCAGATCTGTAGAAATTCACCCGTAGCAAATAATCGCAATGTCTAAATCTAAAAGTGGCCCCAAAACCTCAAATAATACAAAGCAATAATGAATAATTCAGAAAATAATAAAAACATGTGTCTGCAATGGCAGCATTCCGTTGCAAAAACCAACATACTTTGTCATTGAAAGTGAGGTTCTTCACACAACCGCTGAATCCAGCCTGAGTAGGTTTATAGCTCCAATTGTAATGACTGTGGAGATATTCAAAGTCTACATATGATCCTCCGACTTGAAGTGGTCCATTGACGTTGAGAAATTCGTTGTCTCCAGCAGGAGGTGTTAGACTCAAGCAGTTGGGCAACTTACAGTTGTCAACTTGCAGTTCAATAGACTGTAAAACACAATTGCACAGTTAATTTGATTGTTAGAAAGATGTAAGTTTCTATTATTCAATTCCGTTTAATAATTATATTTGTTACAAAGAAATAAAAATGTAAGAATCTTCAATAAGTTCTGAGCAATCGAAACAGTTTTAATGAGCAATGTCTCTTTATGTGTCATACGTTAACCAATTGGTACTTACTGCTTTAGACCAGATTACATCAATTCGATGGCTTTGACCATCGTCCAACTTGATGGCCGTCTGACTGACTTTAACTGTTCCAGTACCAAAATCAACGAGTAGTAGAGGAAATCCTTCTCGAACTTCAAGGGACATGAAATCTGCATTGGATCAAAATTAAATTATTAGAAAGCTGAATTTGAATTACCACAAACGACAAAATAACATAATATGGATATAAACCCAAAACCTACGTCAACAGAAGTCCAACTTGATTCATTTTAATGGAAAGACAAGTGTGTTAAGAATGTTGGATGTAATCTTCCGATCATCTCCCGCCCTCTGTATGTTTAATTCTTCGAAGAAATCTAACTGACATATACGTAATATATCTATAGTTCACTGATGAGGTAGAATCATAAAATCAGTAGTACCACATTAGTAACCTGGCTTGGCAACACTTACACAAAATATACCCCTATGTAATGTTCCCCTAAGCTCAAATTGACACTGGAAGTACATGTAGTCCTTCACTAACCCATTCCATGCTGATGAGGTAATACTATCTCAAGCGGTTCTATTGCCCTCATTGAGTGTTGCAATATTACCCCAAACATTAATTGCGTAGTGCTCTGTTTTTTCCTTCCTAGGAGGAGATAACTCGAATCTAGAAGCTCGAGTACATTTTAAATAGCAGAAGTGAAAAGTTGATGGCATACCTTGAACATAAAGACCAGCACCAGGACGACTCGTCGGTCCAAGATAGAAAACTAATCCATCAGGTTTGTTGGGTTGGATTTCAAGAGACAAGTGAGATTCTTCACAGGCTTCAAATGGACGGTAATGGGCCCAACCGTCTCCCGTAAAACCAATACTGACAGTTTCACAACGCGGACCATCATGGCCTTCTGGACATATACAACTGAAAAAGACAAGATTAAAATATGATCAAGTGAATAGCTCTTATTTTAACGAAGGTATGAAATCCCCTTTCAGAACTTTCTTGTAATAAATGAGTTGAAATATCTTTCTAAAGATTTACCTTCCATCTTCTGCTGGAGTTCCTCCATTTTTACAATGTGTTTGAGGCGCATGAGGGCAACTACAGAAGGGGTCTACAACAGCTTTGACACCAACGAAGGTAGTTGTATTTGTGTACACTGGACTAGGAACGTTGCTCTTGTTGAGGAAATTGGTACAATCCTTCTGACAGAATTTCTTCTCTTCCATGCATTCATCAATATTGATCATAACAATCTGAACATCGAGTTCTTTCAAAACCTAAAACAATCAATTCCCAGTTACACTGTTATTTTAGATAAAGTGAGAACGCATGGGGGACATTTATACAAATCCAAGATATAGATATCAATTTGTCTAAGCTGAATACTTGGTTTCATCACTTTCAAAATAAAATTACACAAGACTGTGAAATGTAATTATTTAAGTGCAGTAAACATACCTCTTCACTCAAGTAGCTGACAGCAGCATTGAGTTTTTCAGGGCTGTAGTATGGAGATCCATGGGCAGAAAATCGTACGTCCAAAAGGTGAGGATTAGTGATGTGAGGAGAATGTAGAACAGTGAACACATCAACATTGTCTTCACTGACATTCAAATAAGTGGCAATCAACCTCTTCAGTGTTGCTTGTTTACTAACTCCATTCTGTGAATAAATATAATTACGTGAATGATTGGTAGAAATCAATAAGGTTACAAAGACCAGAACTAAAAGCAGTTGATACAGCAAACCACACAATATCAAATATGTTGAGGTAAACTGTACTAATTTAGAGTATTTTAGAACTATAAAATGTAGATACTTACTGAGTTAGGTTGAACGAACTCTTCAGCTGTTATACCAGAAAATCTAATGGAACCAGATTTGTCAACAGCTTCTTCAGGTATTTCCTTGACTGTTACATTCACATATGCTCGTACCGAGTGGCTAGGAATTTTCGGAGCTTTTTCAGTTACCTGTTGAAAAAAACGTGGATCATGTTGAAAATTAGTTCAACCTCCTTTTTTTCATACTTTCCTGACTACCCTACAAATTTCAGCGAGATTGGACCCAGGAAAATTTTTGAGCAGTGAAACTCCATCTATAGTTTAAACTGCACATGCCATGTAAATTTAAAAGTGAATCCAAGAGGAAATGTTAATTTTGGAGAAGAGCAAAATCCAAAGAAAACGGAGCATTTTAGCCAGCATAGTTCACTTCTAAAGCAGCTTAGAACACAAATGAAAGAAATGAGTAATTTAAACCAATTCACAATGAGACAACTGAATTTTCTTGACTTCTAATATAGGATGTTTGCGACGTTTTCTAAATTCATGTACAATCATTTTATAATTGTTTATGTCAGATTATATCAAGGCATTTATACTTACTTTAAATTCAAGCAAAAACGACTGGTTAGTCGTTCCTTGTAGCATTGTTATCATTCCAGTATTGGAATTGAGGTCGAACTGAGAGTTAGGAATATCTGCCCAAATGAACTTCTTATCTGGCAAGTCCCAGTCATCAGGATCATCCACATAAACCCGTCCAATTTCAGTATCTGGAGCTTCTCCCTATGCACAGTCACGTAATTTGATTAATAGCTATATTATGAAAATATAGTAGGAAAAGGAATCATTCAGGCAAGTTTTTCTAAATTGCAATTCAACTAAGCAGGGAACCATAATAATTTTTGTCTGGTTAAATTTATATGATAAAAGCTGGCTTGACAATAATCATCATATCAAGTTTATTATGTGGAGTTATGCGTGAAAGAATGGAAAATCATACTTTGTAGTTATAGATGAAAATATTGCTGTGGCCTTCCTTCATTGCATTGTCATTCTCGTCTCCAATGATGACTTGGAGCATGCTTGTACCGGTCATTGCAGGAATTCCACTGTCTACAATTTGAATCGGGACATTGTAGCTTTTAATATCTTCCCGATCAAACGTGACCAGAGCTATAAGTTTGTTACCTGAAAAGAACAAGGATTTGAAGATAATTGTCAACGTTCTTTATTTGAATTTGAATAGGTGTGTCACATTCAAGAATTCAATAGACTTAGTGGTGTTATGTGCGATTTCACTGTTGCAACTTTGCTACTTTGGAAGTTGGGATTGCTTTGATGTTCTCTGTAGCCAATTGGTTAACAAGTGACTTTTCTCATGAACTCTCTAGAAAAATGTATTAGTTCGAACTTTGGCCAATGCAACTGGTTACATTGGGGTAGTCAATACCCAAACTTTTAACACACTATCATTCTCAAGCACAGCCATAAGCATCACATTTCCTAATGCAGCGTCTCACTTTGTCAGACTGCATCAATATGAACACGTTCCATGCAGTGCAGATGAACCAAGTAGCTCCACAAGTGTGATGTGCAGCTGAATTCATCTGCAGAAACCTTTCACTACTCTCAAAAGTATGTCCCAGAAATTAACTATACGACCAATTGTATTTTGAATTTCTTCTGTCTTATCTTACTAATATGAATGCTCTTGGTTCTTATATGACTAACAAGATCATGCGTTTGACGTCCTGTTTTGAGTTAGTCCTTTTTAATTTTTTGTTGGTTTTCATCCTACATTCCTGCTCTGCAAGTGTGGAATCATATAGTTGTATACACTATAAACCATCAAAACATAAAAAACATGACAGAACCCGATCAAAAATATTCACTGCACCAGGCAGGGATCGAATTATGTACCTAAGTAGTTGATTGTATTACATTGATTGTGGCATGCTTGAGCAACCAATCTCAGCATACAGCCGAGCAACTTATTTTGGTTGGTAGTACAAAATTCATCGATTCCACTCATTCATCATCGTGTGTTGTTTTATTAATTTTGCTCATCTGAGTGGGTGAAGCCCAACGCAACAATTACCCTGACACTGGCGGTGTGGAATGTGTTAAGGTAAAACGTCTCATTGATATGTCGTGTGTGTGTGAGACGAATTAAATCACAAATCTACAATACACAACCACATATTTGCATTCTTATTATGTTCAAATATAATTATATTATTGAAGTATTATAACTACTTGATAAAAAAATGGGCTTTACAAGCATTGTAACTTACCAACAACAGCAAACTTTCTCTTAATATCGTCACTTGTAACTCTAGAAATAGAGAAGGTAAAATTTGGGCCGTTCATTGGGGAGTCGTTATCCTTAGCAGTCAATGTTGCGATTTCACCATCAGGAGGTTGATTTTCTCCCCAAACAACAGGTTGAATCTTAGAGTAAAAAATGACGGTGAGTTTGTTTAGATGGTAATTGACATAAACATTAAGAGTAATCATGATACAACATTAACATTTTGGAAAACCATATATAATAACTTTTGGAATTAGCTTTTGTCGAAATTTCACAGATGAATCTCAAACTATCACTCACTGGTAATTAGTATCAATAAACTTACCATGTCCAAGTAAGGAGCATTGTCATTTATGTCAATCAACGTGATTAGAAATTCTGTCGTACTTCTAAGGTTAGTTGGGCCACCATCTTCATCACTAGCAGCGATAAGAATTTGCCAAGTCTCATAACCATTAGGAGGGTCACGATCGAGAGGCTGTAGGAAATATCAGTCAGATGTTAAGTATGGATATGCAAGGCACCTTACTTAACGAGACAATGAAACGCACAACATTATAGAAAAATTAACAGAACAGGCTGTACTCACCTTGATGAGAGACAGACATCCACTTTTATTGATGCTTAGGAGTTTCTTTTGATCCTGCTTTACAACAAAATAAACGATATGCTGAGGAGCATCTCTGTCTGGAATATCAGGGTCCCACGCCTCCAACTAAATGCAGAAAATAACAATTTTAAAATCTGTTATACAATGTCTTCGATTGAATTTGCCAATATAATTATGTGGAAGGAATGTTGAAACGAAGTATATGTATAAGTAAGGGTTATGTGTGTGTGTGTATTACCTGTGCCACACATCCTGGAACCATCTCTTCCTCAGTGATCTTTATGTGGTTGATGTAACTCATGAACATAGGAGGATTGTCATTAACATTTTCAATTTTAATCTCCACCGTGCAATAATCTTGGAAAGCCCCATCAAAGGCTCTGACTGTGAGTGTGTACTAGAATGAAATGTAGTGAATTAATATTGGTAAACAAAATAGTATAACTACAATCAAAGAAATATATTGGTAAAACTAAATGAGAACTACATGAATATACGTACTTCTGTTCGAGTCTCATAGTCCAAATTGGTTTTGACCCGAATCTTTCCAGTTGTTTCTTCAATGAGAAAAGCATCCCCGACGTTACCTTCAGTTATACTGTACTTTACAGGTGATGCTGCAAAGAAAATAAATGCTTATTGGAAAATCTTAATCCACGAAAGATTTAATCGTTAGTGATGTAAGTAGGTGCTGATGTAAGGTCAATATAGTATTGTAATCAATAGCATTGTCTATGAACATCCATCCATGAATATCTATCATTGACTAACCTGTATCATTGTCAACAGCTTTTACTTCAGTGACCATAGCATTGATATTAGCATCTTCAGGAATAGCTTCTGCCACGTACTTCTGCTGGGTAAACTTGGGAGCATGGTCATTTTTATCAGCAATCTCAATTCTGAACACTTGTTGGCCTGCAAAAACGATATTTTTTTTTAGAAACTAAGTTGATAAAAGCAATAACCAGCAAGGAATCTATCTTTAAATTTTGTTACACCTCATAGGGTTTGAAAGTAATATTATTGAAATAGAAAACATCTCCAATAAAGATGGATATGGGCTCAAACTGAAAGAATAAATTTATACATGGGAGAAATGTATGTAAAGAAGTTCGACTGTTGCTCACTGTATTGCAGATAGAGAAGAGCATTTAGACAACAGGAAACAATATGAATTCCTGGTTTTGGTAAAGGTTTTCTAGGCTTGACTTCCACTTTACTTCAACGATATGTTGGTGAAACTTATTTGTGTTATTTGCAAGTGGGGATTAAAATCGTAGCTAACAGCAAACATCCTACAAAATTATAAATGTTTTGGGAAAAACCCTATGGAAGTAACAAGCTAAGAAACAAGTGTGGGAACCCTCACAGGAACCTTAAAAAATGGGTAATGACCAATTTTAAATTCCATACCTTTGTTATGTTCACCAGTATCAAACAAAGCTGATGGTGAATTGTCAGTAGCAATGACTTTAACATTGTAGAAATCAAGTTCCTCCCGATCAAAGACTTTCAGAGTGGTGATGTTCCCAGTGTATCGGTCAATCTTGAAATTTTCTTGATTATCAGCTAACTCATAGGTGACCTGAATAAATTTAAAAAAATAGGTGTCATGAAATACTATCGTTTATATACAGTATTATTGTACTGATCTGTTAGGTTCTTCTCTAAAATTGTGAAATCAATCTCAACGTCATGTCGGATATAAGTTAGAATTTAATAATAAATAACAAACAGTTGAAGGACCGAGACATAAAACAGAGAAATACCAGATAATGTTCTATTTACCAGATTGTGTTCACTAGTGGCATCATAATCCAGAGCTCGAACTTGCATAACAGGTGTTCCAGGAGGCTCATTTTCCAACACAATCCCATTCATAACTTCAGTAAAAATGGGAATGTTGTCATTCACGTCTTGAAGCAAGATTGAAATACTTGTTTCAGCAGCCAAATTGAATTTGTTCTGTGGACCAAATTGCCATTAATATACAGATAATTATTTAATACGAAGTTATTGTATTTATCAACCCTTAGCACACGAATTTACGAAATGAGGAAGATGATGGAAGAGTTTACTCAAGATGAAGCTCAAAGCTAAAGCTTAAATCATCAATATATTAGCAGTATAATTGAACTACATACTTAATGAATGCATAAATTGATTTCGATTGCTTGAATGTTCCCCCAAGCAACAATGGAACACCATTGTCCTTCTTGCATTGAATATAACTCCATATTATTTTATATTATAAGTTTAGAAAATGAATAAATTACCTGTATCCGAATCGTCAGTGTGTATTCAGAAATGGATTCATAATCCATAGGTCGGCCTAACCGAATGTGAGCAGAGTTCCCTTCGGTTTCAAGACGGAATGTACTCAATTTATTCGTCTGCTCAGTTCTTCCTTGTACCAATTCGAAAACAGGTGCGAGTTTGTCAGTGTTCGACCTGAAGGTTAGAACATTTATATGAGAGATATAAAATCAACATTGAGTCTTCATGGGATTAGGTAAAAAACATGAGGTCTGATTGATACAAACCTTCAACGATAACAGCAATGTACATTTTTCAATTACTACCCACTATTAGACTCTGAAACTGCACAGATTGCAAAGTTCCTGTTGTTTTTCGAAAATTTCAAGATATTTTTTAGAAATGGATTCATTTTATGAAGTAATCACTCAACATAAGGGTGTATAGATTATCTAGACTTGAAAATGGACAACAAAGAAATGCATCATTGGGATCTTATGTAGTCACTGATTCACCTATGGCTAAATGAATCTTTCATGATATCTAATTTGTATAAAGACCATCCAGCAACTAAGACCCACTATAATGATTCATTTTTTACTTTCAGATTCATTGACAAGTGTACTAATCATAAACGTCTCTTCTGTACTTGAGTATTACTTACTGAGCTGAGAGTGTGGCAATATTATAGGAATAATTAGTCAGGCTCTCTGGTAGAATGATTGGAGAGGATGGAATCATTGTAAACGACGGAGATTTCTTGTTAGACTCAACCACTACGATGTCTAGATTTATTGTTGCTTCTTGGGGAGTTTCACCTTGATCAACAGCGGTGGCTCGGAGATTGAATTTTTGACCAGCATTTCGCTGCAACATTGATTAACAAAGAAAAACTCATTAGTTAGATTATGCAGACAGAGAAACTTAATTAATGATAATTGTTACATCTGTAATGAATTAATGGCCATTAGAAAAATGTTAAGTATTCAAACGACAACTTCCACGATTTGTATGGGCAGGCAATAAGAAATAAGAAACCAGGGTATTTCACCCAAACTTTTGGTCACTTTTGAACACGCCATGTTCATAAAAACAAGGACGTTTTGAAAAAAATGTGTACTTTAATTACTAGGAGAATCTTGCAAGTAAAATTTAGTCAGAAATAAATTTTCGGAGAGGACTGCTAGTTCAACTAGCACATCCAATGATAAGGAGTGACACCTCACATTTGCTAAAGGCCAAAATTCAATCTGATAACAGGCTCGTGCAATAGTAATAAGTCAGCAGGCATATTGAGAATAATCCTGAGCTTGATTTCACTAAAATTTCGGAGGGGAATGAAATGTTTTTATTTTGTAGTGTACAAAAAGTAACTTACATCTATAGCTCGGTTGAGGAAGATCACTCCAGTGCCAGGGTCAATTCTGAAGAATCCCCTATCTTCCAGCTTCAAAGGTTGGAGATCATACAAAACTATGCTGTTATTACCATCGTCAATGTCAGTGGCTGAGATTCTCATAACTTCACGATCCGGTAGAAGGTCTTGAGGAACGGATTCTTGATAATTCTACAAATTTCATAAAACGCAATCAGATTATAACTGTAACCAGTAGAAAATTCCTAAAACATCAAAACAAGTCCCCTACTCTTACATAATAATAATAATAATGGAATTAAACTGGATGTTTCTAGATATGATAAATTAGGTAGTTTCAACATTAGGGTACCTTGTATCTATTCCCTCGGAAGACCTACGCATTTAAAGAAAACCCTCAACTCATTAGGTATTCATAAATGTTGGAGACAAATTCTAAAAGCCATTCTTTAATTGAAGCGCGTTACGTGCAGTGCAACAAGCTTATCAATAAGTATGTGCTCAAGAAAATAATGTGAAATAAATCAATAATCCTGAATGCACTAAATGCATTGGACGGATTTGTTTCTACTATGATTTAGTTTGAATCATGCTTTCAGCGATTGGTTATTCTTTCCATCCATTCAAATTGGAAAGGTCAGCTAACATTTCTAGATTCAAGTCCCTAAGGGTATGAGTTAGCATTAAAGAGCTATATTCACTAAGAAATGGACCTACGGATTTAAAACTAAATTCAGCCATAATAAATAAATGAATGTCCAATTAGGGTAATTTTTGCTAATTTCTAAAAAAAAAAAAAAAAAAAAAGTGTCCTCTAGAAACATTAACGTGTACACATTTGAGTGAGAGTCCTTGAAGTTGTGGTGACAATTCTTGCCCCCATATCAGTAGCAGACCTACAGGCACTCTGTTAGGCCCCTCCCCCCTCCTATAATTAGGAACAACTAAATTTATATCTACGTTAACAAATTGCTGATTGTGATTGAGGATTTTGGCAAGAACTATTTAAAATGGAATGTAAATTATTGATCTCTAACAGCTCTATTGAGATAAAGTTAATATTTTGTAAAAACTTTCAAAGCCCCTTAGATTTGAAGCTCAAAGTGGTAGACTGAGAGTTTAAATATAAAACTGGTGGATCTACCAGAATTCTGATAGAATGGCAACACTGCTCGTGGCACTGATGACGGGAAGGAAACTGAAAGAAGGAGGGGGCAGGACAATTATGCAAGTCCAGAGGGTGGGCGAATTGGACAGTGGGCACATACACATCAGTTGTCATGGCAAACGCGCCTGTTTTGTCTGAATACCATAGAATCCAGATGCACATGGGACACCAAGGAGTTTAGAAGGTAGGAGGAAGCCTCCTCCTTTACAACTGGGGTTAACTAATATGTCTCTAAGGGTTAGAAGAAATTCCTCAATTTCAGTAGATAAGGAACTAAAAGAGGGACTATATTTTTTATTCCACCAGTACTTCAGCCCTCCTGACTAGATTCAACTGAGCAAATTCGTAACTTTATCTTGCGCTAATTAGTTAGTTTTCATATTAATTTGAAGTGGTGAATATTGTCAACTAACCCTTAGTATATTAACTAAATTGAAACAATATCTACCAAAAAGGAGGCAGGTTCAGTGCAAAACTAGAAGCACAACTAACTAGTACAGGTTGAAGAGATAGAGAAAGTCAAGGAATCCTGCAGGCTTGCTGAATTAACAGCATGAAATAAGACATTAAAAATTAGGATGATTACACAACCCGAGTGGTGATGTACAATCACACATCTTCACCATTACTTTTTTACCTCTACTAGTTAAGGTGTACAAATTTTAACTAACAACAAAAAACAGTTTCCAAAATTTCTGTTAACGTACAGCAGAAAGATAGATTCAGTTGTATGTCACGATGTGCAAGAGTGTACTTACAACTTTGTCAAATACTGGCGCATTGTCGTTGATATCTTCAATAGTGATTTTTATCGTGCAGACGTCAGCGAGTTGCGGTTTTCCATTATCTGATGCTTGCACGGTAACGTAGACTTCTTTCTCCCTAGATGGTTCGTCACGGTCAAAAACCTGGATAATCAAAAGCGAAAAACGATTCAAGCACAGTAGAAACCAATCAATATCAAATCAAAATCACGAAATTCATTATCTAACGTCCACAGTTTCAAAATTACCAAGATACTTCTTCAGCATCTCTTCGAATCTTCACTATTGTATTCTATCTTCAATAACTACAAGTATTTTTATATTGTTAAAGAATGGCTGAACGGATTATTCATGAAATGAGCTTGATTATCCAATTTAATTGGAGCCACATGCAATTCGTGGTTTACAGGAATGTGATTTCCCCAAGTCTCGGTTTTGTTTCTTATAAAAAATTTCCAGGTTCCATCCTACGAGTCCTTCTTAATAATCGTAAACAAACTATAGTTGTCAGCCAGTTGAACTATTTTTGATAGTCTTATTCAACAAATTCTTAATAATTTAAATGCATTTTTGAACGACAATTGTAAATTTTGAGTAAAACTTTCGCTCTTTTCTAACAAGATGAATCGTGGCTAGTTTTTAATTCTGAACTCATTCAATGCATCCCTCCTAATGACATTTGATTCGAGCGCCACAATACACGTGAATACGTATTTTCCCATTTTTAGAATTGCAAAGCCTTCCAATTGAAGATGATTCTTGTCCAATCTGAAACCCAAATAAGGTTGATACCTACTGATGAACTTAACTAATTATACTGGGAGAACAACAACAATGAAAATTGCTCACATGTCGGGTCGTGATATCTCCAGTGTCTGGATCAATGTTGAATTTCAGTCTTTCTCCTGGCGTCGACACGAAACTGTAGGTCACTTTACCTCCATTCTCCACAGGGTCTTGATCGTAGGCCACCACCTGAAATGATTCAAACATTTTTATCCACTCTTTCGTACTAAATCAATTAAAATTCACAGTTCAATCTTTGTTCGCACGGGGTATGTTATTTCAATCACGTGGTAGGTAAGCGTACATGGAATTATATTGATCGATTCTAACAATAATTTGAAGTATAACGTGCCTCGTGAAATATTACAGCCTTAAATTTTCCTACGTATTGCTCCTCAGAAGATGTAATCTAGTTTCTAACTTTGCGGCATAAAAATATTTGTCCCTTTATTCAGATTGAATTTTCAAATTGCGGATAATGGTGAAGAATAACGAATGTAATTGAGAATTTCGCCTGTTTGAACGAGGTAAAGATTTATAATGTTGATTTCGACGGTTATGCTACCATCAACATCAAACAATAGTTTGATACACTAACTTTAAGCATAAGCAAGGGCTACCAGATGGTCGGGTGAGCCAATAAGGCCGTCTTTCTGTTGTTGAGATTGGGACAGTTCAGACAAATATAATCTCAATGAAGAGAGAAATTTGCGTTTATATAAACCACTTATCAATAGGCGTTCAAATGTGGGACATCCGTTATAAATATTCTAGAGACTTAGACCATTACATTTTCAACAGCAACTACCAAACGAGTTATTCAGAGGCATATCTTCAAAAATGGAAAGTGAGAAATATTCCTGTAGTAGTGACTCATTGGCTCGGCTTGGAATATTATCATTATCATGATCATTATATCAAATTTAACTGGGGGAGTAATAATAGAGGAAAAGCAATGGCACAGTATACCTTATTATGGAAACATTTCGGAAATAAAGTCGACAAAATTCTATCAACTGGGGGATTCAAAGAAAGTCTTACTAATAAGAATAATCCGAAGGTTCTGCAAAACATAAAAATTAACGGACAAAATGAAAGAGCCGTGGATAAACTTAAATGCTCTTATGGATCCAAATATTTTGGACAGACAGGTAGATAATTTAGGGAGAGAATAGAAGAAAGTCAAGAAGACTTGATGGGTAACAGGCGAGTGTCAGCATTTGCCTATCATCGATTAGAATCCCGTCCTAATTTAAGTTCATAGTTAAGTTGCAAGTGCCCTTCTTCGTATTCGTGATCGATGATCTTGGTGGTTTTTAGTTAAATATCTACTTTAGCAAATTAATCGCTTGCGCCTTACTATTCTGCACACGTGTTTCGTTGTGTTGTGTAATTATAATATCTGATGTACAGCAGTAAAAATGCAATTTTGATTTTTCAAATGTATTGGAATCTAATTTTGTTTGCGGTAAGATTGACATATGTATTACGTAGGCCTTTGCAGATAACTATAGTGAGGAGATCGCACTACTCTTGCAGTTCTTTTGGATTCGTTCTCCAAGCAAAAGAGTTCAACTAATGAGGTTTACCATAATGATCATCAAGTTACTAGCTCTCAGAAACTACACTCAAGAATTTCGTACAGAAATAAGAAGTTTTTGGAGTCGATGTATAGTGATTCTGGCTAGATTCTTCGAGATTTCAACTGAAGTATCAGCGAATGACAATGTAATTACGGTGTAACAGTATTGTTGTCAATTATTGAATCAATTAAATACGCAATTATATTTGATTATAGAATATATAGGTAGATAAAGAAAATAGCTAGTAATACATAGACACTGACAGAACTTGGATTACTTTTGAAGTCCTCCTCCAAACAAATTGAAATTAATGTTTTTCTAAGCAATAAAAATGAAATGGAAACCTAAATGCATACTGTAGACACGAAGTTATTTGAATAGAAATGGAATGTCTATGAAATCTGTTTCATTCCATCTTTTAGCCTTCAAAAGACTATCGTAAATGTCAACAATGTAAGCAAGTGCTCAAACAAAACTACTTCACTTACATCTTCTCAATATGTGTTAGTCAATTGAAGTGGGAATCGCCGTGATAGTTGAGGACGCACGAAATACGCACGGCAATATTTAACCCTGAATCAGTCAACCTACTGTAAAACGTGTCGATGGGTACCTACTTGTTTTCAGTTATAATCTTCCCTCGAATCGGCTACAGTCAATTAATCAAATGTGCAAAACTCATTCATGTAAACTATAGACAATACATCATTCTCCCTCCCATCTTCTAAGGAATTTGTTAAAATTCATCTAAACGTTAAACTCAATCCAGTAGAGCCTTCCTCATTCCTATCGATACCGCATAACTACATAATAATAGTAATAAAACAAGACCTAATCACCTTTTATTAAAAATTCTAAATCAACTTCAATTGCACATAAAGTCTTCCAGTGTTGTTAAACTACCGATAGTCTGCTAATATATATCTTTCTCGTCTATGGAGCCAAATTAAACGATAAACCAAACACTATTTTAAAATTATATCCGAGTGGTAGCAACGGCTTTTTTCTACTACATCTAGAAATACACATGATGTACCAACTAAAAAGTTGATGTATGCAGGTCGTTATATAATTACACGCCTTTTTAATCGTTTGAAATTCAGCGCTTCTTGACTGAAATGCAATTTTTTGTTATACCTAAGAACTTAGAATTAAATTGTTACCTTTAACATAATAATGATAGCAATATAATTAATTGTTATTAATGACCTTCATCACAAATGTTCCGGCGTCTTTTTCCTCTTTGACAGAAGGCTTCAGCTCTGAGCAGTTCTTGAACACGGGTTTGTGGTTGAAATTCGCACCTCCCAGTCGCTGAAAAGAACAACATAAGGAAATATGTTAGACATAACATATAGTTGACAAAAAATCAAATTGATTATACATGATGATTAAGTAATAATTAATACTGTAAATTCTCGGACATGTTTGACGCCGCGAATATTTTTGACTATCAATCTGTTCCTCCGTTTATTAGTGTATCTGTTTCTTTGGTGCAATTTTGTAAATTTCCAACTTTATTTGGGTCTCCCTGACGATATTTTTCTTGATTTATTATATCTCTTCCAAACCATTGATAGTCTCTGAGCAGGCGCAATAGTAAAATCCTTGCAAACATCGTAAGCGATACAAATATTGTGCGGCGGGTCCCCAAGGTCAACGTAGCTCTCTAGTTTGGTCAGGCAAATGCAGTTATCGACGAAAATCTCGAGTGAAATTTTCATTTAATTGATGATCCACAGTTTTTAAGAATAATGCCAATCACCGAGATTCACTAATTTTTAGAAGAAATACAGATTACATTAGGTAAGGACTGTAATTATAATGAAATTTCAATTCAACTGCAAAATGTTTCCATACGTTTTTCCATTACAGAAATTGAGGAATGGAAAGGATATTAGAGCACTATTGCATCTTGGACCGTCAAAATGTATGCTGTGCTAATCGGTTAAATTCTATAAAAATGAATTACGGATCGATAAGGGGATCAAAATCCATAATTTCCTCAGCATTTTTACGAATTACCTATGGTGATTGTGAATAACTTGCGTTTGAGACGAAATAGTTCTTCAACAATACACTTTCCATAGCTTTCGTTTTATGTCAGAGAGCTTCTCAGGCATCGTGCATTTCCCAGTCGAAAAGGTAACCCGTCAATTTTTTTTCCTGATTCTGAAGTGGCATCTGCGCAGGCACAGACGTGAAATTAGTTCACCAAAACTTCTATGGTTTCCATCCCATTTCTATTAAATTCTCTGACATTCTATAGTTGCTAGCAATTGGAATCAGATTTTCTGGTCGTGTTGAGCTAGCGGTTCGATGAGATTTCTCATAGATGTGGTTTCCCCAACGAGAAACTTGACAAGAATGCTATTCCGATGTATGGACCGTGAGCTTCCTTCTTCCCAAATATACCGAAGGTACATACATTAATAATTAATAATACATTAACAGTAACCGTTGTTCGTTGTTTTACTCTTTCACCTATTTCTTTCGAATTCCTCTAAAATTGACAATGCTGGTTTCTTAATCAATGTTTTCGAGATATTTGACAAATTACACAGTGAATTTTGCTCTATTCAGGGTTGAATCTTCTTTGTGTAGAAATTATTTGAACATCGGTACAAGATTTGTTTTGTTGGCTAAAGTCGGTAGTGAAATTACGTATCCGAATAGAGAGACGGGGATAAACGAAGAAACCACCTTGAGAACGAGGTTTGAAGGCTTGAAAGCGACCGCCAGGGCAGGAAGTGGAGTTATCGTGTCGCTATCGCCGTGACATCAACAAAAAGAACGGTGAAGGGACACCGCCACCTTACAAATGCACATACCGAGATAACATCTGTGTGGTTCTATTCGGCTAGGATTTCAACGGCTTCACAACTTCACGACAGTCGAGCCAATAGGACACATTTATACATGAGACGATACAAACATGAACAAATGTAAAGGATGAATTAAGTTTTTACACATTTAAGAAAGGATTATTATATCGATAAAAAGAAACTGGATTAATTCCTAGTCCCTCTAGTCTTTAGGGATCAATGAAACTTCGTACCGAAAACCTCGCTCCAATCTAATAAAACCGGTAGATTAGGGTCTTGGAACTGAACTAGCAACTCCACCGTGTAGTGTCACAAATACTGGGAGCCTATGAAAGCAAATCTGTCTGTTATGCACTCTTGTTAGATACCGAAAAGGCTTTTGACAAGGTTTGGATCCCAGGATTGTCAACAGTAATACGTCCCATTTGGTTATATGGATGTCAGATATGGGGGGCAGCATCTGATTCTCACGTCAAAAGAATCCAAACCTTTCAAAACGGAGTGGTTAGAGCCATAACGGGAGCCCCATGGTACATCCGAAACATCAGCCTCCATAATGACCTACTCATTCCGGAACAAAAAGAGGTTCTGAAAACCACTCATCACCACCTACATGAAACTATGTTGACTCATCGCAATGCCCTCTTGCAACAGCTGTCCAGCAAGACACCTAAGGCGACTTAAACGGAAACAACCTCCTGATTTCCTCAACCATTAAATTAGAATAAAGTTTATGTACATGCACTCCTCGAGAGGTGAAACTTCATCCTCCTCTAGAGCGCATAGCAGCAGCAATTAGCTGAGGCAATTCTGGCCCTAATTTCAACCCCAACGTCATTATCTCTCGTCAAAAGGGCTCCAACGTACTTGAACTCACTGCAGGACGGAAAAGTATGATTCCCCATCTGCAGTGATGTTCTCTGGGGCTGAGGGTGTCGGGTAGAATGCATGTATACAGTATTTTCCTCGCTTATGCACAGCCTCCATTCTTTAACTGCTAGCTCAAATTCTTCCAACGCTCCAGATAAGGCTGGCATCGTACGTGCCGTCAATGCAATTTCATCTGCATATGGCAAATGCTATGTCAGACGATTTTAAATTGTTCCTTTAGGGTTGGTTCTTGTGCCCTAATTGGCTTCTCCATAGCAAGGTTAAACAATGTCGGTGACTCGGGATCGCCCGGCCTCAGCCCTCCCTTGATAGTGTACTCTTCAGTTTGATGCTACACTTGGAATCTGCGAGCGTCATTCTTACCAACCTGACCAGCTTTTTAGGTACTCCCAAGGCGAGGAGATCCACCAGCAACTGTGCTCTGTTAATTAAATCATATACCTGTTTGAAATCAATAAACAGATGGTGCATATCGACATTGAACTGCCACGCCTTTTCCAACATTTGGCGGGTAGAGATGCTGTGGTAAGAGCAGTCGCATACTTGTCTTGAAAGCAACCTTCAGAACAAGTCATTCCCGTTCAGATCCTCATGAACAACTACTATTTATTAGTTACTAAAAATAAGTTGAAACAAAGCATCGAAATCATATGCTAACTAATGAAAATTGAGTAACTCAAATCGCCTCGTTGGCGACAGTTGTCACCCTGTTATCCTCTACCTGATTTGTATAAACACCAAGTGGATAGCGATGAAGGTAACCGATCAACGATAATTTATTACTTGATTGATTAGATAGATTGGTTACTCACGTTGTAGGAGTCGTCAAAAACTGCAGGGTCGCGCGTGGTCGTTGTCTGGTAGGGAGACGAGTAGAAAGGCGACCGCTCGTTGCCTGAGTGGCGCGAGTGGCGCAGGCGAGTCGGGCTCTTGTGCGCCCGCCACGTCCAAAAGCTCCCTGAACCATTGTCTGCAACAAACAACAGCAATTTAGAACCGACAAATCAATTTAATGTCGTAAAACAATGAGGAGCTTCAAACTGTAAATATTGATCTTAGAACTCACACACATGAACACTTAGGAGACATTTTCAATGTAATCTTGTCATAAAATAGTTAATTAGCTAGGGCGACGGCATATCTGCACCAGACTAGCAGGAAAGTGAACGGAGCTCTTCGACGAAATCGTAATTCTACACCCGTTACCTTTCGTACCTTGTTACTTATCAGTATCGAACTAGCGATGAGCGAGTCGTGTGTTATTACATATGTCTTGTGGTAGCAAACAGGGGAAAGATGTAATATTTGTCAACAGTTTTCGATTCGTATTGTAAAAAGTATTGAAATAAAGGGAAAGTAGGTGGGTGGGTGTGTTCACAGCGATGTAGGAACCAAGTGGTGGAAACAGTAGGAGTGCACTGGCATGAAGTTGATTATAATGAAGAAAAATTGTGTTCCTTACGAGGTGCAGTGAAAAGAAAAGCTGAAAGTGATTCAGGTGACTTCTGGTCCAGCGACAAGAAAAAAACAAAAAAGGGTAGAATCAACTTTATATACTAAGTTTCAGAAACAAAAGGTGACTATCCTTCAATTCTTACAAGTGATTTCTCACAAATTTTCCCCGTGAGTAAGCGTTTTCAACCTTTAATGACTTTATAACTCTACCCTTATAACGACGACAAATGAATATAATTCATTTGTAAAATAAAAAAAAAAAAAAAAAAAAAAAAAAAGGACAGTAGACCTCTATGGTTCTACAGCCAGATCATTTAAATGATTAATTTTACACATTCAAGTACCGAAGATGAAAAATTGCCTATGCAACCTACGAATATGGGATTCTAGCTCAGAGGAGGGGAGCTAGTAAACAGAGATGAAAGCTACGGCTGGGGGGGGGGGGGGCAGGGAAACGAATGACCCCCACAAAAGTGGTGATGCCGGGATAACAAAGGGCGGAAGGAGCCCACCGAAGGTTAGTTGAAGGAGTGTTGGAGTGGAACTGTCGGGTCGGTCGCTAACAACTGGATTGTACTCCTGTTAATCATTTAAATGATAATATAACTCATTACATCTGGCTTTAAATCATTGTAATATTCACTCACTCGCATATAGCACGGTGATCACAAATAGAAATAAAATAAAAGCTTAGTTCAACAGGGATGCATACATGAGGGGGGCAAATCTACACAAACGTAGGGATGCAGATAAACAGTGTTCTCCTGGACTGGGTGCAGATCTACGTGGCTCTCATTAGCTACGTTATCCCTGCATTAATGCTTACGAATTGTACCAGAGATGAACACCGTACATTTGACTGTCGTGAAAGTAAAAATGGACATTAAATTCCAATAAAAATGGACATTATTGAATGGAAAAATCTGGATGAAATTCAAATATTTACGCACATTGTTGCACACAATCACTGATGCTTGGGTGCAGGCTCGTTTCTCTCGATGCTCTTAGCTGCCTTATGTCGACGCTGTTCATGAGGGGGGAATTGTCTTGGCTGAGATGTGGTACCGAATTACATTGGTACTTTGAGTACATTCATTTAAGAACCTACTTGAGAAAATCAACAAATGTCTTACAGCAGTCGACGAAACCAATAGTAAGAATGGCGAGAACGGCAAGTACCTACTTGACAAGTACAAGTCCAGTACGTGCAATTCCACTTTTTGGTAAGTAGAAGTCCTTGCGATCCCCAAGTACAAGTACTCAAATTATGGCAGTACACAGCATCATTCTACATGTTATTCTAGGTTAAAATAGAGAATGTACTAGGAATGGGACATCGACATAATATCGATATACCGATGTTTTGGCTCCGATAACATCGGTTCGGTTTACTCTTTACTCACACAAAAAATTAAATCTAGTTTGCGAGCTACATAACGTGAAAAAAGCAGTATTAAGAATTCTTTCAACTGCTGTAGTATTCGAGAATTTTCGAAGAAAAAAGAAACTATTGTTCTCGGTCTAAAATATTTAAAATAGGAATTTTCAAAAGATGTTTGCATCAAATCCGCATTCTAAATCCAATGTCAAAAGACATCAAAAACACTTTCCGTACGATAATTCTCGATAGAAAAGAGATTACAAGCTGAAAATTTGTACTTAAAATCTGTCTAGGCTTTCAATAGGCTAAGTTTGAAGATGGGCACAATCGCTCTACTCTAAGGGGAGATTTGGGGCATTTCAAATGGGGGAAAATTACCCGAAAACCCCCAAGCAGGGGAGCCTCTTTTATGAAGTTTTTTCACGCTGAACAAGATGGTGAAATCGGGTTAGAGATATCTCAATCCGTTCAAACCGGAGCAGTTTGAAGATGATAAAACGAGGTAGATATGCAAAAGTGGTGGAAAAAAGATATATATACATGAGATTCTTCAGTTCTCAAAAATTTACTAGTTGAAATGAGGCAAGAAGCAAATGGTAGTAGCGTGTAATAAGGATACTGTCAACTGATGAGGACACCGATATGGAAAACATCGAAAATATTGATTTTGCCGCTCTCAAACACCGGCATCGATTTCAATATCGATGTTTTGTCTCGATGTACCATCCCTAGGATGTACTTGGGTTATTCCAAAATTTCGGTCACATTTACGTCACTGATCAGTATTGCCGTCAAATCTCAACTAAATACAGTTTCGTAAGTGTTTTAAAATACAGCTGTCACAGACCAGAGGTTTACAACTTCCATCGTCACTACTCAGCGAAATATTAAATATTGGGGCTGTTATATTCTCTTACAATATGAAAGAACATACCATCTACAATGGATATCCGCCTCAGGAAAAAAATTGGATCAAATCAAGTAGCCTTATCAGCCCATTGTTTCAGTGTCACGCGTTTTTTCCTCACTCCCTACAATGTTTTGAAAAGTAGCCCCCAACTGACGTTGCTTCTGTTTAGTTGTCATCCTTTATTCAAGATGGTCCCAACGCTGGTGGTTAGATTTTGCCTAGACCTTCCCACTCAGTTCTACTGGGAAAACCATCCCTGGAGGCAGCAGTGTGGGTTTAATAACTCCCACTCCCTACTCCAATAACATTCTGACTGTGGCAAGTGAAACTTGATCGCACTTGTTGACAATTAGTGTAGTTGTTGGAAGTTCGTTGACAACATTTTGGTTCAACCAGTCTCAATCGATTTGTGGCCTGTAAAGACGGTGAAAGGCTATAACATCACTCCCCACAATATCCAGGCAATAGCCCCGTATATTGTAGGGAGTGAGATCTGCTTGTAGCAAGAGAGATTTTGGCAAGGAAACCTTAGTATTTACTGTAGCTAAAATTAATGCGCTGAGGTTGAAGGCTTAAGAGGGGGAAAAAATATTAGATATACCTCACTCCCTAAAAAACTTTTTCTTTCAAAATGGCGTATTAGCAGTACAGTTCAAGATTATGTGTGCTCACTTGGGTAATATGCCGAGGGAACCGCAGTGATTGATCAGAAACAAGAAAATTGATCAAGTTCATATATATAATGACCCACTTATTGGCCTCCTCTGAGGTGAATCTGAGCTATTTTGGAGGCATAAGGGCTCTCCAAATCATTCACCTTTTCAATCCCACACCCGGGCTCAAACAGTCTACAGATTGTAAGCACGCGAAAGAACTTTTCTCAAATGATCTCTCGTCGATCATTCATGAACAATATAATCGTGAATGATCTGTTGCATATCTATCTATCTACATCGACTTTACCCATTACCGATCCATTTTGTATATTTCTAAGCAGCTATATCTATTTACGAGATAAACCTAACAAATTTTTCTTTTGTGAGAAACCTGTATTAAATATCCGAAACGAATGAGGTTCGTCATTATTAGATTCATCGTGATACAATCACCAAGCTTTCCAAGTAGAAGAACGTTCGTGCGAGAAACGATGACGAAGTAGGGGGAGGCGGACTTGACTGATATTCCGGTCGGCAGGAGTTAGTAGCGCCGAGGGCCGGTAGAATGCGCGGAAGTCAACTCGTGGGCGACCTCCTCCGACGCCCCTCGCCGTCACTACGTCATCCCACGCTTACAACTCGTAGGTACTACGTCCACCTTTCACCCGCCAACAACAAACCGCCCCACTCCACCACTTCTCCAACCCCCTCACGGAAGCTGCCTACCTACTCTGCCTACCTTTCTACCCAATTTCTTTGTTCTTGAAGGGCAAAAGCCTCGCTCTGACGTCACCCGGCAGTTCGGAGGTCTCCCCACAAGATTCTGGAAGACAAGGCGGAAATGTTTCCAAGACAGTGAACTTTTTCAGCACCGAATGCAACTGTATAATCCCTTAATAACTTCGTATTTCCCATCATAAATCATTAAACTTAGCAAACCAAGCAGAAAACCAAAACTTTACTTACATGGAATATGAAAATAATCCACATATCGTCGTTTAAGAACCATCATGACCACATTTCCCTCGGTTTCCAGGAAAGCGAAAAAACATTATAATTCCCATAAAATTACGCAAATGTTGACTTTCTTTTTTGTTTCGTCACCTTTTTTGCTACCTTCAAAAGAGTGTTACTACAGTTTGTCGGAATGACGTTTGTAAGAGGAAATAGTATAATTGAGGGGTTGATAGCAAAAACCCCATTAGTCACAGAACTGGAAAATGTGTTGAAGCTACCATGGCGTTGTGTACGGCATTCCACACATAGTTTCTTAATCAATTCTTACAAAAATAACACTAGTCGGCGTGCACAGCTCACGGAAAATGTGGTGATTCAGCAAAAACCCCACAAGTCAAAAAGGTTTCGAGCAAGAACGCCACTAGTCATGGGTTGTTCTGCGAGCTGTGCTGCTGCGACACTCCTATCGTGGTGCTTGGTCTCGCCACATCATCAAAGCTCCGAGTTTCAGAATGCCGAAAACGTTAAATTTAACTCCTGCATTTGAATCTCCTCCTGGAGGATACAAATTTTGGACCTGCGAAGGCCAAAGATGTATTACAACTTGCCGAGTACCTCGAGAATCCAGCGAGCAAAGAGTTCTACAGAGAACTGTTTGCTACCACTGCAGCAGCACCCTCAAATTCACAAAACAATGACTATGACACTGACAACGACGACAATAGTGACGGGTGTGAAGATTAATGCTTCCACATTTTGGCTCATTTTTCTTACATTTTACCTTGCGTAATCCTTTTGCTTTTTCCATTTGATAAATAAACAAGCGTTTAAACATAAGTTTTTCCTTCAACCTAATAATGACCTGATGAAAGACACCAGACCAGAATAGAGGTTTTTTTTTATGTTCCTGACCATTTGCATTTTATGACTAATGGGATTTTTGCTATCAACCCCTCAATTGTGCTTGATACATTAATGTTTCCTTTAGTTATGTCACGATGACCTGTCATAACCCCCCCCCCCCCCCCCCCCTGATGGACATCCCTGATTAGAATTTCTTCATTTCTGGATTACGGACAGCAAGTAACAATAACGAAATTAATTGAACAGTATCTAAACTGTTTTATAATTTACTTAAAGATAGACAAAATTACGTAAACTTGGTAAAAAGAGTTAAGAGTAAGGTATGAAAAAGTTGGTTGTTGAGCAAAAGACTTAGAGAGGAAATCACATATTTCAATGTTAATTTTAATAATATTAACTATGTATTTAATAATATAATGGTCTGAAAAGGATTTATATTCGGTTATTTTTGTTGTCATGTTCGAGTTGTCCCGAGTAACGTCTAAAAAGTTTTCCACCGTAATATCGGTTTCTTGAAAAAAAAATGAATTGCTTAAAATCAGTTTGAACGGTAATTTACTTGAGTTCCAACCTTATCATTTCATTTGCTTTTCAAAGCACAACTACGCCATTTTAGCGGACACGCGTTTGCTAGTCCTTTTTCATCATATCACAACTGTAATGTGCTGAACGCCCTCGTTTGTCAACAACTGTGTGAGGTTGTTTTCTGAAGAAAATTGCCGAAAATCATGTAAACGTTTTCTTGTACTACTTTCTTTTGAAGTAGAAAGTGACAGATCAACGAAATTAATATAAAAATAACCGTAAACTCACTGGTTCTCTGCACCCCACGGGTCATTACCTGAAGTTGCATAGGAACTGCTGAATTATGTCATGATGGAACAAAAATTAGTTGTGCCGTAATCGTTAAATTGACGATATTGGCGTTTCTGGCACCGAAACTGAAAAACTAGTAGCACCAATCGATTCGGCGCAAAATTCCACATTAGAATTGGTAAAAATCCGAAATTGTGAAAATTCTAGTTGTTATGATGGTTCTTAAGCGACGATATCTCTTGACTACACCAACTATATCTGGTCTGAATTGTACATTAATAATCAAATAAATAGATTCAGCGTTGTAAACCCTTGACTGCGAAATTTCAGCTCATAACTCAACATGTTCAGGACAAAAATCTCACAATATAAGGTGGATGCTGTTGTGTGCAAATGCAGGGATGACATCGTTAAACTTTCTTTCAATCATATACTACCCATTATATTGTAACTTTTTTGAAAGCCCCTGTCGAGATCGAAAGTGGTTATGAAATTGTTCATAACCACACCGAGGTTACTGCCTAAATTTGTAGGTCATGACCTTTACCACAGATCCGTGTTCATTTCGGGTCAGTGCTTACGTAACTAACGCCATCCGGTTACCAGTTTCAACTACCTCACGAAAATGATGAATAAAGACATTCACAGTCCAGTTTATTTTTCAGCGTTTTCAACAGTAGTCAACTATATCAGAACCGAGAAGGAAACCAAAGGAAGACCAAGCCAAATCAGCTGTTCTTCCCGTTTTCACTCAAAATCTTCGCTTTGCGACTCACAATCATGTTGTACGACCATGTAAATTTATTCTACTTAGTTGTACATGTTTCGGATGGATGTATTTTTATTTAAATATCGTGAATTTGGTCAAATCAGTTTTTTTTTGTTCTCGGCCCCTACGTTGCAGGCCAATATATTCTTGCTGTTCTAGTACAGCGACCTTAGCAAAAAGGTTAAAATTCCATGTGCGCGCGTAAAATAGAATAATTACGCAATAATGAATTTCTAACGATAATTTCACTGAATCCGGTTGATTGAAAGATACTTCGATTTCAGAAAACAGTACAAATTCCAGAGAAAATTTGTTGAAACGTGCTCGTCCATGAAAACTTATTTGTAACAGCGACGAAAAAGTTATTAGAATTTCCAAAATAACCTTTTAAAGGAGACGATTTAGACAAATTGTGCTTCAATTGGACGAAATCATTATATAGCTACCAATATAGCTAATAATGGTGAACCTTTGTTGTCGTTTAGCAAAAATCTTTTATAACCCCCCTCAAACTATGCCACTTAACGGTTCAGATTCAAAACTTGCCATGTCCGTCCCAAACTGGGTCATAAAGGGTCTTAGAATTGATGTAAACAATCTGTTATTTCGAGCATGGAGTCTACTAGGGTCTACATGGGTGTGAAGTTGGTCCTAATTTCTACCCAGCTAGATCAAATCACACGCGTGAAAGCTATGGGTAAAAAAAATAGTCAAAAACGTAGTTATTCTGCTTTTTTACAGAACTACGCCAGTGGGCAAGTGGGGTGTCATTTTCTAGTGATTTCGGAAGGAAAATCGACTGGGATACGATTTACATCCCTAGAAATTTACACGTAGGAAATGATCGCAATTTTTGAAATTAAATGCGACGCCAAAAATCTCAAAATGAAACAACAACAAAAATGAACCCATATGTTAGAATAGATACTTTTTTAAAAATATAAACAGAAGGGAGTAGTATAATTTATTGGATAACGAGCTGGGTTAAGGTTTTCCGCACCGATTGACCGTAAGACCATGTAGTAGATTGCTGTGGTTATGAATCATTCACGACGGAGGGGAGCGAGCAGCAACGGAATGATGAATGAACGAAATCAGACGATATTTCATTTAACAAATAAAATGGAAAGAGATCTACCTGTGTGAACGATAGGTGGAAGGCTAACGTACGTGAGCAACGTAATTTCCAAGTACGTTGCGTCAATATCTCGGAACTGAGCGGAGATTCATCTCCGAAATATCTTCCGTCGAGATGACTTGAATGGTGCAACGACAGTCGAGCGGATCGCGATTCGTGACGTCGGTCTTCTGAGTCATCAGATAGGGAGCGAGGCGGAAAGACCAAGGACGCGAGTACCTGGCGACCGATTTACCATCTGACGCACCGGTGAAGTGAACCTACAACGCCACGTCGCGGAACGACAAGACACTTCTCCCCAGCTGGGTGGGAACTCTAGACTCCTTTCTGATTTTAATACAAACGCAGAATAAACGAATATTACAACGTACGGGGTGAAGGGATGGTACAGTGAGGGCTCGAAGTCCGGTATATCTCCAGAGGTGGCGAATTCGAAATCGGGAAGGTGGAATTAACCATATCCATACTAACATACAGGTCTATAGGTATGTTAGTTGTTGATTGTACAAAATGTGTGAGGGGGGAAGTCGCACCTGAAAGCTACGTATAGGTTAAAACATGTCATATCAATTAAAACGTTGTACCTTATTTTTCGAGTAACATACACATAGAATCATAAACATGTGCAAGATGTGATTTTGAGGAGAATCGCACTCGAACGTTGCGTTCACTAGAAAAAATGTAATCAATCTTCAAAACTTTCAAGAATGTAATAGAAATTACACTAAAATGAAGAAATCTGTGTTACGTACCAGCATGACATAGAATAATAGACATACCGGTGTATAGGTATATTGGCTGTTCGATATACAAGTGTGTGGTGTGGGAAGGGCAGCATTTACATTCGCGACTCCACAATATCTCGTTATTCATGAAAACTCCCTCCCTTATCGTAACTTGAACATAGAATCGTGAATATAAAAGTTGTGAGATGTACACGATTGGCGAGAGGGGGAAGGGGACATTCGAATGCAACATTTACTTTCTAGAATATAGCAGAGTAATGGAATTCAAATAACGAAATGTGATATTGTTACGGTAGCAGGCATCAATTATCTTGGACTCCATTAAAGATCAGTTTACGGGCCTCATTCCTGTGGTTGGCCAACTGTATACCAATTAGTTACCTTTTTGTTCCTTTCTTTTATTCCGTAATTACTACGAATTTTTGAGATGCACATTTTTCTATATAACAGTAACTATTTCACTATGATTGAAAATTCCCCTTTCTCGCTTTCCTTTATAGTACAGTGTCTCGAAACTTCATAGTGTTACAAAGGAAGTTAAATGGGACTAGCTTGATTGAAAACTAAACCACTTAATGGACTATTGGTACAATTGATGCGCAACTCCAAACTCCTGAGTTTCTCACGGATTTTGAGAAAAAGGAGGATCCAACGAAAAAGCTGATATTGTTTAAGCCACTATCCTTTAAGCAGTCGACATTAATGTCGCTAAATTGGGTCGAAACGGTACCAAAAACTATACAGCATACTCGGCGTGTCAGGGAGTTCCTGACCAAATTACATGCGAATCTCCAAAACTATGGCCTGTAGCGCAGTGAAGACTGACAGGGTTCGAAGGTAGTTCGAAATGGTGTAACACCTAAAAGGCTAGTGAAACTGTGTGGTTTGGCGAATAAATAGTGCAATCGCCCAAAAGCAAAAACCATGCTTCCTCTACCTTGAGCAATGAGTAGGATTTTTCTATTCGTTTCACTATTGACCACCAAGATTTACCGCATGCTTAGTGCACCACTAATATTCGTAGCCCCTCTCGTACATACAGGGTGTCCCGCACTTGGTGTAAAAAAAAAAATTGGGTGAAACTACATGGAAAATGGAGTAAATCGCCGCCAACCGCGATTTTTTTTCTCAACCCGTTGCTGAGATATGCTATTTTTAAGAGTTTTTTCAAAAAATCGCGTTTTTCGCCATTAAAACGCTTTTTTCTCGGCAATTTCAAAACATTTTTGCACATTTGACCACATTTTCGGAATCTGCGTTAAATTTCCTATAAGATGAAGTTACTTTGATTTCCAAAACGCATCTTCCAAACACCGAAATTTTCAATCAAAGATGAACATTTTTCGCAAAGTGAAATTTTTCAAAAACTTGGAACGCTTGGCGTGACCACAAAAATAATTTTTTTCGTTGTCAAATTTGATAAAAACTTCTCCCACTTCTAAGCTTTCCAACGGCGTCTCAACCATTTAATTCTGATTGGAATTGACGGAGAAATTAAAGTTCGAATGCCAGAAAACGTGTAGTTCGTTTTAACGTAAGTTGGTAGGTGACGTACGATGACGTACTCGTACGATATGGGCCACAGAAACTGATTTTTCTCGATTTCAATTAATGTTTTCCGGCATTCAACCACAGGTTCGAATTGGGCGTTAAATTTCCTGTAAGAAGAGGTTCATCTTGTTTCCAAAATGTTTTTTCCAGGTACTGTAAAAAATTAAAAATTGAGAATTGTGATAAATGTGCGGGACACCCTGTATTTGCCAAAACGGTCTCCATGACGTCTATCCCAATATAACCACAGCTTTGAGAATTTTTCTTACAATACCCGTGTGTGTAGCATCGAATGAAAGAAGTTTTAGAAAACTGAGGATAATAAAAAACTACATCGGGAACTTGACAGGACAAGAACGACTAAGCAACTTGGCAATCATATCAATAGAGCAAAAAATAGCTTCAGCCGTACCATCTTTTGATGGTATCATTAAAACATTTGCAGCAAAAAAGCCCGACAATTTTCATTTTAAAGTTTGTTTAGGGCTTCCATTTCGTACAAAAATGTATTTATCATCTATTAGTTTGTTAAATTTAATAAAAATTATGTGGTATTTTACATTGAGCACTTACTTACCAAACCTTCATCCTTTTAGTAGAAGAGTTTATGCATTGTGAATAAATCAAATTAATTATATTTATATTTTGGTTCATTGGTATATTAAGGTGGTATGAGTCATGAGATATCGGGGTCTGTGGGGGGGCGACAAATTTATTTCTTGCTCTGTGTGAAATACGGGCTGGTTACGTCCCCGGCTGGGAGTCAGTACGTTCTGCCCCTCCCAGACGCCCCTTCACTTTTGCGAGTGCGGGAGTCAGTAGTACTGACTCAGTAAGTAGTCCCCCAATTGAAGCTGGAACCTCGTTACGCCGCCTGCGGCGCCGCGCCTCTTGAGAGATAACTCTCCTTCAGCGCGGCGCGGCTGGCGCCTGAGCGCGGCGGCGCGTCATGGAAACCTCGACGCCGTGATAAACGAACGCGATCGACGGGAGCGAGCGGGCGCCCATCGAGATCTGTTGGTACGATCAAACAATACGATACAGAATTGTCAGACGTAACAACGCGGCATCGCGCTTTGTTGCGGCAGAACGATCGTGCGGCGTGGTACGATTTTTCTTCAGTCCAAGAATCATATTGGTACTTGCCAGTTAGTTGAAGGCGGATATAGCTAACGTTAAATACCTACGCTATGTGGATGTACGTCTCACCAAACACTTTAGTGTTCATACTTCATTAAGAGTTCTGTTTCATGAAAGTATCAAGTATTAGGAAAAAACGCTGCAAATTCTTTCACTGGGGTTTATTATTCAAGTGGCTTGCGTTCATGATTTGAATTTCTACTAAGCTATGGAGTCTGCGTGTTTCACAGGATAGGGCGATTATTGAATTTCAGGAGATATACATAGAGCACGTGAATCTGTTCTCAACCAAAATACCTATTTGGATTGATCAGTTGATCATATTTGTGTGCCTCCTGAAATTCAATAATCGCCCTATCCTGTGGAACACGCGCACTCCAAAGCTTAGTAGAAATTCAAATCATGAGCGCAAGCCGATTGAATAATAAACCCCAGTGAAAGAATTTGCAGCGTTTCTTTATTGAACCTAAATACCCCCCCACAATAAAAACATTTATAATTTATCAAGTCCTTTGGTACTCGTATTGCGTTAAAACTTCCCCAAATCCAAATTTAAACGATGTAGCCAAAGGTAGACAGATGTAGAGGGGGCACACAAATATCATCAACTGATCAATCCAAATAGGTGTTTAGGATGAGAACCGATTTACGTGGTCTATGCATATCTCCTGAAATTCAATGATCGCTCTATCACCTGTAAAACACGCACACTCCAATGCTTAGTAAGATTCAAATCATGAACGCAAGCCAATTGAATAATAAACCCCAGTGAAAGAATACTTATTTACGCCACTGCAAAGCAGCATACTTTGTGATATTGTTAGCTACCCGTGAAACCTCAACTTTGGCAGATGCACCCTAAGGTTTTATTCAACAACACCATCATTTATTTGATTGGTTCACTGTTTCGACGAATACGATTTGAATTATATATTTCCATACTCGTTCATTGAGCCTGTACGCATTCATTTGAAATACAGCCTCCATCAGTTAACTGCAAAACCGTTTACATCTTCCTTGGGTTCACCTCAACAATTTCGATAATAAGCCTTTGTAATCGTATGGAAAAAAGTATAACCTCGTCGCTCAAAATTTGTCGTTTCACGTTTCAGTGTGTGTAGATTCCAAATCTGCAATTTCCGAAAGGGCCATAAAAGATCTTAAGGGTAGTTGGCATTTTTTTACTAATGATGAAAACGCCTTATAAAGTAGTCAACTTCGTGTTCCTTTTTCTCAGGTCCTACTCAACTTACCTCCTTGATTTTTTTTTATTTTGTGTAGGATATTGTCCTCTAAAGTTTAGTCGAAGCAAATTGTTGTATGATAATAGGAAAAATTCAGAGATGTTTTGAAAAAAAAACTTGAAATTTAGGCTTGACATTTCAGAAACTGGTAATTTTTTCGGATACTTCGAAAAAGTAAATCGAAAAATCCTTGGGTGCGTTTTTTTGTTACATATTGAAGTACAAGTTAAAAAAAAAAAAAAAATCAAGGCGATACCTCTCACATTAACGGAGAAAAAGGAACAAGAAGCTCTGAAAAAGTAATTTTTCAGGAAACGCGATTTTCTGAAATGGAACGTTTTTCATGTTGTGGCGTCATCTCGCTAACTTCTAAACACTCCCTAACATTCTTTGAGATGTCTAGTCCATCCCAGCTGTTGGACCATATACAGGGTGTCCCGCACTTAGTGTAAAAAAAAAAAATTGGGTGAAACTACATGGAAAATGGAGTAAATCGCCGCCAACGGCGATTTCCCAACATTTTTGCACATTTGACCACATTTTCGGAATTTGTGTTAAATTTCCTATAAGATGAAGTTACTTTGATTTCCAAAACGCATCTTCCAAACACCGAAATTTTCAATCAAAGATGAACATTTTTCGCAAAGTGAAATTTTTCAAAAACTTGGAACGCTTGGCGTGACCACAAAAATAATTTTTTTCGTTGTCAAATTTGATAAAAACTTCTCCCACTTCTAAGCTTTCCAACGGCGTCTCAACCATTTAATTCTGGTTGGAATTGACGGAGAAATTAAAGTTCGAATGCCAGAAAACGTGTAGTTCGTTTTAACGTAAGTTAAACAGAAACTGATTTTTCTCGATTTCAATTAATGTTTTCCGGCATTCAACCACAGGTTCGAATTGGGCGTTAAATTTCCTGTAAGAAGAGGTTCATCTTGTTTCCAAAATGTTTTTTCCAGGTACTGTAAAAAATTAAAAATTGAGAATTGTGATAAATGTGTAAAAAAAATTTGGAACGAACTACACGTTTTCTGGCATTCGAACTTTAATTTCTCCGTCAATTCCAATCAGAATTAAATGGTTGAGACGCCGTTGGAAAGCTTAGAAGTGGGAGAAGTTTTTATCAAATTTGACAACGAAAAAAATTATTTTTGTGGTCACGCCAAGCGTTTTTTTGAAAAATTTCACTGTTCATCTTTGATTGAAAATTTCGGTGTTTGGAAAAACGCGATTTTTGGGAAATTGCCGAGAAAAAAGCGTTTTAATGGCGAAAAACGCGATTTTTTGAAAAAACTCTTAAAAATAGCATATCTCAGCAACGGGTTGAGAAAAAAAATCGCGGTTGGCGGCGATTTACTCCATTTTCCATGTAGTTTCACCCAATTTTTTTTTTTACACTAAGTGCGGGACACCCTGTATAAGACTCAGTGTTGTTGAGTCCAGCTACGTAGCTGTTGAAATTCGCCGAAGTACCATCAGTGACAATCAGGACCTAGAGGATCAGTTCCATGAAAACTGAGTTTATGCAGGTGCACGTACGAGTTCAGGCGAGTTTGGCATCAACGATTCAGTTGATAATCAGAAGAGAAAACGGTTTGAACTATGGCTTCAAGGAAAAAAAAATCACGGATCATAAGGCTATAGAGGTCCGTCGGCAGCTGGGCAGGAGTCCTCGTCTGATAGGGCAAAATGGCTGTTTTCCGTGCGTGACGGACGCGGCGAATTCCGCCGGCGGCGCGCGCAGGTGACAAACGACGCGACGTGAAGAACCGCGTCAAAAGCGCACGTGAAATCAACGAACAACGCGAGAGGTCGATGTCAGCTCCGTTACTTCTGATCAGGAGAGTGAGAGTGGCCACTCTCTCGCAGTCTCACACAAAACGAATTCAACGGAGAACTTGTGCTGCCCTACGGAGTTATCAAACCTGGAACTGATCAGGGGAAAAACGATTTTCTGGGCTGGTTTTACATTGGATATCCTTAAAAATAGCAGTTCACATCAAATGAACTGGAACAACTGGAGGAACATGATTTTAATCCTGAATTTTCAGGACGTCCCACTGAAATAAGGCTTCATCAGTGGAGGGACGCCTATTAGAATTGATACTGAGGTGTGAGGGACAATCCAAACATGAGCAAAAAACTACTAAATACAAAACCCGTTTCACTTTTTAAAATTTCCAAGACCTTCTAAAATGAGACCTAAGTTTCTTACATTCTAAGATCGAACCCGTGAAAAAACTATAAGTGTGTTACAAGTTTTGTTGACTGCCCAGTATCCAATTTTTAAACGATTTTCTTGATTCATTTTTTGTTCGATCAGTTGAGTACCAAATCTTGGAAAGTTCTAATTTTATGGTGGGAGAGAGGTTGGAGGAGGTACTGCCGAAAAAGCGTGTTAATAGGGTAATAGGCAATCCTTCCATTAGCAGCTCAAGCGAGGATTCTCGAAAAATTCATGCCATTCTTCTTTCGTTCAATGAAAACTTTTGTTTGGTATTTTAACATACATCAGAAGTTTCAAGTTTCCTTTTGAAAGAAGCTGAATGTGATAAATCGTTGCATCTCCACTATTTTATTGAACGGCCTCCAGTTTAGTTGTGCAACTAACATCGGAAATTTTAATTTCTTGTCGAGAAGGGGTATGAATGGGGTAATGAAAATCCATCCTAGCGCTGTTCATACCTACCAGTATTTTCTTGCTTCTGTTATTGTTCGTTACCGCCGCAATATGTGGATTTATTTGTTTATGCTTTGTTGTACGACCACTTTCCTTCTTCGAAACGCTCCTCCACTGATGATCCCCCCGCGCACACACCATACTAATAAAAGTTTTGTAACCTTGGGTATTTGGCATTTTCAATCTCGACAACCCCACCTCCTTGCTATCCAAAACATTAGTCAATTACGAATTTAGGGTCAACTTTCCAAACAGACTTTATTATGGGAGGGGGTGAACGGAGGTGTTGATAGAGATAAATCGTTATAAATTCACTGATTTTAATTTATTTTTAATTATTGTTTTTTGTTCGACTCGGACTGTGGTCTTGCCTTGCGATAAACCTAGGAATCGAGGGAAATTCACATTCACTTCTACAAACCAAACGTATAGATGTCCCTGTAATGCACACATTACTTTCCAATAACCCTAATAAAACAAGTTATGAGGGTGCACTTTGAACAATTCATCGTCACTTTTCATTGGTAAGTAGAAATTTTCACTTTGTGTTTCTTGTTGCGAGGGAAGGTAAAGGTCGGAGTGAAAATATTGAATTTCACTTGAATGGATTTCGACAATAAGAAACAGCGAAACAAATGAAAAGACTTCGAGTGTTGTTTGTCGCAAAAACCGTAAGGGAGTTGACCGTAAAATCGACGGAGAGGTTATCTATCTTCGAAGACTGCTGGCTCGTCTTATACTTTTTACTTCGCCTACGGCTCGAGAAGGGCTTGCAAAAACTTTCTATTATCGAAACAACTCAGAGTTAGTTGGTTTACGCGAAATACAAATAAAAATTGAAACCCGGCGTCTCGCAGTTTTTCTATCGCTGACGGTTCCCAGACCTCCAAGTTGGCGAACTGTAGATGTTAGATAGTATACACGTGCGCTAATTCAAGTTGAAGATTGTATACGATTTTTGACGCAATATAACAAGGATTCCAAATGAAATGACTTTTATTTGTATAAGCCTAATGGCATTACAACACCTGCTGCATAAAAACACACATATTAGTGAAACGAAGAAATACTTGAATCGGACAATAACTGGTGATGTATACGAAATGGACATAGCTGTAACAGGCCTGCTCTATCCACAAAATGTTTTCCAATCAAGTCAGGAAACAATCATCAACAATTATTTGGCTCTGCCTGACAACCATTGAGCTTCCTGAAATCAAGTAACATCTAACAGTCTAACCAAATGTTCCTCGTCCAGAAAATCAACCCCCTAGGTTTCCCTCTCACCTTGAAGATGGGGCAATTGGAGAACAGGTGAGTTGGGGTATCATTCTCTCCGGTGTTGCATATCGGACAACCATCTCCATCAAATGCAGTTTCAATACCAGTGAGGTAAAAACTTTCGTATGTACAGCCAATCTTAGCTGTGCCACTAGTCGTTTGGCATACGGTGATAAACACTTACTATTAAAATAAGCTGACGATCTTTGTGGTTCTGAGACCAATTGATGGAAATATGCATTAATTTTGATACCCTTCTTGTACGAAATCCTCGGAAAATAAGTTAGATAATAGCCCAGACATTAATTGTCTTCGCGGGCAAGAATTTCCTTAACCTTCCAATTTGTATTTATACTCATAAATTTAGAAGTTCTGAATATATCCTATTTCTATTCATATGGAATATGCCCATTTCTGACCTGAATAGAATGCGTCAGGTGTAGCAGGTTCAACGCCAGTGGACCAACTGCTGGGACTCGACAGATGCGCTAATTACGAGCTCTGACACAAATATAGGCCTCTCCGAATACTCTAACTCCAACGATGGGCTAAGTGACGTGTGAAAGGGTTTACAATCGACATATGCTGAAATAGGTGGCGTGATCGGTTACCGTGAATATCCCGGCTATGTCCGCCGCGGCGTCGAAGGTTGGCCGAGTCCGCTGACTATCAGTTAATCCGTGTGCACATTGCTCACTCACCCGGTCGGCGGCTCGCGCGGAGTCTCGTGCCCGGCAGATGTTCTTAGACGAAAGGGCCAACGGTGGGAAAAAGGAATTCGATCGACTTGGCAGTCAGAAAGTCCACTTATTATATTATTATCATTTTTTAAACGAAACTCCGATCCAAATCGTAGGGGGCACACCATTAAATTTAAATATATATTGGGGAGGACGCCTGAAGTTTACGCCATACCGCTCCCTCGGATTCGGGAAGTTGAGGAAGATGGAGGACGGAGAGAGGGATGAAAGGACGCGCCTCTGTAAAACGAACGCCAGTTGAGACAAGAGTCACAGAAGGAAGCGGGTGGTGGTACCACGAAGCACTCCTGCCGAGATGACCACTCACAACACTCCGCTCCATCACAGCGTCGCGGATTTATTGAGATCCACACCTTTTAATTCGGATATTGTAGCCGCTATCATACTTACTTATTTTAGCCCTCAAGGTCTGCTCCATGTTCACGCTGCCACTGAAAACATGGACAGGATTATGTAAGACCCATCCGGTTTGATGGCATCGATATCCGGCGTCTTGCTCTGGTCGCTATTCATGCCCTATAACCACTGCCTCTCCCCCCCCACATCCCAGTCGCTGGACGATAAAGCACCTCCTATCTGCTTGGTAACCGCATCATGACGTTGAACCATGGGGTCGTGGACACTGCTGCAGACGCACTTACTCACCTAACCACGACACACACACACTCACACAGGGCGAGGGAGAGAGAACTATAGTGTTTCACGAATTCGGTCTGGGAATGATCTGAATTGGATTTGTATTAAATTATTATGATTATATATTCTTTTTCTCATTTCTAATCTCATCTTTTCTGTTCGTAGAATCTCATCCCGTTTAATTTTAATTCAGTCTACTCTAGGAATAATAAGGATATGACTATGAATATATTGCTATTCTTCTCCTTAGGCTATTCCCATTCACATTCCAAAATTTCCAAGCTGTGAATATGTCTAAATTCCTACTAATGGGCATGAATAGGCTCATTTCAGATTTAGGTTATAAAATGCTTCAATATTTTACAAAAGGTTTAGAGAATCTCCCTGTTCACTTTCTTTCCAACCTGTGTGTTTCGTTGAATTTCACTGATGAACTTGATATGCCAGTCAGAATCATAAGATCAGGCTACCTTCCCATCGTGGACGGTAATCCATTTTTTTTATTGAACTGAATCAACTGGAGTTCTAGCTGGCTGTGTGATTTAGCTTCTTCTATGTGATTTTGGATGAAGAACATATTTGACTTTTTTTAGAAAAAATTTCCCAAGCAGTTTCAATAGCTTCATTTTTTAAAAAGAGAAAATTTGTTAAAAAAGCGAAAACTTGGCTAGACGAAGTGTTGTACCTTCATCCGAATATTTTTATCACACTCGGTCATATCCACCCTGTACATCATTTTTTGACACACATTTAATTCACATTAATGAGGTAGTTTTGAAGAAAATATAGTTGTAAACGAAATGTTACTGTTTCTTCAAGAATGAGTATTTTAATCTGATTATCGAAGATGACCTCGTTTTGCATGAAGTTTTGTTAGACTCAGGAAGGAGATGTTTGGTGGAAGAGCATATCTCTGGTGTGACATTATAACCAGATGTGTTTGCCGTCTTTACGAGTGGGCAGATCGGAAAAGAGAAGGGTGTGGACTACGTTGAGTCACACGGAGAGCAAGGTCACTAGAGGAAATCTAAAAATTTTCCTGCATAGAAGACGAAAGTGAAGGAAAACCTAATTTTCCTCGGACAAGTAAGAACGAACTAACACAGTGACACAGACTCTGTGAAAGGTTGACAAGGAGGTCACCAGGTCTGTGATAGAGATCTGGATCGGAGAAAGAAATAAGATAAACAAAGAGAGCAGAAGTGATATCAAACAGAATTATTTTGGATTCCAAATGCAAGCGTGAGGGAATAAGACGAGGAAGAGAGAAAGAACGAGATAAAGAAAAGAGAAAAAAAAAACTTGTACGAAATTTTATTTGTATGGAAGAATAAAGCGGGTATGTCGATCTTGGCGAGGTTTCCCCCAGACACTCACACTGAAGGAGGACACATTACGTTTGCACACACCAGCACACCTTGCCAAGTGCGTGCTTTCACAATAATTCCGAAGAGCTTTCCAGGCGGGGGGCGGATGTGGGGTGGCGGCGGAGAAGAAGGAGGGGAGGGGGTAATCCAATAATACGTCAGACCCCCGCCCCGCTTCGTCTATCGAAGTCTTCTTGTTTGACATAAAAATAAATCCCCTTTCCATTTATCGGGCGTTTTTCTTCCGTAACCCCCACCCCCTACCGGCTCCCCATTGACACTCCTCCACCACCACACCCCCCACAACGCCACACCTCTCCCGTACACATACACGTACAATCCCCTCCCCGCCCCGTTCGTCTTTTTATCGATACAGGTGTAGTGTACTCTGTCATCCTTGCGAATGGGAACCGTTCATTTTAAAAGGGCTAAAAAATATAAAGAAAAAAAATTACAAAAGGGGAAAGTAATTTTTTTTTCCAATTTACCCCACTCCTTTCGAGGGTCCTTAAGCGGAAAATACAGTTAAAATCCTTGTTTTCATTAGGCTTTCCTTGTAGAGAGCTTTTCTCCTCGCGAATTCCGCTTTTGCAGGAAATGTGATTATAATAATTCCTTCTTACCAAAGACGACATCAATGGTGACCCAGTGGTCCAGAATGGCATTTCTGAAGAAAACGTTGCCACCAGTAGTTTTGGAAGAACGCAATTCGTCTAGCTGAATCAGTTCAACGGAGTTGCACTAGTGATTGGTGGATTGGGAGTGAACAAGCTTTCTTGAGGACCGAGTTCAGGATTGGATCCGAGAAAAATGAATCATCGTTCCGGGATATGTAAGTAGTGAAGTATCCATCCATTTTGCATGAAGAAGAACTCCGAACACAACACATCAGATAGATTTTATAGCACTTCCAAGCCAAATGAATCCTTTTCCAAACCAAATAAAAGTTTCAGTAAAATATTGTTCAGATATAATTTATTTTCATTCTTATTTTTATTCAAGATTCCAGTTCTAAGAAGCTCGAAGATAGCACAGAGTAACAATTGTATTACCTAGCCTTTCCAGATGGAACTAGTATCGTCGACAAGATGTAATGGTTCGTCGCTGTTCCACCTGTGGGCTAGGTCCACGGAACGGTTCCAGTTGAAACATCACACCTCCAGGGGAGACTGATAACCTAGACAAGGCCCTAGAATTTATCTAGTTCCTGTATTAGCCCAAAGGTAGGAGCGTGTGTCTAGCCACACTTTCAGCTTAGCAGGCTGGTGGTGGGATTCTAGCACAACTCCCAGTATAGGAGTAAGCTTAGCTGTTTAGCGTCCCACGCTCACAGCTTCACCACTTCTATATAATATTTCACATTGAATGACGAAATGAAGTAGTTGAACTGATGTCCCGGCGAATCCAACCTCAACTGGGGACGGGAAGTTTTAACCATTTTTGGTACAGCCACGACCTTAAGGCCTGAATGGTCATTGGGCTGACCCAGAAAAGACTCAGCGTCTACCCCTTGGCCTTCATCTTAAGAATATCCACAGGGCATGAGGGCGGGAAACAGTACCCGAAGACAGAACCTGACAGCCACACAACTAACTTTGCATGCAGATACTCATGGTTTTGGGAATCCACCAACCCAATTTGGATAATCGCGAAATTGATTTTAAAAATCTTTGATCCAATTTGGTAAACCCTCAATTAAACTGATTGCTTTTCAGTTTCAAATATTTGCTAATTCGTCAATTAACATTGACTCAGCAAGTGATAATCTGTTAGAAATTTCCAGTTAATACATTGCATGAAGGCAATTATAGGGAACCCTCGACTTCAAATTGTAAGATGAAGAATAATCCAGTGATTTGAGTCAAAAACTGAAATAGTAAGAATGTCAAATTAATTCCTCCTTTAGCAGCTTCTAATTTTATATTATTGTTGTAAATTCTAATTTTATATATTCTTGTCAACAACTATTATTTCTTGGCTAGCTCAATTTTAGCGGTGCTGTTTAATAGAATCTTGTAAAAGGGGGGGGGGGTCAAGTCAAATGTAGAACTTCAAGTTACACGATGCAGTATTTTTCATATCACTGCATTTTCAAACGGCGCTTGAAACTGTTAACAATATTATAAGTTGGCGAAGATAATTTTAAAAGTCTACCTTGCATAGCAAGTCGCTTGGCTTGCATCCAATCATAGATGCAACAGAACTGCAAAGATAGAGGAAAAGTTGGATGCTTCAAGTTGATTGCTCCACGAATGCAGTTTTCGCGGTTTCGTGCTGGTGCGATTGCCAATCGGCTTATTCTCGATTTGAAATAAGGGTGCGCAGCGTGGCGGAAAAAATGAAACTCGAAAGCTGATTTGTGGTTAACGAATCGGCAACGGAACGGTCTTCTGGTCGTGCATTCTATTAGCAAGCACTTGCAGATGATTTCAAAAAGGTGTTATTTTATGACTAACAAATGAGTTGGGATTCTAAACTAAAATGATCGCATCTATAGAACTCCTGTGGTCCCAAGTCGGAAAATTTATTTTGATTACACAGGTAGAAAATAGGGATTTTCAACTCCGGAAGCCACTTTGTGGAGATGGAGCACTGCCTGCACCACTAGCCGCTTTACTCGACTAAAACCACCAATAATTCTACCAGTTTCCAATGTATCAAGAGATCCAGGAATTTTCCGATAGGAGAATGAACACGTTTCCCGTTGAAGAGATATCTATTGGCAGATGAACAACTGGAAACACGAGGAGCCTAAAACTGACAATTATGGTAAGTTATACCCCACTGGAGCTACGTGTATAGAAGGGCCTAACTCTGCCGCTATTTTCAGGCAGGATCCATCCCAACACTCCTCCCTCTATCAACAAGTGCCTCGTGCCGCTAGACAAATCGCCCGTCCACATCGTGAACCCGAGCACGCGCGCATATTTTACTCGTAAATAACCAATTGACTGAACCGCTCGTCTGTCGAACTAGATCGAAAGCCCTCCCTAGGATTTCGAGTTGTGCCGAATACATACAGTCACAGGAAGTTGTCAGGTGTTTGACAAGAGATTCAAATTTCCGACTTTGGGCTACAGGTGTAAAGCCAGCTTAAACCTGCCTCATCACTTGATCTACTGTTTAGACGGGGAATTAACAGCTAAGAGTAGTTAATCGATCGTCTGGAGTGGCGTTAACTCAGTTCCATGGGTTTTTGGGACGTCCCTCTGAAGCAGGTTTCGTCAATAAAGGGATGCCTATTAGAATTGATCCAGGGGGGTGTGGAACCGCCCAAGCATGAGGGGAAAAAATAACTGAACCGTTTCCGACCATTCTAAGACCGAATCAGTGAAAATACAATAGTCTGTGTGTGTATGTGTGATAAATTCTTGTCCGATTTTCGTCGTTGCTTCTGTTTTTGTTCAACTCCAGCTGTGCAACATAATTTGGAAATTTGGAACTTCCGGACGGAAAAGAGGAATTGAAGAGGGTTTTTTTTTTGAACGGCTGATGTTGTCGAAGCTACAATTCCCAACCGATTTTCATGATTCCTATTCTGCTCGATCTCAATTTTAGCCTAATTGTGCAATTTTGGTCTAACAAACCTCTCTTGTGCTGCAAACTTCGAAAGGAGGATGGAGGAGGTAACCGATTGTTGTTGGCATAGTGATTTTCGTACTCTTTGGTTCGATTAAGTAATTTAGTTAAAAAAAAAGGAAGTTACAAGTGTTTATATTACTTTTAAGTGATCACTTAAAAATAGGACGTAGGCACGTCTCTGCGATTCCCGCATCACTCACTAATATGTTTGGTTGAGAAATAGTCTTCCAATTGCCTTGAATATATGGTAACTGCACCCGTAGTTGTCACTATACGGAATCTAAGGCTTAAAACTGTTATCAACGGGCTCAGTGACTACGATTCCATTCACATTTTCTGAAGGATAAGCTAAACATTTCCTCCTTTGAAAACAATAATTTTGATTGATTACAGAATATTACTATTAGTAATCGAATTTATATTTGGCGTACAGGAAAAACTGGCAGGACGCCGAGAGAGGAAATATTATTGGCTGTTCCTTTTATACTCGTAAGTTACATTATACATAAACCCAAATCCAATTATAAGAAGAAAAACACTTTTAATTTCACTCTCGAGGGCAACTTCTTTATGTTATAAAATTATATTTTTTATGCGTAAATTTCTATATATAATAAATGTATTTAGTTATTCTATCCATTAGTGACAAGTCGAGGAATTGTAAATGTGGTGAAATGATAATGACACAAAAAGATAAAATAGAACTTGACTTACATTAGCCGAAAGTATTCGAAAAACGAAAAAGAAATGTAATGACAGATAACGCGGGCTTTTTTTCAACGGGAAATCCCCTTTAAAAAATGTCTGAATTATAGATTGTTTTTAATCAAACGCTTGAAATCTCATTTCCGCGCCTATCCACTAATTTTCCTCATATTAGAGACGCTACATGAGCATTTTATGTGGTTAAGGGATTTGATACTTGGGGGGTGGGGAGAAATTTCCTAACACTTGCTTTTTTCAAAGCGAAACTCGTTCATTTTCGACTTGATTGAAATGACAGGAGAAACACAATTGTGAAGAGCGAATTTCGCGTTTTTGCCGGCACCGTAGGCGGTTGATTTTTCAACTCTCTCCCAGGATGGGAACGCTACTGCATGAAACTTAATTTTCTGACACACCCGAATCGCCCGTTAGGTACACAAAACCAAACAAACGTCTCTGCATTTACTTTGATTGAAACGAGGGATCTCTATAAACTATTTACACAGACATACTTAGCTACACGATCGTTTCCGTGAAGTTCCGAATGCATTCTCACCTGAAAAAAAATTAAGAAAAACTCAGGTTAGACACGGAGAACGTTAAGACTTCGAGATTATGTTAATTCGATAGGTATTTAGCCTTAATATGAACTATTCAACAACTAAGATTAGAAGAAGGTCTAAGTGAGGAAGTGTACAGGTAATATTACAAACACGTCTGTCAGATGTGCTGACGCGACCATTTCCAAATTGTTTTGCTTATTTTATATGTTATTCGCATCTAGTAGTTCGTTCCAACTATTTCAAACATCTTGTAGAAAGAACGGGAAAAGTGTTACTACTTGTACTTAAATTGTTGAAAATCGTACTTTAATAAACTTTTTTTGAGTAATAATCTGTTAGAAAAAAGAATAAATTGTCGCTTTTCAGTAGTTTTTCCATTTCTAGTGATTTTTTCAAGTAATTTTTGTTTAATATTCGGCCACTTTAATAAGCTCAAAAAGTGCTGTCCAACGAACTCATCCCCCCTTTTGGAAAGGAAAGAGTAGTGTATGTCTGAAGGTGCAACCTAAACGATGTATGTAAAACATTTTATACTAATGTAGTTTAGTAGAATTAAATTTGCAGTAAAACTGAGGATAAATTAAAACAAGAAAGCATCCACTGGTACATCAATAGCACGAGGTAACATTCAAGGTTTAATTCTACATAATCACTAGATACCCAAATAACTGTCAAGAGAAAATATTAATAGCTTTGGTTCACTTTTTTAAAATTTCACTTTAAAGAATCTAGTGTGACTTCCCGGAACATTTTGCATCAGATTGTTCTCGCTACAAGTGGGGTTTAAAGAAAAGGGTCAACACGACTGTGAATTTGCATCCACTTTGATTCGATCTCAACTGTTATCGCTCTTAGACTGGCGAAGCAGGAGTGTCTGTCTGCCTGCGTAACCAAATTTTTTAAATCTTATCTCGGAATTTGACACTAAATCAGCGTTTCCCGATTATCAACGATTCAGGAGTTAGCCAATCATCAAAATCGTTGAAGAACGAATGAGTCAAGAGATGCCTCCACATTCACGGAAAATTCATTGTTTGCAGTAAGTTTTAGACTGAAGTATTAGGATTCAATAGTGATGTACGTGATGTGAAATTTCTTGGCACACAAAGAGTTTTTTCTGTCTGACCTCATTCCCCATCCTGCTTCAGAGCGTGTGACTATCGATATTTTCTGTTCGGCCTAAAACTTGGATTTGAATGCAAACGTTTGTTGAGGGAGAGGAAGTGTCAACTTTTATCAGTTCAGCTCGGGGCGTTTGCTTTACTCGCCTAGTTCAACAGAGGGTTAAGATATTTATTGAGGCCAGCCAACGAGGAGTTATGATGTGGAGCAGGCATCACGTCTTGCTTTGACTAACTCAGCGGTTTTTTCTCCGGGTTGAGCAACCACCGGGTGCAGACACCGATCGTTCTTCCGTCTCTATGGGTCGACATTCCACCGTTCAACATGGAGACCGATGGACAATATCCGCGAGTCTGAAGTTATTTCTGTTGTTGCTACCACCTCGCTTCCTGCAGAGTCGTCTTCTTGTTTAGTTTGTTGATATAAAGTTTGAAAACAAAGTTCAGGACATGAGAAAACGTCGCGCAATATTTCCGACAGGTGCGTAGTAGAAGAGAGGAGGTATAAACTACTGAGAACGCACCTTACGACAGCAGTTTTTCTTCTAGTGGCTACAGTTGGCTTTCTGGGGAGTTGAGTTACCACGGATAACGTTATCCCTGGGGTTATCATACTGCGTCGTCGAGTTTTCAGACTCACCTGCAGGGTGGGGGGAAATGGGATGGACGGCCTATACCAACTTGGTCTTGTCGGTATGTAGACGTGGTATGGTGTTGCCATTATTACCATGACTGTCGTGCATCGAGTGTGTGACAAAACTAATGAAAGTTGAGGTTCGTGAAAAAGTCCACCTTACCCGTGGTATCAATGCACTGTACACCCAATACAGTTAATTGCATTGTGTATCCCAATGTCGAAGTTAACCACGACGATTATGGCCAGAACAGTTGGGAGGTGAGTCCATCCCTCTTCAACATGACCATATTCGAGCTGAGCTCGTAGGTTTTTTTCTGTATTGCAAAGAAAACAAGACGGGAACAACACCATGTTTAATCCCGATAATAACGAAGAGTTTGACGTAGAATGTTGACGCGTTTTCCATAAAACCCTAACAATCCGAACACCATTGAATTAAAATCGCTAAGTTGAAAACATATCTCGAATGCTGTCGTCCAAAACGAGGTAACATTTGAACGTTTTTAACTAGAAGGTACCGATGCCAACCAAAAGCTCGAGACCCCCACACAGTCACAGTTCACACTATGAGTTTACCTAGGCTCGGCGAATACCGTATATCGCATACAGGGAATAATACTGGTTGTTCGGTACGGATGAATAGGTAGAGAATCTGGGTAGGATGAGTTGGGAGCATTGAGGGAACTTTGGTTTGGATCGCATGTCGAACTCCCCTCCACCCCTTATCCTTCAACTATTCCTATTCTTCCTATTCCTTCATGAGGACACTCTCGTTTTGACTCTCGTCCCTCTCTGATCAACCGCCATCTTAACTACCCCACTTTTATATTTAAAGTGCACATTTTTCATTGCCTCACATCCGCAGACTCGTGGAAATCCTTTTCACTTGGCTATTTATATTGAACCTTTTCAACGACGGCTTGGCTGCTTGACGTCGGCCGGAAGACAACAAGGAAGACTGCGGGCACGAGGATCAGGTCAGAATCCTCATTTACTCCCTTCATTCTCCTTTGTATCACATTACTGTATTGTACTTGTTCAACCTCAGCAAAGTTCCACGTTTCGGGGCCTTCATTCATTTATTCACGGGAAATATTTATTTAGGGCCATTCCAACTCAAATGTACCTAACATACACCCTGGAAATTCTCTACAAGAATCTCGAGTCCGAACCATCGACCCAAATAACCATCAACTTAATACAGTCCACTTATACATCCCCAACACTATTATATACCACTATGGTTCCAATAATGCACACTCATATCGGCACTCAACCCATCACTAAATTACCATCCCGGGAAACCAAATGAAAATGAGTAGTTATATTGGAAATCGAAAAAGAGAGAAATCCATGAAAGATGAATCGTTCAAGTTATCCGCGTGTATCACCAGGCACTAGACGTTGGTAAACGATATTTTCAAGATACCTGTTGATTATCAAACTTATGTAAAATCAGGTTTAACAATAATCAATCAAAAACGAAGACAACATAAATGCAATTAATCTTTTTTGTTAGCGGGGAAAACGAACAGAGTAATCAGTAACAAGGCGCTTAGTACCATACAGAAAAACATCGCCCTAGAATTAGGAAGAAAGGAGGGAATTCGTATAGTACGATATAAAAATATCAGAACCTTCATTCATATGCAGCCTTCTCAGTATTTTTTATTTATTTTGAGTATTACAGCATATCACGATAAATTTCGGGCAGATAGTAGAGCCTCTCTTTATGGGCCAGTAGTAAAGTTAAGAAAATAATAGATAATGTTAGTTGTAGGACCATTAGTGGAACATCTTAAAATGATCTGGTATTTCGTGATTACTACATATTTTTGGCATTGCCATTTGTCAATTGCTCCTGTTTATTTATGCTACAATTAATGAACTCAATCACTACGTACTGTACCGTACGTTTCACATCACTTCACCAGCTTTTTTCGAACCTAAGGGGCCTTTTTAGTAGATTCAAGCAAAGGGGCATTGAACTATCAGTCGAGAGGATAACCACTATTACTCCAAGGTAAAACGGTTGTACTACCGAACCCAGTGGCCTACCATGTGCCTCAACTCGACCAAAGCTATTGATGAACAGGATAAGGAGCCAGAAAAGTGAAAGAACAAGACGGAAGGGGTAACGAAAAAAACTCCACGGTTTTTCTCCGTGAAAGAAGGCGGAAGAAGATGAGGAGAAAGTTGGGAAGGAAAAAGGGTAATAAGGGCCGTGGAAGTTTTGAAAGGGGAGGACAAATCACCGTCAATCCATCATGGTTTAGTTGAAGGAGCTTTTGACTTGAACTCTACCACGAAACACCTCCGGAGCCAAATGACACCCCTAGAGGCAAACGGCTTACTGAACTGTAAGAAAGGACCGGCTGTCAAACGGGACATCGCATTTACAACGTGATTGTACGGATCATCAGAAAGAGTAAAGTAGATAGTAATTTATTGCAATATAACAATATTACACTATATATCATATTGTGTATGGTAGTGGATAAGGATTATCTTAGCCGAATAGACGAAACTTGTTCAATCAATATATCAAAGGGTAGAACAAATTATCTAAAAATTCCTCTCTGAATTCCTTACATGGAAGGTAATTTGATTTACCAATTCAATTATTATTTACAAAACGAATAAATGCGAAGCCAAGTAATTATGTCAGAGATGTACAATTAAACTCCGCCAAGGGTGGGAAGCAAGCATTATTTGACTAATCGAACAGGGACGTATAGCACGATTTGTCAAATGATTGAATGGAAAATATAATGACAGTATCTCTGTATAGATCTGTCATTTGTAAACAAGCATGCTCATAAACCCAACATTAATCTAACGGCTTTCGAAATGTAAGAGTATAGAGTACTGGAGTTTTATCTGTAACCGATTTCGGGTATGCGCAAGTTCAATGGTTACTACAATCAGATAAATTGCAATGAAATTCATAGGATATCCAAGACTAGTAACCAACATTATTGGAATTGAACGAGATCTAACTGATCGATTCACCAGTTAAATCTCTGGTTATAGGAAATTCAAGCTACGCTGTGCCAACTACAAACCACTACTGAATCGAAATCAGCAGTGAAATCCACAGGATATTCATACCTTGAGAAGACTTCATTCGGACCAATGTCAGAATGGCTAGGGGACTACCAAATGCAAGCCTAGACAGGAAAAGGGGAGGATACTCAAAATAAGCTAGATTTAAAATTGTTTTTCTAACTCCGTACAAACATTGGCGAGTATAGAAATTTCTGACAGAGAAAAATTTTGATTAAAATTCAGAAATTATGGGGGCAGTTTCGGCCACGTACATACATTAATCGTATTATATTTCAACTGTTTAGAGATACAGCGGCCGTACTTTTACACTCAGAATTGACGAAATTGTTGATGAATGTACTAACGTTCTACCAGCAGTATTCATTTTGGGCTTGGGCTTATTCTGGATATACTGAGCGTGAAGCTATTTACTTATTTTTTCTGTGGTGCAATCGAGTACAATTTACTTTGGCTTAGCTTTTTCTTTGATAAAGTTTGTATTAACCTACGGATAGGTGAATGCAAGTCTTGGCTAAAATCCTTGATGTTGTCGATATCACTAGACATGAAATAGACCTTCGGAAGAGTTCACTCAAGTTCACTCAGTATTCTGCTCAACGTAGAACATTTTTTAAAATTTCAATCGAACATGCTGATTTGTAACACTGGTATTAAACATAGAAGCAGAGTCAGTGACAATTGCCTAAATTTAATAATGAAGGTGTATAAAATACTGGATATAACAAATTTTACGGTTTGTATGCTTGTCAAATTAATCTTTACCTGTTCAACGGCTTTGTGGATTTTAGGAGGAAGATTGTAAGCAGGATCAAGGAAACTGACCTGTAGGGAGTTTTCTTTTTGAAGATGTTTGCAGGAAGCTACCAAGATGGAACATTTTAGACCGGACTTTGATGAACTGAGACCAGTTCCACCAGTTGCCAGAACTTAGTTGGTGGAAAGAAGAAAATTGACATCTGACGAATGACATCTTACGTAACATTTCCTTTCCATCGATAAATTATTGTTTTACCATGTTCTTATGCAACTTTGAGATTGAAACTGCGATTGTACTATGCAGTACAACATAGTGCAGATATCTCTTCAAAAGTTGGTACCTCTAATACTTCGAAAGCTATCGGTTTTTTTTTGTTTGTTAACGAGTTGGCTTTCGTGGAGTTGAAAAACTAAGCAGGCGAAAGGCGGCCATAAAACGACAATGTTTACAAACAAGAACTCGGGGCGGTAGAAAAGCCCGCTCATTACACACGGGAGGCGAGAGTTCTTGGCATCTATAGAAATTTAAACCAACCATCGTTATATGTAATGAATATTATGCACATTATTATTTATTTTCTTTCACTTTTTTTCAAACCTATATTTTCTTGAAATGTTTGCTCATCATGTGGAAAAGAAAAAATCCGCATGAACATTTGAAAAATAGAGAACGTAGTAGAAATCATTCACGTTACGAGAGTTTGAAGTTCGTGCTTGCTCAGCAGCTGTGGATAGGAGGATCGTAGTGAATCTGTTATGAGGTAATCTAATAGCCCTTTACCAACTACCGAGGTCTCTAATTTAGGTCATAAGAAAATGGTGTTAGGTGGATTTTAAAGTTCGCGCATCCGCACATTCCGAAAATTTCAAGGAAATCGGATGAAAAATGTAGAAATTAAACTTGTTACAAAAATGTACAAAAACATGCACGAGAAACGAAAATTATCTGAAATGGTCTAAAACGTAAAATAGCATTTTTCCTAATATTATCGTGTTTCGCTATTAAATAGGGCTTAAAACTAGGAAAAAAAAGGTTGTTGGGGAGGAAATGGAAGGAAAGATGGATCTCGTGGCCCGAGGGGATGTGGAGAGGGAAGAGAGTTTGAAATACCGTTTGTAGCAAAACTGAATTTCAGAATGTGTGAAGCTTCAATGTGCATTTCCCGAATTCATGCCACTTCTGCCGTAGTTAACAATTTCTCTCTACGATTGGGATGATAAGACACTGCCTGCCTCAGTCCCTTGATGGATGTCGCCCTCCCTCCCATCTGCATTCTATGTTCTATCTTCCCGTAAGCTGCCACCTTGAACGTTAGAAGGGCGATGGTCAGTCATTGCCCCCTTCTGAAGGTGACAGACTGCATGAAATCACCACAATTGGAGCTTTCTTCAAAGCTCGTATCCTACAATTTCTCTCTTCGCCGACTCACATACCCTGTCTCCCTTGACGTTCTGCTCATGGTGTATCTGCATGTTTTGCAAGCCTTATTACATACAGCGTGAAATTGTGGGAAACTGACGTTCAAGCTGAAATAAACCTCCAATTGCAAAGAAGAGCAATCCGTAATGTCCTTAACCTTGGATGGAATGGAAGTTGTCGAGTTTACTTTAACGGACTTGGGATTCTGACGCTTCCAGGTATCTACGTACTCAGATGTTTACTGCTCGCAAAGAATAATCAGCACGGTTGTTCTTCGGGTGCATCGCCATGGTTGTTTCACCAGATCTCGCCAAAATCTTTAGGTCCATGAAGCCAGACTTAATACATCCATGCTTTCCAACCCTTACCAAATGGTTGCCATACGTTCCTGAATCTCCTGAATGAAGAAACTAATGAGCTGTCTCTCAAAAACTTCAAAAGCATATCAAAAAGCGCTCGTTTACTGAATTGAATTCATCGAATTATTGTATCTATTACTATATTACTAATGCAGTTTTTGAGATTTAATTTTTTTTCAAGACTTAGTTACCGTTTTGTACTATTTATTATAGATGTATTTATTTCGTTGCACTTATGTACCTAATACAACTTCTTGACCTTCGTATTGCCTGTTAAGTCCTTTGCGGATAAAATCCTATTCTATCGCCACTGAGGGGTCATCAGAAGTATTGGAAACATCGCCTGTTGGGAGTGATCACCTAAGGACTGTCTGGCCTGGGCCCACATCGAGATGGGAACACTAATGTGCAAGAGATGGGAGGGCATTGCTGCCACTTCCATTGCGTAACACACGACTATGAATGCTGACAACCGCCTTTTCTACATTTCTGACAGCTCTAGTCGTTTCCCGAGCAGAATCTAAATCTTCAGAGGCAAGCTCTACCTCCTGAAGCAGCTCCAGAATGAAATTTCAACGAGAGGGTATCACGCTCTTTTGTCGCGTTATGGGTGAATACATATTCACAGGTCATCCTGGTTGTCACGAGTAAACGCGTCACGCAAGTTTTGGTCAGTTGGGTCGCGGCGCTCAGTGTCAAGGTCCGGACACGGACTGGACCCGGGACACCGCAGTTTCAACTCCCCCCGGTCGTCGGCGTTTCGCTCGAGTAAGCCCCCTTCCGCCTCCACTGTCCGCGTCTGACGCGGCTTATCTGTGTAATTTACCTCTTCCTGCATCCGCTTGTAACCTGCAGTTAAATTCGTCCGACCGCGTCACCCACCATGAAAAATCCCATGGAAAAAAACTCACTCTCACTCCTACAGGTGCTCAGCCGTCATTGTCACGCCTAATTATAACATTCCTAAGATAAATTAAGATTTGCTGTATTTTATCTTCTCTTTACCGTACATTTTGCGTCATTACATATATCATAATATCCTGGGTGTTCCAGTTAAACATGCCACTCACCAATTTGTTGTTGTTATTTTAGGTAATATACATAAACTTCAAATGGTAACTTCATTCCTTGATTGCTACAATTTAGGGAAATACAGGCTCCAGACAATCCTAGGATATGCTGAACACATTCTCCTGATCACTGACAGCTCGTAGACACCTGATGATGTTGGTCTTGGTCTACGGAGCCCCAACGTCCAAGTTACCAGACCATTTGTTGTGACAGTGTTAACAGCAGAGGACTGTGACATAGGTAGATGTTGGGTTATGTGATCTGCAGTGACACTTAAGTACCATTGGAGCGATTAGAGACTCGTATTCAAATGATGCTTAAATACAATGACTCCACATACCACTGCCACAACTTATGGTGCTGCCATCAATTTTAATTGGGTGCCGAGCCAAGTGGGTATGCATGGCAATACATCTGTTGATGCTTTTGGTAGGAGAGCCATTGGTGAAATCCTCATTGAGATTTTAGCTTTATGCATTGAGGATCAGATCTAAATGTAGCATAGATACAATTCCATCTGGCATGAGCAGTGGCAGGGGAGACACAGATCTGCTTTCTGTATTTTATGATCATCTTTGTTTGCCTATTTATGACCCAACTATCAAGGAGGAACCAAATTGTCGATAAGTTAGCAACTGGTCATACCCGTGTTACCAATTGATTCCTGCTTATTGCAGTAGTTCGTTCTGTTGTGTGAAGGACATGTGGGGTGAGTATCTATCCGCCATTTTTCAGAGGACTGCCTACCTCTTGTGGATCATACTGATGTACCTGAGAGCTACAGGGCCCTACTACCAACTTTGATATTTTCAATGTTTATCATATTTATTTTTACCAACTTCATTTCACCTATTCTATTCTTAATTAATGAACAACCTACTTCATTCTTCCCGATAGTGCTGTTACTTGGCCAATACACACGTACTTACTTAAGGTAGGTACATACGGCCATCTAGGACAAAATACTATGCATACCGTTTTCCATAATTTTTTTCACTTTGACATATCTCTGCATCACTTTCTCCATTCCCAAAGATCATTATTCCCTCCTCGTAGTTTGGAAAAAGATTTCACGACAAATAATAAAAATTAGTTCAATGTAGTACAATATAGTTTGTCTACAAGTTTTGTACTGAACAAAAACGCTCCTATAATACTATAATAATTGCGAAAATGTTCTTGTTCATTATTTTTAGTGTAATTAAAAAAAAAATCATTGATTAAACGAAAAATCCCTTTACCGATATTACACTATAAAACTGAACAGTTTCCCGTGTTCAAAAAGAATTTTTGGGGATTTCATAGGCGATTTAACGCTGAATGAAAAAGTTCCAAAAAACATGAGTCCTAATCCTTGCAGTCTTGGAAGACGTCAATAGCTGATTTCGGATTTACTGCCTAACACTTAGAAACAGTTCGAGTGGAAAAGCTACAATCGGTAAACGGTGAAAGTATTTAAAGGAAAAGACAGGTTTCGAGTGCAAAAAAAAAACATGAATATTACGGAATGTTCATGAATTCAATGATCAATTCAAACATTACGATTATCAGTACAAAAAGGCAGCACTCAGAACCCGCGAATGGTCTTTCTACAGAATAGTTGACTGACAGCCTAAAGATAGATGAAGAAAAACAGAAAAATTGCAGTAGTGAAAAAATACGAAGGTCTGAGTTCTGTTGGGGCACCTTCCAGTAGGCGCCCGACGGACCGTGACTCCTCTGATAACCTCGCCACAGATCATAAATTCTCATGTCCTATGGCCAATTTACCATCGACTGACTAGAATTCTATTTATAGACTTTATTGCAATTATTATTACTGATTAACAAAAATATTTTCCAAGAGGAACCAGATATCAACAGCTTGGAGAATCTAAATTTACGTTGTAAAGGATAAAGAATTGATATGTGTTGATTTTGAAAACGCTTCACCATCGAACGCTTCCAAAATGAGTATCATTATAAATTTTTAGTAAATAACATTGGCTGTACCATATTTCCAAAAAGATATCTCAGCCTAAAATGGCTTATTGTAACACAAAGTATTCAAATTGAGTCTATAAAAGTCATTATTTCTCGTGCACTGCGAGAACTATTCACAATATATAAGTAACAGTGTCCTAAATGTTAATATCAACTCAAGATTGCTCACAAAAAAGTCCTCGACGGTATATCCGAAACTATTACAGTTAAGAAACAGTAACAGTTTAAAAAAAATTATTAATTCAAATAGTAACGGTGGCATTGAATAGTGGTGATACTGGCATGATACTAATTATCATTTGCATTTAAAATAGTTGATGATTAATGGAAAATTAGCGAATAAGCAAAAGCTGCTATACAAAACATAAATCAATCATTAGAAATTTAGTCGGAATCGGAAAAAAATTGTAGGTCATGCTAGATAAAAGGATTTTGGTTCGCGCAAAACCAGTGAGTATTCGCTGTAGTGATCCCGTTCGGGTGTTCGAGCACTGTGGTGAATTACGATAGGAGTTTACTAAATATACTGATAATTTATTTGAAGCATGTGTTTTACAGTTGATATTTTACTGTTTACTGTAAGTAAATAATTACAAAAATATAAGACCAAAAATAAAAACCTAAACACACTGGTAAGACATGCATTACATGGACTGTCCGGTTTATATATGATTTTTAACTATAAATACAAATGAGTGTTAACGTTGCTGAGATTTTAATTTTTTTTTTTAAATCGCTATTACCCCTTCCATTCACCCCCTTTAATGATGAAAATTTAATGAGCTGAACATTTCCAAATACTAAACCAAAATATATTAATAATTGAATAAAAAAGAATGACATGGGTATAGAATTTTAGCTTGAGCAGCGGTTGAAAGGACGGTTACCCCTCCATTCCCCTTCCTGTTGGCATTATTGAAAATCATAAATCAAAATTACTATACGAAATTTTAAATGATAATGATTATTTTGTGATCTTTTAGAACGTTCTATCATCGTTTCGTTTCAAACGGTGTAGCTTAGTATGCGTGGACCAAACGTTGGATAGAAATTAATTTTCAGGGGAAAGACGGATCACCTGCAGTCGGGTCATTAAAACTTCCATCACGGCTGTGACATTTGAATGTTTTTCCTTTTCGTTCACGTAAATGTATAACAGGACGGTTTTGTGTTGGTTTGCCGGTGTGTGCGCGGTTTGGTGTGTAGATGTATGTATACGATTGAAAATGTGTTGGTGTGTGTGTTGTACGAGAACTTTCGTGAATGATGTAGCGATACGGGGGAGCCCGGAACCGCTGTGACACATTTTGACGGAGCTGGGCCGTTCGTGACGGGCCGTCCGATTTCTCGCGTGCACGTTGCTTCCTCGTGAGTTGGAAAAAAAAGGAGAAAAAACACGATGTAAAACAAAACAACTTGTTTTAACCGGGAGAGGGACTTGGGAGATGATGTCGTCACGTGAGTTGTTTTCGACAAGGTCGCTTCAGCCTTCGAGCGCCTCCAATATAAAACGCGTTAGTAAATCTCTATTCGAAAGCCGACGATAAGGGGGAAAGCCCGAGGGTGAAGAATTAGGATGACTAAGGGTAAGGGAGGAGAATGAGAGTGTGCTACTATTTTCCGTTGTAAAGTGAGGGAAGATGGGAGGGTGGTATAAATGGATGCTGGCAGACCAATGCTTTCAACGTTATCTAATCAACAATAGTAAGGGATATCCAAGGGAGACGAATCAGGATTGCTAAAGGTAAGTGCGGGTAATGGAAAAGTGCGAGGTACTATTCCCCCTTGCATACGTAGGGAAGATGGAATGATGACTAAGGCATAATGCGAGAACATCACTTTACATGACTTATGGAGGACGTATGCTGGCTGCCATAAATGCATGCAGAGCCAGTAATTCAATTCCATAAATTAAATTCTTAGAGAAGATGGAAACGCACGAATGGATAGAATCGATGTGATTGAGATCGAATGGTTACTATCAACCATAGTGAGGAATATCCAAGAGTGATGAAAAGGATTACTGAGGATAAATGTGGCAAAGGGGATAGTGCGACGACTACGACAACCCCCCCCCCCCCCCCCTTCCTCCAGGAAAACCAATGCAATCAATCTTCTCTAACCACCGATAGTGAGGAACATCCAAGAGATCTAAGAATAAATGCGGGGAATGGAAGTGCTTCTATCTCAGCTTGTACAGGGACGGAAGATGGGATGATGACTAAGGTATAGTGCGACAACTTGACCATCTATAACATACATGACCAAGTCTTTCAATTTCAGAGATCGAATTCATAGACAATAGGAAACGCACAAATACGTACTATTAATGCGATTAAGGGTGAATGTTCCAAACAGGTAAATTCTACTACCTTCCCGTGTACGTTCCTGTATGATCCACATTGATTTTATCTCGGTCCAGCCTTCTCGACTGTGTCTAGTAGGTATGGGAATTATGTATCGAGATGGAAGGGGATTAAGCTCTTCAAATCTTGATAGGAACATTATTTACTTCAATTCCAACCACAGGTTTAGTTTTTCAAATAACTTGCATACAAATAATTTTTGTTTCCTAAAGTACTGATTTCGATTTTTTGTGTAATACCAGATAAGGCAGCTATATATTTCCTAAATGTTTGATTTTTGATCAGATAGCAAAGCAGTATCAACTTATGTACATGGAACAACAGAAACTAGCAACTGGAAATTGGAAAGCGTGGAGCAAAATGGAAGCTCCTAAACGCAAATTGACATCTATCGAGTTGACGTACGTCATTATCGCTCTTCTTCCCCCTGTAAAGCCTGCATTCATGAAAATCTGTTCAATGTTTGGATTTGGAAGGTTGGGGTCTACAAATCACACGTAAAAGGTCATCCAAGATCTCCGGTAGTGTGCACATCATTATAACCTTCTACGAAGTTAACATAATATTGTTTTCCGTGTATCCACCTCAAGCTTTTTCGTTCCCTTATACCTCTAATCAAGTGTTTCTCTAATAACAATAAAAATGCACTCTTATTTAATTTTTTCTTTGATCCTATGTCTTATCATTCAAATTACGTTCATACATTAGGCTCTCAGCTCTGGGAACTTAACAGAGACAATATTGATGCTGCCTCCAGTAACTGCATAACGGTACTGTGGTGCCAGTTTTGCAGACATACCGGAGTTGAGTGAGTAAATTCATATTAAACACCAGATCATACAGAGACAATCACAAAAATGCAGATATGGACAAACCCCTGATTTAGCCATACTTAGGATGGTGGTAAGCCAATAAACATGAAGAAATCAATGATGATGTTCATGATCATCATGTGGTTTCGGCAACCTCGTTGGCAGAGTATTGTGAATTTGGCCGTACAAAATCAATAACACCAACGGCAAATTACTATTCATAAGCTGAAGACGAAAATGGCATACCTCATTACTCACCGGTACATCCGTGGAAAGAAAAACGAGAAACAAAGATTCTTCTCTCCGATTTAAAATGCAATGAGGTCAAAACCTCGTTCCAACGACACGGCGAAGTAGGAAGTGGGACAAATTAGCTAGTTTCCATGTTGGCAGCACCGTTCAAACCGAACCAACTTTGTGTAAACTGATAGGCAAATGACGTTCGAACAATGAGTCAACCCGGTTGGCTGATATTGGTCAGTTGGCCGGAAAAGTTAAACTTTAATTTCCACCATGATACGAAGACACCAAGTATGGAAGCGTGATTATGAGGTTGTTAGTACACTCCGGGACTTGAACATATCTTGCTCCTCAAGTTTTTCATCGGGAATTTGAATTTTTACCACTTATTATCACGTGGTGAAAGCGTACTATCAGAAAACACACAATATTCCACCGGTGAAGATATTCCGTATTGCTCACTACCGATTTATTGGCTTCGTACAATAGTCACATACGCCTGTCCTATGAAGCATTGACGCCTGGGATGACACAACTCTCACTATGTATACATACAATACATATTACAATTGGTTGACTGTTATACAGAACTATACAACTATTGACAAGTAAATACTAAAAATTCCAAAGATAGAAAAATGAAATATTTGTTGATATTTCGAAAGAATCTTAGTAAAAATTTAGAAGAAAAGTGATTTTCGACATTTGAGTTGAACGGTGAATTATTCCCTTTAACATATTATATATTATTTTTTTTTTTTGAGCACTCAAATCCAATTTATTCCAGTTTCATCCGTGATACCAGAGACATTAAAAAAATAAAACGCATTTAAAATACAGAAAGTATGTAGTTAATTCTGTTACATTCAGCACTCTGTACTTTATTGATACTTTACATGTATTCAGAAAAAAGTTGCAACTTTTTAAACTATGTTTTACGTAATTTCCCACGATTTCTTTCATGTTGTTATTGTCAGCTGGTCCAAAAATTATGTAAAACAGTTACTTTATTAATTTGGAGTTGGTATGGTGTTGATGTACTTAGTTTTTCTGTAAAATATTAAATATGTTCTATCATCCGGCAAAATCGTTTAAAAAGTGCCGGTTAATAGAGCGTTCACTGTATACCTACTTGTATGTATGTACGATAACATAACCTTAAAATCCATGAACCGTTTCAGAATCAGTCAAAACAGATTTCCTTGATGGATATATTGAAAATTTTTGCACTAGAATATAGAAAATATTGCACTAGCTTCAATTTCAACGAAAATTCGTTGATAAGTCAGTTAATTTAATTTTTACCAGCATTTTAGCCTAGTTTTGATCGAGGGTATTGCATCCATCATATTTCATCTCTTCTGAAACTACTCACAGAACATTTAGTTAAACAAGGAAACGAGGTGAAACGCTCCGTTGTCGTAATTGAAACCGAATATACCGAATTAGAACTGCAATAGTGTAATAGCGTGGGCGCGGGTTCTATTTCGGGAATTAATAGCTATTACGACTAACCACCGTTTTCGGCTGTAATCAGGGTGCCATTGATTGATGACCCCCATTCCCATTGTCAGTAGAACAGGATTGAGATCTCCGCGATTCTCAACATTACAGACGATTCCGGCTTCAGTTATACCGCCCGAAATGGAATGAATCATTCGATACCTACATCGTTGCCACAACACGTAACAATGCTTCTTTTTTTCGGGGGATAATACGACCCACAAATAGACCGTTACGCGTTAGGAGAGCCTTATCGCTTGACTTCAACTCGGGGAATTATCTCCAGTCGATTCTGCCGGCCCGATATCAGCAAATCAAACAAACCGCGCCTTATTCTATTTTCGTGCGGCATTTTATTATTTTTTTCCCTGCCGGTTTTTTTGTCGTCGCACCTATCTCGGTATTTGTGCGCCGTTTCAAAGGTAACTGTCAGGCAAAGCAGCGAGATTATCAGCCCGGCGGGGGAGAGAGGTGGTGGTAACGATTTCTAGGTTAAGCAGATAACGACCGTTTTGCTCGGTTGTAGGGCGATCGGATTATATGAAAAGGGAAAAGTTTTCCTAATAAAGGGATTTATGATTCACATGTCGATCAATATGCGCGAAAATGCGGGGGAAACATATTGGCAAGGAATTCACGCATTACTGGATGGTACGTCCTCACGTCTGCTTACGGATGTGTCAGTACAGGTGGACCGGGAACGGGGAACGTAATCTCCCACTGTACCGGTAACAGAACCTGTGACTGTACGCCGCTGGGCCGATAAGGCTAGGTGCACAGGAGCTGCAAAGTAATCGGAACGGTGAGATTGTTTTCAATCGGATAGTCAGAAAGACGCTGGGAGTAATGGACCAATGCACAAGGGACGCCGATAGCTATCCGATAGGATCAGGGCTGCTGATGGTCGCTCACCCTATCTGCGTCATATCCTATCCCTCGCTTTTCGCTAGTACACACGAGGCATCGGGACGGTGCACATGACGTTGCTGCGTCCGTTCCATCTCGTGCTTTTTCGGTGAGTTTTTCATAACATTCGGTGATTCGTGTCAACGCATCGCTGCCTGGTTTCCTGCCTAATCCATGGGATGGCAGGGCCGCTGGAAGCCACAGCATCTCCAGACGGCGATTCTGTGATTTCAGCTGTTTGTGACAACGGAGAATCAAGGCTTGAATCTTCAGTCGAGGACTGTATGGTAGCCAAAGCCATTAACTCTTGCAAAAAGGAAAGATGTCTCTCATATATGTATTTTTTCACAACTCCCACCGGTAGACCCGATTTCGTCATTTTTCTTACGCTTCGAGAGTAATTATCTAGATGCATCGCTGATGCTTGCAGCCAATTCATCAAATGAACGAATAGACATTCGAAAATAATCAATGAATTTTGGTTCATCTTCCCTTAATTCAATGAAAATCGTGTTGAAAGCACCTTTTAAATATCTCTCATCATTAAATGGATGAACCCAATTTCTTCTTTTATGGTCAGTTTCATAAATTTATTTGTACACAAAGTATGAAAATAAAATCTTCTTTTTATAAATTTCAACTTGCGCACGATCCATCTTTTTTTGTTGAAAAACCTTCGTTTCTATGAAGCGAACTTCCCTCTATATAGTATTAGTTGGAGATTAATACATTTGAATGATCTTTACATCCACGTTGATGATTTCAAGAGCTGGCGCCACAACCAAATTTTCGCAGGGGGCACTGGACTTCATCAACGATTCTCACGGAAGGCCCATTTAATTAACCAAATCAACAACCTCGGCTTTCCTCCCCGCTCGAAAGAGATTTTTATTTGACTTCAATATTAGGTTTCGATGTGAACAGCTTTCATTTTCCAATTACAGTGAAACCCCGTGGAAACTATGATATATACAGACGGAACGTTCTTCCCTAGAGAATCTGGTACGTTCGACATACGAAAAACACGAATTGTAGCTATTAATTTCTTAGTAGATAGCGGCAGTTCAAGTTTGATTTACAACTTGATGTTTCAAGAATTTTGTTCTACAGGTTGAAGACCGATTTAGCGGTTTTAACCCCAACCATCTTCACTGCCAATTATAACAATTTTCATCTCTCTAGAGCAATAAACCTCAAGAAATTTTGAATTTGATGAAGGGAAGGGTGTTAGAAGGTGGGGAATACCCGATCCAATCAAAATATGGAAGTGCCCATTTTCAACCTCTTTCCACAGCTGAATGGAAAGTGGCCTTCAATGTCTTCACCTCAATTTTCGATGTGATTCCTTCCATGTGTTTCCCAGACCCCAAGAAATTAGGGGGATTGCGAAATTTCCAAATTTGAAATCCAAATAGCTCCAGCACCCACCATTTCTCGAAGATTAAGGGGAATGAAGCAAGTATTCAAAGAATCGGTGCGGTATGACAGTAAAATGTATTCATTCACTTCTTATACCTATTTCTGTGTAGTACTCCAGTAAACCACAGTGGGTATTGTATTCACTTAGACTAAGCTCGGGTAAAATTCACATAGTTGTCTTTTACTGCTTTATACTTTTCAGCGTCAAACAGAAGTCAGCAAGCATCTTCTGGTTCCATTTCACGTTGTGTCTTCACTCAATCTAGATTATGCCTAGATGAAACCTTTCTCCATCCTCATCCGAAACAGCTCCAAGGTTTTCAGAGAAGAAAATGTACTTTGAGACACTTTGCACTCTCAGAGATCAGCCTATGAGCTCTTTATGGTAATCCTCGAGCTTGTTTCCTAAGAAAATGTTGCAAACTTCTTCGAAGCATTCGTAAGCCTATTTGTTCAATTAGTTTTAAAACACCATTATTCAAAAGCAGAGGTGGTAGCAATACTTTCACTTGTTCACTGGAGTGGGGTAGGTAATATTCTTCTGAAGAAACGCTATTGTGTCCCAAACGAAAGGTTTCATCTTTTTCCACTTGAAGGCTTCCTTACTTACACGGAATGCAATGAGAATAAACATTAATTTTTAGACTCCACTATATCTACTTTTTTTTTAAATCGGATAAATGTATGGATCAGGAAAGCATTTTCATTCTGGTACCGAAGAGTATAACTTATGAATAGTACGTGCAACTGAAATGTTGACTTCAGATTCGGATTGAGCGCAACAAATAACAAAGGAAAGTGGTAGCTTGGGTCAATGGAGAATTGTGTTTCCGATAGTACAACTTCGTCGGGATTCCCAAATCCTGGATTTCACAGAAATATTCGACTCAAAATGGAGAGTGGAGTCTCAGCAACCCTACAAAATCATAATTATTTTATGACAGGGTAACATCAACACATTAATTAACGTTAAAGTAATGTGATAACTCCCATCACACTTTAACGCACTAAACCATGTTCATGGATCCTTTATTCTCTTTCATTCTATTTCTGTCGCTTCAGAAGGCATTATTTCAACAAGCCAATATTCCCCTTAGTGTCAGCGTTTGAACGGACTAATGTGAAAGTCATATACTCGGAGATTGTTTGGTCTACCCTAAACTGACGGTGGAGGGAAGCGAGCGGCGACTTTACTGCTTCACACATTGCTGACAAACGAAGGCGAAACACAATAGTTTTAAAACAATTTTTTCCTTCATTGATGATTTGCTTCAAATAGAACTTGCACTCGCAAGACCTGGGTTAGTAGCAGGTGGTAAAAATTCTATCAACTATTTTTAAATGAAAGTAGATTTTATCTCGAGAATGTTGACACCATCCGCCTTATTAAAATTTCGACAATCCGTAAAGTTATGGTGAGTGTGATTCTGCAAGTTTCTATTACAGTGCGATACGCGCTGGAAGTCATTCTTGGACAAGCATCAGGATGTGTCAGTATTTTCATCCTCCTGTGATTGCACATCAAGTCAATGGCGACTTTAAAAATTCCATGACATCATTCGTCATAGCACCTGATCAGAGGCCATTCACAGGTCTGTGGATACTAATACTGCGAATTTCTAATACGGTGTGATGGAAGTCAAACGTGGACAAGGTTTTCAGTACAGTTTGATTAGTGATGGAAGTATTTTCTGGACAAATGTCTGCTTTGTGATCATCTTCACAGGTTATGCATCATGTTAGCACGAACTTTCAAAAACTCCGTAGCATAACTGCCAACCTTCGCCATTATCACCTGTTTAGGGCAAATTCACAAGTAAGTTGAAAATCTCGGAGGGCTCTTGCGAGTTTTTACTACACAGTAATAGATATGTGATGGAAGTCATCAAGTAGACGGGTATCAGGATCTGCTAATATCATCATCTTTCTATGATTACCCTTCAAGCCAGCAGAGACTTTCAACATTCCATGTCACCGTTTCCAACCTTCGTCATTAACATCTGGTCGGAGGACATTCAGATGTCAATGGATACTCTCAGGATGCTCCTCCGAGTTTTTAATACGGTGTGATGGAAGTCGTAAGTGAACAAGTATCAGGATCTGCAAGAATCATAATCAATGTATGATAACCCAGTAAGTTAGGAGCGAATTTCACAAATTCCATGGCATCATTAACAACCTTTGTCATCAACGCCTGATCATAGGAAATCTGCTCTGTCCGTAGATGCGTAACTTTCGAAGACGGTTTGATATGAGATGCCATATGTAGATATCTATCACGGTCTGCTTGTATCATATCATTATTATGTTTCTATGACTACCCATCAAGTTAGTAGCAACTTTAATAATGTCCAGACCAACCTTTCTGATCAACACCTTATCAGAGTGTTGACAGTGATAATGATGGTCGTAATACCTAGACCACTATCACGATCATATCTACCATCATACTCATAAGATTATCCGGATAATTGCCATCAAAATAGTACCGAAGATCAACAGTATCACCTGATCAGGAGACATCCACAGGGCAGTGGATTCTCCCAGGGCGCACCTGCGATTTCCAGATGCGGCGTGACAGAGGCGGTTGACCGGGGTTGCTGGGGCAAGGAACGTCACGCTCCGCTACCAGCTCCCCCTCGCCGCGTAGCCTCAACCATATTTTTCCGTTTGACAACTAGAGTAGTTGAACTCAACTGAGAAACTCTCATAAGCCCAAACAATTAACATTTACACAGAGTTCTGTGCCTCATTTCAATTACGATACCTTTATCTAATTAAATAATAAACAACTTGATTGTACCGGTACAAACCTAGTTTGATCTGTGAGGATGTGAAGGATTATAACGCATACATTTTGTATGCAGATTAATTCTTACTGCACTACATCAGCTGTAATGGTGGATTTCTTCCGTTAAAGCCTTTTCAGCCTTCTCCGTTTTGACAAAATTAAGAAGAAACACCAACTCAATCATGTTCAGCAATTTAATTTCCGTTCATTTTTGTCTAGTATGCGATAATTTAGTAGTATTTTACTAGTGGTTAAGTTTACAGGTGGTAAACAGGTGGTGAGCATGTATGTAAGAAACTTCACTGTGAATTTTCGGAATTTCACGAATCACAGTTTACTTCTGAGGTACCTTTTAGGTGGGATTCCAGTCATAAGTGTCCCCTATTTATATTCATACTGCGTAAATATAACTTTCGTCCACAAATATGTTGGGAAAAAAGTTTATAAGTTAAAAACCTGGAAGTTCTAGGTCCGTAGGAGGAGGACGGGACATAATGAGAATTTGGGACCCACTTGACTTCCATTCGTTTGATACCCCTCACACTGCATATGTCTTGAAAGCTCTCACTAGGAACGGCCTGCGGAATGAGATAATAAATGGAACCTTCAATGGTGGTTTAGCTTTCCGCAGGAGCCCATTTTTCGTTTTGATTTCACAGTTCCCTTAATTGCATACTAAATGATTTGAAACTTTAATAAGTTCATACCTAGAAACATATCTCCTGTCAATTTTTATTATCAGGCTAGTAGAAAATTAATTGAAAAACGAGCAAACGTTATTTTTTATTATAGAAAAATGGTCATCTTCAAGTTCCTTTCTCTAGATAATCATGAAGCCGATCTTATTGAAATTTTCAAACGTTCTTCTTCCATATACGTACTAATGTACTGCCAGGGATTTTAAGTAAAAAATGAGTGTGTTGATTTTTTATCCCTAAAACTAAAAGAGTGGCCAATTAATCTAAGCATATTTCGACATGAGACAATTTAAAACTATGAAACTAATATAAAAAACTAAATTTCAATGGCATAATCTCTAGATTACATCTATGTGAATATCTGGTTAAAATTACAACGCCAATGGTTGAGTGGGTACCGAAAAAAGGGACTTTTGTCTGCCTAAAACAGACTTTTCGGGACAGCTGTTCTGACGGCAGGTGTCATAGGTTGAGCTCCCGCATACCTGCTCAAATCTTGATTTTGTGTGCCTGGATGAAACTACATCACTTGTGGAAGCTTCTGTATCTCTTATAGTTCCTCGCTCTCTACCTGATTTTTTGATATCCATGTACTCTTTCACTTTCGCATGTGTTTCAAGGAGGTTAGCGATTGTGTTTTTATTTATACTGTCCGGACATTCATGTACTGATACTTGAGAAAATGAGTAGTTAAATTGGAGGAGTCATATGATCTATTCAGTCAACTGAACCATTTGGTTCCAATATCTGCTACTAGAGTACTGTGAGGTTCCAACACTTCATATTAGAGTGAGTTGGCATCTCTCTCCCGTCTTGTGCAAGATATCTGACTTGTAATAGATATTTTAAGTGTCTAAACACATAGAGCGTTAAGAGGTTGAACCATAGACTAATTCTAATAAAGCACGTCTGTGATTTACGTAGAAGGGAATAAAAGAATTTTTGTGTGCACTACTCCCCTTAAAACCGGAGTTTGGAACCGTTTTATAATGTTTTACAATTATATTGCTTTATGATCTGCTGATCCGAGAGCTAATGGAAAACTAAAGGATAAGTTCCACGGTAGCATACGGGAACGAGAGGAAGCTCCTCCATGTATATATGCGATGATATGACGTGACCGAATAGGGAAAACGCGCGTGACGTTTCACTGAAAACGCCAGGTTTTTTTTTAATCGGATTCTTATTCTTGTTGCCTTTTTTCTCTTTACCCTTTGTCACGCTGTCCGGAGAAGCTGGGACCGAGACGAATCGCCCAAGCCCTCCGGCCGACCTTCACCACAGCCCATCTCATTCCAGGGAAGTTTCAAGGAAGAACTGATCTACGCTGGATCATATTTCATCATGTTAATCACGGGATTCTTGTGTGAAACTAGACAAAATTACATCAAATTTCGTTCAGTTAACCACACGATTCAACATGGTGTTAAAAGTACGGTAGGAAAAACATCAAAATGAATGAAGATATTGGAATGTCTATCCGTTGGCCACCTACATTGCATTAATTCATGTTCACTTCGCTGAAGATGGTAAGTTATCCATATACCGTATGTATACAGACATGTACAAATGCTACTATTGATAAAACGACGAGGAAATAGTTTCTCCTTACCGATTCTTAAAACTGTTTCTTAAACCTGAGGAACCTGAGAGAAGCCTTGTATCCTCTGTGTGTTGCACGCATCTCGCCTCAGCCCACTGAAGGGTTAACTAGTTCATTCCATTGCCTACTGGTAGTACCATCCAGGCGGTATCCCCAGTACATTGCATTGAATTTCATGAAAATCCCTTCTTATACAAAGCTCAGCCAAAGAGAATCGACATTGACACAAATCCATAATGGATTAACAAGCTTTGAAATGCAAACAGCAAGTGGCAGTTTCAGTGGCAATAATTTTTTTTTTTGGTTTTGTGATAGATATGGATAGTTGATTTTGATTCAGGGATATTCTCGATTCATGTCCTTGGATAAGAATTCCATCGCCTCGTTGCTACAACTGGTTGTACTCACATTTGTGTTAGATTTGCAATGATGATTTTGCAATAATAATAATAACACCATTGTAACTGTCCATTGACTTGAAGAACTACGTTGTAGGGTCCATCCAGAAACATTTGAACTCAGGTCTGGGATACGACCCTGGACATTTCGAGTGGGCTTGAATGAAGGGAGGATAGTGCCACTTCTTAGTGCGTCATCAGAAGGCAATACCCCTGCCACCCCCGTTGAACTTTTGTGAGTTCAGCTTCAGGCCCCACGGTACCAATACAGCCGGCCATCACTACATGGCGGGGAGCAGTCACCCCTAACCCTTGTAGTCATCCATTCCAGTAACATGAAAGGAAAGCCTGTCTGTGTCAGCTGAGTTACTCACCTCTTGTACTACACACCTCGCCAGATAATGGGTGATCCAATTACCTGTATCTAGTCAGGCTGTACATCTGCCAACTCTGCTGCTGGTTGCAGTAGAGCATCAACTTGTTACGTTCTAATTTTGGCAGAGTTAAATCCCCAAGCGATCTTCTTACTGAACCAGAGACCAATAACGTACGCAACTGACGAATAGAAAGCCTCCTATCTTCGATACAGAGAAAGGAAAAATTATACAGCTGACCAAAATCGCGGGCTGAATTTGTGAAAATTTTGGATTGTTGAAAAAATAAACCGTAGCCGTAACTCGCTGATCATCTTTAACAACAAGGACTCTCATAATTTCTGAATATTCTGATGTGACAAATTACGTTGTTCTCTTATTCTCCCATATTGCTAGATGCTAGTGTTCTCGCACAGCGTAATAGCGACGAAATTACGTCATCAACATCTGTCACATCATTTCACCGACAGGACCAACACATTGGACGCAGGTGACACCTGACCTGAACGCAATACTGATGATCGAAGCAAAAACACAGTTCACTTTAGCGTAAAAGCTGCTGGCATTCCATATTCGGCGTGCAGGTGTACAGTTTTACTGCACTAGTAGAGCTGTACAATCCCCTGGTACTTCCCCATGAATCGAGTAGTAAACACAAGAATCGGGCCAACACACCGCCACGGATGTTAGAGATATCAAGGGCCTTTGGGTTTTTCTTGAGCCTACGCGTTTGCTTTTACAAGACCCTCATCTTTGTTTACACAACCGCACCTCATTCGCTTCGCTTGTTTACAGAACAACGGAGATGAACTCTTAACTCGAAAGAAAATGCCAAGTAGTTTCCGTAGAAAAAAAGAAAAAAGGTAACCCGAACGAACATAATAACATTCGCTATATACTGATAATGTTGCAGTCGTACCTAAGCTAGACATCAGATGGAATCGATGTACTCCGGTTGTTTTACCAGAAAATTGTAGATAGGATGCTGGTTTCGGCTATACCAAGGTTCATCCTCATTCTTCAAGAGAAAAATATGAATTCCCAATGACACATTACAGTTCTACTACTTTGCTAGAATTCAGGGTCATTTTAAAACATTTAATGGATGGTAAAATCAACTTTTGTAAGGACACGTTTCCTTTTCTGATATTTTTCCTCTCGAATAGAATTTCGGGTCAATAATACGTTTCAAGGCAGAAATGATATCCGTTCTGTTCGTCATGAAAAGAATGTATCACAAGGGAGGATCATAGCACTATTTCACACATTGCATTGGTACGTCCTTTAAAATTTGTGCTGCTTTTTAATGTTCACAAATTTCCAAGGGGATAATGATTTATGACAAAATAATGACAGTATAATTATTTTCATCTTGTGATCACTACAGTGAGAATTTAATATATTTTCATATTTTTTTTCTCTCATTTCTTAAAGGTCAGTTTCCCCGTATGTTTCAGAAGTTTGTGCCCACCAAACGTTTTCAGCTCAAATTTAAGAGAACGCTGGAAAGTATATCCAATCGAGCGTCAGTGTCTTTCTTTGAAATTACAAAATTATTATAAAAATTCGGTGACAATGTAACGGACACATCAATTCTGAGTAAGACATAATTCGTTTTTCTCGACTATTCATTCGTTCGTATGTTTTTTTAAATGGATCTAGAAAATTAAGTTGATTTCGGTTGGTAAAATGTTGAAATAGATTGGGAAAAGCTATAGATGCATCGTGTTGGGCCTGTCAACTAATTTTTCCTAAGGGTTCCTCTCACTGGACCAGTTCCAAGAGGGATGGCGATTGAAGGCGACCTGAATGACGTATTTGGCAGGTAGCGCGAAACGTGGGATTCCATGTGGGCTCTGCCATCTGACCAAGTCCGGCGGGATACGCGTTTTCTCACGCAGATCGCACGTAGCCCCAGTGTCGTCTTGACAGGGCGGATATTTACGGCGGGGGACAACAGCAGGGGCACATTCTTCCTCAAGGGGAAGGTTTCACAACAGAGAGCAGAAACGGAGGAAGGCGAAGCAGAAGGAGAAGAAGAATCAGGACAAGAATGGAGGGGTACGAAACAGGACGGGTTTTAAAAGTCTGGCCTCTCGGATCCACAAAGGCTCCGGTGACCTGCAGAATAAAAAAAGGGAGCAGGTGGAAGACGGTGGAATCTCCTTTGGTGAGGTCGTCATATCCGAGCGACAAGTGGCAACGCTGCAGGGCTTTTCACGGCTTTGTGCGGTAAAACCGGGCGGGATCCCGGAATTTATTTCCTAAACTACTTTTATTTTCGTTTCATTTATTTATTGCTACCACTGATTTAAATTACAAATCATCATCTAGCAACTTAATTTAGAATGAAGTAATGTCACTATTTGTGGTTCAGTAGTTCATTATCTAAGACCACTACAAGTCACAAACACTAATCAGCGTCTGGTCACAACTAGGTCCAGCGGCTTCGTCCTCTTGAGTCGCCGTTCCTCTTCTCTGTTGTCCAGAGTATACAGGATTTCAAGATTTTGGAGTCTGTGCAGTTGAATTTCGTGATCCGCTGCAATTCTTCTTATCGCGTCACTCAACATTTCTGGTTCAGTAGTTCATTATCTAAGACCACTACAAGTCACTAACACTAATCAGCGTCTGGTCACAACTATCCTAAACTACTGACGGATTTTGGCAGAGGTGCCCAAAGAAAGGGTAGGTCATCAATTAACGTTCAGATGCGACTCTTTAATCATGGATGGGTATCTATGATCACAATTAATCCAGGGTATATCCAGTTATTGTACTCTTGTTTTTGAAGGATAACTCCTGACTCCAGATTACGTCCCTTGTAGCTCATTAGGAACGGGCCTGAGGAGGATTGAACGCAATAAATTGCTGTTACTAAAGCCCAGTGTACTCGATCGTTTCACTATGACTTTACCCACAGTTGAAAATATTGAATATTGGACGCTTAAGATCCACGAAGCTGTAAAGGTGTTTATCCACGAAATGGCTAGCTCTAAATAATTAACCAACTTTCAAATGTTCTGGATATTGTATCTGGATAGTTTTGTTGGCAGATCAAATGGAATTCAAACAGAATTGAAACCAGTCGAATTGTGAATAAAGACAGCTAATATCATTACAAAATTGAACTTGTTTTCAAGAGTTCCTTTTGAAATTCAGCTTTTGCAACATGCGTTGTATATTTTCGGACAAGTGAAGCTTGCGTTTAATTTTATCTTATTTAACCCATTCGTGGTATTTTGATATCAGCTTGGGTTTCATACAAGGGCACTGGTACAGTTGTAGTGCTTAAGGACTTTAGTTTACGACAAAGTCCTCCTTCCATCTATGGTACACCTAGAAGTCAATTACAATCACAATTACACCACATCAGCTGAAGGAACCTTGTGACTAATTGATTTCCCAATCGAACTACGGAGGTGATGTAAAAATGAAGCTTTTTTTAGGACATATAGAATAAAATTACAAGATATATAATGGCCGAGTTTAGATAATGCACCACACACAACGTCCAACAGACAATCAGTGATTTACGTAGAGGGAAATACATAAAAATTAAACCTTCGTATAATAATTCGCAGCGTACTTAATATAATTGAAAATTGTTTACATGGTATATCACAAATATGTTCTGATTAGATTACAATAATGAGTTCTGACTATCGAATGCCGTACTACAACAATAAGAATACTGAACTGATGAATGAACGACAGACCAGAACGAAAGAACTGAAGACCAATATCGATGTACATGACGGCCGGTGATACCGACGTTCTGCGAGAGGGTTAAGAGCTATTTGGCTTCGATGTTTAATTATAAAAGGTACAAACTCGTCTGGCGAACAGGTAGCCAACAATTCAACATCGAGATATAACGGTAAATTATGTTATTACAAACAGACTGAAAAAGAACTCTCCCCGATGCGTAGGTAGATAGCCCTTAGTAATATGGGCCGCTACAAAACACGTATTAATGAAAACAGTGAACGAAGGGATGAAGGTAGAAAGAATGTTTTTGTTTGCACTTTTTCCTGCTCAGGGGCGTATTTATTTTTGTTAACTGAAACGCCCGGGCTCTTATTATTTTACAACTCGGTATAGGGGAGAAAAGAGAGGAGGAGAAAGGGAGAGAGAGAGAGTAACGGTAAGAGGGGTGTGTGTGAGAGAGACAAAGAGAGTTAGTGGGACAAAGAGGGCGATCGCCCTTCAGCGTCAGCAGGTTCGGCGTTGGACTCGGCCCCATTGGTTTGGGGCGAAGCCGGAGCAGACGAGTTCAATTATCAACGTATCTGCTGGTACAGTGGTAGCATGATGGTAAAGTGGTCCTAAGGAGCGGAGGAGAGGGGAGGTAATTGGAGTGACCAGCAGCCAATCCCCCCCTCCTCCTATCTCTTAACACTCCCTCCGTTCGGGAATTATCCTCTGAAAGACGGTGCCATCGCCAGGCTACAAGAGCAAAGACGCTCTCAAGTATCCAGTTGGTATTTTTCGCGTTCATTTCAAGAATATTGGGATCATCGTGAGACTGTTCCCAGATAAATACCATTGCAAACGAGTTGAAGTATAAAGCAAATACGGTAGCAAATCTTTATCAATCATCTACCGCCAAACGCCTTCTACTAACCAAATAACTTATGCATAAAAATAATAATAACACGGTTGACAGCATGAATGTTCTTCAAAACCAGTCACATGTATAAAACGCTGCCAATTCTTACACATGGGTTGTTATTTTGTGAATAATGCTTGATTGTTCAATGTCATAGCGGGGTTTGTGAGGAGTCGGGTCGGGGTTTTGCAGGTAGAAAAACGCTGGAAATAATTACAAACAGGTTTATTGTTTTTGTATTAGATGACCAGTGAACGTTGTGTTGGATACGGTTAGTTCGCCCTACCCGATTTTAGAATCCGTCGCCTTGGGATATGAATCAGACATTTTCAAGCGTCTGAGTCATTCTCTGAGCGTGGCGGAGCATTGTTACCGCATCCACCTCAATGGAAGGGGCAACTTTACCATTCCATCACCTCACAACGTAAATCACTGACCAATGTACATCAGACGTAGTCTGAGGTACATTACATGAACTCGATACCTTGCGCCTCCTACCTCGTAATTGCATTGCAAGATGAAAATACTTGAGCGGCCGCCAGCCACGTTGTCTAGCTCAGACCTACTGTTGAACTGGCTCTGCAGCCCGAATCTCCTGCGTCACCATCCATTACCCGAAGATGAGGTTTTTCAAATGGTCGAACAGCAACCATTTTTTCTTGAACGATTACAAAGATTCATTATTGAAAATAATAAACCAAGATGCAGCTGGTTTGGGCCCGCCAAGCTTGGTGTAGGCGACAGGTTAGAACCTTCTATTTCACACATAAAAAAATTGTATATTGTCAGTGCTCAAACGCACGTGTATGTTAACACCGACTAAATATCATTTCAAGCAATAAATCCACGTGGCACACTAGTAATTTAGATTCCACCTGGATGGCGGGCCCCTCCTCCTCACCGCCAGTAAATTAGAATATACAGTAATATATACGAAAGTGGGAAGGCAAATTATACCCGGTACAGTTCTCGAATGTCTTTCTTACGGGTTTTCGCCATCTTCCGACAGTAAAAGTCGAGGTGGGATTGAAATATTGCATGTGACGTCCACTATCCATTGTCTTCAAAAGTTCATTTTTGGTATTTTATTTTGTGTTTTAATTTTCACACAGTTTTCAATGAAGTGGGACAACGAGATACAGGCAGCTTGAAATTTTCATTAGTTTAAGAAAAGCATCTCTTCTGTCCCCTTTGCGACAGCCCTCTGTGTACCCCGATGTTCCAGGGGAGGAACCGCCACTGCTTGATACAAGCATGACTTGAAGAACTGTACAAATAGTATTACAATCACATGAATACTCAAATAGTATAAGATTAACAACTCATCTTCCTGAAGATCTTAAGACGATTACTTGATGATAAGCAAACATGAATGGTTAGTAGAGCTGAGGGATATAAACCGCACAGCTTTAAGGACCTTTTCACTCCATAGTTTTGTCTTTATTTTCACTTTAGAAGTATTTTGGATAGGAATTACTGTCATTCTCAAGTGAGAACCCAGGATTCCGCCCAAGAAAGAAAATTAGCAGAAAAACGTATGACGAATGACCCAAAATTAATGTGGATTTCGATGTTGCTTCTACGTTGAGGAGATATATTTGACTGTTTAGATTAGAAATCATACGCGCAGAAATCTATCCTATGTCTTCTCCATATTTCTATATTGTGCTGACGAATTTTGAGAAATATTGTGTAATACAAACAACAAATGAGGTAGTATTGGCTTTCATTTCACTTCACATCCTGCATGAAATACCTCTTGCGATTCTAACCTTTCACTAGGACTAATACGCATTATGTTCACGTAAAGACGGAGTTATGTGTCGACTTGTGTAACAATTTACAGAGTTTTTTCCCCCTCAATAGTTTGGACACTAAGAAAGAAGCGGAAAATCAAGTGGGTTTGACCCAATGCGATAACATTTGTTCGTCTCGACGACAATGAGCTTAGGGTGGCGCAGTCACCTACTTCGAGTCAAACCCCTTTGCGCTCCGCTGACTACCGGTAATCGAGTCAGCTCTGAGCTTCGTCTTTATGCTGGCGCGCTGCCGTAAGTCCGCTAGTCTCCTGCCGCTCGTTTAAGTGACAACGAAATTCCCAGTGACCGACATTCAGGGGAAACTGATGGAAAAAAGTGACAAACTCCTGCTGAGCATTAGGAAGAAAGGAGGGCTGACTTCCCGAGGCCGACGAACAGGACTTCGATCAATAGACGATAAATGAATAAGTTCCACCATATAGCATGATTGTGTGAATTCCCCAAATTTATCGTATCACATTTATGCTAAATTCAGTTTAAAATGGAGCCCTTTTGTATCCGAAAATTCCAAATGTGAAGTCGGAAAAATGTTTTCGCAATAAAATCGTCGATAACTCAGTGAGACTTCATTTGCGTCCCCATTTAAAGTGTATATTGTAAGCAGCATCACATTTCCAATAAGAATCGACCCTCATAACATTTTTGTTCAAAATTTCCATTTTACGTGTAACCTCTCTCATTTTTAGGGACACCGTTAAAGGCTTGGCCGAAATCTCCAAGGATCTATCAGTCATTATTTCGATGTAGGATACAAGGGGTTACCTACTAACAACAATTAGTAGGGATGCGTACTAATGCGCAAGATATCCATCTTCGAAAGAGGTAACACAGCTGGAGGTATATGGGAATACTCGTATATGTACGTGTAATGTAGTGGTTACCCCTTCCGAGGACTGAGGCTATTAGCCCGCAACGCCTACAGGATACCCAGGTACTACAAAAGCTACAAGTATATTGAAACGTGAAATGGGGATCACCCATATCCGCCGCAAAACAAATGGAATTACAAGAACACAGACACGAATTGCACAATTTTACGATAAGCGAATACTACCGCGCCTCGGGTCTCATTGATTTTTTTCAAATTGGCAAAAAGCCATCAGTCATCGCACTCCTCCCGCTTGGGCCAGGCTTCCTGCCTCGTGTGACACCACACAACTATAAATATAGGAAAAGTAAACACAAGGAAATAATACAAGAACAACAACTTCATGATTTATGAGGAAAGGAACAAACGTGAAAGGATTAGATGTGAATTCTGCAGTATAACGCAAACAACAAATAACAAAACACTAGCACTAATTGAAGCAAGGATTTATCCAAGTCCTTGTGTTTGGGTTGAAAATAATTACGAATTCCTTTTAAACATTTGTCTCAACTCGAATTGATCTATCGTGGTAATCTAAGTACGAAAGCGTTTAAGGTTTGACAATTTTCAGAGGATTTACAAGATTTTTACGGTTAAATTAGGTATTTCGCGTAGGGATTAATAGACTTGAGGGGAGTGGAGCATTCGTGTACGAGCGTGAGGAACAAACTTAATGAATAATAGTCTGGTAAGAGTCCATCAGTTGTTAAAATAGCCCTGAAGGACGCGGGTGGTGGTATCAAGGAGCACTCTTGCCGGAATATCCATCTCCAGTAACATCGATGCACGAATGCCTCAATTTCCCCACCTTGCACAAACATAGTTTCCGATATGTATTGTACAAATCGAATAGATTTGATTTCATGGGATGTCACCAGCCTTCTGCTTTCAGTTAAAGCTGAAGTTAGGTAGATTAAAATAAAGTTAAAGGCGGATTCCAAAAATTTACCACTAACCCATTGGTTTGGTAAGGAATGTGAGAACCATTTTCCCGCTTCAAATCGCTAACCGGTTCGAACCTGTCAACAGAACCCGGGCCGCCCAAAACCTAAGGGGGCCTCCGCTCAAACATTGCCCAGGACGAAGGAAAGCAGATCTGCCGGGTCACGTGAGCCCGTAATCAGAGAGGGCAAACACCTCACATCCCGAAACATGAACACACTGGGGAACGTTATGTACCGATCTGCTGAACGGTAAACTGGTAGGCACTCAGAGACCGTCAAGACGAACGCGAATTAGTTATTGGCAGTGGGAGGCCGGCACATTCCAGGCGCTGCGAGGAGAGATTGGATTCTAATCAACGTACGATCCAATCAACTAATCAACAGGGTTGTAGACGATTAGTAACAGCTACGTAAGACTACGAACTTGATTGATTTTTATGGGAAGGAATAAATCCAAGTTACCCGTGATTCTCCACAGCGCAGCTTCAATCCTAAAACGGGATAACAAGTCCCTATGAAACCATTTTCGCGTGACTTTCCCCCTCGCCTAAAAGCTTCACCCCAACGAATATGGTTGATGTTGATTCAGCGATGATAAAATCAATTTGAGGCACGTCAAAAAATTGCAACCTGTTTTCTCAAACAAAAATGCTGCCTCTCAAACTTATTACTGTGTTCTGTTTTGAATTGTTTTGAAACGCTAGAATTGTAGGAACAGCATTTTTGCTACTCGAAAGATACATATAAATGCCCACTCTACGATTTGAAACTGAGACATTTGGGACAAAATCCTGGAAAATGTTCGTTTCCAAAGTTTCCAAACAAAAGTGAATAAATGCTAATTTATATTAAGAAGGTGGGTCAGCTAATTACTGCGAATCTTCTAAATGATCTCTTTCCATCGAAAGTTCGAGATCCAGAATGAGTCATTCTGACCTATAGTCAATAAGCAATACTGCTGGTTAATAACTGCTAACACCGAAGCATACGAATGATGCCATGGAACATAAGAGGGATAGTGTGATGAATAACGTTAATTGATAATGAAAACGTTAATTGTTCGTTCACAAATGCAACATGTTTATCGATTCGTCAGACCGTGTCTTTTTTGGGGCAATCAGCGAAAGTTTTGATGTGAATTAATTCAAACGCATTATTAGAATAATCTATGAGTATAGAGACTCACCAAGCTGTTTCTTACCAAGGATGGGATCATTGATTCTTCAAAAATCTTACCTGCAAAATAAAAACAACACGTTAATTCCAATCAGTATTACCATATAATAAAGAAATAATATTATAAAGGCAAGAATACGCAAAAATATCAATCCTCCAAGTAACAGAAATGTACAATTCTGATGGGAATGATAAATCGTGACTTCATAGATTACAATTATGACACGACGGGGATTTTGATACCACGTTAATTGCATTACTTTTCTTTTCCTCGTGGGAAGTTGGGAAAATAATAGTTCGATATGGTGGGAACGTAAGGAGGCCGTTTGAGTCAGTCGAAAAGGTGATGAAAAAAGGATCTCTCGTAAATAGGTAGTAAAGAGGAAATGGGGAATCATTTCATTTGTGGTTAGTGGTCTCATTTGCATTTCCAATCTCGTATCAAATCAAATCTAAACCGTTTTTTTGTACAACACCTTCGGGCACTACAATGTGGAACGAGTTAAAATGTACAGCTATCACATTTTAACAGAGGGAAACCAAAGGGGTACCTCTGCTTTATAATACATGCTAGCAATTACTCATTTGCTGTAACAAGTATTTACCGAATTTCGGAATAATTCGAGCTAAATGGGACAAATGAAACCGAGTTTTACAAACATGGAATAAATTAAGGGTGACTCGCCTGGTGGTGTGCATTGGTGCAGCATATAGCCCAACATGCACCCCATGACACACTTGACGTTGTTTGAATTTTTTCAATACCTATATAAATCTTCATTTAGTTTTAGATAAAATAGGGGGTGCTTACGAGTATTTTTCACATTTTTGTTGGGGGGCCTCATCAAGCTAAGGAGGGGGGGGGGGGGGGCACCCCTGTGTTCAGGGTGGATTCGTCCCTCCCTCAATCGACGCCAGGTCAGTTTTATAAGGAGGCCGCTACACTAGGGAGGATATTAGTTTTCACAGAAATGGTTTTATCATAGATTCCGATCTATATGTCCAACTAATCTACAGGTTACTAAAGAATTGATACAGGATTTTTTCGGGACGCGAGCATAGGTAGAATAGAACACTGACCTCCGTACACACAGTGGCCATAGTATTACACTACCCAGACGCCAGGAAAGGGAAAAACGAGTACTTAAACGAGGCAAGTTGCACTTCATTCCCAGCCACCCGTGCTCGTGAACTACATTTTGCTCAAGTTCGGTACACGGATTTGTAAAAATCAAGAACAAGAATCTGGACCCCCAAGATGAGCAAGAACATTCTCTTCCGTGAAGAGGCTGCACAACAGGAATGACGTCGCTTTTGAACACACGCGACGGAGGAACAAGAGAAGCGACGGAATGCCAGCGAAACAAAGAAAAAAAAAATCAACTAAAACCAATCATTTCCTATTGTAAGGACGTTTGTCAGGCGAGGCCGATGGATTTCTGCAAAGGTTGGATTTCCGGCCGTGACATTCCTAGTCCTCAAAAGGAGTCTGGAATGCGGGGAGACAAAAAGGGAAGGTGGAGACGCAATCGGCGTGCAGGGAACAAGTGACGCGCGCCGTCAGTCGACGATAAAGGAAAAATATGTGGGGAACCCAACGAGGATGCGGAAAAAGGTCCCTGGGCTGCTGCCTTTTAGGCACGTCAAAGTGCTCCCCACAAGCCAAGCAAGACGATGGAAGGACCGTTCTCTATAACGTTTAGGGCGGGTAGTTTCGGACTATTTCGATTATTTCATCTCAATACCAAGGTAGGGTACCAAATAAATCTCGATTTTCGGGGAAAGCATCCCTTTGACCACCTGTCTCCCCTGAAACACGTTTGATGTCGTCGCGTATGGTAATTGGTCGTTGGTAATTGATCTTCGATTCTGGAGGAACTCTTAATGAAATAAGAAATTTGACAGATTGAAATGTGACATAAACTAACCTAATCAAGATGTCCTGATGGAATCAAAGTAGCCAGGAATCAAAAACCAGACGACGACACATACCGAGTTTTCAGCATAATTTTCAGCATCCCTAGGACGGTTGATAGAGGGAAATGGACGGTTTAAACGTTGAAATCTCCAAAAATCAGATTTTATTTTTTATTTTGTTAGACACAAAATTTCTACCCGGACCACCGCAGGTTTATCCGTTAGTTTATGACCTTTTGACCAAATTTTCTTCATAGCATTTGTCATTATTTTCCCAAAACCTGCTAGCAAATTTAAGGGAAGATGTAACTTTTCTTGGCCGTTTGTACCTATTATTCAATTTACCTCAAGACGAATTTCCGGTAAAAAAAAGTTTGGAGGAATTGTAACAACTCCAGTTTAGCTTTGCTTTGGGACGCATATAATGCGAACAATGGGCATTATAAATGAATAATGTTTGCAACAATAAAAACTTTGCTCTTCTTAGATCACACGGAAAAGTAGAAACGACGTAACATAATTAAGTTCTTCCATTTCTAAGACACTGTAATTGGACCGTACTACAACTAATCAAAAAAAGGAAGTTTATATATTTATGGCTCATTGTTGGCTTCAAAAGGTGACCTCAATATTATCGTGACAGGTAGGTGAAGAATCTCGACGAGATATTGAGTGTAGCCACTCGTATGATGGGTGGAGTAATGTAGGTTCACTACTTGTGACCTGAGATTGGGCTAGGAGTTTTTTCCCCTGAAATTAAATGCTGATATTCTTATCTAATCGATTGACTGGGCCAACGCCGGAATACCTCGAACAAACATTAATAACGGCAATATTTTCAGAGGATACAGAGAAAAAAAAATATCTGGCAATAATTGGGAGTGGCACCATTGACTTCAACGAAATTCAGTGTGATCTGATAGATAGTCATAGAGTAATAATTTCACAATTGATAAAAGAGCACTGATAGAACAGAATCGAGGATTTAGATCACGAATGAGTCACCTCTTATAAATGTTTCATGTTGGTTTAAAAACCATCCAATACCATCAATCACGAATTATATCTTCTACGATCGTATAATAACACAAAAATGTGCAGAAAAAATGAGAAAGCTGAGAGTCCAGATGGATTTTTATCGGTAGCTCTAAACCTAAGGAATGCCTTGAAGAAACTTTGGTATTGAACATCGCTAGAAGGACCAATACAGAAATTCCGTATTCCATCAATGGAGAAGCAATATTTGTCTCATGGATTTAATTCGTAATGGTCACCAATTATTCATTCGTTTTAGAAAACTCGTAATCTTATTATAGTAGAACCATAACCGTTCTGTTACGACGAACTGTTTTTCCTACGATTTTTTAGGTCGTCCCTCTCAAGCAAAGCCAATGGAGGACACCTATTAGGATTGATCACGAGGAGGTGCAGGACAACCCACACATGAAGAAAAAACTTGGTACTAATTCGTTTCTGGACGATCGAAGACCGAATCTGATAAAACACCTGCATTTCTGACTGTGTGTGTGGTGTGTGAATGTGTGACTCATTTTTAAAAGGCTGCCCAGCCTGCAATTCTCAACCGATTTTCGTGATTCTAGTTTTTTTCGATCCCAATTTTAATCTGGTTGTACAACGAATCAAGGGAATTTTGTTTTTGCTGGCAAAAGGAGGAAATAATGGCTAACACTCTCAAACGCCGCGCAAGCGAGAATTTCCTACCGATTCATGACATTCCATTCAAGAGCCGATCATACAGCCTATACTGCTGAATTTCTAACTTCTTAATTTCTTATTAAAAAGTTTGGTTTAGTTTTGATTCATAGTGGATGCTAGGAATAGTCATAAATCATAATATCTTTACGATTTTAATTTTGATTACTTTTCCCAGGTATTTTATTCCTTCTCGTCATTCGATTTGACATCAGCTAATTTTTCTCTGTGCTTGTGTTGGAGCCAGAATCGAGGATAATTCATATTTGCATGCATTACTTTCCAATATGTTGTTCGTTTCTTGAACTGACAGAACTCGAGCTCGTTTTCGATAACCGCATTTGTACTCGTAGGCACCCAGGTTCGAATAACGGTCAGAATGCATGGAAAATGCCAAGAAAACAAGGAGAACAAAGGGATGGATTGGGGAGAACTGGGGCGACCATAGCGGCCAAACGTGATGGTTAGGAGCTCCATCTACGAACCCATTTACGAGTTCATGTTCAGAACACTGCGCTGGAACGAACGCTCAGTGGAGGTCACTTGATGTCATCATAACCACATCTCTGCCTAAATATGGTGGGTCATTTTTCATCGTTAAACTGGGCTGACGTCATTACAGTTCCTGAGAAAACGAGAGGGGCCGGGTCACGTTCGTCCCATTTCCATCTGTCAAGCTCGGCAGGCGCCTTTGTCTCTAGAACCCGGAGTCGAGTCAAACCTCCGCTCACTCCGCAGACCTTGCGCCTGTTTGTCTGCTTGTCTGTCTGTCTCGGGCCTATGTGCTGTATAATGTCCACAACGACGCCTTCCCAGGCGGTTCCCTTATCACGCGCACGATCAAAGGGTGTCGACTCGACCCATCTTCCCACCTCTTTCTCCCGCCGTTTTGCATCTCCTCTCCCGTGAACCGGCGAAGGATCAAGATCAGACAGGGCTGTCAGCTCCGCTAGGCCCAAACACCCTGAAAACCCATCGATCCGGTTTGTAATGGAAACGAGCAAACTATCACCGCGCTCCTATCCGCTAATGCGACGTGAAACCGCTGGGGAAACTGGATAGGCGAATCTGTCGCACCTACTCAACTTTTGGCTTTCCAGTAACTCGCGTGATGGTTTGTGAAAGGTGCGACCTCCATTGAGAAACGGGGAAACCATCTACTGTTCAATAGGACATCAAATTCACAAATGAAAATTGAATGGGTAAAAATAATGACATGAATCGGTTGAGAATTCTTGCTAGAGCGGGGGTTGAAAGGATTCGCTATTAACCCTTCATTCCCCTTCCTGTAAAGCAACATTTACGAGCTTTGTTCCAAAAGGACTAGTATTGCATAGGAAATAATAAGAATCATGAAAATATGTATTAATTGCAGACTAGACAGAGTTAACGACATTCGTCAAAAATACACATTTTGTTTTAAAACTCCCCTCAAAGGGGGAGGGGCACACCATTAAATAAAAACAAAGAAACTAAGCAAATAAAAGAGGGGAGGACGCCCAGGACGCCGGTCCTTGGGATTTGGAAACTGAGGAATATGGAGGAGGGTGAGAGGGATGTAAGGAAGCCCCTATACAATGACCACCAGTTTGAATAAGAGCCCCGGTTGACGAGGGTGGTGCCACCACGAAGTACTCCTGACGAGATGCCCAGCTCGAAACGGATTTATATACAGTTATTTCGGTTGGACAACCCCGCCCGGATGAAATCTAGAAGGCGCCCTATTCCTGAAGAAGCCTTGCTTCATGTAGTAGATGATTCCCACTTTGCCAAACCGGATCTCGATGTTAAAATCCAATTTCTCGTATATGAGCTATCGTATCTAAAACAATGCATACGATCGTACTGTTAAATTAATCACATAGCCACGCCACGTGGATTACAATCGTTTGAAAGTATCAAGCTCAGATAAACAACGCCACAACTTATTATAGTAAAGAACAATCAGGTGCATTGGCTTATCTGCGTTAGAGATAAAAATCAACGGACCATCTTCGGCTGTTGTATTGCGCATAAAATGATTCACCAAATATACAAACACTCTATCAAATTGGGGGAGTCGGTAAATGAAAATAGAATAGCTAGTGATTTCCTCAACAAGTGGATTCCAGTGAGCAGCGATGAATAGAGATCCCAGACAGTCAACGAGACGTGGTGCATTTGAAAAGTCATCAACTAAACACGGAAACAGAGGGAATTCAATATCAGAGTACATACTACCGATATAGTGATTCAACTGAGTCCATCAAACCCACCCAACCAAATCGCTCTCTCTGTAACTTGGTATCCGTTGATCCGCTGGTAGTCCATCAGTGTGACATCGTGGAATTGAGAGATCCCTTTGGCCACAGCCGAATATCAATAACTCCCATGTCACGATAGTGGCATTTATTTATTCGGCTACTACCTCAAACGTATCTAAACAATATCTAAATCGTGTTGATGCAACAATGATGTATTTTGCTTCCACTTTCACAAATTGAGAAAGCTATAGAGGGAGTTTCGTAACGGATGAATAATATCTGGGAAATCGTTATTTACCACAATTTTCTTTATTCAATCAACTATTATTTTTTGTAAGGAATGCAGATACGTCAAAGTTGCATAAAACACAGCTGCGAATGGGCCTAACGCACACTAACTCCACTTTTTCCAATGGGAACTCCTCCTTTTCGTTTATTATTTTCAATAATAAGCGTTTACAGTCGTATAGCAATAACATTTTTATAAACACCAAACTTAATTCACTTTACGTTTCAAGGTGAGTAGATTCAAAATCTACAATGTATGAGTCATGAAAGGCCATAGAGTTGATGTTAAAAATCCGATCTTTTGCACATGGAGTCCATTCAGGGTGTAGGTGGTCCTAACTTCTTGCCAGCTCAATCGCTTGACACGTTAAGGTGCTAAGGTCTCAAAACCGGTCATAACCTTGGTTTTTCGAGATTGTACAATCAATAAAATCAAATAATGGAGAAATAACGGTTCATCAATGCAACACCCCTATTCACCTCCTTTGATGATGAAAATTGAATGAGCTGAAATATTTTAAACACTAAACCAAAATCTTAATTTAATGAGACATAAATTGGCCGACAATTCTCCTTGAGTAGCAGTAGAAAGGACTGGCTGTTACCCCCTCCACTCCCCCCCCTTCTGACGAAAAAAGCAAACATTTCCGAGTTTTGCTGGTAATAAGAGTAGAGTAGTCTAGACTAGGGTAGTAGGTAATGGGTGTCGGCCAACTGTTTGTCGACACACAATTCTAGTTTGGATCAATTCTAATAGGCATCCTTCTACTGACAAAAGCTTGCTTCATCGAGACTTCCTAAAAAGCAAGCCAAATCAAAATCTGTTACGCACTGCTTTTGAGAGTCAATTACTTAAAGGGCTGAATCACTAACGGCGCACGGGTCTTGGAAAAAATGGTTACGTATTGCGGTTTTGGAGTGAAGCCTCCCGCGTCCACCAGGTTTTCGTCCTTCTACCTTCGATTCCTCAGCTCCACCCCTTGTCTTACTAGCTTCATCTTCATCGTCTTGTTTTTCATCGCCCGTAGGAAACCCAATGAGGGCCGCCACCTGCCCACGGAACCTCCTCATCGGTTTTTGTTCGCGATGAAATCCGAAACTCATCGCGGGGACCCTCAGTACAGTTACATCTCCCCTCCCTCCCCGCATCCCGCTGTAATAATCAATCTGTGCAACATCAGGAGACGATAATCTGGCCTGAACTTTGCGGTTTCAATAGGGAACGTCCACGATTTTTTCCTTGAAAGATAGCGGTCTTGAATCGTTTACTTGATGTCATAGGCTGCAGTATGCTTAAAGGAATCGTGTCCTTACACTAATGGGCAAAACTGCCATAGTTCAAGTCAGCACACCTCATATCCAAATTTCGTTAGCCATAATAACGACACTCCCCGAAGGAAGGCCATTTCTCTCCAAATCCCGAATATAGTAGTCTTTCCGACTGTAGATTCCAGTTGCAAGAAGTCCACATCTCCTAGAGTTATGTCTTTTCTTCCTCCAATCATCCATGAGTAACAATCTTCCACAAGATGTGATAATCTAATCTGAAATTGATGATCTCAAGCACTTGAACAATGTTACTTTCCTTTGGGACATAGCGACCACAGAGAGGTGTATTCGAAAAAGTACAGATGCAAAAAGCACTCAGGACCTATCAGGAATACACAGTTCAGTTTTGATGTCATCAACTCCTGGTTCAACGCATAAGCATGGTGAAAATACTGATAGTTCTTACACCATGGAATATTAAACTGCCACAAAATGCCTCTCTAGTGATATCGAGACAACTGAAATACAATAAAACAATGACGACCAATTGCTTAACTAACTTCACCCTTATGACTTTGTATGACGAAGAGGTGAAGTGTTGATCAAAGTATATTAGGGACAAATATGTGAAGCAAACAAATCTAGTTTCCCAAATTGGCAAATCGTGGGCCGCTATCTCCGGAACTACCGCACCACAACGAACAAATTGATGGAGTCAACCTTGTGGCAAATTTTGCCCTCTTCATATTTGCATGGATTAGTAATTTTGCTAGGACGCAATTTTCAATATAACATTGAAAACCCTAAATCCATGATTCTCTACTAGGTTCCCAAACCCCCTTACCATCAAATAGTAAGGACTTCTAATCAGCAGTGTTTTAGTGTTTAGTATGTTTAGATATTCCCCGAGGACTATACATTGATGGGCCTCCAAACTCCAATACCACTGTAAACTATAGTGGAATGGACAACGTCTAGCTTTAGAATGTATGAAAACATAGGTATTTGCAATGCAAAATGTATGCCAAATCTACTCGAACAAACCAAAATAACCAATTGTAGCCCATTAGGTAGGGAAACACTAACAAAACGAAAAACAGCACAATGAACAGCAACGCAACGAAACAGAATCTCGGAATGGAAACAAAGATACAGAATCCTGTTGTTTAGGGCTTGTTTGATCATTGATTCGTCTGAACCAGAGTTGGTGAAACCAAAAAACCCATGTTAACAGCTGAGATTCCCGGTTTATTGAGTAAACGTTGGTTAAAAACTCTAGTAGAACAAGCCCTAAATCTAACCAGGCGAAGTATAAAAACATTAGAGGACGATCTGCACAGCACTTGGAAGTTGCAGTATCTTGTATGTTTCCACCCTTCCACCCAATGCCTATCTGAACCCTGTACCTGCCCAAAATAAGCGACGATATCTTGAAAACCGTCCGTAAATCTCCATAACCCAACGTAATCCTCATTACCCGGACTCTAGTACATAATTTGGTCGCAATTCGTGTTTATTTGATACTCGAGTACGGACGTTGTTTAAGTTGGGGGCGTTTGATCATCCTCTAAATCAAAGTCCCTGGACGACGTTGCCGCGGTCGTTTGCAGTGATTTACCGCTCCGGTGGTGATTTGTTAGGGATTTCTATTCGGATTTTCGCTTCGGACTCGATAAAACGGAAGCGGGCAAAAGCAACAGGTGAGAGCTCTCTCCCTTCCGACGCTGGCGACGTGGCCTCGTGCCTTCTTTATCGCCACATAACAACAGAGCAGCGTTCTTTTTTTTTTGTTCTCTGTTTTCAATCCGTCCACGGACATTTCTTCGATCTCCTCCCTAGAAACAAACGCTGGAAAAGGCCTATGAAATGAATACGAGAAGTTACCGCGTTGTTTTTTCAATTTCCCTCTTTTATAGGTTGCACTAACATCATAAAACCCCCGTGGGAACGGTTTTTTCGTTTTTAACTACATTTTAGGTCGAACGTCGCATAAAATCCGTAGGACTATTGCGAGTGTCACATCGTTTTCTCGGGAGGCCTCTCACTACTTTTACTGTGTCTCATTTTCGCGGAAATGTTGCATTTTTGTTTTCTGGCAAAGCTGTACGGATTTCATGACAAGACTTTAAGATGGCTAAAATTTTAGGTTGTGCAATCTAATGAAATCTGATGATATAACCCTTATCACAAGGATTTGAATTTCATGCCTGTACAGCAGCTCCGGATGATGGGATCATATGAAAGCATACTCGAATGTGATCGAAATTGGAAGATTAGCCCGAGAGAAAATGATGCTTGATGGATTTTATGTAAGAGCTGGGGCAGAGTGGAGTATTGCGAGCCATGAGACTGACACATGACCCTCAAAAGAATAATTAGCATAATCACATCAAAATCTGATTGAAACTTTGAACTTGAGGCAACAATTTTTAGATACACAGACAAGGAAATGACAGTTCATATCATTGCTACAATGTTAGTTTATGAGATTGTTGACACAGGTTAACATTTCAACCCATGGTGATGCTCTATATTCCTCTGAAAGTTCTTCCCATTAAGGAGACTCAACGGTTAGGTTAAATCGTCCAGCAATCCGGTAATGTTACTCATAAAACAAAAATATATTATTAAAAAACAGCAATCCAGCAATATGAGATCTCGATTTTTCAATGAACTAAAATCGGTATACAATTTCAATTCAGCCTGAGCGAGGAACTAATGTCACATACCAGTACTGCAAACTTATCAAATGTTTAGTTGCCTAAATTTAGTACGGAATGTGCAACATCTGATGCTTATAACGTTTTAAGATTGCTTTAAGCGTATAAAAAGCTGTTGTACTGATTAGTACATACAAAGGTGGCAAAGGCAAGTACTTGCACTTCAAGTACAACATGTACATTCTCTCTTAAAACCAAGAATACTGTGGAGGATGATGAGTAACAATGTCAGAACCCCTTTCACCCTCTCCTCCAGAGAATCTCGATTAAGGACCTTGTATTTGAACCATTGTACGACAATTGTGGTGATAATCGTGATTCAATTTTCTATGCCTCTAAGATTGATTAACTAATTACTGCATTCTAGAGATATGTTGAATATAATTCAATTTGAGGTAAAAAGACACCGCAGAGGTGAGGATACATGTGGGTAGCGAAGGGGTAATAGATATGAATAATAATTATCTGCTTTGAACCCAATACGTTTTACCTTAATAGAGGCCAAGGAAGAAATGAGAAGGGAGAGAGGTTTTCTTGGGGTTCTACAGAACGGTTCGAGTAACAGTTCCTCTGACCAATACCAAAGATTAGTACGAAACTAGTACAAGCAATAGCAAGTATTTGCACTTGTACTCACCAAACTGTGGAATTGCAATTATATGCAATTTAATTGTACTTGGGAAGTACCTGTGTCTTGCGCACCTAAAACTCGTCATTCTTATAAATGATTTCCTGGAGGGCTGTATGATATTGGTAGGTTTTATCGAGTATATGTTTTTCAAGCAAGACAATGTACTTGGGTATCCCAACTCTGGTCACGCTGTCTGTTCCTCGTATTCGCAGGTGAAGAGCACTCGCTTGTTCTGGGAATTTACCAGCTTCCAACGAGCTCTTCACAAGGACGAAACAGAGCTGCAGCGTCGGGAGCGAAGAAATTCACATTCGCCGACGGGACCTCAGGGAGAGTCTCAGGAGGAGCCCAAGGTCTGCACAAAGGGCGAAGGACGCCACTCAGAGGACAAAGGCCGCCCTTCGAACAGCATCCGAAACCCCCCCCCCCATCGTAGGGCACCACCACAATCCAACTCATCGCGATCAGCCCTTTGTGCATCCCCGCAGGGCCCTTTGTCCTCCCGGTACCCAGGACCCCAAGCCGCAGGGCTGCAGGAGCTGAGGGTCGATCGCTGGGCGCCTACCTGGATTTGACCACCTGTTGTTCCTTTTGATCCGCCCTTCATTTCCAACCACCCCCATTTTTCAAACAACTTCAGTGAACATTCAAAGAAATCGAAGCTATTGCAATGGCTCTAGAAATCTTGTCATGCAAATTTTCGAAAAATTTCTCCATCAAAATCCGTTTTGAAGCACTCAGAAATTATTCCTGGATTTTAACAAGTCTCGAATAAAAAACGTGTTCCCAACGTTTCGCAGTTTTATTTTTCTTTTGTCAAGGGGAATCTACAACCAAACAGAAAAAATGGAATAGCCTACTGGTGAAATCAGTTCAGGTCAGTGAACTGGGAATCCTTCCCATCATGTAAGTCTAAATTATTTACCACATAATTATTTGTTCATTAAGTTTAGGTTAGAACTGTTCACATGTTAATTTTCGTTTCTCTTCATCTTTCACGAGTAGTTTTCATACATGAACTCTTAAAAAACATCATAATTCTCAAAATTGTTTAATAAGTAAGAAAGTTTAATTAGTAGCAATTTTAGAAGAAAATTTGGAATTTTAAACACATTTTGTGCTACTGAGATGCACATGCTCCAATTAGATTTAATGTTCTTGAAAGCCTCCGGTTGTCTCGCAACGCTATTTCCAAGCTGGCATATGCCGATCTTCTCCGGCTTCCCAAAACATGGAGGGAAAGGGATTTTGACATCTGCATTGACCAATCCAGAATAGATCCTGTGGGCAGCAAAAGTTGGGACCTGATAATCGGAACCCGAAGACCCAAAAAGCACGGACGCCTTAGGAATTGGTCGAAAAACGTGCAATTGCAAGCATCATTACGATTGATTCTACCAATTTTGAGGTAGTTCACGATTGGAACTTAATTGAATACTATCAGGACTTGATTTTGAAAAGTTAGTATAAGATTCAAATGCTTCAATTTGTCCAAGCCGCTAGTTAACAATAGTTTTCTTTATATGCTGGTAGAGCAGCAGCTTGTTGCGGATTGACTGTCAGTGCACACTTTGATCAGCTGAACACTTCTTCATTTTTCTTGTTTACCTTTAGCTTGCAGAGAAACAATTTTGCAGCTAAAGAGTAGTTGAGATTGTCCTCTGCTCCTGGAGAGAGTGCTGGGGGACATTTTGTATAGAAGTGATATTTGATACTCTACTCATTCAGTGCACATTCCATACTGCAGAAGGACGAGGAGACTGGCGATCTATATGGGGCGGTCGGAAGGTGATCTTTCTTTTATTGGCCTTGATCAACTGTGAGGTCGGCAAGGAGCGGAAATATCACGGGATTATCAGGAGGGACAGAGTCAACTACAGCGCGGAGCCGGCTGGTCGGTGAGAGAGAGAGAGAGAGAGAGGGGACGAGAGCGTTATGAGGCGAAACGCGAGAGGGACTGAGAGGTAGTTAGTGGACGGAGTGAGGAGGGGTTACGTAACGACCATTTGATATCACGAGGGTCAGACCGCGACGCTGGCCCATGCAGTAGAGATCCTAGAACCGGCAATACCTTCCCCGTGCCCGTAAAGTCCGCCGAAGTGACGTCACGCTATGAACAACACTTGGGGCCGGTTCGCAGAGCAAAAAACCAACAATGCCCGCTTCTTGCGAGCCCGAAGATATACTTCTTATGTGGCCCCCACAAAACCGCACATTTTGGTTAGTGCTTGTGCCACAGTCGATTTTCCATATTAATTTTGATGGAACCCCTCCCCCTCCATCGAGAGACACACAATTCCATCACTCAATCAGGGCTTTGTAAGACTTTCCCTGTAATGTAATTATTTCACTGTCAGGTTCCTATCGAAAGTAAATCGAAGCAAAATCTGAATTTCTTATTATATTTCATATTTACAGCGTTTTGAGCACATCTCGCTTCGGTGCATCACGACCTTCTTCACAGTCCAATTACCTTTTTCCAAACTAAAGGATGAGAAATACAGAAAATCCTGGTTGAATGCAAATTAACGCTGTCGATCAATATGAATAAATGCATTGGGACAATAGGAAGATAGAAGGAGATAATAGTGCACTTGAGCAACGTGCCCTTATCCTATTGATTTTATTTATTCCTCATTTTCCGCGTAACTGCTACCGGAACGCGAATATGGTGGGATAGTTCGCACGCTCCGTTTCCAAGCCTCTGGCACAGTTTGCGTTCTCCTTCCTCAGACGCCTCATTTATATTTATGCGATGGAAACGCATTGAAGAGCAACAAGCCTGTGTCACCGGTCTATTTGCACCGAGGTTACTTCGAAACAACGATGAATATTGAAATCGTATGATGATTCGAACGCGAAATTCATGTCACGCCGTGCAAATTCCAACGGGACCCAGCATGTAGTCACTCAAAATTTACATTTCCAAGAATGCAGCCTGGCGTCTGGACATTCCATGGGAAAGCTATTATTGGAGGCCCACGTCTGCCAAAACTGTCAGATCACTCGTAATCTTTTATTTTATTTATCTTCATATTTGTCTCTCGAAATCGATCTATTATATGGTGATGGGAAGTATCTACTAAGGCCAATATTGGACCGTAATAACGAATCAACAATTAAATTTTGGATTATACTAACCAGTCATTGAAATTTAAGTAAGTCTTCAGCAGTGGTCTTTTTTGTCAGGGAATTACGAAACGCGCTCATATCTCAGCAATACACACGAGAAGTTTGACTGTAGAATCATTTTTTTCTTTTTTACTTTTTCCAAGGCGGATCATTTGCAAATACTGGAATTACGAAACGCGCTCATATCTCACTATTTCGCAATATCACATTGAAGTTTGACTGTAGATTATGGATGCATTTTTTTCTTTTTTACTTTTTCCAAGGCGGATCATTTGCAAATACTAATGCTACCCACAAATGTTCATTGATTTTCAGCCGATTTCGACGAAACTTTCTGGAGTTTTAGATAGCCCATAATAATTAACGTTACGCTTCAAACGGCTGCAGACACGCTCTACATTCACTAGCGTGAAATCTCATTGAATTAATCGAGAAATTTTCATCGGTGCTACACTCAACTGTGGGAGGTTGAGAACGATCTGTAGACGATAACACGTTTTTCACTGCGTTGAAATCACTCGCAGCCACTGCGCATGTGACAAGGAGCATTATCGTGTTGCAACACCCAATTTTTCTTGATGTGACACAAAAATTTCAATAAACGAGTTTTTGGCCAGTAAAGCATTCCTCTGGCATTCCTACGACACGAGTCCTTGTGGCTTTTTTCTCTTCCCAAAGTTGAAAAATTACCTCAAGGGAAAAGCCGAAAAAATTCAAACGGCTGTTACCGACCAGCTGAAGGTTATTTCATTATCGGAGTTCCAGCACTGCTATACGGAGTGGAAGAAACGTCAACAGAGCTGTGTGGCCTCAGAAGGAACTTATTTTGAAGGTGGCAATATTGAATTGTAATTCTTTCTTGTATTGAAAGTTAAAAAAAAAAAAAAAAAAAAAATCAGTCTCATTAGTTAATTTACAGACCCCGTACTACAGAATTGTGGGGTTTGTTTTTCTGAATAATGCTTGATTGTTCGAGGAATTGTGATGTTTGGGGGGGAGGGGGGCACTTTTAGGTTCCAGAGTTGCGATTGTTTGGTAAGGATGAATTTCTACGGATCTGAACTCCTTCCCAGTTGATTTTTGCGTCCAAGATCGCTAGAACGAAAATTGACACCTATGTCAGTAAAAAGCTCGGAAAACCACGTTTTTCCATGTCCATGTCATAAAACTTTTGAAAATATTTATTACTTGGGAGTATTGAAGTAATGTATAAGGAGCTAGTTGAGTGTGCCCGCCTGGTAGGTAATAAAATTGCATAGCTATATGTAAAAAGGCACAATAACGAAAAGTCGTAGCAGCGTCAATGCCTAGTTTTTTCTCTTCTTAGTGGGCTAAGGCCACGTCTGAACATTATCCCGGCCTTTTCCGCGCAGCTAAAGTTCAATACGGGCACTTGAAAGGGCAAGGCGAGGTGAGAAACGCCTCTCTATTCCCTCTTTGTTTCCAGTGCACACTTAACCCCCTCATCCTGCACTTTTCTTTCCTACGGTAGAAATGGTACCTAGTCCAGCCCTCGGTTAGGAGAGTACTACATACCGTGCCGCCTTCCTGAAAACCGTAGGGTGAGGCAGTATTTACTCCATACCCCCTCAGGTCCATGTTGAGGCAGAGTTAGTACCTACGCGATGGTCGAGGGGGGTTGGGAGAGTCATCACCTCGGCCAGAGTCCAGAACCGGTTCCTCGACTGGTAGCGGCCAGCGGTGACGTCAACTGCCCGGCGCAGCCTCCGATTTCCCGGCAAAACTACCTCCAGCTCTCACTAGGTCGAAATTCAAATCAAATCATCATCTGTTATTCCTACGATAGTTGAAATCCGTTCACCCACAACAACTAAATCTATAACTAATTCTTCGTGCATAAAAAGGTTGCACTGATGTCTTGTACCAGTGGCGCGTGGCTAGTGACTTGTATTGATCACATCGATCGCATCACCAACGAAGCAATGACGTCTCTCAGTTTCCTCAAAAGGAACACGAAAGAGTTTTCCAGTATTCCTGCAATTGTCTGGTCACCTAACTAAGAGGTGCATGTTGATCAACTGGAGAGAGCCCAACGAGTTTTCCTGAGGTGTGTTGGTTATACGTTGGGCATCCCATCCGCGATGTTGAATACCCTTCGCTGATGATACGTTGTAATTTGATTTCACTTCGATCTCCTAGAAGACCTGACTTTTCTATGTGAGTTGATTTGTGGCCTTCCTGGGATCAACTCCGCGCTACCACAGATTCTTACCACTACACGGCTGTTGTCGCGATAGACTCTTCGTCAAAGAATTAAGTGTTTCACCGACCTCTCTCCAGAATTGTGCGTAATACCAACTCCATTCTCCAGAAAATCCGTAATTCTCCAGAAAAATCCCTCCTTTGTCATTTGCCTTCAATTAAGCGATGTTTTTGTAATTGGATACTGTCTGTGCACCAGTGTGAGATTTATTTATTTTCTATTCGAATGAGACCAGTTTAATTCGTTTTCCCTTTCTTTTGAACTGTACTGGAGTAAATTGTCAATCGTATTTTTTTTGTATAGTCCATTTGTAATTGAGTTTGCCCGTTTGATGTTGATCAGCATGAAAATGGTGGGTCATTGGATGTTTAGCAAGGAACTTCAACACGGTATACTGTTATCGAGCGCCCGTACGTAATGCAGCAGTGTAGATAAGCTGAATGTGAAACGAGCAACCATAATGCTGCGTTCGAACACAGACCAACTTGTTCAGTCCATGCATTTAGATAACACAAACAGTCAACTCCCTAAGTGAGCAGACGTACAGAATAAGAAAAGAACAGAAAGTCAACAGGTAAATATAAGATACAAAAAGAAAAAATTGTTCATAAGAAACAAACAGGAAAGTAAATATTACAGAATGCCACCGATATTATCAGGATGGATTCTATTTAAAAATTGAACTTACAGATAATTATAGGATTATAGGAAAGTCTTGAAACAAAATCGGGAATCTAATTTTTTCGAAAATGTGCTTTTGGTAGAATTTTTCTAGTTTAGGAAAGTGCGATCGACCTACAAAATTATTATGCACCAAAATTATGTGGAAAGGCAGCAAATTTGCCAGCAAAAACTAGGGGAAGAACTAGAAGTGGCAAGCCACATTGCATCTTCACGAAATCGTGGTAGTTTCCATCTGATTGACTGGTCTTTATCACATTTTACAGAACGAAACCGCCAATCTCCAAGTAACAGAAGCAAGACCGGCTGTCTCCAAATTTTAAATCGTTGGAGCGACGTACATTTTCAAAAATTCGATTTCAAATTTGCATTACATTGTGTATTGAAGCAATTTTCTAGGAGTCAGGACAAAAATTACTGGATTAATGATTGAACCAGGCTTGGCACAGAGCATCAAGTAGAATAAAACCGTCGATACTGAGAAGTTAGGTTGAGTGGACATTGCCACTTGTATTTGTAGAGGCGTTATGCAGCATTTTGGATTGTCACCGGTTATTGTGACTTCCGAAATGAAGTGAGTGATGGTGATTCAGAAATTCACGGTTTTATGTGTCTGTTAGTAAGCAAATCCCCGTAACGTACTAATCAAAGATCTACCTTCAGCGATAGGAACTACCGTACAGAACGAGCAAGCATATCTATAAACATAAGCATGTCTGTCTGTAAAATACGGTTGCGATAGCGAACCCCTGGATCGGTCAATAAGACATTTTTCAGGACGTTGAAACCCGTAATTCCAGCTGTTGCAGAAGTTTATAATACTGAACGACAGAGGTTTCAAGTTGTATACCAATCTCTGAAGCAAATACGAGGTTCCGATTAAAATGCTTTTCGGACTCTCAAAGAACATTAAGGAGTTGGATGGTAGACACAAAAAGGTGAATTGTCCCAAAACAGCAGAGGAAAGGTCAGTTTAGTTTGATCGTTAGAAGAAGAGACTGACACAAGTCTCGGAAAACGACAGTGCTATAAAGAAGCTCCAAAACGATATGTTAGGGGCTTTAGATAAACGTGAGCAGTAATTGTTGGAAGAAGAAGAAATGCAGAAGACATTCGTATCGATTGAAGGCCAAACAAATATAATCTGCGTCATTCCACTCCATACCTGAGGGATGTGCATGACGATTTGGCATTCCTAGAAGATTCATATTCAAAGACTAATGCGTCAGTGCTTAGTTCCGATTATTATCACGCACGTACCCATAATTTAAAATTGGTCGCTTTCCGGTTCGTCGTATTGAATAAGTCATCCTTCAATTTATGAGATCTCCAAACATGTCTCATTGACGGAGGAGAAATGCTAAGAAACGTATCTGAAGTAGACTCGGATATGATTCATCCACTACAATATTTGGGCAATGTGTTTTGCGGATTCGGTCACGAATAGTAAACGACTTCATGGATGGAGATGCAGGAAATAGATTATCGAACATCCCGATTTCTTCCTCGAAAGTTACGATCAAACAATCGTTTAGTCGAAGCAAGACATCACTCAAAACGACTTATTAGGCAAAATGTATCCTGATGAATTTGTTGGATGGGAGAAAGTCGTGTCGTTGAGTGATTCATCATCATAAACCTGCAGGGGGAAAGTGCCCCAAGATGACCATCACTCTTAGTTAATCGAGGGTTGCATGCTCTTTGACTAACGTAGCATGGAACAACCAGGCGATTACCATCATGTCTTTATCAAAATATTATGTGCGAGTAAGCCGTGTGATTTAAGGACCTCATTCCGGATTCCGAAGAATGAAGGATAATCACAAAAATCTGTATAGAATTGTAGGCTTAGTAGTCGACGAATTCGTCGAAAAAGCATCGGTTTTCGGCGCTAGCCCCTTTAATTCCTCCCTTCCGTCATAAAATTCGGTTTGTTGAACAACTGAAGTAAAATTGGTGATCAAACAAAAAAGAATCATGAAAATCGGTTGAGAATTGTAACCTGGGCAGCGTAAAAAACAAAATTTGTCACAAACTCCCATCTATTGTTTTGTTCAATGATTCGATCTTTGAATGGTCTGAAAAGGATTCGTATACAGTTTTTTCGTCCCACACACCACTGGATTGATTCCTATAGACGTGATTCTATTGATGAAGCATTGGTTCATAGGGCCGAACGTCTTACCATAGCTCACGTATCGATATGATGAATGTACAGATCAGTCAACTGTTGCAAATACTCTTAAAGTAGCCTTCAAATGGAGTTCAAATTGATAAAATATGATTGGTGGACGTTCATCAATTTTCCTATAACCTTTAGCAAGTGTCCCAGTCCAGAATACTCTGGACCACAGACTTGAAGCGAATGTTTGCTCTCCATCCCTCGTCAAAGCGAAAAGACGAGTTCAAGAAATACCTAAGTCCGGTCAAAAATATCAAGAGCTGTTCCCTTCCACTTATTTAAAACCATGGTTTAATAAGATCAGTGTAGCTTTAACTAAACGATTCTACAAAACCATGATTCGACTGAGGAGTGGACATGGCTGCACCAACCACCGGATGCGCCTTACTGAATCATCCCGATGCAGAAGTTGTGAGGTCGATCCAGGAACCATGCAGCACATTATTCTGGATTGTCCTGCCTATTCACCGTTTTGAGACACCCAAGATACTGAATGAAATTGGAGACATACGGAAAATCGAGTGCCCCTCCAACTTGAATACCCTTGTGTTTATAAGGAACACGGAAATTAACTTTGCCTTATATGAGTTCATAAAAGCTATCAACAAGAGCTTATAAAACAGTTTTATCATTATTTTTGTTATTATAGTTACTAATTTAATTACTTAAATATTTCACTTGTAACGGCTGTAAACACAATGAAGCAAAAAACCCGTCAACCCTCAAAAAACCGTCTGAGAAGTTGCATGTGACACATTGTTTCTTCGTCTGGGTAACATGAATGTATGGATCTATAAATATGTTTTAGATAGTCTCGGAGGATGTAGAATATAAGCTTGTTACAACGATTCAGAAGACAGAAATGACGTGTACAGACATAAATCAACGCGTGCGAAAAGTTAGTCGACATGCATTGGGGTCCGTGACGTTAATTCTATAGCGAGTAGAATGGTGATACGATTCTGTTGAATTTTGTATGAGCTTGTAAAAGCACCGCTTCTGAGCATAAACCAGACTTCTGTGGTTTCCTGCCATCACCTTCCCATTTTACAGAGCGGAAATTTTGATTAAGGAGAAAATGCATTTTTCATCTCCCTAAAGCGGAAACACTCCCACAAGCTACAGGTAGACTTGTCAGCGAAGTTAACAATATACCGTGCCTCCGACGAACGCCTGTCCTATAAAATTAGGTTTCGCGGCTTATTCGTTATTGATCCTTATTTGTTCCCAGTAAAAAGCATGCGTCATACATTGCATTATCAAATTTGTCGCTCGTGGACCCTGGTCAGCGAATCACTGCAAAAAGAAGCAGAATAAATTAACGGATTGTCCGAGCGCCGTCGGGGGACGCAGAAGGGAGCTGGGGCCGTGAAAACTGCTCTTAAATCATCGACGGCATTAGGGTAAAATCACGTCCCATTCATCTCGCGACGCCCCTAACGGCAAGCGGCAACTGTTGTGTAAGTTATTAATATTTTCCCTAATTTATCGAGTCCTTTTGTCACGAGTCGCCCCAACGCAGTCCGAGGAAAAGCAAAAGCCCAGCAGCCTGTTGACGCCGCGTAGCTCGTTTTGGTCGCGTGTTTCGAGGGGATTCACGCTTCAGCTGCCTCCAAGGTCCCTCCATGACTCTTTCTCTGTTCATCGCGAACTCCCAGGTTGTCTCTGTCTTCCTTCCACCCACCTACGCATCTTCTTTCTCCGTCCTCCCCCTGTAAGTATAATTGATTCTCTTTCTGGACTCTCTCTGTCTGTCGTTGGGTGCATGGGAAAATCCGCTACCCTCATGTTGGTTCCCATTCATCCCCACTCACGGTCGCGGGAATATCGTGGCTTCACACGGCCTCTCGGATGGTGCAATCACGAAGTTCCGCAATTTATACGAAATAACGATCTATCTACCCCCTTTCACAATGAAAATTGAATGTGCTGAAGCATTTTAAAATGATAGAATCAAAATCTTATCTGAACAAAATAGGAATGAAATGAATCGGGCGAAAATTATCGCCTCAACAGCAATTGAAAGTATTGGTTATTACGTCCTAGAACAAGATAAGAATACTGACAATTGGTTAACAATTGCAGGCCGGACAGTGTCGACAATATTTTCACAATCACGCATCTATATTTTTTCTTGGATTCAGTCTTAGTATGGTCTGAAACAGAATCGTATTGACTCATCCCCCCCCCCCCCCCAGTTAAAGGTTTCAAAACCACGCAATAACAATAAAAGATAACCACGAGATGGAACTTTATATAAAAACAACAAATAAATCATCTGATGAGGCCTAGCAATGGCGAAACTACTAAGCAATTTTGCACATGCAAATGAAGGAGAAGCCAATACTTGCCCTTCACTAAACCCTACTTCAGTGAAAGATATGGCAAATAACAACAATCATGACCACCAATTTACAATAAGGTACCATCACGTTCGATACTTTGGTCAAAGAATAAGTTGGACCTGGAACCATAGAGCATATTCCAATACTTTGCGAACCTCCGTAGTAGATAATGCAGCACAATTGTGTATAAAATCGGGAAGTTGGACACATCATACGAGACTGTCAAACATTCAACCTCGGATTGCATGGAATGTGGCAGCAATTGAGTGCCTGATCAATATCAACGGCTGGGTCATTCTGTACATGAACTAGGTAATGATTGTTGGAAGTCATCAACTGTGCAGTAAACAGACCATGGTACAAGCTTGAACAGTCCAATGATCTGCAGATGTAAGATTATTCGGAAAATGGGCTCGCACTGCGAGCAACACAGTCGAGAATGACGCCGTGCAGTTGACAATCGAAGATCACAGGTTGCAGGATCTTCCGTTTAGCTCTTCTCCGGCGTCCAAACCAAACAATAATTTGTGAAATATATACGTCCAAATCTACAGAACAACACAGTATAATTGCCGAGATTTCGATTTCGTTAATGTCAACCATATTTCACTAAAAGCGGGGGTCGTCAAGAGTGTTACGGAGGAAAGTATGATGCTGATACTGATATCATACTGATTAGGTGCAGATTCTGCAGCAACACTTAGTTTGGAGATTGCCGAATGAAGAATAGGTGTTGCGAGATACCACAACATACAGCGACGGGAGGTAAAAGTCTAATTTGCGACCACAAAATAGTTAGGCAGTACTAGTAGCGCTGGGTCCCCTTCAGGTTTACTCACATACCGATCGGCTGTAACAACGCACCCTTATTTCCACCTGGTCATTTGCCCTTCCCAAAATTACTTTTTCCTGAACTCAAGTTGAACTTCTCCTTTTGTTGACGTGACTTTTCCCAATAGGTATGGTGTCCAGCTCCAGGCAGTATGTGCCGAACTTTATAAGCACGTATTTTTATAACTAAAGTCAACGAAGTAGACTAGCAAAAGTCCTCTGATTCCACCACAATGAGAAAGTTTCTCAACGAACGAGGGTATGTGGTGTGCATGAGCGGCGAGCTATATCAGATAGTGGACTTTCGATGAGTCTCCAACCGAGGGGGCTTCGAACCAATTGAAACGAGAAAAAAACGCCAACGTCGCTACCTCGTCTTTCCCTCTCCTCGAAATAGACAATGATTGAAACCATCCTCGTTAGCCTAATGGGTCAATCTATTAAGACTGGGGCTCTGGAGGAGCCTCTTTCCCCGGCGACCGGCCTTCTCCCGTCATTAGAAAAATATTTCCAAACGACGCATTTTATGACTCAGCTCAATTATGATTCGGAGTTCGAAAGACTTATCAGAGCTTTCACAGTTTGGCGGGACAAAAGGCTCGAAAAACCTCATCAGTCAAGATGCTGTTTGTCGATAAGAGTCGAAATAGGCGTCGTATCTCGACTTGGATGTAACAACGAGTTCTAGATTCATCCAAGGCGGAAAATGACAATTTCTTAGCCAAGAGAGTTGAAAACCCAGCTGTCCTAATTCACGTTAATGTCATTCGAGTGAAATGGGGGGGTTCTTTCTCAAGTGGGTCCTCTCATTTTAATTCGAGCTACTTTATGAAGCCATTTGCACTTGATGTAGGTCAGATCTACAGATGGACGGCAGTGATAAACGATTCATTTAGGTGGGAATGAAATTATTCGCAAGTGTTTGTTTTGTAGAGAGAAATGTTTACAGTTCGTGTAAGCCTTGGGGAGCCAGATGAGTAAATAGTTCACGTAAGCTCTTTGGAACCACTTGTGGTAACAATTCATGAAAGGCACATTTCTCAACAGTTCATGTACACACTTTTTGACACAATCGAGTATGGCTCAAATTCCCGTGAATTTTGCGAAATTGTTCCTGTACGCTTCGCTTTAAAAGACAATAGGATACACCCAAAACCATTTTTTGATTTTTCATCCTGCCGCCATTTTTTCAATTATAAAACCAAAGACATATGTGCTGCACTGCTTCAATCGCACGTGCGTGAACTACCGTGATTATTCTGCGATCGCGGCTATTCAATCACCGCTAATAGGAATCGCAAGTGATGTTTTAAAAGAGATACATACTCTATTTATGACGAGCGATACGACAACGCTACCAATAGACCATTTCAGAGTCCTCCATAGCGTTCCCTTACTATGATCAGAAGTAACCATACAGATATTAATTTTCGTATCGTGGAAAGTGACAAGCTATATTCATTATATTCTTCCACAAATTTATAACGCTTTTCACCTTATACAATTACATCTGGTCTACAGAAATGTGCCATTTTCCTGTCTTACTTTGGAACTAGCCATCGACAGAAAGGTTTGTTTTTAACCGTTTTCTGCGAGTTATTTTCAATTCTTTTGGTTTCCTTGAACTGCAAATCCCAATTGATCGTTAAAAACGGCACATAACAGACTAATCAGCAATCGAGAGTGACTTTATTTCTTATTTTCTAATAGGGAATGGACGTGTAATTGTTGCAGGCGAAGTTAGTGGGTCCCGAACTACCAACCTGAACTTGAAACGCATGAGTTACGTAGTAAGAGAAGAAAGCAATGCATATAATAACCACTGTGTCGTTGGGAAGGATACTGGAGGATTACGTTTCGAACAAATGTAGCAGTCTTTGTACACATCGTCGATGGCAACTCCGGATCTTGTCGTTTACGTTTTGTCACAACTCCCACAAATTTTACAAGGCTCCTGTAGTGAAATATGCTTTTTCTTGAATTGATAAGAATCAGACACGATACTGGTTGCTTCGGCTGGAAATATTAATCCTGTAGGCAGCGGATTCACAGTGTTCCAAACGAGGTTTCGGAAACGGGAAATACCATGTTTCCAGGCAATATCTAGGTCTCCCCCGGCGGCTACCTCTTCTACACAATGTTTCGGCATGATGCAAATAAATAATAACATGAAACGTAATAATCACAGTCTTTTGACTTATTCACATAGGTAGTGAGTGTATATCAAATGTGTATACAAACAGCTGTTATGGTACGAATGAATGGTGGATATTAGATGCATAGCGAGGATTCTGAATGCTGATGATGCCGCGCAAGCGCTGTGTGTGTTGAAATCATTTATCGAACCTTAAGATTTGAGTTCTCTGAAGGCCACCCGGATTTTTGTCCTTTGCCGAGGTACAGGGCAACCCATTAGCCGGAATTATGAGGGAGAATGAGACGGTAGGTGTCGGGCCCGGGCCGGAGGGACTGAAGCCCTGGCTAACGGTCCCCCTGACCCAGAACTCAGCAGTTCGGCTGCTCCACCAACTCGACCATTCACTTTTCACAGCCTTCTCCCGCTCGAGGGATAATAATATTCGCCGTATTCCTTCCTCGTGCTCTGCCCGGATCCGCTGTAACAGTTACAGCCCTCACCCGAAGCAAAAGAGCATTTGGGGGAGAAAAAAAGAACAACTCTCTACATCTTTCTCTTTCCGTTTTCAGTTCAACACCACTCGGCCATTACTCGGTGAACGTTTCGCACAACTTCTAGCAGTTTCGGATCACGATCGTGCCCAACTTCTCATGAACTCTCGAAAATGCGGAGAGTTTTCGGGTGCACGCACATCCAACTCACATATTTTGCCTGAGTCATTCCAACGTGTTTGCAAAATGTGTGATTTACATTTAGCCATTCCCCGAATGCGTAATTTGGTTATCTTATACAACACGTGGAATATATGGAAATGGTTGGGTAGATACGGAACTGTACAAAAACGCCATCAATGTTTGAGCGAAGCCGGATGATAGAAACGTCTAACGTGTGATCAGTCAGATCAGCACACCACTACGCTGGTCGGTCCTCATGCGATGGAATTCGCAGAGAACAATCACTACCGTCGAAAGTGGAGGATAAGCGGATCAAAATTGTGGGATTTATAAGGGATACAAGCATTTCACGTTACCGCAAACTCAATTCCGAATAGGGGTAATTCCATCCATGTAGCACATACAACAACCTCATTCTGATTCTATTTAAAAGCTGCCGGATTAAGGAAAAAGCATTTTGAAAAACTGCATCACGATCCGTGGGTTCAATCAAAGACCAACTTGATACCGTTACTTCAAGAGTTTTACTTTCCCGGTCATACTAGCTAACTATTGGTTTTAGCAGGCTCTTGAAGATTCCAAACCTCAATTTGAGATCAAAACTGCCAACTTGATCAAAACGGACATAGAGGCACATGGAACTGCCTTGTAGTGGTTGTACAGGGAATCTCAGATTGGAGATTCTGGTTTGAGATAACTGCAGTGTTGTATCCCAAGCCCCTCATGAAGACTTGAGCTGGTGGTGAGGGACCCGCATAATTTGTTTTCGATTTCAAATAGAAAAGAAACGTCAGCCAACAGGAGTCGTTGCTCCCCAACAGACAGCAAGACTTTCACAGGTCAAGTGGAGTGTTTGGTGTTGGTATTAATCGCGTACATACATAATTTTCCGTTTACAAAAAATCTATACTCAAGTGGAGGTTTCTAAGCTCAAACAAACCAACGATACAGCAAAATTCCTTCTAAGATCAGGATGTACTGCTTAGCTCAGATGCTCAGATATCTGGTAATCAAATGTCACTCACACTTGTGAGTTTGCAAGATCACCTTGCATGATCCAAATATCAAATGTCAGGATCTACCTTGGATAACATTAATTAAACCACTTTTCCTCTCTTGTCAGCTTGTTTCTATATCGTAAGGAATTCAACCAACACATAACTATAAACAGACCTTGATCAAAACTGTAGCAATACTGCATCTAACAAAGTTGCATCTCACGCTGATCCATGAAATTCATTACAATGGGTCACAAGATCATGCGATTTTGGACAAACAGAGATTATTGCTGAGGACAACATTTCTGACAACACATTTCCAGGCTTCACCGTTGATGAAATGTGAAATCTTCATCCCACGGATAATTAATTCAGATTATTATAATAGATCCGTATTAGAACAGGATCCCGTTTGAAATTAGTTTCACGCCCGACAAATCAATGTACGAGCGTCGTATTTTAATATTTTCAGACCCAGAAACCTGTTGGATACAAAAAACTTAGTTCCTATTAAGTAACGATTTTATTTATTTTTTTTTTTATTTTCATTTTTTAATCAGAAGTTTCAAATTACAAACCTATAAACGCGGTGACAGAATACTCTCACGTATACCAATACCTTTTGGAAATCTGTCGACCAGCGTCAAAGAGAAAATGATTAATTTTTCCAATCGTGGAAGGTTGTTCTTTGAGGTTTACTCATTGAAAAAAAGGGAGGAGTGAAAGGGAAAAAGTTGGTTTTCCCGCTACATTGCGGAGAAATTTCTGCAGAGGACAGTGAAATAAATACGGGAACGAAGGCATCGGCGGCCTACCTTCGAATCAACTGAGGTAGTTTACGAAGTTTGTAACTTGTTTTTCATTATAGTTTCATTTTCCCTTAAGCCCCATTATTCAAGAACAATGTCGGAAGGCTGTTCGGAAGGAAAACATGGAAGGGCTTTGAAGTTTGAGTAGAACATCACAAGGTGTACATTTCAGCTTGCGTAAGCAGCGCATTCACGGCTCGTCGGCGGGTATGAAAGAACAAGCAGTTGTTAGTGTTTTGTATACCCGTAATCAGAATGTTGAGGTTTCGCGTGCACTTTCAAGATCAAATGAATGAGAAAAGATTGAATTCGCTTTTTTGTTCCACGAGATTACATTACCCACGTCAACACAGTCAGGAGCTTTCCAAAAAGGTGTTAAAATAGAATCCGTTTTACATTAGTGGAGTTTGACATTATTACAAATGATATAGGCTGTATCAAATAGCATCTGCCCCTCAGGAAGTTTGGAACAACTAATGACCGATTCAGTATTCCACTACCCTTTCACAAATTCAAATTGGTGATTTATGCATGTATTACACAGTTCAAATATGATGTAAGTGAGGATGGCAAATAGATTTTGATTTCAATGAATATTTGACCTTCATTATAAGCCAATAGGAACGTGAAGTATGATCGGCTTCTACATTATTAGATCGGACAAACAAAGATCATCGGAAATTAGTTGAAAATATGAAATATCCACAAAGCTTAACCCACATCACCATGAAACCAAAGTTCCGCAGTAAAGCAATAAATTATAAATTTATAGGCAAAGTTTCGATAGATCGAGTTACATTGTTCCATGTTTGTCATTGTAGCGAATTTTACGTAGGAAATGTACCTATTTTTCTCAACACACCTGCGCAGCAATGAAAACCGATTCCACCTAAAATCAGTTGGGGAACCCCTACACAGGCCTCCGTGTCACTCCGGTAAATTCGTTCATATCATAAATAAGCGAAACGAGGTTTGGAGCAGAAGGTGAACGAACTGACTAGAAGCGAAGGAAGAAATAAGGCAAGAAGGAGAGGAGAAAGGAAGCCGGCAAAAAGGCGGTTATTCTCCACGGTTCACATCACACCAGCGGGGCGAAAATTACTGAGGCAGGGAAGAAGAAATGAAACTACACCGCTGGATGGCTCGACTTCGGAATACAGACAAGAAAACTCAACGGAGAGAATAAAGTAAAAGAAGAAGTATACAGAGTATTACGGGTTCAGTGCGGGTTAGCGGTAACTACGCAGGGTTAATAGTTGCGAGTCGGAAGACGGTGAAATTATATCATTCCAAGCTAAACTAACCAACTCGTAGCGGTATACATTTAATTTTTTTTATATATAAATACAGGAAAGCACAGTTAAGAACACGAAGGTAAATGAAAACAGGGTAAATTCATATTTCATCTAATTTGTATTTATCAAATGTAGAACTAACAATGAGGAAATTTTGGGTTGTGAAGAAATGTCAAGCTATGGAATCATTGTTGCAGGAACGTTTCAGTGTAGTAGTGTATTTGGAAATATTTTCGTCTTCTAATGTCCGAGGCCTGGTGGTTCATATGCTCTCAGAACGTTACTGTGAGCCTTCTCAGACAGCAGCAACTTTGATTTATCTTCCTCTGGTTTCATAGTTCTGAGCAGCTTCACCCCAAAGCATTCATGGAATGAAGAGTTGTGGGAGGTGGCATGATGGCTTACTGGGAGATTAGGATCTTGAACCACAACTGAATGTTTGTGGTTGTTGATCCTCGAGTTCCAGTCCAGTCTCTGCTTCTCCCTCATGAAATGCTGAGCAATTTGCAGAGCAGCTCGCACATGCACATTACAGTTTGGCAGACTGACGAGCCCTTGCATCTATGTGTGTTGGGAGTGACTTCATTTCAGATTTTCTACAACTGACTTTCAGCATTGGTAAAGTTGATCACTGTGTCTGCCCCCCTCTATTTACTCCCAAGATACCTATTAGAGATCAGATATTTGGCACGAGGATGACGACTGATGACATAACTCATTTATGAGTTAGTAGAAAGATCACTTCTACTGCGCGTCATCACGCTCTAGTGTCAGATATCAAAACTAAACAGTTGAGTTGGTAAAAAAGACCGTCTCTGCGTTCGCCTCTTTTATCCAACAAGATAAACTGGAAAAAATATCAATTCACCACTATGATTTTGAGCTATCAGAGTCGTCGGAAGACTACAAGGTGGCTACAGAGCTCGGGTCGGTAAAGTTGGTTGATCCGACAGTTGTTATCGACGACGTTCGCTCCTCTTCGGATTTCCAAGCCCTAATCTCATTACCGAAGAGGCCCTTTGAAGTTGGATTTGTCCACCAAACGTTTAGGAAACCGACCGGAAACCAACGGAATCTCATAGATACGATCCCTTCTTCACCTAACCGACCGCCTTTGAATCCCCTCTTAGTTTATCGGTGCGAAAGCTCACATGCGATCCTCCAATGACCTTTCATTAAGGACAAAACCAGTTCTGCCAATGAAAAATAATGCAATCTCTACAACTTGGAAGCGAATCCCGCAGCTAAAGATAATTGGGTAAGTTTAAGTTCGATGATAAAGGTAAAGCCGATAAACAGAAGCACCGTCAACAATCGGCTAAACATTAGTTTCTAGTAGACCTAGTTGTTAAGTTGGTTTTGATTGATTTCATGGACATTCAATAAACAAATTGTTCTCTTTTTACTCATGTCCACATCGTGCTGGACTCCAAGGTTTGAACTCCTCAAGCCATTCAACGAACTTTTACAACTCTACGATCTAACAACATGGACCAAGTAGTGCCGTAGTGCGTATTTTTCAATAAATATCCCAATTTCAACAACTGATTCAAACGCCTAGTTTTGCTTTTACGAATACAACTGTACAGCTGCCGTTTCATCACGTCATCTTTGTTCTGCATAAACATCTTCATGTGCTGACAGGTCGCGTCAAAACACATTAAGGGGCCTAACATGACAGACTTCGTGAACTGTAAAATATGAAGAAAACTAGTGGGGTAACTTCTCTTATAAAAGTAAACGAAAGAAGTGTATTCCGAAGATGTCAGTTTTACGGAGATGTAATGGAATACACAGAAAACAACGGATGGTATTAGAGAAGTCGGAAAGGTAACTCAGGTGGGAGGAAGCGAGGTTACCTGTTGCATCTACCTGTGCGGTTGGGTTCATTGGATCCAGCCGGCATCCGGCAGTTGTACGTCGGCGTATAAACTTCGCTAATCACAAGATTATAGGACCCAAAGAAGCCATTTAACGTCCAGAAAGGTGTTTTTCGGTGAATGGAAACAAAATCTATAAAGTCATCTAGGAAGATATCACTAGTGTTGGTAGGTTGGGGGCTCCGATAGCGTGCAAGGCCCATCACAATACTCTTGTTCTCCTATTCAGGAAAGGGGGCGCTGAAACAAAGGAATTCCCATGCACTACGTGACTCACAAGGGGAGTGAGCTCAACTGAGGGACAGACGGTTTTTTTCGAGGAGCTTTCGACTCTGCAACGAGTCACAAAGTCTTGAAAACGCGTTTGTGAAACGTGAATGCGTCAATCGCTTTGCCCAACTCGCGGACTCTTCGAGATCCTGGCGTTTTCGCCATAAAACGGGTCTCGATAGGATTTTATAGCTACGCTGAGTCGCCGGCTATCGGCATGCCAAACCGATGATGCGGTTGAAGTAGCAAATACATTTGATTGAACGTCATACAGAATTCGAAAAGCATGAATAAGCGATCGTTGCACGATATTTATGGCATACTGACTAAACGTCATACAGAATGCAAACAACCTGAATAACCGATCATTGCGTAATATTTATGGGCTTCTGAAACATGAGTCTTTTACGGGAACCCTCCCGTGGGTCAAGCGTGTGGTTTCCTAGTAAGTTGGCTTCTTACATTCAAATTCTGCAAAGTGACTTTTAAAGTCAGCAAAATTAGGTGGGGTTTTAACTCTTTTTTTGACACGTTAACAACAAGCAATAACACCTTCTAAGCAATATTCAGGTGATACAATAAAGTTTTATTAAAATCTACGATACTTCATCTTAGATTTATTGTTTTGTAATAAAGTAATGTTTGGGTAACGTTCACTTTAGTTTACTCATTTCATGCGGCTTTGTCGTTTCAAGTGTTCCAAGACCTTCGGTGTCAAGGATATGGATGAGATCCTGGATTTCTGGGCTTCCAAGGTGGTGACAGCTTGTTTGCGGACAATGCAGCTACGCAGAACATTATTCTGATTGCGCTGTACAGTGACGCGGTTACTTTGTACAAAGCACCCATACAGTTGAGCAACATGTGTCCAGACAGTTTTAAGGAGTTGCTTGTAATGTATGAGGTTATTGCTAATCGATAAACGGATGCGCTAACATGAAATTCACCAATTAATCTCAGTTTCTGGTGGTCCGATCGCAGAATTTAAAAAGTAGACGGGGAAGAACGGTATATCATCATTCTATCCGTAACACAATGAGCCCGACAGACCTGCAATACATGTCGACTAACCTTGTGGAGGCTATGATGTCAGTACGAACATGTCCCGCGGCATTTCTGCCTTTTGAATTTTCGTTACAAAATTCTATTCTTTCTATCTTTCGAGATTACTGACAACATTTCATTTATAACATATTTGTAGCAATTATATCATCCTTAATCATGTAACAAAAGTTTGCGCAATCGCAGGTACACTTGTGGTCTAACCACCGCATTGGAAATATTCAAGAAGATAAAGCACACCATTGTCGGAACGATCCATAAAAATAGGTAAAATTTATTATTTCAGCAGACAGCTGTAAAATTGAGCAGCAGATTATAGGTCAAAGAGTTCGTTTGTGTCTTTCTTCAACCTCTTCATCTATTTAATCAATCTAAATTATAATTTTAAATAAACTAAGGTATAATTATTTCCGCCTCCCAAAAGTAACCAAGAACTACATCGAGAAACACAGCAGCTAATCAAATCTTCCACAATTACGTAAAACTCAATATAAATTAATTAGAAACATCACCCGTCTTGCGGGAAAATTAAAACCCCAGAGCAACGCGTAAATGCTGCGATTCACCCAGTAAAGAGAGGCTAATTGATGTGCTGTAAGAGGCTAACTAATATGTAAACGAAAATATGGAACATACCCGACAACTTTTCAATCACATTCAACGTATATCTGAGCAAAACGATTAGTTTTCTAAACGCTACCAATTCTAACTCATGGGTTTAGTTATTTATTTACTTTTTTAATAATGCGTGATTGAGTAGTTTCTGGTGCTTCTTTTAGATTCAAACATTGCAATTGTTTGGATGGATGAATTTCTACGGATCTTAAAACCATACCATTTGATTTTTTCCCCAACATTACTAGAAAATGTCAGGGCACTTGCCGATCAGAGTAAAAACCTCGGAAAACACTCTTGTTGAATGCGAGGAAATCGTGCTGGCAAGAGGTTAGGACCAACTATTCCCCAAGTACAGGCAAGTGAACTCGCATGACAGGCAAGTGGGGTGTCGTTTCATAGAAATTTTGGGGCTGAATCGACTCGCATAGGTCTCAGATCCGTATAAATTCATCTAAAGCAAATAATCTGAACCTAACTGAGTAATGAAACTATGTGTCATAGTTGGCATTGCTTTAGTTTTAAAAATACGATTTGGAATCATTGGATCAATACGAAAAAATTTGGGTTTCACCAAATTGAACGCAGTTCCTGATAACGCATTTTCTTGTCAGAGCGAGATCAATGTAAACCACTATTGAACTAACGTTGATCCATGGTTGAACTACGATACAGAAGGCTTTGGGTTGCCTGAGAATGTGATATCAAGAGATCCTTGGCGATTAATGGTGTTTCTTGCGACATACCTACTCATTTTATCATTCATCGGTCGGTCGTTTTTAGGACGTCTCTTCCAAGCAAGTCTTCCTCAATAGAGGGATACCTAATAGAAATGATCCAGGGACATAAAGAACAACTCAAACATGGGGGAAAAAAAGAAATTTGACACCAATTTAAGAGCGAATCCGTGGGGAAAAGAACCGTGTGTTGCGAGAGAGTATGTGTGTGCGTTCAGATTTGGGATTGACAGTGTGGAAATCAATTTTAGTGTGAAATTGCCCCAAAACCTTCAACTGTGCCACCTCTTTCTTCTGTATAAGTCTTTTCCATAGGACTGAGGTCCGCAGTAGTTGAGATATTCAATTAAAACCCTCAGTGACTTTCTTGTTTAGATAATTAAATATTCATCTTCGCCCTTGTAGAGTCCATTTTCAGATTTGATCAGTCAGTACCAACAATTCAAAATTAATTACATGAACTGATGAATAATGTCCACAGGAGAGAGGTTGAATGATGACCACGTGCACGAAATGCACCAAACACAAGAGGTGACGCCAACTGAGTGGCTTTCTACAAAATTTGGGGTTAGCGTCAGATTTTGAGGGAACAGATCAGTTCTGACAGCATCGAAAAACCAATTTCGAACTACCCAACGTAATAATGGAAAAGTTCTGTTTTTTTATATTCAATTTTTGAAATCTATGCCATCTTGAAACATTGAGGGGATTAAACTTTGTCTAGGTCGATCACCATGGTTTTTTATTGGAAAAAATGATCCGCAAAATATAAGAAAGTTCAGAGTGATAATTTTTCGTTTTTATCCGTTGATGATCCTTTTTTAAGGGAGTTTTCTATTCAATGCAGCTTCTTCACATTATAGAGAGAGGGGTCGTCCCTCATGAATGTTCCTCCTTCCCAGACAATAATCTTGACGCGGATGCAGGAGGGGGATGAGAGAGGCGTTCAATGGGTATAAAGACGGCTCAATATGGAGAAATCTTGTTAATTACTCTGGCGCTAATGGACTTTAGGCGTTGACCTATTTAGAGGGGCGCGCCGGGCCGGCGGAGGTGAATGGGGAACACGTGAAGCCATAACTTGCAGAGTCAACCGGGCGCCTTGCAGACTTAACCCTAACTTGAACCCCACCCACACCTAGCCCAGGGGGGGTCACCCGCGCCCATTTCGAAATAGAGCGACGATACCGGCTGTAAGGCTTCTAATCCAGCGGAGATTTCAATACGGATAGATCACCGCGAAAAACCATAATATCTAACGCTTCGCCACTATGGGCTGATTCCACAGACAATCCCGAACCATGCTTCAAGTAGATCGTTGTTTTGCGGAACCAGACATTAGGAACCTTGATCTAGAACAATGCAATAAATGGTTTCACTGTTACCATTAAACCTCGATTTAAAGTTAGAACGTTGATTTTTATCGAGGAGGCATTCGCCCGCAAAATGTAGGCGGTAGCAAGATGACAGGGAAAACTTCACCAACAGCCGTTTCTATTCGATTACTGTTTCGCTTTACTACTTGCGTATAGCCCAACAAGTAAAAACCGACACATCACCAACAATTTCTATAGCGAACAGTGCTGATTATGCAAGTTCTATCAAAAGCCATTGTTTTCGCAAACAAACCGTGAAAATTTGTGATGGATATGATTAGTAAGTAATCCTAAAGCCCAAGTGATGGACCTTCCCGATTCTTGAATCCCTTGCCTTGAGAGATGAATCAAGCGTATGGAACATCCTCTGAGCGTGGCGGTGCATTAAACCGCATTCAGCTGAATGCGGTTTAATTAAATTGATTTTCAAGTGCAATCAGAAGCCTTTAGTTTGATGGGCCATAATTTAAACCACCACAAACGAGAAAATTAGAATACTTACGACACGTCTTTGTACGTATTGTGTGCATTTGTCACACCAACTCAGTAAAGTGAATATTTCGGATTCAATGCTCCTCACTAGTCAGATGGATAGACATATACGGCTATCTCATATTCGTATTACCTACCCGTTTTTCTGTTTAGTTTCAACCAAAGAACAAACATTGTGGTTTAGAGGGAGTTCTAGTCGATGTCTTCCCGGGTGATTACATAAAATACCTTAGCTGTTCAGAGAGTAGGGACTCACAAACAGAACAAAACAGCTCACCTACTTAGGACAATGACTATAAAGAGGGGTCGTATCTTAGCAGCAACAAGTTGTACGGAATCAGACGGGATTCTATTTCTCTCTTCACTCGCTTCTTCTAAAAAAGGAAGGAACGCCAAGGACAGGCATTTCGACCTGGAAGAAATGGACACGGTCATTTAGAGAAGAAAGATCGCGAAAACAGGAGCGTCACACACATCGGCATGGCGGGGGATTACGTGGAGGCAAAGAGCCGCGCAGCTGCCCTCGTGGGAATCGGTTTTATTCGGATTCGGTTCGGTTGAACTTCACGGGTTCATGACGGTGAGCCCTGACGCATCTCGAGGTATCACCACGGCTGAAGGGCGAAATCGAACGCAAGCTGTTCCCAAGAGTTGCCTGCCTGTGATTCACTTGTTTCTAGTCATTTGCACAAACGCGTTAGTCAGCTTTTCTACGAAGACGTTGCGATAGAGCCGGATTTCCAATTTATCTTCAATATTCAACATTGTATAGGTGATGGGGTTTACGGAGAACGACGGATGGACAAATTTATGTTGGACAAGGAAATTCACAACGACATTATAAGAAACGATCGAAACTGCACAGCGTGCTGTCTTCTAGCTTCTGGGGACACAAATCACACAAATCATCAAACGAAGCACGTTCCAGATACTGAAGACACAATTCATGTCAAAATTTCTTCATCATCCCTTATACACAGGTTTTCTGCAAAACGATTACAGAAACAGCAACTTTGTCCAAACGTTTACTTTACCAAAATAACATCTACAATACCACCAGCATCCATGCAATCACCAGGTGTTGGAACGATTGTTCCAGGGTCGTTAACCGAGAAAGTTTGATGGCCAATCAGTAAGGGGACAAAGAGATGTTGCACAATGCAGTGCGAAGTACCTGCGTCAATGAAGTTATGATGGTTAACTGCGACATGATTGTTCTTGTATTCATCCTACATTTGGCAGTCCTATATCGGTAGTACCAGTAGGTGTCTAAGTTACATGAAATGTTTCTCCACCAGATTTCTGAAGGCACCACTGAAAGAATCAAGGGGAGCTATGGCTCCTGTTGACTCTTAGACGATTCAACTCCTATTATGCCGATTGTTGAATTTTACTTTTAAGCATGCTCAGCGTACAATATTGATTATTGGATTGTGCAGAAATGAAGTTCTGCAAAGGGCAAGGATGTGAGTACAGCGCAAGAGAGAGACACAGAACTTGACGATATGCGCTGGATAAGTGAAAGGGGCCATTCAAAATGAACTTTTTTTTGAAGTTGTCAATGAACTTATAAATTGTTCACTATTTTCGTTATATTGTCGTATATATATTACAATGATGCATGAACAGTGCATATTGGATATAGAGAGAAGTTGAGCGTTCCATTGTGGATGCCTTCGTTAACATCCGATCATGAGCATCTCTGTACTTTAGCTAATCTTCATCAATACTTCACTTAATTAACTCAACGCAAAACACGTGTGTCCCTCATTCAATCCAAATCTCAAAATAACCCATGAAGCCTCGAATTATTTCAAGGAACAACAATACCGTCAGATACTCCAGGAACTGCTGTTGACAGCATATCCATGGAATGGAAAGCAGTATTCGTTACGGCATAGGTAGGTGATACTCATGAGCACGCACGGATTTTTCTTCATCCACGCACCTCCTCCACCCAATTCCCATCGCTGTTATTAGCTGTCGCGTTTCGAGCCGACAGGTGGGAAAGTCACCTCATGGAAACAACTACTCAACAAAAACCGGAATCTCGGAACTCGAAAGCTCCTTCGCCTGCTATGTAAATCAACTGATGCCAACCCATCAAAGAGAATATTGGAGGTCATCGGATGAGAGATATAGAAACTCATTTCTTTATTCATTTTCCTTCTGTTCACTACCATGCAAAATCAAATGACGTAACTTCATCGAGAGAAATATCTCAGGTATTGCTAAATATCTATAATACGTTCTATTTACAGTGAAAGTGTTCGAATCTGCAGATAACTTGTTTGAAAACTATGCTGATTCGAGAAAATCAATCATTTTTTACAAAACAATAGTGTTTATCAAGTGGATCATTAATCACAAATGACATTGGACAGAATTGGACCACAATTAATAATTCAACGTAAAAAATTTATTCCCCATCCTCAGCTGATTCCTGTGGATATTTTTACTCCAATAATACGGAAATTCAATCAAGTAGCACAACTTTGAATTAAACGTGGCAATGAGAATAAGCTAATGTGGATAGACGCCTGACGATTGGTGTTCGACATTGCCTGCTTAATATCACTAAAACATAGAAGTTTCCAACGGTATTGACTCTGAATCTAGTAGTTATCCACGAAAAATCAGAATAAAAATGTTACCCCTAATACGGTAGACCTGAAACTATCCTAGTCTCGTGTGTATTTGCTCATTCTTCCACAGGTCATGGAAGTTGAGATTTAGCTCAATCTGTAATGGTAACATACGGTTTCATGATGCTTGGACCAATAATTGCTTCTTGGCATACACAAACCAGAAGTCCACACGGAATTTCCACGATATGATTCAAATTATACTTTTAGTGAAGTTTCCCAATTCTAAATCAATTTGAGTCCATGAGGATCAAACCTACTTTTTTCTCATGTAGAAAATATTTAACTCTTACACTACACGCATCGACTTTTATGAATTCGTGCTATGAGATTGAACAAGGCCTGGGCAAACTCGCCCCTAACTTACATTGTCGTTTGATTGCTACGAAACTGTCAGGATTCAATCGTGTTAACTGTAAATGGTTCCTAGCAATTAAACTTGAATGTGTTGAATGGTAACTACCTCAAACGAAAAGTTTAATCCAATTTTGCTTTATTAATTAGAAACAGACACATAGATGATCAATACAATCGAATTACTTTTGGACACATGAATCCGTGCAACTAACACTGTAATGAAGGCGTCAAACGAATTATTCAAATCTTTCAGAATATCGATGCACTGGTTTTGTTATTACAGGAAGAATTTCTTCTCCCTAAAATCTTGAAATATTGATATGTGAAAATTTTGATGATAAAAAAGACGAAAGTAATTCAAATACGGCCTAGAAGGGGCAATCACGAGGTTGCATAAATGTGGCTTTCCTGCGCATAACACTACTTCTGTAGAAATATCAAACTAACTCGGAGACCCCATCGCTGCTGGCATTTCGCGTAGCTTTATTACACTCGCTGACAATCACCTGAAGCGATTCAGTTGATTCAGTGCTACCACGTCAAAACCTCCCTTTCGCGAACTCTGACGTAGAACGGAAGGCAGGTACATATAATATTTTATTCATGGCGAGTTAATTCAAACGCATAATGGCACCCCTCATATTAGTTTCATGGGAACCCGAAATACAACAGTACAACAGAGCAAAGTAATAGAGACACGAGAGCTGCAGTTCGCATGGTGTCGGCTGCTCAAGGCCCTGCTATTGCACAAGGATAGAGGCCCGTTGTTCTCGACATTCCCCTGTGGTGGTGTCAGTTTATTATTTATACTGAGTCGGGGAACTCGCCTTGACTTGGTTTAAAAGGCAGGCATCAGCAAATCTCGCGCTTGGCTCCCAAGGACACCGATTTTACCTCTTCTTCATCTTCTGCTGGGGAAGAAAGGAGCAATTCCAAACCGAAATGGACACATTTCTGTAAACGCTGGGATTCTACTGGATCTAGAAACACCAACTAAGTTTCCCTACGTTTTTCTTCAAGAATTCGTTGTGGTCTCTTGGTCAAGCAGAGTGGTGGCATAATCGCTCAACCCGGGCCCAGGACAGTAATGTAAAAAACAACTTGTACGAGATTTAAATCAACTCTTACAGCATGAATTTAATTTGTATATGTGTTATTGATGGTTTCGCGAAATCAAACTATGAAAATAGATGGATTAACGACAGTTCATGGTTGCAATAGCCCTTAAGAGTGCAATGATAGGAGTATAAGGTGTTGGAAATCATTGCTATAACATATTAGGTATTCACGAATACCTAAGTTTCACCGATATCGTTGGAATTAGATTAAAACAATGGGAAAAATAGCTTGTAAATACATTTTTACGAATTAAAATTTTCCAGTCTATCTATTCTATCCATTCCAGTCTATCTGTTCAGCGGATTGTTTTCATTCTCAGGCGATGAAAAAACAACTTTTTTCTCGGCCACACAAAAATGTTTACTCGCAATTTATGCATTTCTACTCGTGCAATTTACATCATTCTGAACAACTTTCGTTTTGAGTCGGTCATGTGTCCACAAGGCTAAGCAACAAGCTCAATTTCTACCATTATCATGCGATTTCTGAGATTTTCCGGGAAATCTATACGTGGGCTGAGTTTTTTTGCTTATAGATCAATACTTTTGTTTGCGTTTGCCGAAACGTAAATCCATCAAACGAAATTTCCTCATGCCTAGCTCGTTCGATCACGCTCAAACCGGGACGGCCATCAGTGGAAGAATGATCCAATTAAAACTTCGAAATTTCCTACAACCACATTGCCTCGTTATGGAACGTTAAGCATTTGTTGAGAACATTTCAGGATCTACACAGTCATATTGCGGACACGAGGGATTATAAGCCACACCATAATTCGCACACGTTTTCAAAATTGAAGGGGTTTTCTTGGAAATGCTTCACATTTTGGTACAAAAATCCTACACATTTGAGTTATTTCAGGTAGTTCATGGAGGTCGAAATGCTCTTCACAAAATCAAAAAACACTGTTGGTAATAGACAACATTTGCTGGTCAATGAGTTGATAAAAATTGGTTTGTTAATGTTATTACATCTATATGCCCGTTTCCTCTACTGAGGAAGCGAATATCTAAAGCCCACTTTAATCTTGTACTGTCTGGAAATTTTGGAAGGAACAATGACGTACAATATCAAAAAGATGTATGGAAATCGGGTTATGTGATGAACCCATTCCAGTGTAGACAGGTGGAACTGAAGAGACAATAATATCTAGGGAGAAATAATGATACTGGAGGGATAATGATAGCAGAGACAACTAAGGGGAATGGAGGAAGCCCAAGGCATGACGGCGTGAAGCCCCAGACTCAAGGGACAGGATAGTTAGTCAGTGTAGGTAGGTACCTACCAAGTGGAGTAACCGGGCTCCCATAGGTGGGTGATAGTGACGTGTTTAGTGAGCTTTGGTTCTGGTGTGAGTGAGTTTGAGCGTAGTGACGGGCCCGACCCGCGCCCGTGTGAGACCTCCCTTCAAATCGGCCCTTCGACAAACGAGGGTGAAGCACCCAGCTGCCCTTCACCCTGCCCAGACGACCTCCAACCCCTCACCAACACTCGGACACGCACTCACACACGATCCCTCCCTCTCGCGGCATTATCATCTGAAAAACAACATTTGTTCACGGACGAAATCTCTTGTAATGAACGTACCTCCTGCACATCCGAGGTCTGTTCCTACAGTAGATTCCGAACCTATTCAAAAACCGACTCGACACTGCCGATTCTTTCCCCAAAGAGTATTTATATAACAAGCAGTTACAATATAAACATTATTACGTAAGTAACTATCTGCGTTTTTCGTATCGTAATTAGTAAGCCTCTTCAATCGTACAGCAGAGCATTCGAGGAAAATTCGTTCACCGGGGAACCGGGGAAATATCTTGTAATAGCGTGGGTACTTCGTGGACATCCTAAGGCCTGTTCCTAGAGTAGATTCCGAACCTATCCAAGAACCAACTTGACAACGACAAAACTTATTCAGTTGATGCAATGTGGGGCTTCTGCGGACAGAAATGTCCACTTTCTACTTTCAACCACTTTCAGCTATCTCTAGCTCAAAACCCTCAACAACTATGCGTAGATCCTGAAAAACGTTGCGTAACTTCATACCAATATTAGCATATGTCGCCTTAAACTTGAGTTTTTATGAGATATGGTTCCTTGCCCTTATGGTTTTCTCATCCAACATAGTTGATTGTTGTTAAACTCTTACGGTGGATACCCAGGATTTTATACCGGATCATATCTGCATATCTTACATACGGACTCCATCGCTGCTGGTGACATTTCTGATGAATTTGGAATCGTAGCCCCACACAAACGCTCAAAAACGGTTAAAAGCAAAACAGACCGGTCTCATTGCCATTATCATCTGACAAGGAACAGTCATTCAATTTACTGTAACGAACCGCATACCACAAGGTGTGGTGCTCGGTTGGTTCTAAACAACCCCAAGACCGATCGCAATGCGCTGGAACCGGTTCAGTATGTTATTCGTATACTGATTAAGAGAATTCTCCAATCAGTAACTTCTACATTTCAAACAAAAGGTGACAAATGTAATCAGTTGCGGTAAGTGGAAAGATGCCCGAGATCTATTAATTTAATCGATGTATTCAAGTTTTTGACTGCTGTAATAGTATCTTCGGAACTTTGGAGGAGATCTTGACAGTCATTCACAGGTTATTCCGAAAGAACTGATACGAGCAAAGCTAATAAACAGTACGGAATGCAAAAGGAAAAGGTCTGCCAAGTGGGTGTGGCACATAGCATCCTCGTATCCATAACATGACTGTATAGATCATTGAAAATTATCTCGAAGCTAAAACTTTATTTTCTCTTTATTACTCACGAGGACCATCTTTACATCAGTCCGAACAATCCCTGAACATTTCATCGAAATCAGTCATGAACTCCCGGAGTTATGCGCGTAGGAACTCATAGGGGACTATCTACACATCAAACCGAACAATCCCTGAAAATTTCATCGAAATTGGTCAAGCACTCCCGGAGTTATGCGCGTAACAAGGATTTCACGTTTGCGCATTCGCAGAGGCTACTATTGATCCGGGGGTCATGAAACCTACAGGGGACCATCTACACCCCAACCCGCACAATCCCTGAAAATTTCATCAAAATCGGACTATAACTTCGTGTAGTTCTGCCCGTAACAAGGATTTGCTGACAGACAGACACACAGACACGGAACCAAAATTGTGCAGAAAGGTCTAAAACGCAAAATGCGAGTGGAATTTTTGATTTTGGAGACAAAAAAATTTTCACATTCCGAAAGCGAAAACAATGCTTCCGCTACCTTGGTAGACTCGGAAGCAAAACAAGAAGACATCCAGGTTTAAAAAGAAATGAAACCTCACCCCATCACTATTACGCCGCTATATAGTGTAAAAGGGATAACAACCCAATAGGCGAAATATTTCTTAACAAAGAGGTGCACAACGAGTTGGGTTCGCATTTGAAGAAGAAAATTTAAACCAAATAGAGAGCAGCAGAACGCGAGTCTACGCGAGGTACCAGGAAATCGACTTCGGCTATATAAAAGTTGTTATACTCACTTTCAACTTACAACGGTGATATCATTAGTTTTTTGATGTCTTGAACTTTATCACACGTGTGAGCTAGTTTCCGTGTTGTAGTCATTATTTGAAGAACTGAATAAAGTCATCTGCTACTTGGCTGTTTAATCCAAACGCTGTAGAACTTAGTTCGGAACTTTACAACTTGGATCTCGTCTTTAAAGCATGTTTACCATTCTCTAACCTCAGACGCACTCTCCAACCCTTTCGAGCTGTAATTAATTATAACATTAAATGTTTTCTTTATGGACGAATCCTACTCCAACACTGGCTTCATAAAGCACATAAACTTACATCATGTATCTACATACATACACACAGATAGTACATACTCTTCGGCACGCGCATAACTCCAAGTCTACCGCCAACATCACGATAATTTCGATTGTGCCGGATTCAAATCAGAAATGACAAGGTCAACTGTAAGTTTCATCGAACCACATCAATGGGCCACCGATTAGAACAGCGTTCACGATAGCTAGTTTTTCATTTCTATTGAGCTAGGAAATCCATCTATTGTGCATTACCTTTTTCCGAATCGAGAGGGCGGCATTGAAGCCCAAAATCGTCCTTATTTTTTTCTTCTCAATTTCCGCCCCTACTCCAGATGTTGGCCGATTTGAAGGGCTTTTTTTCGTTGGAACTATTAACCTTTCTCGTTTTGCTCTGCGTAGCTGTACTTCAAACTTTTTTTGTGGGAGGCTACGTAGAAAGAGAGCAGATGGAGGATGAACCGGCTGGCTCAGCCTCCAAGAGTTTTTCCAACGGTTTACGCAGTTTACGCTTGTGCTGGAAATTTTTTTCGTTGAGCTGGTTTTCATTATGCTACCGTATCTCTAAAATTTGGGTCTTGGAGGTAATGGTAGTGGGCGACAACGAAAATAGGCGTCTACTAGGACACACACACCTATATACCTATATGCAGTGTCCAAGTAGCTATGCTCCCCCGCATCATTTTCTCTAACTTTCTGTTAAAAAATTTGCAAATAACGTCATTTTTCACAATTTTTGTATGTCAAATAGCGACATGTATTTTTTATCGCCGATCTGGATTCTTCGCAAACTTTTTTGAAATTTCTCTAACGCCTCACTCGGTTTTTTCATGAAGGACGCAAGCCGTATAGTGAGCGAGCGATGATGCGCAACCCAGGATTGGACAACAATTGCGATGAAGATACATCAAATGTGGAACATGATTTAGCAATGTTTTTCAACGCTGAATCGCGAGTCGATATATTTGCTAATTCGACCTCATTCAAAAGAGTAAGATTTTGAAGAGGAAATTTTCGATTCTGTAATGAGTAATAAGTTAATTCCAATGGAGTTGACTGATGGGAAAGTTTATAATATTGTCAACCTACAGATAACTCCATAACATCACAAAATGTTGAGTCTTCCGATGAATTAGTGATAAAATAATAAACCGATAAGATGAGCGTTTATAACGTACAGAAATCACAAAAATTCCTTTAGATCACATTTTTTGTTAGAGTTATTAATTTTTATCTTATCAATTTATTATTTTATTCCTTATCATTATAGTGTTATCAAAAGACGGAACCTGTAAGTTGACAATATTGTAAGTTTAACTTATCCACCCCCTTACTCCATTGGAATTCAGTTATTTCTGTTTAAAAAAGTTCACAAAAAGTGACGTTTCCCGCCTAAATGGCATAAAACAAGGTCTAATTAGCAAAAGGATATCACCATGCGCTTCAGCATGAAAAACAGCCAAATCACGATCCACACTTGTGTTTTCTTCATGTCAATTTGTGCTCTAACCCTGGGTTTGGGCATCTTTGCGCGATTACTGGACGGCTGGAAATTGAGTAAGGGGTCAAACATTCATGAAATTCGGCGTAGAATGCAAATCTGCAATAAAAAATTAGGGTTGTCATTTGGAAAAATAACGTTAGTCAGACACTCTGTATATATGAAGCTCTTGTCCTCGATTTATATGGGAAGAACTGTGTGGAGTTCATCAGAGTCAATCAAAGGAAAAAAAAAAATAAAAATAAATGTCGTCATCAACATTTTGTTTTATTTTTAGAACATCTTCAGAGTTTGAAAATAGTATTAACTGAGCAAAACTATACGTAGGCATCATCTATGAAGATTAAGATGCCACACGGCTATGAAGCTTAGATACTTTCCAGTGAGTTAGTAGGAGTTTTGATAGCCAATTGGCCACAGCACCTAATTTGATTGTCATCCATTATCTTTAATAGATTGATTCACTTATTATTCTACGTTTCTCTCAAGCATAGAAATGTTTGCTCCATGCTCAACGTGCGTAGTAGGACTAACATGGGAACGTATTGATGCACTCAAGTTCGACCTTTTTAAAGTCTTGGATTTTGTTTAATTCTTCTATTCTTTTCGGGAGGCTTGAAGGCTTCCTATCCGTCTGTTATTACGGGCAAGAGAACCAAGAACGAGACAGTTGTTAAAAAAGGAATCAAAAAGACTTTCGATTTATCGTGCGCTCGATCAACAATCTGCTGAGAGTACAAGAACCTGGTTAGGAGACAAAACAAGACCGACCGAAGCGACATATAAAAAGCCCGACCATAAACTGCGTTGGAGAGCAGCGTTTTGCTTAGACTCAAATGCAAGTGTAATAAACATTGATTTTTTCAACAGGTCGTGCTAGTTCTTTTTCTTATCGAAGGTAGGTTCATTGAGGGTGTCTCAACATTCTGATACTTATAAAACTGGCGGACATTATTGTGGAGAGGTTTATTATTCTGATGAAGTCCACCTTTTATGCGGAAGGGACAAGGGGCGGATGGTTAGGATTGTTGAAACTACTCCTGAGCTTAAACCTGAAATTTCCAGCTTCAGGAGTATAACATAGGTGTTGCAGACAAAATCGCTTGAGCCCAAGGAAGGGGCAACTAGGGCAGTCCATGATCTCCCTGTTATAGAGGCAAAATTAATTCTTAGTGTAATATACAGCATTTTGGCGACCCCATCGAGGGACAGAAACCAGTAAGCAAGTCTCCTGTGCGAACACAGCAGCATTCTGTGGATGTTGAATCTGCAAGTAGGGCTTTTATGTGGTTCCAGTACAGTTGGCATTTGTTTTCCATAATTTATTTCCGAAGGGAGTCAGTGCGTTTCAAATACGGAGTTGTAAATGGTATTATGAACGTGCAATGAATTATCAAAATGGCGTTTCGGACCCCTTTCGAATGACATCTGAGTCATCGGTTCCTCCCCTATCGTGTGCTTTTACTTATTTTATTCCTCTCGTAAAGAGTTTCTCTTCGTCTTAGGTGAACTCGGTCCCTCCGGGAGAAATCCTCCCCCGACCGAAGACCTTCCCTGATTCATGGGCCGTGAAAGGCCGAACATATTTCCCCTTTCCGTCAGTTGTTTTCACCCCATGCGATTAGGCGGCCACCTACCCATTCCCACACAGACTAATAACTCCAAGATCCATGACACACCCCCACCAATATCGATTCAAAGTTTGGAAGCCCGCTCTAGATCAAATCGGTGCGAGTCTACCAAGGTTGATCACTTGCTTTTAGTGAGACAGTACGCGGCCAATAACAAAATCTAAATGTATGGTGCACATCTAAACACAGCATATTCCAGTAAAATGAAACCTTTTTTTTTCAATCAAATGAAACTTCGTACAGATCAAATTAAACCTTGTTCCAATCAAAATGAGACTTGGAACCTGACAAATAAAACCTCGTGCGAATCGAATGAAAAACTTCTTTTCAACCAAATTAAACTTTTTTTCAGACGAATGAAACCATATTCCAATCAAATAAAACTCAGGTCCACCACATTGCTGATCACAGTGAAATCCAGTCAAAGCTCCGTGACTCTTATCATGGTCGTTCGAATTTCTTGTTCATACACCACACAGCTTCCCGTTTCCCTTCATGCAGTTGAAGCTTTGCCCTTGTCAGAAAACCACCCACCTACACACTCACTAACCTTGAATCCGGTGGAAAATATGATTTCTACAATCAAATCTGTTGATAGAGACCTACATAGAGCAAGTCAGAATGATGCCATCGTCTTGAGCGTTGAAACAATCAGAGCTTCGGACAACTCCCACATCGACATAAACATGATGATGACACAAGCTGCTGACACACAACTTGTTAGGTAAAAATTTGGAATGAAATGTTTCTGGACTGTCCGAACAAGTTTCATTTGATTAAAAAGAGGCTTCCATTGGCTGAAAAATGCTTGGTATAACCAACTAGAGGCTATTAGAACGAATCACACCATACAAAATGATTTGAAATCTTATCTGCCACTTCATATTTCCAATAATCCTTATGATGGAATTGTGGGCGTTCGCCTGCTAGCTTACCGGTTAGTTGTCGTGAACTTTACAGGCATCGTGAGGACGGGGCCCGTGATGGTGGTATGGATTATATAGCTGACGGATGAAACACATCCAGAAATAAAAAACGCTACAAATTTTTACAGAGGTTTATAATTTCTGTATCCCTTCTACGCAAAACACTGATCTATGCATATTAGACGTAATTTGTGGTCTGTGGTACAATACCTATTTCAACTCGGCACCTTTTGCCTCCAAATCTCGTGATTGCCTTCAAGGCGGAAATACTTGCGCTGCCGCCAGCCACGCGGTTGGGCTCAGACCTCCCGTTGAACGAGCTCTATGGCCCATACCAAAAGGTCTTTAGCTCAAACGTCCACCTGACCGATTGTCATCACCCGAAGTTGTAGTTTTTCAAATGTTGAGCGAACGGATGATCGTACAGCAACCCTAGCGGTCTCATTCGATTCAGGGAACTAATTTCCATCTTAATCCAAACAAAAACTACGCTCTTACAATAAAAGTTTTTAATTTTCAGATGGATAAATCCTCTAATATAATCCCTTAGGACTGATTGATCAAGGTGCCAAGATAACTGGCACATCCCGCATCGATGTTGGATTTTTGACGACAATTTCGTTAAGCTTCGTTTTTTCTTGGTCGACTATAAAGGTTCATTATCAAAAATAATAGATAAAAATTCTGACAGATAGAGTGGTTTCATTTGCTACACGATTTTCATCAACTAACTAAATGGAGAATATATTCGGCCCAAAAGTGATGCGACCTAACATAAAAGTAATAGTAAAAACTATCAAAGTTAGTTTTGTTGCATCACTCTCATACACGCTCTCATGTTGCATCACTGGAACATTTTTCATTTCACTTGTCGCCCTCGCGTATTTTCAACTCTTTTTTTTCTAGAGAGACCGGTAAAGGGGGAAAAACGGGGTCAACGACGCTCGGAAGCCATTTTTTTCCAGGCGATCAGTTTAAAAAAGAGGAAGAAAAAAAAATATAAAAGAGAAACAAAAGTGGAGACAGGGGTTGGGGTAGGAAAACTTGAAAACAGGGGCTTGGGACGTAAACGCGGAGCCCACTTGTTGAGCTGGCTGGCTGGAAGGGCGTCATCCTGGGACTGAGGAGGAATCCACGGTATCCGGCGATAACGAAACATCGCATAGGCGCCGATCTCCCGGAGAATTTCCCGTTCCGAAACGTCTCTGCTTTTCATGCCGGTAAATCCGGCAGATAAGTGCGTTACAACCCCCGCGCCCTTCAACAGCTAGACGAGACAGAAAACGTACTAGCGAATATTTTCTAAAAAATGTTCCATTCATGCAGCATGGTAGTATGAGAGAATTTTCACCAAAAGTCAAGTATCTATTGAATATCAGTTCATATTGTCGAGAGGTTTCGGAGCCCAGTTTCCGTTGGGAAGATCTGCACACGTACCATCACTATAGTCTTAGAATGGTCTGAAACGGATTTGTATTCAAGTGTTGTTTTCTCATGTTTGGATTGTGCCACATCCCCCTTGATTGAATTTACAGCAAACGCGCTGTCAGCTTCCATGGGAACTGACAAACATAGAAGGCTGGCAATGGACCAATGACGTAAAGAATGAACAAAGCGATTAGACCCCAAGAAAACAACTATAAACAGCACCTGAACTTACAGGAAACAGGCTCATCTTGAGCGGGACTCAAGTCCTTCAAAATCACCTATCGACCGCAATATCGCTTCAATTGAAGTCTGCCAAATACATTTAACTCAGGGGATTTAACTCAGTATTGTCCAAGGTTTGTAACGATAGTGTTTCAGCACGGACGCTTCCTCATTGACTTTCAGCAAGACAAACACGTTTCGTGATTTATCACATGATGAAATTCACAATAAAACGGGGTCTTATGAAGTAAGTCAGTGGGAAAGGGTATGGAAACGACCATGAACTATCTAGTTTGAAAAAAGATTGTACTTATCTCGTGCTCATACTTCTTTGCAAAACAATACACGATGGTCTGACTCATAGAAATGCATAAAAAATTTAACGAAAGATTTAAAAACCACAACTGCGCTAGGAACCATAATTTCTATCTCATTTCCCTTCGGAACTGATAAAATCAGTAGTGTACGTGAGTTTCTGCCCTCAGACCGGATTAAGTAATTTCCCTCATGGCGTTAGAGTGTTGGGAACGTAAAAAAGGTGGAAATTCTCCAATTGTGGGCAAAGTGCAGGAAAGCTGTCTCGAGCTTTCCCAGTAACGCTCATTCTGTTCGCAAAAAAACCTCACACTTTCACTCCGAACGCCTTCTGCATTCTGAACCGCTCTCCCCCGCAGTAATTTGCTGTCATTTGACCTCATAATACAGAAAATGAAAGAAAAACACGTAACGTATACAGTCACAGGTACATACGACATGCCCCTACACCTTGGTTGTATAACCCAAAAATTAGCAATAAACTCAGAGTATCGGAAGTGTATAAACTAAGGGGAAGGTTTTACTGTAAATCACATATAATTCTGTGTTCGACGCGTATGGAATGAGATATTGCTCGATGAAATTACTACATCAGAGTTACAAAGCCAAGGGCTGGGGGGGGGGGGGTTCGAGCTCAATAATCACATACTGACCTCACTATTGATCTAAATTGAAGGGTTGAATTATTAAAAATAACAAGAAAATGTAGAAATGAAGTGTTTTTTTTTTTTTTTTTTCAAATTTAATTTTTAGACATTGAATGAGAACCACCCGGAAGGGTTAAGCTCATTCGCACTCAATAAAGAGCTTTGGTATACAAAAATGACGTCAACATGAGTGTGAACTCGGAAAAATTTCCATTATGTACTACCATGATCGACCCAGGTGATTTAGACTCCAACGAAATTTCCTCCTCAAGAAATCAATTTTGCAGAAGCCAAGGTAGTCTTCCATGACATCAACAATTGAGTTGAATTATCCTGAAAGCAACTTGATGCTATTGTAATAGCTATTAAAAAATTAAATATTAGTTGATCTCAGATTCTTCATGAATTGAAATGAAAGGAAAATTGAATTCAAGAGAGTTGGCTGTGCTTGGTATTGGTGTACAGCAACCTCATTTACAAGAGGGAATCACGGAGGCAAAGATAAATGCGACGAGACCTCCGCGGTACAAGAACAAAAATAAGATAGTTGAGTAAACCTTTAGGTCATTAATGTTTCATTCCAGATAAAGACTAATGAGAGGTCACTAATGAGGCAGATTTTCCTGAGATCGCTTTAAATTCCTTGGGGGGTTTTTGTCATCGTTGGTTTTAACATTGGAAGCTTTCACCTGCTAGACAGAATCTCAAAGTCGTTTTGATGGACGACGAAAATAACGTTATGGTCAAGAGTCTGAAAACGAAGAATAATGAATGATTTCGTTGTCATTTTTCTTTTTTGTTTTACATTTTGAATTCAAGCGGCTTTTTATAGGGTGTCAAATGGGACACTGCAAGAGGCGCGATTCACACTACAACTAAGGCTAGGTGATGTAAGCTTATATACAGCTATGTGCAATGAAGACATGTTTAGTTGCATAAAGGTATAAAACAGATCAAAGGTGTCAAATTTTGCTGTATAGCTCAGCAGCTTTCAGGTACAATATCAAGGAATGGACATTGTCTGTCCCTGACAGAACGTCGACCGACTGAGGAGGTACAAGTGGAGGTTACAAACAGAACTGGGCATGAGGAAACTGTATGGGTAAACCATTTCCTACACATGTCACTTAGGCGAACAATCGGTATGGGTAGCAGCTACCCAAATGACCACAGTTTGGCATCTCCTAGGAAGTGAAGGCAAGAGAGAAGACAGATCTTGAAAGATGCAAACAGTTAAGCTCACAGGACGGACCAGTAACTTCACCTTATTGCTGTTCATGCCAGATGGAAGTGCCTCCATGCTGCAGGTGGACCTATTGGTATAATCAATAGCTACCCAAATGACCACAATTCGGTCTCTCCTTCGAAGTGATGTTAAGAGAGAAGACAGGACATGGAGGAAGCGACCAGTGACTTCATGACAGATGGAAGTGCCTCTATGTGGTATGCAGGTGATCAGATCCTCAATGCCCGAATGGGCCTGTCCATAAACAGCATCAGCAGACTTCATAGTATTTCGTATCGAAAATTTGAATTAGATTCGAACACACACAAGTAACTGGTGGTTAACTATGCTATAGTGTTCATTGCACCCCAGACCCACTTTGTTTGATCACAGTTCAATAACATACAGATTCTACTCCACATCCGTACCGCCAGGGGAGCACAGATTCCAATTCATGTTTCAAAAGATGTAACTTATCCGACATGAAGGAAACCAAGGGCCCTCGAGGCAAATTATTCCACATCCTCTACAAACTAGAAATATTTTAACCAAATCAATATTTCTGAATAGCGCCAATGAATCACAATCACTAGTGGGACAAAATAACGAAATTTATAATTTAAAAAAATTGAAATTACGAGAATTTTGAGTTAGAAAAGTGGCATTCCTCCATTTAATTGATACATTTTGAAGATCCATGATATACTGGAATCGGAACTATAAATTATTGTTCTATAAACCCTTTCTCGTGTAAGGTATTGGAACGTGTCGCATTACAAGGCGGAATGAGGTGAGCAGAGTGGATTTAGACGTAATCTTCTTGTTAAAACGAAAAATTCTAACTATTTCAACAGTTCCTATAACTTGTAAAAATCATTTTCCAAAATTTCCTACATGGAAATCTGTTTTGAGGCATTCTGAAACTGTTTCCTAGTATGTACAAATTAGAGTGTGATTGTTTGTGTCATTTCCTGACGATATCTTTCCTGAAACTGGAAATATAAAATCCCTCCTTTTGCCCTAAATCAACCATTCCTAGAGAAAGAATGAGTTCGTTGGTCATCACGTTTTGATCATAATAAGTTGATCGAATTTCAAAAATGTGCACAACTCACCGTAAATAGCAGAAATCGGTTAAAAATGAGGTATGTTTGGTTAATAGAACCTTACTCGGAAGTTTCATCAATTTTGAGCCAGACAATTTGAGAAAAAAAAAATATACTAGAAAAAATGTATACCAACCGAATTTGGTTGGTGATAAGCCCTTTTTTCAGTTTTACGCTCATCACTCGAAAACGGTGAGTGGTAGAAAGAAATTGCTCTTACAAAAATTTAAGCTTATTAAATTTGCTAGAACCTTGTCTCCATACATGATTATCAAAATCCTTTCCGATTTCCTGAAACAGGCCTCGGAAAGTTAAAGATTAAAAAGAAATTCTGACGCACATTTTCCGTGGAAACCATTCGCCCAGATCTTCGCTTGTACATTTTCGACAAACGTAGTCTACACAAAGGTTGTACGGAATTCAATTCTCCATAGGGATGTGTAAAAATATACACATTAATGAGGAACATGTCACAAGTTACAGACTTTTCAAGGTTTTGGCATGAAAACATGATTTTGAAATATGTGATCAATCACTGTTTTCTTCTCCGGGGTCTTCATTTTTCTACATGTATACATACCACGTATTTTATGTTTACTGTTTAAGTAACCTTTACTGTCCATCCCATGGGAATGTTTTTAGCGAAATTTCTTAAACCTTCCCGGCACCCAAAGCCTTCGTACCGCTACCCTCCGAGCTACTGATGGCCGTCCATTTCGATGACCATTCTGCTTAAACATATTTTTACATGTACGAAAAACAACAACCCAACTTTTTTGGAGACTTGAATTGTACAAGTTCTTGGACCCAATTAAAAAATTGAATCATATGAGTGTATGTGGAGAAGTGGAGCCCTCAGGAGAGAAAAACTGGTTGAGCACTCTTATTTACAAAACATCGTTTTCATACCAAAATCCTAAAAATTCGGTAACTTCTGTCGTGTTCCCCATAATCTCACGTATTTTTATGAATTCTCTACAATATTTTTACAGACAACGTTATTCTGAAATGAACGGATGAAGACCTACACCAAACATTTTTCCGAAAAACGTCGGTCGGAAACTTTTTTTTAAATCGTCAACATTTCGAGACCTGTAGTATGAAAAGAGCAATTTTGATAATCATGTTAATAAACTTTCATTTTTGAAGGGATGCTTTTTTTCTACAACGTACCGTTTTTGGGTTATGAACGACAAATTAAAAAAGGGGATCTTTCAGACGCACCTACACCTTGGCAAGTACCCTAATTCGGAGGAATTTCAGGACACCCTGTTCAGGGGACCCTCCCCTACACATTCCTGAAAAGAATTCTCTTTCGACGATTTTGTTTGCCTGACGGGCGAATTTTTGTCTATTCTGACTGGACTATTGCGATACGAGGGGGATGTATGGATACGTAGAATATGTCGACGTACACGAGATGTCATGCACCGAGCCGAAATTAATTATTACAATTAGATAATCACGGGAGGAGCGGAGCGAGAGAGGCGGACGACTGTGTCAAGGAAGGTCACGAAATTATATTCGACTACGCTCTGCCCGTTGAACTTTGACCCGGTCCAGTACCGAATCCGCATTAATTCAATTAATTCTTTGCTGACGCGGAAAAACGCGGTTGGTAATTTTCCGGAGGGAAAAATAATCGTGAGCGTGTTTGTTGGGGACAGATGAAAACGGGATAGGGGATTTCGCGACCCCATCGTGCCGGGAATTACAGTTAACCAGGGAAGTTTGTTAATAAAACACACTATATAAAACAGTACAGTAAAGCACAGTTGAAACACGAAGGTACACGGTACATGTGTATTTCTGTCATTCTTCCTTTGTAAAATGTAGAATTACATAACATAATTTGTAATTATATCAGTTAAACAGTAGGTCGTGGGGAAACAACGATTTCATTACCTCTTTCAATTTTTGAAACTTCTTCAGAACTAAACGAACTATATGAAAAAATAATTAAATCCAAGTCAGCTACAATTAATACAAGGCTTTAGGTTTTACTCTTTTGTAAAGTTGAAGCATTTTTTCGAAGTTTTCTTCTGATACAGTACGACGAAAATGGGTAAGCTTAGAAAAAGCTCAGCAAACGTTCACAAATTAATGCACCAATTTATACTGGAAAGTGTAATCATGTATCAGTAAAACGTGTTCAAAATTTGATTTAAAATTCTAAATGACCAACAATTGGTTAGTGAATCGTTATTACGTAGTTATTTTGAGAGTAAACATTTTTTTTTTGCCCCTAAAGGACGTAACGAAAATCTAACACTAACAGTTACGAAAATTGGCACACACCAACGTGGTGCACAAATGGTACGTTTCTCATGATTCAGAGAAAAATTTGAATCATTCGAAAAAGAAGCGTGTGCAACAGTTTAATTTTGTTTGAATTCACTTCAAGGGTGCAAAAACTGTTCGATTCATCTGGCGGGAAAGACCGTGCGAGTTGAGTAATTTGAACGAGAATCGACCAGAAATTAATCAGAAAGCGGATCGAATCACCCAAAGATCTTAAATGGATACCCAATGCCCTCAAAACGAAATGGATTTCGTGATACCCCACGATAAAAGCAGCTCTGACGTAATAAGCTTTCGGGTTATAGAAAGCTGACGTCATAACCGACGCTTTTCGAACAGCCTTGTATGACGTCACCATTGCTTAAAAATAAAAACATAGAAATACAGTCATGCAGCATGATAGTATGATCGAATTTTTCAAAACTGTACTGCTACACATATGACAAATTGTGTAGAAATTGGAGAACTATGTTGGCAAAGACATTGAGATTAAGACACTGTCAATTTTATTGCGGAATATCGTTTTCCAAATTATATTTCTCTATTCAAACAACGATTTTGGATTTTTAGAATTGTGTGCATTATTATCAACTTTTTCAGTACGTTTCAGTGAAATTTAAACACTATCTTCAGCATAAGAAACACGTCAAATTACTCGTTTCAAAGTAATGTTCTGCTCAATAATTTATATTTAACCATTTTTCGCGATTTTTTGCTGTTATTAATAATTTTTTAGCACTAATTTAATGTGCTCAAGCAGTGAAGTACAACGAACTCATCCTTTGATCCAGAGGGCTTGACGCTTATGCGCAAAAAAAGATTTTATTATCTCGATCCTATCGAGAGTTTTCACCAGGAATAACACACACACAAAGGGTTTTTCAAAAAGAACGCCGGTTTGGTAAAGGCCGCCATTTTTGTTTTTTGTTGTTGTTGTGATTTTTGATATCTGTTGTCATTGAGGTTTTGTGTTGTCAAGGAATTTTGTTTTTATAAGTGATTTGGTTTACTGTGTTACCGTGGAAAGGTACGCTACGGAACAACGAGTTTTGATAATTAAAACACATTACACGATGAAGCCCATCTGCATTTGAATGGCTTCCATAATAAACGAAATTGTCGAATATGGGGAACTGTATGATGATTGGAGATCAGACTTGGGAAATTTAGTTCACTTCGCATGAGCAAATTGTTGTCTGCCATATCAAAATTGGTGGACTACAAACGGTTGGTCTGACAATGATGGTTTGAATGGCACATTCCTAGGTTTTTCGTAAATAATTCTTAAGCCATACATTCTGCAGAAATGTTAATGCGATTCAATCAGGTAGAGGGTAAAGAAACAGAACGATTGCATCTCAAAACTCTAAATCATCTTTCGAAACAAGATAGTTACAAACAGTTGAAAATCAAGCGAATTTCTCCCCAGCTTATCACGTCCCCAGTTTAGACTACTGCCATTCGAAATTAACTGGCCGAATGCATACTGGTCTGATCCAAGTATGTTGATGTTCAAGACCGTTTGACTCAGGGGTGATCGCTTTGCAATGCTCGTATACAACAACTTGCAGCTCTGGCCTTTTCCAAATGAATTACAGCATAATAAAGGTTAAGACATTTCACACAGAAAACTAGAAGAAATGTCGTTACATGTCCCAACTAACTGGAACAGCATCTGAGCTAAAACTAGAAGAAACTAAAAATCAGTCAACACAGAGTCGAACGAGCCTTGGAAGACATGAATCACATCAATATTGAGGTGGCCTGATGATTTTGAAGAGCAGTAGACTGGATGGTAGGGGGAGGGGCTCCACCGTCATGCTAAATTAGCTTGATTTCCTACTACTTGTAACTATCCTGCTTAGATAATTCAACGGTTCGGAATCGCTTTTTTTGTGGTTTACAAGTTTGAATCGTACAAAAATGTCTGCGGCAAGTGTGGTTTAGGCATCATTTGCGAAAAACTTTGGAATGTGCCATTTAAGCCATCATTTTGAGACCACCCACAATTTCGAAATGGCAGACAACAATTTGCTCAATAGGAATGAACTAAATTTCCCAAGTCTAATCCCAAATCGTATCCAGAAATTACTACAAATTTCAGCCTCAGCTCCTACTAGGTGAAAAGTGACTAGTGTAAAAGTGATAGTGAGGAAGAAAGTAGTATTTTCAACTAAAAACCTCCTTTTTGTGCCATAATTCGTATAGCAAAATCAAAGTCGGCTAATGAAGAGAATAGGTAACCCCTACCTCTTATCAGGCTCATTTGAACATGTATCGATGAGTACTATCATCGATATGTGTAGGATAATATATCAATACCACTGCCATGTATTATGGAATGATTTTCACGACCGTTATAGCGATAAAAGTATTTTTAATACGCAGAGACACAAGTGTTGATACATTCTGATCTATAGTTTAACTGATCTATACTTTACTAAAAGGATTGATGTAGGATGTTTTTTTTTGTTTTTGAGACCAGCAAACTAGACAGAACACATTTCTGCCTACATCGATAGGAGACATCTGGTTTCGTAATATGGCGACGGTCTGATAAAGGAGGGGTTACCTATCCTCGACTTCTACCTCAAGTTGATTATGCAGTTCGAATGCGGGGATTCTGGGTTGGTTTTTCATGTTGAGTGGCCGACTATGCTACGATTCATTTCAAGTAAAACAGCCTGCAAAACGGTCATTTTCAGACCAAATTCAAGACTATCATAAACCGTCCACAAGACGCCAAACGGATAAGAAATTCAATGTTCTTATCAACGGTTTTTGAGTGAATTTTGTGATTTAAGAGAGTTGCGATCGTTTAAGTGACGAGATCCACAACACTAGGATCTGAAGATGAACAACAAGAGGATATGAAGATGAAATAAGTGAGATTTTTAGTTTGTGTTGAGTAAAAACAACTCTGAGGGGGTTTTAGAAGGAAAGTGGTTGTAGAATTGTTCTTTGAAGTTTGGTCCATCTTAACGGAAGAAAACCTGCATATTCCGATGGGATGATGGAGGAATGAGTGGTATTTGTATGTGCTATGACGTTAGTACCATACAAAACGTGAAACAGAATCAAATTTGTTGGATAGTTTGGATTTACTAGGGAAAAAAGAGATTATTATCAAAATTATCGGTTGGTAATGGACTTTGAACGGGTATAGATGAGATGGCATGCAGAGGCAAAAGGGGGCGTGACGGTGTATAGAAAAGTAATTATGTATCTCAAGAGAGCCGTTGAGACGGAGGAGCTCGAGAGAAGAGCGGAGAGAAACTCTAACTCTAGAGAGGCCCTGTAACGGGCACACCTGTCCCCCGTCCTCAGGTAAGGCTGAGGGACCCCCCCGTCCCGGCGCCTCCCCCGGGAACGGTTTTTGAGCGGGTTTTTGACGCAGGGCGCAAATTAACGAAAATATCGAGCTTTACCTTCGATTTCCTGAGATGAAGACAGAGTCTGGCGAGCTAGTCCGGAAGTGACGAGCACATATATGACTAGTAACATGACACTTCACACCAACGGACGGAACCGGACAGAAACTTGGGGAGGGGACAAAAAAACGTGGTCGAAGGGGCCTGCGCGCGGTCTCCGTGAAAGAAAGGATTCGAGTCGTGCGGCACTGAAGGAACGAAGCCAACTGAAGACAACGGACGGACGGACGCGTCGGAACGGGGGCCCGCTGGAGTGGGGGCCCCTAGCGGCGGGTGGGGGCCCCGACGATGGATGCTATACTACGAGGTGCATCCATGGAAGCGGGCCGCCGGACCCCTCCAGCTCCATCTCCCGGCAGTGAGCTCAACTGCCGAGGACAACGTCCGAGGTCCTGTCCCCTTTGTCTTGAGCTGTCCAGCTATAGCATCCACCTCTTTCGACGTGTAGGATCCACTTTCATCCTGCGCCTTCCAAGTCTTTGCCGGTCGACCTTTTTACCGGGAAGTCGGTGACTCAGTCGCCTCGTTGCAACGTTTTTTCCCAACGCATTTGTCTGCTTCACCTTCGCCGCTCTCTCTTTCGGTTCATCATTTTCAAAAATGAACCTTTTCTAATCGAACAAGAAACACAAAAAATATCAACCCCCTCCCCCCGTCCCAATTTGTTGATTTACGTTTCAAGATACATAGATTTTAAAAATCCGTCCGAAGCAATTTTCCGAAACTACTGGACCAAATTTTTAAAACTTTGCCTCGAAAATCCAACAACTATCCATGATGTCCCAGTAATCTTGGGATCTTGACCAATCAATCATACGGGATTATACTTGAGGATTAATCTAACGAAAAATCGAAATCTCAAAAACTTCCGATGTAATACTCCTGAATCGAATGGGACAACTCGGGTTGCTGCACGATCATCCGTTCGCTCACCATTTGAAAAACCCCAACTTAGAAGTTGTTGGTTTATGTTTCGAGTTAGGTACGTAGATTTCAAAAATCGAATTAAATAAATCCATCCGTTCCCCGTAAGCCGTCTTTTCTCCAAAACTACGGGACCAATTTTTACGAAATCTAAAAAAGCTCAAAAGCTCGAAAATCGAATATCGATCCGGGATGAGCCAGTAAAGTACGAATCTAGTTATTCAGATGACGACATTCAAAACTATTAGGAAATTAACAAAGCCCAGTAATTAAGATAATCACTTTCAAGCGTTAAGCAATAAACTTTCATTTCCATATGTAATAGCACATGGCTACCGATGTCAATGTAGAAACAAACAAAAATTAAAAACAAGAATTATTAGTTTGCAAACACATAGGATGAATCATAGCGTAGCAACTTCCTATAGCAACCAGGAGCTGTCCTCTCCTCTCATTTTCAACTAAGAAGAAGTTGGGAAACATTGGGTGGAATCAATGCAGACCTCGGTTTGAAAAGACCAATATGCAAGTCAAATATTACCCATCAATCAAATCGTAAGTTTTCTTTTTAATGATGAATGTACAAAGATTTGAGTTTTTAACAAAATTTAGTGGAATCTAGAACTGAAACTGGAAATTTTTACGGATGTACGCCATCAGCCGTCAGTAACTACAGAACGAAATTAATGAAGCTTCGGCCAAAAATCCAATTTGGAGTTTAGTTGGAATTTAATTCTCGACATCAATCACAGTCAATCCTAAAAGTAGAAATCAAAGGGCTGAAATTTCAAAAAATTAATGCCATAAACTTTCTAAATAACCATTGTTTTAATGTTTATTATTGATAGACGTGCCTTCATAGAACCGAATGAGCGATCCAGACCATTTTATGTTCATCCGCTTTCACTTAGGGCCGGAACTTTAACAGAAAAGAGAATAGAAACACGATTGTGAATGTGAACGTGCTTGGACATAGATAAAATCGCCCAGTATCCTGTGAGCAACAGATCAGATATAATTGCTGTGGAATTTTATTTCAAGAGGTCCTTTTGAAATTGAGTTACCTATTCAAGTCTTGCTTAATATAATTGTCGTACAGGTGAAGCGTAGGTAGGTAATCTATTTTACCTCGCTAAATTTTAGTTGTTCTACCCGTGGATTTCCAGGCCGTGTCCAAGTACAGTGTATTCCACCATTGCAGGTATTTACACTTAGTGTCCTTAATTTCAGGTGACATTTGAATGGCAGCATCGAGAGTTTTCCAACGTTTACCTCTACCTTATTACATCTAATACACATAGATGAGTGATTTACGTAGAAGAAATGGTAAACTTCTGCGTTGTAATTCTCATCGTTTTTCAAACTGTGTCCAATTCTCAGATTTGGCGATTTTTTGACGCTACTGAAATGGGTTCCAAAATTGTGAGGAGTCAAAGCTTAACAATGTTTCAGCAAAGCTATCATTTCTTTGGATCGCAAAACTACTCTTGTACATGTCTAATTACTCCAATGTATGAAAACTGAATAGGAAACTGAATTATAGTTACGACGTTTAACTATAAACTACTTAAAAGCAGTTGACCTCCAACTACGTCATTGTAATTCTTGGGGGTTCCAAAAAAATTTCCGGGGGGTTAAAGTTGATTGAATCACTGTTCAACGTGACGACATTCAAAAATATATCAAATTACTAGATAGAACGTAAATAATAATGAACCTATTAATCAATTTAAATATGGTTTGTTCTTCTATACACACGTTTTGTCTGTTGCCGACTGGGTTTGAATTTTTTCAATAACTATATAAATTTCTTTTAGTTTTAGATCAAATAAGGGGTGCTTAGGAGTATTTTTTACATATTTTTTTTGGGGGGGGGGGGGGGGCTACTAGTTGGTGGTTGAAAAATGTATATAATAACTAGTAGTAGTTAGAAAAAATAGTTGAAAAATTTAGGTACGTGGTGTAACGTTACTCAGCGTTTCCAGTTTTAACGTAGGTTCAACTGATTTTCTTGAGTACTGTATTTTTTTACCGTTAGGTTCGTACTATAATTATGTGTTTTTATCTGACATTTCCCAATTTCCACCAAAACAAACTAATTGTTGGGAATACTGATACGTAGGTATTAACTATAGCCCATCCCCTAGAATTTTGCCTTCCGACCCTGCACTCTACAAGAAACCGGGAGAAGTTGATGGCCCGGTAACCTGAACTAGAAGGTGATGTAGGGAATTGTACTCTATTAAGTTGGCAGCCATGACAAAATATCGCTCCGTTTCTGTGTAGGGATGGGTATCGTTGAACAAGTATCGATATTTTGTACCGATACTGTATCGGAAGGTTGGTATCGATACTCCAAATATCGGTCAAGCAAAGTATCGATATTTATAAATATCGAGTATCGTTCCCAACATCAATTTTTCAAAATTGAACTGCAAAACCTAATCGTATCTACTTAAACAGAAGAGAAGATAATCTTTGTTTTGATTTTTTGAACCTGCGAGAGGTAAGGTAACAGTAACAGTAGTTACTATATATAGTAACTACTATATATCTGTAATATAGCCTCCTACTGCTGCCTTCCTACTTCTTTCTTTTCCTGATTTCTTCTAGCATTAAAGCCACTATTATTTTACATGCCAGGTTCCGTTGCCAAAGAAAATTAAGAAATGAACCAAAGAAAAATATTGAAACCAATTTTTTTAAGCTAGTGAGAAACAATTTGCCAATATTTTGAAATATCGGAATTAAAGTATCGATGCTCGATATTATCGGAGGGTCCAAAAATATCGATACTCAACGGTAAAATATCTGATGTTTTGAAATATCGGGTATCGATACCCATCCCTATTTGGGTGCGATTATTCTGTTCTATATTGTGTGCCTTTGTGTTCGTATTTTCCTTGTACATTTCGTTTCAACAGTCTATATTGCCCTATTAACTCCGTATTTTTAACGGTATCATCAGAATCCCCCGACCAATCAATTGCGATCGAAACCCTGCAGTGGATGAGCAACCTTCGTTGTCAACAAGCAGACAGCTTGTTCTTGCTTGATCTGCTTTCGATAGCAACAAGTCTGAGAGGAGTTAGCACTAGAAATCGTGTATAATGAGCTCAAGTATTTCATGATTAAGAAGGAAGACGAGAATGCGAAGTACCAACCCGAAAAATCGGCAATATTGAGAGACAAGGTCATCAGTACGTTTCAATGATGTTCGTTTACTACGACAACCAAGTTTACACCACACAAAAAGGTTGTCGCTACTGATGAATTCAAAGACGCTGCTAGACGAAACAAGGTATGTGAATTTTTCTCTGTCCGGAAAGAGTGCCCTCTGGTGAATACACTTGGGAAGCCTTGGCAAGTGACGGAGTTATCGACTGCGGTTACATCCACCCACCAGAACTTTAACAATGGAATCAGCTGTGGTGATGAACAACAAACGACTCTGAGGGCAGATGTAGTTTCACGGATGGTGCGAAATAATGTCAAGTTTCACGAAAAATCAACTTAACTCACAATATGTCCGATTGTGAGGGTAATTCTGAAAAGAAGCCGGAATCAAGTATTTGCTGCTGGAATTTCGCCCTTAAATGTTCAACAATACAATTTTTGGTCGATATATTTTCCATTCTTGATTTGTATACTTCACCTACACATCTTGTATTCTACACATCTTGTAGAATAGGCATGGGCATTATAACAGCCGTAAGTCAAATATTTATTACGACTTGAATAATTTGAGTTTTCACGACTGCTGCTGTTTTCTATTTGAATATGGAATGACTGTAGTTAGAATATGGTTGATGATATGTACAAATAAATTTGCTTAGTTAGGGGAAGCGTTGTTTTCACTTGTGAAAGATGACGATTTTGTTACCAAAAAATCCAAATGTTCCCTCCCATTTTAGTCCATTTTGAACAACTCTCATTTTAGGTCAATCTGGGAGTCCATAAATCCTTCCAATATGCTTAATTGCTCCAGTTTTCGTCATAATTTAAGGAATTATCGAGGAATGTGCGTTTAAGGCTTGGTTTTCCATGTGTTTCATTTCTCATTAATCAATACGTTACTGGAGTAAAATATTGGATGATCGCAATATTTTTTCATCTCTTTGACGAATAAATTGTCTTTTTTACCTTATCATCTTCACACTTCTTAATCGTCCGATCTGGCTCAAGTTGGGGAAGCAGTTGCTGGCAAGCGGTTCAATCCTCACAGTCCGCCTTTGGTGCTTTTACCTTACCAGTGTAACAAGCTACTTACAAGTTTGTCTTAAACATTTTAAAAATCTATACAAGCATATTACTCTTACGCGGGAACTATGTGACACACAAAGTTGAGTTTTTGGAGTTGAGATATTTGCTTTAGTTTTGAATTTTTCGGCCAATTCCACAGTAATTTCCCTCGAGACTCCCTGTTTGAGAGTACAAGCGTATTTGTACTAAGACTGGCTCACATTTCCATCTTCGAAAGTACAGAGAAAATCCGTACGTACGAGATACACGCCAAGTAGATCGTATAACTTAGAAACCCTCCACTCCCAGTTGCACTCCCTCACGTAAGTTTTGAATGATGAAGCCCGCCGAGTGGTCGGGGAAATATTTTTTCATACGCATCGCGACGAACCACTCGGAGAGCTGTGGCCTCCTAACTTACATTTCATGTTCCTGATCCTGCGTCGGGGTCGAAACAAATCAATAGATAAACCCCAGCGGAATTGAAGCGGAGACTCGTAGATTTAGTTTTATGTTCAACCCACTTTACCAACAAGCTTTCGTCGATGTAACTTGTAGAAGCCCTTTCTCTGGTTATACGGATTTATTTCTAATTCTATTGTTGTTTCCCAAGCTTATTTATGTATTAAACAAATTTATTATTTATTGAGGTTCATGGAAAATGATTATTTATGATGATAGAAGTTTATGAGGTAGAAGAAATGAGTTAATTTCACGTTTTGAATGTACAATTTTCAAAACGTGAAAATCTTCACATCATCGTAATTTTTTTAGAGAGGGGGGAGGGGAGTGTGGAGAGAGATTGATTGAGGATTTTTAAATAGGTTTTCCAAGTCGTATCGAACATTTTCCAAATCGATTTGAGAACTTCCCAAACAAATTGAAAAGTTTCCAAACCGAATTGAAACTTCTCCAAACCTGGGATCTTTTAACCATAAACGAGGAACGGGAATTCGAAGTTTTTTAAATGTAAGTCAAACGTTTAATTGGGATCAAAATAATTGCAGAAAGCATCGGTGAAATAAATTTAAAAATAAAAATAATTTTCATTAAAAAAAAAGAAAAATTTATTTTTTCCATTTTGAGGAAAATCCCAGTAAGAATTCAATGAAGGGGCTTCCCAGCTGCTGCGTTTGTTAGTTTCACGGTCAAGGAAATCATCCAATTTGCACAATCAGCTGATAAAATGGTGGGACTGCTTAGAGCTGTCACTTCACTCAATACGAGATCCTGGGTGACTCACTAAGAGCTTTTCTGACGGTAAGCTGCATTATTTTTACGAAAAATTCAATTTTTTATCATTTTACAGACATTTTGATCCTAATCGAACGTTTGTAACTAGTAGAAGCTCTTTTTATGGGTATACCGATTTATCCCTAATTTGATTGTTTTTCAAGCTGATATTTTAAAAACTATACTATTGATTGACGTTTATGAAGTGGAAGAAAACATTTATTTCACATTTTGAATGTACAATTTTCAAATAGAAATATTCACTAATTATACAGCATGGTTGCGAGATTAAGAGAGAGAGAGAGAGAGAGAGATCATTCCACCGTCCTGTACATATATAATTTACTAGAATATTACAAATATATTATATTTGTAGATCATATGAATGCTAATACATGCAATTTCAAAATTGACAAATTATTTTATTAATGTAAACCAAAGAAAGCATAGCAGAGAGGACGGGCCGTTGTGCCAAACCTTCATCAATTTAACAAGAGAACTCATTCCAGTCATGGGTTCTTACCTTTTGCTGCCTATCTTGTAAGAGAGATTGAAACCAACAGATCATATCCTCTGAGACATCAATTGATTTCAAAACACAGAGGAGAAGTTCATGGTTTATTGAGTTACACGACCCCGCAAAATCCATTAGACGCTAAACAGTGATTTTGTTTTTATCCATTCCACGTCGAATATCATCAGATACTCTAACTAAAGCCGATTCAATGCTTTGTCCGGTAAAGAAACTCGATTAATACATATCAATTATTTTCGAATCATATATGAAACCAGAGAGCTGCTTATACACGCATAATTCTAGCACATTAGCAGGCATACATAAATTATTTATTGACCTAAAATCACTTAATTCTGATAGATTTTAAACTTTTCTTTTTAATGACTTCTTCCATAAAATGGGGTATATACCTTTTTTTCACAGAACTACTAAATATATGAATTAGAGCAGGACAAACAATTTCAAATATGATCTTTAAGAAATTTAGAAGAATTTTGGGAGCGGGGAAAACGTGGAGTCATCATCGACATCTGGTCAGTTCGTTCCAAAATTGAATTTAAGGACAATTTAAGGATCATCGATTACCTATAAGGAAAATTTTATTGATTTTTGATTAACGGAGCTCCTTAGGTAGGTCTCAAAGAAATGTTAATTTATATTACAACCCATCATAAGAATTATAAACAATGCACTTGATTAATTGGTTTTAATTATCTATAACCCCAATCAAGTACACAAGCGTAGACAAATCCGATGTCCCTCAAATTTGGAGGGTCGTAGAAGAGAAACTGTCTGATAACATGAGAATTTAAGCGCGATCATACGGTTAAGCAACTGCCCATTCGCAAAAGTGGAATCCTGTGACAAGCGTAAAGGTTATATTTATCACTCGATTGTGAAGAAATTTTCAGCTGTGGGATAGGCTGTTGATGATCTCCTATGAGCTTTATTATTCGCAAATCAATACCCAATTTTGTTTGCGCATGCGCTAATGCAGTGGAATCCGCCTGGTGCACGTATATTCTAATCTTCGATACTTGCTCCGATTTGGTGAGAGGTGGGAGGGATTAGGCGATTGAAAATATGTTGGGGAAGCGGTGGGAAGCCTCGCACCTCAAAACTCCCCCTCAACACGAATGGAGTGAGATACAACCGCAGATTTCGTCGACACGTCGGAGTTCAGTTCGATGGTCTAGTAAATAAATAGATTGAACCGCGGCCAGAAGCCTCTCGATTCGAACAAGGACTCGTTGTCTTAATATTTTCGCCGTGAGAAATCCCCGTAGAGAAGAAAACCGGGCATTGTTCACGCTGACGAGGTTCCCAGCGATGGGTGAGGTATGGTTAGTTTCCGGAGGAGGGCGGAGAACAATGAAGATAAAGGTCTTGGTATGAGGCAGAACTCAATATTGTGATCCACCCGCCAACTTCAGATGCTGCAATCATAAGCTACTGGATTAATCAGTAACTAAATAGCGATACCTGTCTACATTTGGTCAGGGACGGAGAGAATCATCTATCAGTGTGATAATCAGAATATAGAGGAGTCTGTGTCGCACATGATGAACAGGTAATAGTGATGGGCGGATACGGAGGGAACGAATCCGAAGGTTTGAAGAACGGCAGTTGTGCTACGATTGAAGAACGACATTTGTGCTAGAGACTGATAGAACGACTGATCGTTGGTCTTGGCTCACTCAACATCCTGATGCGTTATTTTGGACACAAAACCCAAAACGCTACTGGAGCTACTCAGCCTAAGCATCTTCAAGTTTCAGGAGGCTACATTGAAATAACATCTTCATACGATAAATAGAAGAGAAATTCCCTTGTGGAGCCACTCAGCGGATGTCTTACCTAAGAATCTTCATTTATAAAACCTGAGGAGGCTACATGCCAAATTTAAATTTTATACGGTTGATATGGTAGACGTTCACTTTTGGAGACAATCAGCTGATCCCTGATCTGTGCATCTTCAAGTATTCGCTCTAAGGAGGCTACATACCAAATTTAAGTTTTATACGATTGATATGGTAGGCATTCGCTTTTGGAGGTACTCCACTTAGCTGATCTCTCACCTCTGCGTCTTCAGGTATCAGTAGGGTAAACATCAAATAACAGTTTTGTATGATAAATGTTGGAGAAATTCACTTTTGGAGCCACCAATCTGGTCCCTGACCTACGTATCTTCAAGTAAAAGACCTGTGGAGGCTACATGATGTACAAAAGCCGATTACTTGAGTTTGGAGCACGGTGGAGGCTTCCGAAGGTTTCGTTTCATGACACTGTTTGATGGGTTTCCCCTTGAGAGCTTTTCACCCGTTTCCACAGGTAACAAGAAACTCATAAAAAATAATTGTCCACTACTTTTCAGCCGCTAAAGTGTGCGTATGTATATCTAATTTCACATTCGTTTTGGCTACCTTACCTAGTTTTGACCAGTGTCCCACACTTGGGGGAAACTCCTCAAAAAGTCTGGACTTCACGTTTTCGATGAGCTTCCGCTAAATGAGTTTGTAAGGACCCGGAAAAAAGTAGAAAAGAAATTCGCAGAAGCGTGGACACAGCTGTAGGCATACCAGAGATTCTATCCCTTAGATTGTATGAGACAAAGTGTGTTTTGCTGGCCCTCGCGGAGTTCTCTTGGTCCTACCGGCCTGTCATCCTCTTGTCCCTGAGCTGGAGCTGCGGCCGATGAACTCCAGCCACTACGTTCCTTCTTCCCCGTCTCTTGAGCTCTTAATTTCCTTGTAACTCCCCCTCCTTCACCACCACCAGTCCTCTGACTCTTATTCTTTCTTTCTCCTCCTTCCCCCCACACACACTCCTTCTCTCTCTCTCCCTCTAACCACCTAAATCACCCTTTCCTACTTGGCAGTAGTTTTTTTTTGTTCACCGTTCAACTCGAGTTCCACCCACGGGTCTTCCGAACTGGCTCGTGCGACTGAGTGAATGGCGCTCAACTCCCACGCCCCGCCCAGCTGTAATCTTTTCGTTTGTTATTGCAGCTCGCGACACTTTTGCAAGCTAAAGATACCATCGGAGACACTTCTGAAGATATTTGGAAAATACGTCGGGATTTTAATCAAAGATACATTTTTTCCGAGCCTACCTTTTGATGGATTCCTTGAGACTTGATAATCGATTATTTTACCTATCAAACATCAAGTTTCGAGTGTTAAGGGTGTGATAACGGATATTTGATAAAAAAAAACTGGGACAGGAGGTTATTAAGGGGATGCATTCCCGACATTTCGAACGAGGGAAGGTTTTGATTTACTGTCTTCAATAAAGGAGCTTGGTAATCTACCAAGACAAAACACTGTTTAATCCCCTCAAAAATTGTTGGTTTACGTTTCAAGATACGTAAATTTCAACAATTGAATTTGTAAAAATCCGTCCATCCGCTATCCGCTGTCCAAAGCTTTCATCAATCAATAAGGGGGTTTAATTAAGGATTTAACTTTTATAAAAAAATCGAAATATCAACAACTCAACTTTCATTGTAAGAGGGTAGTTTTTGTGACACATAATAGTATTATGTATATTAGCAGGAAACACCTTGTTCCTATTGTCAGTATGAAATGGTGTGTCAGAATCATAGGTCATAATAAGGTAACTGACATAGCAGGTAAACCACCTCAACTGATGGACTAGTTAGATTTATTGTGAACCGCAATAATTTAATCCTCAAGTAAGATCCCCGACTCGAGGAAAAGAAAAACGCTGCAAATTATTACCTAGGGGTGTTATTTTCTGTAACAGATAGCCCTTCTACGTAAATCACTGATCTGAGTATTCTAGGCAGGTCTGTGGTCCATTACAAAACTTATCTCTTCTGCTGAGTCCTCCAAAATCGTGCAATTGCATTCAAGATGAAAATACTTGGGTTGGCGGCAATTTCTTAAAATTTGGTCCAGTAGTTTCAGATAAAAGCTTCGAACTCCGTATGGCGGATGGACGGATTTTTTTTTAATCAGATTTTTGAAATCCAAGTATTTTGAAATGTAAACCAACAGTTTTTGAGGAGGGTTTAACATTTTTTTCTTGGTCGATTACAAAGATTCATTATTTAAAAAAAAAATTGATAGAACAATGTCCAGAGGGATGTAAAATTTGCTCAGCTGTTTTCCTCGACGTTTCCCAAGCTTTTGATAAAGTTTGGCATAAAGGACGCTTAGCAAAGATCCGTAGGGATCTCCCACAGCAGCATTATTTACTGATTAAGCCGTACCTCTCAGAAAGGCACTCAAGAGTGAAACACGAAGATGAATACTCTGGGCGAAGGAAAATAGCAGCAGGGCAGTGTATTTGGCCCAGTCCTGGACTTGCTGTTCACAAGGGACCGCTGTCACAGCTACGTTTGCGGATGACAGAGCAATCCTATCAATGGGAAATACCATAAAGGAAGCCACTGAGAACACAATTCTTCAAAGGACTAAAAGGTGCCGAATAAAGCTGAATGAAACCAAGTCTACACATATAAACTTTACCTACCGAAAAGTGAACCCTACCATTATTGAAATGAACACGCAAATAGTACCGTACTGTGATACAGTCAAATATCTGGGTATGACACTAGATGGCAAGTTCAAATGGAAAGAGCACGCGAAGAAGAAGAAGGCAGAAATCAACCTGAAATTTAAGAAAATGTGTTGGCATCTGGTAGGGAATTCACTGCTCCCAGTCCACAATGAAATACTATTAAATGAGCAAGTGATTAAACCAATATGGGCCTACGGCTGTCCCTTATGGGGCTGTACCAAAAAGAGCAACGTCAAAATCATCCGAACAGTCCAGAACAAAATTATGAGAAGCATAGTAAATGCCTCATGGTATATTCGAACAAATGAACTGCATCGCGGTCTCAAGGTTGTGATGGTTGACGAGGTTATGAGAAAAGTGCTGCGGGTCACGAAAATCGGCTCCACAATCACATCAACGTCGAAGCGATTTCACTCCTGGACAACAGGGATGAAGTGCGACGACTGAAGAGGACGAAACCGACGGACCTAGTTATGAATCAGTAGTAGTAGTGAACTCTTCGTGGACGTAGATAGATAGAACCACCAAAAGTGAACCAAGTTATATTAAAGTCAAGTTACTAGATGTATTTATTCTTTACAGTTGTAACAATAAAAATATTTTAAAAAATTATTGATAATAGTAAACCAGAAGTACGAAACAAATTACAGATGGGTAAACACCGCCCAGAAATTACTTAGAAGTTCATGGGAATGAGTAAATGAAGATAAAAGCGGCGTTATATCACACATGCCGTACCACCGCAAAAGGTTAAACCAAATCTAAATTCTTTGGATAATCTAGCCCTAAACGTCGGTTCACACTCAAACTTAGTGAGAACCTCGAAAGTGTTGAACTACCGGTGGGCCGACGCTCCCATGATAGTGTCAAAGAAGAATTATCATTTAAAAAAGGGGCCATTACTTCCCAGGGTGTCAAGAGGTGATGACTGAGCGGGCTGGAATCACATATAAAGTATCCACCTACATAAAACAGGGCACGTCAGTCCGAGTCGTTTCCTTGGTAACTTTACGAGATGCTGAGGCTTCAAGCTGTCCGTCCGGCCCCGTGTTTTTGCCTGCTAGACCCGCGTCTCGCATTATCCCGAACCGTCTGCCAGACTGGGTCCCCTCGGGCGAGACCGCTCCCGATGGTTTTAACGAGGGAAACTTGAAAAAAAAAAGAAGTGTCTCTCAAGTTGGATATGGCACATAGATTCCCCGTATCGGTAGCACAAATGTTCAGATCGTCAGAATGTTTTAAATAAATTAATGGAAGAATTCACAGTCGAGGCTTGTGTGGAGATTTTTCTTTACTTGAGAAAATAAAGGTATTTATCAAGCAACAGCTTACAATCTAGCCAATGGGGGAGGGGGTTACAAGTCTCATTTTCCTTGTTTTTGCTAATATCTCGGACAACATGCGTCTTAGCTATATGACCACTCTATACAAAACGAAAGCTAAATACATTTGCTACAAGAGTCACTAAGGATTTTTTCGATAACTTGTACATCCACTCTTGAGAGTCGATAATTTGTTTTCCTTCTCATTTTTTAGCCTTTTATTATCGGATGAGTCTTCCAAGGAGCAGCTAAACAATAAATGCCGGGCTTAGTGTTCTTGAATCTTCTTCAAGAATATAATATATTAACAAGGAAATACTTACGGGAATATAATTGAATTTTGTTCTCACCAATGAATAGTGATAGTAGAACGTTTCAATCATGCAGCATGAACATATGTCCGAATTTTCCTAGATTATTATAAAACCATTATGATAACTTGTGTTGAAATTTGACCGCTTTGGGGAGAAGGATAATGGAAATTGTGAATTTTCTAGTAAACAAACTTTTTCTGAGTAATATACCTATATATCTAAGTAATAAATAAATTTTGTGGATTTTAGCTAATTTCGAAGGAAATGAAGATGGTGCAATGCCTAAAAATTATATAAAATAAAAATCTATATATAAATTCAACATGGAAATTCAAAAAAAAAAAAAAAAAAAATTAACTTATTCTTTGTAAAATATCTATCAACTATGAACTAAATCATTTAAAAATTTAGGTCCAAACTGATGCAGAAGAATATACTTGCTATGGGGCTAAAACATGTCAAGATTTTCGAAGGTATCCAGACACTCAAAATCTCCAATTGGCACATTTCCAAAGAATGATGAGATATACATTGTTCTCGTAGAATTTGTAGGAAATCTGCCATTATCCCGTTGAAAAATATATACAACCAAACAATTGGCGAACAATTTTATGTCAATTGGATATGTCGTTTCGGAATACCCACTCATATAATGATAGATCGTGGACGAGCATTTCAATCGGAATTGTTCCACGAGCTAGGTAATTTGTGTGGAGATGAAGTATGAGACACAACTTCTTACTACCCCCAAGCCAATTGAAAAATATTCTATCAAACCCTCAAAGCAGCAGTCAGAGAGCTCAAGGAAAGCAGAATTGGGCAACAGTCGTCCTAACAATACTTGTAAGCTTGAAATGTGCAATTCAAAGAAGATGATAGGTGCACAATCGGAGAGGTGGTATCCGGAACGACGTTCAAGATACCAGTTAAGTTACAATATATACAAGAAAAGGATTTTTTTTATGATTTGATTTATTTCAACTTTTCGTTTCCAAGATCAAAATTACTAGCTTAACGTTTGATGGTAATCAGGTATTGCGTGGTCGGTGGCTGGGAAGGAAAATGTTTGTTCTATTCTGGGGTTTGACGTTCAACAGAAGTGGGTCGATTAGGTCAACTGCGAGAAGAAGGATTTTCATGAATGAATCAGAGTGAATCACATCCGCCCACCGCCCGTCTCATTCAGCTCTCAGTAAAACGCCCGATTTTCCCTTCCGCTAGTCACCTCGAGAGGCGTTAACTGCGATCTGTCCAAGTGATTGTGATCTGACAACGTGATTGTGATCTGACAACATGAATGCGAGGTACCTGGGTACGTGACCGAAGGTTCGAAGCTTTGAGCCTCGTCGGCCCGAGGCCTCAGATCAAGAGACGGGGTTGCCGTTGGCGGCGGAGCGGGGAGTTATCGTCACATTCCACACGTGTCTGAGCCCTGAGTCACACGTACGCCTCCTCGCACTAAACTGCAGGGGATTCCGTTTAATAACGACGATCAAAGGACAGCGGCAGGCACATCGTTAAAATGGAAACTGCGTTTGGGGGAATCAGCTCCCCTGTAAACGGATTTCAAGGGACACCAATAACGTTTTAACGAATGTGGTACATAGAAAACAGTTCCTAGTCTAGTTTTTCCTTTGGAATCTCATACAAATATTTTATTTTTGGGAATCTGATGTACAGATAACTGAATAGAAGTTTTATGAAAATTCGTGGACAATTTACGATTGATAGATGGATTTATTCAATTACTGATTAGAGGATTTGCCCATGCATCTGCTAACATCTCTTGACGTCGCAATAGAAGTAACTAATGTGGCAGTAACAGAGAAAGAGCTTTGATTTTATTAAATCCCAAATGAGTTTCGTAATGTGCAGACAAGATGAATCCACGGAGACTACTCGGGACTTGCAAACTTTCTTGTATGGTGATGCGATTCCGGAGAGAACACCAAAACAAACCATTGTTTTCTGGTATCTATCATGGATGGCAGGAACTATGATGGAGTCAGTCCTGACACTCTGTATACCTCATTGTAAGGAATTTATAGAAGTGTAGACGGCGCTGCTATCGCTTGTGCTGAACTGAGAGAGGAAGAAAAGGTCATCGCAAGAACAAATCGTGCTAGCAGACTTATTTGAACGTGCAACAAAGAAACGGAAAATGAAGTTCGAATCCAAGGACCTCCCCCCAGACCATCCGCCCTCCGCTTCACCGGAGTTTAGATTAGTTGTAAAGCCGTCCGTCCTTCTGAATCGGAAAGGCGAGGTGACGAGATGCAAGTTTCCTCCAACTCGTTTTTGTTTGATGGAATAAGGAACTTGGATTGCCGAGCTCCGAACAGTGACAGGTGAAGCGCGGAGGGGATAGCGACCGGCGGGGGTTTCTATTTACAAAACACTTCCCCAACTCCTCAGAGAGGGAGAGGCCCCCACTCCGGGATTAATTGGAAAAATTGGCCCGATCATCAGACTAAGAGGCTGGAGAGAAGTTGAACAACGACAACAATCACACAATCCCCCGAGGACGTCCGATTTTGGTTTATTATTTTCAATAGAGAACATTAGATAATGACCGTGAAAAATAGTCAAAATCTCAAATTTGTCGTCAAAATGCCCAGTTCCAGTCATGCAGCATGATCGTAAGGTCAAATTTTTCAAAATTATCGTATTAAGTACATTAATGTTAAAATGAGTTGGAATTCAAGCACCTTGTGAGCAACAATTTTTTAACCATCAATAACATTGCAAGAAAATTGTCCTAAATAATATTCTTAAACAAAGATATTGCATTTTTAGAATGTTTTGGATTTTTATCTATTTTTTAGAACATTTTTTTCAAAGTTAAGTACATTTTTCAACATACAAGCTCGTACAATTGAGCTCGGATGTTTAAATGCCCTATTTCATTGTTGATAAACTTTTTTTGAGTAATATTCTGCTAAGAATAAGAACGGTTTTGGCCGTTTTTGTCTGTTTTGCAAATTTATACTACGAGATTTACACTCGTAGAAAATGGCTACGAAACTTTGTGAAAAATTCCTAATCTAAATCAGTTTTGAAGAATCTGAAATGATTCCTAGATTTTAATTTAATTAATATTTTAACTATATACAGATACACACGTACAGGAGCACATATACAGATTTTTGTGGCCAACAAATCACCCGACCTCAATATAAATAAATGAGGCAAGAAGCGAAATGAATGGGAAGTGTGGCTTTTATAGGGTGTCCCAGGAGTTATGCACAATCCGACTCCTACATGTTCTACAACTCATTATGAATCAAAAACGTCTGCTAGAAGCAATTTTTTGCCAGAGGCGTCGTCTCCGAGTTATTCTGTGATTTAAGATTTTTTTAGTGTTTTCGATCTTATGTCATTAAAACTGTCATAACTCCCTCAACTTTGGAGATAGCTCAAATTTGATGACACTGTTGGAAAGAGCGTTAAATTGTCTATCTATTTGATGTCAGAAAACATTTTTTTAATTGCATTGGAGATGTGCGATTGGTGCGCGAAATGGCAAATTCGTCAAGATCTTGTAATCGCCTGTTTTTCATCTCGCCTAGAAACCCCATAAATGCCTGACACAGAACTGTGCAGGAATGGTAAAACTTGCGCCGAAATGTCAGCATTCCAACAGTGTAGTCGTTTTGGGCTTTAAAAATATTTTTAGTTAAGGAAATGGTGTCTAACAGCAGAAAAACATGTGTTTTCCGTTAAAATTGAGGTTTTTCGAAGTCTCGACAAAAAAAGGTTAGAGGCGGGATCGTACGTAACTTTTCTCGCTGAATCGAATGGTGACAACGCCAGGCATTTCTAAGCTGTCCTGCCAAAGTCATAACTGTATAACTAAAAAATACCTGATGTTTGAAAATTGGGAAAGCTACGGAGGAGGCATTGTATCTTTAGGGGCGAGGGTATGCAATGACCCGCACGACCGCTCGGTCTTGAAGGAGGGGTTGCTTTGTGCGCCGTGTGTTATCAACCCCAATCTGATTTGTCCGTAGCATGGGGTGTTGCGATGTTGGTAATTTTTTGTTTCTTACCAAATTCAGTTCTAGTAAGATGTTTGTTGACTCAAACATGTTATCCAGTTGTAGGACAATGGTAAGATTTGGGTTTCAAATTGAGTTCATATAAAGAGTTAGAGTTTAAAAAAGATTGTTGAGATATGTAACAAAAAGTAAATACTTAAAAATGAAAAATGAAAATGAATTTAATGGATAAAAACGTTCGTTTCTGAACAGCGTCTACGGCATTCCTTAGCTGTCCAGCCAAAGTCAGGATAATCGAAGACCAAGAGACCGGTATTGTTTGTGTTCATTCACGATTGATCGTGATAAGTTCCTTTCAGTTGAGTGGCTATAAACAAAACCATCCCATACCATACCACAAGTGAGTATGTTGACATGATTTTTGTGTACGATTTTACCAATGAAAATGCTTCTGAAGCAGCAAGGGAGTCACACGCCTCCTGTGTACAACTCACACCCTTGGAAACACGTCGGATAGTATGACGAAAAAACATTATTAGATAGTATTGTTCATGTCACTCATCCTTTTTTATCTAGTAAACTATCTTTTTTTAATCTACAAATTCTCTTTTGTCACTGAGGTTTTGGTTATTACTACCAGCTATGTTCAATAGCTATATCGCACCATGATGAATGGGAATATGCAATAGGGAATCTCAAATGAACTCAAACAATAGCCGTCTCTCGGCTCTTCGATTTTCTTGACTTTGGCGGGACAGCTTAGAAATGCCGTGGACGCAGTTCACAAACAAACGGGTTTATGCATCCGACAAAACTAACTTAAATCGTCACTTGAGTGGTCTGGCGTTGTCACCATTCGATTCAGCGAGAAAAGTTACGTACATCCCGCCTCCAACCTTTTTTTGTCGAGTCTTCGAAAAACCTAAATTTTAACAGAAAACACACGTTTTTTTGCAGTTAAACACCATTTCCTTAACTGAAAATATTTTTAAAACCCAACACGACTACACCGCTGGAATGTTGGCATTTTGGCGCAAGTTTTACCATTCCTGCACAGTTCTGTATCAGGCATTTATGGGGTTTCTAGGCGAGATGAAAAACAGGCGATTACAAGATCTTGACGAATTTGCCATTTCACGCACCAATCGCACATCTCCAATGCAATTAAAAAAATGTTTTCTGACATCGAATAGATAGACAATCTAACGCTCTTTCCAACAGTGTCATCAAATTTGAGTTATCTCCAAAGTTGAGGGAGTTATTACAGTTTTAATGGCATGAGATAGAAAACACTAAAAAAATCTTAAATCGCAAATAACTCGGAGACGAGGCCTCTGGGAAAAAATTGCTAGCAGACACTTTTGATTTAAAATGAGTTGTAGAACATGTAGGAGTCGGATTGTGCATAACTCCTGGGACACCCTATATAAGCCACACTTCCCATTCATTTCGCTTCTTGCCTCATTTATTTAGATTGAGGCCTGGTGATTTTTTGGCCCCGAAAATCTGTATATTTGCTCCCTCCGATTGTTATGGTGCGTAAGACTTTCACGCCGTAACACTCATCGAATGAGGCTTGATGGGTCTGAGGGTGGATGGCTACAGGAAGCTGCTGGGTCTGCCTTACTGAAGTCCTGTGGTTGTTTATACGGAGGTTGAGAGGCGACGTGGCTTTGCCAACATGAAAGGCTTCTGGGGTAGACCATTTTCAGCAGATGACTTAATAATCACATCCGAGATTGACTACGCTGAACCCCGGCTCTTATATGGGTGATTGGAGTTCGAGGAGGAGAAAGCAGAGCTTTTCATCACCAGATTGCACAAAATCTGCATCTTGGCCTTCTACAAGGATGTGTCCCTGGCTGCTGAGATTCCTCTGGCTGCGAATCTGTATGTCCATGAGACAAAATCTCACCAATCTTTCTTCCTTGCCTGTAGGTAACGAGGCGTGTTCCAGAGAAAACCTCTTGTGTTTGGGGATTTGAAGACCGGATGGTTTGGAGCTCTCGGAGTCTGCTATTGATCTTCTATGCTTAGATTATTTAGGAATTAAAGTGACGAAATGACTAGTAAATAGAAAATACTAGTTGGATGGATGACAGTTATACATAAGAAAAGTCGGATGGAAAAATAAGAAAAGATACAACCAGTAAAAGTCTAGTTTGGTCAAAAAATCCCAATTCAAGTATATAGGGGAGGGTGGGGCAGCCCCGGTCAGTGGGAAATGCCGGTCACATGGTTTTAGCAGGATCAAACCTTCTATTATCGCTCTTTGTGCTAGAGGCCTCTGTAAGTGTCCCCGCGAGCTGAATTCCAGACGTTGGAGGTTCTGGGTGGAAACTGCAGTTACAACCGGCACCAGACGTTCAGAACGTTTTTACCTCATGGTGATATTATTATGGTCCGTCCTGTAAGTAAATTTTCATTATATTTATTCAAAGTGTTTTGAGTATCTCTTGGTAAATCCATGTACTAGCTTTAATTAGTCAAAGTAGCAACATTGTGTGACTGTAATTGTGGAAATGCTATCACATAATAATTGGCGTTAATATGGCTGATGGGGCAGCCCCTTGGGCTACCTACTTGGGGGAATGCCGGTCAGAAATGGGGTTATCCCGGTCAGGCAACAAATTGACCGGCATTCCCTCGTAACATCCAATAACCTATACCTAGATAGGTATAAATAGGTGAGTTGTTCATTAAAATGAATTAGGAGGATTTCACGTATGTTGTTCAAGAAAAATGTCTACTACGAAGTTTAATTCTGTCTTTTGCCGGCGGTTAGACGGTTAGAAAATGAACAGAACGAGAAAACGATCAACAAAGAAACTAAAGTGGCAGAGAGCAAGTTGTGTCACTTCCTCGGATGTAGCAGGAACTACCAGGGACAGGAAAACTGAAAGGGAAAAAGTGATAAATAAGAAAGCCACGAAAGAAACCAAACTAAAAGAGAAAGAGGGAAAAAGAAAGCCACTAAGAAATAGAGCAAGGGAAAATATGAGCCAGACTTAGAAAAAACTATAGACAGATGCCATTTGCTACGACACAGATGCCATTTGTGATGATCGACAACGAATTGAATATTTCCATAAATGCTTCGAATCTGGACGTATGCTTTATTTATACTGCCTCATTTGATAGTGACCAACAGTTGTTACTCATCTACGACTATCATCTCCTCATATACACTACTTATGTCTGAAACGACTGCGGTCAAGACGTTGAAATTTGAAGAAGAATACCCTGTCCATCATCCATGGTGGGTAAAAAAAATGTGAAAGATGTTGTTTCCAAGTTGTGCCACATTGAAGTTTTTCAACAAACCAACCAGAACAATCGATTTAGCGCGAAATTCCTTCTAGGTAGCCGGTGCTTCGTTTTCACTTTCTGCAGATCGCAATAAATACAATTCCCGCTCGTATTTACGAACAAATTTTGTTTCGTATTCTTATGTCTGTCTTATTCATGTGTGTGTCTGTCCAAGCGTTCGTAGATCCTTGTAACCAGCCTAACCCCTACAGTTTTTATCCGAATTCGGTGGGATTTTCAGAAAATGTTGGGCCTCGAATTTGAGATGTGTCATGATCGTACTAAAGCGACGAAAAAGGATTTTTTTTTGGAGAAAATTTGGGTTTCTAGGCGAGTGTTCAAACCAGGTAAACTTTTTATTAATCCTTTTACCACTTATACCAACTCCTTGCCCTATACTCGCACATAACAATACAACTTGGAAATTCCTTGCAATCAGTCAAAGCCACTCCTTTCTCATTCATTCCTTGGGAAACCAAAAGTCTAATGAACTCCAGGCTTTCCCTAGTGAAAATTAGCTAGATCTTGCCGTTGTGCATTGTGAGTCTCTATTGGCTCCCCATTTGACCGTCAACTGCCCCTTCTCCGGTACATTTTTGGATGCGTTACCAATAGAGACCAATAGTAGACTTCCTAGCTCTCCTTGTAAACAGATCTTGTTAAATTAAACCTTTTTATATTCCTAGTTTTAATTCCTTAAGTTAAGCCAATCTGTGTAAAGTGAAAATGTAGTCTAATATGGTGTGATAATTCAAATAAAGTATTTTTAAGTGTGTGTTTTAAAAAGATAGACAGCCATGGCGAATCGTTTAGTTCTATTCAGTTTAGTAAAATAACGGACCATCTCCATTGTAAACTTGAAGATGAGGTATAGAAGGTATTTTTATAAACCGGACGTGCGTTTTATTCAAGATTATTCCAGCATCCTTGAGGCAGGTTCCTACTGTCTTCAGCAACCTCTCCCCCTGGGAATATCCCCAACGTGAGCTCATGGGTCTCCAATCTAGTGGGTTGTTTGATAACCCTCCCATTTGTGTCAGCTCACAGCCCACCTGGTTTCTAATCCCCTGTGACTAGTTTAGTATTAACTGCACCTTCATCAATTACATTTTGACGTTGAAGATTAGTAACCCAAACTCTCCCGAGGTATGATGTGGTTTTATTATCGGAAGGTAATCAACGAAAATTCAATGACCATAGAAATGGCCGTTAACCACTACGTGATTGGTCATTCATTAGTTTGGCATACCGTTAGCTAGTTTGATTTATTAAGGGGTTGAGCTTACCATCATGACTTGGGAACTAGGAATCGTTTCTAGGCACCTCACTCTTCACTGCTTCACTCTTATTTTCTAGCATAATAGCGGAAACAGTAGGTTCCCAACGAATCGGAATTACATGTTCAAAACGAATTAGTAATGCATTTCCACACTTGATTGAATATGTAACTCGAAGAAGACTTTCGAGAAATAATACCATTTTGGAGCTCGCAACTAACAACGAGAAAGCAAGCTAGCAAAGGTGATTTGGCCAGAAGTTCAGTCATTCAGTTCCAACATTCTACCACAAGCTACTTACATAAATTTTAATGAATTTGGATCTGATATTTTATCTCAAACATTGAACCTTGAATCTGAAGGGCCACTATGGCATGAGCTTATATTCAGTCAAATAAACGACTGTTCTAGTCATGCAGCACGACCTTATGAGAGAATTTTCGTATATTTATTACATTCATGTTTAATTGTTTTGAAATTGCAGGACTTCGCCCAAAGAAATTCTTAATTATAAATTTGTCAACAGATACTTGACTTAAATAATATTCTGCAATTTAAACAGAATAGTAACGAACTTGTTGATTTTTTTTCTTCAGTTTTTATGATTTTTTTAGTTTTAGTAATGGAATACCAGAATATTTGTCTGCAAAATTTCGGCTAGGCATACATGTATGAATGTTGTTGTTGATGTTGTGTGTAGAATTCTCAGATTTTCGACCTTTGAGTTCTATAAGAAAATTGGTCTAGTTTTAAAAAACATTTATTGGTGTAATCGTACGAAATCCGGACATAGGAACGTGCCTGCATTGCATTCATTAATTACTAATAAGCCTTTCTAAAAGTGGCCATTAGAAGGAGCTCAAGTTCTTAACAATGTCAGCTTACGCCAAACTGGCCACGGTTCGATGAATATCGTTATATCGCTGATAGTTTGATAAGTGGTTTTAGGGATATCGAACGTAGAAAATATATCAAAAACCCCTGAAGTGTTTTTGTACACTGGATTACGTCGAGAGGGCAACTAGGGGAATTGTATCGCGAGGATAATGATCATTGTTCCTGCGAACAGAACTCTGGCTACGTTTAAAACACATTGTTTCCGATTTGGACGGGAAAAACATGGTGGAAAAGGTCTTATTATGATTTGAGAAGTTAGGGCGGGAGTTGGCCCCTCGAGAAAGTCAAGGGAAAAAGCTGCCGATCGATTCACGAGTTAATCCGCGCCCTTTTGAGCGAGAGGAGACCGCTCAAATCTTCTTTAGCGAAGCTGATGGATCACAGAAAAAAAGAGGGAGCTCCCTCACTCATCGAGCTGCTGCCCACTTGACTCGATGAAGAGCTTATTTACGACGGAGAAGACCTTATGGTTCTGAGCAGCCGTCGAAATCGAGTGGTTTATTCTCTGGAATAGCTCAAAACCAAAACTTAAGTTTTATTTTGTCGAATGTCACCTATTTCGAATAGGATGCCCTAAACAGACTGCAACATATTGGCTACAGATCTGTCCCTTCAACGGGAAGACCAAGATGCTGCCACAATGCTGCTCTGAGTTTATTAGATGGATATGCTTGACGGAAAGGATGGCCAACTTAGAACCCCTCTTTAATCTGGAAGACCTTCTGGCATGTGCCATCAGGGGCTATCTGATGCTTCGGGTTCAGAAAGGAGACCGCTTACAGATATCAACTCTGTCAAAATGAGGAAGTACCAATTTGATAGTCTACTCCAAGTAGCAGCACAGCTAGCAGATACACAACCTGGCCAGATTCAGGTAATTGGTGCAACCATTACATTGCAAGGTGTATGCCACAAGGTCAGTAGCTGAGTAGACACGTCAGAAATAGAAATCACTCCATTTCAACACAAGCGACAAACTGACTTCACGTGTGACTTCAGTTCACCCAATAACACAGAAGACCGAGGTTACGTATATGATAAAATGCCTAAGGGTCTGTAGGCGAGATGTCCGCGGAATCGGGTCACTCGCATCACTGTCTGCCGAACGGGGGATGGGATTTGTTAGCATTCGATATTCAAAATATAGTCATCTTGAAATGTAAACCAACCACTTTTGACTGGATTTATTATTGAAAATAAACCATTATGAATGTGAACGGTGTTCCCACACCACTATGCGGGGACGCAAGAAAAATAAACCTTTGTGAAACAATTAGCAGCGTTTTTCGTTTGATTCAGATATAAATTCGTTCCCTAAATCGAATGAGACCACTTGGGTTTTGCCAGTGTACAGAGACCAGCGATTTACATAGAAGGGCTAACTTGGAGAAAAGCAATAAACCTTCGAGTAATAATTTGCAGCATTTTTAAATTTTGATCATAGAATTGCAGAGATGAATGTGTATCATTGATGCCCTCGTAATTATATGGATATTTATCATAATGAATTCCGGTATCATTTACGAGTTTATTCCGCTATCAAATCATTGCAATTGAGGCCAGGAGCACGATTTTAACACCTATTAGCACTCAAAGGCTCGCTCGTCTTGTAGTAGCTGGTCTTTCGACAATTTCGGCTTCTTCACTACCATAACCCACTGAGCACTCGTAAATTGACGAAATTGATGAATTGAAATTCATCGTGTATCTTGACTGGAAGTGGGCAGGGTTGGTTGACCGAAGCCCTATCGTTATCCTTGCGTAAATTCATGGTGTTCTATACGTAGTTTAATTGCGTATTAATGCTCTTAGCGCTAACATCGCTTTACTATTAGCGGCTTCCCTTCGTGAAACTTCAACTCGCGCCACCTACCGAGATTGACTTCCTCCACTCCAACCTTTTTTCTCGTTCGACTTCCATACAGCCCGTGCTACCAATTTATTAAGTCCTCTTAATACCGTTGGTTCGTAAATGTTATTGTTGAAAATTGCTGTGTTATGTTTTATCCAATAGTTTGCTACTCATGACCTACATTAAAATACAAATTAGTGGGCTCTCCCAACATAGAGTAATTTTTTGAGTCGGGCTAAAGGGGTGTACGTGCAGAATGGTACATAAGTGATGTGGCAATTGCACTGAGCATCGTGATTAAATTTCTTATTTCTCTATATGATATACGTATACTGATACGGTTAATGGTTATTAAAAGAGACACGGAATTTAGTCACGTAGAGATTTTAATGATTCTCAGGAGTCGATTCAAATTGTTGAACATTTAAATTGTCTAAACGTTGACTTACACGATATCAAGGAGGCATTCGCCCCGAAAATTATCTTGATAACGAGATGACACTGATAACTGCTTGTTTTACTTTGCTACTAAAATTGCTTTACTCCTTGTTTTCTGCTTCTGTTAAGTGTCGTATATCTTCATAGTTCCACATTCTTACCTATCCCTTGTTTATTCGATGGCATTTTCAATTTGTTTAGAAGACCAAAAAAAAAAAAAAAAAAAAAAAAAAAAATTTGCTTTAAGAACCTCCTCCCAAACCTCCTTACCTCCTCGCGAAATCAGTATTGTCCAGCTCGAAATCCACCGTTTTCTCTCTAATCCATCGTGGAAGGCAAATATTAAAATCGGCATTATCCTCGTCAAACTCGTTCTCAGGTATCATTGCTCTTATCAAATCTCTGCGGCTCCTTTTTTTTGTGAAAATGAGGCAAATAACGGTAATACAAATAGCCCGATGAGTAGGAAAACACCAACAAAACATAAAACTGACGAAAAACCATAGAGTAGATTAGCATAATGAACGGTAACAGCAAAAATTAATTTCGGAAAGGAAACAAAACTGGTATTAATCGTTGTTTAGGACGCTAACCGCCCAAATGTTGTAGGTTGGTTTTGATAGTCGATTTATCTAAACTGGAGTTGGTGAAAACGAACATCGTTGTTTAACAGCTGAGATCTCCGCTCTATCGAGTAAATGTTGGTTAAAATCTTTTCGGTTTCGGCATAAGTCATAAAGAGGTCACCTTGGACAAATCGGATTTGGATCTAGCAACAGGTTGATAAAAAAAGGATTTCGAAACTACCCAGGTATGAGGGCGGTATGGGCAGAAATCGTCCGTTGCAATTCAACTTCAGCCGTATCCTGTACGATGTGGGTTGGCCATTTCTTTCAGGCCAAATAGTAATCGGTTGATAGTAATCTAGTCCTATGGCCTGGGCGATGTAAATTGATAGATGTCCACTTAAACATGATAATGGTCGATAATGGAGAGGTAGATAATGGGACTGATGTTGGGTGACTGTCCGTCACTGACCGATACCAGCTATTACGATACCCCCCACCCCCGCCCAACACCGTAACAGCCTAATCTGCAGCCAGCTTGGGCCTCGAGGAGGTTGATAGCTCCCCTTTAATGATATTCCGTTAATTGTATGTTACACTACCCTGGGTCACCTCGCTTTGACGTCTGTGGTCCCCGACTCCGTGTTGGGTTGTCTGACATTACGCTGCGCGGGTGTTCTGTTACCTAGAATAGTCAAAATCGTTTGCAATTTTGATTACTACTACCGAAGTGTCAGGTTCTTTGTTATTTCAAATTAGCAAGCATTCATTGATTTTAATTATTATCTCCACCCATTGCTGCAAATGTTAAAATAACCCCCAGAGCTATTTTTTCTAGAATATCTAGTCCGTCTAGCTTTCGCCGAAAGAGCTCTCCTGACAGGGAGATCTTTCTGAGTCCAGGTTTTTCACGAAACTCTTCCTATTCGGAGTGCCTGCAAGAATGCAAGGGCACACTGTATCGTTACCCCGCCAATGCCTTCTACAGGATCTTTCAGCTTATCTCGTTTGTTGCTTTCTTGGGTGATTTTGGCATCGGCAAACTTTACAGACCATCTATGGATAGGCGGGTGGATCTTATTCATGTGCTGTGATTAGATGCTGGTTATTACCCTCCAAGTTCACAACTCAGGTACAACGTCGTTATCTGTTCATGACTCAAAAACTGTCGTTATCTGTTCATGACTGTGTGGTGCTTGTCTTCAGGTTGCTCGATGGCGACGATTGGAGCCTTCAGTAGTTCAATTGCCCGAGTTTATTGTTGTAATCGCTGTTCATCTAATCAAACCCATCAAATTCGAGTTGCGAAAGTAATTATGGGTGAATTCGTCAGGTACTTATGAATTCACACACGAAGATTGGAAAACTTTGTGTTTACCAGGATAAAAAAATGTTTGCTGTCCAAATGAGGAATTCCCTCTTGATTTTTCGTTTCGATTATTTATTGTTCCTTTTTTTTCCGTGCATCATGTAGGATGGTGTTTGGAGAATAGCGTTTTGTGCTACTTCATCAATAGCACTTGCTATTCTATTCTCTCTTCTCTTAGCTATTGTCCTGTATCATTAGATGATGAAGATAGTTGGATTGTAAGGGGGAAGGAGGATGGGCGAACATTACTCCTCTACCGCATTTAACACGTATACGTCTTAATCGTTGGTTTCGCGTTCAACTTGTGACTTGTATTTTGTTTTTGAACTAAGTAACTTACAATAAGTAAGGAAGCAATAATGCCCACCAAACTTGGAGGAATTGGAAGATATTGTAAATTTCCGCATCAGGTGTTTACATTTCTATCAGCTAAAGCCACCTTCAATCATCTAAACCACCCCTATTCTGACTTGTATCATCTTTCAACCCTTGCTGAATCTCATTTCCTCGCACGTCATTCTCAAACTGCCAAAATTTAAAACTAAAAACCTGCGGTACCGTTCCTCTCCAAGTTGAGGAACCTGTCAGAGGAAATTATTAAAACCTCTCAATGTTTTAAAGCATTTTCTCCTCATTGAATACATTTTGCCACTCCTTGCGCCCGGTCAATTAATAATTTTATCAGAAGCTGAGTTTCCCCTCCCACTCATAACCACAATCTCGTTTTTATTATCCGAAGAAAAACCGCTAGTGATGACGGAGGGGTGGGGGAAAAGGAGCTGAGAGGAAGACTGATGCTTGAAGTTTAATTTTCAAGGGTGAGGAGCCAACTTTCGTACCCCCGCTTCAGCGTCACAACCACCAACAACCACGCAGATTGGATTACCACCAGATTTATGAGTTTGAAAGAACATTTTCCTCTCTTTTTTTCGTATTCCATCGTCCCCTCCCACGCCCGCCGGCTCCCAAGGATGAAGGACAGGAAGAAAATGACTCTCAATTTACTAAATAAAAAATGTGGGTTAAGAATGTTTCATAATGACGGGAACTCTAAAAGAAGGAGGTTCTAGGCGCGGATGAAACACGGAGGGGATTTTGTGCTCTCCAGTCATTTCATTGGCGGTGGTGACGGAAAGAATCAGGAACCGGTTCTCTGGTAGGTCTTGGACTTCATCTCTAATTGGCTGGTAAGTAATTAATATTGGAGTTCTCAGGAAATTCCACGCTGAATATTAATACATTAACCACTTAATTTTATTATTAACGAAAGACTGATTGGCATTAACAATTTGTGTGTTAATCTCTAACTCCTCCTTTCTTTTTTGCATTCTTTGCAAAAATCAGTGATTCCACACAATGAATGCAGACGAAGAAGAACACATTTATAAATTCAAGTCCTAAAACGCTACAAAAACGTATCGAAACACAGTACAAGAAAACGACATTCGACTTGATCCGTCTGAGACCCAGCCACACAAAAAATGTAAAGAAAGTATTAAAACAAAATGTTACAGATTTATAGTGGCAGCCTTTGTAAGTAACGATCGATATAGGGGTAAATTACTCTGATGTGTTGGTTGGCACGGAGCAGATGTGGGTTTTCACCTATCTCCAATTAAACTTGAGTTCTCTTTAAAGCCCTTACCAGGATACCAACAACCTCGTCTTGGTCGAATGATTAGTGTCCGAGGTGTTCAGCAACTTTGCAAAACGGGGTGGACTGGCTGGAAAGTGTTTCCAATGTTTCCAACTAAACGTGTCAATGCTAACCTTGGCTTAGCATAAAACTAGGGATTTGGGATCAAAAGAGGAACAGGAATGAGCAATAAATGATCCTAAAAGACAAGCAAAAGTATTTTGGGTACGTTGGTTTTGTATGAGGGAAAGGAGCCTTTCTCTCCTACAACGCAAGAGCTGGAAATTAGGAGATGTTAGAGAAAACTAGAGAGAAAGGATGTGGTGAGGGGCTCGAGCTATGTGCTACTAATACCATATCCAGCGGTTGGACTTACTTCTTTACGAATAGTTGAACAAATATATTAAGACATAGTTGCTTGGCTTGGCCAGGCCTCTACTAACACTGGGATTTTCTTCACTACTGTCCATACTTCCTCGTTTCTGCCACTTGTTGTTGGTGGTCGTCCCTCCTTATCTGGTCTGGGAGACGCTCAACTGCAATAGGGTCTTTCTGGTATCCAGAACATGGGTATATATTCCTGGATAACACACCGCCGAGGAGAAACAGTGCCCTAGAGTTGCTGATTTACCGCGGCTACCCTGCACCTTCTTACCACAAGCTCAACCTGACTCGGCCCTCCTTGAGCCAACGGTAGGAAAATAAACGGATGAGATAGGAGAAAAACACTGGAGCGGCGATCGTGAGATGCGATTCCTCATAACTAGCCCAAACCGATCAACCGATTTATATGAATATTTTTAGGAACCTTTTAGACATGTTGGTCCTCCTGCCCACCAAATTTGAGTTGAATCGGACAAGGGGATCGCGATTTTCTGCTCCTAAGATGAGGGCGGAAAAGATCCTCTATTTGGGTCCACTTTCCCATAAAAATATTATGGTTTTAGGCATGATTTGTTATACTGCTGGAATCAGCTGGGAACTCATCAATAACTGTTTTGTTTCATGAAAATGGAGAATAGTAATCTTCAAAGAGTAAACATTATATGGGTCATATCTACGTCTCAGTGAGTGGGATGGGGAGAACTCTCTGGCTAGTGCTTTACACCAGCAAAATTGTTTACAAAAATCTTTTCCCGTCGGGAATACTGGATAGTTTGGAAGTCAATCAGGAAATTCTGGAAAAGGTTTGAAAAATGGGGACAAATTTAGATCGATCAGTACCTCTTCTTCCTAGCACAAGATGATAGCCAACACGCCGGTACTGATCGATCTAAATTTGTCCCCATTGTCGATCTAAATGTCCCCATTTAGTGGAGGTATCATGTTTCGTTATGAACCCTCTAGCAATGCTTTAACAGTAAAAACATTGTTGGTTGCCATGTCCGTATCTCGAGTATGTAGTAACCATAGTGGTGGAAAAACGTAATCGTCTTAACCCTGGTGGTATGGTTCTCGGTAGTTAGAACGTTTTTGTCAACAAAGGCCCTATCTTGCCGTTGAGGTCCAGTCGATCATACCGTTAAGTTACCGAAGCCCTTTCGCTACTTTAAGGAATCCCAACTTCCTCGGACAAATTTGACAACGCAAAGGCCGTCTGCGGTATCCTGTTATGCATATCTATGGCCTAGATAAACCTCGATTCACTTTATTGATCTGACCCTCGGTAGGGGTTTCACACAGTGTATATTCAGGGGGTGCCAAGATACTCTAACTCATCATCCAACCATGTGAATTGCCTTCAAGACAAACTTTATTTTCTCCGAATATAACTGAAGTTAAATCCACACATCGATCGGGGTCTTGAAAAAACACAAATCTTCTACATAGTCTCAAATTATGAATGCACATACATTTTGTGATTTTGAAGGGTAACGTTTCGGACCAGTGAAGTCTCGTACACACAAATCGATGAACCAGTGGAGGATATAAGTGTGGGCAAATACCTTGAAATAGTTGTCAGTTCAGATCTGTCAATATATCGATATCCGCCGACGCGTCGGTATAACGGGGACCGCTATAAAAACCATCTCAGCGTGGACGATCAAAAATTCCACAACTCAAGCATCACAATGATGCCGTTGAGTTCTGCAGGGTTCAAAGCTTGAGAGCTTCCGATTCCTCAGCAAGGCGATAGGAATACCTCCCTCCCTCTCTCCCGTTCACTAAGTCAAACTTCCCGCCGCGTGTTGATACAAGCCGGGGTTCTCATTTCCTGTTCAATCCATTTGAACTGTCTATCAATTATGACGTACTCTAGCAAATAAACTCTACTCCCTGAACTGGTTCGACCAACTGAGCTGTTTACACAGTTATCATAACGAACTCTTCAAAAGTATTTCATTCAGTTGAATTGAACAATGTTAAAGTAATGACGTAATTCATACAGGAAGGCCAACGATCGAACCAATCTACGAAACTCTATTTTGACTAATCCCTCATGTAATACCTACCTGCTCACTTAATTTTCAAGAACTGAGTTGCGATTACGTTGAAAGGGGTCGACATGACTAATGTGAATCCGCTAAGAAATGGGAATGTTACACTTAGCCCTTGTTGAACAGACATAATTATTAAATTCAACTTTTTTTGGGGTCGATTCACACTGTTGACGTTTGCGCCTATTAGTTATTCCACCTCCTTACCTATTTTCTTCTGTTCTTATTACCCGTTGTCCTATAGACGAATTCATCTATAATGCTTTAAAACAATGGTTCAAATAGACAATACACGAAGTATTTTGATGAACACAAGAGAAGAAATCTGTTTTTGCAACAAGTTGAGTGTGTTAGTGTGTTAATTGTTTGTGTTTCAACGATTAGAGCAGCAACGATTTCAAATCGGTGTTCCAATCACTTCCTATGGGTTTCTGGTAACATGATCTATTGAACGTGTTCTGGTACTACTGGAAATCGTGTACTGTATAGTAATCGAGCAAAGTTCCAGTCCAATTTCAACATTTTAACGAAATGTATGTAAATGTATCTGCATATTTGTATTCATACTTTTGTTATAGTTCGAGTTAATTGGTAATACTACTACAATTAATATTATATTGTTGATAAAATATAAATTTTAGCAGTGTCTATTTTGATATTCAGAATGATTTCTATATTTTCCTCTAGAATATGGATATTCCAATGACACCAAAATTTTAAAACTAAAAATTAAAACAAAAGCATTAATCGAAATCGGTATTTTGAAATTATTCCTGGATATGAGCGCTTTTTTTTTCAATGTTTAACGTTTGTAAACGACCTACAAAACAAAATGTTTAGCCACCGCTCCAAAATTATCGGTTTACGTTTCAAAATTCGTGGATTTAAAAAATCGAATAAAACAAATTAGTTCGCCGCCTGAAGCTTTTTTACGAAACTACAGGACCTCATTTCACGAATTTCAGCTCAAAAACCAAACATTTATCCGGGATATTCAAGGATAAATCTATCAAAAAATCGAAATCTAAACACTTTTGATGTAAGAGGGCACTTTTTTTGTTGTTAGATAGAAGAAGTTGTTTGTTAGATAGAAATTGGTTTTTTGGATAGAATGAGATTTTCTGGGTTGCTGTACGATCATCTGTTCGCTGACCATTTGGCGAACCTCTAAATCGTATGATATCGACTTTTGATAATGTTTCACAGACTGCATTGATTGATCACATAGATAAGTGATCAATGTAGATTTATGCATGAATATATGTATGCGTACGGACTAAGTCACTCGCGTCGAGGTTATGGAAACCCATTTCAATAAAAACGGAGTAAAATAGAACGTTGTCTATATTTCCATGAAAATAATGAGTAGGTACACAGTTAAATCGATTTTGACGGTTAGGTCATCATCAGTAACAAAGATGAACTGAAAGTACAAGTAGCTGAAATAGTGTTGGAATTATTTATGGTAATTAACACTTATTTCTAACCCAAAAACATTATATACTATTTCAATAATGCTAATTTGAAAAATATAAATTAATGGTGAATTGGGTATTTTTATGAATAACGAATCGGATTGGAGTTTATGTGGATTTATTTAATCTGATATAGGTCCGATATGAAATCAAGAGAAGTAGACTGATCTTCTTGCCTTTTGGGGGTGAGAGCGAAGTGAAAGGAGGTTGAATCCTATAGGCTCTGGGAAGTGAAAGGGAGAGGACCGACCGATGCCACTTAAGGCTTACAAAGTGGAAGGGGGTACAACCAGTAACATTATGGAGAAGGGGAGCCAAACTTACTGCAAGAATGAACCCACCAACAGTGAAATATTTTGAGGAATAACTTCATTTAAACATTTCCCTGACCTATCACTCTTAACAATTTTGAATTTTGAAAATTCAATTCAAAGATTTCAATCTCATTTCACTTGTTTATATAAGATGTGCTACACCTGAGATGAACTTTCAGTTCATGCTTTGCCATGATGATGAATCGTTGAAATCGATTTAACTATGTACACATTATTTTCCTTGGAAATATAAACAACGTTCTATTTTACTCCGTTTGTATATGTATGCGTCATTCAAAACGATAGGGTGGCGTTAAAAACATATATCTGTAGCAAACAAAATCGGGGACTTTATTTTGAATAGATGAGTTCGTTGGACAGCAGTTTTTTAAGCACATCAAATTGGTCTAAAAGCAATGAATTCATTCTAAAAAATGTGACCGTATTTGTGTCGTAAGTTCAGTCTATTGTGAGACATGATGAGTATTGAAAATGAGAATTTGGTCACATTTATCTCATTTACGTTTGGTAGACAGAAACACCTATTACGCCCGCTTTGCGATTGCAACGGTTGGTTAGCTTTTTGAATTTAATCAGATCGTTTTTCCAAGACCACCTTGACAATTCGAGCAGGATCTAACCTCTACAACCAGCGAAAATGATGATTTGTAGATTTACGCCGGCTGATTGATGTATTGGTTTCAGGGTGATGAAACTGAAAGACCATCTTAAATAGCCACATAATCCCTAAAGGTTTTTATCAAAATCGGATGAAAACTGTAGGTATTAGGTTATCAGGATCAAAAAACGCCTTGAAATTGATAAGAGATTTTTAGATTCTCCTTCTCCGACTATCCTGAAAACCTCGATCGGACCACTAGAACCTGAGAAAATGGTGGATGTTGGATTTTACCTTTGCGCATATTCAGACTGATGTATACATTTCAGAGTGATGCAACTCCAAGTGCATTATGTCCTACCCACACAATCGCTGATGATTTCATCAAAATCAAAAATGGTTCTGCGGACAGGCTGACAGAAAGACGGACAGACAGACACGAAACAAAAGTTGTTCAGTGTGGTCTAAAACCCAAAATGCCAGTGGAAAATTTTATTTTGAAGAAAATCAATTTTTCAACCCCCCTAAAATGAAAACTAAGCTTCCGCTACTTATAGGTAGACTGGGAAGCAACATAGTCATTATTTTCGGAGTGAAAAATAAAACTCAAATAATCATGTTTTTAATTCGAGAGCCAAATAGAACTTGAAGTTTGATTTTGGGTGATTCCAAAAAAACAAAATCCACCCAAATGTTCTTCAATCAATAGTACCGTCAAAACTGAAGTTGAGTGGCAAAATGGAAACACATCGAGGCGAACTTCTGTGAGGCGGTGCTTCTTTCATGCCGTAACCCTGATTTGGTAGAATAATCGTCGACGCCGCTTCGGTGCCAATATAATTGAGATAGAGGATTTCCGCTATCACCATAATATCCGGCCCCGCAGTCCCCTCAACACGTTCCCAATATCTTTTAATGCCATACAAAACCGCATCACGTTCGCTCGGATGGCCGCTAAGTCTCACCCCGTCCCGCCTGATAGGCGATCGCGAGGGGTAGATAGATGTAGATGATGGGGCTGGTTGACGGAGAGGAGGGGGAGGGGTGTTATAAATATTTAACCACTAGGGCTGGACGGAGCTCTAGCGCTCTTGGTGTCGTTCTACTGAGTCTGCGATGCCTGCTTGTCCTAGAGGGCCATTACGAGTGTTTTATTCGTCGGAGGTTCCGGACCGGAGATGAATACCGGGAAATATTGAGGGACGCGATCTACGTCACCGAAACTGGGGCTATATGCTGGGGAGAGGAGAAGGATGGTGGGAATGGGGCTGGGTGGAGTTGTTGAAGTGAAAAATCAAGTATTGTGCCAATTGGAACGGGGATGGGTGACGCGAGATATTATACAGGGTGTCCCTCGTGTTGTACACCCCCCCCCCCCCCCAACCCACATCTCCACTTGGAAATTCCTTTCTTGAACTGTTGACCAAATTTTTGAATTAAGCGTTACATTTCCTACAAGCCTAGTGCGTTTTCATGATTCAATATACTGGTGAATAATGCATGTGTTAAAGGGAAATTCTTATGTACCAATGTATAGTTATAAATGCTTATGAATATTTATAATAACTAGGCCGAATTCCTAATCTAATCCTAATCCTTTATCTCCTCCTCCTCGCCTTAATCTGAAAGTTGAAAGTCGGGATAGATTAAGGGTTTCCACCCGAATAAAACAAATGTCGGTCATTATTTCTCATTTTTCCTTATTTTCATGAAATTTTGGGAAGACTCCGAATCTGCATAAAAAAATTCGGGTTTCCGTTTAAAATAAGAAAGTTAACGTCACTTGCGCATGGTTGCGCTGTGGCGCTAGGTGGGCAAATATGATATTTGAAATCCTTGCAAAAAAATATGAAGATTCAAACATTTATTTTTTTATTTATATGTTATAAGATAAGAATAAAGTACTTCCTTTTGCCTGAGCCGAGAAACGTCATTTACATAATCAGTCTTACAGCATTATTACGATAGACGTATTTTATTCAGTTGACCATGGAAATCAGTAATATTGGGCACGTCCGTCACATAGGTAAATTAGGATTAGGATTAGATTAGGAATTTGGTCTAGTTCTGGAAAATATCCATAAGCATTTATAACAATACATAGGTACGTAGGAATGTCCCTTTAACACATGCATTTTTCACCAGTAAGTATACTGAATTATGAAAACACACTAGGCTTGTAGGAAATATAACGCTTAATTCAAAAATTTGTTCAAGAGTTTAAGAAAGGAATTTTCAACTAGAGATATGTGGGGGTGGTGGGAGAGGGGGGAAATTCGAGGGACAGCCCCCCGTTCCACTCCCGTGACGTTTTTCCGGCTAGTTAGTCCAAAGCTAAAGCATTTTCCACGCTAAAACATATTAGGAAGTGTAACATGAATGAAAATGGATAAATGAGTTGGTCATTATGAAATAGCGCCTGGGCGCTATCAGGAAAATGTTTGGTTCCTCGTTGCGGCCGTAAATTATTCATTACTTGGTGAGAAGTCACTATGATCTGGTGGCAAATGTCTAATTCTGAGCATCCTTAAGTGAATGAAACATTGTATAGCGTCTGTAGGCCTTGTTTCTGCTTTCTTGAGTTCCCTCTGACAAAGCTCTGATTGGTAGAGCTGTGGAGTTAATAATTCTCCCTCCATCTGTCTGGGGAGACATCTTCTGTGAAATTATCAAAGTTTCTACCGTCAAATCTCCAGCTACGGGATAAACACCCCGCGTGCAATCAAGCTCGTTTATCCCGCCAAAAGCGGATGAACGGCCCGTGTTTTTAGGACGTAACTCTGAAGCAAGGCTTTGACAGTAAAGGGGACGCCTAATGGAATCGATCCAGGGGGATGTGGACAACCCGAATACGGGAAAAAGTCCTACCGCACACAGATCATTCGGAGGCCGAATGCGTGTTAAAAGGTTGGGGTATGTCTACGTGTGTGTAAGTGACTAATTTTGTCGACGCCGCACAAAAGGTTGAACACGCTTTTCTATGAACCGAAAAGGGTAAAAAAATAAAAACGCTTGAACCCAGTCACAGAATACTTGGAGGGTAACCATAATACCTGCACAACGATGGGCAAAGGCTATTTTCATCAAAAAACAACAGTATTCCAAATTTAACGAGTTTACGACCCCTTTTGAGTTGTGAGCTCCTAGAATAGCGTAGTCAACCACTGTGCGCCGCACACTGGTTGGAAATGGCCTGAAACGGAAAAAAACCCCGACATGCTCTATTTATCACTTTGAAAATTTCGTTTTTGCGCTAAAAAATCGGTGTCGGCAATCAACAGTTGAGGTTCGTTGGCCAGCCCAATTGGCCGGGAACTCGTGGTCCAAATTTACAATTTAATGGTTATGGAAATGCGCTACAATTAATTTTTTTGGCCAGATGGCCATGTGGGGTATTGTGAAACATGTTTTTTTCGGGTGCTGAGTCGAATGAGAACATTTTCAGTCCGATCCACTGTCATCCAGTGTGCTAAATCTGAAAAAAGGTGTGAAAACGCCTAAAAATAGGATAATGTTTTTAAATTGGCAAGTTAGGTGTCATTAAAAGTACTTACTTTCTTCTTGTGTGAGTCTGAGTATCTTGGATCTAGGTTCAGCCTGATCCGCCACCACCCAGTGTGCGTAATTTTCAAAAAAGTGTCTCAAATATCAAAAACCACATTTCTGTTGTTCTTAACTCAATTATCGGCGTGCTGTTTTTTTTTTCTTTTTTTTTAAAGATATCTATTCTCAGTGATTCCGACGGATTCCAGACCTCCAAGCTGTGCAATTGTGGAAAAAACTGCTTGTCTAAGCAATTTTTGCTGTGTTAATGAAACAGAACATCATCCTGACGAATTCAGGAAGGAATCAGAAAGGCTTGCAATTGCGAAACTGACTGAATCAGGTCATACATGGCGCATCTGCGTGAAATCGGTCTCTCCGATTGTCTCGTGATTATGCGCCTTCGGTCGTAGTGCCCTGCACCGATAGGTTTGACATATCTGCACTCTTTATAGACAAAAAACGTCGCGGAGACCGCAGAAGCAGACAGACGCGAATGAAATGTTTAGGGAACTAGGTAAAATGGATCTACTGCTGAAAAATCGTGAAACTGGGTTGGAGACTGTTGGAGCTATTTTTTAAAGTCAAAAACATATGAAATTAACGTCATACGGCTGTTTTTTCATGGCAAATGCTTCATAGTTTGTATTTGTTGTGTCCCGGAGGGTATGACGATGCAATGTAGGATGTATTGATAGCAAACAGTCAGTCGACTGAATTTTTAAACGAAACTGTACTCAGTTCCTGACCTAAATTCGTATTCCGCTGATTCTTCGAAAATTCAACTTTGAACGGGTAAAAATAGTTTCGCGCAATTTTTCAGCGAAAAACCATTATTATATATTGATTCTAAAGGATGTTAGCTTACAGAAACGTGCTTCGAATCGTCGAAATCTTGCATTTGGAAAATTGAGGTTTTTCCGCATAACAAGGTATTAGCCGCCCAAACAATTCTTCACTGATTTTCATGTTCTTCTTTTTTTACATGACGCATGCTTTATCCTTTAACTACGTAGCCGAAAAATGTCACGCGGAAGTTTATTTTCATTCTGCCATCAGGTGAACTGACGATTGATGTGATGTTTTCATTATTTATTTATTATTTCGAAGATTCGTGTGTTTTTTAATGTCCCGCCTTGTGGCATTTTAAACCAAAGTTAGTGGATACATCATCAATAAGCAACCATCCGATCTTTCTTAGTTCAAGAGGACGGAGAAACTGAGTTATACTTTTTTGATTTTTGGTCAAGAGATCACTCCACAGCTCATTTTTTTTTAAAACACGTCGAAACAAAAAGCGTTCTTTTGTCATTTTCTTTAATTGTCCGATCGATCGTTCTTCAGCTATATCTTGACTAGTCTACTTTTCGACAGATCAATTCGGTGGAGAAATAATATCTCTATACTTTTTGACGCCCAATTCAGCGAGCACGATTTTTCTCACATAATTTTGTCGAGCAGTTAACCCAAAATAACAGATACGACAAAAGCAAATTGAAGCCAGCAGAATGATAAGAAATTAGCGAGAGGAAAACCGCAACAATAGCACGGTTAAAGGTGTAAGCAGCGAGCATCCGGGGGCCCAGCCCCGAGTTATCCTAATTCTACTCTAGTTGTTCAACAAACTCCGGAAATTTTGGTTTCGCTGACCAAAGGGGGAATCGAGGAGATAACAGCCAATCCTTCCAGTCGCTGCTCAAGATAGCATTCTCCACCGATTCATGCCATTCTTCTTTCGTTCAATCAAAATTTTTGTCAATATTTAAAAATATTTCATCAGTCAAGTGCGGCTTACACTGCCGACTTTTTAAATTCTTTTTTGTTCAATTTAGAAGTTCATCCTCTTTTTAAAGCATATTTCAGATCTTTCTAATCTAAATATTGAAGGGGGTTGAATGGAGGGGGTAATAATGGTTAATCTTTACTATTCCCGCGTTGAAGTTGATTTCGTGACGAGGGAGGGTTGTGATAGCTATGCCCGATCCAAGGATCCAAGCGATCCTCATACCTACTGAAATTCGCAAACAATTTTCTTGATTTTTTTCATCTGATTAATATTTTAGCCTAGTTTTTGAAGATACTCGTTATGTGTTCATAATTATATTTATAAGTTTGATCATATAAGAACTGGAAATACAGACTTCCTGGTAACGCATGCATCATTTACCACTAAGTTTTACACTAAGCCGATTCTGAGTTCGGGATTCGAAATATTCGCTGCTGACATTTTTATAAGAGTTTCCGTAGGGTGTCTAAAATCAAAAAATTATCTAGAAGATCGGTGGATCTTTTACTGAAAGCTAAGAAACCCGGGATTTCCCTTAAAAATTACGATTAGTTATTAAATATTTCAGTGCCCCACGAAGAGTATGGTATTTCAAACGGTTTGAAGATTCTTTTTTTTTTTTTTTTTTTTTTTTTTTTAATGTTTAAGGAACACATTGAAAAAACGCATCAAATTATTACACAAAGAGTTATTATATCCGTATTTGATAACCCTCCAGCACGACCGCACCATACTACCAGAACTGGACTATCCACTCATAGATAATGCTTCGAGGGTTCAGTCAGAAACACACGTAGATAATATGAAAATAAACTAATGAGATAATATGAAAACTACAGTCAATAGATCTGCTCGTTCTTCTTAATTAAATTGAACCTTGAGATGATGTTATAGATATTATAACTGTATAGAATTAACCGATGTACTTGGGCTATCGTCAGCCACTCGGTCTAGCTCAGATGAGTTTAACCGCAAGTTCGGTACTCTAATATTGTCGGGGGAGGGGTTACGCAATGCTTGATATACGAGTAGAAAGGTTCATTATTAGAAAAAGGATAATAACCTGAAAATGGACGGAATCATATCTAGTGTGAGTTTGAAATCAACAGCAGTGTTAGGGTAATGTGCTAATGGAACCTCGCTCGGGTAACACTTATGCGGACTCCAAGGGGTACGCGTTTGTCCCGGTTGATTTGAATTCGAACCAAAACCCCAATGGGTGGCGGATGCAGTGTGAAAGGGATATCAGTTTCCCCGTTCGATGGCAGGTCTACTATCCCCAGAGGAGTAGTAAGTACCAGCGACCCGGTGACAACGCAAGAGTAGCAGGTCTAAAACGGGAGAAGAGGAGTACGTCACTCAAAACCATCAACCGCGAGAGCTAGTATCAATAAAACACGGCGACCCTGTGACCCATAGTGAGGAAAAATGCTGTTTGTACTGGTGAGCTCTAAACAGCTTGGATCATGCACATAACTTGGCAAATTGATGAGCATAAAAATATCCAGTGGGAGGGGGTTTGAATCTGTCCACAATAGTAACATTTGAAACAGTCTAAGAGTAAATAATATTTCTAAATTGAGTAATTTCGATGGACGGAGAGAGAAAATAAAAACAGAAAGTCCAACTTCGTAAGGTATGACGTTTCCAATTTTTAGGATCTATAAAGTTGTTGGCAGTTTATTTGTGTTACTTTTTTAAAGGCACATTCTGATAATTTTTCAGGATGCAGCAAATTAGTGGGTGTGTCTTAAGAGAACAGTAGGAGAAGTATGTGCCTGGTTGAGCTGATGAGACGAGAGGGTATGCAGGGAATGATGGAGAGCGTGGAAGAGAAGCAAGGATTGGATGGAGTTATTATGTTAATGCCGGGGAATGCAGCATTCGGGCTGTTTGTGGAAAACTCCAGTTTCTGCTCAGCTGTGACACTATTTATGGTGAACAGAAAAAGGTGAGATCCAATATTCATGCCTTGCAGTCAGTGTCACTCGCTGGAGCCCACCAACCTGATAACTTTGAATCCAATGGAGGAACAAAATACACCAAGAAACTCGAGCAGCCGCAGGATGTGTTCAGGTGAGATCTGGGGCAGCCTTGGCAAATTCGGTTGAGATAATATTTACGTGAGAATCCTGGCCGCAGTTATCATCAGGAAATTAAGTCATGAACAACAAATTGATTGAAATTAACCTCTCAGGGCTTTCACGTTACACGATTCACTCAATACTTGAATTGTTTGGTGTTGAAACCCAGATAATGCTTTTCTGTCGACCTATGGTTAGCGGGAGCTTTGTTTTCACTTTCGGGAGATCAACATTTTTCTCCAAAATCATTAGGTCCATTTGGACTTTTAGACAATTCTGGACAACTTTCCTTTCATGTCTGTCTGTCTGGTCGAATGTCTGCAGATTCCTGTAACAAGCTTAATTCCTACGAGTTTCATCCGATTTAGATGAGAAATTTCAGGAATGTGCGGGTTAGGCTGTATATGGTCCTCCATGAAAATGTCATTGCTTAGAATTCCATAACCAGCCTGCAAATGAACCAATGTAAATTCCATCAAGTATAATTTTCTTAGGTTCTAGTAGTTCGATGGTGCTTAAATACTCGGGGTAGTCGGGGAAAAACGATCTGAACATCTCATGCCCATTTCAACGCTATCACTAGATGCTACCGACTGTTCATGCGCGACTTAGAAATCCTTGTAACAAGCCTAATTAATACACTTTTCATCCCATTTTGTTAAATTTTCTAGGAGTGTTCGGGTTAGGCTGTAGATTGTCCTCTATGAGTTTCATAGCTTAGAAATCAATACATCAGTTTGCGCAAACGTAAAATCCATCAAATAACCAATAATGATTTTCCCAGTTCATCTGCGGTCCGATCTCACTCAGATTTGAAGGGCAGTCAGGAAAACAACTGGCTACTAATCTCATTTGAATTTCCACATGGTAGTAACATCATTCTATCCGATATCAAATTAGGGCGGACAAACCCAATGTTCCTGTTCCTTGAATCGTTGTAACAAGCCTATATTCTACGTCTTTGAGATTATCAGAAAGCATGTACGGCAAGACATTACACGGACACCTTCCATCTGGCACACCGAAATTGGCAGATAGTTTATTGGATCTAACGGTGACGACCCTAGAGATTCCATGATACATTGATTGAATCTGATTTTCTGATACATTATGATCAACGGCGATTAAGATTAAAAAATTTGGAGGAAATGTGAGTTTCAATCAATTGTGTTTTTAAGTCCCCCTTTAAAACTGTTTTATATCATCCGAGCGTTGATCTTCCATATGTTTAACCTTGGTTAATTCAGTTCCTGAAACAAATGAATTCCCTTCAACTCTTCGACGCGTTGGGAAAATAGAATAACTGTCGAAAATCGAGAGGGGTGGGTTGGAAGTAATCTAAAACTTTAATTATTATTAATGCGAGCGAAAAAGTGTCATCCATACAACACAATAATGTATAATTATTATTCTCCCATTTATTACGAATACAAATGTCCAATGAATATTGAACGAAATCACTGCTACTGTATCTGATGAAGGCTGTCGTTCTTCCTACGTGCTCTCTTCCCTATTTATTATGCGAACCTGTATACATTCTACATTAAATAAATCTGGACTCGGATACCAAACCCGCAATTAGGCTAATTATATGTTACAATTACGTTATAGGAAGTACCAATTACGTGATATTCACTCACCCCCTGCTAATTACTCACCTGCAAAAGAGAAAGAAATAATCAAATATAATTGAAATGTCTGAACACTATTGAAATTAAATATATATTTTACCTCATAGGGTTCATGGGACGGGAAAACGTTTTGTGTGTGACATATAAAAACATCGGAGGCACATGATGAAGACAGAGAATTCTTTGTAAACATAAAGGTTTATCTTATCTAAAAATGGAAGTGTTTTGCATTATTGCAAAAAGTTGGGAAAACACCACTCGTACTAGTCCTAAATACAAATTCATGGCGAAAAACGTTATGGATCTTCGTTGTGGGGGTCCACGAGTGTTAGCAAACGCCAAACATATTGGTAAGTAATACATGCATTGCAGAGCCGTCCCTGTGCCCGTTTTTTATATGGTCACACTTATGAAAATAGTTATAAACACTTATAAATAATTTTAAAATAAATTCCTTATTCTTAATCGAAAAAAAAACGAAAATCGGTTGAAAATTCCAGTAGGTATGATCTTTCCGACATCAAATTCTTCTGAGGTTTGTTGCACAAGAGGGGTCTGTTAGACAAAAATTAGAATCAAATAATACTTGAAAAAAAAAAAAAAAAGAATGAAAACAGTGTAGATATAACGATTTATCAATATTATCTCCACCACAGTTTTTCATAATGAACTGGAACACGTTTAAATACTAAAACAAAATCTTATCTGATTAAAAAAGAACGACATAAATCGGTTGAGAATTCTCGCTTGAATAGCGACAGAAAGGATGGCTATTACCCCCTCTATTCCCACTCCGGTCACCCAAAGCAAAATTTCCGAGGTATGTTGCACAAGTAGACTGAAATTGGGATCGAAAAGAATTATGAAAATCCGTTGAGAATTGCACCAATTGGGTCTTGGAAATGGATTTGTATGTATTATGAAAATGGAGTTTTTCTCATGTTTGGGATTTTCCCTGTGTCCTACAAGGGAAGGGGGGGGGGGGGCTCGATGGTTTTACTAACATAATGGATTATGCTTTAATAACATAACGCATTATAGCGTAACATTACAGATTATGTTACTTATCAAGAATCAATAAAATATCACACAGGAAACTACACAATTTTGCTTCAACTCAATGAGTGTTGGGAAAGTGAAAGCTAACATGAGTCCATTAATTTGCAAAAGGACGTACCGAAGCCCCATTGGTGTTTGTACGAATGAACTTGCTGACTGATTGATTGAAAAAACCACCGTCCTCGCATGGTTAATAACGCTCAGAAAGATTAGGTTCCGCCATGCATAAAACACGGCCGCGTCGAGTAAACACCATTCCGTGGCTTTGCACGGATTCAGTGCCCCTTCCCCTAATGGGACTCGATCGTTAGGGAGATGGCGACCCTAATATGAATAAATCCGCCGCATATCAACACTTCAATGAGACATTCCAGCCCGTTCGATGGACAGGCGGAAGGCGGAAACGGGCCTGAATAATGGATGAGCCTTCCCAATAATCATCGTGAGTGTCGAGAAACTTGTGAGTGCTGATGGAGAGACGGGGGCCCCGTGCATCTCAAACGGGAGAAGGGTGGCCGCTGGGGGTTGATGATGTCTGATGCTGAGCCCATCTGATGAAGCCTGAGGCATACAGATAGCCCGGGTATGGTGCGGATATGGCATGAAACCTCTTACAAAATGGCGCATTACCATTTTTTTACAGCGGTAAAAGGGGGGAGGAACAATGGGCCATTCGCCTGGGATGCCAACTCACTCGTAGATCGGACGCCAGAACGCGTGGAGATTTTTACCAAGGTCGCACATCTCTAATTATATCACCATTATTATTCAATGGGTCTCTTACAGTAGGTACTACCAAGTGTCACAGAATGATATACGGTAAAGATTCCCAGTTCTTGCTACCCACACTACCAGCAGATAGCAAGGGCTTTTATCACTTTCCCGAAAAGCAAACATTTCTTTCCTCCATAATCAAAAAGTTCACGTGCTTTTTACGTTGTAGACCATTCTGAACCACTTTAAACTTAAATGTGTGTCTGTGTGTCTCCCAATCTTTCTAACCAGCTTAATTTCTACAGTTTTAAAATTTTGACAACATTTTCAGAAAATGTAAATCTGATGATGGGCCCTTTTCATTCCTATGCATCGTTTATAAACCAACTGGTCCCCATTTTCAAATAATTTCAAACCAATTTTCACAAAGTTGTGATAGCCCACACCACTTATTGGAAGAAGCGGGAGTGACGGGGGGGATAGCAAAGCGCTCACCAACCGCCACTCTGTTCTCTGAGCTCGACCATAAAGGTAATCCACTTCAAAATTATTATTGTATATTTAAATCAATTTGGTAGCAAAAATCCTATATCCATCCTATCAACCAAACTCCATACCAAAAACCCCTGCGGTGCCTTATACCATTAAAATAACGATATTGAAGGAATACTTGAATCGTTTCCACGTCGTGGTTAATAAGAGCCACGTTGCTATTCTTGGAGGAATTAATACAATTTTTGAACAAAAAAATTCAATCTATTACCAAAATCTTGTGTACTTACTATTTCTTTAACCTTATACATCTGTACCTATATAAATAATCATAGTTCTCAATAGAGTAAAAATAAGGAATAAATATCAAGGAAATCATAACCAGAGAAAGGTATAATTGGTATTACAATCCGTTTCCAGTTTTACATGGTAGCAGAGCGTGGTTGTTGTTGATAAGAGTAGTCAACAGTACCGTCTTCAGCAACGCGGGGTACTGGACTCTGAACATTCCCTTGTGGTATAGCTTGCTCTTGTGGTTTATTGATTCAAGGGCTTGGAGATTTTGTGAGAATGTGGATTTGTCTGGTTGGGTAATTGATTGGCCGAAGGCCGTGAGGATGGCAGCTAGCTGGTGACAGTCCTGAACTGCACCCTGGTAAAATACTGCCACTTTTGCTAGTCGCTCGATCTCACACAATAACGGAGTGCAGTCAGGGGAAATTGTTAACTCCTTATAAATTTCAACACGATCGCATTACTAGCTGGTAGCTGTTGATCAAGGTCGAATGTGATATTCTTGTTACTCCTTGTTATTCCAGAGTTACTCCTACAATTTTCTTTTGGTTTCACTGACATCCTTAGGATACTTAGGTAAGGGTTGTGGTAAACGCAAAATCCATTAAGCGTTCTTTTACTGATGCCTATTCGTCCGATCTCGCTCAAATTTGGAGAATAGTAGGGAAATGGGGATCTGACTACCCCAGATAAGTAATCCAGAATACCCTCTGTACCTGTACTCAATACATCCTACAACCTAAGGAACCCCTTAGCGAATCGTTAAAATTATTTAATTCATTTAAACCATATATACGTTTATGTTACGTGTATGAGAAAGGAAACGTGCCGCACCTAGTTGTTTTTTGTTAAGATTACCGACGGATTAGATAAATTTTTATTGAATTTATAGTTTATCGCAGTTAATGGGAATTATTGACAAGTTGTTTTAAATGTTAACTTTGAACAATATATTTCGGGAGCAAGTCCAGGAAGCAAGTCAATACAATTTTTCATGACTGTTAGGAGGAGAACATCTTGCTGGTAACGAACATTTTGAATTTGTAGTATGCTACAAATTGGGGAGGCGAGTGAAATCTAATACTTCTATAGACCTCGAGCTCCACTCTTTCAACAAATTTTTGTCGAAAATTAAGCTGGTGTAAACGCTTCAAAATGTTAGAAAAATCTAGTTCTGAAGACTTCCTTAGTTTAAATACATCCATTTTGGGAATTCTAAAAATTTGGTAATTTCAACATTTTTCCGCCTGCTAAGACATCTTCAAGGTATTTCTCCAAAGGTTTGTGCAAGTTTCAGAATGTGTTCGATGTTTTATGATGTTGGATCAAGCATAAAAATCCTAGATTCTTAAAAAGTCGAGAACATCCATACACACACACACACACACATATGTACGTAATGGTAACCGATATTATTTAAAACAAAGTGAAAAACGCTGTAAATTATTACACAAAGGGTTATTTCTTCTGAATCAACTAGCCCTCCTAGGCAGATCAGTGGAATGCAGATCATTAGGATGTAGTATTCTATAAACATGCTCAGGGGCTGTCGCCAGGCATTCAAGTTTCTAATCTCTCTCATCCTCCCCTAAAGGATACCCCTTTCGACTTTGTCAAATGGGAAGCGGAGGGGTGATCGTACAACAACCCAAATGGTTTCATACGAGTCACGTAACTGATCTCTATTTAGTCAAACAAAAAACGACCCTCCCAAATATGAAGTTCTTGAAACTTCGATTTTTGAATATCACTATCCTGAAATGTTACCGCTCAGGGTTAGTTGATCATGAAGCAAGATTACTGGAATATCCCGGATCGATGTAGGATTTATGAACCAAATTTTGTAATATGTGGATCAGTAGTTTCGGAGAAAAGCTTCGCACAGGTGGACGGCGTATGATAGGCTTTCTTTGCAATGCAAACCACAAACTTTTGATTTGGTCGGGGGGGGGGGGGGGGGGGGGGCTCTCTTAAATTGTGTTCCATGGATTACAAAGGTTATTAATTGAAATAATTGAACCAAAATGTTTAAATGACAGTAAAAAAGTTCAATTCAAAGTATAAACAGGTTTAAATGAAAGTTAAAAAGCTTTAATTCAAGATGAAAGGTTTAAATCATGTTTAACGAATAGGTAGAACACATGTGATGTATCCGAAAAAAATCATGAGCTATTCGCTTCTTTCACTGAAATCGTATAGGAGTACAAACCGGACATAGGGATCCCTGAAATACAGGAAACTCTCTCATACAATCATACTGCGAGACTGGAACTTTTTACCTTTATTTTTCGTTCGTGTTGCTGTCAACTGACAAAAAAGAGAAAAGTTTTCACCTCTCATGTCTCTGCTACGTATCGGAGGGCGGATGATGTATTCTGATACCATAGTTCGTAGTGAGAACTTGGGACCTGACGTGAATAAATTGCCGGACCAGAGGAAAATAGTCGAAGCGGCGCCCACGCCCGCCTGCTTGCCAACACGTACGAGTGCATTACATGAGGGAGTCCGCAAAGGGGAGTCCTACAGTTATGGCCTCTTCAAGAGATGCAGATTTCCCGGGGAACCTGCCGCTACCTTCGACAGAATTACGAATTGTGATTGCTTCCGAGTCAACCTGTAGAGAGGACTGAAGTAAGTATTAAACTAGCTGGTTTATCTGGAGTTGGCCGGGTTGAAGGGCAATGAGATAGGTGAGGGAGCCTTCTTACCTAGCCAGTGCCAGTATTTTTTTTGGGAGCATACAGCCATTAAGGGTGATTCCTATTTTACGGGACAATCGCTGTCCTTCATTGATAAATAATTTTCTGTTCAAATTTTTCCAAAAATTATTTTTTTAAAAAGATTTTATGAGGTAACTAGGCCTACTCATGGCTGTCATGAAGTTCGGCTACTCTTCATTTTACATCGGTAATTGATCGAAATGTACCTCTAATCTCATTGTCATGGTCTGTCCGTGAGTCAGAATTTGAACTTGATCCGAAATTTTATCCGCTCAAAGTACGTTTTACCGGAAACATTTTAACTAGTATTTTTTTAGAATTAGTTACCAGATGTTAGTGGGCTTACAAGTGGGACTAACTTTTAGATAGTCTACGAATCAAGTGCTCGAAGTTTGTCCCAAACCTTCTGTCTCGTTGTCATGGGTTTGAAGGAAATCATCGTAGCTCTCTCAAATGAGGGCATTTTTTGGCAATTCAAAGTTTTTTCAGCGTTGGTAACCCTGCCCTTTGAGGAAACACCATGCTTCCCCCATTTCTATACAGTTGGGGCTCAAAAATGAAATTAGCCGTTTGTAAAACAGGTGTGTACGTTTCATACTTCTCATTGTTATGGGTTTGAAAATCACTCTTAATCAATCTTATTGATTCGTTTAGCATTCATTTTGGGATAGAGATGTAAAAACTCTATTTAATGCAAGTTAAAATTTCTATTCAGTATTCATTAGAATCCTAATTACAGAAGTTTGATGTTGATTTCTCATTGTCGTGGCGATTTTAAACTTCATTGTTGTAGCTACACAAAAGCCGTCTTGGCTGTTTGAAACAATTTTTTTTTTTTTTCAAGTTTGGTATTTGATACTAAATAAATACTAATATTAAAATGTAATACATGTTCTAGCGCAAAGTCAGGAAAAACTGAAATCAGATATCTGTCTCATTCAACCTTACCTACATATCGTTTACGTAATCCTATCGTCATTTGGTTGACAAAGCTCATTGTCATGGATGCATACCATTCTCGTAACCTATAAAATTTTAAAACCTGAATTTTGAGGAAACAAAACCTCGATTGTCCCGTTAAATGAGAATCACCCTTAAATCTTTTATGAGCATGGAACATGCTTCAGCCTTGGACCAACTGCCCAAAACCGTTCCGCTGGAATGTCACATTTCTACTTTCCTAACCGAGTTCATTTAAGTGGAGACCAATGTCCATTTTCACATTCCCTATCCATTTTTAATTTACAGAGTGGAGTGTTGTAATTTTAACTTTCCCAACAGAGTCTATTTAGGTGGAGAGCAATGTCCATTTTTACCCTCCCCCCCTTGTCTACATTAACTTTACTGAGTACGAAGTGCCGTAATTTTTACTTTCCCGATAGAGTTTATTTCAGTGGAAGGTAATATCATTTAATCGATTGCCAGCGCCTTTTCCCTGAGTTCTGACATGAGTGCACGCAGCTCGGGTAAGCCCAAACCACCATCTCTCGCGTCTATAGAACGCAGGAATTGCAGGAATCATGCGGCAATTTAAAACATTTCATTTTTTCTTAAAGCTCGATCGATTTGGGGATGCTGGGATTTTTCTGTTGCCCAACAAGAAATATTAATGATAGAACGGTTTCAAAAACGTTCAGTTTTCGAAGTGATCAAACCCAAAAAGGTTCAATCAATCAGTCATCAGTACTAAGTTACCCCTAGAAAATCTTCTGTGAGGCACGTGGAACAGTTCCTGTAAGTGTTTAAGTGTTGGACACCATCATTCTCTTGAGTTTGTTCCCCCTCGGTACGTTGGAAGGTAAACAGTAGCGATGAGGGTTAGGCCGCATTCTGCTACAGCGTCCTCCGTCGCAGATATCATTGCCAAGATATCCGATGGAACAATTATTACAGCATCATCTGCAGAAGCGAACGACGGCCATATTTTCCCTTTCATGTAGTGTCAACTCTCATGGACAGGGGTCCCCAAACTACGCGGAAGGATTTGGTCCAGATGGAAAAAATTAGGCTACCGCCAGAACAGAAAGAAAAGTCAGCCATGTGACCCAGCGAAAGCTACCCGTACTCCCCTCCGCCAGGCTCTTTCGAGCTCCGTCAAGTAATTGAAATTTTTATGATTGACAGGGCAAGCCTCTGGAAGAGCTCACGGATGACCATTGGCTTTGGAAGCTAGCATCTCTTGTTGATCTTACCACTCAACACATTAAATTTGAAACTGCAGGACAAGAGTTCTTTTGGGAACGAATTGTTTTAACATGCGAAATCTTTCTGATTGAAACTTGCACTTCTTGAAAAAGAAAAAAAAGTTTTAGATCATTTTAAAACGTGCAACAAGTTTTCCTCTAAAGCAGGTGTGCCGTTCCCTCTCAGTTTGCAGGACAAATTATTGCAAAACTACGTGAAGAATTTGAAACCCGCTTTGCAAAATTCGTCTAGGAGTGCTTTAAAATCCTGTTTTCAAGTGTCTGACTTTCAAAATTTTCCATTCCAGAAAATTCAATTGTTGATGGTTTTTAATGAACAACGAAAAAGTAATTATGGAATTTCAAAATATACAATCACTAAAAACTAATTTTTTGTACTTATATTAGGCCTAATTTTGAATTTGTCAAACTCGTCTAGGAGTACTTGAAACACCCGCAGTTGCCATCCACAGACTAACCCACACATTTCCTGAAAACTTCAACAAAATTAGAATGGTCCAAAACGTTAAATACGAGCAGAAATTTTGATTTTGGAGAAAAAATTCTCATCTCCCGGAAATAAAACAAAGCTTTGGCAACTTATAGGTAGACTCAGAAGCAAAAAGGCTCACCGCCTCCGGATTCCGGTTTCTTACTTCCAGTGAAATGAGTCTTTTGAAGCGGTGATACTTTGTACGAACGGCCAAGCCTATGATGCGACTTTGTGGATTCACCACCTGTGGCTCACTGGCGGTGACTGTGAACGCCTCTGATAGAGCGCCTTTAGGTGTTTGGCCTCCATCACCCCTGACTTCCTCTTCGACAAATGAGATCCAAAGAGCGATAAATGGAATGCACGATTTCCAAATAACTGCCGAGAATCAAATTAATCAGTTATTTAATCGAGTATGTAAGTAAATTTCAATGCTGTGAAATAAAGGCTGCGATACAGACATCACCCTCAACGGTGTAACCATCTCCTTACATGAATACTTACATAAAATCGATTGAAATATCGAGTTAGAATGTTAAACACAGACTGGTATTGTTTAGGACGTCTCTCTGAAGCAAGGCTTTGTCAGTAGAGGGATGCCTATTACAATTGATCCAGGGGGTGTGGGATAACCCAAACATGAGAAAAAATAATAACTGCATACAAATCCGTTTTACACCATTCTAAGATCGAATCCGTGAAAACAATGATAGGTGTCTTTGTGCACTCTTAGCTTGGCTTTCCACCTGTTGTCCCAAGTGCCTATATACATACACCAGTCAAGGCCAATGGGTTTGGCACTGTCTCTCTCTCAGCCAGTATCCCTTCTCTTAGCCGCCATCACCTGCTGGCCCTTAGGGGCTCTAGCTGAGAGGTGGCCCGCACTGCGGCTGACCTTGATTTTGTCCTGTAGCAGCTGGTGAGGTGCAATCGAGTAATTCCAACTGCTCCAAAACCCAGCTCATTTGCTGAGTTTGCTGCTAACCTTTATGATTTAGTGGATGGGAAAGAACTCATTCCTTTACCATTCCTCCCAATGGGTAGAGTAGGCTTCAGAGGGCATTGAGGCCATTAAGCCAGATGGGATCCTGGATGGCAGCGTGGACATGGAGCAGACCTGGAGTGCTAACCAAAGTAAATAGGATAGGAACGACCTGTGGCAAGCGGTATCTGAAAAATATTCTTAAGTGCTTATAATTATGTTTACAAGAGTAATAATATAAAACCGGACATAAGGGCGCCCCTGTGATGCATGATTTACTTGTTTACATGTTTTTTAATGGGACCAATGAAGGACCTAATGAACATTTTGCTATCAACCCGAACAAAATCGGTGAGGAAATTAAGTCCTTTAGGTGCCACGAAAAGTTAGGGGTATAAACGAAATCCCTCCTTCAAAAAACAAACTGCTATTTTAAAAACTAATTTAATCGGTATTGTTTTTTCATTTCCTTCGCTCGGTTTATACCTACCGCAGTTGAACGACTTGGTTTTTTTAAGCGTTTGGTTCCAGTAGATAGAAGGTCACGAGAGAAGTTGATCTGACTTTAATGATTTCGTACCACTGATGAAATGATTCAATTACTTATACATTTAGCGTGAAGAGGCTGCGGCGGTATAAAGCTGTGATTGTCTCTGTGATGATGCTATAGCGAATTCGACTACCACTTTAACACCATGAGATATTAAAGGACACGACGGCCTTATCAGGGCAAACAAATTTTTGTCTACGGTCTTGGGGTCGCACTTATTCTGATTCTTATCAGGTTCAAGGAATAGTGATGGTCTAGTAGTGTACTAGTGATGTTAAAAGTCTTTAGGGTTGACCAGTGGCGTCAATTTCAAATTGTGTAATACTGCCGACACGAGAAGCTTTACGTTATAGAATGGCAAAAGCAGAAAGTGTGTAAGTAGCAGTGAAAGATAGTCGAATTTCTGTAAAAAAAACTAGCGGACTTCAAGATGAGTACCCACTGCAATCATATAGTTGTATAGATCAGAGTAATTCAAAACATATTAACAGTGTCTGTATCAGGATCCAAGAGGAAGTGAGTGGGAACGAAGCGGCAGATTTCCTAGCTAGGAATAAAGTTGTTCGATAAAATGATTGGGAAAGGATACCAACTCTCAGTAAGGAATATACATTGGAGGAAGAACGATGGATTTTTCTAAAAACTGTGTTTTTCTTAGGTTTGAGGCCTTGGGTTTCTCTGCTTGCGTTCAGCAGGTGAGAGGTTCGAATAGTACCTCGATTGCGATCGAATCATCTCGTGGGCCGTCGAATTTGGATTTAAATTACAGTGTATATTGCACCGAAAACACGGTAGAACGCACATGGTAGAGGGAAGAACAGTTCAGCGTCTAACTTCGAATTCCCATGGATCTATGCAATTAATAGATTCGATTGAAGAATACTTAAGTTATTCAAATCGCTGTCACATTTTTGTCGCCAAACGTGTCAAAATAATAGTTTTTATCATTTGGAGAAAAACAACACATCTTTTTTGTTTCAAATGTTAATGTTCACAGCAGTCACACATGCCCAGGCGACCATTCGCATAACCGTTTTTGCAAAATGACTTTGTCGAATGCATTTTAGGATTACTCCGAACTTGGAACAAAGGGGATTGTTATCCACGACCCGGAGTTTTCTAATTCTGCTGAGCCCTAACGGGCGTTTCAACAAAACATTGAAGAATCAAGTTTTGACGCTGGACGGCCTCCTTCAGTTTACTGTGCGACGTAACAGCGGCCGCTTTGCAGGTCTCCCACCTTCCCGTTTGGCGCACCGGCCAAAGTAGATGCGGAACGGAGGCATCTCCTCAGAGCTGAAGGAATCAGATTCCCTGCGTTACCACCTATTAGGGAAGTTCAATTCAATAACAAAGTTGGTCGCTTCACTTCACAACGATACTACTAACTTTCGGCCCCTGGACTCATGTATCTCTCGCGATTCTACCTTAGTCTAGGGTTCTCTCAAATCTTGAAGGCGGAAAGAAAAACGGTTGCTCGACTGGATGCGACATATCTTGGAAGCTCGAGTCTCCATCGAGTCTACATCAAATATCAAAGATTCAGGGATTGCTTCCAAATTAATATTTTAGTTTTGCGCAATCGCAAACGTAAAATCCATCAAACATCACTTTCTGACGTCTTACTCGTCCGATCTTGCTCGAATTTGGAGGGTAGTTGCGGAAAGTAGGAGGACAAAAACAACTTTCACACTATTTGGAATGTGATTCATCATGTGTCGAGTAAACAGACACTGACTTCAAAAAGAATCAGAAGGAACAGCGATAGGACGATACAAACGCTTCTCCGAATGTTATCCATTTATTTTCCAATGACAAATGTATGTTATTGTGCTGCTCAAATTTCAAAATTAAGAGAAACATTCTCTTCATTATGATAAATTATTGCGTGAGTACCCAACTTCAGTAGAAAGGGTTGTTTTATGGGGGGGTTAGATTCTGGAATCCAGTTGTTTAATTCCCACTCTCTGGACTGGTTACGCAGGTGATTTTCAAAGACTAACTTGAGAATATAAAATAAATAGTATTTGAAGCCAAATAAATGATGTATAATTTCGCGAATACTCGACAGAGGGGTACACAGCTAGATAGACTTACAGATATCTATGTGTTAATCAATGATTAATTTATATTTATTCCTAAAAAATGTATATTCATGCGTTGATCGTTGCACCAATTCAGAAAGCCTAATAACGATTTTCTATAAAGAAAATGTTAGAACAGTTTCTTCAAACTATCAAAGAACCTAGAGAGTAATCGGGCCGTTTGAATTCCTATTCGGCTAATGAGCTCAATCATAATCAAATAAGTCATAGATAAGTCATCGCGTTACGAGTTCTGTCATTGCATGAGGCGCTGTGAGTCAACCTGCTGTTTGACTCACTTGGGAGATTCCTCGAGTCGTTAAAAACCCTGTGAAATATTACGAAATAAGGACGCGGTCGTGCCAGTTGCGGCTATTTGAAACTCAAGTCGCATTGTTGGTTCACAACCGCATTACCGAGTTAATAGCTCGGCCTCCTTTGGTTTCCACCGTGTTGAGCTTGAGCTTCAAATATCGCACTGTTTGCTTTCCCTAGGGGAGATGGTATATATTTCCGATACTCTTCATTCTTTTTTTCAAACCGTTGTTGTAGGTCAAGGTGAGAGGTTAACAGGCGGTACGGGTGAAAACCACGGATAGTTTGAGGTGGTATGACTGATTCAAGTAATTCGTTACATCAAGATATAGATTAGTATGTTGTTGAGCACAAAATAAGTAAAACGTTACGAACATGCAGCATGATCGTAGGAGCAAATTTTCCTAAATTATCATACTACACTGCTCTGAAAAGAAAAGTGACCTTCAAATTGCTGGCCTCATTTCATCATGGATGGGGTTTTCGAGGATGCAGAATCTGAATCCATTGTCCGTTTTTTCCGATTAGACGATTTTCCGACGTTTTTTACTGTTTTTCATTACAACTTTTACGGTGATTTTCCTAGTCATCACGAACTTCGTCCAAAAAAATCGTAATGGGGCTAGATCTGTAGGAAATGTCATGCTAAATACAAATATGACTCTTTTGCTTCCGAGTCTACCAAGGTAGCGGAAGCATTGTTTTCAAATGTGAAAATTTTTTTGGCTCCAAAATCAAAATGCCACTCGCATTTTGCGTTTTAGACCTTTCTGAACAATTTTGGTTCCGTGTCTGTCTGTCAGCAAGTCCTTGTTACGGGCAAAACTACACGAAGTTATAGTCCGATTTTTATGAAATTTTCAGGGATTGTGCGGGTTGGGGTGTAGATGGTCCCCTAAAGGTTTCATGACCCCCGGATTAATAGTAGCCTCTGCGCATCCGCAAACGTGAAATCCTTGTTACACGCATAACTCCGGGAGTTCATGACTGATTTCGATGAAATTTTCAGGGATTGTTCGGACCGATGTAAAGATGGTCCTCGTGAGTAATAAAGAGAAAATAAAGTTTTAGCCTCGAGCTTGGATCGAACCTGCATAACAATAAATTTACCCTAATTCAATATTTACTTCGCCTAATTGAACGAAGTTCTTTAGTCAATAATAATTTTCAATGATCTATATAGTCATGTTATGGATACGAGGAAGCTATGTGCCACACCCACTTGGCAGACGTTTTTTTTTCACATTTATTCCAAACCTCCACATCCTATGAAGCCTACTGGAGAATTCTAAAATTTTTTTCTCTATCCTTCACCTACATTTTTGTTTTTGTTGACTCCAATATATCTGCCAAGAAAAAAATATCCAGAGGAACTATTTGAAGATTTTAACTCCCCAACGTCGTATAAGACAAACCGGAATTGTCAAAAGCTGTAATTAGTGACGTTACGATTTTCAAGCCCTACAAACAGAATTGATTTCAGCGAAATATGGTGAAATAGCCTCGAAATTCGTTATTAAATGGGAACTCCTGTCTCTAAATTCCTTTGAAGAATGAGCGCGAAATGGTCGAAAACGAATGTTTCAAAACAATCGTTTTGTGGAGGAGGTACAGGCGCTTCAATTCGGATCATAGCAGTAGGTTTTAGGGGAATTTGGAGGGAAACAAAATTTGTTTCGTATTTGGATTCATCATGAAATTTCTCTCCATTCTAGCCCCATAATAATTTTATAAACGTATGACCGGAACCGTAAGTTTATCCCACTTCAAGGTGCTGTATTTCCAAAACCCTACCGACAATGTGACTTCAGATCATTTCTGAAAACATGAAGAATAAGATGATGTGTCCAGAAAAAATGTTTAGAGCACTGAAAGCGGGATTTCCGCGGAACCGGATCACTCACCCCAATACGGTCCTCCGTCTGGTCCATAAACTGCACCCTAGAATTGATGTAAAAAATCCGTTCATTCACACATGGACTCCACCTGGTTTTGGTTGGCCCAGACTTCTAGCCAGCTTGATCGCCTCAGACGCATAGATGCTGGGGTCCAAAAACTAGTTAAAAACGTGGGGTTTCGGAGTTTTTAACGGGCAAGTGGCAAGTGGTGTGTCATTTCCAACGCAGAATCGACTGTGATAGGTTTCAGGTTCGTAAAAACCACCCGTGGCAAATAATCGCAATTTCTGAACTTAGAAAGGAACCCTACAAACCTCTCATTCATGCATTATTAAACATATTATAAACCCACGTGTGAAAATTCACGACGTTTTTCACTGCAACATCGAGCATTCTACAAGAAAGGATGTTTCCTAGACAGCACTTAGAGTCTAGAAAATAGATCAAATTTTAAAAAATACAACAACCACTAAAATTAAAGAAAACAAAATCGGATATCTTGTATTTAATAGTAGAGTATTATTTAGAATTACTTTTTTTCCACAAATGTATGTATGCGGCAGTTCAAACACAAAATTATTTCTTTATAACTTTTAAATTTTTTCCAAGGATTTAAAAAATGACTAACTGCTCAGCGCACAACAGAGCAACAGACACCAACTTTGTTTTAGGAGCCCATAGTTTCGTATTCCAGATTCGGATTCTACACCAAATTTCATGAATATTTGATCCCTCATTAGATAGTACCTTGAGCATTGGAGTTGAAAACTACGAAAATTCATTTGTACCACGCACAGTCTTCCAAAGATGGTAGGTAATTTATCAGTTAAAAACTTAGAAATTCTGTTCAACAGTAAAAGCGTTAAATTCAGTCAAATTAGAGGAAAAAAAAAAGAATTGCCATATGACTCATCGTTAAAAATTAATGAAAATTGATGCGTCAGACTTTGAGTTTGCTGGCGTTCATGCCTGCGCCATTTTGGTGATTTGAAAATTTAGCTTGGGTTTCGTGCTTCAGAAAAAATCGAATGAGGTATCAAATTTTCATTAAATTCGGTTTAGGTTTCTAAGCTGGAATAAAAAATTATGATTCTCACTTGGAACAAAAAGCTCATGTGCAAAACTGTTGATGTTTAAAAAAACAATTTGTCTGCTCTCAAATCACGATTTTAAAAGAGGGAGGAACGTCGGGTACCCTTTATATGTGTTTGTACATTTAATAAAGCGATAGAACCAGGCATTGTTTCATTATTCCTTGAAACGGATTTCCACGATGGACATTTTCAAATGGTTATTTTTGAAATGTTGGGGCCATTTCAATAGCGAGATTTTTGTATCTGTTTGTCATTCAAGTGGTATCTCTTTTGAGGATTAAGCTCTCAAGTTGGTAGTACGTACGAACGAATTTATCTGGGATAAAATGTTTTAGAGAGATTTTTCCACCCTTGTTTGATTAAGAGGCAATAGAAGTTTCAAAGCGAATTTGTACAGGTGTGTGCGAGAAAACAAATCTACGGTTGTAAACAGCTCCATCTCATAACAGGCAATCCCCGGAGACTTGCTAGGAGCCTGAATTCATAGAGCATTCTACGTTTTCCAAAGTGCCTTGCGGGATCACCCGAGAACACAAACTTGAGCGCCCCCCACACCAACGAAAACTGTTCACACAAGCGACGCGCACCCAGCTTCAAGTAATAAGGCGACGGTCGAGAAACTTTGAGGAGATTGACCCGCCCGGTGGCTCTTTATGAAATTGGACGCTCCTCCCGCCCCTATAAAATGTACGCACACTGGAACACGGCCGTGTTTTTTCCCACTTATCCGACTCACACGCGGAGGACGCCATCATGTGCACACGCCCACATCCGCGCACAATACGTCTCCCGGCATTACGCGACCCAGGGCCCCATTGTCAACCTCAACTCAAGCCGGGTTATTTCTCCGTCGGAAATGTATTCATCCCCTCGTAAATTGTCCTCCTTTGAACTAAAAACTCATATTTGGTTCCGCGGATTCTTCACGAAGGGGCTCACTTGAAGATATTGGAATATGACAAAACTTATCAAGAAAGGCCGACGATATTAGGAACGACATTATGAAAGATGGAAATCATAAAAATCATGAAAGATCCTTTCGAACCAGTGTAACACATTTCATTTTACTAGTCCAAATCTTTCTACAAGTAATCGAAACGTAGCAATATAAGCGAACTCATTAAACTATAATTTGTAATATAGGTACTGTTATGACGCTATCAAGAAATCAGTACAGGAGTGTCACTGCTGCAATAAAACCTTTAGTTTGCCAGTGATCACAAGTTTCCTTTCTCGTCCGATTCGAATCAGCGGATTAATATGTTACAGTCAATTAGTAATCTCTACTTCTCATTTTCTATAGCAGATACTAGTCCGGCGTTCCTCGACAAGCAATCCCTCACAAGCAAAAGTTCACAGGGCTGAAGTGGCCTCTGCCACCCTCTGTGAGGTGTTGGCCAGGAGGAAGCTCAACATAGCCCTGATACAAGAACCCTGGGCAGGCAAGGGTAAAGTCAAAGGAATACCCTCAAGCAAAGGTAAGTTAATATACTGTAGGAATGAAGAACGCTGCCGAGCAGCAATACTTATTGATCCCCGAGGTAAGTGGAATTCGTTTTTGAAATTAGTTCACTCATTCTAGCGAGCTGAACGCTCTATTCATGTAGGGATTCATAAGATAAGCTTTTAAAAGGACAAGGTGGATCAGAGCAGGACTAGGGTGTGCTTCTCGATTGTGAGCTCTCATTTTCTAGCCAGGTGTCAGCAGCCTCCAGCCGAGCAATGCGTGCCCTGGGTTTCGTAAAACGAAACACGCGTGAGTTCAACTTTGATCCAGCAATCGTGACACTTTACAGGGCTCTGGTGGTTCCCATCTTGGAGTACGCCTCAGTCGTCTGGACCCCCTACTACAAATATCAGATAAACCAACTACAGAGGGTGCACCGTTGATTCGTACGCTATGTGGCCTACAAATCCCGGGTTCGTCAGGAAGAGGTGAATTTTGGAGCTATGGGGAGGATGTGTAACGTGCGGAGTCCAGAAATCCGGCACTACCTGGCCGATGTGACATACTTCTGCAGACTGGCGACAGGAATGTTGGACTCTCCTTCCCTCCTGGCCAGGGTTGGCTTAGCTGTCCCGCGGCTCAGCTCCCCATCAAGCATCATTTTTCTGGTTCCTTTATCGCCGACAAACTACATCTGTAACAGGACTTTTTGCAGCATGCCTCGGCGTGTAAATGATGTCGTAAATGAATGCCCCGAATTGTACATCTTCTCACATTCACCAGTGGTAGTTGAGAGTTATGTGGAATGCAAACAAAACATAAAATTACTATCAAATGTCGCGTGCGATGTACGATGGTAAGTAAATCATTTATTTTCGAACAAGATATCATTTTATATTCTCGTAGTCCAACCAATTGAATATAATGAGAATGCTTACCCTTTATTAATTCAGCCGTGACCCGTAAAGCAAGGGGAGATGAGATTCTCAGAACAGTTGGTACCTAATTGTTGATCGATAGAGAGGCAAGATACTGTTCGGTGAAACCGTTCCAAGAACGTGGAACGTGACGTAGTTTACGGGCAAAAGCTATCGCGACAATTTAGAATCCCTACAATGGGACATGATGGCAAGCTTAACCTGAGACGATACCTTATAATCAAAGACGCGAATGGCTTGCACTTCATTGGTATCTCGAGTGGATCAAAGGGCTCATTGATAGAAGATGTACTGTGTTTACATACCGTATTGCTCACCATTCACGAGTATTATAACTTCTCTCCTGCATTCTTCATTATCATATCATAAAGCCTTCACTCAAGTGCACAAAGTCAAACTCGATTGATGACATGGTTAAACATTAGAACGATTTGCCTGCGAGATATGATGTTTAGAGTTTTTTTTCTCCAAGAAAACCTCGTTTCGAGCCATAAAACCAACATTTCTTCAGTCAAAATCGACTTTTTTCCACTTTTGACCACATTTGCTATTTCAGCGTTTAATTTCCTATCCGCATAGGGCATAATAGAGAAGTAGCCTGTAAGGACCCTAATTACAGTTCAAGCATTAAAATAAACAAATGATAAGTTTCAAAAATTTTCGGACTCCGTCTCAATTTTCAAAAAACGAGCTGGAAGGTGTTGAACCTATGAATACCTTGGAAATTCGATCAGCTTTCTAGTGGTATGGTCAACTTTGTGATTCCTTGTCGATTTGATGAAGAGATTCCAGTTTGAAAGGAGCAAAAGTTCATATAGTTTAAATTGGGAGAATTATTAAATCCGGGACATTGTTCCAAAGAGTGAATTGACTTTTACTGACTCTTCCCTCGATGATGGATAATTGTGGAGCGAAATTTCGTAATCGTTGCTTGCGATGTTTCGGAGAAAAACTTCGATTTTCCAATAAGAATACAAAGGTATTGCCTGGGATACATCTCCCATCATTAAAGATGATTTATGAATATGAAAATTTTATTAAACAATGGGATATAAACGTATCCAGTAACGCACTTGTTCAGGCCATGTATGGAGACAAAAGAAGAGAAGAAGACTTAGTTCCTGCCCCATAGTTGCAAAATTCGAACGATGGATTTTTTGTTTATTATTATTATTATTATTTTTTTTTTTTCAAAATCTAGGTATTTAAAACGTTATGTTCTCATTGGCTGAGGGAAATCGCACGTGAAGAAGAAAATCACAGAACTGACTGTAAAACTGAGACAAATGTCATGGTTATTGGGCAGTTGATAAAATCTTCTTTTCGAAACAAACTATTGATGAAACTGTCAATAAAATTGCCATCGTACAGCAAGAGCGACTAAGAGATCATGTGAATGTCGAAGCTGTTTGTAAAATAGAATTTTCAGAGAATAAAATCATACTAAAAAGTTGGAAATAATTATGAGGCATAATCAAAACACGTTCTGTATCTTTGTTTTGGATAATGTACGGAGTAACTATAATAAAAATCAATTTGCTAATAAGTTTTTAACTTGGTGTGATAAAAATGTACACAAAAATTTTGAAACGTAAATCAACGAAATTTGAGGAGAGGTTAGAAGAACGGGTCTTCTTGGTTGATTGCAAAGGTTCTTCGTTGAATATCTGCCAACTTGTCTGCAATTCCTCTCTGTGCACCTTTTGCATGATTTTTCAAAGCGAGGGCATGCAAACTCCGCCACCTGGTGCTCATACACGCCGCAACACGGGTGTTTATCACTTCTGGGCGAGCTTCGTTGAATGGTGAGGAGATGCGCGCAATCTTTGTGCGTGAATAAATGAAGATGTGGGCTACGTAGAGCGGGGTAAGGATGAAGCGAGGCGGTAGGCGTGCTGGAACTCCATCCATCCACTCAGCGAATATGGCCCCAAATGTACCACACTATTTGTAGCTCTTTACCGCTCGGAAAAAATAGGTTAACCGCACTTCCCACATCTTTTCCGGAATAGGGTTCATTATACGAGTGGCTTCCATGCAAAAGAAGGAAAAACTAATAATTTTCAAAATGTAATGGGTGGCATTTTTTTCCTCAAAAATGGTCGATATCTCTAGTACATTTCATGAAGTGCTTGTGAAACGATTGGAAGACAAGTCATGGACATAAGACGGGACTTGTAGGATGGTGCAATTAACCTTCTGTTAGTGGCACCAATATCTTAGCACACTTTCGTGGTCAGTATGATACTCGTACTCGACACTTTAAACATTTTTGCTTGCATAACTGGAAAAACCTCGTTTTAACCATCAGGTTTGTGTAGACAACACATTTCCTTTTCAGTTAACGGCTCTCTCCTTTGAAAAATAGCAAATATCACAACTGTTGATCCAAAAATATTCATCAAACTAAAATATATTATTTAAATTATTGTTCAGTTTACAGTTTTGCATTTTGGAAAAATATAAACTTGAATGATGACGTCATAGAAATTAAATCATACCTATTACTTCAGTAGCTTTGAAACAAAGAAAACTATAATTGCCCTGGATTTGATTGCAAAAGTAGCCCACTCACACTTGGAAGAATATACTGGAATGAAGATAAGAGAGTCTTTGTCGGTTTTGGCTTTTTAGTTTCCAAAGCTCACCTTCTATTCCGGGTTCAGTTTGCTACTAGTGTTCTGGAGCATCAATAGTGGGATTGTGTCCACCATACATGTATAATTTGCAATGATCTGGAAGGAAATATGACTTGAATTACTACTAAATAGTTCTTGGAGTGTGATGAGCACAATCTTGAGTTTGTACCAGGTGAAATATCAACTTTTTAAAAGTAAACAGAAGGTAAACTTACCTCTAACTTGATAGTGCAACCCAGAACCTCAGCACAAGGGCAACTGAGAGACTTTCCACGAGACGTGAGAACGGACAAAGGCCACCAACCGAACCAACCCTTAGGATAAGCTTGACCATCAGTTTGAGAGTGCCAACATACATGCCACCAACGGAAGGTTAAGACAGAACAACTAACGTAATGTATTAAAAAGTAGTCATAGTGTGACAAAGATGAGGTGTATTTTTGATAATCCAAACTCGTGGTATGAGTTTGTTGTCGCATTTCCCGTTTTGAGAGAACATTGATCCACCTAGTTAAAGGCCTCGATAATCGTTGGACCAAGCTTCTGTTCTACATCTTTTGAGATTATTTACAACATTTCAACGATCTATAAATGCATGTCATTCATGTCACCAACACGAGGAATCAAAGTGCCAAATCGGGAAGACGTATTTTCTTTATAATAAACACTTTTCTTCTTCTACTATGTATCCATTACTATTTGAAACTAATGTGCCATCCAAATAAATTTAATCTCAATTTGAATTTTTTTGAACATTTAATTGTATATTCGGCTGATCATTACTGTTGACAGTATATTACCATAAATTTGGTTTTCTAAAAAAAAAAAAAAAAAAAAAAAAAAAAAAAAAGTTAGTTTCATGAGAATTTCAATATAAATCCTGTGAAGGATTTACAAGGAATGTTTCAATAAAACACACTTAAGACGTAATGAACGTTTTATTGGCCCTTAGGGCCGCTTTCACCAACACTTTGATCCGTGTACAAATAGCGGTTCAACTGTTTTAGCGGGTATCTGCGGAGAGTGGATTTCACGAAGGCGGTTCAATTCAGACCAACTAGCGTCCAGCTTCGAACGCCCGATCTTGGCCGGTTACTGGGATGAACTCCGATCAATCCGAGATTTTCGCTTTAAGTCACCGCCCTCTATCATATTTTTTATTAATATTGATGTCATTATTATACTCTCGTGGGCGCTTTCACCAATATTTTCGACGAGAAACAGGAGAGCTTGAAAGCGAATCCTTCTCCCAAGACAAAATAGATAAAGGTCAAAAGATATTGGAATGGGATTAAAAAAAAAGTTATCCAAGTGCCTAGCGTATATTGAAAGTTATTCATTACGCCTTATTTAAAGAAAAAATACGCACCAACTTTATTGAGAGAATTCACCTACTACACCTACATAATAAATTGAGAAAAAGAGCCTCCTCAAAACATTTTTCTTCTGTCTATTCGAACACGGAATAAATAAGGTCATATTCCATTATTGAATGATTTACACTAGAGAAATTACCGAAGTAACCATATGAAACTTATTTTGGAACTTTCAATGTAAGCAACACTTATCGTGTTCCTATGGCATAACCTTTGTCAGCTTGCCTACTAGTTACTACTAGTTGTTACGAACCACGAATGATAAAGTCAGTATGACGAAAAAACAACTAAAAACCTCCAGCCCGATCTCTCAGTATCTCTTTATCAGACAACCCAATGCCTTCTTCAAGCTTGAATGGAAGTTCAACCACGGATCAATGGTAGTTCAACAGCAGGTTACTTTGATCACGCTTAGTCGAAAACGCGTTCTAAGGAACTTGGTTCAGTTTGGTTAAACGCAAACTTTTTCTCAAATGATATCAATCAGCTGCTCTCGTTGATCATGGTGCCAATTGATCGGAGTTCACCAGTTTTTGGTAAAGAGACCCTTAATCACTAAAGGGTAACCGAACTAGTGAAGTATTTTTTGGTGATTTTATTCGATTACCAGTTCGTCAGCCAGTTTACCCTTTGAAAGGGCTGCGCTGGCGACTGAGGACGAAGAACATGGCGTGCTAGGACTCCATCCATCCACCCAACAACATGGACAAGAGGGAAGAGGGCATTAGGAGGGAGGGGCATTATCTCCGTAGGCATATGAAGGGCACCTTAAAGTAATGACGAGCCTGAAAGGGGAGTGAGAGCTCCGGCTATAGATCACCGAATAAACTGAATCTGAAGCCCCGCGGATCATCCGCCCTTTTTTCCCCTCCCTTTAAGTTGAACAAAATATGAAAGATGATGAACTTCCTCCTTGAGGCTCATGTCGGGGTCAAGTAGATTTGCATAGATTGGTAGGTAGGAGTTAGTTACAACCTTTGAGCTAAAGCGAATCAGCTGACTGTAGAAACGGTCCGTTTGTAGTACTCAAAGAACTTCCATCTGCCAAATAACACATACTGTGAAGAAAAAATAAACTCCAAATTGTTGTACGAAAGTTTATTGTTCCTATCATTGATTGCCATTCTGCACAAATTACTGGCTCTACAAGGTGGATTCAGATGAGTGTGGGAAAAAAAATACTGGCAAGTTGGGTGTAACACATAATTCCATGTACAGGCGACAAGAACGCCGTAGAATATAAGCTTGTTACCACGATTCAGGGGACAGAAATACCTGGGGCTTGCATCAATACCTTCAAGAAATTGGTTGACATAAATTTCAGGCCTGTTGTGCTAATTCTAAAGCAATTAGGATGATATTGCGACAGTTTTGAAATTGATATGCGATTACCAGATTGTTTTCCCCTTCTACTCCGAAAATCTGAGAGTGTTTCGACCTCTTGAATTTGACAAAATGATGATTGGAGGATTTTTTGGTTGCGTAAATTGGATTCTGCGAAATTTATTTTTGCGCAATGAAACTCATAGGGGACCATCTATAACCTAACCCGCACGTTCCATGAAAAGTTCATCAAAATCGTCCGAAACCTGAGGGAATCAGGCTTACTACAAGGATCTGTGGACACACGGACACAAACACGCAAACGTACAGACATATGGATAGAAAGACAGACAGACACACAACGGAAGTCGTTCAGAATGGTCGAAAACGCAATTGACAGAGGAAATTTTGATTTGGGAGAAAAACAATTTTGTTAATCACCCGGAAGTGAAAACAAAGCTCCTGCTAGGTAGCATATGGGTGTAGTTAGATTCGGATGCAGAAGGGCAGAACTATAGCAAAGCGTTGCAAATTATTTCACAAAAGATTTAATATTTGTGTATTATATAGGCCATCTACCCGGATCACTGGAGAATAGGTATTTACTTCTCGGACTGTATGATGAGTTATGTATTTATGACAACACCATGAAAGAAGAAAAGACAACTCCTAATAAATTACGCGTATACCCGAATGCAAAGGATGCGCCTCAGTAATGGATATACCAGTAGAGGACATCGCGAATTTACATGTCAGCTGCTGAGGATGAAGATGAAAACGACTACGATGTAAAGCTTTTTGTTCTAATGAATCACTTGACACCGAATTTGTATATGCACATTTCTGAATGTTATACTTATTCTGAAGCCATTGAGACATTGACAGCTCACTTTGTGAAAACGAAAAGCGTACTTTTTTGCTTGTCATCAGCTTCGCAATTAGGAAAAAACGTTCAGATGAGTTGCTCAAATGGTATTTAGTTGCTCAGTAGAAACCAAAATTTTACAACTGTTACTGCTGACAAGCACCGTTTGCAGTATAATTGTTATGCCTTCATTAGAGAATTGCTGAATCCACCGCCTGTGAGACTTATCTTGGAATATAAAACTCCTTCTTTAGACGAAGCGAAAATTTGACATTATGCAGTAGAATGTCAATCAACTAATGAAGAATATCCTACGATAGCCTGCTTCATTGTCCACATAGCGATAGGAAAGCGAGCACCTGTTAGGGCCCCACTAATCTTCCGCATCTATCATTGCAGATGCTGAAACAGTAGTAGTATAGGTGAATCCCATTCCTTCCAACTATTTGATTGAGACAGACAGCTCAGATAAACCACACTGTACCATGCTGAATACTGTAAAAAATGAGCTTAATTATTTTAATGGGAAACATGTACTGATGTTGTCAACTATGTAGGTAGATTTCTGGATCTTTTAGTACATGAAGTTGGAGCGTGGTTTTCATTTAACGGGTCTTTCAACGTTTCAACGTATGTAGATTTTAAAAATCGTCTGAAGCTTTTTTTTCAATTCTACTATTTACACGGAAATTTTCAAAATTTGGCTCAAAAGCCTGGGATGTGCCGGTAAGATATGAATGAGAGATTCAGATATACATTATTTCCCAGAATCAAATGAGACTACTACATGCACAATCATCCGTTTGCTCACCAATCACAGTGCTGACAGCGGGTACTACAAAATGGCTGCTGATAGGTCTTGAACAAAATGGATGCTAGCCATAACACTGTCTCGCAAGCTTCAATTCAGTCAAGTACCAGGTCGAGTTGAACAGGAGGAACCATTCTTTTTTCCTTTGTCTTAATTTCATCGAATAGAATAGAATTGCAATTCTATTCGTGGGTTTCTTTTTGTTTGTGTACCTAGGAAGGAGGGTTTTTGAAAGTATAATACAACCTACGTTCTCCGTAGAAGGTGAACGAATTTTTCAGAATCGGTCGAGTAGTTTTTGACTTAAATCGAAACAACACAATTTCTCACAGACATTTTCTTTCCCCTCAATCTACAAGAAGGAAGAATAAAGCGAAGAAACACGATTAGTGTATTTATTACTCATAACTGTAAGTTAGGAGTGGTGGCGGAAACGGATGATTCAAGAATTTTCTCCGTCACCTCTAATTTCTCAATCAGCTAGCGGACGCATCTGTCTTCGAAGTCAGGAACTCAGACACGGATATCTATGTGATGTGTCATGTTTGTCATGGTATGTACCTAGTAATCGATTGGAAACGAATTCAAAATTCGGAAATATTTCGACAATTCAACTTTCTAAAACGTAATACCTATTTCCATGATCAAGACCTTACATTGGTATAGAAATTTTTGCTGTGGCCATTTCGGAATAGAATTATATTCCATCCTGAGAAATGTAACATTTGATCTTTCAAACGATGAATGGCTTATGTTTTATGATTTGTCAAAGTTTTGGCGAAACATATTGGTAAGTAATGCATGCATTACACGGACTTCCCTACGGTCAGTATTTTTTATGATCACACTTCGAAACATAATTATAAACACTTATGAATATTTTGAAAAAATAGACAAAACTCTTGATTGAACAAAAAATAAAGCCCGAAAATCGGCTGAAAATTCTATAAGATATGAAAAGCATTTGAACAGATCGGCCATTACCCCTCCATCCTCCTTCCCGAGAGTAAATTCGAAATTGCCGAGGTTTATTGCACAAGATAGGCCTATTAGGAGAAAATTTGGATAGAAGAAAAGATGAAAATAGTAAAGATGTAACGATTACCTCGAATTCGAAAATTCCATTAGGTACTTATCATTTTGAGGGACTTTTGAAGGATTACGTTTTTAAATCAGAGCAATTCAAGTTTTCATGTTCATATATGGTGTAAGTCAAATCAAGTCCTACTACGAGGAACAGTTTAGGGATTCTGAGACGTTGTCATCCTTTTCAACTCTGGCGAATACGAGCATCAACTGCGAGTGACAGCAGTTTTAACCAAGGAGTGGACTTCAGCTGAAGTCGTTACACTGGGATCCGATTACTTTGCCTCATTTGACGACAAATCTCATAATTCCCGTATGTGTGTATTACACGAATTAGATAATTCGCCATAAGCAGAGAAATATAGAATTTACTCTCAAGGTCCACTACAGTTCTTCCCCTGTGTTCAATGCAAAACCACATCAAGCCTTTGATAAGATAGATACTGTTATGCAAACCCTCCCCCACTCCTGAATTTCTGCAGGTGATTGCAAGAAGATGGAGAGAAGGGGTCCGTTGAACGGGTGAAAATAGAATAGGGAATAGGAAGGACCTTGGTTATAAGTCTCCTACTCAAGAGGATGTTCCTGGTTGGAAACCTGAAGGAGATAACAAGGTCCATCGCGAAGTTGGCAAAACCCATCAACGGAACTCCAACATGAAGAAGAACATCAATTAGGAGCCCCCTCCGTCCCAATGATTTGCTCCAGTCCAACAATTCTGTTTTCAATGCAAAACTACTTCAGTCCTTATATGAGATCGATGCTGTTGAGCAACCCTGGGGTGGGGCTTAGGAGCCAGAGGAAGGTTCACCCATCTGTTTCTCGCCAGTGTTGCTGCACGTGGGTAGTTCCAACCAATGCATTAGTTTGTGGTACAACATGGGGAGTTGGCAGGCCAGCTCTACAGCATGTTGCCTCAACATGGTGTTGAGCTGGCTGACGTTTTCTTGCTGGAATGCAGCGAATACTCTGGAGGAGCTTGATTGAGGAGGTTCCAGTACAGAGGCTTCTTGAAACGGAGGGCATGACGTCTCAGACGTTTTGCCTGCCCTGTACCGAGGGTTTTGCGAGTAGCGTTTTGTATTCCCGGACTGACTTTGGGCAGGGCTGCTTTGAAGTTTTGTACATAGTCTTAGGTTAGGATAAAAATCAAGGACTTTTATAATCAGATTGTGATAGTTTAGTAAATTAGGGATTTTATTTAAGGGAATAGGGAACTGTTGAATGCGGTGGGACTGGGTCTCCCTTGAAATCTCACTGACTGTTTTCAATGCAAAACCACTTCAGTCCTCAGATGAGATGGACAGTGTTGAACAACCCCTTCCTCTCCTCTGTAAACTCACTCCTGAGTTTTTGCAGCTGATTGCGAGGGATGGAATGTGAAGGGGGTTGGAATTCCTGGGGTCGGTGAGGCCTTCAGCGGTGGGGGGCGGGTCCATCGAGAAGTTGGCCGAAACCCTTCCAAGACACCAAGTCAAATCAACGGGACTCCAACTCGGAGAAGAACATTAATTAGGAGAGCCCTCCCCTCCACTATACTACTCTTCCACTTCCCCTCCGTCCCAATGACTCGCTACAATTCAGCCAATGACTTTCAACAGGCCTCTCACCCCTTCCTCACCGTTTCCGTCCTCTCACCGGCGATGACTCCCATTCACTGCTAACCTCTTAATGAAATTAGGCCCGATGTAATTCGGCCGATGCAAAAACTTGGGCAACTCCTCTCCCCAGCGGAACGCATCAGGTTCTTCTTCCGTCGTCCCTTTACAACCCCCTCCCCCCTGTCGGTTTCCTATTACGATTCCAACCCTATCTATTTCTCATCCAATAAAATTAATTTAATGTAGAAAGTGCCCCACTGATTAAATCACTACCGATCATTGACAGAATGTTTTCCGCTTATAAATTAGTCAGGTACTTTTCGGATCAGAATTAGTTTGATTTAAATTAAATGTAATATGATGGGAAACATTAAAGTTAATTTGATCAAGTGCCTATCCATCCTTCTAACCTTTTAACTAAACTTCGACATCGAACGATGAATGTCCTAGTCAAACATTATCATTTTCAGTTATAATTTATGTATATTGAAGAAAGTTAGTAACTCGATGTTAAATAATCAAAAATCAAAAGCTAGAATTATAATGTGGGACATTTAATGTGATTAAATTAAACAATCAAATTAGTTTGTGATCGGCTTGATTAAAGTGCATATTTGATGAATGACTTGAAGCCAACATTGTTACTGTTTCACAACCTCGTCGCACAGGGGCCTATCTCAAGGATTCAGGTTGAAAAAATCATTTTATGGTCTCTGTCATAGGAAATGTCACGCAGAACACGTCTGTACGTTCATGGTGAGTCTAGCATGGCTACTTCTCATGTTTTTGGCAAAATATTCTTAGGATTTCATAAATTTAAGTGGGTTTTTAACGGAATGTTATTTAAATCCACAATAAAATGATTACTATTTGTTTTTTGCTCAGCGAAAAAACCTCCATAAAGGTTAGAAGCGAACCAAAAACCTCTATATTACATTTTAAAAATTAAAGGCTAACAAGTGTGAAAACGGTTTTTTCTGTTAAGAAAAACTGTTAACCCTGTCAAAAAATTATTTTCTCGAAAGGTCAAGGCTGTGAACTCTTTTTGTTCCTTGTTTAGATATATAATATACACGGTGGTCACGTTTTTAATAGCTAACCGTTTAATTGCTTTCTAGTTGCTAACCTCCTATCGCAGTAAGGGGTAAGGGGGGTTACCTAGTGTACAAAAAATGTATAATAGGTAGGTACCACAGCATTACATTTTTGTTTTACCGTAGTACAAAATTGTATCATCACCACCAGCATTAAGACATAAGCATGCCAGAATGGCAATACTGACGTTAACTTCACGTTGGCGAGCACTAATTCTTAAGGGAAGGTAGGTAGGTGTTATGAAACCGGAAACATTTCTTTCTATGTAAACGAGCTATAGAAACGATGAGCCCACCTATGGCTGGGATGTGGGGAAAGAGAGACTGTCTCATTTGCCGAGTGACCTGGGCAAAAAGCCAGGTATCATTGCCATTGAGCCCAATGGGTCAGCCCAGGACCGATATCCTGGATCCACAAGTTGTCAGTGGCAGAGTGGACATGGAACACACGTGGAGGGGTAAGAAAAATAAGTATGACAAGAACGACCTGCGGCAACCGGGATCTGAGCTAAAACAAGTGCGGCCTAATAACATCCAGGTTATGGCTGCAACCGTGTCATGGTGCGAGAAAATTGCCACGGAGTTACCCGAGTTGGGTATCTCGTCAGGAGTACTTCGTGGTATCACCACCCGCAAAATCCAGAGCTCTTACTTAAACTGATGGTCATTATACAGGACACTTCCTTCCATCCCTTTCTCCCTCCTCCATCTTCTTCTATTTTCCAAATTCCAATGGCCAGCCTTGGGTAAACCTGTGCACTCTCCACACTTTTATTACGTCTAGTTTTTCTTCGTTCATATTTAATATTGTCTCCTCCTCCTTTAAGGGGATTTTGAAAAAAAAAAAAAAAAAAAAATGCTTCGTTTTAATTTAACTTGAAATATTTGTGAGAGAATAAATAAAAGGTCAGTAGGTAAATAACATTTATCAGTGACCATTTATTTTTTCTCTAAAAACAATGGTTATTGTGTACACTTTGAAAGTTTGACGCCAGTTTACCAGTTACCCAGAAAGCAGGTTGATTTTTATTCCGTCTGAATAAAAACTGATATTTCCAAGGAAACAAAATACTAATCTATGTCAACCTCTGGTGACGATTGTCGAATGTTTCGGCGAATTTGTTTCATCGAAGAGCGCAGGGTTTTACGAGGAGGCGGCGGTGACTCATCTGACTCAACCTCATTTCTCACGTTCACGGTCAGAGCCCACCAGAGTCGAGACTTCGCTTCCCTCACCAGTGCGATATCCGATCTGACGCGGATCGGTCATCTCTTCCTGATTCACGGATCCCAACTCCGGGAAATTGAGTCACGGGATGTCGCCACCTTCTCCGTTCACTGGAGACCGCCCACGGATGGAACCCTTCATATCTGAAGAAACGGAAACTTTTTTTCTTTTTCTTAGCGAATCGGCGTAAACGTAGTCAATATCGACGTCGAAAAAAAAGTATCAATCAACGATCAAAATCTATCAACAATGAGAATTAGAATTTTGAAAAATCTAAAATCTTTGTTCGAAAACAAGAATACTATTCTGAACAATTTTTTCGCAATAACATCAATAGACAAATTTTTTTTTTTTATTTTGTATATAAAATTTGCGTAAACATAGACGATATTGACGACTTAATTTGGGAGAGAACATGATATTACATTCCCGCAGTCGAGCAGCTTGATCGTATGAGCTGTTTAAAAAAAATTATCATGTTACTTTTTTCAATATCTTAACTAAATAAACAAAAGCGAGCAACTGACAATGCTGCTTAAGCTTGGAGCTTGACTGCAGCAGCCATACACTAAGAAACAGTATCATTCAACATGTTTCAAATAAAGATATATACAATAAAATAAAACAAAAAAAAAAATCAGAATTTAATCAAAATCAGAACATCAATCAGAAACTCAAGGTAATAGGAATATGAAAAATGTTAACCTCCTAGCGAATCAGGTCAATGCCATAACCAACAAATATTCAAACAATTTACGTTTGAGAACTTTAAATGTATTAATTGTACTGCCTTTACAACAACTGTTGGATGATTTAGGGATTAAGACTTCCTGGCATCTGTCACATGCTTATTGTTGCCACTACAGTGACGTAATCAAATAGTTCTTTTACTGTAAGACAGATTAAAAGGTTGGACCTCTCCTTCCTGGATATATTTATATTTCTTTGGAGTAAAGACGTTTCAAGGTCTTGGCCTGGATAACTTCAATCCTATTTGAAAGATGATAAGAAGCGAAACCATAAACTCTGACTCCGTACCGGTTATGAGAGGGACACAGCCTGGTATAATCTTTGCCACATTCGTTGACATACGCTTCTTCACGAGATAGACCTAAGCTGCATAACTTCCAAGTTTTTTCAACAATTCTATCAAGTATATGTTCGTTCCAGCCAAACTCACTGTCGATAATTACTCCACGATATCAAAATTTATCTGCATAATCAATCGCAATGCAAACATCATAACTGGAGTTGTTCAGTTCGTGCAGGCATTCGGTAGGGTGATACAAATTGGAATTCCGACATCCGGACGTGTAGGTGAATGTACACACATTCATTTAGTCTTTGTCTGATTGTGATCATGAGAGGATTTTAGAACATTTGTAAAATCATATTGCAGCTTTAATGTAATATCATTCATATTATCTCTTTCCCCCAGAAATACAAGAATCAAATCATCAGCGTAGATAGAAGAGGCACTACATTGCATGCCCTAAAAATGCGATTGAGTTTACCTTCTCAATTCATGTTGAATAGAGTTAGAGTTTTTGCAACTTGTACTTGAAAAAATCGTGAACTATCAGAAAAATTATAGAGAAAAAACTTGCTCTGAATAATATTCTTCTATTCAAATTAAGATTTAAGAATTTTCAAATTTGTAGCACTTTTATCAATTTTTTAGCATACTTCAATGAAGTTTAGTCACCATTTGAACTTCATTTTTTAATGACCTACCTATTTCATTGTTGATATATGTAAAAAAATTAATAGTCTGCTAAAAACGGAAATTCGACGATTTTTTAGCAGAATTTTTCAAGTTTTTGTGCTTTTTGTAAGTTTGCAATTAGAATAGCTTCTATTTCTATGAAAATTCTCTAAAAGGTACCAATTATCCATTATAAGAAGTATGGAATATTGCTCATAATGGAGCCTCAGTTGATCTAGCAATTTTTTCACTACATTTAGCACGAGTATCATCAATTTTAGGTGCTGTTAATTTTATCTCAACAATTCCTTATATCCAACCAACCAACCGACTGGAATAACAGCTGAACGAATTCCATTATTCGTTTGGTTCTTCTATCGAAAGTTAGGGTCTTTTTTTTTCAGTGTTCAAATTTCAACACAATTCAACATAGGTAGATGTGACACGATAATTCAGGAAAATTAGGTCATACGATCATGCTGCATAAATGAAACATTTTTAAATGTAGATAAGTACATGAAATTCTGTTTCCACTTTGTTAAAAACGAAATTAAACGCAGTTAATTCTATCAAATGGCTTTATTTTTATTTTCATTTTTTTGAAATCAAATAAATGTTTATTGACAAAGGTAATAATAAAGCATTGCAAATTCCTACGGATAGAGATCCTCGGATTTGCCTAAACAAGTTTTTCAGAATGGTTGTAGGAGGGACGGTTTGAAACAGTCTAATGAAATTTAACTGGTCGGCACAGGTGAAGGGAGTCGTGCTCGGAATCGGATAATCTGAGGTGTGGGAGAAGTTTCATTGAAAAAGCTGAAAAAGAAACGATAGGAAATGGCAGTACATACAGAATGTGATATTTTAAAACTGTTCAAGTCTACCAACAGAACTTCGACAGAATAAAAGAACGTAAACGCGAATGGGAGTGTGCTTGGACGTAGTAAAAATCGAGAAGCATCATTTGAGGATCTCATCAGTTGATATAATTGCCGCGGAATTTTATTTCTTTTGAAATCGAGTTTTTCAAGTCTTGTGTATTACAATCGTGGTGCAAGTGAAGCGTAGGTAGGTGTTCCCTTTTACCTCGCTGGATCATTGTGTCAATAATCAGTATACTGCATCATTGCAGGTATTCACATCCCATGTCCATACTTTCAGCGGAAATTTGAATGGTAACATTGCGAGCTTTCCAAAGTAACGGATATGGAATAACCCATGATCTACAGGCAGATCTTTGTGATCTATTTAGAAATCATCTTTTTTTCGTATAAAGAGAATAGTGAAGGTTAGTGATCAGGGAGTTATATTTAAGACGAATTCACCTCTTTGGACATCTAGAAGTCAATTACGAGGTGTTGAGATCAATGATCAGCTGAAGTACCTTGTGGCTAATTTCATTTCAAATGGACCTAACGTCCTGAACAATAACTGAGGTTCGACGTCTAGAGTGGACTAGACCATTTAGAGGCTCGAGTTAAGGCGTGAGTTAAGGTGATGTACCATTGTCTACGTCTGACATACATAGATCAGTGATTTACTTGGAAGGGTTATTCTAATACAGATATAACAAAGCTTAGTATACAAATTGTAGCGTTTCTCTGTGTCCTATCCTCAAATTTGGCGAATTTTCGACGTGAAATGAAGTTAATGCAATGGGTTTCAACATGTTTGGACCCAAAGTTTAAAAGTCTCAACAAGGACTTCCACTGCTTTGCATAGAAAACTGTTGTACTTAGTTAATTACTCTAATACAGGATAACTAAATTGGAAACCGAATGGATGTTACAAAGTTCAACTACTAAGAGAAAAAGTAGGTGGACTTTTACTACCTTCTTAAACTACTAGTTGGTAGTTGAAAAGTTCAACTACTAACAATAGTTGGAAAAAATGGTTTAAAGAATCTAACTACGGAATTATGTAGTAGTTAGAAAAGCAGTTAACTACAGAATGCAGTTAACTGGTTCCAACACTGGTTCGTAGGTATCAATTGAGACGTTAGGGCCAGTACGACGGTTGGGCTTTCATCTGAACGGCCTTCAAGTGGCCCAAGCTGACGGGCGCGCCGCGCCGCCTCCCAACTCTAATTATTCGAGTGAATCACTCGTTAATGGCTGCCGTTGATACTTGAAGTTAACACTGCTCACTTAATTCCCCTGAGAACTCTCTCTCGCCTCTCACAATCTCCGGAGTAGGCGAATATTCCGGTCATTTCCGCAGTTCATGAGCCCACAGGCCTCTTCAATCTCCCTGATTGACGATTAAGGCTGAGCCGAACAATTTAAGATGAAACTCAGATTTCCTTTCTTCTCGGGTCTCAGGCTGGCGTTTATACAATTATTTGATAAAAATCGATTAGGTGTGAGGTATCTCTTTTCTTCTTCTGAGTCTGCCTATAGGTAGCAGAAGCTTCGTTTACGCTTTCGATAGACAACACAATTTGGTTTCTCCAAAATAATAATTTCCACTTGCTATTTACGTTTTAGATCATTCTGAACTAGTCTCGTGTCGAATGTGTCGTTTAGTGTGTTTGTACCTGTCGTGGGTCGGCAAATCCGCAACATTGGAGGGCAGAGGCGTCCTTTCAGGGAGCAAGAGGTAACCAGTGGTTGGGCAAAGAGAAAAAAAGAAAGATTCAAAAAATATAACTCCTACTTTATTAATTATTGTATCATTATTGTTTTGTGAATTGACAAAGAGCCTGCTGCATTAGTTATAGCTCCAACCCCGTCAACTACCGGTTGATAGAGCTCCTTGGTAGGTGATCATACTCTTGGTGATGTGTGATAATGATAGTGAAGGTTTAATAGCTACACCTAAAAGGCTTAGCTGGTAACTATAAGTTGAATGGACTGTAAATTTTTAAAGGATGTGTAATCAGTAACTAGATTGGTTAGGTTTGACTAGGAAAATTAAATAAAGGTATGTAGATTAACCTAGTATATTTGGTTGTGAGGTAATAACAGCTAATTTGTTAGAGCCCTACTTAAGTGGCCACTTGAATGAACAGAAAAAAAGGTAACATTTTTGAAATGGCTGGAGTTCAGAAGGTAGATAAATGACCCCTGTTCCCAAAGTTCAGTCCAAGTATGATGGAAATGAAAGCAAGCTCAAGGTAAGTAGAACGATGAAAATAGTGAATGAGGCAAGAAGATGAAGTTATAAATAGGTAATATGTCATCACAATAATGCTGTCTGGCGATCAAGCAGCAATGTATGGATCTTGTACAATGTTGGGAACTGATACAACCAACCAAGTATGAAATTATGATGAGTGCATGCAGTTGACGGCGACCCAGATGGTTTTTCGGATCGTATAACACTGATTTTAATTGATTTGTTACAAAATCAGACATTGATACTGAGAAATCGCCTACTTGATTATAGGTAAGAGAAACGCATGCTCAGGAAAAAGATGCAGTCATGAGAAGTGAAAAATAGTGTTCATCTTTTAACTCTTAGTCCATTCCTCAAGGTTGACCAGTATTTTTTTTAAATATAGCGTTTATTTGTTAATATATCAACTAGTTACATATGAGGTAATGTACAGGCAACTATCTAGATACGATGGTTGACCAGTATCGAGTGGAAAATTATGTTGATAAACAGCTGACACCTGTTTCAAAAAACTGACGATAAACATAATTTCAAGAATAGATGATATTATTATTAATGTTCTGACTACAAGAAATTTACAATTAAACAAGATTGTTACAATATAAAATTACAGAAATTTCCTAAATTAATGGAATCCGGATGCTCCTAAGGGTTTCTGAATCTTAACATTGCCATCATCGGAAATACTCAATCTAGTGGGCCAGCAACGAGCAATGGCAGCCCAATGTTTACATTCCGCCAAACCGTAGTAAATTATCATCCTAAATATTTTCAAATCGTTGAGTTGGTGAGATGTGATATAGGTGGTGGCTGAGGTGTCCAGTGGGAGCAAAAAGGATTTATGCACTTGTACTTGGCTTGTCATCAAGAGGTGAGTTAAGTTTGATAGCTCCGTTGTAAATTCCTGTGTCGTTTTCCAAACAATTATTACATCCTACAACATTTTTGTGTTTACCTACTGAGGTTGTGGATTTCCTTTATCACCGTGAGCAGAAAAGTGTCGTGCAAACCCGCAACACAGACAGGCAATGCGTTTTAGTTGTTACTCCTAGGGTCCTTCCAGATACCTTGCGACCTTGAGTTCAATCTTCAGACGCGAACACCATGACTACTCATGGTGTGAGTAAAAGATCCTATACGGCAATACCTTGTTTTTAGGAGAACGATTCCCAGCCTGTAGTTCTGTTTTCATTCGATCATAATTTTGGTCTACTTGTCCTTTAAACATTGAAAATTGCAAATTTTGTGATGGAAGTGAAATATTGGAGACGGTAATGAGATAAAAGTTTTTTAAAGTAAAATGAAATGTTCTTAATGCTAAAGATTCCATTCTCAATAAATGTACCTGATTCATATGTTGTTCGATCCAATTTTAGTCCACTTTCGCAAAAAAAACCTCGGTAATTTCGCTTTTGCTAATAGAAGGGGGAATGGAGGGTGTAGTAGCCAATCATTTTAATCACTGATCAAGGGAGATTTCTCGACTGATTCCTGTGTCTTTTTTTGTTCAATAATGGTATTGGCTTAGTATTTAAAAATATTACGGAAATTTCAATTTTCATCTAGAAAGGGGGGGAATTGAGGGATTAATACTGATAAATTGTTATACCTTCACTATTTTCATCTGATTTTATTAAAACTGAACGTAAGGACGCACCTGTAATGAATGTGTTACTTGAGAATATGTTTTTACTTACGTTAATTTCAATTCTTCATGTCTTTAAGTCTTAACGCTCAATTGTAATGTGATCATTTTCTTCAGTACAGAGTGACAAAGCTAACCATTCAATAATCGTCATAAATTGAAATTGCCATTTTCGCCAGGATGGAAGCGTTTTATAAAAAAAACCGAACGTCAAATTCGTATGTAGCGTTGGGTTTGAGAAGGATTAAAAACGTATTTTTGAAACAATGAGTCATGAAAAAACTATTTTCCACTTTCACATGCAGTATTACCCAAAGGAAAGGCTTCCACAGGTTTGGTATAACTCGAAAGGAGGGATATGAGTGGAACTATTGTGTTGGCCAATCAGATAGGTGATTTATTTCACGCGCCTGCGCAGAGGGGTTTAGCTCTTGAGCGATAACTTACCTATCGCCTTGACCAAACGAGCAAGAACTCTCTATTATCGGAAAGGGGGCTTAATAGATAGATAAGTCAGTAAATAACAATGATACAGATACATCCATGTGGATGACACGACGTTGAACATGAGATACTGGATTTAGGTTACTTATTCAACGAAAGGCTTAGTCCGGGTTGTTGGGGAAGGTCTTGGCTATTCATTCATGGATTAAAGTTAAGGGCGTTTTGACATTTAAAACACTTACTTACCACGTCTACCAAAATACATTCTGTATACATTCATATGAATATATGATACTATAGTCATATGATGTTCGTTATAGCTATTTGGTCCCGTGATTTGCATTATACGCTCCAAAAACCGGTGGATACGAAACCTGGTTGATAACAAACAGTTTTAAATTTTTTAAAGGTAGATGTGAAGCAGTACCGTCGTAAGGGAGGGGGGGGGGGGCGCCCCAGGCTGAAGGGGGCATCAAAATGCAGTAAGGTTTTTCAAAAGGTTTCCAAGAGAAAAGGTGAACAAAATGAAAGGGGCATTTTTTCATTGTTGACAATAACCATAACACAAAAACATGCACATTGTTGTTTCTTCATGGAAAAAAAAAAAAAATCACATGAAAAAATAAATGTAAGCAATAAACAAATTATAAGAAAACTTCCAATGAAGTCTTTTCATATACAGTTCTATACAATTCTAAGCTAAAAATGGACTAAAATTGAGTTTTCAACAGGCAAAATACTCCACATTTTCTGCGGTTCCTCCTTACCTTCTTCCCTCCTGGAGGACCCTCCCCCCCCCCCCCCCCCAACCACCCGTTGGGGCATCACCAGGCGAGGCGGCCCCGGGCATCAGACTCCCTTACGACGCCACTGGTGAAGCCTAGAAAACCACAATGCTACGAGGCCTTTTGCTGTTGGATGAAACGAATTTCAATCCCGGATTTTTTTATCATCCAACTGTGGACTCTACTTAGAGAACTTACTACGCTCGAGTTTATGAAATAGATCACGGAAACTTTTACCTTTGGAACACCCGGCAAGTTACTTCTAGACCAGTGAACTTCTGTTCCGAGCGTTCGGTATCAACCGAAAATTAATACGATTATGTATTTGCCTCTCGCTCCGCATTGTCAAACGACGACGAACGTTGAATGAATGTACAATGATCGGCTGAGCCTCATTCGGTTGAGTGGGGAGGAGAAATGCTGATGGTTACACGGACTGCCGAGTAATGGCGCGGAAAGCTGAAAGATATCAGAGACGAAAAAATTCGGATTCGGTCAGCGGATGAGGATTGTTTTCTCGCTCTCTCTCTCTCTTTTTTTTTTTTTTTTTTTTTTTACTTTTATTGATTCTGTTCAGAACCGAACGAGATCATCGCGGAACAGATCGCTGTGGGAAAATCGCTTACAATCAAGTTAGTTGCGTCTACTGCTGTTTTATTTACACAGACAACTCGGCTGGCCGCGTAGCGGGGCTGCTCAACTAAAAATCTCGACGTCGCTTGCATTGCATTACATTGATTGAAACTTGGAAACCCGGGATCTTCGTGTTTCAAAACTGGAGCAATAAATACATTTTGTTCTATTATTTTCTGTAGTGAACTGTGTTTAATCGACAAAAAATTGTCTGTTTCGTTTGTATTGTTAGTTTCAAGATGCGCAGAACTAAAAATCGCATAAAAATCCGTCCGTCCGCCGTAAGTGGTTCAGGATTACCATTTTTCAAAGAAAAAACGCCCACCAAAAACGTGGGTTGATAATTGGAGGATGTATCAATGTTTGCACGCTGAACAAAAATGTCAAGTCAGGTTCGAGTGCCCACCAACTCATGGTGGGATCATCAATCATCAAGTAATAATGCGGATCGGATGCGAAGAGGGACAGACTTCATCATATGCCGAGTGACTGGGATATCGTTGCCGTCGAGCCTGACGGGTCTGCCATAATCCTGGATGTCCAGGTTAACAGCAGACCTTGAAGGCTAAAATATGGAATCATGATAGGTATGACCTACGACTGACGATATCTGAGTTGAAAGGAGTGGCGCCCTAGAACATCAATGTCATCGCCGAGGGGAGTGGTGCAGGAAACGTGTCACAGTGCTTTTCAAGAGTGCTTCGTGGTGTCACCACCCGCGTCCTTTTAGGGTCTTACCCCAAGTGGTGGCTAACTTATAAGGAAACGTCCTTTCATCCCTCTCTCCCTCCTCCATCTCCCTCAATTTCCGTAAACCTGGCCTCCACCCCACTCTTATTTTACCTTCTATTTAATTTCGTTTTTTTCGTTCTTGTTTAACGAGGCCGATTTGACTTTGAGGGGAGTTTTAATTTAAAAAGAAGATTTAATAGAAAAAGAGTATCTGTTTGATTCTATTCAGCATCATTTTGAAAGTTTCTCGTGGTCCGATCTCGCTAAAATTGTCAAGTTGATCGGAAAATAATTGTTCAAAAATCTCCTGCAATTTCAATACAATAGTCTTAGATTTTAATTGAATGTTTAGGGAACATTAGCAGTACTAGCATATTTTTTCTGGAAATATATAAGTACTCCTGTTTATACGTCCGAATATACGAATATTAGAATTTACATTTGAGAATACAAGTATGTTTGTATTTTTTTATCAGTGTACGAATATTCGTATTCGTATTCTCATGATAGGGGTGTTTTGAGTGATATTCGCATTCGCGAACACGAGCACGCCCATCTCTGCATATTGGTGATCCAAATCACCGACTTCAGAACACGGGAATGAACATTCGCCGCTACGTTAATCTATAGAATATTAGCGCTCTTCCGGTTGTGGCCGGAACTATCATTATGATATTCCCAATAAGCAATCTTCCAGCAATACATTTCACCCGCTGCTACCACCGTAGAATATATAGATAAAAAGACAGCTTGTTTCTCTGTCATCGTTAATAACAAATTCTTGTTGCTCGGTGACTGACAACGCAGATTGATTGAGTGGTTTCATGATGAACGATTAAATTGACGTCGTCAGTATAATTAGGACCCCCATGGTTACTGCCACGTGCTCCACTTGTACGCTTTTATCATTTGAGAATGTCAAGTGATGTATTATTGGTTTATTATTTTCAATAATAAACCTTCGTAACCAAGAAAATAATTTTGATCCCCTCTCAAGATTCGTTGTTCACTGTCAAGAATAATTGAGATGTAAAGTGTTTATATATTTTTCTTAGAGACAATTACTTTCTTTTCTTTTTCATGATATGTGCTTTTCCCATGAAAAAAGCACATACTGCTCACCATCAATAGTATTTTAACAATTTGTCAATGAGGTATATTTGTTTTGTAAATAGTCTCAATAAATAAATGAAAAAAAATCTACAAATTACGATATTTGAGAGCAAGTTGGCTGCTTTGGATTACAAGGTGCATTTTGCTCAATTTCGATGGTTCCATCCACTCAATTTTGATTTTATTCATCCATTTTTTTAAATTACCACAACGTGGTGTACTATTAGCAATAACGTGTAGTACATACCTACAAGGCGAGAGTATCAGCGAACATTGCCATAACTAATAAAAGGTTACCTTGAACTCGCGTTTGTTCAATTTAAATGACGGAATTCTCAGTACGAGAAGATTGATTGCCAATTAATCCTGCTGTTACATTTGTCATTGAAATCGGTTGGAACTGTAGGAAATAGAGGTTATTGCAAGGATTTACAGACACACAGATAGACAAACACGAAACAAGAGCTGAACAGAACTTTAGAGAACATCACATTTTTTAGAAACAAATTTCAATCTCCTGAAAATGAAAATAGCGCTTCCTCATTTACGAGTAAACTCGGAAATCTATGTTTCCTTCTTTATAAGTAATAGAGTCCGTGCAGAAATGGCGGAACATCGTGAGGGGATAATTTCCAGGTTTGTTGCTGGAATGACGCGATGAGCGGAAATAGAGTTTTCCACGAGCAGCGAATCCATTACAGGTCTTGATAGTGACGATAGTTGCACAGTCAACAAAATTATACCTCTTTCCATTGTCTCTGTCTCTCTCGCACATCGCCCATCGCCCGTCTTTCCGTCTCATCTCTGAAGAATAACAAAGATACTTCTTCTTCTTTAGACGATGTTACTGCGGAACAGGCCCCATCTCCTTTCCCCCCGGACACACCTCAACATCCTCTCTCTGTCCCTACCTTTGCTTCACTATACCTTTCTCTCTCTTATTCCCCCCACTTTTCTTGTTTCTACCCAGGCAGCATTGAACATTGCAGGGCGTGGCAAATTGGTATCTACAACAACAAGATACCCGCGATGGTCAATACTTTGAGTTTGCAACTCCGGGAGCACTGGGGGGATTCTTCGAGGTTACTTAACCTCAACCTCGCACCAACTCAGTAGTACTATTCTTATTGAAACTATGCTCAGTGAGACTATATCCACCAGGGAATACCGGTGATTTTGGTTCATTATTGTCAATAATGAATTTGTATTCGACCAAGAAAAGCAAACCAATTCAAGCCCCCCTCAAAATTTGCGGGGTTTACGATTTATGATATTTAAAACAAAATGTTTAAAAACAAACAAAACACAAACAACAACAAAATTTTAAATCAAAACTGAAATGAAAAATAATAAAAGAAAATGAACCCCATCCAGGGCTTTTTTTCTGAAACTACTAGACAATACTTGATGAAATGTATCAAAAACCACATTTGGGCCGGGAAATGATCCTTTCACATCGGCATCGGTCTCCAGGCCTAGGCGAAATACTAAAAAATCGAAGTAGTAGAGTCCGAGAAATGAATATAAAGGGGGTTCTCATATGTAAAAACAAATTTCAAGTGCGTTGCGCACGATTACGCTCAGTGAGGAAGGCTGTCATATTTGAGATCGTTGGCGAAAACGCACGGGGAAAAAAGTGTTAATTTGCCTTAACAACGATTTTAAGCAGTGCAAGGGCAAGTCAAGCAGTTCAAGTCTTGAGGGATCCTTACCGCCGCCTTGCAGGGTAACACTTGCTGATGATTACACCGACCTTCTTCCTAATGTCCTGAACGATTTTGATCACTTCTTCATTATCAACCAAGGAAAAATGTTGGGTTTCCAACTCATTGTCGAGCCTCGATTGATTCAACTTCTTTATTTTCATTATAAATCTCATTAACTTGTTCCCCAAGACTTGTGTTAACATCGATCGAATTTTCGATTGTATTATGAATAGAATCCTGTCTCTTATCGATTTCAGCAATGGTTCTGGAATCCATCAAGAACTGAGGAATGTTGATCAAGAGCATGCTTAAGTTTCCTTATTTGGTTCAATCAATAGTTTGATGGTTGCAATGAAACCATCTAAGTCAAGATCATAGCTAGCTTTGTCCAACTGGTGTGCCTCCCATTTCTCTGCCAAACGCTGTGCACACAAATACAGCTACTTAGTCGTTCTCATCTTCTTGAATTCATAAGCGGTGATACTCACACAAGCAATGTAAATGAAAATTTAGCACAATTAGCTTCACTTGCAAGCGTAACGTCACAGTGGCCGACTTGATTCTCAATGGGGAACTAGTGTGCAGGGAAGAGTCCATAAGATATCTCGGTGTCACACTGGAAAGAGGATTGCCCTCGAATCCTCACATTAGTACGATATTGGGGAGAATGCGAGGAAAAATCCGAATGTTGAGACACCTATTGACCAGTGATGTCATATTCCTCCATTTAAAGCGACTCCTGTATCTATTTCTACTCCGTCCCGTCTGGCAGTATGCATGGGAAATCTGGTGCTCCGTCAGTACACACAAATTAAAAGAGTCCAGACACTCCAAAATCGCACATTACGCCTAATTACAGGAGCTCCATGGTATGTTCGCAATACAACGTTACATACAGACCTAAATATTCCCTATGTTGCCCTAGTACTGGCAGGAATTAATTGGAGTAACAGGTGATTTCAGCCCAGAAACAGTAATAGAAAAGATGATACAATCTGTGGAGAACTGGAGTACAGTCAGCAGGTATATCACTATGGTGCTCAAAGAGAAGGAAGCGAACAGAAGCTGGGAATGAGCCAGGGTAGAAGTAGTGATGACCGGGAGGAACCCTCACGAGGTTAAAAAGGGGACTGTCCCGAAGTAATGCCAAAAAACAGTCCTAAAAGAAGAGAGGAACGGTGTTTTTTAGTCGGTATGCCCCACGATGGAGACCCCTACACAAAGGGTAAGGGGGACAGATCTTTTGATGTATACCCCCTCACTGTCAGTCCAGTAATGGATTTTCCACCAACCTCTAAAAGGAAAAAAAAGTATGTTTGCCATACAACGTTACATACAGACCTAAATATTCCTTATGTTGCCCAAGTACTGGCCAGATCCTACAATTGCTTTGCAAGTCGCACATCCAACCACAGGAATCCACCAGTCAGCTCAATCTTCGAAAAACGCCGAACAGCAATGAACCAACGTAGGCTAAATAGAAAATGGCACACTGTCCTTCAAAATATGTACTCTTCCTAAATCTAACTGTGTTAGGATAATTAGATCCCAAATATTTAAATATTGTTTACTCGTTATCATCAACACTTTTTTGTGATTTTTGTTGTTTACCTGAGTTACGTTTTACTTGAATAATCCCTAGACTCATAATGTTAACTATGAATCACTCCATGTACACTGTACTCTTGCAAATGCATTAGCCCCCCAAAGGGAAGGTACAAATGCCTCAAGTTCCATGTGATTTGTGGAACTCGTCTTATGTATCACACTGGATAGAAGAGAGGTAACCACTATAAATTGAATAATTAAAAAAAAGCACAATTAGCACGACGTGCTTTATTCGCAAATCCTTTAAAACAAATACTGCACCTGTCAGCCATGATGTTCACTGGTTAACAAGGTGTAGGTTGAGATGCTGAATCTTGATATTCTTGAGTAGAACGCGTACATTTCTAGTTACCAGTATCCTAGTGTGAATAGGGCCTTATAGTCTGAAAGGAGCAGCACTGTACAACCCGGAGAGGTGTGAATAGCCGTCAAGAATGACAAAATACCGATTATTAAACGAATTCCTTCATCGTCCTTCTTTTGAAACGGAAAAGTTTGAATCCCCCGCGAAAGAAAATAGAATTTAGAGGAGGGAGGGTCCATAAAATGGAAATCCTCGGGGGAAATCAAGGGAAACACTTGGGGAGGGGAGGAAAGATTATAACGGGCAGGACCTTTATTCCCATTCCAAGTTTTCAACTGACCTTTTGTGGAGGCTCGGGCGGGGAAGGTGTTTGAATGTTTACTGCGTTTGACAGCAATGATAAATAGAACCTGGTGTTGGGGAAAAGGCCCCGTGGGTGGGGAAGTGGAAGGGGAAATTTTGGACAAAGACCCCCCACTCACAATCTCTCTCTCTCTCTCTCTCTCTCTTAGTACAAGTTCTCTGTTCACCCGGTCCTGAAGAATTAACTACGTCCATTATTAGAATATAATGAACCGCCTCATCCCAAGGAAATACTTGAGCCATTCACCTGCTGGAGAGGTCTCCGTTTTCTTTCAAGTCATTCATCAATTGGAAAATGCTATAGTTTCGTTACCGAACAAATTTGATTGTCGTTATTGTTAACGGAAATATTTAAATGTTGATGTCCGGGGTGTTCGGGGTGTTTGAAAGAATTGAAGGCAGAAGGCGTAGAAGTTGTCAACAGGTGGTTGTGGTAGAACCTCATATCGAAGACGTAATAGTGTACGCAATGTATGGATATAATACAATGATATCGAAACCTGGGGGATGTTAGCAATGAGTGTTACTCATGTGTCTGAATTTAACTGGCTCCGAAGAAAGCGCTACTGTACGGGGTGTAAACCTTATGGGTTTATCAAATCCAAATATTCTTTCGTTTATCCAAAAAATCTAATTTTATTTTTGGTAATTCATTTCGAAAATCATCCTTTTTGGTTGAATAGCTAAACTTTTTTGTGACTCTCCCTTAAACGTTGTCACTTTACATTTCAAGGACCGTAGATTCCAACTCTGCAACGTCCAAACGCTTTCCACTGTACGGCCCATAAAAGGCTTTAGAATTGATGTGAAAATGGCTTCCCACTTGCTTATGTCATTAAAAAACCTCGAAAAAATCTTTGAGCAGTTTCGCCCCATAGCATCTACGCAAGCGAGGCGATCGGGCTGGAGAAAAGTTAGGACCTACTATGCCTCAAATAAAGGCCTTGTGTGAAAGAACGGATTTTTAGTTTATAATTTTCAAAAATAAACGTAAAAGTAAAAAATTTATCAACCCTCGTGAAGTACTGTAGCTTCGAGGATTTCAAAAATCGAATTATTAAAAAAGTCCGAAGCTTTCCTCCGAAACTAGCCTACTCGAAATTCGGCTAAAAAATCCGGCATCGATCCAGGTTGTCCCAGTTATCTCGGCTTCTTGATCAACCAAGCCTAAGCAATTACATTCAAGGATTGAGGTATAGACTGATCACAGTCTCAAACACTTTTAATGTAAGAGAACACATTTTGTTTGATTCAGATGGAAATTATTTCTGTGAATAGAATTACACTACTCGGGTTGCCGTTGTATGATCCGTTCGCTCACCATTTGAAAACGCTGTACATGATTACACAGGGGTTTATTATTTCTGTTTTAGATGGCCCTTTTAAATAAATTTCTGATCTATGTACATTGGACGTGGTCTGTGGAACATTACCTATCTAAACTCGGTCCCTCACGCCTTCAAATCTTGTGATTGCATTCTAGATTAAAATACTCGGTCTACCGCCAGCCAAGCGGTCTCTGACCAGCAGGTGAAGGGCACTGCAGCCCGACTCCGCAGTCTGATCGAGTACCTTACCGATCTTTCAACTGGTGAGCAAGCAGATAATCGTACATTAACCCTACTGTTTTCATGCGGTTCAGGAACTAGTTCCTATCTGGTAAAAACAAAAAACCTACCCTCTTCCATCGAAAGTTTTTGTATTTCGATTGTTGGATTGATTAATCCTTAAATATAATTGCTTAGGGTTTATTGATCAAGATGCCGAGACTACTGGCACATCCCGGATAGATGTTGCATTTTTGAGCCAAATTTCGTTAGCTTTGGTCCAGTGGTTTTGGGGAACAGATGCAGATGACGGACAGACGATTTTTTTCCTTCTAATGTCCGATCTTCGAAATCTATATCTTCAAACGTAAACCAACAATTTTCGGGGTGTTAAACAATTCCTTTTCTTGGTCGATTACAAAGGTCAATCACTGAAAATAAAACCTAAATTATTAAAGAACATGCTACCAAAAAATGAGAATCACAAAAACTTTCGATGTATGGTTTTGTTGGATTAAGATAGAAATGAATTATCTGAATCGAATGAGACCTCTTGGGTTGCTGTGCGATCACCTCATATTCGAGCGATGAGAATCGGTCAGGTAGACAATCGACTAGAAGATCTGGGCGAGAGAGCCCGTCCAACGGGAGGTCCGAGTTCCATCGCGTGGCTGGTAGCCCAAGTATTCCCACATTGAATGCAATTACGGGATTTGGAGGAGCGAAGTGCCGAGCTTAGATACTTATTGTACCACAAACCTGTTTAGTACACATAGATTGGGGATTTACGTAAAAGGGCTATCTAATACAGAAAAAATAAACCGCTGCGTAATATATAATAGTAACCGGCGGTCGAACATTGCAGATATGGAATCTACCCACCTTGAAACGTAAGATGACGAAGTTTGAGGGGCGGAGGTGGTGCAAAATTTGCTATTCGAGCACAAATATTTATTATTGTAAATCGTAAACCAAAAAGATTTGAGAGAAACGCATTAGAAGAGTGGGGAGGAGGCTCGGCGAAACTAAGATCTCGCGGGACGTTCGGCGATCGAAAGCTCGTGCGAGGCTTCGCGTCGCTGCCGATAACTCGCGAGTTTTAAAGAGGCGACTCCCGACAACCGCCGCTGCAGTCGGAGCGCTCGTAATCCCGCGGGCCCTCGGGACGGACGCGCCCATAAAAACCGCTCTTGAGTGCGAGGAACGAAGACCCTTTAGCCCTTTAAATAAAAATGGTCCTCAGCCCCCCCCCCCTGTCGAGCTTCGGGCGTCTGTGTAAAATTGCTCCCCTTTCCCCCTCCCTGCCATCGTACCGGTAGTAAAACGCGGATTTTATTACTTTTACGGGAGACGTTACTATTATGGTTATACGAGGTCGAACAGCGTCATAATGTTCGGGGATGCGAACGCTTGACAAATAGGTACCTTCGGGCTTGGGGCGGTACGCCCTCATCTGACACACGAGCTGAGCCACAGCTTAGCCCACTGAGCGGTTCGAATCTTTCGAAACGTTCCTTCCATGATCAGATTAGTTTCAGTGAATTGATGACTAATTCAGTAAATTAAGGTATGAAAATCCTATAGCTCCAGAGCAAGCTATCGTATTGCTAGTATGTTGAGAAATGTGGTAGGGCCCTCACCACGCCTCACACGCAAATCAGTTCCCCTGTTCCAACTTCGGGCGTCTGTGTAAAATTCCACCTCTTCTTCCCCTCGCCTTCATCGCCGTAAAGCGGTTTAGTACTTTTACGGGAGACGTTATAGGTCGAACAGCCTCATAATGTTCCTGGATGCGACATTACAGCGCCCATTGACTTATATAAACCACTAATAATTACAGAGCGAATAAATACAGAAGGGGAAGCAATTACAGAGCGGATTCAAGAAGCTTCATGGTTGTCCACTCCACAAGTTGTAACTCAAATGAATCAGCTCTACTAGCCAATTGCTATTCGAGAACCGCTAGAATACAAACGTAGAGCTGGAGAAAGGTTGAAGGTGACTCGGTCCTGGAGACAAGGCGGAGTTAGGGAATGACCTAACTGATCTTCAGTCTTATACACCCATCTCACTGCCCCAAGCAATGACTAAATAATTTGGGAAGCTGACCACCCTGATCAACATAAGTAGACAAAATACTCTCCCTAGGAACATTTAAACTCTAACAGCAGACCGGAGTACTGACTACTCTCTGTGTAAAGCGACCAAAAGAGCCAATAGACCGATAGTAAAAATCACCATTTAAGAAAAAAATGGAGAAGAGGGAGCAAAAAGTACATTTGAGAAAGCTCCTCTTCTCTCTCACCATCATGCACAAACCTTTTCCCCACTTCCACTGAAAATAACTGAAGAAGCCCCAGCTCAAACAAGCGGTTATGATAACATTCCAATCAAGACAGTCAAGTTTCCAGAAGAAAGGTGGAGGGTAGCTAACGCCATAATGACCCCTAAACCTCTCTCACTGCACTCAGTAATGGCAAAGTTATTTGAGATACTGGTTAAGAAAAGACTGATCAGTATAAGAGAAGAAAGAAACCTCTTACCTGCGCATCAGTTTGGCTTTAGAGGGAAGCACTCTACTATTGAGCAAGTACACAGGGTAGCTAACGTTGTTGAAGATGAATTAGAGCTAAAGAAAAGTGTGTAGTGCAACAACCCTGGACGAATCCCACGCCTTTGACAACATATTGCACGAAGGTCCACTTAATAAGTTGAGAAGGTTGTTGGCTCATCAGTTCCAGAGTAAAAGTGGAGGGACGGCTACTGAAAGATTGAAGGCATCAAAGCAGGTGTACCGCAAGGCAGTGTTATAGGTCGTATGTTATACATGCTGTACACACAGGGCGTTCCACACAAAGACGAAGGTGCTGATATAGCAACATTTGCGGATGTTACTGCAATCTTAGCTGTTCCAGACTCAGTAGAGGACTCCACAAGAAAAATACAAAGTGGCGACTAAAGCAACTAGAGCTAAATGAAACAAAATCCACTTATGTCAATTGTCCAATCATGTTGAACAGATTGTAACGATACCACTTATGCTAAACGGAACCCCTATGCAAATTCTCCCAAATCCTAGGGATGAAATTGAACGGCAAGCGTAGGTGGAAGGAGGACGTGAAGAAAGAAAAGAAAAAGCCCACTACCATGTTCAGAAATTTATAAGTTGAAACTTTTCACACGTTAATTTTTTTTCCTCATTACCTTTCAGTAGTACTTTTGATACATTACCTCTTTACAAACATCATAATTCTGAAAGTTTTTGTCCCTCCCAATTCATTTCTAAATATGTAGGAAATTCCATTCTCAATTGAAACACCCATGAGTTAATCACTTATAGGTTATTCCATTTTTTCTGTATGTTTGTAAATTCCCCTTGACAATGGACAAAAATAAAACTCCGAAACGTTGGGAACAAGTTTTTTGTTCGAAAACAAAATCCCAATCGGGAGTTCTCTCACCTTTAAGGGGCTTCCGTTTTAAATTCCTACAAATCGTAGTTGGTACGAGTAAACAAAGACTTTCTCTCTCAGAATGGCTTAAATCTACGAAATCTTAATCCGAACCTTCTTCAGGAGTTACTATCAATATCCAGACTTCTATTGATCAGCCAATAGGTAGCCGTTATTATGCTTTCGCAACGTTACTTTTTTTCTTTTATTGGCATTAATTGCTTATACAGCTATTAATATTAAAGTTTTCTCAAAATACAGACATAACATTCCTTTATAAAATCAAGAATTTCCTTATGAATAATAACGTCCTTCCTATATAAAATTGGAAAATAACTAAAAGGATTTTCCACTTTGCCCGTTATAGTTTCGAACATTTCCACTCTTCTACCAGTGAATTCCACAAATTTCCATTTGGGTGACCACATCTACTACAGGTTGGAGTATCTCTTTTATTTATTTTGTAGAGGCTGGCATCGCACACCCCATGGTTTGCTCTCATTCGCGCGATGGTTCTGCCGAAATCCTTCGTTACCTTCTGTCCAATAAACCATGGTCTGTCAGGGAACCTAGGCTGCACCGATTTATAAAACTTTCCGTCAGGGGCAGTGGAAAACCTTCTTTGCCACACTGATCGGTGCAATCGGAGAATCGGCTACAAGAAGTCTCCCACCTCTACTGTACGTCTTCGGGGCCCTCCTTAGCCAATCGGTCCACAATTAAATTTCCTTCTATTCCCGCGTATCCTTGACCCAAAGAAATTCAACTTTACGGTTGGTGGAGGATAATATGTAAAGGAGTTGGAGCATTCTCTCGGTAAATCCTCCAGATACCCGATTGAAAGATGTGGATCCTATTTTCTGCAGCGTGCTCAATGAACGTTACTTCAAATATATTCGTTTGAGTTGTTTTATGAAATTCCTTCGGGATAAATTACCTCCCATGCATTAACAATTCGGTTCACCTGCATTCACAAATCGATCACTTGTGAATCCAATGCCTAATTAAATGTGTTTCATTTCACATGTTCACTCAACCAGACACATTTCAAAGTTATCGGAACTGAAGTGTACCTTTTTCCAGGTCTCTAACCAATTTGGAAAACGTTTGTTCGGTAACTCACGAATTCACTCACTTGAATCCCACTTGGACCCAATAGCATTTTATATAATTTTACATTCAAATATCACGGGTGGGCCCCGCTACATCACATTACCGTAGTGTTCAATGAACTCATCCTCTCTTTAGGAATGATTGACATTTTGTGAAAAGAGAAAAGTTATTAATTCAATGCTGACAAGAGATTAACGTATACGCAATTTTTTTGACAAATAACTGCCCTCGAAGGCGGACGCCATTAAAATAAAACGGAACAAATAAAAAATAAAACAACCTAGGAGGACTCCCAGGTTTACCCGACGCCAGCTCCAGAGATTCGGGAAGTTAAGGAAAATGGAGGAGGGAAGGATAGAAGGAAGTGCCCCTGAAGAATGACCTCAAATTCAGGTAAGAACTTCCGAAGGACGCTTGTGGTGATATCACGAAGCCCTTCTGCTGAGACGCGGAACTCGAAAAGCTCCGTGGCACGTTTCCCGCACCACACCCTGCGGCATGCTGACATGGCTTCTTTTATCTCAGATGTTGCCTGACTGCAGTATCAACCATTTCATTTACTGCAATGCAGAAGGCTAATCTTCATGAAAAATTAGGAAGTACCGTAAAAAAAAGTCACCGGATGGCTAGGAAGTTAGGCTGTTGACCTACTGCCTTATGAGGGTTTGTGAAAGGCAAATCCTCGAGCTTCACTTAAAGCCTCAGGCTAACTTTAAGTTACAATTTACGGGTGTTGATGAAAGTTATTCTAAATAAATAAAACACATAGACTTACCTTTTCATGACCTCCTAAACCTCATGTGACTGTACGAGCACTTTCTTGAGGAATCGGAGAGGGCCAAGCGCCAATGTATTGAATAGGACAATACCTCTCTTAACAAATGTACCTGAATCTTAGGTACACTATGTAAGTGCTGGGGTTAAATACATTATCAACTACATTCAGTAAAATTAATTATCATAAAATAATTATTAATGATGAGGATTATGTTCTAATAATTTAATTAAACCATATTATTAGGGACGTACTTGATCTGGGTATGAGGAACTACGGCTACATCGATTAAAACTTGTGTGTTCGAGTGTTCGCTTTTCTATATAAACTGTTCGAGGTTTATGATAAACTGATCAGAAAATGTTAATCCGAAAATGGACACTTGAACTAGTGGCTGTTCTCCCGAATTAGAGTTGAACTGTGTGTAACAGTGACTTAGATCAACTTCTCAAGTATTTCTAAGGGTTGAAAGCTAAGCCCTAGAGCGAATTACACGCTACACGCGGTTGTTTTTATTGCTATTTTGATGGTTGCACCCTTCTATTCATCAAAGTGATGGATATGTTCCCCCATCCCGTTTATTGAAACCGCTACTCCTGAGCATACACTTGAACCCTTTTAGATTCAGTGGTATCCTCAGAATGTTGTAGGCACATCGCCTCAGCCCATGGAAGGCGTAAAAAGTCCACTCCATCACCTCCTAATTCTGTCTATAAATCCATACTGCGTGATCATTGGTTGTTCCTGTGTATCGCGATCATACAATCCTTGAATCAGTCATAACTTCTATACCTGCTTCCAAGTTTGTTTAAATTATCCCATGAGACTGTAAGGTTTGAATCAGCGAAATTCATCGCAATCGGGCGTAGACTGTCTCGCAAACACAAAATCTTTGAATAAACAACTTTTACAGTTTTCGTATGATTCTGATGAACTTTCCAGGCATTGTGGAAAAGTAATTATCTGTGAATTGTATTGTTCCCATCATTTGATTAATTGAAAATGGTTGCATTTAGGGGATAGATTTTCTAAAATCAAGACATAGGTACCTACGAAAATTTAGGCAAATATAATGATGGTTTATTGGATCGACTTTAATATAAACCATTTGCAGTAATCGAATGTCACCAGTCGGCCTATAAAATTCCTGAAATTCTTTTTAGTTTTTAACTATAACTTTATGAGAATCATTAATCTGCCCTTCAACATAGTGAAATTGGGCATAAGAGTTTCAAATTCATGATATTTAGGAAATAGCCTTCGAAAACCAATTGTTGCTAAACAATTTTCTCCCATTAAAACGACAAACTCACTGTGTCAATTCTAATTGTCTTAACTGATGACTCCGCTTTGAATTCCGAAAATTGGAGTTTTTTCGTTTCGGAACACTTTGAAATAGAAGTTGCATTTAATTAGCACACCAGATGAGGATAATAGGCTTCCAATTTCATTAGAAAATATATCCTTAAATAAAAAAAGGTATTTATCGAAAATTAAGAATCGTTATAGTTCCAGATTTCCTCAGTTTTGATTCTTGACTTAGTGATTTTTTTAATCGACTCAATAACTTAAAATAAGATGAAACGTTGACACATGTATTACAGAATATTACGAAATTCTGAGTTCAAATTTCGTTAGTGAAAATAATAGATTAGTTTTCGTTAAAATTTTTTAAAGAGTTTGTTGGACTTGATCAAGTGGAAAAGCAAGGATTTTACTGTCACATTATTATGATGCGAAGGGCCAATACGGAACACCTTAACGATATAATAAGGTTAGCGTTGTGAAATACCCCACACTCTTTCGGATTTACCTTGTGTGTCGTCTTATTTGTCAATAATTAGGGATCATTGGTTTTCCAAACATATTTGTCAGTCATTTAGGGTAGGTAGTTGATGGAATGCAGCTTTACAGTGCCTGTTTATCGAACATGACCTATATCAAGTTGAATTCGGCGGGACACATTGTCTGATCAGTTTTTGAGGGTCCCAAAAAATACGTGCGTTCACAGTGATGACTAGGGATGTGAACCGTACGTTCCTACTTAAAACCACTATAAAAGTAATTAATTATTCATTTGTGAAAGAGGCTATTGTGATGGTGGGGGGGGGGGGGGTTAAGAGGAAAGAGCGAGAGACAGAGAGAGGTACCAGAAACTCATCAACAGAAAGCTTTTTAAAATGTCTCGATTCAAATTCAAATTGAATGATAAGTAGTTTTAGTTTTATTTTCGCAGTATTTAAAGAGGAAAGGCAATTTTCAATGTCCATTGTTGCTTTTGAAGAGCCCAGGGCCCCTTGAATTTTCCACCTAGGCACTACGATATGATAATCGGATTTTCGTTGAAATTATATTTATAAGTAAACAAACAATAGAAGATCGAATTACACCGGTGTAGAAACAAAATAACCTCCGAATTCTGTTTTTTCTTTTTGAACCTTCTAGAAAATTATAGCAATTTTTTCGGTTGATAAGAATAAAGCCTTTTTTGCCCTGTTTTCTGGTTATTTTGACCTTCTTTTACCCTAAACTTTGCTGTAATCACCGACCTCACTCACAGCAGATTTCGAATATGTAGGTACTCTCAATTTTAGTCTAAACCTTTTTATACTATCAAAAAACTGAACTAGAACGAGCAAAAATCTCATCTTCGCCGTTCTTTCTCTCATATTATTTTCTTTACTCGCACCCGAAGGTTCTGGAAAAAATTCGGAGGTGACATTTGAAAGCTTAGACTTTTCTGAACAGAATGAGACCGGCTCTCATTGAAAAAATTGAAACTATGGGTGCTACTATTTAAGAAAAATACTTAATCTCGGGCCCACTAAAAATTGGGAATTTGATACGCTATACAAAGACTTTTCTGGAGCGATTATCTTGAAAATCAGGTTGATTGGATTGGTTTAGCTAGTCGGAGTAGATGTGGTAATTGGATATACTTATACACTTACGTAAGTTGAATAGGAGTGTGTTTTAGAGGATATCAACTTAGCCCCTGCACTAACTAACTGCTAAGATATGAATGGAATCCAGATTACCGACGATGAAAAGGCTCTGGTAGATTTTCTGCGATGTTTCACGTTACCGTCTTCACCATGTTTGTTCCAACAATAGTCTCTCATCATGTGCTGTCTCATCATCCTTGATACCGTTCCTCTATCACTTTCACATCCTGTTGAAACCGTTGACCTTGTTCCTCGCTGTAATCCCCCAGGTTGTCAGGGAATTTTAATGCTCATTTTTCTTTCAAGTCCTTGAAACGGAGTAAAATGTTTCGAACTGAATCAGTGCTGTTGTCAGCCCAGTGATTGTGGGAAAAAATTCTGAGGAACCAAAACGAAACTGTTCCAATCAACAGTCTTCAAATGGTTCATCGAGTTTATGAAGTTTGTTTCATTAGTGAGCTGAGGGTTTCGGATAAGACGAGAAACTAAAGGAAGAACTAACTTAGTTCGAAACATATTAGTCCTTTCCACGGACTTAGAAGCAAATGTGATCTTTACATTTCGCTTTTTCCTTTGTCGATTTTAGAAATTTAAAGAGTAAAAAAAAAGTAAAGTTAAGTAAACAAGGAATTTCACCTTTGGATTTTCGTCCGACTACCCGGTGGTGTCGCGGACGTCGCCAGCCGTTCTCCAGAGAGGATCGGAACTAGGTCTGACGATTTCGCTCGTGGCTTCCCATTGCCTCACGCCCCTGGGTTGGGAGCGTTTGGATTCACGTGATATCGAGATCAGAGGTGAACTGTCTAACGACAGGACAGGTATACAACACTTGATAGGATTTTGGCCCTAATCATTGGTGCCAGCCGGATTCGAACCGGGGCAATCAGTACTCCCACTGAAAGTAAACAGCTAGAGAACTGACGCCCCAGCTCGCTCGGACAACCTGTCCCATAGAAATTTAATGAAAACCTGGAAGATTTTCCCGCGAGGAGCAAGATGAACGGTATCAACAAGATGTGAAAGTAGTAGAAGAACGGTATCAAGGACGATGGAATGACCATAATATGGTATTATATATAATATCATAATATATTATGATAAGACACTGTTGTTGGAACATATAGGTTTCGAGAGGACGGCGACCTGAAACATCGAATTAAATTAGCCACAACCTGTTTTCATTGTTAGTATTCTGAATTCCATTCATAACTTCCTAGGTTGGTCAAAAATTAAACTTGTGCAGTGGGTGAGTTGATGTCCTCCAAAACACACTCGTATTTAACTTATGTGATTATATGCATTCAATTACCGCTAGCTCAACCGATCCAGTCAACCTGATTTTCTTCTTGAGTCATTCGCTAGAGAAAATCCTGTGTAGAAAGGATCACATTCCTAATTTTTAGTGGCCGAACTTCAACAAATTGTAGCTCCCTTAGTTTCAATTTTTGAGAGTCGCGGTTGGTCTTATTCTGTTCAGCTAAGCTTTTAAATGTCACCTCCGATTTTTTTCCAGAACTTTTTGGTGCAAAAAGAGAGAATGATGCAGAGAGAAGAGCGGTGAAAAACGTGTTTTTTGCTCATTTTATTTCAATTTTTCTCTTGGTTTTGGATGATTTAAATAGGTTTCCCACTAATATGTAGTATATATTCGGGATCTGCAACGAATTTCTTTATAAAATGAGTGTATTTTGAAGGAGTTTGAGTGAAGTTGGTGATTATTACAAAATTCAGTATGAAGAAAGGTGTCCGAAAAACCAAAAGGCTCCTCAAAAAACGTCTCATTCGATTCAACCGAAAAAATTGCTATCATTTTCGGATTCAGCATCATCAAAATCTGGTAGAACAGGTAAAATAAAGCCGACAACTCGGAGGTTATATGTTTTGTAGAGTGGTGTAATAGTTGAACCTTAATCAATGGAAACAGAGACTACACAAAAATAATGTGTAGATATTTAAATTAGATCTTCATTGTCATTCTAGGTAGAAACTATCCAAAAAGCGATTCTAAGGGGAGACAGATCTGTTTCCTGTTGATGAAATTTCTTGTAAGGGTAGAGTGGGGTGGTTGTGGTATGATGTGTTCGATATTTGGAACTAGGGAGAATTCGACACCCAACTGAACTCATCGGCACGAACCATCTCGTTGTGTCGTCAAACGACAGACGACGAGGGCACAGCGCCTGTGGAACGGACGTCGGCAACAGTAGTGGAACAACCACTGCGGCAACACCGGTGATTCTTCGTGTCCTAGTATCAAATAACACCATTAAACAATGATAGTCACCTGTTAACACAATTTAAAAAGCAAATTCCAATGGCAACGCAATTTTTTTCGGGTTTGAACACTGACAAAAGTAAAACTGGAACAATTGAACCTGAGTAAGAGACATGATTTTCAGAGATTACCGTTACAATAACTCATCATTTGACATGTGATGTCACATACAGGGTGTCCAACGAGACGTTCCCCCACTGCTAACATTGTCAATTTTGGAGTAAAAATTATTAATTATTATTTTTTTTAAATCTTCATGTTTGCTCACTTCACACACGTTTGCTCAACGCACACAAATTTTGTCCCTCAACTGAAAACCCTTTTTTTAATTCCAGATTTGGCTTCTACTGTTGATTTTACGAAATATCAACCCCTCACTTGATTTTATCGACCTCGCGCTTTCCGTTCAGCGACCGTGCACTGCGAAGTCATCAAAATTATGTAAACAAATGTTATCAAACACAAAGTGTGACGCATCAGTTTTCATTATTTTTGAAAGCTGATTCACGAGGTACCATCCGTTTTTCCGTTTCACTGAATTTGAACGATTTTCTGAATCAACGATCAAAACCACCAACCACATTTGGGTGATTAGCGTTCTAAACAACGATAAACACCATTTCTTTTTCCCATCTTTGTTTGCATTCCGAAATTCTGTTTTGCTGCGTTACCTTTCATTGTGGTATTTCTGCCATTTCGTGTTTTCGCTTCGTTTGTTCTTCGTATTGTTAGTGTTTTTCTACCTGATCGGCTATTGGTGTTTTTGGTAATCTTAACTAATTTGTGCTAAAACATAAGCCACAGTTGACTAGGGCATTAGTACTTGAGGAGGAGCTTCACAAGATTGTTGCAGGTTTTAGTATAAGGGTTTCGAGCTCGGCGGTATTGTCCCAAATACCCCTTCCATGTCTGGGAGATGTATAACAACAAAAATATTAACAAACGAACTACGAACATAATCAACACTACCATAAAAACACTACCATACAAGGACAATTTATCAAAAATCAAGGAGTAAAGCAAGTGAAGTAGTAAAGTAAAGCAAGCAATAATAGAACAAAACGGAATAGAGCGAAAGTAGAAACGTTTGATGATTGCGTTATCACAGGAACCTTGTAATCACCCACATTTTGCTGGCAAATGTAGTGTGTAGTTCAAATTTTTTAGGTTTTTCCAGCATAAAAACATTGACTTTATATTCTTGTGACAAAATGTATAATCCTTCCAGTTTTCAATTTTTTTTGGGTGTTTTCCCCAAAATTGTCCATTTTTAAACACTGTGAGCCGTTTGAAGTTTTTTTTTGTAACCACAGGAACGAACTACCGGATATGTGGCTCAAAAATCATCCATTGATTGTGACAGTAATCTTGCCATCGATTTTTGCACATTCTAACGTCTAATGTCTCAAAGATGAAAGCACGAATCTTTGAAGGGGGAGGATAGAATTTACACCATTCGTGCCAGAACGGAGTTCCAAAAAGGCGTAATTTCAAAACTATAGGTTTTAAATGAAGTATTTATTCGTAGTGATAACAACAATACACAATCCATAGATAGGGATGCCACTGCGGCTTAAGGCCTCATAATCAGCAGACGGCAGTTCAAATTTCCGAGTTCGGTTAGGCTCCTCACGTAGAAAACGGGATATTTTCCGCGAAATAGTCGATAGTATTAATTCGCCTCTGGCACGTGCTCGCCCGAACAGTATCGTCATGGGGTGATTTGAAATGTCAACTTGACAAGCCAGATTTCCCTCCGCTGCGTGGCGATGTAAACTGATTTGGTGGAACATCTTACACCCCTGGACGAGCCACAATAATTATCAAAGTACTAGAAGAATCATTCACTATCCTCCACCGACATTGGATACCCCAAAATCTCGAGTCCAACGGACAAACGGACAAACAAAAGACGGAATAGCATTCAAATTTAATTATGGAAGGGGGTGCGTAGATAGGGTGATAGTGATATCCCCAAACTTTTAGCTAAAACAACCTCTCTAGCACAATAAACCTCTGAAATTTTGAATTTGTCTCGGGAAGGAGGTGGTAATAGCCGATCTATTCAAGCGCTGCTAAACCTATTACAGTTCTCAGCAGATTTTCCTGATTTTTTTTTTTTTTTTTTTGTTTAAAATGTATAACTGTTGGTAATTATGTTTATTAGAGTGATCACATAACCGAACATAAGGCATCCATTACTGGTCAATATGGTTGTGTGTTCTTGTCGTAGATCTGATATCTGTTAGAAATTTCGCGCAAAATACTGTGCTAGTATACGTTTCACGGGATTGTCTCAAATAAGTAATTTCCAATTCTTCCATTATCGAAACAAATCATCCAAATCATTTCTCATTATTATCATCCTCATTTAATGTATTCATCAAATTTAAACATTATTCATTCATAAATGGAAAGTACGGCCTTCAACCGAAAAGCAGTAGCGGAAAAGGGCTTCTGGCTTCACAATGTTGTTCAACAATGTTGAAAGAAGGAACTTGTGTATTTATGATGATCTTTTCACACTTTTCGAGTTGCTAAAACAACCGCGAGCTGCTCCCCTAGCCCGAAAAAACGATGGCGGAAAAATTCATTCAAACTTATTACAGACAGGTATTGATTCTTTAATCAAAAACCAACACCAACTTTCGCCCAAGTGGCAGGCGCCCGAGACGAAAAGTATGTTCGAAGGCGGCGGACGTTGGAAACTTTTTCAATTAACATTATCTCCTTTCGAGGGTTTTTGTTTATTCTTTAAAAATAGATTATAGAGGCAGTGACTGGTGAAGGAGGATGGTGAGGGGTGAGGGAACGGGGGCAGGAGTTGCCTTGAAGACGGCACGTACTATCAACACACGAGGGCTTGAATGTCACAATGTCACAATGTTCCGGGTCCGCTGAGTTTAGATGTGCTGACAAACACGAAGCCGAGTCTATTTTGAAATGCTTATCTGACATACTTGAAACCCAAGTGGAAATATCGATTTTGTTGAATAACCAGCAGGGGAAACTCCGCCAATCCTAACACAATGGTTCATCATTTTTTTCAAATCAAGCGTGAATAGTCATTGTGACTTTAAGGTGCAGAAATTGCGAAAGTATTCCTGACGAGATACCCTGTTCCACTTTTCCTGCATCTCACTCCACACTCACTCACGACACGGTTGCAGCCATAACCTTGATGTTATTCGGCGACAATTTTTTTTAGCTCAGATACCATTAGCCGCAGTTCGTTTTTATCACATTTACTTTTCTCAGCCCCCTAGGTTTGCTCCATGTCCACGCTCCCACTGACAACTTGGACATACAGGATTATGGCAGACCCATCAGGCCTAATGGCGACGATCTCTGGCTTCTTGCACCGATCCCCAGGCACGTGATACAGTCTCTCTCCCCCCGCATCCCAGCCACTGGATGAATTTGCACCAGCTATCTGCTTAGCAACCGCATCATGACGTAGAATGCGGCCATCATGAGTTCTTGGACACTATTGCACAGCATGATACAGGTTCTTATTTTTACCCCGACAGGCAGGGCAGAGGGTATCTACTGCCCCACGACTACATCTGGCTATTGTAGCCACCCGGACGGCATGCAAATGTCGGCATTCGCGGGCCCCAATGACTTTTATAGCCCACTCCTGCCACTGGGTGGAAATATGGAATTTAGAGCGCTGTCGGAATTCTTCACCATCCACTGAATCCACACGCACACATTTATACATCCATATACAAACATTTCAAGCCAGAAACCTATTTTTCAAAAACGATGTAAATTGCGAAAATTGCGACGTTAAAAATGGTTTTTCGAACCAAAAACAATTTTTTTCAAAATTTTAACCACACCAACGCAGAAAAAGCAGACAATTTCTGTAAAATTTTCTCTTCATATAAATTTTCTACCAGAAGTGAAAGGGCTTCAAAATTAACTGAACATTCCAAATGGATATTAGCACAGCCAACTTTGAACCCACGTATGACATCGTAGTGGTACTATCGGTGAAAAATATTTGTGATTTTTGAACAGGTTTTATTTTTTGAGTTCTTAATTCCATGACTGGGATGCTCCATGTATTTAACGAAAAAAGGAGTCCATGCATTTACATGTCTACTGTTTAGGGAACCTGCCTGACAGCCTGACTCCCTTTCCATGCAAGGAAATGCGTGTTTTGTAAACAATGGGGAGAAGGTGTTCTGGTTCACAAGTAAAGGGGGGGGGGGGTACACAAGTAGGTACACCACACTAGGCACCAAGTGGCTTTTTGTTGCCACGACGTTTTTCTGACAGACCAGTGAATTTCCGCACCTCTTTCAAATGTTCCAAACCTTCTTTTAGATCCACGAATATTTCGCTTAGACCGTTGGAAGAGCTCGGCGTTTCACCTATTGAACACGGATAAGTACGTGGAGGAGGTCGCATTCCGTCAGGCAGCTGTCCGTCGGCGTTCTGCCATCAAGTGGCAGCGACACGAATTCACAATATTATTGAACCAACACTCCGAGACGGGGGTGGAGGGGCCTTCAAGACAAACACAAACACACTCGCGTTCTCTTTCGTACCAACGGTTCCGCCCACTCGTGTTGACGCACATCAAGTTCGCCTTATCCGAAACGATATCTGCCGGTTAGCTCGAAAAAGGCAACTGTATTCGTCGCCCACGGATACTTTGCTTCGTGCCTCAATGTCAACATTTTTGAGCAACGATCCGTACAGTGACATCTACGTGTTCCTGGAACGTGATCTAGTGAAGAGAGCCCCCTCCCTCCTTAACATTACCGCTCTCTCCCTCCCTCTACGTTTGGCCATAATTATGTACAGATCAATAAATAAAGATTAGTGGCCGGTTTCACTGAAGTGTTTAATCAACGATCACTCATCTAACCGGAAATCTCAGCTGTTGAACAACGGTACTCGGTTTCACCAACTCAGGTTCAAAGAAACTTGATCAAACGTGCTAAGTCGACGATCAAACCAACCAACCAAATTTCGGGGGTTAGCAGTATAAATATCATTTCTTTTCACCTTGTTTGTTAGCATTCCGAATTTCTGTTTTGCTGCTTTACTGTTCTTTGTGGTATTTCTGCCATTCTGAGTTACTGTTTTCCGTTTCGCTAGTTTGTTTCTAGTAGTGTTTTCCTAGTTATTAGACTATTTGTTTTATTGGTTATTTTGGCTAATTTGTGTTCAAAAATGAGCTTGAATAGGGCATTAGTACTTGAAAATGATAAAGGTTTTACTATCCGGACTTCGAGCTCCACGATATTGATTTCGTGACATGAAAAATATTTTCAAAAAGTGTAAGTGCATGAGGTGTGTAAATAAAATGTATGGGCTTATAAATAAGTTACCTCAAATCTCAGTAACAATGTAATCCCACAAGATATACAGCAGGCAGAATAGTTTTTACTACATAAGACGCAATCCTTCTTCTTCGAATACTCAAATTTCGGCTAACCTTTTCTACCGTCTATGGCTGGGCGATGTAAAACAACAGCAATATGAACAAACGAACTATGAACTTAAATTACACTATCAACGAGAACAGAAAACGAGGAGGAAAGCAAGTGAAATAGTAAAGCAAAGCAAGCAGCAATCGAATAAAAACGGGAGTAGAGGGAAAGCAGCAACGGCTCTTGTGGTTACGTTATCACTGTGACCTCGCAATCACCCACATTTTGCTGGCAAATGCCTCCTCGATATCGTATAAATCAACGAAATCTAAATGATTTATTAAACAATAAATCGAAGTTTTTTGGAAACGCTATAAATCTATGTTTACTGGTAACAGTGTAATCATTGAGTATGTGGGGGTGATGGAATGGTTTAGTTGCCCCTTCCGAAGAGGTGGATGCATTAATTATGCTCTGCCACGCTCAGACCCTCACATGGTAGCAGAGCGTGGTTACGTCCATTGGCCCTTTTATTGTTGACTGTCCTGATTATCCTGCTGCCCCTATTCACTCGCAATCCCCCCCCCCCCCTGTGGCTGTATGCCCTTTAATATGATCAATTCAATAATTGATATTCCCCTGCCCTACTCATTGCGAGCCCCCCCCCCCCCCCCAATAAGAATCAATATTTCATTCATGCCCCCTCTTCCCCCCCCCCCCCCGGCTTTTCTCAGAGCCCAGGGAGTGTGGTGGATATGGTTAGTTGGCCCCTTCCCGATTTTAGAATCTGTCGCCTTGGGAGATGAATTGGACGCCTGCAAGCGTCTGGATCATCCTCTGAGCGTGGCAGAGCATAATTAATGCATCCAACTCCTCGGAAGGGGCAACTAAACCACTCCATCACCTCACAAGTACATAGGTGAAATCCGTTTGTTTTAAATCAACGTTCAAATCTCTGGTTCCGTAAGACATTGATCTATTTTTACCACAGTTAGGGCGAGCTGTTGAAACCGGCCTTAAATCTCTTTCACTATCCGCTTTCCCTGGACAAACCAATTACGGGAAAGGGGCAACTGACGAAATCGGTAGTTTTATTGAAAACTCGGCTCTAATGTAAACTTTTCAGTAGCTTGAATCGGCCGATAAGGAATTCAGCGAAGAAAAAATTGTTCCTAGTGTTAACGTACGTTAACATAAACTACGGAGAATATGAAATTTTGGGTGTCTTGAGGGTTTTTCAAATTACAAGTCTGTCTTTTAGACCGGTGTATCGACATTTTTACACATCGTCTTGAGGGCTAAAAAACAGATGATAGCTACATGTCAAATAGAAAAACATTTTAAGACGGATGAGTTGTAATATGGACAGACAGATAGGTAATTATGGCGTTATAAGACTAACTTATTATTAAATAACTAGAAGTACACTTGTTTACCTCGGATATATGTAGGTAACTTGAAATTTATTTAACATTGATTTTTTCAACTATCTTAAAAAAGAAACGGCATACCTGAATAAGACTATGTGAGATGTATTGAATAAGGGCGAAAATGGAAGAGGTGTTTGACTGATCATTGAAGATGAAGTATTATTATGTATCATTATCCATCAAGTATATCAAATTTATTATATCTAAAGTATATCATCCACGCCTCTTCCACTTTCACCACTACTCAATATAACTTACATAATATGAAACAGTTGTGCCAGTTGTAGTGAAAGATTTTGTTCAAGTTGAAAAAAATCAATTTGAAATATACTTCAAGTTACCTACAAATTTCCAAGTTTTTTTTTGACATGTCTAATTGACATGTACCTCTGTTATTAGATGAAGAACGAATATAAAAGTTTCGAAAAGTCAGCTAAGGAAACAGACTTGTAATTTTACCCTCAAGACACAAAACCAAAGACATTGGTAGAGAAAACTCAGGTTGATACAATAGAATGTTCTCTCAGATGCGCGATGGGACGTGAGGTAGGCGTACCGTGTGGTTTCAGACGGGAACCATCGCAAGTACCAAGGAAAGTTTATATGGGGGATGCGTGTTACGAGTGTGGTATAACAGGAGGAACCGACGAGAGTCCAACTGGGCAGAATTTGTAGCACAAAACTGATAATATCAACACCGAAAGGTTGAGAGTGCAGTTGCAGTTTGAGGGGGTTGTAGTTGGATGCCGTTGTTAGCGACAAAACCGCGCGACCCTTAGTTAGGAGCTGCGGGGGTTTCGGTGCTCGTTGAGTGAGATAAGTTGGTGGGATGTTCCTGCGAAGGTAGGATGTTGGTTCAAGCACACCGCTGACTCCCGCGGTCAGGGCGGTGGAGTTTCTAGCAGCGTAGGGCTATTTGTCTTTCACACCTTGCCAGCACGACAGACCACCTATATGACGAGATTGTCGAGGTAGACGTTCGGTCCCATCTCAGTGGAGTTCGTTCGCTTGAGAAGGTTTCCACTCTCAGGTCCGAGCTGATCAACCGAACCCCAACCATACAAACTACGAACCCACGTAATCTCACGTGCCCCTGAATCGGTCGGTTTCTACAGTCAAGTTGGGAGTCGTTCGTACAATTCGATAATCAGAAAATTAATCCCGTAGGCCCATCATTTAAAGTTTCTCAACATTTCAACTTTGTAACGTGTTCAAACATTTCCCAATCAAATGAATCAAAAGTTAGACTAAACTACGGACCTCATATCCGTTCGTCAAGTTGAACGATCAACCAATAGCAAATAATTTCGAATCGGAAGTTTGATTCGCACATAAGGGTTCTTGTGAAACCTACAACATCAAGAGCAACTACCCAAACAGCTTTCGACGAACACACGAAGGGGGAATACCGACTAATCTTCTTACTGGCGTTCAGTGTGGATTGGGCCGAATATTTCAAGCTCTTGAGAAAGGGGATTGTCGTTTTCATGGCACAATTGCAATTATGCCCTGCGGGTTACATAGAACTACTAGGGCTGCTTTTACCAACACTTTGATCCGGGGTCTGCGCTGAACGCAGATCAACCCGCATTCAGTTCTAAACCAGATATTTGTTTTCGCTCACCGCGCATCAACATCGTTTTCATTAGTGTTAACATTATTCCACTTACAGCGATGAGGAAGAGAAAGAGCTTGATAACGATGGCTATGGACAGGAATAAAAAGTTCTTCAAGTATCTTATGTCTGTATTGGAAGTTATTCACTACCTACTTACACCCGCTGGGTGAAATGAGAGAATATTCACCAACTTCATTGAGGAATGAACCTACTACACCTATCCACAAAGTAGTCTCCCTCCTTCGAAGTAACTGAGATCTTTTTTGCGAATAAAAATTTGTACAGTATTCAATTTTGTTTGCCAGTCTACTTGAACTTGCAATGAAGAAGGTAATGTTTTATTATTCATTAATTTTTACTTGTGACCGAAGAAAAACATAGCATATTCCTGCATTATAATCTTAATGAACTAAGAAATGAAATCAACTCCAAACCCTTTTTTTTCTTATGAAATTAACGAACAGATAATATATTGGTTTTAAAAAACAATTGAATCAGGTAAGTGAGCAAAAACTTCGAAAACACCCAAACGAACAAACTAATAATCGGAGTACCGACTACCAACAAAAACTAACAATCGATGAACCGACTCGAAAAAAGAAAAAAAAGAAAACCTCCCACGAATATTTGGTATTTTCTTGTCAGACAACTCTGAAACTAAGTTCAACCACGGATCATGGTTCAACGACGGTTATTATATTCAACCACCCGTCGTTTACACAGCGCTTTATTGCGTTTTGGTTAGATGCCGTTTAGAGTTCGCCTAAGTGCGGACTAAGTCACTCGCGACGAAGTTGTGGAAACCCATTTCAAATAAAAACGGAGTAAGATGGAACGTTGTCTATATTTCATGTTTGTTACTGATGATGACCTACCGTCGAAATCGATTTAACAGTGTAACTCTTTACTTTCGTGGAGATATAGACAACGTTCCATCTTACTTCGTTTTTATTCGCGCAAGTGCTTTGGAACCCATGTAAATTCACTCATGCTGATCAAACTTTCAAAAAGGGATCAATCAATTTTTTTCATGGTGGACTATTCATAAAGATTCATTACTGATGATAATAACCCAAGCTTCGAATTCAGCGCTGAAATTTTCGCTAAGTTAGAGGACAGGATATCAAATAAGGGAGATTTTTTTATTAGTTTTGAGTCTCATACCTCGGTGAGCACGATGAATATTCGTAGTGCTGATGCTCGGCAAGAGGTTTTGCCAGTTTGGGTTGTGAAATTTAGTGTATCCAAACCTTTTTTAAGATCTCACCTGCAAAGAAAAAAATCATCAATGAATAATCTAGTGAAACTAGATGTAAGAGGGGATGGGTAAAATTACGTAACTCACAAAATTTTTGGTTTTGAACCATTTGATTTACATTCCTCGGTTGGTAAAGAGGAGCGTTTAGACTTTAGAAATGACATCAACTACGTGGTGTCCAACGTTATGGTAGCAAGAAGCGAATCGATTTGAGAAGCTTCTGTGCCCTTAAAACGAAGGTAGTGTGTTCTTAAGAAGTCCACGCCAAGCAGTAATGTTAAAGCTTTGCGTAAGGGATTCATGAAAAGTCCGAAGTGTTCCACGAATATGATACCTGCAGGTTCGCCAATTAAGATTGAAATGTGCCTCATAATACATCACCATTCAATTAGAATAGTCACAGCGTCAATGCGGCAAATTGACAAGACGGTTCTCATTTGTCAACTGTTAAACTATTGCAAGCTTACAATATGGTTGTAAACATAGATGAGTTGATTCTTTAAGTAAACAAAGACTTTAAACTTAAACTTCAAAGTTTACTTTGAGTTGAAATTTTCAAAAGCTGGACTTGTTTGTAAAGGGAGAAATTCGGGATCTGGAAGAAAGCTGCTCTTATCCTAGTCCTGTCTACACACCCAGCAGGTCATTACGATTCCAGGGTGTGTTCAAGTCTTCGGTTCAGGTCTCAGAGAAAAAAGGTGACTATATAATTCTGTCTCACCCCATCGAAGTGGTGTGATTCCAAGGAATTAGCATATTCATCTACACATCCAGCAAATCCATGTACAAGGTGTCCACCTTTGGTGCTTTTACCTTAATGAGACATTAAGGTAACTGAGTAACATATCATGTTACTCATTCACAATTCAACATAACATCTGTAATCAGAATCTAAATAACTGGAAATCGTAGTTCCATTAATTTTGGGACTGACTTTGACAACAAATACTAAGGAGGATAACAGCTTTCTGAGTTCGCACATTAAATCCTTTATGATGTAATTAGGGGTTACTTCACAAAGGCATGAGGCTGTCACGTAACTACAGGTTCGTTCTTGTAGTTGGAAAGAGTTCATTAATACGCAAAAGTGATATTGTGAAATTGCGCGGTCCAATAAAACGGGTGACAAGGTGTTACAATGAGTTCAATAAGCAAAATAGTCGAACAGAAAGCACCATGGGGTATAAAACTCGATTTCCGAATCTGTTCTCACTAGATCGAAACAGAAGGGCGAATGCCAGAAGGGATCATCGTGTTTACGTGAGAAGTGCCTGGATAATTGGAGGTCTTCAGGGCGTTGAGATAACCCCCTTCCTCCTACACCCCTTTCACTCACGCTCTCTCCTTCGCAATTCGCCTTCTCTCTTCCATCCGAGCCGTCACTGCTGCCCCTATCTCTCGCCAGACCGTTTGCCCTGATCCCTCAGTAATCCGACGGATTTCCGCAGCTTCTTTTCAAATCCACTTCCCTCTGCTCTCGCCAACTAGAGAGCCCGCTCCCCTCCCTCTCACTACTGTCCTTTCTATTGTTACTCCTAACGTCCGCCAGTTCCCTCTTTTGTCTTCCTCCTGGCCCTTAGACCCACCGACAATATGTAGGCCTACTCAGGGCGGCTGTAATGGAAGTTTGGGAAACACTACAGAATGTCGTCAAGCCGTTGAAACCTATTGAACGCTAGGACTTCAACTCATACTGTCAGAGTTAATTAAAGTTTACCAACAGGTACCATATACATCCTACCTTACATGTGAGCCTAGTCTCACAGGGATTGTACTTTTAATACAATGGGGTATTAGTAGTCACTACGCAGTGATGTTAGAGGTGTCTACGCAGTGCCATTGTGCATCGTCGTAGGTACAGCTACTGAGGAATCTCTGCCTTTCATTATTCAATTATAAAGGCAGGCATACATTACGTACTACTACTATAATGTTTGTTAAGATTTTGTATTACTTACTAAAATTTCATTGAAAACCTATATTACAGTACTTTCTTCCACAATGTAAAAGTGCTGAAATTAGATTGCTACGTTGGTGTCATCGCACGGAGCATGGGTGACACTCGAGTCAGCGCAAGTGCTGGTTGAGGTGTGACGTCACGAAAATATCACATACATATAGGATTGGATGCAAAAAACTTGCTAATAGTTGAAGAATAAGGAGTCGACGCTTGGCTATGGCCGCTTCTAAATTTCTTGCAGACATGACAGGCAACCACAAAGAACTACGATGCTTTCATGTAAACATTGGAGTCCGTCTGATCAACCTCAATTCATGAAAGGAAAAGGGGTGCGTCAGTTGTTTAGAGATTAATTTTTGATCTCCAAATCGTTCAAGATCCACCAAACTCAGCATTCCTAAACTAGGCCAGTTAGTATTCATGCACCATCCAGGTCTGGACCACAATATTGATTCTGCAGCTCGACAGAAACATTTAAAATACGTTGGGACAGCTGGTTCGTTCTTCTTATGGGTATATGATGTTAGTGGTGATACGTTATAATAAAATTATGTTAGTCGATAATAACCGGTAGGTCGGAAATTGTAGAGAAGAAAGATGCCCATAGTTGGTCAATTTTCTACTGCTAAGATCAGAATTTGAGTAAACTACAAACAAAAGACTGAAATTCGATTGTAGAAGGGATCCTTCATGGACCAATCATGGTGATGGAACGAAACGTCCTCAGTCGGTTCAACCAGACACACCCAGGCTCGCCACCTATATAATAGCTGGTTCTCCCTCTGTTGGTTATGCTAGGGAATCCACGCCTACTCCCCATTGTGCGCCTCTAATGCCAACTCCCCTACTAATTTATCTTATTTCCTTAACTTAGTTTACCATCTAATTGACAGAGGGCTAAAGAAGTTCTCTTCCTCTCCCGCAGTTTCTCCATTTAGTGAAAAGACGGGAGAAAATCCGACTATTTCCTAGCTGGGTCAGGGAAACTTGCTTGAGCCAAAGGTGGTGAGGAGAGTGGGCGGAGCGGGGTCGGAGGAAAAGTTCGCAGAGCGAGGAGGGTTTGAAAACAACCAAATTACGGATGATAATTTGATTTTAAGGAAAAGCCAAGGAGATCAAACAGTTTGGGAGAACTAACTCTACGTATCGTCTCAATTGTTTTCACACAGTCACGTCTTGGTAAATTGCATGCGTGATAAATAGTAGAGTTTCGTAATGTCCTTCTCCCCCCGACTTCCACGAGTATGAACAGAATCATTCACTGAAACGTAGTTCAATGTTTCACAACGTTCTCCGTATGAGGATTCCATTTATCAAACCTCTATTCGCAAGTATACTTGTTACTGACTGAATTGATCAGATAAATAAGTTACCTACTTGGGAAATAACTTGTATAGTATTGTTTGCTCCATCGTTTTGAAATCAAGGAAGCCGAATCTTGTTCATAACGTCCGCGAAATAACAAATTTTTGGCATACGAAACAAGGGCATCACTGCACAGCTTGCAGTCCCCCCCCTAGTGATTCCTAGTTTTATTGGTATGTAAGTTTTAAGGCGTTTGGCAGTCGTAATTTTTCTAGGGTTTCCAAGTTTTGACTAGCATTGCCACTTTATAGGAGTTTAGTTTGATATTATTGTTATTACAGATTTAACTAGAAGATTTTCGGAGCTTATTTGATAAAAGTCTATAAAGGCTCTGCACAAAACTTTGTTGCATGGCACAAACGCAATCGGTCTTCACGAAAAACCCCGATTTCAAATTTGCACTCACATCGATGGCACCCATTTTAAGTGCTCTTATTTTCCATCGTATTTTGTTATTCTAGTTTCTAAGTTCACAGAGTTACTCTAATAGCTTTGGATCTTCAGTTAAGTTTTCAATTGTGCTGGCAAACACCTATTTGAATAAGAACATAAGGTAGACCAATTGGGGAGTATGAGAAGTATAAGTATTTCTCGAGTGGTTTTTTTGCAGAAAAAAAAACAAGTTCGCAACAATAATGAGCGATTGATAAGCGGACTATTCATTGCGAATAAGCAGAACTAAAGGCTAGTTTTCCAACAAAACACGAGAGTCTGATTATCTTATGGATTTTAACTTGAACTAAGCGTTAAAGTAGTGTGTAAAGACAAATTGGAAACAGTCACCAAGGAAAGGAGATGAAGCTAAAGATTATGAACGGAATGGTCCATACATAAGGTGCCGTCTTCATAAAACTTCCTCAGCTGGTGATGTGAGTTATCAGTTTTTACTCTCAACCGAAATGGAAGCTCTCTGCTTGTTCTTGATGTTGTGCGTGATTTTTGCAGCAGCACAGGATAATGGTGTGTACGATGCTTGTGCCCTTGCCGACCGTCTGAGTTACCACACCTCCCCTATTGACTGTACCCTTGTGGGAGATATTTCATTCCAAGTATGCATTGCAGGCTACAGACATTACAACCCCGCATACCAACTAACAGACCCCCAGGGCACTACGTTTTACGGGATTTTTGGTTTAGAGGATGTCGATAGCTACTGCAACCATACGAATTACTTGGATGGATTCAATTTTGAAGCGGATCTTTACTGTTTGTACTATACAGTTTTGAGTGACAGGGAAAACGTTGAATTGTACACCAGGTTGTGCGCCCGAGACATGGTTCAGGTGCAGGACTGCCTTATCGGAAATGGCTACATGGTGAGTGTCTCTATTCCCATTTTCGATAATTTGTTTGACGAAACATTCGGAAACAGAGAAGCCATCGTGGACTTTTTCCTGGACAGAGGTTATATTATTTGGAACGACCCTACAACCCTTACAAGCACCACGACAGAAACCCCAATACCATTCATCGCAAGTGAACCTATCTACGATTTTCTCTAGGCACACTTGCAATTATAGCACCAATAAGCTATTTATGAATCAAACTCAATTAATGATACCTCTTATATGATACCGATCGACCATTAATCCTTATAATTAATATAACTAAGTAACCAATGAAAAATACATATATAATTGTGCCCCAGAAAACTCGATTAAATAAAATATTTTTAATCGTCCGAACAACTTTATTTTGCCGATTGAATGTTGAGAAGGACGTATCAAACTTTGGGCATTGTCGAAATCGTTTCATGTTTACGAAGGTCTGTTTTGGAGGACGGAGCTTTTGTTTCTTAAGGCAATTGTTTTATTGCGTTTTCAGTTGAGGCATCATTCATAGCCGATCACATAAGTTTAAAAGGAATCGGGTACCTAATCTAATCTAGGGCGCTATTACTGTATTCAGATATTGAGTGGAAAGCTTACAAGACAGTTGTCTAGTCGCATTTTCCGTTTTACTTGGACTTCACTGTAGGTTGGTAAAACTTTACAGGGCAGGATATGTTTTTTTTGTAGGGCCAACCGGTCAAATGTCACTGTTTCTCACTTAACTACACATTTCCTTCGCTTAGATGGTCCGTCAGTCAAGTTCACACTTTACATTGAACCACTAATAACTCACTATTTACCGCAACCAAATATTATTAAAGCCGGAGCTCACTCAGTCAGGATAAAATTAGAAAAATCCACTAAAAGCATGATGCTTCACGTAACCATTGCAGTTCATTTCTAAACCAAATAGGAATTTAAAACTCATTACTTTTATCGTTTAAGTTCTAATTATTCAAATGTTTTAGAATTGAGAAAGAAATTAAATTACATGCACACGGTTGAACTGGGGACAGGTTTACTATATATATCTTTTATTATTATTATTATTATCCGTTCGCTCAACATTTGAAAACGCAGCAAATTATTACGCAGGGGTTTATTATTTGCGTTAGATACTCTCCCGTTTCCTTCGGAAAGTTGAATTGAGACTAAATTTTCTCGGGAGTTCTGAACAAGGAGAGCACTCTTCATAGCCATTGGAGGTATGTCCTGACCTCAGTGAGTTTTAATTGAAAAAACATCGTTCAACTAAGTGAGGGCGGTCCAAGTTTTCTGTTAAGCATGAGTGCTAAGCATGTGAGAGGGGTTTTCATAACTCTCCCTGTCCATTCGGAAGGAAAGTTTTACGATTTAATTATTTCGATAACCTACATGTATTTTCTGGTCATTGTTTTAAATGTATATTAAAAGATTCGAAAGCGTCAAAATGATGTTTGCTTGTAACCTAACTAACCGAAAATTAAAATCGTTCATTCGTAAAGAAAATTAAAAAAAAAAAAAAAAAATTACACTCAATTTAAAGTATTAGGTTATCAGTTATGTACATGTTATCAATCCATTCTATTTATGATTTATGATATGGAATTGAACTATGTCAAAACAAATATGAATGTTCGAACGGTTTTTCTTGACGAATGAATTCATAGTTTATCGTTGACAAATTATCAGCTGTTTTCGTAAATCGTTCGAAACGGACAATTTACTTCATCCAAATTGAATGTTTTTGAAACCCAATAAATACTGATTTTCATCAAATAGCAATCATATTCTTATTGAAGGCGATAGCCTTATTGATGGAATTAAATGATAAGAATTGTATGCATTCCGAAAACTTTATTTCATTATTTTGGAAATACTTTTTATTATGAGTAACATTGTACAACTAGTAGGTATTGTATTATATAACGATCACAGCTTTGAAAATTGCATCATTCTTGCACTAGGAATAGTGTCTCTCAGTTATGTCAGAAGGTCTGAAGTAAACACATTAAATCATTGATTATTAAGATTTTGTAGTTGTTGCTTTAATTTTGTTAAGAAAGTACGTTCATAAATTGTTGGAGAAATGGTTGATTAACAATGGCTCAATATTTCGAAGCTACAATTTTATAATCAACATATCTTGTAAGACTTTGGTTGTTTAGAGATGGTACTCACCGAAATGGAGCAAAATACAGTGTTTATTCATCAGTTTAAAAAAAAGTAATTTCCCTACATACTTCAAATTTTAACCCATGTAATTATTAATAAAGTAAGTATTATATTGTAATGTGTTGGGTGTTGTGTTAGCAATTTGCAATAATAAAATATTTTTTTCTTCTAAAATTCAGCTTTATAATTTATTTCTATCGCCTTCCCACTTCTTCTTGGATATAAATATGATGATCAAGAGAGCATTAGTGGTAGACAAAGGCTCCATGTATTCTTCTTTCGCCGGACGCCATGTTCACTGCATATACTATTGGCAAACAGTTGAGGTGCGCGATCTTCATGGCGATGCATCAGAGTTTCCAGTCTCTTACTTGATACGTATTCTTCGAAGAAATAATTTAAATTCCTTCAAATAAGAACATGAAGAAGTGGAGGAAATGTTGATTGAGTGAGGGTAAAGAAATGTAAGTTTGAGTGCCAGGGATTGGATCGGAAAACGTGTGACTAATGGAGCATCAGCTGATCTAGTGGTTAGTATGAAGATCCAAACGTCTTTACTTGAGCTGTGCGTGAGCATTTCAATCATTTTCATATTCTTAGTAGGGTGGGCAACTTTCGTGTGATGGAATTTCTCATTTTTGATTCCGGAATCGGATTCTGACCCCTTGATCTTAGTATCCATAATAGAAAAATGTCGTAGGTGGTTGGCTTGGAGATCTTCCCACAGGCGTGCGAGGTTTGTCCCCTAAGAAGCCGTGCAGCTTTCTTTACACAACTGTTTCGCCTAGTTCTATTTACACGATACCCTGTATATTGCTCATTTTTGGAAAGCTCTCGTCGAGAGCCAAGTCATTCTCCTGAAGTAATGAAACAAAACGGTGAAAAGCATCCATTATACTGGAGTAAGTCTTCCTTATAACTCGTAAACGTGCTTCGTATGCGAAATACGAGTGTTTGGGTTGTGAACCCAACATTGAGATTTATAACAACAAATCACAAAATATAAAAATACTGTGCCACATTTAATATGAAAGATTCAATGACTATTTCATTTTGAATGGGTTATTCATCGCGGAACCATGTTTGAAGATTAATTTATTCATATTCGGGAACCCCAAAAGTCAGGCAAAAGCTCATCGGTTACTCACGAGTGGAAAAAAAATCTGGCCCTCTCGAAACCCCTGACACGTTCGATCTTCACAAAATGGCGCACGTCGTTTCATATAGGGGAACAAACCTTTTGTAGGGTTAGGAATCTGAAATGCAATTTTCTAAATAAATGGAAGAGGTCCCTCTCCTAGATAGGAAGCGACTCAATTATGTTATGTAGATGGGATTTTCGAAGTAGTCAATTAATTCTTTTCACACTCCACTTGATGCATAGTCCACTTGAAACGGGATTATTGAACCGTTGGAACCGAGGTACATGATATCGATATTACCGTTTAATCAGTAAGGTGTAATGCAAGGAAGGTGAAGACCTATTAATATTAGGTTTAAAAATGTCGTTTAATACTACAGTTTCGAAAAATGAGTTGTCAGGTACGAGCCTTATACAATAAGCAGGGGTTAAGGGGGAGGGGGTTAATTGTTGTTGGTCGATTACAAAGATTCATTACTGAAAGTAATAAACCAAAAATCGACGTTTCTTGACACCCCCATGTTTTGGGTGTGTTACGTCCATCTTATGTTACTTATAACAATGAGGGGCCAGGGAGAGAGGTTTCGTATTGAATGTAAGCTCTACCATAAGAGTGTAAGCTTAACCATAAGATAGCAGATGTAGTTTTTATTCTTCCTAAATAAATGTGATATTAAGTTAACCAATTATTGCGCGTAGCTAAAAGATCCCGAGGTGTTATTTTGGGGAAAGGTACAAAAGGAATACTTCGAAAACTTCAAAATTACGTTTCAGGTATTTTATCTCCTTAGTTAATTTCCTCATTTATTTTACCTATTATGTTCCTTTCGAAATTTCAACAATGATAAATTGTTTATGAGTAAGGGAGGCCATTGTTTTCAACTCTTAAAATTGAAGGAAATCAAATAAGTGATTAAAAAATTAATAAGGTCAAGTTTTTGCAATGCTTTGAATAGAGAGAATTGAATCAGTCAAAATATGTTATTGCACATTCACCAGAACTTCAAAAATAAGTAATAAGACGTTACCATTTTCCAACATTTTTACACTTAGAATGAAGTTTTCTAAGACAGATGAGCTCGGTTCTGGACCAATCCAAAAATTACAGGAAATTAAACCCACTTGCCTAAGTCAGTAAAAACATCGAAAACCAAGTTTTTGACTAGTTATTTGCCCGTAGCATCTATGCGTGGAAGGAGATCGGACTGGCTGGAAGTTAGGATCAATCAGACCCCAAGTGGAGTCCATGTTAGAACGAACGGATCTTTGACATAATCAAATTTGCAATTTGGGCATTGCCAATTTGGAATCTAAGCACTGAAGAATCTAATGATCAATTTAAGGGGGTTCCATAAATGTTTGAACACTTTTTCAAAGGTTTTATTATTGAAAATAGTAAATCAATAGAAGTGGTGTGTGGGTACAACTTACCTGACTGGCGGCTGTGTCCAGTATTTGGTAGTATATTTAGGCTCATGCTCCTACCGCTATGAACAGCCTGCCCTCCCAGAGTCACCGATGCACGATCTTGTTGAACACGGTATCATTCACAACAAATGGTATGGACATGTTATAGTCCCTCGGAATCCTACTGGTGGAATAGGTAATTATCAGAATCGGTAACTAGCTCGATTCTTCAAATCCAAGATATTCCCTTGCAATGTGTTCGGTTGCCTCAATGCTTCATCTGGTACATGATGCTTCGTAGGAAACCCCGCCTCGCCGGTCACTTAGAAACCGACGAATAACCAATGAATAATTTTCTTAATGGTCCGATATCATTCAAATTTTGAAGTTAGTCGGCGAATAACAGTATAATAGAATTTCTATATCAACCTCAATATGATCATATCAATATTTATCAATTATACAGTTAGCCGCAACGCTTGTCGACCCAACTATTTAAAGGCAACTTGACAGACCTTTGTTGTGTCACACAAGATGAGTTTAATATTATGATGGATCATGAAACCCGACCAGCACATTGTGACCTGACGCCAGCTTTTGCATATGCGTAAACATATGAAATAGAACCCTGGAACGATTGTATTTACAGGAAATTTGCACAAATACAGCAAAAACATCACTCAATGATTCAAGTATTGTGTAAATGTTTTGCAATCACAGTATTGTTGTACTAACCTTTGCAACTAAAGGAAAACAAATGCCCTGACTTTTTGCAATACTATTGTTTCAGAAGCTCTAATTTTGGTAATTGTGTGTGACAAATTTTGAGAAACCACGGTTAATTGATCATTATTTGTTTCAGAAGCAGTATTTTTCCAATAAGAAAATGAAATGTTTTATCATTCACCATAATTGGTTTTAAATATTAACGAGACCAGTCAAATATCTTACAGTGGATGCTGTTAATTATGCTGCTCTTACTGTTAGTAGTTTGTGTGTTGGGGTATGACGAAGTAAATAATCCAAAATTTGGGAAATTCATTTATTTTAATTTTTTAAACGAGGACAAGCTGAATATATTTTTTATTGTTAAGCGTTAAGACTATTTTCACAAATACTTACTGTGCACAGCACTGTTCTTGACCTCCGGTTGTAAAACACCAATAATCTAAAATAATCGTAATTTTAATAATTGTTCTTATTTCGATTTGGCATATATTCCAAGTTTAACTGCTCAACATGGAATGAGGATTCATGCGTTGACGTATGCTTTGCTGATGACAGGGATTCCTCTACACAAGTATTTGGTGGCCAAGATCACTTGAAGCAACATCGTAGTCATCAATGTACAGAGACTGATGGCAGCAGTACGGGACTGGCCACCGTCGTTCCTTTCAGCCAAGTATTTTATAATGGCATTCTCTTCACCGAACGTCACGTCAATAATGTCTTTGTAAATCGGGTCAAACGCGTAAACGGTATTGTTCAATTTGTTTTTGCATACCAGTTCATTCACCAAATCGGGATGGCACAATTTCTGGTACATTCGCACATTTCGCTCTTCTTTCAAAACGTAACTCCTCAAACACTCCAAATCCGTTAAGAAACGTTCAGTCCTGTAATATCGTGAGTGATGGCAGAATCTGTCGAAATCCTTCAGGCCGAAGATACCGTAGTAGGCGACGCCATGGGGGTCGATCAGCCGATGAAAAGTGTCATAGTGCCTATAGCCTGCGATGCATGTAGCTAATGAAATATTACCAACCCGGGAGAAAACAGTTGGTATATTGTACTTGTAATCTTGGAAATGATTTGCGAGTTCACAAGGACGGAACACTACGCCATCCGCCGCCAAAATCCCACAGTACACCAAGAAAACAGTGCGGGCCTCCATAGTAGTAGGTTGAAGTTCGGTTCTGGACTAACAACTCCCAGACTGGTGGTTACACTTCCTTCTCGGTATACTGAAACCCGTACCTTCGTAAGTCCGCTCCCTATCTGTTTTACAAGCATTTATCCATACAATAACGTGTCAACGCCTACTCTTAGAGGGGAGACAGAGAGTAATTCGGAACGATTTCCTTACATCAGGTTTAGCCATTTGTTCTGTACTGCGAGAGCTTACTGTCACAAATCTCAACCTCTGTCAGACTGATCTGCTATTTCATGCTTGTTTGGAATGAAATAGGTATGATTCTAAAAATAGAACCATATGTGTCACCTAGCACTGCTATCGCCGAGATTGCTCGGTTGTGAAGAGGGTTAAGGATAGTTTTGAAAGATTCGAAGTACATTCTGGCCTATTTCCACACAAAGAAGTGTTAAAATAGAAATTTGGCATTTTTTTTAATTCAGCGGCGTCGATTTAGTGGGGTTACAGGCGTCGACTAGGAGCCTCATTTTGTGATGACGCAGCCAGACCTTATTTTCCGGCCTCAGTCCGTTTGGAAAAAATATTAATTCGTAGTTCCCACTGCGAACGATTACTACCTTTGCTTCCTTACGCCTTCCAAGTTTGTGGTGGTACATTTATACCTTAAATAAATCAATAAATTATGGTATCTAGTGTTGTATGTATGTTCGCCTTGTTTATGAACTTTACCCACGACACAAATCATATATAAAAATATCGTAACAACAACAAAAGAGTTTCTCCAGGAGGTCTGGAAGTGTCCAATAATTTTGGTCGCTGTATGATTATGAGCACTGATATAGGTTAAACGGCCCTGCCTACTTGAGAAGGAGTTCCCCAGATGTCAGCTCAAAAGCTGTAGGTCATTCACACAGGATATTATTCCAAATTTAGCCGTTAGAACACGTAGAATTAAGTCATAAGGTATGGAGACGACACACTGATCAGCCGAAGGTGGCCAATTTCTTCCCAATCGATCCACCGTGATGAAATGTAAATGAAGCCTTTCATTGCATCCAGAATACAAGTACAAGCTATGGAGGAGAAAGGCCCCGAGTCTAGAGTATGCCCCACAGACTAGGTGTAATAAACATGAATGGGTACCGTCTATTATAGAAATAAAAAACCTTTGTGCAATGGATTGCACCGTTTTCCATCTTCTTTTTCATTTGGTGTAAACATCATGATTATCGTAGATAAATCTATTAGGTATATACCTATATCATTAAATGATTTTTTGTAATTTTAACCTTGCAACAAGATGAGACCACAAAACATCTTCCCACAATCTCAGTAGTAATAATTGAGTAAACTGAAACCGTGAAACTCATTTAATTTCCGAATCGAAATTCAATCGGAAAGTACTTCAGAGAACTCTCATTCTTATCGAATGGCGCTGAATCTGATACAGACAAAATTCATTCCTCTTCAAATCCCTTTAATGACTTTGTAGGATTTACAGCCGCGACTGGGCTGTAGCGGTGTCTGGTTCTTTAACACTTCGGCCGGGAATTCTACCTTCTAGGCATGTTTGATTCACATTATGGCCGCTTGTGACATTATCTGTTGGCTACCTGGCGTAACGGATGGGCCATCAGAGATCCTCATTCCAGCTCCTTTCGGCCGTAAGTTTCTGTTTCTCACAAGTTCCTTTCGGAATAACACCCGCTATGGTACATAGATTCCTTGTTTTTTAGACATACGTCACACTAAGTGTATTGCGAATTGCATGCTTTTTGGGCACACATTCCTTTGAATCTGGCTCAAAAGCTGATAAGGCATATGTTCCCTTAAGAATAAATACATTTTTCTTGCCTAAAAAGTAGATGTCTTGTTCAGTGAATTTATTCAATTATGGAATTTCCATAGAAAGTAGGCACCTACATCCCTGTGAAAGTACGAAGCAAAATCACGAGGAGATTGCCATACAAGATGTCCCTTGGAGGGTGAGTTTAGTGTATGCCTACCAGGCTGGTATGTTCCTCTGAACGAGAATTTAAATCATGTTCCTGATGTGTCGAAATGCTATCTAGTAATGGTCACACTCCATCACGTGGCTCTTATAAAATATTCGGATGGGTAGAATGAACGGTAGAATTGACAAGGTCCTTGATAGTCTAGGGAAAACTAGTTTGTCTTTGAGCGAGAAGAAAAAAAGTTGACGATGACACAGTTTGATAACTACTGGATACGGGGGGAGTGGATGCAAGTGCCTAGACGTAGTGAAGCACCTGCCCGCCTAAGTTTATGGGCGTAAGTACCACCGCTATGAAGTGTTTCTAGGAGAGACGGAGAGAGAGAGAGAGAAAAAACTACTTCGTGAGAAGTCTTTATAGTTGTAGGAGAAGGATGGGGATAGGTGAGAAGAAGGTGAGGGGGGAAGAGCTGGTAATTTCCTGTGTAGGACGAGATAGGAGGCGACGACAACCGGCTCATCAACTGGTTGTTGTGACGCCAAAGCAAGACGTCTAAGGTGGTTTTTTTAATGACACAATGGGCAAGCGCGACTCGACATTTCTTGAACGCGTTCGGCTCACAGATGATGAAGTCACAGGGCCACTGATTTTGATGCAAAGTTTGGTTCCAGTCAGGGGTGGTTCCATAGATTGAGCAATCACAGACTTCGGAAAGCAGAAAAATGAGCACACCCACTACTTTGCTGAACCGGAAGGGGTGTAGAAGGCTTGTTATCGTTTTTATAACCATTGTTTTGTTAACAGTCATATTTCGGTAAGGTTTGTTTCGTAGTGCTGAAAACTAATCGGGGGATAAAAGCTTTGAAAGCTTAGACTTTTTTTAACAAAATGCGACCAATCTCTCTCAAAATTTGAACTAAAGGAGCTACAATTTTTTAAAGTTCGACAACTAACGATCTGGGATTTGATACTCTCTACATAGAATTTTCTCTAGTGACTGTCCGTCGAGGGAAAACAACTTGATGTTTGTCTAAGATCAATCCTCGTCCACCCAAAATGCCCGAGCAAAATTTCAGGGCAACTACTTTCAAATCTTGTCTTTTTCTAGACTATTGAGTTCTATCCATTGATTATTTTGCTCCCTGAAGTTAGCCAGGACTTGTTATGTCCTTGATTTATTAGAGTTCAAATCTTCTACTGGATTCTGAATTCATGGGATACCTCTCAACAGAATTTTCTTTGACCACAAAGCCATTTGGCCCTTCGGGCTGTAGTGTTTTCATCTCATAGTCAAAGTGAATACCGAGTATTCCCAAATAGCTTTATAACATTGCACGTTAAATAAAATGTTTTAAAAAACAGACATACTCAGTGCAGTCAGTGCAAACAGCAGATAATAAAGCTCAGAACAAGTGTGTGTCCTGATGATTATGTCTTTAAACATCGAAATCGCTCGCTCTTACTCAACCAGTTAGCGCTGTTGGAATCTTCCGCAATGTACGTTTACAATCCAATAGATTTAATGTGCAGAGAAGATAGTTCCCAGGAAGTTAGACCTAACTCTCCTTCCCTTTCTCATTCCATCTCCCACCGCAGATATTGTGTTGAAACAATTTATAATAGAGCTTATTCATCGCTGGGGCCAGATGTTATCATTACCACACCCCGTGTTGCGCTTAGCTATAAATCCATGAAGTAAACCCCAAAGGTTTTTGTATTTTTTCACTTTTTTTTTTGTAAATTTTGATTATACTTTTCCTTCCTAGTGGGTGGTGGTGGAGGGGAATGAGATGCAGGGACAGCGCTGCGGAGTTGGGCCGGTAACGAAGGGATTACAATGGAACGGGTTACGAGGAGGAAGCCGAGTTTAATAAAACGTCATCATTCCGCGTGGTTCACGGAGGCCAGAGCGTCAGAAATTAAAGGGCTCAGGTTGAGGATTTTTAGCGTGGTCGAGCGGCTAAGGCCTAACGCTCCCCGACACACTTAATGTTTAACGGTTTGTTCCAAATATCGGTGTTTTGTTCATTGGTTAAAATGATGAACCTGTTGAAGCGACCAAGAAGAAGTATTCTAACCCCTGAAATGTGACTCAAGAATAAACCACAAAACACGACTTATTTGGCGAAATATCTCAGAGTGAGAACAATAATGCATTTTGGGATGATTACATAATTATGAAATTACTACAACCATGACTAAGCAAATACAATTAAATAACTATTGAATAACGGAATTGAATGTGAACAGAAACCATCAACAGAATGCAATTCATTGTCGTGATTTATTGGGGAACCTGAGAGGGCTCCAAACGCATCCCAAACTAGTACTCAAACGAATTCATAAACCAAAAAGGTAGTTAAGTTGAGGATCACCATTATCCTGAGTGTTGTCGGAGGTCACCTACGTGTATCAGCTGTTTTGTGTAGGTATATACTTTTGTTAATCATTCCTTTATTAGTTCAGTTTTCTCCAACTTTGATTAGCATATATGTAGTGGCGTGATCTGGACGATTACTATGTAGAAGAACGAAGACAGCTATAGTTTCTGTTCTGCGCTCGTTCGGAGTGTTTGGTGGCCTACTCAGTTGGATGGAGAGCTGGTTGACAGGTTGCTCGACGGTGGTTCGCCTGGGCGGTGTAGTTTCGCAACCTTTCAATGCAGTATCGGGAGTAACCCAAGGGTCCCATTTGGGTCCCCTGCTACTCTTGCTCACCACAAACGAGGTGGCCTCAGTTCTTCAGTTAGTTCATTTCCTCTTATTTGCTGACGAACTGAAGTTGTACCGCTCTGTTGAGACTCCTGCGGATTCTAGGGCCCTTCAGGCGAGTTTTGACGCCCTCCAACAGTGGTATCCTTCAAGAGGTCTCGCACTTAACCCATCAAAGTGTTCGATGATGCCTCTTACCGCTCTCATAATCCACAAATCTGTACCTATGTAATTGGTGATGAGGAACTGAGGCGCGTGGAAACCATACGTGACTTATGCGTGCTCCTAGACCGTAGGCTCGGGTTCTCCAAACACATATCTGCCATCTTTAGTTGAGCAATGCGTTCGCTGGGATTTGTGAAGAGGAATACATGAGAATTTAATTACCTGCCAGCCCTCCCCACCATTTACAAGTCATTGGTATTGCCTATTTTAGAGTACGCCTCTGTAGTGTGGAGGTCGTTCTACCAGTGTCACATCCAACAAATCGAGAGGGTCCACCGAAGGTTTCTTTGATATATAGCATACAAGATACGTATAACCCAGGAGGAATTGGACTGTAATGTATTGAGCAGGAGGTGCGGTCTGATTTGCCCTTCCTCACGAAGAGATTTGTCCGACCTTAAGTTTCATCTCCGATTGATCAGGGGAGATGTAGATTCAATGGCACTCCTTGGCGAGCTAAATTACCTTGTCCCTCGATCTGGTTCCCATCAGAGAGCCTCTTTTGGATTCCGTTTTCAACCACTAACTATCTCCAGCATCGTCCACTCTCCAGGACTCTCTCTCATTTAATCAACTAATGAACGAGAGCCGTGAAGCCGATCCTTTCTGCCAACCGGAATTAGTTTTTATCAACAAAGTGAAGAGCCTCATTTAAGTTACTCGATTTTTTTCCCTCTGATAACAATGCGATATTTATGAATTAAACAAAAAATACGATGTTAATGTATCTATCTAATTATATTGTATTGGGCTTGCCCGTATCATAAATAAATAAGACAATGTACAGCTTCCACAGACAATTTAGACACAGTTGGGGGCATGATACTTACTATTATGTATCCTAAAGTAGTCTTAACCACTTCAAGTGGCCTGCCTACCGTTATGACCACTGCAGAAAGTGTTAGTCGGTCCAGGATTGTACGCTTATAACGTCAGTTTTTGAACTTGTGTTGAGATCTGAATGGATCCTGCACGTGGAGCAGCGCATTAATTGCTGTTTTCTTCGAGAGGCGCAGACTTGGATGATTCAATTGCATGGTAGCAACTGTCAGTTTCTGTTAAACTGCCAGGAACAATTTTTGAGGCGAGATTTCCCCATTCGAGGAATCTTCTAGCTAGTAGTAGATATAGGATGTTCTGGAACAGATCGGTGCTCAAGGTCAAACGCGAATGTCGGGGTTTGTGGGAAATGGGCGAGTCAAGCAATTTGCTTAGTTTGCTTTGGATTATGGAATGTTGGTGTCAAGATCGATACTGCACCCTAAATCTGATACTGCCGTGGGATCGCCCACGTTTGTTACAACGCAGGTGGCCCATCTAAGACGCCCATGCCCATTATGCTTGTAACTATTGGGGACGCTGATTATTCACAATTGATTGTCCAATTTAGAATCACAATTCAACTGTTTCGTGACGTTTGGGAACTGTAGAATGATTTTTTCCAAGCCCAGAAAATAGTAGAACGTAATCATTCCCTTGACAAGTTAGACGTTGATTTGTAGTTGATTATCAAATTATAAAACGCATCCTATGTGTTGTATAGCTTTCTGGTACTGTAGGATAATCTCCTCCAGTTACTTAGAATACAAGGCTATAACGCCGTTCCCAACATGCCCTTGAAAATTGTAGACGTTGAAAGTCACAATTGATTTTCCACTTAAGAAAAACAGCCAGACAACCCGATGTTTTTTGAATGGAAGCTCAACCACGGATCAACGGCAGTTCAGCAGTAGTTCAAGTTAATCTCACTCAGACGAAAACGTGTTCCCAGGAGCTCGGTTAAATTTGGTGAAACCCAAACTTTTTCAATCAGGTCCACTTTGATCTTGGTTTCCATTGATCGGAGTGAACGTTCTTTCTGGCGAAAGAGGCCCTTAGTAATATAATTGGAGGCCAAAAACTCTCCTAATCTGCTGCTGACAGATTACAGAGGATCCAGAAAGGATGACAACACGATACACCCAGACATCTGAATGAAACACTTAAATATTTATATGGGGAAACCCCGTGTATTACAAGTTGAGGGTCTTAGAATGTGTGTCTGTTCGGTTTTTGTGACGGTTGATGGGAAGGCAGGGGTGTTGGATAACGTCGGACGTTGGGGAGTCCGATAACCGCGGAAATCGGCAGTTCGTTTCCAGGTGATTGGAGATAACCGAGCGCTCGGTAATTCTTCTCCCCGCCGCCGCCGCCGCCTCTATAACTCGCTCTTTCGGCTGTTTGAGATGGGGTTCTGGAGATAACGTTGCCTTTTTCCTCTCTTTCTCGCCCCATCCTCCTTTTGACTCCCGACTCCGGGAGTGAGGATAAAAAGAAATCCCTCCCCCCTTCCTCATTCACCTAGTTGGTGGAGCAGAGTTGGAATTAGTTTTTCCAAGTGATAACTCCCCAGCCCGACCGCCTCCGCGCCCGCGGCCGAGAGCTTCCATTCCTATCCACTCCCCACTTAATGATAAACAAGAGTTTCTTATTTCGGCCGCACGCCACCTCCCCTCCTCCCCACCATCACGTCACTACCCTCTCCTCCAACCACCTCAACGCCAATTATACAAAGCCATTATCTCCCTTTCTTTCCCACTGCCTTCTTTTGCCTCCTCTTTCTCTCTCTCTTCCTCTCGGTTATTGTTTTCTTTCTTTTTCCATGGTTTACTTTAGCGCAGGTTTTTTTTCATATATATTTTTCTTTCGGAATCTTCCATCTCTGTAAAATTTCAAGATCACCATAATTTGTAATAACCAAAACCTACGAACATACCAGAGAGTCTACAATAGAACGAAAACCAGCAATAATCTTCCTTAACCAGAAGCAACTAACCTCTGTAACTATTTCTTGCAACATTTGAGGGAAACTACGATTCAACTACGATTCGAATTCATTTTATGGACTAGAAAACATGTTGGTATCTTCGGCACTGGTAGAGAGGATATTTATATCATGTAAATCTGAAAGCCATGATTTTAGCAGCAAGGAGAAAGAGTAATGGAACTTGATACAAACCTAGATAACCACCTTCAGATCTATATTCCATGGTATACTCATTGAGGTGGTCAGATGATTTTGAACTACAAACTGACAGGAGCACAGGCGCATCTTCATCCTCTGGGCAATATGAAAAAGATACATCATAATATTATCATACTGTTTTTCCAACTTTTCCTCATGAATCCTCATTGAAGAGCAGAAGAGTTTCAAATCCATTCGACAAACAGAGCCTCAGGATGGGTGAGAGGATGGTGAAGTTGTGAGTTTTGTGAAGGGAGTTAGGGGCTCGCTGTCCGGGAGCTAATGGAAGGGGAACACAGTGTTGATTGGATCCGGGTCCAAAGAATGAACCAGTGAGGGAGACCTGAAATAAAGCGCGCAAAATTTCCGAGAGCTGACACAAGAGCACAAATAGTTGTTCGCTCACCTGCTAGAGTGCGCTACAACCACCGAAACACACTCTTATCCTATTATCGGATGATTGTCCCCAACCCTTGTAACTGAACTATGTTAACTGTACATGACTATATAAGTGCTATAAAACGTCGCTAATTGTCGGTGGAGCAAAGAGTGATTATTCGCGTCATGACAGTATTGATAGATGGATAAATACATAGATAAATAGTTTATTTGACAAAATTTTCAGCATCGACAAGCAATAATCCTCCAATGAATAAACAATACGGCATGGTTTAAGTAACCGTCTGCCGGAGGTTCGAGGTTAATAGAAATAATATTAATGTGGACAGAAAGGATTAGCACAAAAGGAAAGAATAATTTAAGCAATAATAACAATAGCTAGTAAATACACCGTAGCCCAGAAGCATAATAGGCACCAAAAGTCATACACATCAGTAACCCAAGTTTTTTGTCTCTTTTGTCCTGTTTCTAATGCCAATTAAACTCCGCCACAATAAATCTTCGGAATTCCCATGCTCCAACGCAGAATTTGACCAGAGGAGTCCAGTCGGGGCCATTCAAGATGGAGACAGCCTCTCCACGAGTCAGGATCACACGACGGAAGGCCTGTAGTCGGTACTCAGCGAGAACGGGACATACACAAAGGAAGTGGAACTCATCTTCTCTCTCCCGCATATTGCACAGCCCACACTCCTCTGGCGTCGAGATCGGATATGGCTTTGCATTCAACGAGATCATCTACGTCCACATCCTGAAAATCTATCGGACAGCCTCGACCGAATAACCAGAATCCCCAAAGAAATACATGCAGCGGACAGCTCGATCCAGTTTCGGTGGATTCAGCCCCTCTCCAGAAATACGCCCTCTTTTTCTCCTCGGGACAGGACTGCAGCAAACCTCAACGGCAAGCATAAATCGTTCAACGATCAGCAAGTTCAACCTTCATTACTACGAAAAGGTTGATTGGCTCTGCGGAAATGAGGTAAGTCGGCCATAAGGAAGCGAGTGGGGTGTGAGTCAGTCAGTGAGGTAACTTTTCAGCTTTCCTTCTCTTCTTTGCTGCAATAATAGGAATGAAGCTTGGGTCAGAGATGGAATTGGGCTTTCACCTCTACGATGGTTCTTGATGGGCAGATATGAATTTCAACTGTTGCAAAACAGTTTTCAACAACGGTTTCCTAAAATTCGACTCATTTCAAAATTTTCATTTTTTTAGGTATTTACATACACATTAGTGAACTTAGTTTGGGATCCGACAGCTTTGTTTATATTTTTGTTCGTGCTCCACAGCTTTGAATCGTATGAAACTTTTTTAAGCGTGAATGGACAAATTTGAGATTATCTTGTGGATTGAGGGAGTTGTGACGGTTTTTGTGACACGAGGCCTTAATCACGAAAAAAATCTCATAAGAGAAAACAGACGGATTTTTAGAAGAGTAAACAAAACTCTAAAAGGCTTTTTTTTAGGCCAATTATTTGTAGAATCGATCTTTCAAATTTGGTCCGTCTAAAAGGTAGACAGCCTGTATAAGGAAAGACTCAGTTCCAGGGTGTTGGTCGAGCGGTAGACGTTGAGATTTTCAATTTGCTGTGCCGGCAATACGGCTACACATACCAGTGCCACTGCCTAATATGGGGTATTTACAAGTTTTAAAAGAAGGCGTGGATTTTTGATTTTATCATCTTTTATTTTACAGCTTTTTTAATAACCTAACTCTAACTTATCCTACCCTATTTTTTCTAATGTCTCTCCTCTACACCTTATCTGCGCATCGATGCGGCGATTTCCGATGTCAGAGGTATGGGGGGAAACCACGGGGCACTGGTTACTACACTAACTGGCCAATTTGTAGCAGTAGTTCGAATCACAACTGGGATCCTGCGACGTGAGCTATTCGTCTTGACCGCTGCTGAGTTGAGACTGGAGTTCTTTTGTTCTTCCGGAAAAGTCATCGGCTAGGACGTTCGACTTTTCCTCCTTTGAGCCGTGGGAGACAAGGCGAAGGTAAGGGTTTTTTCCCCAAAGACCTTGCCGTGGGTCTCACACTAGTTTTCCTGTTTGTATGATCCTTCCTCTATGACCGGGTAAACCCCTAATGCTTCGTCAGTTTAAATTTTAACCAAATGTTATTTTACAATTGTGGGGACTTTTCCTAACAATATGGACAGTAATTTAAGCGACAAGTAACACTGCAATATTCATCGCTTTTTTCAAAAGACAAACTTCTGAGTTCACCTAAAATTTGAGTTGAAATGTAATCTTTTTGTTTGTTCGTTGTTTTTATTTAGTTTTTTCTTATGACAATGGGTGGCCAACATCACCGTATGGAATTGGTATATATACAACAGGTTTGATCGATAGGTTGGTTAGAACACGATGGGGATTTTATCGTCTTGCATTCTACAAAACAGGAGGCAGTGAACTGACGTCAATGGTCTTCACCCGCAAGCTGATTCTGCGGGATAAATTGGGGTGAACGGGGCGGACAATATGGGCGAGTTGGGAGGACATTTTTCACAAAAAAACCAGAACGGGTAGAGGCGGATCGCGAAAATGAAGTGAACGCAGAAGGCACCTCATTACATCTGAAGTGGCAAAAAATTCATTCCGAACCCAACAAAAACCGGAAAAGGTTAAAGTGCTTAGCTTTTATAGCTCCCGCCCCTAAAAATAAGCAAGAAACACTTTACCAACAATGATAATGAGGATAATGGACGTTTATTCTGGGAGGAGGGGGTATAAAAACATGGAAATGGTGGAAGAACACCGAGGGGAGAGTTCATTTATTAATAAGTTAACTCGTTTCGTTTGCTGAGATGGATAAGACCTTACAAGGGGTCAGAGAGGTGAAAGTGAAGGGAATTTCCTGATTGGTAAGAATGGCTCTTCAGTTGTTTAATTCAATCTAATTGATTGACTCATTTTCTTATTAATTCAACTTGTGGTTTTCAGTTTTTTAAAATGAATTCAATAACCAAAGTAAGAATATGTAATTAGAACCCGAACGCTTCTCTTCGATTTAAGTAAAAATTTCCACTGAGGGTAGGAGTTTTGTTTGAAAATATATAAACTGCCCAAAATTTTTCAGTCTTCAAATCCTGTAAATACGATCGAAAAGAGACACCAATTAGATACCTAGGGTAGCAAGATAGAGAGATGAATGTTAATTTGAGAGGACTGAATTCCAAGAATCTAAAGACTGTCGATTGCAATTCTTTTCAATTCTAAACCCCGTTCAAAAATGGAAGAAAAATCACCAAATACCTTCCTATTAGTCAGGGTAATTAAGCAGTCGGGAGAATACGAGAGTGTACCAAACCCCATTCGATGGCGAAAAACTTGAGTTAGGCTTAAAAAAATCAATTGGCACTCAAACCTCATTTTCAATATGAAATGCAATGACTACCGTCACTTCGATTCGTCCATTAGAAAACTTACGTCTTGGCGCAGTTTTTAGGCGGATTCCTTAACGAATCGGAATAATCATGTAACAGCATTCCAGAAGACCAAGGTATATTCGTTTTATGATGAAACGGAGATAGTGACGGTTTCTCATTGTATAAATTTCAACCTTCTTCTGGAAGTTCGGGCTGCGTATCGATTGAAAAAAACAGAAGAATTTAAGCCACATCTCAACCAGGAGGATCACTGACGGTTTGTACACTGTGTCAAAAGGACAATGCAAAAGGGCACGGTTTTAACGGATGCCGTGTTTACCCTTCTTCTCTAAACGGATTGCTATCACGTGAGAGAGGAATACATATATATAATTTGTTTTTTGAAAATAATAGCGAACACAGAACGAAAAAAGATGTTTATTATATTTCGATTGATATCTTGATCACAATGTAAGAGTAAAATGAAAAAATAATTTGCATGTTGATGGGGAGATGGGATGATTTGTTAATAGGGAGACTTTTGATTGTTGATTGGCTTCAGTAATGTTGATTTCAATCATTAATGTTGAGGCCAGGACGTTGGTTTGCTTTTAGAACCCAGTTGTGTGCCCTTTTCTGACTGGTGGAGCTGTCTGTCATTGGATCCTGGACTTTCACTCGAAAACACTCATCAAATGATGCATCATGGGATTTTGCATGCTCATTGATGGGGAGTGGCCGATTGTGGGTGACTGAAGCTCGATGGTTATTCACTCGCAGATCCAGCTGTGATGCTTAGGCAATATAAAAAGCTTTTTGATTGCTGTCGGGTTTTTGGCAAATCAACTGGTAAACGCACAGTTCTTATTGGCATTTTGTTGAATTAACACATTTGTAGGAATGGGGAGTGTTAACCGACGTGAATTCACCACTTTCGATGACGAGATTACAGAGTTTACACCTGAGTCGGATAAAATTTCTCAAATTTTTCTGGCTAGTTTGGTGTCCTGAAAAATGTCTCTTGTTTGAGTGTTGGATGTCAGAATGGGTTGTAGCTCACTCAGTACAACAATTAAGACTAAATGCTGAATGGTGTGTGAAAGAGTAGACATTTAGCGATCGATCGCGAACCGTGATACTCAGCATTGACAAGTTTGCCTTCGACTGCCCCCCCCCCCTCCTTTCACCACTTTGTCCCTTCACCTGAAGGTAATAACAACTCAGTCGATAGCAGCAATGAGAAATTGTGTTTAAAAAACTTAGTTATACGTAACGCATGTATTTCAGAAACGTTCCGATGTCAATATAAAAAAACGGTATAACTCTCTCCATCTACTTTCTTTTAATGCAAAATAACGATTGAAATGAGGTCCACAACTAGACCAAGTTAATTATAGAACGAAAAAAGAATAACGAAAATCGGAATAGAATTTTAGCTTGGGCAGAGCTCGAATGGGTCAACTAATAACACCCTTCTCCTCCTCCCCCTCCAAACAGCAAATTTATAATCCTCAAAGCCTGCTGCACGATAGGACTAAAGTTGGGAACAGTAATAAAAAACAGATAGAACAGTGAAGATATAACTAAGTAGGATATGACTGTCTAGTCCTAGGAGATGGTCACTAAGACGCATGGCACGTCTATGTTGTGGGTTTACACAACGCTATCTGCAGACAATAATGAAGAAATTCCTCAATCTTTTCGTAGGATATAATAATAGTAGAATAATTAACAAAATAGGAGCTATCCTTTTTTGTCTGACCACGACGAAACACAGGTGATGAGATCCATCATATAAAAATTATAATTTTATAAATTATTTCTTCCGTCCAAAATTTGTCCAGTTTTGGACAGCTTTGTATGACTTAGCTGATTAAACCAGTTCCTTCCTACAATGATTCCAACGTTTGTCCATGCTGTAGTTGATGGTATTGGGATGAAGTACATGTAACATTTTAGGCGTCACACTGTAATCGTTCTTGAATTGTCAGTAGTTTTGGTATAATAGATATTTATAAAAACGAAGAAATTAATTTGCTATAGATTTAAGTCCATTATTTTTCTAACAACCACTAGTTTTGAGCTGATTCCGCCGAGAGCCACTGAGATATTGATGACCCAAGGAAAAGATACCTATAGCAGACCGTCCAGAAAACAATTCACACAACTCCTGAAAATTCAATCAGAATCGGAATGTAATTTAGTCGTCCTCGAATCAAGAATCAATCAAACACTAAAACAAACCTGCGCAGAAAGCTGTGGAACGGTAAAAGTTGAAAATTTTATATCTGAGAACAAAAAATAGTTTAGCAACTTTAACCTTAACTTTGTTAATGAGGAAGGAAAATGAAAAAGACTCATGGATATGTAGCTATGCATTATGTTGTGTGTTTTCAGGAATGAACATTTTTTAAAATCTCGTTATTACAAGATATTATCCCTGAGCTGTTGAAATTTCCTTACTTCCGGATCACCCAGGTGTTTAGTCCGCTGTTTGTACGCAGGAAGTCGGTCGACTTCTATTGTGGGCAGGTCGAGGAGAAGCGACTTGCTGCACGCAGGTGATGAGGTTGTAGGAGGGCTAATATGGCGGGAAAGAGCGGATATGAGTGTGGGAGCGGAGCAAGGAGTAAAATGAACAGGACCGTAAAACGTTATCTTCTTGAATGGAGACCGTCTAGAGCATTCGTCGCATCGACAGTTTTCGAGCGGACTCATTTGCTTGATCGCGTTTCGTTGAGTGCAGCTGTGTCCAGCTGGAGTCGAGATTCTGAACTATTCTATATCTCTTTTGACATACGTACTAATCAATGCTGAGGTGGAGTGGTGATCGACCCAACAGTATTGGTTTGAAGTCAAGGAGGCACGATACTGTTCAAAACTGATTACAACACCTTATCGTGGAGCTTTCGGTAATGTCATACAACTAGGACACTACTTGGAAGTAGTGGTAAGATAAAGGTAATAACAGGGCAGTATTTAAACTGCTGTACGGCAAGCAGCTAACGGAAAAACTAAAGAGAAACAGCAGGAAAAACTACTAAGAATTAAGAAATACTAGTTTCAAATCACCTCATTACCTAGAAGAATTGTAAACAATGTTGGTTTGTCAAACTGAAGGTGTGTGTATCATTATCGAAAAGGAACATTTGGTTCAAACAACAGGGCATGTATAATACTGTTATCATAGTGTAAGCAAGGAGCCGCAATTCTTAGTATTAATCAGGTTCAAAAGGGTTGTGGAAAGTAAACTCCATTGTGGGTATGGTTTATAGAGTTCGAGATACTGCCCGGAAAAGAACTCCACTTCTTGTTCCAAGAGCTCACCAACCCCTATAACTCCTGCGAATGAAAACTTATCGAGCAGTCTGGTAAAAGGGATTGAAAAAAGGTGTATTTCTCATTTCATTTACGAGTTTACACTTTATTGGTTGCGTGACACATCACCTTTCATTCTGTTGACCAATGGAATTCAAGTGACAACAGTGACCACATGAGCTGAATCCTGTGTATTGTGTGCACAGTTATTGTTTCTAAATGATTTATTTCGAGGAAATAGATAACGTCCCTTATTTTAATTCCATTTAGGTTTATTATTTCCAATAATAAGCCTTTGAAATCGTTTAGCAAAACGTTTCTATAACCCTACCTCAAACTTTGTGCTGTGTGTTTCAAAATCCGTCCACCGTACGGGCCATCAAAGACCTTACAATTGATGTAAAAAATCCGTTGTTTCTCAAATGGACTCCACTTGGGGTCTAGTTGGTCCTATTTTCTAGCCAGCCCTATCACACGCATAGATGGTCAAGAAGTGCTAAAACGTGGTATCTCGGGGTATTTCTTACTGTAACAGGCAAGTGGGATGTATATTTTCTTGAATTTCGGTCAGAAAATCGACTTGGACGGGGCAAAGACCAGTCCGAGCTCCTGACTTAGAAAACTGACTTAGAAAGTCTCACTTTGAAATGGGTGTAAATATAAATGTCTAAATCCCAGTTTTTCATTTTCTCGTTTTGACGACTTGCTTATCAGGAAAAGTTGAGGTGGTGAGGAAAGAAGGCGTCAAAAATAAACATTTGTGGAATAACTTGAAGAGTTTCTTATCTTGAACCTTAAATAAAAATCCCGAGTCAGTGTTTTGACCGTTCTACCAACAGTCAGGCTTATTTATTATAGGATTCTGTAATCCGAGCGGATCTAACGGTTAACATCCGATTGACTCTCTCCAGACCAAAAATTGATGAAAAAAGCTGTTAGAAGTGGAAATAAATTTAGTTTTGTCCTCCACAGATCAACATTTCGATCTGACAGACGTCGATTTCGGTTTCGGTGTTGTTGGATGCTCTGTTTGAAGTCTTTCTGAGCTGTTTTGATTCTATGTTTGTGCTTATCTACGTATAACTGAAGGAATGTTGAACTTTATAAGGGACCGTTACATAAATTGATCCGTTATTGCGTTTCCCTCTAAAGAAAGAAGATTGACTAACATAATACCTATTTCTTAATGTAGGTTAAAGTATACGTACAGTTATTTGTTCATTTCATGTTTCGTGTTGCCACGGAATATGCTCATACGTAAAAGTTACGTTAAAGTTTCGTTAGTTATACGAAAAACTTCAGGACTTTGAAAACTTAGTACGGGAAACTTTGGTTACGGCTGATGAGGTATTGGTAACCATCGATTGCTACTCAAACCTCCCTTTCGAAGTTCCTGAATTATGGAAAAAATCTATAACTTCTCCGTCCATTCACAGTAATAACTAGTAATTCCCGGTAAACGGCTTGTGTTGGATACGAGTACTTCACCATTACTCTTCATGATTTTTTTAGAACGCATGATATCATTGATTTGTCATCCCACATTCATTCGATAACAATCGATTCCACTGGACCCAATTACTATAATCTCTTAAGTTGGCATAAGAAAAATACGGACAATGTAAAACATGCGCGGTAGCTATGATGATCTGACGACAAGAAAATTTATAATGAATCACCTCAGTTTATCCCTCCAATATCCTCCCAATTTAGGGTGAATTGGATCATTATTTCAAAACAGATTTCGGTTTAAATGGTAAACCGGTTATGAGGAAGAACAATAAAAAGGATTGGAAATTGGCAGGAAACTCACGAGGAAATATCACTCCAAATATGTGAAGGGTAGGATAGATGGAGATATATGAGTAGTCAGACTAAAGGGGTGCCGGCAATGTTGCTATAGCGGTCCTTTCACCGTCCAAATTGCTCCTGATGAAATGGTGTATATTGAGTAGCTCCCAGGAGAAGTTGTGTGACTGCAAAGTTGCTCCCTTCAATTTTTCAGATTAGGTATTATTTAATGTTAAAAGTTCTGGACTTTCCCGTCAATTTCACCCTTTTCCGCTATAAGTTTTTGAATGTTAAAAAACACGTCGTCACAAGTAAAAAAAAAAAAAAAAAAAAAAATCCTATTACTCAAAGTGAGGTCGTTGCTTCATCGACAGCTGTTTCACAATTTGGTACATTGGTACTTGTTGCTGCAGTGCCAAACACTTTTCGACCCATCTTTGTCTCCGATATATTTTCGGCATAGTTTGGAAGCAACATTGTACCGAGCCTCACATACCTCTCACACACTTTCTATTGCGTCACTTTTCAACCAGTGGGAACACAGTAACTGCTGTAGTCACCCGACTAAAGAACTCAACCTGCGGTTGCCACCACGAGCAAACTGTTGAAACCATGTAAACCTAACTAGTCAAGCAAGCTAATATAAGTTCTAAAGAGGCAGACTAGTGACTATATAGATTAGGGTTGAGCTAAACCGGTAATAAATAAAATCTAAAGCTGTAACAGTGGTGCACAATGGTGGTCAACAAGAAGGTCAACAAAAGTTCTTTAAAATCAATTTAAATGTTGACGAAAACCCACTAGAAACTATCTATAGTTTTCGAGAGCCACTTTCTTTGTTTTTGTTTCGTTTCACAAATAAAGTCAGGAGGAATCTCATCACCTCAACATGGTCCTGAAATGGACAAGTGCATATGCCATTTTTCTCATTGAAAAATAAAAAGGTCACAGATACAGAATTACCGATGGTTGAGACGTACATCCATAATCTAGGCGAAATAGGTGTTGAGTGTGGTAGCAATCTACCACAGTCACTGGTAGCAGTAGTAATGCACCAAAGCGGAAGCCAGAAACCTCCGAACGGGGAACTATTTCGACGAAGAAACGAAGGATCAAGTCCAACGGTTGGAAACTGGTAAAATGTTAGCATGCCGCGGGAACAAGAAGTAATTTGAAGAAAGGTGGTTTGGACCTTTTTGGAGGAGGAACAATGACAAATGGTGACTGAGTGAGGGTGATTAGGAATGACAGGACTGAACCTGTTCATGACCGAAGATTATCGCCCGGCAGCCGGTGACCAATCCCGAGGCCTAAATGAGCCGAGAGCCCACTCTTTTGTCCCACGCTCCATAGTTCACCTGAGCCTGCCTCTGCTGTTTTTTAACTTTCTTCATTATTTTTCTTCATTCCGGGAGTCTTTGGAAAATAAAAAGGTGGAATTATTCAGGAAACAAATATTGCCCTAGATGTTAGACTGTTGGAATCTTAATCATTCTCTTAATTGGTGCCATAATGTTGGCACCATTGACACATATGCTTCTTACAGACAGCTTCATTCTCGGATGTATGTATTCTTTGTTCATGGCCTTCCATTTCTTGTCTTTGAGCAAAGATACGCTCGAAAATAAGTTGCTCCGCGTAATATACTTTTTTGTGGTTCCTTGATCAGTTCTTGATTAATAATAAAAGTATTATATGATTTTTCTTGATGTGCCACAACCTTCATATTCCACCAGCGACGGACAGCGATAGTGTACGTTTCCCCGTGCATTTTCTATACGATAAAAGAAGCATTGATCTCCCGAATGACAGTAGAGAATTTATTTCGGAACTCCCAGCGAAATTCGTCAACAAATTACAGGTACACACTATACTAAGTGGATGGACTGGACTAACCCTTCTAACACCGTCATTTATGGCAAAAAATTCTGCTTATTTAATCTGCATCTTTTTTGACAAGGGTTTTTGAATAAAACCATGTCGCCCAAACGTGCTCAAAGCACACTACTACTACACTACACTGGCTGATGTGTATGCCTAAAACACCTAGATGGGTGCACACAAGTAGAATCCCACGAACAATTTCTAAGACTATCAGGGAATGGATCGAAAAATTCAATACCCTATCATCTGGATAAATTTTGGGTTGCCTTTAATCTCCGGAAGGGAACGATAAGATCGTGAACATTTCAAGAACGGTACTGATGAGAAGAAGAAACAAAATGAAACCTATTTTCATGAACAAATTATACACATTCAAAGATAAACACTGAAGGGGTGGTAAGAATATTGAAATTAATGAAAGGGTGTCTGCAGTCGGCTTTATAGCTTAGTCCTGCTAATACCCTGACTGCTCGCCTCTGGTAGGTGAACGTAAGCTATGCTGATGGAGAGTGTCCCCAACAGGAGTTAGCATAAACCACCCGGCTTTGAAAGGTTGCACGAAAAGCGGCCAAAATTGCTCCGTGCGGTAATCTATCTTTAATCCTGCGAAGCAGGAAAATCACGCTATTTAACGCTAAGCCAAGGATTCACAATGTGGCTCCCAATTCAATTTTGGATAAACTTGAACGATTAAATAAATAACCTGATGCAGATTGGAATCGAGACCAGCCACGCTCGTGAGCCAAAGAATCATGGACAGTGTCTTCGAGTCTATGACAACAAGACCTTAGCTGTTGAACCATATTGTTACTAAATCAATAGAATTAGTGGTCATCAGATTAGGTATTTCAGATAATGTGGTATCAGTCAATGAAATAGGAATCATCTGAAGGAGATTCCGTGAGTGAACTATGTAGAAAAACAGCTCTATGATGAGAGAAGACCACATCCCTTACTGTAGATCTACTGTCCACGATTTGTGGAAGATTTATGAAAATATCATCTATACAACGATGATACCTAGTAGGTTTTGAGACTACAGGGTGAAAGTTGAAGAAAGCTCGTAGAAGTTAGAGGAATCCTCAAGCTTACAGACACTAAATTTACCATAAACAACAATCCACGAAACTTGTAAGGAAGAGGTACCACACTTGCAACAAGGTATATCTAGGAAATGAGAAAGGTATACAAGGAAATAATAGTCGAAATGAGTGATTCCACTAAGATACCAATTAATTCACAGTCTCGGAGTTCAGAAAAAGATCTCAGCTTCCCAAGTGTAATGAATTTCAAACCATCCTTCACCAGATGCATTACTCCACCATGTTCATCATTTTTGTAACCTTCGACATAAATATAAATATTTTAATCTTATTTGACAAATGTTCATTCAGTCTTATAACATTTTCTTCGTGATTTAAGGAGCTTCGGTAGAAGTCCAGGAAATTTATCTTAATTCTTAGTGAACGTATATTCAAATGCAGATACACTTCATTATCAGCGTTAGTTGATTCGAGATTCAAAGAGAGAATTGGCTTTACTAGATCGGCGTTGAGGGTTGAGACTGGGGTATCAATAAAAAAGACTATTGAGTGTTTTCAAATGTGACATCCAGGGCAACCATTGACTGCAAGTACGGCCTTTAGTGGTTGTACTTCGAAGGATCAACAGAATTTCCGTCCGCTAATCCCAAAGGTTGAGCTTCAACTGCAAGATGAGATATGGAGCTATCAAATGACCAAGGAATCAACTAGTTACAGAGATGACTTTCCTTTTCTGGTGAGAAATAGTCTTCCGAAGTTCGATCTCAACATTGCCGAATGAAGCAGCAAGATCATCTCGATCACAATTGCGGTAGAAAACTTGTTACCAATATTGGCTGAAGTTCGATAAGAAACGCGTGGAAAAGTTGGTGATAAAGTCTTTAACGTTGGTTACTTAAAGTTTGGAACCAACTTTTCAAGCGACACAGTCTCTAAAACACCAAAATCTAAACCGAGTGACAAAGTAAGGTTGTCATGAGAACAGTGAGAAGTGAATAACTGTGGAGGAGAAGGGGATACACAACACTTTTTTCAGAATTGTCTAAAATGAAAAATTTCTGGTAGTTGTCCAACAAAAGGATGTCTGTAGACATGGATTAGCTTATTTTTTATTTCACCCCATCCCCATTCACTCGAATTCAATGACGACTAAATTCTCAATTCTATGTTCAAATCATTCCCGTAACAGTCTCGAAATTGGAGTCAGCCTCTTCAAAGGTAATTCAGAGTAACTAAAAGATGTATACGTAATTATTTGAAAAAGCGGAGAGGCCTGGGGCAGAATGAAGGTTCGGGCGGAATATTATAAAGCAAGTTTAATTGGGAAAGCTCCTGGAGTTAATCCTGAACACCCTCCCCCTCATTCTAACTGGAGCCCAGTTCCTCCACATAATCCCCTGTCATTCCACTTAAATTAACTCTTGCAACGTTTTCCATACAAAATTTACCTCTTTTATAAATATCCATTCTAAAGTCTCGCTGTGGTGACAATATTTTGGTCGCAGAACAATTTATAAATATGAAGTTACGAAGTGGTTGAGGTTGACGACTGAGGATTCAGACTCTGCGGGACGAATACTCAACTCATGGAATCCATAAGATTAAGACAGAGTGAAAGAGCGATACGAGGTGAATACATTCAAGGATCCAGCATATTTTAGCAAATCTGAATTTACGACTTGAAAAGAAAAATGTATCCTGATGATTCACAACAGAGACTCTCAACACACCATTTTTCTTTATCTATTAGATTAAAATTGTGAGTTACAATCATTGAAACGGATCCTAACACTGTAAATTCAGTGCTTACTTAGGATGGGATGTAATACTTAGGGGATATTTAATTTAATCAAACATAGCTAGTGTGTATTGTCCATGTGGATCGAGTGGTGGAGAATAAGAATACTTAGGTATTGAATTTAACACACAGCACTGCACTGAGGGTGGACAAGCTTATAGCACAGTTTGAAAGAAGCCGCCTAGTGGAAATGAGGAGTATAATAACATAGCAGGTATAACAGACCCTCCTTTATCTGATCTAATGTTTCATTTAAAAGGAACCCAACAAGATAATTCGAGAGGTGGGAAAAATAAAACTGAAAGACGAGAGATGAATCAAGCAGAACATACAGCTTCTTCGTAGGAAGGGGTCTGGTTCGTCCTAACAACTAGCCAGTGCGATCGAATCACACGCTTAAATGCCATAGGTCAAAAACGTATAAAAACGGAATTTTTTCATATATTTTCCGAAATGGCGTACAAATGGAGTACCATTTTCACAGTCATTCTATGAGCAGAATCGACTGGGGTAGTTTTCAAATCCGTTAACACTCCACTCATAGCAAATAATCGCAAATTCTGAAACTAAAAATGATACCCGAAACCAACACCCAACAACATCACGCGATATTTTTATTTCAACCCGTTGAATTTCAGTTGTTCTATCAGGCTGTTTAGAAGTTGGGACCAACTGGACACCATCTCCAAAAGTACGTATTTTGAATCTTGAAAGTGGCAAAATTTTTTTTTTGGAGGGGGGGGGGGGGCTGTTACACAATGTTTTCGTATACGATTGCAAAGGATTGTTGAAGAAAATAATAAACCAAAAACTAACTGAATGCAAGTCCTTCTTAACTTTTTAAGAATGTGTGAAGACATTTTTCCTTTACCGACAGGAGGGGGATGGAAGCGCTGCTCGTATCGACTGGAATTCTCAGCCGATTGTTATAATTTCTTCCCTTCGATCAAGAATTTGTGTTTTAAATATTTTCAGGTACTGAGAAGTTTGATAATACAAAAACCAGACATAGTTTCACACGTGTAATGCATGCTTACTTACCAACATGTTTTTCAATGCGAGAGTTGTCATTATTATCACATTTGTTCAATGTTCCCTACCAACCTTCGTGTTTTCGTCAATTTGAATAGAAGTATCACAGACTGTTGTAATATGAATTTCTTATTTACTTATGCTGTTGGAAAGTGAGAGAGAGTTTAATGGTCAACATTTTGTACATAAATGAAAATTCAATTCTCCCTCTTTGTCATTCCCCCTCTACTACTTCTACCTTCTCTCACTTCCCACTCTCTGTTTCTCTCTCTCCCTCTCAGAGGAAAAAAAAACAGATTTTTCCCAATAAGGAGTTTTTCCCGTGCGGCTCGGCGGTCGGGCGCTATCCTAGAGTTAGGGAGAGGAGGAAGGGCGGTGGTGGTTGCGAGAGGGTAGTTAATTGCAAAGTCTTGTCGCCCTCTTCTTGCAGCCCCAAAGTAACAGTCTTCACAAATTAGTGACCCCTTAAGCAGCTTTCGCCCCTTGAATAGCAAATAAGCAGGAGTCTGCAAAGCTCCCACTCCCTCCCCACTGATTCCCTCTACCTTCCGCCATAACACCTTCCTCCGTCCATAACACTTTCTCAACCCCTCATGACCCAGATCCGGGGATCAGTAGAATAACGAATAACTGTTACGTTATACCTCCAAGTCCACATTCACCATGGATGATACTCACTCGTTTGTTTTAGGGTGTTAACTTTTGAGAGATGAATCATTTCTAAACCTCCATCACCACTCTCTCAAAATTTGTTGGTATAAATGCGAATGATACTCACATTGCACATATCGAAAACAAAACATGTATCAAACGCTGGAAAATTTTTACAATTTGGCTTATGATTTCTATATTAGATAGCCCTTTTACGTAAATCACTGATCCATGTTTATCCGACGTAGTATCTGGTACGTAATTGAAACTCGCCACCGAGTGCCTTCATATCCAATACAATAATAATAATACAAACATTACAATGATGGTTTTGCAATATTAATAACAGCACCATTATGATAATTGTCCAGTCACTTTAAGGATTATTCTGCTGAGTCCATCCAGAAGCATTTGAACATAGGTCTGAGATCCGGCATATTGGGTGATGACAGGTCTGAGCCGGTCTGGCCCTATGTCGGTGGAGAGATCCGACATCTTGAGTCCAGCTACAGGCCTCGTGACGCGAACTCAGCCAGCCATCACCACACGACGGGGAGTAGTCGCCCTATACACTGACCGTATGAATGCTCCTCCTGTTAGTCATCTGTTGGTCATCCATTGGATTGCAGTTAGACTCTTTTGGTCATCTGTTCCTGTATCATGACAGGAACGCCTGCCCTGTCAGTTCAGTTACTGACCTGTGCCAGGTCGCAAGTTGGAAATACTTGGCTGCCGTCAGCCACGCGATCAAGCTCACACTTCCCAATGAACGGGCTCTGCAATCCAACACTGCCGCCCGACCGACTAATCCATTTTGGTTTATTATTTCCAATAATAAATCTTTGCCATCGACCAGGGAAAATCGTTTTTTTTTTAAACCTCCCCTAGTTTAAATTCATAATAGAGTTTTAATGCATAAGACCGGTTTGTTAGAGAGAAAAAAAACGACTCAAATTATTACACAGAAGTTTTTCACTTCTGTATTTGATGGGCTATCAAATACATAACATGTATTTGATATATCAAACTATCATATTATGAGGAGTTTGTTTCCAAAACCTGACATGTCCAGTTACAGCTGTTAAGGTCGAAACTGCGAAAAAATCTTATGAACGAAAACTAAGGGAGATTTATACAAATGTTGGTGAGCAGAACTTTTGTTGAAAATTACTTGTGCCAACTGTACCAAAGATTAAGAACCTGCATGAAACGAAACACACTTGGAAACGTTCGAAATTTGGCCTGAGTGTACCATTTCTTCCACATTTATCCACATTCACTTGGAAGATAGGTTTATAACACGATTTTTTGCATATTCAGCATTCAATTTCCATTAAGTAATCGTCTTGAAACAATATTGTCCACCTAGATCGATCATTTGTCCCACTACGCGGCGTCTGCCGTACGTAGGGGGTTATAAATTTTATTTCTTGGTCGATTAAAGAGGTGCGTTATTGAAAATTGAAACCGTTCCGAACTCTTGTCATGATCAACTTTCGTATGTTTTAGTTCTTTATTTAGTAAGAGAACGTTCCGAACTTAATTTGTTACCTGATAACGACGCACAAATGTGTCACTCAGTGGTACGACTACGCACCATTACGTACCTGAAACAAAACACATATAATTCAGTATTTTGTTAAATTTAAAAACTTTGCATCAAAGAGCAGGCTTATTCATAGTGACACTAACTTTCTTATTTTAAAGTGTGGCACATAAATTTTCATCGTTTTCTAACGCTAATTCATATGGTGCTATCTGTTTCTTGATTCGACTCAATTTTTGCGGAATAATGACCGAAATTGTTTATTTCGCGTGAAAAATCGTCATTTATACCGACTTGCAACTTTCAGATTAAGCTGAGTTTTCACTTGAAGATTGAAGGTTTCAATCTTCAATAAATATAGGATTGAGATCGAAAAAATTGGACATAAATATGATGCGATAATCTGGGAAATTGAATCATCTCTTTTCCGGTTAGATCGAGGGTATACCAAAATATATATGCACATTTTGCTTCAGAATCTACTTATAGACAGCGGGGAAACATGACAGTGTTTCAAATCCCACAGCTGACATTTCACGTTTAAAACCATTCTGAATTACTTTCGTTCAGTGTATACGCGTGTCAACAAATCCTTGCGATTTCAAAAATCTTGGTTGAATTTCTTTTTTTCATCTTTTGAAGAGCTCGGTGGATTGATCGCTCAAAAGTCCATACTTTCACTCAGGTCAAGCGCAAAAGTATATCCACTGAGCATCATTTCCCCAGGTTCTAGGGATCCGATCTCGCTCAGATTCGGAGGGTAATTTGGCATGAATAGACTAATAATCTCATGTCAATGTCAACCCGCGTACATGCGTACTGGCGTTGGAGTGAAGGAGGTGGGTGCTCTATCAGGCTGTATCAAAAGGGAATCAATCTGTTTACGGTCGATTAAGAGCTTTGGTCTGTTATTAAAACATTCTTCTGATCGTTCAAATTTAATCATGGAGATGGTAATAGTAGAAAGTCATCATGATTTCATAATTTTTTTTATTTACTATTTTTTATATTGTTTGATCCCAATTTTCATTCTAACAAACTTCTCTCGTACAATAAGCTTCAAACATTTTGAATTTTGTATTGGTAAGCAGATGGAGGGGACAATGGCCATTCCATTCAAGCGCTGCTAGAATTATCAGCCGATTTTCGGGCTTCTTTTCGGTCTAGTTTTTAGGAAGTCCCTCTGCAAGACTTTGTTGGCCGGGGGACGCCTATTAGAATTGATCCGGGAGGTGTGAGATAACCAAAATGTGAGTAAAAAAAAAATAACTGAATACAAATACGTTTCAGACCAGACCAAGACCGAATCTGTGATTTAAACGTTAGGTATGTGTCTTCGTGTGTGCATCTATGTTGAAGATGCAAAATTCTGTGTGCAAGATGGATGCAAAATTACATTTTTTAAGCTGAATAATAATTTCAGCTCTTTATTCATAATTATTCAGCTTTAAATAATAATTTCAAGCGTTTTTTAAATTAACTTTGATCATGTATTCTTGAAATTTGATTCGAATTCAAACAATCTCCATATTGAAGCTTCATATTATGTTATTAATTTTGCTTTATTGGGTTTGACCGAAACAAATTAATAAATAAAGCAAAGTAATATATGATATACATATCAAGTAAGGCCAATAATGAATATACACATGGCATCAATTTTGTTTTAATATCGGAGGTACAAGTTTGTGCTTAGCATATTCTTGTATGTACAATTAGATTTTAGCACACAATATGTGTCATTCGTTTGGAATATGAGAATACTTCATGTATGAAGGCGTAGCGTTGCTTGCGGAGCTGAGTTATGGTGATGAATCCGAAGAAGGTGGTTTTTTTTTTTTTTTTTTTTTTTAATTTTAAATCCAGTAACTTTCTTGTGGGAGCCACTATCAAGTGAGCTAACATATTTAGATATACAAATCACTTGTCACTTGCAGTATTATTTCTCACCCATTGGTGAGCTAATACAAATTTCATAATTCAAAAAGAATATTTAGATTAACAGATAAGATACGAGTAGAATAATATTAGCAACAGATTAAGATAAAGAAACAACAACATAAGCAAAATATAATAACAATGAAGGTAACTGACAGAAACTTAAGAGAAGTTGGTTAGCTAGTTGAAAGATCACTGTGCCATTTTCGTTTTAATCTTCGTCGATTTCTAGGTGGTCGGGGTTCATTCAGTATGGAGTTGACTAGAGGATTTCTATGGAGGCTCATGCGGTAGGCTAGTTTGTTGTAGCATTCACTTAGAACTTCTTGCACGCAGGGAATGTTCAAATCCGTGTGAAGCGTAGTGTTGCGGACAAACCAAGGGGCGTCTGTGATTATTCGTAATATGCGGTTTTGAAGGGTCTGGATTTTTTTTAATTTGCGTGGCAGCTGCTGAGTTCCATATCTCACAAGCGTATAGCCAGATGGGTCGCAGTAAAATGAGGTATAGTAAACGTTTGATATGAAGCGGAATAATTTGACTAGTCAGGAGATATTTTGTCTGTTGGATCCTTGATCGAATTGTTGTACTTAAAACTTTAATGTGAGTGTTCCAATTCAATTTATTGTCTAGTGTAACCCCAAGATAGCGGACTGAGTCTTCTTTTTTCACTGATTGGTTATCGAGTATTACATCAGGGACAGAGACATCGATTTTATAGGTGAAGCACACCAAGGTTGATTTAGTGGCGTTCAGCTGTATTTTCCATTTGTTTGTCCAACTGCTAAGTTGGTCGACGTATTCTTGGAGATCGGCATGAGCTTGTTGTGCAGTACCTCGACGCACCAACACGGCTTGGTCATCTGCAAAGTGAGCGGTAAGTAAAGATGGGCTTTTTGGGAAGTCGTGTGTGTAAAAGATATACAGGAGAGGGCCCAATATGCTGCCCTGCGGGACACCAGCCTGAATTCTGTGGGATTTGGAAACCGTAGAGTGACACTTGACGGCATATGTCCGATTCTGTAGATATGACTGAAGGATTCTATAATAGGTGTCTGGCAGAACACTTTTAAGCTTGGTGAGCAGGCCTGCATGCCAAACGCGATCGAATGCCTTCTCGGTATCGAGAAAGAGTCCGAGGCAGACTTCTTCAGATTCAAAGGTGTTAAGAATCTCATCAACGACCCTATGCAACTGTTGAGGACAGGAGTGCTCCGATCGAAATCCAAATTGTTCATTAGGGAGAAGAGGCTCAAGGAAGCTTAAGAGGTCCGGCAGTAACAGCCTCTCGAACACTTTAGCAAGGATTGATAACAGGCTGATCGGCCTGTAATTCTTTATTTCACTCCGAGATTTCCCCTTTTTTTTAATCATTAGAATGTGTGCAAACTTCCATTTAGTAGGGAAGTAGCCCAGCCTAAGCATAGAATTATATATGTTAGTTAATTGTACTAAGGCTTTACGAGGAAGGTTAGTAAGCAGGGGCCTTGTGATGCAGTCATATCCTGGAGCTTTTCTGGAAGGCGAGAGTCGGATTGCCTCTTTGATTTGACTGGGGCTGAAAAACTTGTTAAAGGGAGATAACTGCAACGGACTAGTTAATTGATCATCTATTTGTAGATCAAATTCAGGATCCCCTATCGGATTTGGAGAAAATTGAGCTTTAAGCTCATTTGCAAAAGCATTAGCCTTTTCTGCAGGTGTGCACAGCCATCGGCTGTTTACGTACAGCGGAGGGATTTTGGTACATGCCTTGGTCGCACGTTTAGTTCTTTTCCAAAGAGAACCATCAGCAGTGTCTAACGAAGCCAGTTCAGATCTATTACGATCATTTCTTTCATTTAATAGAGCATTTTTTAAATCCTGAGTGGCACTATTGTATGCTCGTTTGTGCTCTGGAAACCTGCTGAGTCGCCACCGTGCTCGTGCTTGGTTTTTCACCTGATGTAGTTGGGAAATGTGGGGTTTTACTATATATGTTTGTGGCTTGGTGCGCGGTTGATTGTGGGTGCTAGCAAGGTTGGCTGCAAACTGCACATTTCTAGTAAAGGTTGATACCGCCTTGTCAATATGTGTTGGTGTCTTCAGAGGCAATTTTAAATCAGTGATGACCTGAAGGGTCTCTTGGTACACCTTCCAGTCAAAGGGGTGTTTGATTAGGGTTTGTGGAGGAGCATTCACGTGGTGGCTGGATCCGAATGTCATAAGTACTGGAAAATGATCGGAAGAGAGGTCTGGTATGACTGTGGGCTGTGTACACAAATGATTCGTGTTCTTAGCAAGGTAAAAGTCCAAGACGTCAGGTGTTACATTGCGCCGATCAGGATAATAAGTAGGTTCAATAGGATGGAAGACCTCAATATTAAATCTATGAACCATTTCTCTAAGAATCATTCCTCTAGGATTTGCAACATTTGATCCAAACGATTGGTGTTTGGCGTTGAAGTCACCACCAACCAGGAAGTTAGTGCCAAGCTCGTGGATAACGCCCAGGAAGTCACTGGCTGTAAGACAGTTACTTGGAGCAGAATAAAAAGAGGCAATCTGACAGTCAATTTGATCAACATTAATCAAAATTCTAGCTGTTTGCATGTTCGACTCTTGGATTATTGGTAGTTCTGCATGAGCTATGGATTTTTTTATTAGGATCAGTGAACCAGCTTCACTATTGCCACTTGGGTGGTCAGCTCGATAGCAGGAATAATTTTCGATGAAGAAAGGACGGTTTGGAGATAATTTTGTTTCAGTTGCAAGCAATATATCTATGTTATGCATATGCAAGAACATTTCAAGTTCAAGTTTTTTGCCGGAAATGCCACGAGCATTCCATGTGCTGATAATTAAGCCTCCAATTGCAAAGTCAACCATCAAGTTTCAGAAGTTTTGGAATTATTTGAGCTAATGCTTGAACAAGTGGTTGAATGATGTTAATGAGACTTTCGATTTTGTTTACAAGTAGTGAAATACTAGAGGAGTCGGAGGGTGAATTATGTTCAGGGGAACTGCACGAAGTTTGGTTTACTGCTTGGGCATACGATCGTGGAAGCATCGGTCGGGAGGGGTGGAGAGTAGTTGGTGATGTCCACTTTACAACTGTATTTTTAGTTCCAGTATCGTGGTTATTTACATGCGAGATTTTAGTCTTCTGTAGTTTCACATGCACCGGGCAACCCTTGTAGTTTGCGGTGTGATCACCGCCACAGTTGGTGCAAATTGGTTTATCACCAGGAGGCTTATTACAGTGTTGGGTGGCATGTTTTCCGTCACATTTTACGCATCGAGATTGTAGTTGACAAAAATTTTTGCTATGTCCAAATTCTTGGCAGTTTATGCACTGTATTACTGTGCGTTTTGGTCGTGGAGTCTCAACTTTAACGACTGCGTGAAACAGTCGGTTGAGTTGGAAAATTTCAGAGTTTTTAGGGCTTGGTTCTAAATCGAGAAAAAACAAAGGGAGGGGATTCTTAGTGATGGGGTGTAAGACAGGAACGATTTGCCTAGGCAGATAGCCAACCGTTCTAAGTTCATCTATAAGAATACTGGTGTCGCATGATTGATGTAGCCCACGAATGACAACTCGAAACGCACGTTCTGAATTTGCTTGATATGTGTAATAGAGAGCTTTATTGTCAGAAAGATAGCGTATCATTTTTCTGTACCCATCAATAGTTAGAAATGAAAATTTCACTCTATCCATAGTGGCAAAATACTTGAACTCTCCAAGATTTAATGGACGGATGGCTTCCAGAAGTTTATTAATGTTCGTGATATTGCGAACAAATATAGGCGGAGGATTTGGTGGTTTATCCTGAGATGTAAGCGAGTTAGAGGTTTGTACTTTGGGAACATTGCCAAGATTAGATAGTGGAGCGAACGAGTTTGATAGAGGGATGTTTTGATTTGTATGAGAAGATAATTTCTTACGCTTAGCTGGCTTGGAAGGTTCACCAAAAGGTGAGTTATCTTCAAGGCTATCTTCAGCCTCGTCATCCATGTAGATAACGAAGTGCTAGGCGGCGGGCAGTAGATGAGATTGGATAGCAATTTAAACAACACACGTCCGTTCCGTTTCACGTCTGGACGACAACTGAGAAGGTGGTGATGCAGGATTATGATGGGTGGTGCTTTTTGCATTGTGGGGAAAAAAATTCTAGGTATTAATTGAAAACTTTAGCGTTGTGCGAGTGGAGCCTACGTTTAAGCCTTCTCAGGTGCCTTGGAAGGAGTCTGCGTGACGGGATGGTGTTGATAAGTGGGTTTGGTCGGGATGTTGCTTGTACGTACATTGTACGGTAGAAGGCAACAACAGGATCTAATACAGAAGGAATTTCTAAGACTTAGTGTAATTCGTTGTTGCGGACGTGCCATGGGGCCTCCACGATGAGGCGTAATACCCGGTTTGGTAGTTTTTGAATGGGCTCGATCTGGGATTTGGAGGCCGAGCACCAGATCTCACTGTCATACTGGCAAATGGGCCTCAGAAAAGAGGAATACATTATTAGTTGGGTTTCGGAAGGAATTTTGTTGTGGGGCAGGAAAGGCTTGAGTTTCGGGGTTTGGAGACCGTGTTTGTGATGTGTTTGGGCCATGTGAGTTTCTTGTCTAGAGTGAGTCCGAGATTAGTAGTGTCCTCTGTCATAGTAATCGGCGTGTCAAACATAGTCACTCTGGGGACCTTGAAATTTCTCTTATAAGTGAAAGTTACCAGCGCTGATTTATTGGTATTTATTTTATTTTTATTTCTATTGCTGAAGCGGATGCTTGAAGGTGCTGCGCGGCTTGCTCTATGGCATCAATGAAATGGAATAATGGAAATATTAAATTTATGAGAATTCTCATAAGTATATAAAAGGGTCGATCGCTGAAGTAGTAGAATCGATGGGGCTGTCAAAATAGCGAAGAAAGTCGTGATGAACGAGCAAAGAAAGAGGGGAGGCTATGGTGGTCCTGGGGGTAGAGAGATGTAGGGGGGGTTGCTTTATCAGAGTGTATAAAAGGGGAATCAAGAGGCTCCTTGGCTTATTAATTTGTTGGGCCGGCTATTAGGGTCGGAGCCCCGGAAAGGGTATTGGATGGGCCAATTTTATGAACTGAATGCGCCCATTCATCAAAAAAACACCGCCTCCCTCCGCTCCGCCTTGGGGAAGGCTATCTCGCGATAAAGGCCCTCGGACAGGCTGCGTGAAGGTGGAAAGAGGTTGTTCGATTTCGAACAGACAGACTGACAATGGTCTACAATCCCGGCACGAACGGCGGAGCGAATGTGCGGGGGAGGGGAGGGGGATGAAAAGATATACGATAACGCGGCAAGTGTACCCCCACCCTTCCTCATCACACCGCCATTCGTTACCTTTCACTACCCGGATATCCATCAACTGATTCCTTGAGTGAATAGCCAGTGACGAACAAAAGGCGATAAATAATAGTAAAAGCCGCGGGTGGGTACCAGATCCCGTTCCGACCACAGATATCTCGTATTATAGTTGAAACTGCTTGAAATCTATTCGGGCTCTTCCTTTTTTAGGACGTCCCTCTCAAGCAAGATTTTGGTAGTAGTGGGAAGTCTATTAGAATTAATCCAGGAGGATGTGGGTCAGCCCAAACACGAGAAAACCGCATCAAATTATTTCACAAAGGTTTATTATTTTATAATCCGTATATAGTATTACATAGGGGAATTACGTCGAAACCCTTCCCAGTCACTTCAGGAGTACCTCCCTGATCTCATTTTGAACCATTACTACTCCTTCTTGTCAGTGATGATGTCTGTTCAGTCCTTGATCGGGCCCAGTGTCTCTTGTTTGCCGATGACCGTAAGATACGTCGTATGATTCCGTCTCCATCGGGTCGTGTTATCCTGCATGACAGCCTTGTCTCACTCCTATGGTGGTGCCCGTTGAATGGTTTGGAAGCCAACCTAGTAAAGTATTCTATTATGACTTTTAACCGTTCCCAAGATCTGGAAACTTCTTGACGAAAGGTTGCCATTTTCGGAAAATGTGTCTGACCTTTCCACTTATACTTTGCAAGTCATTTATCCTCTCAATCTTGGAGCCCACACTGGCCGTTCGGGACCCACACTGGCGATGCCATTTGGACCAGTTGAACAGAGTCCACCGTAAATGTCTGAGATACGTAGCCTACAAATTGGGCATTCCACAGATTGCCGTCAATTTTGAGCTCTTGGATGAATCCAAATGAATGCACACAGCGCCCAGAGATCACTCTCGGTTCGGCTGACCCAAAATTTTACCATTGATTGATCCTGAGAATAGTCGACTCACCGTCCCTACTTGGCAACGTGAATTTCATATTCCTCGTTCCACAACATAACATTTCCCCCGGCTAGTTACTTCTACAATCGGCCACTTTGCGGAATGTCGCATTACATTAATCACGAGATCGGGAAGTTCCTGGACTTGTACGTTTTCTTGGAGTCACCTGGAGTGGTAAGGAGTACGATATGGTTAACCTTAAAGATGTTTTTTTTAAAGATAAATTGTATATTTTTTCCCCAAAATTGTGTTGTAAGTGTATATGGATACGTACTCTTTTTTTGTTGTTGTTCATGCAAGCAGATGCTTTAATTTTTCATGTAGTATTCTTGTATTGCGTTTTGATTTGACACATAAATAGACCTTATTTGATTTCCGCCATCAACCATCGCTGCTGGTACCTAAAATAACTACTCTCATCTATGTTGTGCCCTAAATTTCTTCTCGGATTCACGCTTTTCGATCGTAGGGTCGAACTTTCATTCCGTCATTTAATAATCCTCCTTAGTCGCCGGCTTTTGACTCGAAGAAAGAAACATTTCAACTTCACCTGAAATAACGTCACTAGCAATCAAAAGTACTGCTTTAGTTAGACTCCGAAATTGAGAAAACTATAAATAACGTTGATAAAAAGGAAGGAAATAATAAATCTAAGTCAAGTTCAAGTTAGTGGCCAACTCCTAAGTTGCTCGTTATAAAGAATAAATGAACATTCAAATGAGGGGAAGCTGATTCATTAGCATTTCTAATTTCGCTGTTCTGTACCCTTTGTCCTCGCTTGTTTCTTGTGTAAAAATTTGGTCGTTACATTGACGGGAGGTTTTAAAGGAACAACTACGCTAAGGGCCACGCTTATGAAGTCAGTTTAGAATATGGCTGTACACGTGGAGGCGGTGTTGTTATGATATTGATTCTGAATTTAGTACCCATTATTCACTTCGTCGTATTAATTGGAACAACGTTATTAGGTACCTGACGACGGACTGCAAAGACAACAAATAATTTTGTACGGTTCTACAGTTTTTTAAATAAGAGTTCATTTCACTGATAGATTGACATTTTATCAAGGAGCACATTCACCAAAAAAAAACCTATAAGCTCCGATCAATGGGAACCAAGATCAATGTAAACGGCAGATTGATCTTAGTTCGAAAAGTTTGGGCTTACCAAATTGAATCGAGTTCCTGGGAACGCGTTTTTGCCAGAGCGAAATTACCGTAACTGAGACTGCGATAACACTAGTATATTCGTATTGCGTCCACCTTGCAACAGGTCTGTCGCTAGTGGATTTTGCCATCCACGGATTTTGGAAAGATCTGCGACTTGTGAGGTAACGGACGATCGATCATACAGCTACCGAGGTGGTCTCATTCGATTCAAGGAACTAATTTCTATCTGAATCAAACAAAAACATCAAACGTTTTTGACATTTCGATTCTTGAGTAGATTAATCCTTTAGGGTTGACTGATCAAGGTGCCGAGATTACTGGCACATGCCAGATCAATGCTGGATTTTCGAGGTCAATTTCGAAAAATTTGGTCCGGCAGTTTTGGAAAAAAGCTTAGGACGGCGTACGTTGGTCGGGCGAATTCTGTTTGTATTAGATTTTTGAAATCGACTCATCTTGAAATGTAAACCAACAACTTTTGAGAGGAGGGGGTTATGTTCTTTTGCTCTTGTCGATTACAAACATTCATTATTGAAAATAACAAACCAAAACACCTGAAAATACTCCGAACCAGCAATCATACACATATGCATCCATTTTGAAGAAACCTATAAATACGCGTTCGGGGCAAATTGTAGATTCTTTGCAGTGAACCCAAGACCAGTGAAAACATATTGCCATTTCCAGCAAAGGCCATATCTCAGGCCTCAGCATGAGATAAAATGATGATAATATGGTTGTATGGTTATCACCCAGCAGTTACCAATACACCAAGATGAGGAAAATTTCTTACCCGAAGAAAGTGAGGGATTGCATGTTAACAAAAAAAGCAACTTCTGACGACTTCTCCTACTTTTAAACTCTTCCACTAACACGATTTCATATTCAGTCGCTGCCATGACTAACTTAGCCTTTTTCTTGCTCGCCTTTATATATATATATATATGTATAAACTAGAAAGAAAACTCATATAGTTTGGAGGAAGAGAAGGATGGGAGGTTGGCCGAAGGGAATGCATCTTTTTTCAAACTTTCTACATTTGCTCGAGGGCCGCCCCCTATTCCGTTTGACACACCCCTTTTCGCTAACCTATATATGTGTCTATGTGTATAGACACACTCATATATATATATACGCGACAGAAAAACAAAAATAACAACAAATGACTCCGATGCCCAACATGTGAAAGTACCGACAGGTTCGTTGGACATTTGGTGATTGAGCAGCGATGTCTGATGAAATTATGCCGCTAATTACACTATCAATATATTCCAAGTAGATTCTTGATGAAAAAATGTCATTTCATCATGTATTCGAGTTTTTTTACTGATCTAGGATGAGGATTTACAAATTATTTGTTATATTTATTATTAACAGTCATTAGATAATAATTGTTATGAATTTATCATGTACTAGTTACGCCTGTATTACATTGGTGCAATAGTAAACAGGGTGTTTCACGTAAGGGTGGACTAGGGGTGGATTTTACAACTAATTTTCTGAAGAAAAAATGCCTTTTAGAAATATTTGTTGGACTTCGTTCCCGAGTTATTCACAGTTTAAGTTTTTTTTCGTTTTCTTTCCATCACAAAAACAGCCATCACTTCCTCATTTTCCAACAAGTATCTAATCTGAGGATACCGTTGGAAAGTGCTTTAAATTAAAAATCTTTTTGATGTAAAACCAAATTTTTTTTGTCTAGGTTTAAATGGTAAAAAATTACCCTAAAGTGATGAATGTGTCCAATTCGGGAAATTACTTGTTTTTTTATAATCACCTGTGAAAAATAATTCTCTTAAATGAACTTACTTTCCAACTATGTCCTCAAAATTTAATTTACTCAGGCCAGTATGGAAGAAAATCTCGTTTTTCCGTCGGAAAACTTTTTTATGAGAAATTAAGGGTTCTGGGAGTTTGTTGGGGGGGGGGGGGGGGATATCTCACTCACGACGGGAAGTGTTTTCTCGCTAGGGGACAAGTTCTGCGCAATTTTCTACGTGGATTTGAATAGTGACGAATCCGTGGTGATAATGACACCTTGGGCCATTTTAATTATTTAAAATAGCGATAATGAGTCGTTTGCTGGATCCAGGTCAAAAAACATGCTTATAGCACAGTTGGTTTAGTCGTCAGATGTTAAGTAGTGTAACCCTCTTTAAAAATTAGGTAGGGACCTAAATCTATTTTTTCAAGCGTTTCTGCTTTTTGTTAATGTGTTTAAGAAATGCGTTCAGTAGGGTATGTACCAATATAGATGTATGTAGATAGCCCATGGTCTAAAGATCTAAATAGCTGATATTATGTTCTGAAGAAAATGCGTTAAAATCAAGAAATCATTGCAAAATTCTTCAACACAGATTTCGATTAAGGCAATTTTTCAGAATGTATATTTTACAATTATTGTAAAAAAATGCAAGAATTGTAGAAACGATGCAAATTATTGCATAGAGGTCAAGTATTCCTGTAGTAGATAACCCCTGTACGTAAATCACCGATATATTTTTACTAGACAGGTATGTGTTAGATTTAATATCTAAACTCGTCACCTCTCGCCTCCAAACGTTGTCATTTCATTCAAGAAGTAAATACTTGGGCTTCCGCGAGCCACGTGATCTAGCTCAGACCTCCCATCAATGGGCTCTACCGTCCGGGTCGTCACCTCGATTGTCTACCGCACCGATTTTCATCACCCGAAGGTGAAGTTATTCAAACTGTGAGCAAACGGATAATTGTACAGTAACCCGTGTGATCTCATTTGATTCAGAGAACTAATTTCTATCTTGAAAAAAAAAAAAAAAACTATCCTGTTACATCAAAAGTTTTTGATATTTCGATTTTTTATTGTTTAATCCTGCATTATAATCCCTGAAGGTTGATTGATCCCTAAGCAGACATGATGCCGAGATCACAGGCACACGAAATCCCAAATCGATTTGGGATTTTTGAGCCGAATATCGAAAACTGTGGTCCAGAAATGTTTGAAAAAAGCTTCGGGCTGCGGACCGACGGATATTTCAAAGTGTTTTATTCGATTTTCATTCGTGGAAAATGAAAGTTTCTCATTTTCATTATAATTCATTTTATGAAAATAATAAACGAAAAAATCCAGTCCGCAATCTGTCAATTTTCGTCGAAGCAGGAAAAACTGAATTTAGTCTGAGGCGTAGTTCGTTCCGTAATTCACTCGCTCGTGTTATAGTCGCGGTCCTTGGGCTGCCCGCTGGCCACCCACTTGGAGCACGTTTTTGTTCGGTTGGAATCGTCGAGGTTGTCGGGGCAAACTCCTGTGGACTCGAAGTAAGAAAACAAGGGGCTCCGAGACGCCACCTGCACCTTCACGGCTGGCACCTGCTAACCCTCCCTTCCTCCACCACTTACGCCTTCAACTCACCAATTATGCTACACGGAACACTTTCTCGTTAGCCCACACCTAATGCCGGCTGCACAGATTTCATAATAGTTACCCAACTGCCTTCTCCCTCCTCTGAAGATAGCGCCTGTTCAACTGATACTAAACATGACTTTGTGTTAACCATCAGAAAACCTGTGCGCAAAAATGGTGAGCATCATGCGACCCAGAGGTTATCATCGGAAGCTTAAGATGAATAACATTCAACATAAATTGCAATCCAAATATTGCATTAATTGGTGGTATGTGTAGTGAACCGCAGAAAGGATTCGACATGGATTTCTATCCTGAAGTTAGCCGAACTTATGAACAATCTTGTTCGTACGCAGGCCTGAAATTTGTAGATATAGTAATTTTGGTTACACCACGATGTATACGATCGTCGAGGTTATAGGGGCGATTGGCTATCTACGCGCCGACACGATTTCCCTTGTCGCCTGTAGGTACATCCTATTACAACACTCGGCTTGATATGCTGTGACACTAACATCACTTCCCTTGTCCCCCGAACTCCTCCAGATATCGATATTGTCATATCAACGGTTCCCATCAACACACCTATCTAGTTACGGTGTGTTATACACATTGGTCTAAGCCGATATGCACGGAATCAAATTGTCCAGAAAACCCCGTAGGGAAAATTATGGCATGTTGTCTTTTTGATCTTCTGGATAAGCAGACATTTTTGAAGAGAAGTTTCGTTTCCACTGCTGCTGCAGATGGGCTGAAACCTCCCATTTTCTTGCAGCATCAAATTTTTGTACATTTTGGGTCTTGAACTAGCGTCTCCAGACTCATAGTGAGGGGGGATTCAACATTTCCTAACTCCAATACTATTTTTTTCCTACTTTCCAACTAAAAAATTCCATTGTTTTTCCATTTTTTATCATCTTGCGCTTATAAGAAACGGACCGGGTAAATTCTGAAGGAAGAACCAGCTGACAAAGTTGCAGTAGAATTCAATTTCTTTTGAATAAGAGTTTTTTTTTGTTCTTTTTTTTTTTTTAATAACATGAGTCATTTGTTTGCGGACAAGTAAAACATAGGTGTTTTATTTTATCTAGTTAAGTTCGTGACTTTCAACTCAAGATATGCAGTATGCAGCACCATTGTATGAGCTCGTATTTCGATATCAGATCGTGTTACGTACTGAGAGGCTAGTGAAGTTTCGGTTTTTAAGAAGTATATCAATGAGGAAGTCATCGTATCGTCTAGGAACAAGGCATCAAGGCTCTTTTCAAGGCATCAAGAATACAATTGCACAAGTATGTAAGCGCTGAGTTAATACGTACCACAGACGACGTCTAATAAACGTTGATCAGTGGCTCACAAAGAAGAGTTAATTATCAGATAATGAATGATAAGCCTATGTGAAAATGATAAACTAAAAATGCCACTACAGTGATATATAAACATTTAGGGGGATGTCACGCATTTCCAGCATGTTTTGAACATGAAAAGGTGCGAAAACGAAACATGTGTTTTTAAACTGTTGAAGAAATCGAAGTTTCAGTGCTTCTACAAAACCAATCAACTCTTCAGATTTTAAAATAATGGTATAAAATGCATCTGAGGCCCTACCAAGTTGGAGGAACGAACTCTCTACAACAAGTAGCCAATGTGGATCCCATTTCATTCTGTTCCTAATCCTCCAATAGCCGATCGTTATTAACCCACAATTCATTTTCGAGAGGAGAAGAGGAGATTTTTGAATCTTCATATTTTTTTTCCAAGGATCTCAAATAGCAGGCCTCGAACCTCAGGCAGTCAGATTTGCAATTCGTTCCTCTCCAAATCATAACTGATGTTAATTGTTTTTCTGTCGAAGCCCTTGTCAAGAGCTAACGGATAAACATACTTGAAGCGGTCCGAGTGGGCTCATTCGATTCATTGAATATCCAGTATTGAATCCATCAATACTTAAGTAATTCCGAAAGTTTCCGATAGTCTGCCTTTTGAATATGTCAGCCCTTTGATTTCACCCTTTAGTATAATTAAGTTATTTTGAATTTGACGGTCATGAATGTGCTACTAACCAGTACCTACATCATGCTAGAAATTTGAGGAACCTGACGTTCCACCCCCAAGGAAGACGTTTTCCAAAATACCCTTTCACAAGCGGATAATCATTTGTCCTGTAATTTATACCCTATCTATTCAAATGATGGATTTCGAGGAAAACTTTCTAATAAAGTACAGCATGATGATTGGAAATGAGCGAGGGCGGTTAAATAAACAAGATACAATGAGAAAATAACGGCGCTTTTGAAGCTCCTAAATTCGATTATGCAATCTACTTTTCTGGTAGGTACAAATCTTACCTTAATATCATGAGGGTGCAATATTAATACAATAACTACGGGATAGGGTTTGTATAGTATTAGCGAAACTCCCACATTGACACATTTATCAAGACTTTTACAGCAAATAAAAACGGGCTGAAGGTGCATGCACTGGAAAAACATTAATATATTCTGACCCAGGGAATTGGGTTTTACAGGCGGGACATGTAACTCAGTAATTGAGAGAAACGTCGAATGAAATCCCTAATAATTTCTACGTAAAGCGCTGAGTTGAGTAAGTACCGCGAGGTGGTGTGATAGGTGGGAAGGGGGGAATGTTGAGGAGGGACTTTAATTAAAATGACACCTAAAAGGGAGGTTGAAATAAAAACGGCGGATGTCATAAAGTTGCTGAAAACAGCAGAAGGGCCTGGAGGGAATTGGCTGAAACCCCTTTTCGGACCGGAGGATGGAGGGGGGAGAAACACCTCGGCAGCGGCGCGCCCGCCTTATCAGCAGCCGTCTTCATTACTTTTCACGAAAGGGGGCAAATCTCGTTAATTACTCGGCTGTTCTCGGAGAGAGAGGATTTATCGGGGGTGGCCAGCTGAGGGGAAGAGAGAGGTCAATATACAGTAGACGGCTACCTGCTACCATCTGCCTAGTGCTTACAGTGGAAGAATGCGGCGGAATTTTCAGGAATAAAGTAGATTTCTCCCTAGCTGGACGCTGTTTCTTCCTCGATTCGAATTCTGAGTCGTTTCCTATGAATCAAAGGGAACGCATATTCGTATGCGTAAGTGGCGTGACCATGGATGAACTGGGCTTATAACAGCTGGCAATCACCGATATTTCCATGATTTTTGGACGGCTTCATCAGCCGCCACGCTGGTGGGGGAACATGTAAACTGATTTATTATAGTGCAGTAGTGTCCACAGTCTCTCGGTGGCCGCACTCCATCATTACATCGTTATCAAACAGATAGCAAGTGCTGTCTCATCTAGCGGCTGAGATGTGGAGGAGGAGCGACTGTATCATACGTCGAATGATCAGGACAAGTAGCAGGATATAGTTGCGAGCTTGATGAGTAGACCACAATACTGGAAGAAACGGCCGTCAGCATTGGCATGAAGAAGACTTGGCTGCCTGAGATGATTAAGTAAGACAGGAATGACCAGCGGCAAGTGATGTGCGAGCAAAAACGAATGGTCGTCATGGTAGAAGGAAAAAACCACGGAGGTAATCGAGTTTAGGTATCTTTGTAGGAGTGTTTTATGTAATCACCACCCAGACTACAGCACTCGTTCCTGAACTAGAGAGATTTGATGAAGTTCAGGGTGTGAATCAAAATGCCTCAAAACACATTGTTATACACGCAATTTTCAAGGAGTAATCGTTTCCGTGATATGCGGATTTGCTCTCCATTTTATTTCGTATAATAAACGCCATCTGCATGATTCTTTTTTAAATTGTACAACCAATCTTGGATGGATTTTTTCTTTTCTGTTCCACCGATTTCTGCCTGAATATTGATGGTTTTTACTACAACACAGCTTACCACAGTTAGGCAATGCACAGGTGAAGGGGGGGGGGGGGAGAGAGAAACGAAATGGTTTTACTAAATTAACCAGAATACGAGGCGGTTCAAATCTCGTCTTTCCCTGCAGATCTCATTCCATCTCCGTAGTCCAAATAAATTATGAAGGGACTCACAGCTGACCGGGACGTAGAGGGAGGTGAAATAGCGAATTTCCACATAATAATACAACGGGCCCTTCCGAATTACGCGAGCCGAGGTGGAGCTCAAAATTAAGAGGAGGGGGTGGGAGGGGGGGGGAGGAATTACCATTTAAATCTGCTCCAGAAAATTGTTGACCCTCCTTGTTACTCTTGGGCGGTGATAAACCTGCTGGCCAAATTCAAGTCGTGGACAGGATCTTCTCTGCAGTACCAGTACTGTCGGTGAATCCATTTTGCCCAACCGCTGTTTCGTGGGAAATTGTGCGTACAAGGTGCAGTGTACTACAGTCAGAGGATATGCAATTCATAAAGAACCATCTTGAAGCTTTTTTGGTACACTTATTCGAGGACGTTCGCAGTGATGCTACCGACCGGATCAGTTGCTCACGACTAAAGATTGATCAAATAAAGATGCACGCCAAGTAAACGAAGATCAACTTGGGAACGTTGTAACGTGACGGCTTTGCTGCCATCGCAAAGTGCAGCAGATAAGCAGACCGAGAGTTCGGCGCGAAATCCGAACTGTGGTCCCATCGTACCGACTGGGATCGTCGTTTTCCTTGGAAACGACCATGTTTCGGGCTGTAATCTCGGTTTAACCAAGTCCAATTAAAAAAAAAAACTGATATAGCTACGTTATTCTGTGTCGAAAAATGATGAAATTTCATGAGCCACACTGAGGGTTTTCCGACCTATCGAAATTGAGTGCAAACGCGCGTAGGAGAACTTTGAACGCTTCTGAACAGGTACGTCCAAAGAAAAAGAAGTCGAATTAAAATGTTCATAAATTTTGAATTAGAACCCGAAACTGAAATAAAAAAATCGAGTTCCCGCTTAAAATAACAAAGCTAGTGCGCGTTTCGGACATTTGCGCGCATGCACGACGCGCGAAAGTGCAATATTTGAATTTCTTCCCCAAAAATAAGGGGGGTTTACTTCAACAAGTTTTTTGATAGCTCCACAAACAACGGAAATAGAAAGGGTGGTTCGTTCAAGTGACACCCTGTACAGTGTATTCTTGAATATATAACCAACTTTCCATCGAGTTCGAACTACATCGGACCACAGATTGTGAGAGACAGCTATTCGTCTGTGTCAAACAATCTTAGTCGTGCGCATGGGGAAAATTGATTACTCAACCATTTACGATGAAATTTATAGAGTATTTTGAACGTATACCCGACGTTTGAACGATTTTGTAATTCGGCAATTTCTCGTTTGATTAAGGCGGTAAGACCTTCGTTGAGCACACCGGCCCGTTATTCACGCCACTAAATCTTTGTAATATACGGCAACTGCACATAAAATCGGTCATTCTACAGGTAAATACGGAGCATGGGTTGGGTATTGCCTCACTTTTGTTACCTATTCGTTCCAACGAGCTTGTAGGGTGGAGTTGCGTAAATAAAGTGCATTATTTCTATCTAGTAAAAATGAAAGGACCCCTCACTCTATTAACGGACCTCAATACATAAGGAGAAATGTCTTATTATCTTCTTTGGTGAAAAATGAAATAAACAAATTGAAAGTATAAAAAAATGCTGTTCACTGCAGTAATTTCAATGATTTCATACGGAAAACATTATGATGCACCCACTGCTGACTATTGTTCGTATAATTTTTTATGGAGGTTGAATAAGAATTTATTCTGATCTCGCAACCAAAGCTAGCTCTGTAGAGGCAGACATCAACTTGGCAAAGGCGAGAAACACGAGTCGTTCTATCCCTTAAACTTGAGGTCGAAAGTTTCCTCAAGTTTGACAACACCGGTCCAACTTATTTATTTTCCTAATTTTTAATTATGCCCCCAACTTTTCTTGATACTTTCCGAATGGTGTGAGAGAGAGCGGGGGAAAAGAAGAAGCGAAAGTGGGGAAATTACTCGATTACGTGAGAAGAACCGCGTCCGCTCCGCCAAATTCATTTTTATACCACAAAAGACTCGCGAAAGTTGGCCGATTAATTAGGATTCTGCGGCTCGAAGAGGGGAAAGGGGAGGGGGGATTTCTTATTATACTTGTAGGTACTTTTGTCCTTTTTAGTTGAGCCTATAATCACTAATTAACTACCCCGACGGGAAAAGTTAACGAACTAACTTCTTTTCGCCGGCGCTAATTGACAACTATTCGAGAAGGTACCTATCACGTTACCGCGGTTCATGATGAGGTCGTTGGTGAAGGAAAAAATTTCAAGGAAGCTGAAGGGTCTTACTGAATAGATGAAAACCTCTTCCTTGTAATCTATAAGGAGAGTTTTACAGAACGGAAGCCTACCTTCAACTTTGTTGTGCGGGACGATTCGGTGTGGGATCAAATAATAATAATGTAACACTGAAAGGTACCTGTCACATCTGGGGTCAAGTTTGGACTGAATTCTCGGCATCGATCTTTGTCAATCCAAAGGAGGAAAAAGAAGGGCAGACATTTCAAAATAACAACAACAAACTTCCGAAATAACACTAGTGTTTTGTGTTCGTTATTGATAGACGTACCGTCAAAGAACCGAATGAGCCCACCCAGAGGTTCAAGGGTTCGCTATACATAAGGGATAGAACTTGATAGACAAACGGACAGCAATAAGCATGTAATGTGAACGTGCTTGGACATTGAAGAAGTCACTTGCATCATGTGAGGATCATGTCAGCTAATATAATTGCTGTGGGATTTTGTTTGGGGAGTTTCTTTTGAAATTGAGTTTTTCAAGTCTTACGTCATATAATTGTGGACAAGTGATGTCTAGTTAGGTGTTTCATTACGCCTTACCAAATTTCAATTGTTCTACTCGTGAATTTCAATGTAGTGTCATTCACAGTGTATGATTGCACCATTGTAGTTGTTGACATTCCATTCACCTGCCCCACCGAAAGTTCGTGCTTCCCGAGAAACAGTAATGACTGGTTTCTGTCCTAATTAATAGGATGTTGAAATTGCTTGGGACCAAATAACTGTTAATATACAGTTATAGTTACTATTCGGAAGGGTAACTCCGTAACTAAGTAACGTTACCGGGATTAGTGATGAGCTCGCTCGAAAGAAAAACGCTGCAAATTATTTCACAAAGGTCTATTATTTTTAAACCCCCCTCACAATCGACCACTTCAACTTTTCTTCATTGCTAAATCGTCAAACATGAAAATGAAAAAAATACTATTTAAAAAATTCAATTTTACACAATTTTCTTCAACAATTTCACCCTAAAAGTGAAATCTTTGGAATCAGATGAGCTCGTGGTGGTAAGGGACTAATTTCAATCGATTCGATACTACCGATATATCAGAAATAGCCCGTTGAAGCGGTAACCGAATACAAATGTTTTGGTTTCACAATCACAAAATCCCTATAGCTTGGGCAGAACTGTGGCACATTTCGCCGAAGAGGTAATTGAGACAAAACACGGTTTGACAGCAGTTTGGGAGCCCACGATCCGTAAAAGACGAGTTCCACTCGAGGTGAAGCATAATGTATATATACATTATGCTATGTATAGAGTCACAATAAGATCGATTGCATGATATGTCACACAGGACTGGGGTTATAAAGAACGCGATCAAGTGGATAGACTACAATGGTACTACATAAAACAGTTTTAGGACTACCACGAAATGCACCCAACTACTTGTGTACGCTGGAAGTGGGTTCGTGATGAGGTCGTTGGAATTTCAAGAAAACCGGGCTCGAGGGTTCCAAGGAGTGCATCTGCTTCTTAGTAATCTGTTAGTAAAGTTTTATAGATCGTAAGTATACCTGTTGTGTGGGAAGATTTTGTGTTGGATCAAATAATGATTAATACGCAGCTATTCGGATAGGTGAATATCGAGTTACTGAGAGGTCCTTCATGATGAGGTCTTTGGAAGAAAAACATTTCCAGGAAGAGCCCGTGATCCTCAATGAATGGGTGAAAACTGCTTCCTAGTATCCATTAGCGGAATTTTATGGTAAGCAGGTAAACGTGTTGAATGGGAGGATTTTGTAAGGGAATGACCAAATAGTTGTAGAAAAATCCTGAATCCATCCTCCTCCCTTCATCAGAGATGTTTTCAAAACACGAAAGGTAAGAATCCTAGTAATACGTGACGATTATATCAGCTGATATGATTGCTGTGGAATTTCATATCAGGAGTTTCTTTAGAAATGGATTTTTTCTACTTTCAAGTAATATGATGGTGGGCAATCTAGATAGAACGGTGGAGGGATATCACAAAATAGATATAACACGAAATAATTTGTAGGGAACGAACGGGAATGTTATAAGTTAATCAGGGGTGGTGGATACAGGGCCAGGGTAATATTGTACGTGCAATACCAATCAAGAAGAGACATCGCTCCATTCCATGGCTATATGCCGCGTGCCCAAAGAGTTTAGAGTTAGGTATTTGGGAGATGCGATGATTGGATAGCCGGACATGGTTGACATTCTGAATGGAGCGTGCATGAACATGGAGAAAGTACTGCAATTTATTAGGAAGGTAGGGAGCTATAGTTTTTGATAGATCAATTCAATTCAATTTCAATGGAAAAACTGTTAGTTAGATAAACATCTATTATTAGTTGCATGTACCCACACAGTCATTGTAAATCAAAATTGTAATCTAGATGTTAGTTTACTGATATTACTATCCAAAAATTGGGGTGTTACTGGTAAGGAAAAAGTCATTATAACCAAGCAAAAATTGTAATTGAAGTAACATTAAAATTTAGCTTTGACGAGATGAAGTGTTTCTTATAAAAAGAAATGTGAATATAGCCAATTTGTAGCAGCTATAGTAAGCTGGGCACGAAAATAATGTAACGAGAATGAACAAATCAGGCGACTACCCTCTGCGACGATTCAAAGGGACAAGCAGTTTGAGCGCCCATTCTCCAATTATCCAGGAGCAAAATGCTGTAGTAACAAAATTTCTATATAAATTTCTGTATAAATAAATACAACAAATATTTGAATAGGGATATGCGACTCGTGCTACACGGTGTGTCTAAAGGTATTTCATTGAAGAAACAACTTGGCAGAACACGAAATTTGTAAAATGGGATGAAAAAATGCTGGAACTCTCTCTCCACCCTTGAATTTTGATTACTTGTTGCGGAAAATTCTGTATATGAGTCAATTTTATATACTGTGAGCTGACCGGGTGATACTCTGTTTCTCGGAATATAATGAAACTTGTATCAAAAATCACGTATGGGCCGACGATGGTCCTTCTATATTGACGTCACTGTCGACCAACCCTAATGGTTAACATTTAATATTAAGAAATATAATTCTAAAAAACTTCCATGTAAGAGGGTAGTTTTTTTGTTTGATTCAGAAAGAAATAAGTTCTATGAATCGGACGAGAACATTCCGGTCGCTGTAGAATCATCGAAAGTTTAGTAGCGTGTTACAAAGTGTAATGTGCTTCATAACGAACACATCAAGTTTACTTCAGCTATTGTTAAGACTTTTTCATGTTTTAAAAATATCTCTGATGATTGATGGAAGTTGGAATTAAAGATTTTCATATAATAATTTGGTACCTACGCAAAATCCTCTCATTCAACAAATTTACCTGCTAACCATGACATTCCGCTAATAGATACTAGGAAGTATTTTTCATCCACTTATTGAGGACTGGGGGCTCTTCCTGGAAATTTTATTCTTCCAAAGACCTCATTATGAACCCACTTCCCGCCTACACAAAGGGGTGGTCCTCAAACTTTTTGTATGTAGTATCTTTGTAGTCTATCCACCTGATCGTCTTCTTGAATAACCCCAGTCCTGTGCGTGTTACCATCCTATCGATCTTATCTTAACTCTATGTACATTATGCTTCACCTCAAGTGGAACTCGTCTTTTGCGGATCATGGGCTCCCAAACTGCTGTAGAACTATGTTTAGTCCCATTTACCTTTTCGGTGAAACGTGCTCCAAACTCCAAGGATGGTGTGAAACCCTAATATTTATGTTCGTTTACTGCTTTCAAGGATCTCTTTCTGATATGTCGATAGTATCGAATGGATTGAGATGAGTCCCGGACCAGCCCAAGCTCATCCGACTTCAAAAATCTCATTTTTGAGGGTGAAAATGTTGAAGAAAATTGGTGTAGAATTGAACTTTTCAGACCCTATTTTTTTCTTTTTCTTGCTTTGAAGACTAAGCAATCAAGAACAGTTGAAGTGATGGTATTATATGACGCACAGGACTAGGGTTATGAAGAACACGATCAAGTTGATAGACTACAAAGGTGCTACATAAAAAATAGTTGAAAGTAACTCTGGTTTCCACATTCGATGGGAGTCGTCTGGGTTGTTGACCGGGACAATGTTGTCTGTTATTGTCTCTAAACAACCCATTTCTAGATGCCTTTTTGGTATTCGTATCTCATTTATGAAGTACTCGTTCTAAGAGTTCCTTGATAGCAAGCTAACAGGCCACTAGAAGATGTCCGATATAGGTGGGCATGTCCACAGCACAATGCAGCAAAACCAAACACCTAAACTACTGAAGGATTACTCGGGAAAACCTCATAAATCATAAAGTACTAGTGTAGCGTATTAATAGCCCCGAATGATGCAAATTATGTCACAAATGGTCATTCTCAATAATTTTCGTTGACAGCCAAGTCGTCAAAACGAAAAAATGAAAAAAAATTTAAATTTAAAAAGCGGAAATGTGCAGCCGTTTTCAACATTTTCACCCTTAAAAGTGTGTTTTTTGTCTGAGCAGAGGCGCTGAGATACAATAAGTATGCCTCTAGGATGGAGGCGGTCCAAAGGATGCCTTGCGCATCTGCAGTGCTTATCGGACTATGTCTGGACCAGCGGCACAGGTTGTTGCGGGTGTTGTACCAATCGGCCTGTTGGCTGATGAGAGGAAGCGGGTTTATGCCAGAAAGCAAGAACATGCGGCCAGAGCAGTAAAGAAAGAGGAGAGAGCAAAGAACCTGCAAAAATGGCAGAAGAGATGGGCAGCTGAAAAGCGGGGAAGTTGGAAAGCATGTCTGATCGGGGAAGTCCAAAAATGGACGGAGAGGAAACAGGGCAGCGTTAATTACTATTTAACCCAGTTCCTGACGGGACACGGTTACTATCGGTCGTTCCTAAAGAAAATAGGGAAGATTTCCGAGTCAAGGTATGTGTACTGCCGAATGGGGGACGATGATGTAGAGCACACATTTTCATATGCCCAAAATGGCAGCAGCTAAGGCAGGAAGTGGTTGGAGTAATAGGTAATTTCAGCCCAGAAACAGTGATAGAAAAGATGATACAATCTGCGGAGAACTGGAGTAGAGTCAGCACGTAAATCACTATGGTGCTCAAAGAGAAGGAAGTGAACAAAAGCTAGGAATGAGCCAGGGTAGAAGCAGTGAGACCAGGAGGAACCCTTACGAGGTTAAAAAGGGGACTGTCCAGAAGTAATGCCAAAAATCAGTCCCGGGACAGCCCTAAAAGAAGAGAGGAGCGGTGTTTTTTAGTCGGTATGCCACGATGGAGACCCCGACACAAAGAGTGATGTATACCCCCTTACCGTCAGTGCAGTAATGGATTTTTCACCAACCTCGAAAAAAACTCAAACGATGATTTTCTACGTCATATGAGTTCGAACTAGTCTGAGACCCACCTCATCAAAAATCCATTGTTCCAAAATTATTTGGAAATGACACCCCACTTGCTCAAGTTAGTTAAAACTTCGAAAACCACGTTTCCTCCACTTTTTTGATCAGTTTTTGGTCGGACTGCCTCGAATTTAGGGATAATATTACCCCACATGGAGTCCGTGAGCGAAATAACGGCTTTTCACATCAATTCTACGGGCCTTTTATGGCCCGTACGACGGATGGGCACTTCAGATTTGAGTCTATGTACCGTAAAACATAAAGCGACAACAAGTTTGCCTTTCGATCACAAAGGCTTATCGCTGGAGATGATGAAATTTCAAGGAAGAGCGAGGCCGATGGTCTCAATGAACAGATGGTAGCTGCTTCTCAGTACTATGTAAGGGGAGTTTTATACAATTGAGGGAGGATTTAGCTTGGGATCAAATAATTGTTGAAATATAACTGTTCGGAAAGGTCATGCGGGGTCATTCATAATGAGGCTTTCGAAAGAAATACATTCCAATAAATATTTGTGTGACAATTTGCAGCGTTGTAATGTCGAGTGGAATTGGTATTTCTGCTTGACCCTTTGGGTCAAGAAAGGAAGGTGTCTCCTCGCCTAACCACCAGAGGTGACAAGATACATCGTACACAGATTTTCGTCCAATTCGAGCCGAAAGAGCACAACGGGTAGAATAAATCTCCAAAGGGTAGAGTAGGGAGAAACAAAACTTATCAGATCGTCGGGACAAATGTTGAGGTGGCGGTCTGCTACATTTCTCAAACCTCGAGGAGCCTGGGGCGTTTTCCCAGGGTGTTAGGGGCGGGTGGAGGAGGGGGGGGGGGGAATAGAGCATTTTTTCCTCTCTGGTTGGGAGGCCGCAGGACTAGATAGGAGAACGTGGAAAAGCTGGGGGAGGGAGAATGAAATGAAAATAGTATGAGGCTTCCACGGGGTCGTTCCCGTCCTAGGCAATTCCTCTGCCCTACAGAGCAGAAAAGCCTTCACTTCACCTAATATCAGCCCTAAAGGCACTTAGAACAAGTTTATTCCTGTTCCCCCGCAAGATAAATTGCCCCCGCCGCGCCGCCGTTGTCGCGTTCCCTACGGGGAGCCCGTTTTTTGCGACCTTCCGCATCGCGAGTTGCTTTGTGATCGTTTTTCTCTTATTTACGTTCGACGTAGGTAGGAAAAAGGCTTCGGTCGAACTACTCAACTTTCCCCCTCCCTGTGAATTCGAAAAAACCTCTTATTTACTCCCATGAACTCCAGGAAAAGTTTGCGGAGTTGGGAGGAGGACGAGAATTAATGCTCTGGAATGCATGGAATCAGAATGATGATGTTAACTAGGATTACCTACGTTGACACATTTTGTTTTTGTTCCTCTGCAATCTAATCAGAAACATTTCTTCAACACCCTTCAAAATTGGTTGTTTTACGTTTCAACATGTGTACAATCCAAAAATCTAAAATATCGGAGTAAGCCAAACTTGAGTCTAAAATCACATCTGGGGTCGGGACTGAATTCTTATATTTCCTCACGATCAATCCTAATAGGCTGAAATTGGAAAAAATAATAATCTGCAAGTTATTACACAGAGGTTTACTATTTCTGTATTAGATAGCCCTTCTACGTAAATTACTGTTCTATGAGCTGTATCTGTAGTACTATGCCTAAACTTGGGACCGCGCGCCTACATACCTGGTAATTGCATTAAAGATAAAAATACTTGGGCTGTCTCCACACACAAGTCTTAAAGAGTGTAGCTCAGACTTTCCGTTGAACGGCCCCTGCTGCCTGACCGGCTGCCTAACCGATTTTTGAAATGAAGAGAACGGATGATGTTGCATTAACGCGAGTGGTCTCATCGATTCACGGAACTAATTGCCATGTGAATCAAACCAATACGGCTCCGAATAATACACAAAGGTTTATTATTCCCTTATTAGCATAACTCTTTCACGCAATGATGAATGGGACTATTTTCTGCACGTCAGATACATTGATCAGACATTTGCGTGAAAGAGTATGCCATCCCCCGTACGCCGTCATCCGTCCCGAGCTTAGTTTTAGAATTTCCGCTCGAAAACAAAACTCCGATCCGTTATGTTCCAGTGATAACTGCATCTTTATCAATCAATCGTATTGGATTATAGTTGAAAATTAATCTATAAAAAATTCGAAATCGCTAAAACTGTTGATGTAAGAGGGTTGATAGAAAGTAGTTCACTGAAACGATTGGCTCAACGTGGTACCTTATCAATTCGCTCATCATTTAAAAAATCGGTTCAACGGGAGGTAAGAGCTAGACTTCGTGGCTGGTGGCATCCCAAGTTTTTTCATCATGAATAAAAATACACGATTTGGAGGAGTGAGGTGCCGGGATCAGATAATGTACCACAGACTGAATCTGATGTAAATGGATCAGTGAATTACGTCGAAGGGGTTTCTAATACAGTAATGGTGTTTTTTATTCCATTTTTGAACTCTAATTATCATGTAACGTGAACCAATAATTTGTGAGAGGCTTTAAAAATCGTTTTTTTCCTGGCCACTAACAAAGCCACTAGTTCACTATTGAAAGCAATAAACCGAAAAATATCATTGGTGACTCTTTACCAAATAATTCGCTGAAGTGTCAGGGTGAAAGGAATAGCACCTTTTGCTAAAGGAAACAGGATCTCAAATATCATATTTGCGCACTTCTTATTTAAAATGAGAACCCCCATTTTTTATTGCAGATTAGAATTCTACCCAAGATTTCATGAAATTGAATTTAGAGTTAGCACAGTGGTGAGATTATTTGAAAGATTGTTTTAAGTTCAACTTTGAAAATTATATTTTTCTACAACTCTAGGAAAGCAAGAAAGCAAGAATGAGACTTTTGTTCAATATGTTCGTTACGAGGAAAACTCTCTTGGTGGTAACGAACATATTGTTGTGGTGTTCCACTAATTGTGGAGGCGAGTGAATTCCAATACTCCCCCTCACGAGCCATTGCGTCCAGACCTAGTCGTCTCCTGAAGATGAAGAATTTCGGTCAAGCGCCTTCGTAAAAATGTCAAGCACATGATGCCGGGTCATTGTGGCTGGACACATTAGAGAACCGATTGAATTTTGATTAGGGATATCTGGCCACTCCCCCTCTGTTGGTTTTCTAAGTTTCAAGGGTTTTTATTTTTTCATCTTAAAGTTCTCTAAAAGTTTTCGAATATATATTCCGTGGCTCATGATAATTACTCCTCCGTTTTTGTTCTTCTTCAATTTCTTCGTGTAGACTGTTTTCGACATTTTCTTCAGTTGTTTCGTCTTTTCTTTTCAGTTCATGTGCTGGAATTTCGATCAAAGGTGGTAACGGAGATTCTTCTTTTACATTTTCATCGAAATCTGGTGTTTGAATTTTTGAGTAGTAGGGTTCGTTAATGATTTCCACATCACGAGATATAATTGTATTTCTTTTCTCAGGTATCCATATTCTGTAGGCTTTTGATACTTCTGAATAACCTACGAATACACCCTTGGTGGCTCTGGTTTCAAATTTTCCTTTTTGTCCTTTATTTAAAACAAATGCTTTTGCACCGAAAATTTGAAAGTGCCTAACCGATGGTAGTCTACCAACCCATCTTTCAAATGGCGAATCTCCACCAATGGATTTTGATGGACTGCGATTCGTTATATAGTTTGCACAATATACGGCTTCTGCCCACATGAAATTTGGTGCGTTTGCCTCGAGCATTAAACATCTTGCTCTGTCGAGAATTGTTCTGTTTTTTCGTTCGGCCAGACCGTTTTGTTGTGGCGTGTACGGTGCAGATAAACGTCTTTGTATACCATGTTGTTTAAGATATTTATCGAATTCTTTGTTTACGTATTCTGTACCGTTATCAGTTTGAAGAAATTTTATTTTGTTGCGTGTGAAATTTTCAACTTCGTTTTTGTAGGTCTTGAAATGTTCTAAAACTTCATTTTTATGTTTCATAAAGTAAATTTGTGTGTATCTCGTGTATTCGTCAATGAATGTTACGAAATATTTACGTCCTCCTGGTGTGTTGTGTTTCATTGGTCCAACTACATCGGAGTGAATTATTTGTAATTTTTCTTTTGGTCCTTCTTTAGAACATTTTGGAAATGGGTTTCTAGTTAATTTTCCTCTTATGCAAGTTTCACAATCTTCTAGTTCTGCATTAGAGTTGAATTCTAGTCCTTTTAGTTTTTGTTTATTCTTAGCATATTTCATATCAGCTATATTTAGGTGAGCTAATTTTTTGTGCCATAGCCTCAAGTTTTTATTATCTAATCTCGTTACTAAATTTGATTTTTCGGAAGTTCCTTCTTTTATGTAGTACAATTCCTTTTCTCTTATGGCTCTTGCTACTACGTTTTTCTGTATATCCAAAATTTCTGCCTTTTGTTTTTCAAATACTACAGTAAATCCCTTATCAGTTATTTTTCCAACTGACATTAAATTGGATTTTATTTTTGGTACTAGGAGAGTTTCTGATAAGTTAACTCCATTTTGCTCAGATAGTTTCAACTGTACACATCCTCTGCCTGAAATTTCTGCAGTTTGTCCATTGGCTAGTACCACTCCTCCTAAATTTGTAGATTTTAAAGAGTTAAATTTAGATTCTTCAAAACACATGTGAGAAGTAGTTCCGCTGTCTAAGCACCAATTTTTGGATTCGGATGGCTGTATTTTTGAGCAAAATTCTTCGATTTTTAATGTTGAATGTTTCTGTTTGTTCCTACAGTTTTCAGTTTTATGATTTTTTCTTCCGCAATATTCACATTTTATATTAGTTTCTCTATTTGGTTTTGGCTTATATTTAATACGGTTTTTTACCTTGTTTTTTGCTGTAAAAAGTTTCCTCATTATACCATCGCGATTCATCGTTTCCTCTCGCGTCAGCTTCCTCAAGAATTTTTACTTTGAGTTCCGTCGGAGTTGGTAGATTGTCTCTACTTTCAATAGCAACTCTGAAATTTTCGTATGACGGTGATAAGCTGTATAACATCATTATACTTAATAGATCATTATTAATGTTTATGTCCATATCTTTTAGTTTATCTACGGCGTCTAAAAATCTTTTAAGATGTTCTCGAACTGAATCTCCTTCTTTCATTTGCGTTTTTTCGGTTTATGATTGTTTTTGTTTTGATATCAGTAACCTAGTGATGTAGTGATGTAGTAATATGGATACTGGAGTGAACTCCTAAAAGGCTTTGTAGCCGATACTCGGGTTGAAGCATTCTGATAACCATAAAAAAGCTGCAAATTCTTTCACTGGGGTTTATAATTCAATTGGCTTTCATTCATGATTTGAAGCTTTGGAGTGCGCGTGTTTCACAGGTGATAGAGCGATTATTGAATCTCAGGAGGCACACAAATATGATCAACTGATTAATCCAAATAGGTATTTTGGTTGAGAACCGATTTACGTGCTCCATGCATATATCCTGAAATTCAATAATCGCTCTATCACCTGTGAAACAGGTACACTCCAAAGCTTAGTAGAAATTGAAATCATGAACGCAAGCCAATTGAATAATAAACCCCAGTGAAAGAATTTGCAGCGTTTTTTAACGCTGATTCACGTGAATCCGTTTCTTGATTAGAATCAATTTTGCAGAATAATGACCAAAATTAGTTTATTTCGCTTGAAAAATCATAATTTATGACGACTTTCGACTCTCACATTAAGATGATATTTCACTTAATCACTGAGGAGGGTTTCAATCTCTTATTTTTACGTTTTCAACCGAACCTTGAAAATTAATCCGCGTAACAATCTGAAAAAGGCCCCTAAAATAAAAAACGGACGCGAAATAAACAAATTTCGGTAATTTTTCCGCATAAATTGAGTCAAATCAAAAAACGGATAGCATCACGTGAATTAGCGTTAAGAAACAATGAAAATTCATGTGCCACACTTAACAGTTCACCATCATCCACTATTTGGTTTTGGGTTTGATTTGGGTTTGCGCAACTTTGGTTACATGCAATAGAAAAAATTGTCAAATTTTAATGAAATCTTGGGTAAAATCTTAATCTGCAATAAAAAATGGTGGTTCTCATTTGAAACAAGAAAGTTAGTGTCAATTGCGCATGGTTGCGGAGTGCGCAAATATGATATTTGAGATCCTTGGAAAAATATAAAGATTCAAAAAACATTTTTTTCTGTTTACTTCCATTTTGACGATTTTAGGAGATGGAGGGAACAACTCGTGGGACACCCTGTATAGTGAAGAGATATCCAATGATGCACACAAAATCTGATGTGTTTGAGTTGACAACTGTAGGTCACAAACTACTTTCGACGAAAACTCTTTAACAAACTGTAAACATTTTTTTGCGTAGTGTGGTGTTGTTTTTGAAAGTTCTTTTGCCATAAGAGTGTTTGTTTACAATTTTTGCACACAGGAAGGGCTAAAAAAGATTGAAAAATTCAACTCCAACATATTCAGCACCATTTCCATACGGTCGAGTTCACATCAAATGGTTATATGACTGGAAAGTCATTCCCCTAAAACTTAAAATGACTTTTCGCACTCTCCTCGTTGACATTTCACATGTGAGTGACCCATGGTTTAAACTCCGCTGAAAATTGGAGGACATTATTCTGAATCCGTTTTTGGCATAACTAGGACGTTCTCTCTTTCCAAACTGAAGGTAGAGTTATTGAGGATTGTCATCCTTTTCAAGCGTGATTGTTGTCCGGCAGCTACCGCTTTTCTGTCAACTGCAGCTTCGATGTTCACTGCACTTCCCGCGGATGTTTGTTCATTGAAAACACTGCGGAAACAAAACGTTTAAACTCATTTTGCTCCTAGAATATATTCCGTTACCGAGCTTCCTGGACGAACTTGCTCCAGTCTGCGTGAGCCAAAAAGGCCTCATAATTTAATCAGTTCGCTACTTTTATGGGCCTGATTGTTTTGAGCCTCTTTATTCAGAAAGAAAAATCACTGATCTATGTATATTAGACATGGTCTTTAGAACATTATCTGAACTAGATTACTAGAGCCTCCACGTCTTGGAATTGCATTCAAAATGAAGATACTTGGGTTGCCACCAGCCACGTGGTCTTGCTCAAACCTGTTCTCTGACATTTATCATTTTTCCGACGGGAGATCACTTTTAGGTTCAGAAATTGCGATTATTCCCATTGGATGCATTTTTACGAACCTGAAACCTTTTCCAGCCGATTTTGAGTCCACATTTACAAGGAATTGACCCCTCACTTGCCGATGTCAGTAAAAACTACGAAAACCCACGTTTATTACAAGTTTTGGCCCCACAGTATCTATCCGGATGAAGCGATCGGGTATGGCTAGAGGTTAGTACTAAGTAGAGTTCATATGCTGAGGAACGGATTTTTTTACATCAATTCAAATTACGGCTGACGGACATTGTAGATTTGGAATCTAAACGATTTGAAATCGGAGATGAGAAAATTTGAGGGGGTTATTACAAAATGTTTGCTTTTTGCATACGAAATTTTTCATTGAAAATAATACTTTAAGAATAACGAATACCAACCAGCTCGAACTCAGTTTCAATATTCACAACTGAAAAATCTTGAAATCACAAAAAAATGAGATTAAGAAAGTTTTTTGGCCCCCTCGATAGGGGTTTAAATTCGAAACACACTCTGTATATGATGCATATGGTTAGTTATGGTGGTGGTGGTTGGTTATGGTGCTTATGGTTGGTTATGGTTGGTTATGGTTCCCCTTGCCCGTTTCTTGAAACCGCTACCTCTCAGCATAAAACTGATGCCCTACAGATTCATGGATAGCCGTTTCAGGCTTTACCGCCTCACCCTTCTGAGGACCAACTAAAATATTCCATCCCCTCCTTGTTACAGGTGAAGGGAAAATTTCGCAAATATCCTCCATTTTTCCAATCTGTTCTAGCTTTAATGGGTTCAGTTGTTTGTAGAAACTGACGCTTGAGAGTTCTTGTTCACATCCCCTTAAAGAAATGGCACACTAGTGTCGTGATTCTCCTGTATGTTTTAATTAATTTGATATTCCGTTGACTATACCATGCCTCATTCCAACATAAATTTTGTGCTTGATAAAACTGTATTCCCTAACGGTGTTCTTATTACACCTGGCAAAGAACGACAATCAGTGTCATACGTTTTGAATCAATGGGGTTTCGACTTATGGAAGCCGTCTCAGGAATTCTTCGAATGATGTTCATAGCTTGAACAAACACAATCATATCTATCCTTGAAGTCAGAAACTCCGAAAAACAAGTGAAAATGTAAGTATACTTTTTTTAGTTTGTAGATGAATGAATCCATACATAACTTTGATAGAGTGCGAAAGAAAAAAGCGGTCTCATTCTGTTACTCAGTTCTTCGCTCAACTTTCCACCCGAATTTCCCCGAGGATATTTATACTTAGTACAAGCTTTGTTGAAAGAAAGAAGAAGCAGGGAGTGGGAGGGGGGCTGCACTCGCGTGCGGTCCTCGCCTGACCTCGCATGTGAAGACAACCATTTTTCAAACTGCTCCCCGCCGTCTTAGTTTTTAAAAAACCCCAAACCGTTTTATTTTTCCTTCCCCCTCCCCCACCTTTGTTTCCCGGTTGCAGTTGGCGGATATAACTCAGTTTTATGGGCCGGCTGTTCTGGAGCGCCTCCTTCCCCCCCCCCCCTCCCCACACAGCGCCCGAGCAGCGAGTAACTAAGTTGTCTCAACTTCGGGGATGAAACGAATGCGTGACCTCACTGGGGAAGTAGGCATTACGAGTAGGTAACTTGTACTTACTTCGGGGATATGTATACGGGCGTCGGACATTATGGTACAGTATGGCACAATATTCTTTACTGTTGTGGTTCCGATACTGTGATAGAATTCCAATATGTGAAAACATGAGAAATCAAAATTTCAACTTTCGGTCCCCATTTTGCTGCTTTTTGAACAATTGTGTGTCTGTCTGCAGTCAACGCGGTCTTTGTCCCAGACAGAACTACCTACGGTTGTCATGAAATCTTGGAAAGTCGGGGGGATTCCCTCCAAGATAATCTATAGGTTTCATCATCTTCAGCCGCGGTTACACTTGAGCTATTGGGGCTAATACGGTTTATCCCTCCACACTCTTCCGAATATTTATCGACGCTCGACGTTTGGCGAATCTTGACAGCACCCCCCTCACACATGAGGTGTTAGTTCTCAACCAAGAGCACCGACGCATATTCGATGAACCCGGTTTCCCTGTCAACTTGGCAGACCATAGAAGAGGGCGAAATCGTGGTGGCGAAATGTTCATGTTTGATGTCGATTGTTGATTGGATATTTCCGTTAATAACGAATTGAAAAATCGATTGCTTTTTGGGAATCGGACACCCAAATAACAACAATACTGTAGTAATGATGTGTTATCATTGTTACGAATATAATATATTCGTAATTTAGAAGGGCTTATCGGGAGAATATTATTCAATTCTTGAGGAGAGTTTTGGCTTATGATATGCGGGCTACCTTCGATCGAAACAAGTCTGACATACTAACCAGAGGAAAATGTGAGCATGTTTTTGGAGTGAATTAAAAACCAAGAGCCATGTGTACACAATGTGCAGTATGGAAAATCAGTGAGTATTGAGTGAATTCTTCGTATTATACATACGTATGTAGTGTACTTGAAGTGCACTTGAGTGATGAGTGGGAAAAGTTGGTTTTCCATGCAATGCAATGAAGCTGAACGTTATGGCTTTCGGCTGGTCATTGCTTCGTCGCACTCATTAGTGAAATGAACGAATTACCAGCATAAATTGTGAAATGCTGAAATTCAGAACACTCATCGAGCTCTGCGTCCTCAACTTGCCTCTTTAAGCAAAACCCGCCAAACACTGGGCAGCATACGTATGCGATGCACGAGTACACGAGTTTATTTATTTATTTTGAAACAGGCAAGCGCAATTTACAATATTTAATATTCAGTGGGGTGTGGATTCGTAGTAACATGGGACGTAAAATCGACTGGAAGAGGTTTTAGATCTGCGGGAGGTCGCCCAAAGCAAATAATTGCAATTTCTGAACATAAAAACGACCCGCTGAATATCACCGTGAGAAGAGCAATCACGCATGATTAAAAAAATAGTATAAAAATGTGCTGGTTGGGTTCATTAATTCTATTTTAATGGATTCATGTTTCCGAAGACGAACGGACCACAACAATCTGAAGAAACTTGTAAACAACAATCAGAAGAATTGTAAATGTATTGTAATTCGACCTTTACTTATTACGAACAATTGCTTAGATTTAAGGATGGTTATATTTTGGTACAACGTAGATCATTTAAAAACAACTCAAACCCTGGCCTAGTTAGCTAGTTCATTGCAAGCGTTTTAGTAACTTTAACCAAAGGAAATATTTAGGAGGAAATGACGTTTAAATGGGGAAAACGAGGGTTTTTAGCGTGGAATCGATGTTTTTACTCAAATTGACTTACTTCAAAAACAACTCCATCTCGCTCTTCGAATAAGTTATTTTCTGGACTGAATCAAAGTTCATAATTTTATATAGTACGGGAATATCACTGAGAACTTTAGTAGCCTATGATTCCCATCCAGAGGAAAATACCTGGACATTCTCTGATTCACCTATAAAGAAAAGAGAAGCAGTTCCAGTGATTGATAATTTTCCCATTTTCTACATTTTTTCTGAACTCCGAGTCTGCAATAGATTAGGTTAACACGACGGAATTCAACACTAATCTTGTTATCGTTCACATCAAACCTTGATGTTACAGTTCAAGGTTCATCTTTCTAAGTTCAAAGTAAGGATACAGAATGCAAACAAAAACCTATCTTACCGAGAGGGCATTTTAAACGAATTTTTGAATAAGATTTCGGGCCATTTGATAGAAAACGGCAAGTCGATTTGGTTCACAGCTGAGCCTGAGTAACTATTACCTACATACGTACCTACGGCTATAGGAGGTTTAGCTAAGTCTAGGGAATTCCGGTAGATGATAAAGGGAAAGTCGCGATACGAGAAGGCCCCCGTTCCGCTCCACCGAAACCTCCCCTTTCCGCTGTCCACTCCCGGTTGAGCTCGGCCGAGCATATCTAGTGAACTCTATGAAATCCTAATATCGCATATTTCGGCCTCACCTGCCCCCGCTACCGCAGCCCCCGATTATTAGGAACCGGGAGTCTACATCACTCACCTCGCCCTATCGGAAGCTGAAGCGGAATCCTTGGTAATATAATTGAAAACAAACTCGCAAGATCCTTGCCACATCTGAGGGGGAATGGAGGTTTCCATCAACCTCCATGATAGTGGAGAGAGGAAAAGAGAAGTCGAGAGAAATAGGAAGGGAGAGAGAGAGAGAGAGAGAGAGAGAGAGAGAGAGAGAGAGAGAGAGAGAGAGAGAGAGAGAGAGAGAGAGAGAGAGAGAGAGAGAGAGAGAGAGATCGTTCATTACCACAGTAAACGTGAAATTCTCTCAAACATAAGTAATTCGTTGAGCTATTTTGCAATCGTTCCACTCACTTACCATTCCACGAAGTGGCTCATACCGCTATTCGCTGTAGATTCATGTGCCAGCTGTTTCCGAAAATCAAATGCCATTCGAAATTTCCTAAAACGGAAACAGTCGGTGATAGTTAGAATGAGAACCATAACCACCACATTGCCAATTCAACTGGAGATGGTGATTTATCAGGTCTTACCTCTGTTATGTTAGTACATTCTCATTGGTTATAAATCGACTTTTCGACAAAAGGAACTACAAGATATAGTAAAGTTCAACTCACGGTATAGTTGCCCATATTATTGGTTAGTCACGGTTCAAATGGTCCAACCTAAAAGTTCCCCTGATTTTCTATTAGAAGAAGAAAAACATGCTTCATTTTTACAACTTGAATATTTTACTTAAATATTTTCATTTTATAGCCCACTAATACGCACAAATTATTTGTGTTATATATTAATTGAAATTTATATTACACTTATACAGTATACATTTTATCTTTTATTTATCATCCCAAACAGTTCCACAAATATCGGTAAGTTTACTATTTACTATATTTTCGGTTGGCTATATATATTACCATTTATTGTAGTTGTATGTAAATTTTGTCATTGGCATGCTATACAACAATGGACCTAGGTCCGTCTGTTAGAGGGTGTACGAGAGAATTGTAAAACTTACAATTTCACTCTTGATTAAAATTGAAGCATTGAAGCACTTATAATTGCTGGTTACCAGTTGAATTCCCTTATGAGTTCAAATCTATAACGCCGGGCCACGCGACAAAAACTAGCTAACCTGCCCATACTGTCCCCATTCAAAATCTGCACCACGCGGTCCCGGCTGAGAACCCATGAGCCCAGACAGGCACGTCTAAAACCCTCCCAATACCCCTAGGAAATGGTGAAAATCTTCAAGTGCCCTCATATTTGCACATAGAACCATCTGCTCTTCTGTCTGAGTCTGGGAGGAAAGGTGATTTTCTACTATTCGACATGGGAACAAACATCGCCGCTTCTCAAGCATTTCAGCTGAAGGTTGAGATGACTATACACCAGTATCGCCTAAATATCTTGAGATACGATTTATAACTTACAAAGTTAAATTTTGCAATTGGTAACCTTACATTGTGTCGTGAATGCGTTATTAGACTGCATGGTATTTGTATTGTTCTCTTCAATTCATTTTCCTCCTGTATTTCAGCATTTCGAGATGTTGTCGGCTATTCTCGGCCTGAGGATGGGACCAGAATGGTGCCTAAAGGTCGGCAACGAAAATAATTGAAATTATGTCTGAGGCTCACTTTCATCAGAAAATCGTGAAAACGGGGCTCAGTGGGAACCAAGATTGATATAACGGAAATATCGATGAAAGGACAAATTGTTCTCAGTTTGAAAGACTTTGGGTTTCACTAAATTGAACCAGTTCCTGGGAACGCGATTTCATCTGAATGAGATCAGCTTAAACCACTATTGAACTACCGTTGTGTAACAAAGCTGACCTCGAAATTTATATTTATACTACATTTTTAAAACCGAAATTCGTTCCAGGTATCTTGGTGGCTGCCTGTTCCTCTGGGGATGTTCCTTCGGATTCACCTTATTTGAAGAAAATATTTCTTCAAATTCCATTCCATAATAGTGTTTCAGCAGTGTTGTCGTGGGCGTAGGATTAGATAATCCCTAACAAGCACTTTTCGTTCCTCTTCAAAAAATATTAGAAAAAACCTGCACAGTTGAATCACAATTTGAACTGGCATCAAAGTGTTAGTCAAAGCGGCTTTTGAGGTTGGTCTTATTCAATTGCTGAACCCTAATTAAATCTTGGGTACTAATAAGTTATGGAGATGAATGATTTCTTCAAACAATCCTTAGAAAACTCAAACCATTTCTTTCAACTTTCGTCGTTTATACAGTGGACCATTCCCAATTGTCCATTTCAATACATTAGGGAGCTACGGTGCCATTCAGAGCGAACGTCTTTTACTCGATATTGCAACTATCGATCTATCAAAAATCCATGGTGTTGTCAGCGCGAAACGACCTGTAGACGTTTGGGAGAAGGTCGGACCGGAAGTCCGTGCTTAAAAATGCGATTTATCAAGAATATCAGGAGAGTGTCAGGTTGTGTAACACAAATGGAATTGGGTGGTCCCTGGCCCAGTTCCTCGGAGGAAATATCGAGTAGGTGAATGACGGGCCGGTGCCGTTCGGATCATTTGTCTCCCGGATTCTTTGAAGGGGGCGCGCTGGGGTCCGGCAACTCCGAAAATATGGCCAAAAACAGTGCCGTCATACAGCAAATATTCATAATTTTGGCGAAGATAGGTTTTTTCCGGGGCGTCAACCAATTAAATTCTTCACGTAACTTCACATATTGATGTCACGTGAAATGAAAAATGCAACGCCATACTAATAAACAAACAACAAGGCAATGTGACTCGTTTAATGCCCCATGCCGAAATTGGGTTTATTATTTTTAATAATGAATCTTTATAACCCACCTAGAAGGAAAAACGCTCAAAGACCTCGTAGATTGTAAGTTAACAATACAGATTTCAAGAATCGAAAGAAGAAAATGTCCGCTGTTCCCCATCAGAAGCTTTTCTCCGATAGTACACGATCAAGTTCACCATTTGAAAACCTCATTTTCGGGTAATGGAAATCGGTCGTTTACAGACAGGTAGACGGCCGACTACTAGGTCAACGGGAGGTAAGAGGTAGACCTTGTGTCTTGCGGCCGCTCAAGTGTTTTCATCTTGAATGGAATTACAAGGTATGGAGGCGCGAAGTGTCGAGTTTAGATAATGTACCACAGGCTACTTGTAATGTGCATGGATAAGTAATTTATGGTTATCGAATACAGAAATAATAAACCTCTGTGTAATAATTTGCAGAATTTTTAGTTGGATTCGGAGAGAAATTAGTTCTGGTGAACCGAATGAAACCACTCCGGTTGCTATACGATCATCCGTTCGCTCACCAATCTTGCGATGGAGGCTTGGATGCTAAAACTGACTGGATACACCGTGTTGCAAAAGGAATTCATACGAATACCCTAGCTAAATTGTATATTTCTGGACAACTGAAGGCTTTTCATTTTATATAGTTGAATTTCAGTTGTTCTATTCTCGGATTTCTACGACGTGCCGCTATACAGTGCATTACACCACAGTTGGTAAGCCGATATCATCATTTTTTCGTACAATGGAACCATGGATATTTGGTGTCCACGGAGTTATATTTATGACGAAGTCATTCTAGCAGTCATTTACAGGGTAAAACACTTTGATCAGTTGTAGGCTGTTTAAGCTAATTTCTTCCCTAATCGATCTACCTACCTCTGAAATATAAATGGAGCTCTTTTTTGCATCGTTGTATCTCTCTAATCGTTGTTACAACATTCAACATCTCTTAAGAATATTTACCACATTTTAAGGATCCGTACATTCATGTTATCAATACGAGGAAGCTACGCGCCACACCCAACTTGGCAAACGAGTTTTACTATGCATTTCAAAAGGTATGTGCTTCCTAGAGCTCAGTAAAACAAAATTTCGAGCTGCATTGTCAAATCTTTCGTGGGTATTGTCAAGGAATACGGATATATAGCTTTTCCAAGTCGAATTGAGAATTTTCCAATCCAATCTGAGAATTTCCCGAACCCAATAGGGAATTTGCTGAACAAAGAATGTTTTCAGCAAAAAATGGAGGAGGAATTTTGACAGTTTTCTAATGCAAAATAAAAAAAGATGATAATAATACATTTATTAAATATTTATTTTTGGATCTAAAATTCAACAAATCCCATTTTTATTTAAAATGTGTAAAAAAAAGCTTTAAGTGAGAAACGGATTTCGTTTTAAGTGAGGAATTTGAGCTGTCCTCAAAGCAGTTCATCTGCTAATTGTCAAAATTACATTATACGCATGCCCCTGTAGCTAACCTGCAGAAGCTGGGACCCCATTCATTGAATTCATATTGGAATGAAAATAAAAAAGGAACTTTTCCCTTTTTCAATGAAAAATACCATTTTATTTACATTTTACACACGTTTAGTACGATAATTGTGATCCCAGTTAATCGTTTGACTTACACTAAAAGTTATTATTCCTTCTCGCATTTTAGCTTAAAACAGTCTTAATTTGGAAAAGTCTGGACTCTCAAATTGTTTAGGGAAATTCTCAATAAAGTTTGGAAAATTCTTGATCCGGCTTGGAAAAGGTACATTAGGTTGACCTGGCCAGGTCGAAGGTGACTCACTAAAGAGGAGGTAACACATTGTTATCTCCTCCTTGGGACTGGGTCAGCGTCGGGACAGGAAACGTTCCGCGGTCCAAACCGATGAGTCGTCGGGGAGAACTGACCTCGAAGTGCGTCATCTTACGATCTCCCTTCTCAATACCAACACAATGAAAACGTGGGGTCAGATTCTACCAGCATTTCATACCTGCATCGCCCGCTCATGCAGAATGGGTTTCGAAAGCGCATCGTGTCCTTATGACCGAATGTCGTTTGATACAGCGGTACAACTATTTCCAACCTATCTCAATGGCACCCTTCTTTTTACAGCGGGCATACGTACTGGTTCATCTACTCGCGGTCATATTCTCTGAAGAATAACAATCAATCAGATAAGTAGTTCGGAGATCCGAGCCCAAGCTTGCAGGGATCACCCTTGAGCTGATTACATTGCTCCCTACACACTACACGCTTCACTCAAATGCACCGCGGCGATGCCTTTCTATACATTTCGAAGTCGGTAACCACACTATACATTCTTCTCAACCCTGCAAACATGAACCCCCCCCCCCCCCCCCAAAATCGAATAGGTACATCTCATATGTGTATACAGCAGTCCTGCTTTCCCTTACAATTATTTCTTCTGTTACTCTAAAATTTCCATAGGATAGGCTCATGTAGTCACGCTTTCTTTTAATAAATTACTATACTCGTATCATAAAAACTTGAAGCCAGGAAGTGACCGAGCGTTGTCACATTTTTCGATTCTGTAACTATTCGGCAGGAAGAGTGAGTGGTTATTGAATCCCCTTGCTCGGAAATGGTATTCAATTTTATGAGCTGAAAATGTTGGTTTATCACAAAGCGTTCAAGTATTTTATTCCCTTGACATCAAGATAGAAAAATATTTGTATAAAAAAATAAAAATAATATATGGATTGTACAGTCAACATGATATGCAAGTCAAACGACATTAATAAGGGGTTTACGAGTGAAAGAAACAATTGAAAACAATGGATAAAAATCTAGTAATTTGATGGCTCTCGAACTTCTCCGTCAAACTGCCTCTCAGTTATTCTGGGATACCAGACAATCAGTTAAGGCATCCCATATTTAGAGTAGATGTACGTTTTAATTAACTGAGTCAAACTAAGTCTGAGTTGACTTATCGCTGTACTCTCTCAAAGTCAATGTTTTCAATCACGCTATGGGCGAAGGTAGTTCATAGTTCCGACTACAGGAAACGCGGAATGGAAAAATTTTGGGGTCGCTTTCGACTGCCGTTTGTATGGGGAGAACTGTTGGGCTCTACAAGTGCATAATATAGGACGAACAGACAAATATATAGAAAACATTCTTAGGCCGAACGAGAATATTGGATATAAGTGGGTTGGCTGTGACTGAATTTCCAGGCCCGGAAGGTTTTCATGTCAAGAAACACAATAGGCGTCATTCAGAACAAAAAATTTGGCACTTCTCTTCATCTTCAAGGTAGAAACGGTCTGATTAATCACTAACTTGGCCTATTGACAACGTTAGTGTCAATTTTGAAATCGAACCCGTATTTTGCGGTCAAGTCAGCAAATCGACGCTTAAAGTGCAACATGTCGTATCTCGTTTTTGGTCAGTTATGCACATTCGTAAAAAAAACGTCAAAAACACACAAAATCTTGTGCAGTTTTTGTGATCATGTCAGTTTTAAGACTAATCAGCGGATGGGTGGGAATTAAAAATCACACACACAACTTGTACAGTATCATGTCAGTTTTAAGACCGCGTATGGATAGCATGAGGTGAGGAGTCCAATTGCTATATATTGAAAGGGAGCTGTGGAGCAAGGCATTTTCAGACAATTATTCCATTGAAGGTTCTTAGAGTTTCTCTGATAACAAGAGTAAGAACATCAAGGGACATGAGACAATGAATGCCTATATCTATCGAAAGAGGTGACAGCAAAGGGAAATTGCTGCCCCTATCATTCGAGTATGCAGTTCGGTCAGCAGATCACGCTTGGCAAAACATAACTGAGTTTAATGGCCTGTTACCACGAGAAAAACAAGCATTGAAATGTTCGAAGTGAGGTGCATATGAGAATATAGGTGGAAGAGGACAAGAGCCAGAACTTGTTGTTAAAACCTTCAAGTTGTGAGACCATTGCCGCCCAGATTGTATCTGGCGCTAAACGACACCCACTGAGTAGTATACACCAGAAAAAGAAAATGAAATTTGTCACCACAAAGATTCATCCTGCTGTTATCGAGAATATAGGCGTTGAAACCACATCTGTTCAAGGGGCTGTGGCAACTATTACATGGACGGGAATCTGGCGCAAGCAAACGGTCATCCTTTCATCTGACTCTGTGAGAGTTTGACTGAAACTTGAAATTTCTATTGAAAGGAATTTTTCCTTTCCTATTAAGGAATTTCAAATTTATCATCAGTAATTATAATATCATCCGTAAACTTCGGTTCTTCTATCAGTATAATTGTTCGAATCTCTCAAAGTTCTTCACCTCCATTTCATTTCATTTATGAGAATAAGTACGTAAAATCTTCTGTGATAACCAATTTCAATGAACTATATCATCAAAATAATGGTTAAAAAAAATCTATTGGTGCCTCATCCTGGGAAATTTGGAAACCTCAATAATTGCGAGTCAGTAAGTCACTTTCAATTCATTGGTTTCTCCTCACGGGTCTCTTCAGTTTTTTTTGAATAGAATGTGTCAAATGCGCCGAACTCTCCCCGTTTTGCCACAATTTTGACCAAGGTTTTTACGGATGATTCGCAGTTACTTCCTGTTAATAGCAGGTCTTCAACATCAAAGTACATCTTTACAGACGTCAATGAAACGAGGGATTCTTTTGTGGGATATCTCAGTTACGTTCGTGTTTTTCATGAGGTGAAAATCGTTGCGAACGTCTGGTAGAGGAGCAGGGTCAGTGCGGCACGCAATGCCCGCATCTTCAACGCTGATGATGGGAGGAACAACCTCTGGCGCTTACCTCAATGGGATCATCGTGTTGTTTTTGAACATTTGTTACTTGGGACGAGGATGCGTATAGCTCCAAGGCAGTGAATAAATCAATCAATATGCTCATTTTTTAACACACTAACTGCGTCAATAGCAATAGGTAAATCTCGCCAATTCCATCAAACAAGGCCCACAAAAAGTCTACTCCAGAAGGGTGGACAGTATAGCATGCTCATTAGCTGAAATATGGACGTGAAGAAATAGTTTGAATACAAAGTAAGAATCATATTGGTTGAAAGCAAAAGAGAAAAGTAACATACGTGCTTCATGTCAATATGGGAAACAGGGCTGCAATTCAAGTTTCCGCATCTGTGCGCGCTACTAACAATCCAACGGCCATGAATATCCTAATTGAGGGTGGATAGGGGGCCGACTGAGAGATAAATGGCACATCATCTATCATATCTGTTCGCTTAATCAAAATCGGACCAAAATGTCTATTGTTGGTCGTGACAAGTATTTTCCTCAGACAGACGTGCAATCAAAATTGGTTGATTAATCGAATTGGTGGACTTAATCGGTTTAAGAAGAGAAAAACTACATCTAGATCTCTTTTTCTCGGTGTAGAATCAGAACTCAGTCTCATATGTCTCCAAGGAAATGGTAAGTATCACTTTCACGGCCATCTCACTGCGAGAATGTTATGCATCGATACAAAAGATTGGATGCAAAAGTCCGCAATCGGAGCGCAGAAGGACTTCGTCAACATCATCAAGATCATCTTTTTCTGCTTGCTGATGGCTTTGCATATCCCATTTTCGTCAACTGTACTGTCCACCAGGTGTATCAGTTGATATGTTAATTGGTTGACTTTGTTCAGTTTTATGATGATTTGCCTTTGAATGTCAATTTTGAAAAAATCAATGGGAGGTTTTGCCCACCTGATGGACAGTGCAGTTGACGAAAATAGGATATGCAAAGCCATCAGCAAGCAGAAAAAGATGATCTTGATGATGTTGACGACGATTCTAATGAATCCGAAGAATGTCAAATACTAAAGAGATAAAACTAAGAAAATACATGCTAAAGAAGCCCACGTTGCATGAGTGAAACGTACAACTATTCGAAATCCATGACAATAAAGATTTTTTGAAGAGCTCCAACAACCTATAACAATATTTTGAAGAGGCCATAGCGTCAAAAGTGATCAGTAATAAAACACAATAAAGAGGAAAAACCACTTTAAATCCTAAATTCACCAATCAGATTGTGGACAACAAGCACGGTGAACACCACTTATTTATAGTTAAGAAAATGGGATGATTTGCAATTATACAAAACGACACCCCATTTGCATACGTAGATAAACCACGTTTTTGACCAGTCTTTTGCCCATTGCATTCATCCTGTTTGCTCAACAATTATAAACGCCTGTTATTGAAAATAATAAACAAAAAGTGTTTCTATTCTAATCTATATCATCATGGAGGATTTTCCACATAGCTGAATGTGTTTACTGCTCCAACAAAGTCCTTCATATCAGTTTATATCCTTATATCCACACGGTTAGGAAAAGGCCTTAGAAAGATGATTCCCGCAGTATTAAGCAACACTGTAAGAGTAAAAGCTTCATCATCTGTTGAGCTAAATGTACTCAGCTGTGGAAAGCTGTTCGGAGCTTCGGAGCCGAATCACAAAGTTGACAAAGGCTCTAATTCGTCATGAAAACTGGCCGTTACGACTTGGGATTGACGGGATGACGGCCATGCGAGTTGACTGTTATTGCCTTTTCCTACAACTCGAGGAGCGTTTTAGAGAGAGGAGGCCAAGCAGTTTCCAGCTCGTTCCGTTTCTGAGCCTTTTGAAATACAGTAACTGCCAAAGGGAGCCGACTGCAGTCCCCCGGCCAACAGTAACAGTCTTTTTGCCCGTCATCCGTCATCCCGGTCCCCGCTGATATTTTCTTCCGGAGCAGTTCCTTCCCAGATATACCCTCTTTACGACTTGGCCCTCGCTCTTACTAACTCGTTCACGTTATGAAATGCGATCTCCTTCCCTGCGTCATTTTAGACTCGAATGTTTCCTGTATATTTCCGATAATTTAGTACTTGCATTACCTTGTAATGCTCATTTTGGTCGAGACATCCTGATCGAATTTATACTTACTTTATTCGGGGTAGAGGGAAATTTTTAATTTATTCTGTGATCAAACGGTGCTGATAAGCTCTGGCGTGATGGTGGTTATATTGCAGTCATGCAGACTAATTTAGTGCAGTTTTGTTAGGAATTAAATTGGTTGGCTCGTTAACTCGCATATAATAGGATTCTCAAAACGACACCATTTTTGGGCATTATTTTTGGGACCAGTACCTTTCAAGTGAAGCCAACCATTGTGCTAAGTCTTAGGAACGTACTTTTCGTCCAGAATACTTAGAAGCTTTCATAATGAATAAAGTACCTACTTACCCGGCTTTGCATGAGGCTTTTGGTTGTCATGAGGTGAGAATATTGAGCAGCTGACCCGGGGTCATGTGATATATTCCTGTCACATACTACTGTGTTTGTTTGAGCGGAGGGGTAATTACAAAGAATTCGCTTTTTTCGCTAGCCAGTTTCAACGACGGGCTTGTTCTCTGGGAAGAAGAATTAAAGCGACGCCTATTGAAGAAATATCAACGATGAGCTTTGCTCGTCACCACACTGATTAGTAGTAGTATGTAGTACCCAAACGAAAGTAAAATATATTACGCAAATATAAATTGATTCAAGTAGATAGCTTCTAACCAGGCCAAGTAATTCTGAGCAAGTGGGGTATTTAAGTGTGGTAGAAAGTTCAAGTTTTTCCAGTTAAATCTCTTTCAGAAGCAAGAAACGCTAGTTATTGTGCAATTCAAACGAATTCCCGGCATACTTATAGCTTTACAGCTCAAGCCGTATAATGTTTGTCGTTCTTTTGTTATGTTGTATTCTTATTGCGGAAATGAAGCATTTAAAAAACAAAAAAACAACAACAATTCAAACGAATTTTAATCCTCCGCACAAAACTGGAGGGTGTTTGACAATAATCGGCGCTTGAACTTAAGCTTCAAATAGTGGTCCAGGGGATTGGCACCATGTACACTAATGTCGAAAGTAGGGATTTATATTATCGCTAACCGTTATCTTCGGATAACTAGTAGTCTATCGCCGCACTTTTAGTTGTCTTGACAGTTGGCATCCGCTCTAACTGTCGAGATAACAAAACTAAACTAACTTCAAAAGTTCGTTTGGTGATCTATGGACTATTCGTAGGGTAGCCTACGGATTTTCGAAATCTGTAGACAGGGATGCTACTGTCAACTATTATAGGGGTTTTTGAAGGAGCTAATTCCGAAAATGGTAACCGTTTTAAAAGACCAAAAAGCTGCTTAAAAAAGGGTCTTATTTGAACCAAATCGAAAAAACTGCTGCCATTTTCGAATTCAGGACCTTCAAAAACCTCTGCAATAGGTAAAAAGAAACTGACAACATGGGGATCATTTTTTTGTAAACCAATATTATAATTTTTCATTCAATTCAACCATATATTCAACCATACGATCGTGCTAAAACGTCAATGATAGTTTTGCACAGCATGCAGTGGGCTGTCACTCCTCTCTCTACATCACTAAGTCAAAATAGCGATTGATCAAGCGGTTATTGTGCCCAACAACGAGAAAATAAAACGACGGATTTCAATAGAGCGAAAGGGAATCATCCTGCAGTTGAAGTGGTGGATTATGTTGAACATGAATAACTCGTAAACGTCAGTGGGAGTTTTGAAAAGTTGAGGGGGAGACTGGCGGTTTCCTCGAGGCTGTCAAATAAAACTTACTTGGGAAATCTCAAGATTAATAGCTGGAGGGGCGAGTCAATGGTGAGAGGGGGGAGGGGACCACCCTGAAAGATTTCCCAGACTCCATCGCGGTCGAGGTTGTATAAAAAAAAGGAAAAGTAGTATTACTTTCCACCATGTTACAATTGAAGGATCAATCTCGATATGTACAGTGATTGAATTTGTTATACGGGAACTTGGAAAGCAAGGTGTTGATGGTAGATGTTAGGGAACAGGTTGGTGCCTACTTGTTTATTTGAGTAGTACGGGCGAGCTCAATCACAAACGTATGGCCAGCGTAGTGGTACAGAACTATTTGAAAACTAGTACTGATAATTTTGTCACTCCATGAACGAGTGATGATAGCCTTGCTTTCCGCATTTATATTTCAAAACGTAGGATTTTAAAAGAAGTTATTACTTCGATTGGTCCGGACTGGGTACCCTGCGATCACTCTTATTGACAAGAGGTGTCTAACCCACCGGACTAAAAAATCCGAGATATATTCGAAGGATATACACTCGGACTTACGAGAGCCCGCCGAACAGTGGGGCAGATAATGGATCTAGCTGGGAAAAAGTCCAAAAATGAAGTTAGGAATATTGATGAACAATTTTTTTTTCCAACAGGTATGATGATGCTAGTGAGAGGGAAAACGAAGGGATTACCTGGGGGGAATGTCAACAGAGCGTTACAATAAACAACAAAATAGTCAACACCTGGTTTTGTATTCCTTAGCAGCGGAGTTTGCGGTCAGTAATCGATATTGCTCCGTGCGCAAACTATGGGTTCTAATCAAACTGGTTAGCATTTTTTGCTCAATATTTCGAACCAAACTTTGGACAGAAAATTTGCATTTAATTGGTTATATCACCCAAAATGCTGTCCGAATAAGTCCACAACTTTTTTCGTATAACATGAAACAACTTACATTTTATTTCTGTGCATTCAGAAAAGTGTAAAGTAAATAATAACACTACACTCAAATCCCTGTTCTTCCCCGTTCAATTGTAGTAATAAAAACTTTGTTAAAGGTCTAGAAGTTTCAGCATCTACAGTTTGTTTGTTTTTTACTGTTAAGTTCACTTTTATTTATTTATTTCTAGCTTAGGGTCATGGAAAGAAGATGTTTTCATCTTAAAATAACAATGGGCGATCAAAAAAATAATATTTTAAATACCCAGATCTAGTTTAAACATCTAGTCCGATAAGTTACATTTACAGTAGGGTGATTTCTACATTCTACAGAAATATACTGATTTTTATAAAGAAATGGTTTAGTATTCTTTCTATCATTTTTTTTTTCTTCAGCAACTAGAGGTCAGTCTTAATGGGAGATGATAATACATTATCAATATCATAGGTCCTAGACTTTTGTCCAGCTAGATTCAATATCTGCCCCACTGTGCACCGTAGCTCAATTAATTGGCACTAAAAATCAAAATTTATGGATACCATTGAAATAGAGTGAAATTTCCCGTCTCTTTAATGCATAAAACAAACTTTACAGTCAGAATTGAAGCTTGAAAATGGTGTCGAAAGAGTGAGCATTGTAAACATATCAAAATTACGTATTTATAAAATCCTATATTTAAAAAACGCTTTGTAATCCTATCAGTTTTCACAGCAGTACTGTTTTCTCCCGAAAACTGCAATTTTTTGCAAAATCACATTTCATAAAAAAATCAGGTTTGAATGCGGAAAAATGGGGCTCAACTATTATGGGGCGAATAATAGCCAGCTCATTAATTTAACTTCCTTTGAAATTAGTTCCTTTGTATAATAATTTGCGGCAATTTTTAAATGGCGATTGATTACCTCATGGGGTGAGATACCTTCTAGAGAGACCAAAGTTATAAAGGGTGACCCACCTAACATGAACACTCCTTCTATTTTCAATACAAGTCAGATTCAGCAATGACACAAACTCAGTTACAAATAAAAATGATAAATATTTTCAATACAAACAGTATATTTGAAAATCCAAAAAATACGTGTCCAATGGTTTTTGACAAGGATTCAACAAATATGTGTGCGCAGTCTACACTAACTTCCTTATTTCAAATGAGAACCCCTATTTTCTACGACAAATTTCATGAAAATTTGACCCCTCAACCGATTTTATTCATGGCGCGTAACCGGTTCGGCGAGCATGCAAAGTTGCGCAAACCCCAATTTGTCAGATAGTGGACGGTGGTGAACTGTAAAGTGCGGCATGAGAATTGTCATTGTTTTTTAACGCTGATTCTATTTAATGCTATCCATTTTTTGATTTGACTCAATTTTTGCGGAATAATGACCAAAATTTGTTTATTCCGCGTGAAAAATCATCATTCTCAGACTCTCGACTTTCAGATTAAGATGATTATTCACTTGATCACTGAAGAAGGTTTCAATCTCCTCCTTCTACATTTTTCAACCAGAGCTTGAAAACTAATCCCCGTAACAATCTGATATATATATATATATAATAAAGAAACGGAAGCAAAATAAACAAATTTCGGTCATTATTCCGCAAAAATTGAGTCAAATAAAAAAACGGATGACATCACATTAATCAGCCACCGTGGGGTTTGCGCAACTTTGCGTGCTTGCCGAACCGGTTACGCGCCATGAAAAAAATTGGTTGAGGTGTCAAATTTTCATAAAAAAAAAAAAAAAAAATTCAAATATACTGTTTGTATTGAAATAAAAGGGTGTTCATGTTAGGTGGGCCACCCTATATAGATGTTGTACAGATACTGAAGTGAAACACGTTAATGGATCCTGGACACCGATAGAACGGTAATTGTTCCTAACGATAACCTGTGAATAGAGCGCATTACATCCGAAGACAGGTAGCTACTCGTAAGTGGGGATGCTAAAGGGTTCGTATATATCCCAGATACTGAAAGATACCTACGTTCCGCCTAATGGATAGGAAGAATTACTCGTCGAGGATCTTTTCTTCTTGTTTCATTTGTCTTTGCGAGAGGAGCCACTCGCCTTCCCCGCAAAAAGTTTTGATAACGCCACTAACAGCGGGAGATGCTTTTTCGCCGGAGTTTTTTCACGGGCAATGGCGCAGTTCTCAAAGACGTTTCTCTTTTATTTCATATCGTGTTTCCAACGCTGCTATCCTTGTCCAACCCGGAGAGCGCCTAAAGAGGGTAGCACCGTTAACGCGTAAAAACAATAAGATTCCCGCGAGTTAGTCCTATTTCGAATACACAAAGTGTGTACCATTGAACTCTGAAGAAATTCAAAAAACCAGTGAAGTCAATAAACAACTTTTATGAGTCGGACTTTATTGTTTTTCGGGACAGGACTTGGATTCGGAGGCCTGGAAAACCTCCTATTGCAAATTTGTAGCTTTAAATTTCAAATGGTTTTAACAAAGAAAACCTATAAGTAGGTAAATAATGGGTGCACAACATTGACGTCCCTATGTACGGTTTTTGTATGATCACACTTATAAACGCTTGTAAATATTTCTTATAGAAAATCAAAGAAAAGATTCGTAAATAAAATCGTTGATAAGCCCCTCCATCCCCCTTCACCACATCGAATTCCATATTTCTGGGGTTCATTGGGGCTCAACAAGTGAGGTTTGTTCGAAAAAATTATGATCGAACAAAAAACATACCTATTTGTTAACAATACAATTTAAAAAAATTAATTCTCATTTTTGTAATTTTTTTTAAATTACGAATTTGGTTTAGTTTTAAAAATAAATATTTTTAAGCGCTTATAATTATGTTTATAAGCGCTATTATTTAAAAACTGGACTTATAGACGTCTCTATAATGGTTGCATTACTTAGCGATTTGTTTTAATTGGTTGTCCCATCAAAATATTCCCATTCCATTTTCCCTTTGATATTGACGAAGAGGACCCAGTCCCAACATATTCACCCCACATTTGCAGTTTATGCTCACGTTTCATAAACTTTGGTTCAATAGCTTAGGAGAAAAGCTTTGGACGACGGATGCCTTACGGATTAACATTCTGTTTTTTATTCTGCTCATTCAGAAACGTTAACCAACATATATCAAGGGAGAGTAACTCCAAAAGTTGAAGACTTTTTTTTCAAGGTCGATAAAAACGTTCGATATTCAGGGAAAAATTAAATAAATATACGAAACAAAACAAAACTCCGTTTCATTCAAAATAGTTGTTTATGGTTGCCCCTTCATTAGTGTCGAAACTTCACTGCACGACACATGTGTATTGCGGGTACTGTATTAGTTCCTGCGCCCAGTGGTGTGGTTGGTTAGCTAGACGACTACCTTGCCTACTAAGAATCAAGTAGGATTCAACAAAGAAATGTCGAATTACCGCTATATCTGTTTTATTAAATGTATGTCTTGTGACAGAGTTAAAAAGATCTTCTGCTGACGACTGGGTTCGAAGAGTAGTTTCAGATATTTTCTTATATTCAAGATCGTCTGGATTTGAACTCGCGTTATTATCTATTTTTAGATTGTCCTTTATGAATCAAAGTAAACTGCATTTATTGGACCTGTATTTGGGATTTCGACATTGTGATCAAAGGTGATAATTGAAGTTTTGAAGGAAAGGTCTACATAATCCTATCACCAGAACACCATGCAATAATAATGTTTAGGAGCACTCTGTTGTCAAATAGTTGGACCAAAAACAAAACGTCCCGAAAATGCCGGCTTAGTTTTTATGATTGTGAATGCGAAAATTGAAAAAAAAAACTATCGGTGGTGCCACAAACACTAAAAATTGATGGCCAAACTTCATGATAACATTACCATGAAAATTCAAAAGCACAACTGCAAGATAAGTGGATACATTCTCAATTCCCTATCAAGAATTGTGGTTTTAACGAAAACAGTGGAAAGTTAATTCCTGTGGCATAACCCTCATGAATTTATCTTGAAGGACAAAGAATTTTGCCAATTTTTCACTATTGAAACATAGTCTTCTTTAAAAATCATCCCATACATCATTGATTGGTTTTGATTATTAAAAAAAGTCCCAAAGATGAAAAATAGTTAAAAGCGATGTTATTGAGTTTGTCCTGTTAATTGTGCTACGAACATTTAGTTATTGCGGTAAACTTCCAAAGAATGGGAAGGAAGACGCGTCCGATTCCATAGTGAAAAATCCCCATTAAACTTCTTGAATTCCCTCTTAGTTCGATAGTATTCTTTGCTAAAAACCCATGATTTAAGTTGGTTTTGGAGAATACGGTGGCTCGCTTATTGGAATATTCATGAATTCTGGAAGCTTTCCGCATCACCACAACATAGGGCGAATAGATACGGGTTCAAAACAAATGTTATTTCAACAACGACCTCTTTGCACTTAGCTCGTTGTTGCTGCAGCGTCTTCAATTGGTTCATTAAAATTACAAAGAAATCTGCCAATTCCGGTGAGGCACTTAGCTTCCTCGTTAAAAGCTGCAGTATTTCAGTGGTGCTACTCCTAAAATTGTTCAGGTTTTGACAGATAAAGCTATGAGAAACAATTTCCCTTTTCAAATGTTTGAGACGTTCCAATTGTTTGCCCACTGAAAGTCCAAAAATCCGACAAAAAGTTTAACGCTCACTCCAATTAAGTCCGCATTCATAATTAATCCCAATTCAATGTAAGGGAGTTATTGCCATTTCACTAGTATAATGTAGTTTTTTTTTTAATCTAAGAGTTTAAACGTTAATTGAATGAAACGATTTGTGGAAAATGACATGAAACATTCAAGTTGGAAGAAGTTGCACACTCGTATTATAAACCCGGTTTAGAAGCATTAACAAAACAAGTTCCGAGTAAATCTGCACATCAAATAGATCGATTTACCGCATATTAAATTAACATTAAGCCTTCGATATAAATGAAACGAAGTTAATTAAAAGCCCTAATGCTATCGGTACCAGGATAAATAATTGATACCGATTGAAAGCTATTTCAATCAATGGAGGCGTTAACTCAAAGGCCAGAAAACGAGGGTGAATGAAGTCAAGGCATTTTTTGTTCTATGGTATAAAATGTTTTATCGACTTTATTTTCTTTATTGCAATGTCTTTTCACAACTTCAGAGCAAGTGATTCGGTTGTTTAATCGCATTAATAGAGTATTGAAAAGTCTTCAAACAATATCATCATTGAAAGAAATGAAATATAGATGAGGAAGGTGTTTTTGAGTTTGTCGTGGCTATGAATGGTTTCCGTTCATCTTGCTTGAATGTCAACGGTCTACGCTTTGTCGGTGGGTTTGAAGTAGGAAACACCACTTTTGGAAACACTCACTTACGAATACTTTATATGGATTATCACACTGTTAGACTATATTTATACTTTACACAGATTAACTTAACTTAAGGAATTGAAATTAGAAATATAAAAAGGTTTGATTTGATTCAAGAAGATCAGTTTACAAGGGGAGCTTGGAAGTAGGTCCCTCAAACTGGATGTTTCACACAAATTATCATTTCACTACTAGTAACGCCACCAAAAATATACCGGAGAAGGGGCAGTTGACGGTAAAATGGAGAGCCAATAGACACTCGTAATACACAAGGGCAAGATCTAGCTAATTTTCACGGGGAAAATAGGGAGCTCATTTGACGTATGGTTTCCCAAGGAATGAATGAGAAAGGAGTGGTTTTTACTCAAAGCAGGAATTTCCTAGTTGTATTGTTATGTGCGACTATAGCAGGGGTCTCCAAACTACGGCCCGCGGAATTATTTGGTCCGGCCCGCCGCCTTCGGACGCCAATGGATAAACTTAGGCTACCCACAAAACAGAAAGAAAAGTCAGCCATGTGACCCAGCGAAAGCTATTATGAAATACTAATAATCATGCAATAAAAACATACATTTGATCACTAAAAACTAAGTTTTGGTTCCTATATTAAGCCTAATTCTGAATTTGTCTAATTCGTCTAGGAGTGTTTAAAAACCATGTTTTCAAGTGTCTGACTTTCAAAATTTTCCGGGGGAGAGCCCCCTTCAGCTGAGGGACTAGCCCCCCAGTTGGCCCGCCCCACCACCTCCACATTATGATACGGCCCTTGGTGCAAATAGTTTGGAGACCCCTGGACTATAGGATAAGGATTTGGTATAAGTGGTAAAAGGATTAATAAAACTCGACCTCGTAGTCGGGGAGAAAAATGAGGAATGGCCGGTTACAGCTCCAGCGCTACTTCGTATTTGAAATGAGCGAAAAATAAGGAGTTTTAACAGGGCTCAAAGCCCTGGTTTGATACCCACGCATGAGCGTAAAAGTGAAGCTTTTTGGCTATACATAATAAATATTCTAAATCAATCCTTCTAGTAATGTATAAATTAATTGTACAAATAGAATATATGTGAATATACTAGAATATACTATAGAATAGTGGTGAATTTTGAGAATGATCTGCATGCTATCCAACGCAGAAGGGAAAGTTCGAGTTGAAAATAATCACTTTCGTAATAATGGGAAACAACGGGTTTTGAGAGATAAAAAATTAATATTACAAAACTTGTTCATCCAGAAAACCATAGCTCAGTAACTAACAAGCGATTGGTTGCATTTTACTCCAAATTTAATGTACAAAATGGAAGATTTCGAGAAATTTTTCTATATACAATGAGGGAAATCATGGTAATTATTGGAGTAATGTAAGAAAACGCTCTTTTGTTGTAGTTCTTAGAGGTTTCCTCTAATAAGGGCTCATTAACGGGCCCATATTTATGAGGAAATTATTCTTCAGCGTTACGTGTCCTATAATATTTTTAAGGATTGTTCTTTTTTTGTAGACTCAGATGATTGTCGTCAGGAGCCCCGGCTAAGTAGCGGAATTTTCCGAGTCATATACTGGTGTTAGCCGTTGATTTCGATATTTCCCGCCATCAACTGACAAGTGAACCCGAGGTGTGAGGCTTCACCTAAGCAAATTATATTTCATTTTATAAGGAAGGAAGGATTGCTCTTTCTTAGCAATACCAACTTCGTACCACCTGAATAATGTTTCAGAAGCAACTGATCAGAAACATCACCATCATGCGTGCATGTGTTTGAAAATATTTTGCTCGGGGCTTTCAGCTGTTTTTCTAATGATATGGACATTTTTTCTAACGGATTTACTAACGATATGAACATTGTGGGCTTAACATTGTGTTTAGGTCAGCAGTACTGCAGTTCTTCAGCAATGCCGAATTATCATTTGGGATTCGGAAAGAGAGAGGGCTACATATAAGGCTCAATGGGATTACAAGATTAAAGGAGAGTTAAAGCAAAATCTTGAATGTCAGATGATTAATGAGAAGGTAGACGGTCAACCAACAAACACGTCGGCTCGGACGTAATAAACGTTGGTTCAAATTCCCGTGGTAACTCGCCATAATAGAGTGGTTCTCAAAGTCTATAGTCATAGCAGGGGAAATCCAATTGGGAATTCTCAATAAGCTACGTGATGAGCGTTAGAGCATTCGCTCATACAACGACCCCACAGTCCGCTTTTCGGTCAGAATCAACTGAAGTTTCCGTCATCCGTCAAACAGTTTCAACATTTCGTTTGAACATCAATATAAGAGGAAGAACGGAGACATGATTCCGTATGAAAAAACAAAAACTGCACAGACACTTAATTAACTTTTCATTTTACAAAATTTCCCTAAAACACAGAGGGGCCTATCAAAAAGGAAACAAGAAATAACTACCTAACTTAATAGTGTGGTGGTAATGCTCGTTTACCTCACGCCGCACTGCATGGCCATTTCACAACCTAATCAGACAAAAGTCCAAAAATCAAAAATTTTTATTTTTATTTTTATAAAACTTGATCTTTAGCAGTCCAGACACATACCGATAGCGGAACGAAAGTAGGTGAGAAGTTGTAAAGGTTCAGAGAGCGGCATCACCTCTTGCTTATTGACACAGATATTTGTCCATGTACGATATTTGTCTTGTATAATTCGGTATTCTGTTTTCAGCTTGAAATGACTTTTGCAATGTAAGTTATTCAATTTAGGTTTTCATCAACTATTTTAGTTGACAAATTATATCAATTTTAAATTTGTTTAATATTTTTTTCTCTTTTATGGACTGAGACAATTAATAGAAAATCACTGTCCAGACACATACCTGGAACATCCTGGATTCTTGAATTGCGGAACGAAAGTTTTTCGGCGAGAAGTTGTGTGAACTTACTCCCCGGAGGTTGACATCGCTTTTTGTAACATTTCGGCTCATAATTTCGTTTAAAGCTGGCTTCAGTCCCAGTCACTTTTGCCTTTCAAATTAATACAAAATTGGAATGGGGATTTCACTCTTACTCCAATTGGGTTCCTAGTCATTCGTAACACCTGATCCCTGATATCCTGATCCCCCAAAATTTGGGGGCATTATGCGGGAAAGAGGGGGGGGGGGTCCGGGTTTTCGAGATTTGTGTTCAAGTCTCAAAGCAGTCATGATACGTGTGATGGGAACATACAGTAGTGAAATATGTTTTTAATAAAAATATCCTTACAGTACAAAATCCCAGATGCATACTTCTTCATTTGCAGTAAAAACATAACTGTTGGCTAGAGCCATCGCTATTCCCTTTTTAACAAGAAATTTCGTTAAAATGTTAAATTTATCAATCAATTGAAATAAAAAACGTGGTTTTCAACTAGGTAGTGAAAAATATCGCATTTTCGACATTAAAGAATGATATTTTTGTCCGGTTTTGATTGCGAATTTCAATCGTTTAATCGATTTGATTTCGCGAAGGACTGCCAGCAACAATCAGTTTTAAAAACTATTTCACACACCGGGGGGTTCCACAACGATGCAATGTAAAATCTTTCCGAATTGAACCATCCATAATTTTTTCATCCGTGATTATGGTTAGGATCATCGTACATTTTGTGGATGTAATCGTAATTGTGACCGTAATCGCAGATTATGATTATACCTGAATCTGGATGTGGTGGGGGAGACTGTTCTATCGTCTCCCATTTGAAAACTCGGGTAGGAAACTGCTTTCCTAACAAATAACTTGCATAATCACCTCATCACCCCCCGGCGAGCTAACGAGGTGGAAATGAGTTTCAATGAACCAACTTCCACGCTAATAACCAACCCCCCGCCCCGTCCTCCACCGTCCCTATATTTAGCCCACCTACCTCCCCTAACATTCAAATACGCGCCAATTACCTGGTATTCTGCTACCTCTACGCATCAATGGCAAACGTTAAAAGGTCTCTCCATAGAGTCTACAATCTTCCAAAGAAATTTTTTCAAGGCGAATTTTCTTAGAAAATGAAGCCAAGTGGACCCGAATTTTATAAATAAGTACAGAGTACATATACAGGGTGTCCTACGAGTTGTTCCCCCACCCCAATACTAGAATTGTCCACAATGGAGTAAACAAAAAAAGTCTTTTGAATCTTCATATTGATTTTTGCAAGGATCTCTTCTGTTTATTCCGATGATTAATTTTTGAGGTCTGGTTGGAAAAAGTGAAAATAGGAGATTTAAACCTTCTTCAAAGATCAAGTGAAAAATCATCTTAATCGAAGATTTGTAAGTCGGCATAAATGATGATTTTTAACGGGAAATGAACAAATTTCGGTCATTATCCTACAAAAATTGAGTCGGATCAAGTGAATCAGAGTAAAAAAACAATGAAAATTCATGTGCCACAGTTTAGACCTTACCATCATCCACTATTATCAACATTGCAACACCCAACGCTACGGCCAAGTAACATTGGGGTTGAAAATACACGGCGCACAAAGCAACCCCTCCTTCAAGACCGCTAGGTCGTGCGGGTCATTGCATATCCTGGCTCCTGACCAAGACAATGCCTCCTCCGTAGCTTTCCCAATTTTCAATGAATAGGTCTTTTTTTAGTTATACAGGGTGTCCCAGGAGTTATGCACAATCCGACTCCTGCGTATTCTACGACTAATTTCTGAACAAAAATGCCTCGTAATAATTTTTCACCAGAGGCATCGTTCTCAAGTTATTCGCGATTTAAGATTTTTTTTCGTGTTTTCGATCTTATGTCATTAAAACCGTCATAACTCCCTCAATTTTTGGAGATAGCTCAAATTTAATGACACCGTTCGAAAGAACGTTAAATTATCTATCTATTTCATGTCAGAATTTTTTTGTTATTGCATTGAAGATGTGCGATTGCTGCGCGAAATGGCAGTGTTGTCAAAATCTTGAAATTGCCTATTTTTCATCTCGCCTAGAAACCCCATTAATGCTTGACGCAGAACTGTGCAGGCCTGGTAAAACGTGCGCCAAAATGTCAACTTTCCAACGGTGTAGTCGTTTTTATTTTTTTTAAATATTTCTAGTTGAGGAAATAATTCAAAAAACGTGTGCTTTCTGTTAAAATTGAGGTTTTTCCAAAGGTCTAGACGAAAAAAGGTTGGAGGCGGGATATACGGAGCTTTTCTCGCTGAATCGAATGGTGACAACGCCAGACCTCTCAAGTGACGATTTAAGTTAGTTTTGTCGGATGCATAAACCCGTTCGTTAGTGAACAGCGTCTACGGCATTCCTAAGCTGTCCGGCCAAAGTCAGGATAATCGAAGAGCCGAGAGACGGCATTTTGACAAAACTGCTATTTCGCGCAGCAATCGCACATCTTCAATGCAATAAAAACAATTTTTTTTCTGACATCAAATAGATAGGAAATTTAACGCTCTTTTAGACGGTGTCATCAAACTTCCACCATTTCCTTAACTGAAAATATTAAAAAAAAAAACAAAAAAAAAAAAAAAAACAAAAAAACGACTAGGTACATGGTTGGAAAGTTGACATTTTGGCGCACGTCTTATCAGGCCTACACAGTTCTGCTTCAAGCATTGTTTATTTTACTATCAGTTGTGTATGTAAGAATGATGTAGGTGTTAGACATTTTGAATTTGTTTCTTGAATAGGTTCTATACTACTACATGAATTTAGTCCTTTCTCTGGACCGTAACGTCTTAGAATAACAAAAATCTCTTTACCAAAGGCTATCCTGTTCATTTCTCAACCTCAAGTCCAGATATTCTACTAGTCAGAATGTTTCCAATATATGAGGTGTGGCAAAATTATGTATATTTTTCTAAGTCTTAAAAAAAATGTTTACCCTTAAAATGAAATTTTAATTTTTTATTTAAATGATGACTTTAGGCAGGTCTGGGACCCATCTCGGTCGATTCGGCGTCCAAAATTACTTGAAATTGACAACCCACTTGGTGGTCAACAAAAACATCTTAAAATCACGTTCTTGGCGCATAGCATCTATTACTTGGCAAGAGAGGATATGGTACAGATTTAAGCATACAATTTATATTTAACATTATGTTTGTCCCCAATGCAACTCAATGTCATCATAACTTGAGATAGATGTTCTTGTAATAGGAAAATTCGATCACACGATTATGGATGGAACTTTTTAGTTATTATAATTTTATGGTAGATGGGATCTGGGTTCTGAATTGCTGGTCCCTCCCACTGAAAGAAATTATTGAGGAATAGGCTCAAGCTTCAATAGCGTCACGGGTTGATTTATCTGACTCATTTCGAGTTACTTCATAAATTAATTTTGAGCATCTCATATTCGAACCACTTTCGATGAGGAGTAAAGTATTGACCTGACACCCACCGATAATATTCATGTCCCCAGAAATGCTTACATGTACGTATACTGTCATATAGGTAAGTACTGTGATCTCATGTCCGAAGATATTTGGTGAAATGTGATATTTATGTGAAAGTTACTGACCCTATCTTGACTGGTATAATATTTTTTTATTTATTTCATTTGTTGATAATCCTAATATTTCGCAGAGGAGGAGAAAAAGAGTGAACTTGTTGGTAATCTTGACAACGGGAGAGAGAAAAAGGGTTTACCTTCACTAGTCAGGAATTCTTGACGTTATTAGAAGATACCGCTCATTCGGTGAATACCCTCGAGGCTACTAGGAGAACATGAAGTTTTCATTATTCTAGAGAACTATACAGTACATTTCACCGATATCGAAGGGACCTCGCAAAACACCCTACGAACACCAAGTTAATTAGCTACAATAAACTCGTGAAAATACTACTCGTAAAACCATTAGACAGATTCCTAATATGAAGAGCAGAACGTACAGATCTTTGAAATATTTTACATCAGCGCATAGCTGGAACAATATAAACATAAAATTATTTATAGATTTGCTCATGCGCCAAAGGTTGATTGGTTACCATCTACAGCCTGAAAGAATTCTATAATTGTCGAGATTAATTTTTCTACATCCTTACTATATTTTTGTATATTCAAATATTGTTTGTGATGAAGGTTAAAAAGTATGGGATGGAAATTAATCTCAGGAAATATTCTATCATCGTGTTCCAATAGAAAGTTGTTACGGAAAATCTGACTAAGCTGTGGTCAGGGAATGTTATTGAATACACTTCAATGGGATGTAGAGATACCGCACTGAGAAGTAGGTTAGTTGGGGATATATATATATCAATGATGGTTTATTTGACAGTAAATTGGTATACGCATAAAATAGAGAGAAGCTGGGGACGGTATCATTGAGTGCGGCAACCCTGCCGCCGTTCAATTGAACGTTTTTCTTGATAGTTCGCGAGAACTGTTGTTAAGCGTAAACATTAAAATATCTGAAATTTTCATCAACATCGAATGAAAGCGGTCAGAATACGATCCAGACGCTTAAAGGCGTCTGATTCAACTCCCAAGTTGACGGATTCAAGAATCGGGAAGGGCCAACTAACGTTATCCATCACAACTGTAATAAAGTGGCTGTATAATGTTCATTACAATAATTTGTAGCAGCAGCTACTACCATGCCGTATTTCGTATGGAGTCGTTGAATCGTCACATCCCAATGTGGAATAGACCAAGAGAAAATGGCGCTTGATCGATTCAACGTTTGCACATACATACGTCGTGAAAACTGTGTGATTTTTAGTTGTTGTTTTTTTAATACATCACTTCTGAGTGATTGAGGTCTGTCTTCTGCAAAAGCTACGTTTATGCAGCATTAAACGGAATTCACTTCTCCCATGAGCAGGATCTAGGAAAATAACAGTCCGGCATTGTTACTGTGCCTCTTCCACCTATATCCAACTAAGTGTAAATTTGCTGCTTGCCAATGTCAGTCAATACAGTCAGTTCAAGGAGCCAGACAGGTACCAAACTTTTTGAAAGGTCAATACTCTCAAAATTGAAAATAATAAAATTGAAATTTACAACCGTTTTCAACATTTCACCCTGTAAATGGGAAATTTCCAAGTCAGATGAGGTCGGACTGATAATTTTCAAACACTCTTGGACCCCTAATGTGAAGATCAAAAGTGGTTTTTGTCATAAATTCTTATTTAGGACCAGTGCGAGTGATGTTTCTCCACCTAAATGAAAAAAATGTTAAAGACATCAATTTTATGCTCGTTTTCGTAGAGATCCTAGCGAACTTAAAAAAGCCAATTGTAGTAATTTTTCTGTACATGTCTTAATGTAAATGTTGAAGTGAGAGACACACGTTCAGATCTTTAAATTGATCAATTTTAAGAGGTGAAAATCACTTTATTGAATACTATGTCGAAATACCTAGACATTTTCCTGTTTTAGACGTTTTCAATTTCACCTAACCACTCTTTCTGGTGATAAGGTAATTTACACATATCGCAAAAGGTATATCGATAAATGCAGACCCAGGTTCGGCCAGGTTTCCCCACAGTTCATTTTTAAAGTCGTAGTAAACAATGCAGATACGCGACAGGTTCATCTTTTGTTGACAATACATTTTTCTCAACGCGATTCTGTTTGAACACGAATTCATCATTTTCTCTCTTTTCACTGAATATCTTCCTCGGTTTCCTATCAACTGTGAGAACTCGGCGTTGTATTTGTTTTGGATCATGCATTTTTTTTTGTTGGTTTGTGCTCGTTCCGGGACAGAACAAAGCACTGAAGCTTTCGATTTAGTCATATATATTCAGCAAGTTATGAACGTACTTGAAAAATTGTTTCTACTTTTTTTCGTTTAACATTATTCAACGCTACTTAATTATCTCGAACAAAAAGTTTATTATAATTTTAAATTTATTTTCAAAAAAACCATTTAGTTTAATTTCTAATCCTCTTTTTTCAGCTGTAAATGCTATTTTTATTGTTCCTAATTATAAGATTTCATTAAACATAACCAAAATCCAACTTCATTTTATAATTAGTATACTTAAAAGGACTAATTATCATTTTTTTTCTTCTTTTATTTTAGAATTTGTACCGACTTTTTCCCATTTTACCTGTTTGAGTGTGAATTGTTTTTTGGTTTCGAATTTGATTCCGATCGATCGAGCGACCCACAAAACATAGGAAAAGGATGATTCGCTTATTTCCCCTGCGATTAGTTTTTTTCATCTGAAAATCGGCCATTTGGCCTCAGTGTGCGGCGTACAGCGGACGGATACTGCTGATTTGAATGTACGCACCTTGAAAAGTGAAATGGCCCAGGGGGCTCATAAAACAATTCTCTTTATTACTTAATACAATAGCTTATTATTGAAAATAATGAACCAAAATTTCGGCATTGAAAAAAAAAATCCCTCTTCCAAATCTTGGATTGACGTAACATCAACTAATCTTTTATCCAATTAGATGAAATCTCAGAAATTACGGACTCGGCACGAGGGATTTATTCCACGAAGCTCGGGATATTAGGAGCCCCTGTCCCCGATAGCTGGCTATAAGGGATAACGGAAGATAAGGCGACCAGCTTATAAAACATACCAGCATGTGAGGAGGAAGAAAACGATGGGAAAGGGCGAATGGGGGAAGGAGTTACGGGCTCATGTTTAATATGAGCTAAATTGAATAATCTTGGATACTGAAGCTCAGCGTCGATCCTCCACATTTTCTTCGGCATAAAACATTCCTTCCGTTATCATAGCAAGGGGAGGGGGGTTGTCACGACACGAACGATAACACAGTTCAGCGGCAATATAAATACGGCAATTGACCTGAAAACATAGTTGTTAAAAGTGTACTTACAAGTACAAAGTACAGGTTCAATACTCGACAAATCGAGAGTACAAGTACTTGTATCTGAAGTTTTAAGTACCTGTAAACAATACTTGTACTTATCAATCTCAGGGCCGGTTTCACTAAAGTTGTTAATCAACATTTACTCAATAATGGATAGATAGATCATTTATTCAGTTAATAAATAAAACTGATAGAAATGCATACATATTGATGATCAAATTTTTAACTGAGCTACTTGCTTCAGGTTACTTTCTCAACGATAGGCTTGGCTTGGAACAGATACTTTTTCTATGGAATGACCATCAGTTTAAGTAACAACCAGAATGACCGGATGGTGACACCTCGGAGAACTCTTGGCGACAAGTAACTCTATGGGACTGTTTCCGCACCATGCTCACGCCATAACACACACAGATATATTGTTTTTTTACGGATTCGGTCTTAGAATGCTTTGAAATGGATTCGTACTCAGTTAATGTTTTTCACATATATGGGTTGTCTCACACCGCTCAGAATCAATTCTGGTAGGAGTCTCTCCTTGTTTCAGAGGTACGTCCTGGAAAAGCCATTCCAGGGCTTTTAACTGTAGATCGCGAGCGAATACAGTTACCTGAAGCTGCTAGTAACTGTATCTGTACTCCTAGTTACGATTTGGCCAACTCCAGCCCCGACCTCCACATTCCAACAGAACCTCGGAGGGAAGGGAAATGAAGAGGTCTCTGTGATTTAACGGGGACGGAAAGGAGCGTTAAAGCCGCCGTTAATGACAGCCCCGGAATGAGCGCGAGGGAGTTTGGGAGCCGTAGAGGCCCTCGAGCCTGAGCGGCGGTCTGCCCGAGCTCCTGGGGGCCGCCGGTGATGTGTGCTACAGAGCGCCCTCGGTGATGTGTGACCCCCGGCAGCGGAGTTAATGGGGCAAACGCGCCCCCGCTATCTGGGGAGCGGAGGCCCGAAAAATCGTCTAACCCCCGTCCCCGCCGTTCCGACCGCATTACCGTAATCCTGAACGAGGGTCGTAAAATGCCCTTATATTCCCACCGTCTCTTCCCACCTCCTTCCTCAACAAATCCAATATTAGTCGGGGTTTCCCCCTTCAACGAGGGAGCGATAACCTTAACTGTTCGAGACCACGTCCCCCTCGTGAGTTCCCTTCGGCCTACACCCAGCAACCACTCATGAGTTTCTTTCAAACTTCCGCCCTCATGACTTCCCCCATCCCCATGAAAAGGGCTCCATTTGCTTCCATTGAATTATCCTCACAATATTGCGCACCTCGCACGAACGGAGCTGAGCTGAATGTATATTAGTCTAGTCCCTTAGTCTGTCAAATCAGACAAGAGAAAAAAATCGGGGAGTATTGTCTGTGTACAGATGACGAAAGCCTTCTTGTCACTTTCGGGAGATAAAACTTGTTTTTCCATCACGATTTTTCATTTTAGACATCTTTGAAACAAATTTCGATTTACGCTTTTCTGTCTGTCTAGATGTGTCTGTATACACCCACAGATCCTTGTAACGAGCCAGTTGTCAACTGATTTCAAAGAAATGTGTAGATTAGGCTGAATTCGGCCCTCTACGAGTTGCATTGCTCACAAATATATCAGTTTTCTCAAAAGTGAAATCCACTCAGCCTCTTAGTCTATAGCGGTCTGATCCCGCTAAAATGTTGAACGCAGTCCGAGAAAACTAGTTTAATGATGTCATATAAAATACAAAGCCATAGTATTGTTAATAGGAACTGCGCAGCGCGAACGTGAAATCCCATCAACTAACATGAAGCCAAATTACCAGTAACCACTCTTGAGTTTCCTTCAAACGTCCTCCCTCATGAGTTCCTTCCCCCATGAAAGGAGCTCCCTTTGCTTCCATTGAATAATTTAATAATAATTATCCTCACAATAGTGCCCACCTCGGACGAACAGGGCTGGGCGGAATATACATTAGCCCAGTTCCCTAGTCCGTCAAATTAGAAAAACGTATTCTACGGGGAGTATAGGGATCGTTTGGAGAGTGTACAGCGTAGGTCTTTGCGGTATCTCTGCTTCAAGACAAGAGTCCCGGCTTGCCGGGCTCATTTGGCTGTTCTTGCAGAAAACACAACCGGCCCAACTTGAGTGACCGTCATTTTATGGCGGATGTAACATCTTTCCATAAATTGGTCAATGGTACAATTCACTGCCCATCCCTGCTGTCAAGAGTGGACTTCCAGGTTCCCAACTACGCCACCAGATCCAACTCATTGTTTGTTGTACCATTTGCTGCTTTCAATTACCTACTTCATCGGCCTATGATTCGAATGCCACGTGAAGCTAATGCGCTCATCCAATCTACGGACATCGATTTTTTTTTTGAGATCCCCTTTCGCATCTTAAAAGGTGTCCCGCATCGTTCCTGCAGCAGCAAAAGTGACAAAATAAACTTTCTTTATTAACTATCTTTTTTTCACACATTAAATTTGTTTTTCTTCAATATCTATCTCTATAGAACTTATATTAATTTCGATCTGCGTTGTATTATGTAGTAGAATACTTTTAATTTTGTGATTGGCGACTGCCTTGTAATAAATAAATGACTAAATCCGTTTGTCTGTCGTATGTTGTCCAAAGCTTTTCTCCAAAATTATATATACAAAATGCATGATATTTGGCTCGAAATCCAACATCGACATTCAGTGGTCCAGAAATCTCAGCATCTTGATCAATTATCCTGAGGGATTAATATTTTCCGGAATATTAATTTAATAAAAGACGAAAAGCGTACGATTATCGGAAACTATAAACTACTGATAAAAATTTAACAAAGCAGGGAACAGAATCTGTTGTTAGAAAATGTGCAACCTTGTAAGAACGTGTTTTATCTTGTAAGAACTTGGGAATAGAACTGTACGAAACCTTGTCACGGTCCGATAAGTCGATAATATTTGCAGGAAAGTTTTTAGTTCGATTCATCATCTTAGATGAGTTTCAAACGATTTTTCGGATGGAGTACGAGAACAACTCGTTCTCTCTCTAACTTTCCCAAATTTCGACCATGCCCAAACTGCATTTTGTGACCTGAGAGGTGAAGAGGTGGCGCTGAAAAAGCGCAAAACGCCGCATTTCATTTTACCCTTAGGATGAGGATGGATGGCCATATCACGCCAGCATATCGTGAACTACGTTGGCTGAAAATAGGAGAGATAAGAAGAAACCAGCGATTGCGTTTATGCTGTTTGAAGTTGTGAAATCCACTCCAGCATTACCTATTGAAAATAGTAAACCAGAAGTTGAAAATATCACCTCTTATCTATTTTAGTGAAGACACTAGTTTGGGTTTCATCCTTCTTGAAATGGCAGACAATTTATCACCCCAACAAATGAATTACGCCAGCTTTATAAATAATGAAATCAGTCTTTTTCTCTGCCTGGTTTCTGGACTAGAGGACAGTATTACAATAGGCCTGGTCTATAGGAAGGGATTGGTTGTTCCCAATGCTTGAATTCACGAAAAAAGAAGTAATATGATATTTACCAATGCTAAAATCAAATGCAAAAGACATGAGAAATGGCGGAAGAAGACTACCTCCAAGCTCCATATATATAAATATCTGTGTAGTGGAAAGAGGACGTCGAGCTGGTAATATCCTTCAAAGCCCGGTGAATGTGAACCTTCTCCAGTATTGTAATAACATCGGAACGTTTGAGGCGACTCCATATTTCTGGTCTGACGAGGGCTCTCTTGGCCACTTTCATCGTCGGGTTATGAGATTTCCCTTCTTCCAGCCTCGTCTTGAGCTCATTTCTGAACTTTATGTACCGCGAAGACGCTCCTTGACCAAGACTATCACATAAGATGAGCCCTTGAATCTGTGCGCCGCGATGAAGACCACGTCCTTTAGGGTTACAATGTTTTCTAGGCAATAAACATCTTTAATAACCAGGTGGGTAAGTGAATCAAAATGAGAAATCAGTGAGAGAGCGAACCAGCACCTAATGGTGTAGTCCTAGGTCCGATACCGTTAATTTTATGTTCAATGTTGAACGAAGATGAGATGACATGTAGTTGCCCCTTCTAAATGATGAGCGGATTAGCCTGCAATACTCAAGGGAGAACCATCCATATCCAAACACCTAAAATATTCACTTGGCTCATAGCATCTGTACGTGTGAAGCGATTGGGCTCCCTAGAAGTCATACTACACTTTGAAATGGGGCAACGCGTGGCAAAATACCAGAAATAACTATTTTTGGTGAGGAAAAAAAGGAAAATATCTTCGGCTAATCCTCGATTTTGGCTTATATTTTGACTTTAAACAGATTTTAACGGAAATGGGACAGCAACAGCGTAACATCTGACGAATGAGAGGTTCTTGAAGAAATCTGGCTAAGACTCGGGGTGGCGTTTTTTAAAAGCTTATCTCAATAGAACGAAATGTAGCTAATTGATCGCTTCATGATTAGAGCATTTGGTTTGCTAGAATGGCTGAATTTTTAAAAAATTATTTCGACGTACGTTAGGAAGTGCTTCTTCTTTTTAGCCAACCTTCATTTTTCTATTTCCCTCCCTCGAAATCCCTCAATGGTCACGTCACTGTTTCCGATTTGTCGATAAGATAAATAGATAGATAATTTATTTTATGTCAAATCGTTTACGTGTTACATTCTTCAATTGAATAATAACGGACGACCGAGCTGGATAGTGTACACTACAGCCCAACCCGGAGTTGGTTCTTACATCTAATTTTTATTAAGTACCTATATCACTATTTTTACATCACAATCATTTGCTTAGTCATTAATCAACATTTGAATTCCACTTTAATGGAATGGGGTACTTAGTTGATACGTAATTTATGTTGTTGTTAATATAACAAAACGATTAACTTCCGTTTGTAAAGCACTCATATGGATTATCTCTTAGTTTACAAGTTTATTTTTTAAATAGCTCTTCACTATTTATCTTCATTACATGTCTAATTTCTTCAAAATCTCGTCGTCGTTGAGCAAATGTATTTTTGACACTCGGTAATTTCAGTCCATTATGATGTCTCACATCAGCAAAATGTATACTGTTGTGTTTTCGAGTTAGTTTGAGCATATTCAAAGTGTACACTTGATGGATAATTAGCAAATTCAAATAATGTATCGTAGAGCAAGGGCTTTTGAACATAGTCCTAATGTCATTTTTTGGATCTTAAGAACGTTTTATCACAGTTACTCGATAGTGTTTCCCATATCACAATGGCTTAATGTAAGATATATCATTAGTATAAAATAGTATAGACCATTAGTATAGCATATAGATCATTCTGATAGAATTTCGATTCTATACAGGGTACAAGCACATTTTCTTAGCTTTTGATGAAAAGTCTGATTGTGGTGGGCCTATTTCATTTGGGAATCAAACGTCACTCCTAAATAAATTGAACTATTCACTTTTTTTCTATTTTCGAACGATCACTTGTTAAGCCATTGCAGCTGAGTAATGTTAATGCTATCAAAGATGTTGATATTGTTTTTGTTTTTCGCTATATCCATGAAGACCAATTTTGTAGCATTGACAGTACGCTTATTGGAGTTCATTCATGAGATGAACTGCTACCTCTCAGTCAGATTATTCACGGTAGCTAAATGGTACCTGGATGGAAGGGAGGCCGAACACAAATACCTTTCCGGAAATTTATCAATTACTGGTATGAACTGAACTTGATTGATTCGTTCCATGAAGCGTTCCAATTCAACTGCCGGCTCTTCTGAAGAGGTAAAAGTTCGATTTATCCTAGCTTTTTCCAATTTCCACTTCCTAGACCGGCTCTATGACGGTTTTCATTGTAATTTGGCAGACGAGATAACTTTGAGCTCACGCAGATCGTTAGGATTGAACCCATACTGCTAATCATGTCTTGTCTTCCCAAAAGGATCCTGATCAATCCTAACAGGAGAGATTGTAGCTTGTCAGTATGACGGCCCTCACTTAGCTCATCTATTATTGTCCTAGAGAGGCTCCCTACCAAATTTCAAATTCCTACGAATTGGAAAAACTTCAGGACGATTTAGCCATAATTTTGATTGATAATATGACTGGTAGTCAGTCACCTGGTCCTCACCAAACTCAGCTAAGCTCAAGTTACACAATAGCAATACAACCAATCAAAATTTGGTCAAAATCGAACTGTTAGTTTCAGAAGAGTAGTGGGCACAGAATGTTGTGAATACACAGGTGTCTCAGGAGTAAAATAAAGTCAAAAAACCAAAATGTTTCACCACAAAAACCAACGGTTTCTGCATTCAAACGACAATTTCTTCACCAACATCCAGTGTATAATATTTTTTTATTGTACCGTTGGGAAGCTCTTGAATGGAAGATGTTCTCTCCGAAAATGCAAACGTTCGGGTTATTGCGTAAAAATGGCTTTTCAAAATACCATAATTTTCAACTAAAAATTTGTAAACGACAAAATGTTCACTTTGGCTCAATTTTTCACCTAATCAGCTAGTTCATAAACTTTTGGTTATGAATTGAGAAGAAAAGAAATTTACTATTCTTTCCAACGGTACCCTCAAATTCCTGAAACGCCTGAAAACTGGTACCTCATTGGATATGCAGATGATATTACGGCGGTGATTTTGGCTAAAACCACAGAACTGGCCCAGAGTAAACTGAACCAAGTCATGACAAAAATCACCAGGTGGATGGAGGATCATATGTTGACTTTAGCAGCTGCCAAAACAGAAGTAGTTGTTTTTACTAGAAAGCGAATCCCCACTATTATCCCAGTACAAATCGAGGGCACAGAGGTCACTAGCAAACAAACTGTTACATATCTAGGAGTTACATTAGATACAAAAATTACATTCTGGGAACAAATTAAAAAAGCAACAGACAAAGCAGCGCGGAAAACAACAGCTCTCAGCCACCTTATGCGAAACATGAATGGGCCGAGACCATGCAAGCGTCGTCTGATGATGAGCGTGGTCCAATCTATTCTCTTGTATGGCGCGGAGGTGTGGGCAGACGCCTTGAACGTCGCCTATTACGGCAAGAGAATGGTAGCAGTCCAACGAAGAGGAGCACTACGGATCGCCTGTGCATACAGGACTGTGTCGCCCAGTCTTGCATGACCAGCCATACTTGTTATTGAGGGGAACTTGAGAGCAAAGCCCCCAAAAAATCTCTAGGAGTCACTTCTTCTAGAAAACTTATTTGCAGACCAAAGTAGCAACATAGAATCCTAGTTTTTAAAAACATATGGCAACCCGTTGGGTCAGAATCTTGCATTTATTTCCCTGGTACGAGCTGCTGCCTTTTTACACATGGAACATATATAAAGAAATTTCAAAATGAATGGTGTTCTGTAGAAACGAAAAAAAAGTTAACGCAGTACCGACGAGTATTATATCCAGATTGATCTAACAGAAGGTTAACATTGGTTATTCTCCAAATTGAGTTTGTGTTTGAGTTGTTGTCTTAGTTGTTGTTTGGTTTGATTGTGTTCGAGTTGATAATGATGAAATATTGATAGAGACGTTAGGTGATATCATACAGTAAAAGGGGACTATAGAATCCCTAGTACAATTGCTAGTCTATACGATTCGAAAAGAATAAATTAATCTATTCATTTTAATGATTTACAGTCAATTTTCTTCTGGTTCTTTTGAATAAGGATACAATTTTTCATGAATAGAAAGCTAGCTGCCTAATTGAGAAGGCGGACGCAACGTTACTTTTAGATGTAGAGGCCTCAAAACACAAAACAAAGATCACAACGCAGAGCCAAACAGGAACCAGACGGATGTGTGTGGGTGGCAGCCATCAATATGTTCCCATCAACCCGTCAGCAGCTGTCAGGGAAACGCTATTTCCCTACAGTCCCTCTGGCCAAAGCTCACTTGTCCTATTCATACAACGCTTATATATCTTCGAAGCTGCTCATCATTCAAAGGACTCGGATAAACGGCGGTAAGTCAGGCCGAAGGAAAATGATACTTGACCCTAAAAAAACGATTAGCCACTCCCCCCACACCGCCGTCTTTGAGAATTATCTGAAGATAAATTAATTTCGCTTCCCTTTCTTCTCGCACCGCCCGTCCTCTCATCGCAGTCTCAGCACAGCTCAGCGACAAGGGAGATTTATTAAAGTGATCACTCGGAATTTGGAGGAACGCCAAAGTACGTCCAGAAAGAGAGGAGGGGGGTGAGTGGAATGGTTAGGAGGGGTAGTACACCGCCCCGGGGATAAAGGAACGATTCTCTCCCTTTATCCCTCATCGCAGTAAATTTCCTCGTTTCGGTTCCCTATCGGCTTTTTTTCCATTCGTTCGAAGGGAGAAGCAACAGAGGTAATTAGATGCGACGTCATCACGCGTGTCCAATGTATAATCCTACCAGTCGAAAGCTGGGCCGAATTTTGGAAAATACAAATATTTAAACTGACAGGGTAAATGTTTTCTCTCAATCAGATTAAACATATTGGTAAATAATGCGTGCATTTCTGGGACGCCCGCCCCTGTGTTCCGGTGTTTGTAGGATCAAAATGATCGCTTGATGATTAGGATGAGGGGTTCTTGTTCCCATGAGTTGAGGTTCCTTCTGGGGTCTCTCAGGGCTCTCACTTGGGACCCCTGATGTTCCTCATATTCATCGATGATGTCGCCAGTGTTTTCGTAGAGGGAGTACACCACCTTCTATTTGCAGACGATCTGAAAATGTTTCGCATTGTGCAAACTCGGGAAGATTGTGCTGCTATCCAAAACAGTCTGGACAGATTGGTGGAATGGTGAACTGAAAACAAACTTTTCCTGAATGTTAGCAAGCGTTTTGCTGCCACAAGGGCCCATTGTGTGTTGAGTCATACTATTACATTGAGGGTCGGATCTTCCTCGACAGAGTGTGGTGAGACACCTGGGTGTTCTCTTCGATCGCTCACTCACTTTCAAGCCCCACATCGAGTCCATTAGAAGCGGGGCTATGCAAGCGTTGTGGTTCATCAAGAGGAATTCCAGTGATTCTTCTTCTGTGGAGGCCTTCGTTGCGCTTTATGTTGCCTTCGTTCGTCCAATCTTGGAACACTGTGCATCAGTTTGGTCACCGCTTTATGGAAGTGGAAAGATGGAGGTAGTGTAGGTTCAGAGGAAGTTCCTACCTTTTGCCTCGTTCAAGTCTGGAGTTAAATGGGATGAGTTTCATGTGGGTGAGGCGCTGAGGCTGTGTAACTTAAGGCCCCTAGATGAACGTTTTCGAAGGTCAGACTCCTTGCTTTTGCATAGAGTGGTTGGTGGTGTTGTGGACTGTCCTGAGCACCTCGCAATACAAGATTCCAGCAGACCTTCCGAATTGCACCTGGATCAACCAACTACCTTCTGCGGTCTCCTTTGAATCGTTGCCAGGAGTAGTGGAACAATCTAAGAGCGGACATTTTCAATATTTCGGAAGCAAAATTGAAAGAAGTTATAGCTGAGTACTTTGGTATTTTTGGTTATTATTTTCGTTATTTAATCATGTTTGTACAGCCTTCGCGCAACTACTCAAAAACAAAGTTTATATGTATAGTGTGGTCATTCCACTTCGTTGCAGGGGCCATATGGTTTCTTTATGGACAAAAATATTGCCTTCAATAGCGTTACTATTGAAATGAATCGTCCCTTCATATCCCACACAGTCTCATTCATACGTTTAGTAATAATAACAGAGATTCGGATATTATAAGTAAATATGGAGGGTATTCTTTAATTATGAGTTGTTTGCCCTGACGGGTTTACGGCGGAGGAGTAAATATAGGGGGTCCATCTACTCGTATATAGCCAATAATCATCACTAAAACTTGATCGTTAGTTTGCGGAAATCGGTGCCGTGGTTCTAGAATAAACTTTCGCCGAACACACACAGACACTCTCTTATTTCTATATATTGGAAGATATTTTTGGCTGTATTGTCACACGTAGTATAAATAAATTAATAAGATAGCCCTCCTTCTTGCATCACCTGACTACCAGAACTGCACTGTTCAACCTGAAAGGAAACCCACGAATAGAGCAGCTGAAATTTAATGTGATAATATGAAAGCACACGCTAATGGGAGCAAGAATGCTTCCGCTTATTCATAATGGGACCTCGTCACACATCAGCATGGTGACCCCGCGTCTCTGGGATGTTTCTCTGTCCCGGTTCTAGCGAGTCACTCACCACAAATATTTGAGAGTTGTGATTAATCATAAACTGAGTTGGAAGGAACATATAAATTTCTTGTATTGTGACTTGAGAAATTGATTAAATTATAAATATTTTATAACTCTGTATTGTATTTTAATCGTCATTGTATTTACTGCAGGGTTATCGCGACATGCCCGCAATGTATGTCAACTAACCCATTTGAAGGAGTTGATATCTGCGGGAGCACGCTCCTTGGCATATAATCTACATCTTTCAAAATAGTAAACCTTCAATTGTTATCTACAACATTTTAATTATGTATACATTCATTCTACCAAATTGAGAAGAGTCAGTACCACGCGTACCTTGGGTGACGCTTTTTGCATGTGTTCGATATTGGAAACGTATGATCAGGACGTGTAGACGTTTTTAGGCGCTAGATGATTTTCTTTACCCGTTTAGCAGCTAATTATGATTTCAGTTTCCTTAAAACATATTCTATATTTTGAAAGGAATATTCGTATTTTAAAAGATACGCTGAAGCGAAATTTCTAGTGGTAAGTGAGATGATACAGTGAATGAGTGGTATACAACACGTTCAAATTCAAAAAAGGTTGTTTTTAAAAGGAAGATTCTTTCGATTAAGTAATTACGGTTCAGGAAAGGGCACCTCTGGTTTGAAAATGTAGCTTCCTCGATTTAACGATGTTTGAATGAATTACAAAACCATTTTTCCAACTTCCACCCGAAGGTTTCTTGGACGTTTACGGTCTCAGATTTGCAAGTATATTTGTTCGCGATAATAGGACTCATGAAAGTTGGATTGTGACCCAATAAATCTGAATAACGTTATTAACCAGCGGTGGTGGGATTTGAATGCCAAATCGTCGAATGAGAGTTGAGGAATAACAATGGCCAATTGGTCGGTGACTCTTTAAAGCCATGGGGATCAAGCTCTCCAACGCTGCCCACGTCCTCTAGACGTTTTAACACTGTAAACTCGATCGTTTCTGAGTCCCTACGAAAGGGAATCTTTCGCAGGCCCAAATAAAAAGGCCCTAATCTCATCTGGGGATTTTGATTGCAGTGGGCAGGGGTGGAGGGCACAGCCAGCCAGGACGTTCAGAGGGCAGCAGGGGTGCAGATAAGAGCCGCAGATGACGTGGGATGAGTCCGAATGAGAGTCGGGTTTCCCTCGATTCCGAGACCAGGCTCTTCTCTTATTAGATTGCTCCCTGCCCTTGAATACGAATTAACCCTCGATGCCCCTTCTATGCCACTCCACTTTCCTCACCTACTTCTCATAATTAACAAATAGCTCCAACAAACGCACACCTCTAGTACGAAACGTCGCGAGTAACAATTCCGGTTCCAAAACCAACCTCAATGCAAACTCTTGCATTCTTGAGTTGATGCAGTGATGGGCGGTGCTACTCGATGTTTTAATTCGAAATTGATCCAATAGGAAATCTTTAAAAACATAATGGTTGAGTAACGTTTATATATATCAAACATAATAAGTATCTTATAATAAATGATGCATACATAGACCTTTAACGTTAATTTAAAACGTTCAAATTCAAACGTCAAGCGTAATAATTTAGGCTTCCCAGACAGAGTCGCTGGTTAATTATTTATTACTCTGACAATGCTTATAATCAGAATAGGAAAAAGGCATATATTTTTTTTTCCTCTTACTTTTCAGAAATTTTGAAGTTATGAAAACATCCGTGAACGGTGAAGAATGTTCAATGCATTCACCATGGATGGGATAGAGGAATGTCTCGCCGTAATGTTTGCTTCCACTATGAGGACATTTTGATCAGTGAATTGCGTGTCTATAAAAAGTATGCTTTGTCTTCTTCAGTTCTTCGAATAAATCTATAGCGAATACTTGTACACTTTGTTAAAAATTCGATGTAGGGTGTGCAATAGGAGCGATTCTAGAACTAATTTGCAACATCTCTTACCATGACTGATGTTTAGATGTTCACTTCAAGGTTGGGAGATAACTATTATAATCGCTATAATCTATAATCAATCATCATACGGATATAAAACTCATCCCAGTCGATTTTGCTTCGACATTTACTAGGGAATGACTCCCCATTTGCCTAGGTATCTCAGTAAAAATCTCGAACAAACACGTTTAGACCTCAAGTGGAGTCCATGTGCGGGAGAATGAATTTTTCCCATAAAATCTAAGGCATTTTACGGTATTTTACGGTGGTTTTAAGGCGGATGACGCTGCAGATTTTGAATCTGCGCACCTTGAAATGTAAGATGACAAAGTTGGGGAAGAGAGGGGGGGGGGGTTATAACTATTTTTAGCTATACAATAACGAAGGCTTATTGAAAATAATACCCCAAATAATTAACATTCACTCGTTTTTTATGGCCTAAACTTAATCAATTCGGTAATTAATTGTACAATTCAATGTCTGATTAAATTATTGGTATTATAATGAAGTAATTAAGTACTAGATACTCTCAATTATTCAGTTGTCTTCCGAAATTTCCGGATTTTTTAAAATTCAATTATGGGAACTCCTATTCTAAAACTTCTTTTCTTGAACAGAGTCAGCAATTATGATGTTAGAGGCAATTACTAGAGATTCGTTTAACAGAATATCGTAGAACGGGAAGCAATTTAATTTTTTTCGTGTACAGTTTTGAATAATTTATTGCTTCCAATTTCGTCCACCCTCCCTTTAGTAAACCAAGCCTCTGATATTCAACAGCCCGCAGGCCTAGAATCCAGCTCTTTCTTTACCAACCACCCTGCATATTTCCTCCACCCCTTCAACATCCGTCGAATGAATGAAATCAGGTAGATTCGTCAACGCGATACCTGCGGTGAAACAGAGTCAATAATCAAACGGAAAAATTGGTTAGCATTATGTTCCCCGGGGAGGTTGAATTAAGTTCAAGAAACTCGTTTTTCTCCCCTTTTCACTTGATAATTGAAACAAGGTTATTGAATTTTCGTCGGGGTCGACAGTGCGCTTTGCCAAGTTGTCGGGAGAGGCTCCATTCAAATCGCTAATGGGCTCTCAAGGGAGTGTTTAATGCCGAAGACTATTGTGCTCGCCCTTCGTCGCCCTCTCTTTCTCTCAAGTGTTTTTTCTTTCTTTTTTTATTGATGAAATTTCGTGACGCCCCTGGAAAAGTCTGGTGTTCATTCTTCCCTTACAATGCAGTCTGCGGCAGCTAACTATTACTGTGGGGTGGGGGAATAAAACTTGCCTTGTTTCTTGACGTAATAAATCAAAAAGTATCAGAGATACTTGTTTTTTTGTTTGTTTAAGAGTGGGAAATGTCTTGAAATGTTTTGTCACTTGGTTTTGAAAATCATTGGCCAAGTTCACCATCCATTTTCGGTGCACTGCACGAACCGATTTCGTTTGTTGGTTTATTATTGTTGCTGTTTTACTGTTTGCATTCATACAGACAAGTACCCAATTATATGTAGAAATATTACAAGAAAAAAGAATGAATAACGGAACTATGGCTGGATTTTTGTCGAATAATAATGAGTGAGCGACCCGTCATATATTTTATTACCAACCCAGGCATGGTAAAGTAGGTAGCAGCTTATACAGAAGCAGTCTGTGTCAAAAGACGATCATTAATTAAATACAAATTCGTGCTTAACATTTTGGGAATCACCGAGAAAACTCTGTGCGTTGAATCTCCCTTTTTGAATCTTTTTGAAAACATATCACGCAGGTTCTCACTAACGGTACATGGAATAGGCTTCTCTTTCCGTGGAGTGCACACAACTTGTGTGCCAATGCTTCGCGCTTACGCGAGGCGGCGCGGATATCCAGCCACCAAGTGCTTTCAAATGGTTTGATATTTTGCAGTTTGCGAGCTACGGCAATTAACGGGGGAGGGTCACAGATGCAGCTCGCAGCACTCCAACTACAACCGCACTACTGGCCATGACAGTTGCCGTGATTCAGGGGACCAGTTCATCAACCCTTATCCCTCTTCTCCGATGGAATAATCGCCGGCAGACACTCGACCCACCCTGTCCATTATTGGAGATGCACTCGCCGCGTTTTACTTGAACCATTAGAGTCCCAAGATTTTACCGTTTCCCTGACATATTGGAGGGAGTCTCCAATACATCATAAACGTTTATCTCCAATAATCTCTCACATGAGGCGTGAGTAATCCGGAACGGCTTACTCGATTGCAAGATTCAACACACCTGAGTTCTTCATATATTTTTTCTCAAGTTCCGGGTTTCGGGTCTCGAGGTTCTCGCCCGCTCAGTGTCATCTTTCGTATCAGGTCAGCTACATGAGTCACTTGTTTATATATCAGCAGCAATGGAGAATTTTTTTCCTCGAAAATGCTCTAGGTCGAATTCACTCGATTGTGTGAATATGGGTGAGGTGCGCGAGGATGTAAAGGTAGGTTAGCTGACGTTGAGCGAGCTGATGTCAGCTAAGAAGCAAGCACTGCCTATCAAAGACGACTTTCAAGAACTTAATTCAGAAATTCAGTCACTACATAATACGCAACTGAGAGATGAACTTAATACCCTGCGTTCAGACTGCACACGAAACGCTGAGAACATTGAGTTTCTCATGAACAAATCGAAAGAAAACAATTTGATATTTAGAGGGATTCCGTCGTACCCAGTCGGTCTACGAAGCTGTTGGTAGAAGTAATGTAAGTGAATGACCATGTTAAGATTAACAGAGGTGTCTTCACCCCTCGCCCACGAAAATGATTTTGGTTGAATTGGCTGTAACTAGCGATAAATGGGTAATTTTCAAGAGTTCCCCAAGCTTAAAGGTATCGGAATTTCTGTCTCAAAGGATTTCTGCGTTAAAACTCGAGAAAAGCGTGCGAATTTATTCACAGCTATGCATGAGTTAAGAAGGCGTAAAGGAGATGGCATTGACGCATTTGTGCGAAATAATATGCTGGTAGTAAATAAACAGAGATTTTTTTGGAGTGGGGGGGGGGGGTCTGGTGGGAGATGACTTATCAGCTTTTATAACCGATGTAAGTTCTGGGAAACTCAAGAATCATCGACATAGGAGAATGGGGGCAAGGGGAGAGGAAACAGGACCAAAAAATAAAAATAAATAACAATAGCAATTACCAGTATCGCGGAATCTAACGGCTGGGAGCTGTCACATGAAAATAATATCTTATATTGTCAACGGCCTTGAGCGGAGGAATTACCGTCCCTGGTTTTTGTGAATTTATATATGGTTTAGAAATTATTTTATTGAGAGAAACGCATGTAATTGGAAGTGACTTCGATAAATATGGAAAATATTTTGGAAATTACGTTATTGCTCGGGTAGAGGCTGAAAGAAGTTCCAAGGTCAGTAGAGCCAAGTTTGGTTGAGATATTTGCTACCGATTATATTTTGTTATTGGAGACTAAGTTAAAGCTTATATTTGTTCACACTTTGAAGTTACACCACGGTTATATATTAAAAATGCTGAAGTTACCTGAAGCTCGGCTACCTAATTATTTAGCGCGTAAGTGTATGCATTATAATGAATTTTGGGCCAAGGAATGGGAAGATTTATAAATACAGCACGGAATCACCTTAAATAGAGGCAGAGATTTGAAAAAGTGGGAAAAGTTGATACCGGAGAGCGTTCCTATTATTGCCGACAATATGCTCGATGAATTAAAAATGAAAACTCTTTGCGCACAAAATCACCCTCAATACTTGGCGTTGATACAAGGAGGAGATGTTGTGCCGTTGAATACATTTGGTAATTTTAATTTTTGTAGGTGGTTGTTTAAGATAAGAGGTGATTTATTGGCTCTCAGGTATAGGCCTAGTAACAATCTGATATTGCTACTACTACTACTACATCTTTCGAGATATTCTGTACGTTTCAGTGGTCTACACATTCATGATACCTAGACGAAGAAGCTATGAGCCCGATCGAACTTGTTTTTTGTTTGTTTATATTTTCTTCCAACAACCGGGGTTTGACCCTCAGTGCGACGGCTGTGACGAAAACAGAAGTTGAAGTATGGTGCTTGTAATAGTATAGTGTTTGGATTCACTGTAGAAATGAAGCGAATGCTTCCATCATCGTCGATGCTATACGCCTTGAACGTGTTTCTTCACATCTTGGCTACATGACACCCACCTGTGTCGCTCTCGCGGAACTCAATTAGAAGAGAAGATTCTGAGAGAACCGGAGGCCGCGACGCCCAGGAAGTTTCAGTTTCTTATTTAAGTTTTCACGGAAGCCGAGGACACGTCGTCCCTGGTGAACGCCTTCTGACAGCAGCCGCCCCGCTGCTCCTCCTAACAGTGAAAACCGCGGATCATAAACTAACTTATTCCCGCATCGAGCGTCTGAGGCTCCCTATTGTCTGGAAAACGAGAGTTCTCCTGTCAAACTACCTAGTACCAAAAGATGGTAATGATATTATCATAATAAACAACTTTATCATTTATTTATAGTCAGCACCAAACTGTACTGTTTATTTCTCTATTAATACGGGCAAGCACAATAGACAGAAAAGAACGAAGGAGGTCCAGGAGAAAATATATTTGATAAGGTGGAACTTTTATTAAGATTGATCGAATTGAACTAAATGAGTCGAAAAAAAGTATTTGGATGAAGATTGGTTGAGTGGGAGGTTGGATTCTCTGAGTAATCCGCCCACACGATTTGTGCAGAAAAAGGAACAGCGAAGATGGCTGGTGTATGGAAGCATGGACGAGGAGCATCAATATTCACCTTGCTTAGTAGCGGAGGAAGTCGACTCCGATGTTGAGATAACAATTGATTTATTTTCCTTCGAAGACTGCGGAAGCTACGTTTTCCTTTCAAAAGATGAATCGTTGCCGTGTCTTTGAAATAGAAATATTCACACGTTTAAATTGTATATTATTCTGAACAACTTCATTTTCGTGTCAGTTTGTCTGTCTGCATGTGTGCGTCTGACGTGTGTCCGCAGTCCCTTGTAACAAGCTTTATTTCTCAAGTTTTTATTCTATTTCAATATTGAAAGTAATAGGCCAACATCATTTTCATTCTACGGAATTGGAGGAATACTAGCTACATCAACACCGTGACCGAAGGGTTGTGAGGGTAGGTACCGTATAAACCTGCGCCGTCCTAATATTGTTCACCTGACACATACAAAGATGAACACATTCGTTGTCGTCTTCTTGTCTCCCACCGGTCGATTTTGACCGCATCAATTTAAATACAAGGTACCCGAGTATTCAATCACTGATGTTCCATACCTATGAATCAGATGGTGGAAAAAACAATCGCAGAGTTTAAGGCTAGTACCAGGTTCAAACTAGACCCGATTTGTGATATCAGATCGAGTTACATTACGTTTGGTTCAATAGTTTCGGAAAAAAACTTTGGTGGTCCTATCATTTTCTGTTATTTATTTTTCATTTTTCATTTTTTCTCTGATTACTCTTTTTTCCTTGTTTGATTTTAAAGGTTCAATATCGAAAGCAATAAACCTGAGTCAACTTTATTCTACGGGGATGAAGGGGCAAGAGCTACCCCACCATCAAGACCAAAAGGTCGTGCGGGTACTGTATAACCGAGCGCCGTCCTAATGTTGTTCACCCTGATGACTAGCCCACGCTACAAGGGTAAGTTTTTGGACACCACCCCCCGACCCGCCAGTGAAGGAAGGAGGGGCCCAGCGGGGGGAAGCGTCTCCCAGGGCAAGAGACGTGGTCCTCTCCTCGGGGTTTTGGGATATACGATTCTTTGACTTTGCATATTGTTATTATACTCCCTCATTGTGTTATTCACCTATTTCTTTTTAACCTGCGTAGCAGGGCCATTAAACTAGTTTTACATGAAATCGATCCGTCTTATGCGAATGAACATTCTCATTTCATCTTCCCCCATAGCTTTCATCTAAATTTTATCTCACCCCCCCCCCCCCCCCCGACTTATCAATATATATATATATACTTTATTTGGACATTATGCTTTTTATAATTACTGAATGTAAATTGGGCTTGCCCGTATGATTATAAATAAATAAACATCGTGTGCGAAAAAGCAAAATCGAATGTACCTCAAATTTTTTTTAAATTCTATTTTGTTGCTGTTTTCTACACTTTCAATGGATTTACGTCGACTTTATCGCTATCCGTATTTAAACTGAGTATCCAAGGAAGGATTAATCACCGGCGTTCCATACTCTACCCGTGATTCAGATGGCGGAACAAACAATCGTTGAGTCTACGGTTAGTTCCAAAAAACTTTGTGATTTAATCCAAGTTGCATACAGAACTCAGGTTCCATTATTATTACTAATACTTGTGATTTTTATTTTTTTGTCTTTGTCGATTTTAAAGGCTCAAGTATCGAGTTCAATTGTCGTTCCATCATGATTGAATTTCCCTGGGGTCACTGCATAGCGCTAGTTATAGCCCTAACATTGTTCATCTGAAAGTTATGAGACAGCTGTGGTTGTGGCTACATGATAGTTCTGGGTGGTATTTTGGTTGCACGACAATATTCACTATGTCGAAGGACGTCGGCAATATTGTTTTCCATCAATAATTAGTTCTCGAAGATGAACAAATCACATTAGCTTAGAACGGTCACAGTGGGCCTATTTGAATCATTGAAGAAATGTCGTTCAGCTATAAATGTACCACTAAGGTAACGGTACCGGTAGTGGCCACAGTTAAGAATTTTTTTCTTTAGTTTTGACAATTGTGGGCCAACAGTAGTATTGACTTTCTTCAGGACTCATTTAGAATATAGACAGACTCTTCCCTAACATATCCATTGTAAAACTATCATATATAATTTTTTTGAAATTTTTTCTCATGATTTTGATCTAGTGTGGTTACGAAATTTCCAGTAGTGGCTACGTGCATGATAGTTCTTGACATTTTGCCCTCCTTACGTGTTTAATATCATTAAATTGCAATACGATGAACAAAATTGATTCTATCCAGTATGTCGGATACAGGAACAAACGTAGGGACGGTCATATTGAGAAGTTTTCCATCAATAATTCCAGATGCTCTCGAAGTTCAACCTGACTACAAATGGCATGAGCTTACCTCCTGCAAGTTTGAAGCCACAGTGGGCCTCCTTATTTGAATCATAAACTGAAGAATTGTCACTACTGGAGCAGTGGCCACTAAATGTACCGTTACCTAGTGTTAGTTCGATGACATTTATCGCTCGAAATTCAACATTTCAATCTGCGCTTTTTCAAAAATGAAATCCAACTATTTTCCAAAGTTTTAGTGGTCCGCTCCAGCTCATGTTTGAAATAAAGACAGGCCAGTTAAACTCGAGTTACCTACATGGTGACTAGACTGCAGGACAGGTGGACGCATCCCTTGGCTACAAGTAATCATGAAGGATGCCAGTTGAAAACAGGTAATAAGATCTTTTTATGTTTTGTTGAATGATTGGAAAGCGATTACTATTTTAAACTTTTTGATATCTCAGTGTGCAACAGTCGGCGACACATCAAAATCCTACTCATCAGTAACGGCCAATCCTGAGGAAGTTGGAATGCTGATACCGACTGTTCCAGTTGAACGCTGTCAGTTTCGTTTTAATTTTTACATTTCTATTTCCAATCGCAAATACATTTACTAATGAGGAAGTATATTAAAGGTGAATGTGGCTCACATTTTCATCTTTGTCTTGATATCAGATTTGGTGGAGTAATCACAGTCAGTTCTTCCAAAATTACGCATAATATTCAAAGAAGGTGATGGAATGGACCAACTGCCCCTTCCACTGACCTGAGGATGCGATCCACCCCTGAAAACCCGTTGGTTGGTGTGTGTTAACCCTCTGTGACCACAAAACCTACCTCAACATTTTATCTTGGAGTGCGGAGCGAGGGAATGGGGTGTCTGGACAGTCAATATTAGATGGTGAGTGATTCACAACTACGTTTTGCTACCTTGTAAAAAGGAGGTGATAGAATGAATGGCCCTTCCAATGGCTGCGACGATAATTCTGCAATATCCTTGGATTCCCAACGCCAATATGCTGCAGGTTTATGCTCAAACATACAGGTTTAAAGATATTGGAACGTGGAACTACCCATCACAAAATTCCCAACGTAGCAAAACTTTGGTTTGTCTCTTACTACTGGATAGCGATGATTCTTCGAGAAAAACCTCAAGTTCTTATGCTTCCACGATGAACCTCAAAGAACTGGAGGGTGATACTCGAGCTTTCACTTAAATCTAAGTGTTGGATTCTCTTTGAGGCAAACAGCTTAAAAATCAAACTGTAACTTCTCAAACAGGCTTACTTTCATGTATGCATAACTTGATTGCATAAACCATAGAAAAGTGTTTTAAAAACACCTAAAAATTGCCAATGAGAAGCAGCAACTAAAACAGTTATTATCTGTTGAGTATCAGCAGTTATTATTAATTTAAATTCAGGTTTGCTGGAGCAGATTTCTAAATCCTCAGATAACGCGGATATCGGAGTAACTAGTACGAGGAAACCTAGTTCATCGCTCGTTCAACCTAAATCACCGCAATTGAAGATTCATTCCCAACCGAATCGGGTGAGGATGTCACTTTCAACAAACTAACTAAGCCCAGCCGTGACTTATTGACTTTCAGCTCGCCGCTCGTCTACAAAGTTGTTAATCACGATTGCACCCTTCAATTATCTGCTGTCCCGCTGTTCAGTGATGAATATTGAAATTTCAAGATTTAATAAATTCTCGATGTCACTGTCTCACAAATTTCAGTACATCAGAATGAATGACCTTTTGTCTGATTGGCAAAGAATCACATCCCACACAACGGAACTATTGATAGACGGTTGTAGAGTTGAAGAATTATTCAGCATTTCAAGCCAAAAGAAAATCCACCCTCATCCAACGTTGATTGATGCTCATTTGCCCTGCTTTAGCTGTGGGCTTGCGAACTGCCCTTCTTTGTCACCCTCCAGACAATTATGTATGTTTTTAACTGAATCTTTGTAGCTTTCGTTTTAAAATTGATTAAATTAAGTCATATTCTTTTAATTGAAAAATACATGAGTCACCTGAGTGACATATTAGTTGTAAGTCAGATGGAATACAATTTACAATCCTGATGGTTTTTATATGGATCTGAATCACTCGCTGTTGTGGAAATTATCAAGAAAGAAAACGGAAGTCAAATAAAGAACGTTTTTCTATTTCCATGATTTAAATGAGTTAGAATTTTAAATCGATTTTTACAATCATCAGTAACGAAAATCACTGAATATTAAATTGAAAGGACTCAGCTCATACAGTCTCAGGCGAACGGGAGCGTGATCAAATAAAGAAAGGTGCTGGATGATACAACCAATGAGATGTAAGCAAAGTGAAAGAGGGATTCTCTGATAAGGTGATTGGAAGGGGAACGACTAGTTTAAACATTGTGAAGGACCCATATTTTGAAGGACTAAGGACCTATTCAATATCGTTAAAAGAAAAAGTTAACTTCAGTTATCAAACAGACAAATAATAATGCATTTTTTATTATAAGTGATTCCCTAAGTTTCAGCGTTTCTACTTCTAACTGCATAGCCAGGACCCGATCCGTAGTGGTGGGCACCCGTTTCTAGTTGGGTATCCTCAAAGTGGCCATTCACGGCACAACATCCAGCCGAATGGCGTAGTGTCACGCCAATGTAGTTGTGTGACTAGGAAATACCACCGCGTTTTCGATGGAGCGGTCGGCTGGGTGGATATCCAGGCCGTCCAAAATCCGCCACGCCGCCAAGTTTGGCAGGCCCAACATACTCAAGTGAGTGGGAAATCTTTTCCGCCGCACCAGACAGGATTCACCATTTATGACCCCGCAATTGATCCAAACAGAGCAAAAGTATGAACCACAACATCTACTTACCACGGCAGGTAGATAGTGCTTCTTTGTCCATTAAAAAGTTTCTCTGCTCATTTTGAGTTCCGATCAAGATTTTTTATTGGCAGTGATCGAAACATATCGGGGATTGCCATGCCTTTGGCAAACGAGAATAGAGATTACCATGGCAAAATTAAACGTAACTTGGCTCTCGAAAACCTACTTGAGCTTTTCAGAATGGTAGACCCCGGTAGGGCCGATACATTTCCTCATGCGAGTATTTTTCTTCTGAATCAGCGGTAATAATAAATGAAGTGGGAGAAAGTACGACTCCTCATCCATCGTCAAATAATTTTTCCAGTCTGCAGGTTCAAGAACCAGGTCATTCAATAAATTCACATGAGTGAACTGGTCTCTCTTGAGAAGCCATTGTTTCACTCATTTACTTTTAGGTTTTCTCTTCTTGATGCACAGGCAAACAGCTGCGTAGTACAGGGGAGTACCGTCATCCAAGAAAAAATATTGTAAGAATGTGCAGCAAGTACTTCACGACACTCCGGCGGTCAACTCAGCACTGGAACCATGGCGTGGCGTGATGGTGAATGGCTCAGTATATCTGTAAATCCGGCATTTATCCCCCAACCAGTTGGCGCGGCGAACGACGCGCCACGCCATCAGGAGTGCTTGTGAATGGCCAGCTTTAGATTCGATTGGCTAATCGATGTTCAGGAAGTATAGGTACGCCACATGAAACCGCCCCTAGCCGATATTCAGCACTCAAAAGTACATACATGTCTCTTCTAAAAATTACATGTACGCCAATAAACATACTAAATAATCATAAAAGATTAACAATCAATACCAACAGGAATTAAAAGCCTTGGAATTTTTCAGGGAGAAGATGATGTGTATTTCTTCCTCTGCGTTGCGCTGCAGTATAAAACTCAATTAACACTTGGCGCCTTTTGTAAGAACTTGAAGCAATATTAATTCCATTTCAATTGTGTACTGATTAAAAAGTTGGGCAAATTAATCGATGAAACCGTTTAATTAACCTGAGAGTCGAGGGTAATTATTGATTTCCGGTCTACCTACTACACGATGAATTACGTTCCAAGAGGCTTTTGTCTCAGCGTTTTCAATATAAACGTCATTATATAGCCAATGATTCTTCTCCAACAGTTGCCTGTAAAAGTCAAGAAAAACGGAGAGTTTCTAGGAAGAATTCAGTCCATTTTCACAATTGAATTTGAATTATAAGCGCTAAATTGTTTTCGATCTTAATTAATACAATTTCTGTTTAATGTTTTGTTACTGACGTCGACAGAAATCGATTCAACGATTATAACAGGAACAGTACATTGAAAATAACAGTAATTTTAGAATGAAATTTTCAATGATAATTCCCGTTCCTGTTACTCGTTTCAACTCAATTCAAATCGAATGACGCCATGACCCTTTATTTGTCGTAGTTACTAAAAACATTAATTTCTTGGAGTTTTTTTTTGTCAAATAAAAAACCATCAAACATTGTTAACAGTTAACCAATAACTTTTATATTATAAGTTACAGGTTAACAGATAACAAATGAGAAAATCTTGTTTCTTCGTATGAAGTATAGCGTTAACGCCTGTCCAATGAATATTTGCTCAAAAGGTCAAGAATGTGAACTACTTTTGTCCCTTGCAATGGATAAATGTTATGCAGTGTTCACGGTTTCGGTTGCTGACGACCTAGGGGTCGGTTCTACAACAAAGTACGATCTAAAATATCTCCTGCAATTTTTTTTCTTTTAAAAATTGAGTAGTAGTTTCAGTTTTAAGATTTATTTTGTTGTCTAATCTCATTAAACGGTTATATCTCCCTCATAAAACCAAGTAAGCTCAACTTTAGTTATACCGTTGGAAAGAATGTTAAATTTCGTTTTGGATAGGCTTGGATAGATTTTGGATCTCAGGTATTAGTAAGTTTTTGTTTTCCGTGTAACAAAATTTTGTCATGACCACCATCAGTGAGACGTACCTATACTCGTCAAAACGGTAAAACTGTCGTTAATTTTTCGTTGACTGTAATTCATACAGTGGGGATCATGAAACCGGAAACATTTGTTTCCATATAAGCGAGATATAGAATTGATAAACCCACGTGTAGCATTTGCAGAGTTTTATTTCAACTTGAAATATCGAAAATACCTTTATTTTCAAGAGAAAAAAATAAAGGTCAGTAAGCAACAGTAACTAATGACCACTTATTTTTTATCCTTTTTAGAATTTGACTCTTTCTAGTTAGAAAGTAACCCAAAAAGCAGTGATACGAACCTAATCATTCGCGACGACATTGTGAAAGAAAAACACTAAATTTGTTTGTAGGAGGAACGTGGTCTATTTCCACAAAATTTAGGTGCGCAACGATAAATCGATTTCGACGTCATTCAAAGTTATAGTAATGTTACTGATGATGTGCTCATCGCTTAAATCCATTTATCATCGTAACTCTATACTTCTGTGGAAATAGATTACGTTTATTCTACAAATTCTGTGTTTTTCCAAAAATCTGTTAGATTTGATAATTTCAAGGAAGCAAAATAATGATTTAATATAACTATCGTTTATGGCTCTTTAATTTTGAGGAACTAACTATAGATTTTTTCTAAAAACTCAGTGTTTTTCTGGATATGTGTTCCCGCAGTTTTGTCGGAAGTGGGTTGGTGCGTGTAAAAGTCCCTTTCAAATCTGCCCAAATCATTGAAATCTACAATTTAAGTGCCATATTTTGTTGAAGAGTTCGTCAATTGAATCCACAATGTTTCCATAAGTTTATGCGTTGTGAAAGAACGGTTGGCTGTACAATGACGATTATCTGAGTCAAATGCCCTCCGAATCTCTATTCCCCAATTTCACCACAGCATTTCTTAAAAGGGGAGCAGATCCAAAACCTGGTTAACGGAGACACTTGATGAAATCGTAGTTATGCACATAACTCTTAGAATGGCTAAAATTCACAAAAGTACACTTAGATATCAACATTGTACACATCTTTGACAATAGCGTTACTACCTTCGACTGTTTTCGCAAATATACGGTACTTGATTAGAAAAAAAATACAAAAATTAAATCATTTCCTAAAACAGAACTACTCCAGCTTTTTCCTTGTTTTTTAAAGTGCTTTTATTATCCCTGCAATATTATTTCCCTTTAATGTGCGTCATCATGTATATCATATAGGCCACATATCGCATTTAAAAGAGGATATATTCTTTTATATAATAATGTTATTTTGGGTTCCGCTCTTCATTGATAAGTACAAGAGAATATTGGGGAGTTCCCCTGTGGAATATCTTGTTTCTTTTTGTTGTTGTGGGCGTGGGGGTTTCTCATTATCTTGAATATTTCATTTAATTAGTTGTATAATGCTAATGAAAAAATTTCGGTTTATTATTTTCAATAATAAGTCTTTGTAATTGTATATGAAAAATATTTATAACCTCCATCAAACACAGTACGGGCCCTTTGAATTGATGTTCAGAATCCGTTCTTCAGCACATTGACTCCAATTGGGACCTGGTTGGTCCTAACTTCTAGCCAACCAATCGCTTCACAATCATAGATGCTATGGCCCAACCGGTAAAAAAACGTGGAAGCATGGTGACATGTTTTAGTAATTTTGGGCCAAAAAGCCACTAGGATAGATTTAAGATCCGAACAAATTCACCCATATCAAATGATCGCAAAAGCTAATTGGCCCCTAACCAGTCCGAGCTCCAACCATGGATACATATCAACACTTCATCACCACAGAAGTTATTCTCTACTTTGTTGAAGAAAACCGAATCAAAACTGTCTAGTAGGGAAATGTTTGAGAGATGCCCCCTACCACATTCTGTTGGATACATAATTTAATCCCGTCATTGCTCGCATTAATTGAAGCTAGTTTTACTTCGAGTATGAGTGATGAGATATGAACGAGTCATTAGCAGACAGGCGCAGTTCAAGCGACAAGCAGTGATATTAAAGGAAGAGGAAACTCCTCAAAAGCTCGGAAACAAAGTTTCGTCCGAGCGAACTAATTCGCGGCCGTCACGAACGGATGACGGGCATCGTGATTTAGGGAAAATGACAAATTTCCTCCGCTCAGCCAAAGTGTAACTTTGCCTTCCCATTATCAAAGGGGCGAAAAACTGCCTTGGGGCATGCCACCACCCTGGAAACTAGGCCTGTTCACAAAAGTCTTGTTTGCGCAAAAAAAAAGTCAATTAGTTTTGTTGTTGAGTTTCAATTGAATTAATCAGACAGTTTTCAAAATAGTGTTATGGTAATACCAGCGAGATTCCCTGTTTCCTGAATGCACTAGGTGAATTAAGTTAGGAAGAAAATGGTTCACAAACGAGATTTTGTTGTAATGCAAATTAAATTACTAAAGCACCATGTGCTCTGAACCAAGCCAACCTTGTTTATTCTTCCCCAAAGTGGTGAAGACTTTCCTACGTTTCCTGGTCAACAATGTCCCTGTCTTTGCAGCTTTGGCTGCTTAACCAAGGTTTAGTCTTCAAGGGAGCTTTACAACTACGAAGAATAGTATTCTTAAGATTTTGGAGTCTGCAATAGCTTAATTTTCCTAAAAAGTTTGCTGTATTGCTAAATATTTAGTTGAGTAAGCAGGGGGAGTTCTGCTTCTATAGATTATATGACACATTGAGAGCTGTTCAACAAGTAGTGAACAGTTGTTTAGGAGTGGAAAATGCAGATGTTACATTCCTCAAGTAACGATTGATTGATTGTACGTGAAGGTATTTTACATCTTAATTAACACTATATAGAACATTTATATCTTCGCGTGTGTTGGTAGACAAGTAAAATCTTCACGTTCGATTCCAAATCCTCGAATCTCTCAATACTTGCAATGAATACAGTGACAGAAAGAAGAAGGGATCTCCGCAGATTTTCTTCTGTTTTTTCTTTTCCTCTTGAATTGGGCAACTCTATCTGTTCTGGGTTCTCTGAATATTCGCTACAGGTTGCGGTGTGTGTCCTCCATACGAACACTTCCGAATAAAAGAAGAGACTAACGAGATCGCCGCAGAGCAGAATCACTGATAGGTCGTAGGGATGGTCGCCTCAATGTATGCACCGTTGAACCCCGTATAACTCGCCGCTAACGGTCCGTAACAATCGGAGATAGAGCAACTTTTCCTCGAGTCCTGAACGTGACACATATGAAGTGAAAACCGTTTTGCACGGGAATTACAGGGGGAGGAACAATACGACTCTGGGAGCGACCTAATTTGAGGCCACCCTCCGTTTATCCGCCGGCTCCACAGAGCAGAAGCACTCTTAGATCAAGTTGCTTCAGGGATCAGGGAACTGAACTTCGGTTGAAGCACGCGGCTCCGCAGGCGGGAGGAAAATACAATTCGCTGGGAGATAACCCCACAGTTTCCTCGTCAGTTAATTATTTATCGGTGAATAAATCGTATAATCGCGATGTTTGTAATGGTCGGGCTCAACTCTCTGCGGTCATCGCGGAGCTTTGGTTAGGAGCGGAGCGGGGGGGCTCCTGCTTCAGGGATGAACCTTGCCTGATACGAATCTCAAACCACAGGTGCCCTTCTGAAACAGACCTCGCAAGAATACACAATCGCGCCGTGGAAGATAAAACGGCGTTCAACCAACCAACCAAGCTCTTTACCTGAATGTAATTTAGTTTGCCCGATTTTTACCTCCCTTTTCTTCCTTTAAAGGGATCGTACGTCTCGGAACGAGATTCCCAGGGTTGGAACGGGAAGAGGTGCACGTACTGAGCATTCGGTTTATTTCGGAAGATTTTAATCACGAGCAGAAAGGATGGGGTGGCCTTATTGTCCTGGCTAACCACGCTCCTACAAGTTCGTTGAACGACGTCGTAGTCCTCTGCTCCCTAACCCACATACCAGCTACCGTACACTCAGATATGAGTAAGGAATAACAATTAATTCAGCTAGCAAACCAAGAAACAACATCCAACCAACTAACATTGTCAATTTATTGAATCACAATTGTAATCAACTTGAATTTGGACAACTAATGAACAGAATCTGTTATCTTATAACTAACTGAAGCGGTAAGAAAAGTCTGCAAAGTTGGGCATGGCACATAGTGTTCATGGAATTACGACAGGAACATCCAGAGACAAGAAACGAAAGTTTTTCATGACGGTCTGTAATATGTAAAAGAATGTAAAAATGGGATTGGAAACTTTGGTATGAAAAAAAAAAAAAAAATGTCACATCTTGAAAATGGAAAGAAATTCCAGCTGGGAGGTTGTTATTTTCTAAACATCCAACAAGTTTACATTATTAACTACATGTACAATCAATATTCACGGAACACAGCGATAATCAAGTCTCATTAACACATAAATAAATGTAAAGAACACTTTTCAGTGAAGTTCGTTCGAAGAATATTTTTCCCCACTTCTGCATTGCGCGAACATTCGCAGTGTACCTTTCTTTCTTGAAGGCCTCCACTCCAGATGGGCACTTGATAATAAGAACAGTAATAACAACGATGTTTCGCGCCTTAGTTCAAGTGGAGTTGGAGAAAAGTTTCACAATCACCGCCAACCTACGAAATGTCTTCCGAGGAAACTGCTACGCAACGAGCAATTCGCCTCATTACCATACTTTTCTTGTCGCGCTCAAATCCAATTTCAAGCTTCCTTGACCTTTGCAAAAGCCGGAAGTTCTGGGTTCATCATAGCCCGCATTGATCCGCATGGATTATTTCAGCCAACTCTGTATACCCACCTAGTTGTTCAAGTTATTGTTCTGCTTAAGATGCTTATCCAAACTGGTGAATAGGAAGCAAAAGATTCCAGTCTAACTCTTAGCGAGTGGAGAACAGCGGTCACTATACACATTTTAAAAGTGACTTCTCTTTGCGTTCGTCTGTAGCTTCTTTAGTTACTATTTCCACAATTTCGCCCAACGTCCGGCAATTTTGTGATTTAGTTTCGTCAAGTGATAAAATAAAGTAACTTCGGCAATTCGGAAGCTCATAAGAAACGACACACTATTCTACGGAAATTGAATGGTCTTTGACGGTTGAAAAATTGGTTACCATTTTGTGGGCAATTTGAACCAATCCATGAGGACATACCTACCTGTTGCACGTTCCGTATATCAGTTGAAGGTAGAGAAGAGGGAACACTTCTGTTCAAACCAGGGCTTTGAACCCAATTAAAACTCCTTCTTTTTCGCTCATTGTTAGGTTCCCAATACTTAGTAGCGTAAGAGCTGTTACCGGTCATTCCTCATTTTCCTCCTTGATTACCAGGTCAACTTTTTATTAACCCTTTACTATTCACCAACTATTTCCATTACTCGCACATAACAATGCAACTTGTAAATTCCTTGCATTCAGTCAAAGCCACTCCTTTCTCATTTATTCCTTGCGAAATCAAAAGTCCATTGAAATCCGGGTTTTGCCCTGTGGAAATTATTATTCCTAGTTTCTTCCCATTTTACCGTCAACTCCCCCTTTCCAGTAAATTTTTATAGCCGTTACCAATAGTGAAGTGATAATTTGTGAAATTTCTTGTATAAAGGACTGACTTCCAATAGTGTGATAATTCAAATAAAGTAGATATAAATAAATAAAGTTTGGATAGTTAGTTCATGAGTTTGATGGTCAGATAGCCAACAATGTCTTAGGCCGAGAGAGGGCTATGGCAGTAGAACCATTCCAAGCGGCCTTCATGTGAATCATACACCTAAGAGGCATATGTCACGGCCGAAGGGTTAATCTTCTTATTTCAACTTTCTGTTGATGATAGGCTCATGAATTCGGTGGGGAGATTTAAATATATTCAATGTATTATCCCATTTACAACACAGAGGGGATACAATTATTGTGACCGTGATGTTCAGTTGAGTGTTTGGGCTACTGGAAAGCACAGGAAAAACTTATCAAAAGCACGTGGGGAAGCGTTATCAAGACTAACCTCCCCTGTCCTTTCCCCATCAAACTGAGCCTTTCCAACGATGAATGAGGCGCAGAAGAAATAAACTCCCGAGGATCGCCGGCGATTTATAAACCGTTCCGCCTCGGAGACAAACCCACTCGATTTCAGGGAACATCGCCTCACAATGGCGGGAACCTCTCACCCGCCGATGACCCATAAAATAAACCTCGGGGCCCCTTGGAAGGATTGTCATTCCCTCGTTCTATCACACTCACCGTCGCTCTCGTTCTTGCGGGAGGGCGATACAAACACGCAATTCTTTGTCGGATGAACCTGTCGAGTTGGCGGATATCTCGGGTGGAGGCCTGCGCATCTACAAGGCTCATTGACTGGTCACAGACCGATCAGTCTTCCTCCGAAAATGGTTCAGCCCCCCCCCCCCCCTCCCCCCCCCGAAAAATGAGACGTCACTTGAAATTTTCAACGAGATTCCTCCGTTCATTGATCTGAAACTTCGCTTTTCCACGACCGTGAAGGTTGAAAGTTGAAAAAAATGTCCAGCCCGTTGACTGTGGGACGGGGAAACAATGAAAAATTTCCCCGACCGAATGAAATCTTGTCCAAACCAAAACAAACTTATCCCTCACCAAATTAATTCTTTTCCTTACTGAATGAATCCTTTTTCAAGTCAAATGGAACCTTTCACAAAAATAAAATTAATCCTATTCTATATCGTATCAAACGTTTTCCGAACCAAATGAATCCCTTCCCAAAACTAACGAAACCGTTTCCAAGGCAAATGAAACTTTTCACAAATCATATTAATCTTTTTCCAAATCGTATGGGACCTTTCCCGAACGAAATGAATCTCTCTCAAAATCTAATAAAACCGTTTCCAAGACAATGAATCTTTTTCCAAACCAAATTAAACTTATTATGTGCCAAATGAATTATTTTCCAAATTCAATGGAACTCCAATTTTTCTGGTTCTCATTTTGTTTGATCTCAATTTTAGATGAGTTTTGGACCAAACCTCGTTAATTCCAATCTTTTTGTCTCTACTCCACGGAGAATTTTCGAAAATTAATGTAATTATTTTTTTGTTCAGTTAAGATTTTGGTTCATTATTTCAACATATTTCAGACATTTCGTTTTAGTAGTGAAAGGGGTGAATGGAGAGGGTAACAGTATTAAATCGTTATTTTCTCACTATTTTCATCTGAATTGATTGATTATTTGTCAACAATTTTTTTCTACTCCGGTTTTAGTCTATTCGTACAACAAACCTCGGAAATGTTGAATTTTCTGTCATGATTTGGAATAGTGGGGTAATAGGTAATTCATTCAAACGCTGTTGAGACAGTTCATACTGCCCATTTTCTTGCTTCTTTTTTGTTCGATTAAGAACTTCGGCCTAGTTTTGCTATAAACTTCGGTAGTTTTGACTTTGATGTTAGGGAACGGGGGGTGGAGGAGGTAAAGGCCGATTCATTCAACAGCAGCTCAGACCCCACTAGAATACTCGATTTTCGTGTTTTTTCCTAAGAATCTGGATCTATTTCTTTAAAAAATGGTTAAAAATTGTGTTTATGAGTGATCATTAAAAAAAAACAGGAATGGGGACGTCCGTGTAATGCATGCATTACTTACTGATACGTTCTTCGAGCTACCAAATGCACCTAAATTTCGCTGGGAATCCTTGAGCTTTGTAAGTGGACTCCACTGTGGGCCTCCCATCTTGCTTTCCCATAACGTTCTTCAACAAATCACGAGCGAGAGGCTGAAAGGAGCCCCCCTCTTCAGACCGCCACCGTCATCTCGAATAGGTGTTGTATTGTTAGATGAATGGAGCGTCTAACAGCACGAGTGTCGCTGGAAGTGCAGTGGTGAGGGGAGGGGATACTTTCTGGAGCCAATATCCTCCCAGCCGTCAGTCTTCCTTGTCTGCTTCTTTTCTGTCTGCCGAGCTCTCTGATTGGACACCATAGAATTTCCCGTCGGCATCAGCTTCATGTTTATGTTCTCAATAAGGGCTGAGGTTTTTGTTGAACATGTTGACTTCGATAACTCGATCAGCGGTTGCTGATTCAAAGGCCCCTGTATTTGCGGCACACAGTGGATAGCACACTTTCTGTCAGAGATTGATAAGTGTAGGGGAAAACTCAAGTTTTTCCAGTGCAATTTCTTTTACAGGTATGAAATACTAGTTTTTATTCCGTTTAAACGAGTATTAATATTTAATAATATCCACCATGTGGTAGTGCGAACCAAGGGATTTCTGGAATACAGACGGCCGATACGTTTACTTCTATTTTTCATTATCTTCAGATAACTGGTGTCGTATAAGCACGATTTCAATTCTCTTGACTGTTGACAGCCATTCCATCAGTCGAATACAACAACACAGTAACTTTGAACGTTCGTTATGGTAATTTACGGACTATTTGTAGGGTATCCCACGGATTTCATAGATCCGTAGACAGGGATGCCAGAGCGACTTGAGACGTTAAATAGGTATTATTGAATTATAATGCAATTATTAAACATGCATTGAATAGTTTACCATACCTTCATTTCAATTTCTTTAAACCTAATTAGAAGAGTTTTTTCCGACGTGTTCAGATGTTACAAAGCTCGTTGAATTGAATGAATGCCGGGGGTAATTTGGATGGTTCAAGGTAAAACTAGTAAGATATAATTATGTTGGTGGATGACTATGTTTTTGTTTTTTCATTAAACATAGTTTGGCGCTCATAATCATATTCTACAGATTTTCGGAAGCCAAGGTGGAGAGACTGATATGTAAAACGGATAGAGAAGAGAGACCGGTTCGCTAAAGAAGGTGCGGTCGAACCTTCCTAAAATTATCCACTGAACCAAGAGGGGGCTGCCGCTGCAGCGAACTTATGGAGCAATTGAACTGATTTGACATACCTCGTTCCATAGGGTGCCTTTACCAGTGCGGCAAATACTTGTCAATGTCTAGTTGATACGTTCTGGCATGCTACTCACCTGTGAAAAGAAATACGAATCAGTTATGACATCGGAATAGGTACACCAATAATATTGTTTGTTCGTGTTTGAGTCTGTTGTTATGTTTGTCTGGAAGTTTCGTGGATTTATGAGTTTGATAGTGTTTATGTAGCATTTCAAAGTCAAATAAAAAATAATGTGAAAATGACGAAACGAGGTACCTACCTAGGTACCTTGAAAATTGCAGGTAGATGCGATTGTTCTTATTGTAGAAAAAAGTTGGCGTGTTGAAAATTAGATGAATTCTGGACATTGGATTATGAAAGTATATCTCATCTTAATAGGTAGAATAGGAATCAAGTAAATTGTAGGAATTTCTAACTGTTGAATATGAGTGAGTACCCAGTTACTCGCCAGGCCTGCAAGGAGAAACTGAAGCTAGCTAACCAATGCAGTTCAACAGTCAATCAATTTATCAAATTTTTGTTTCCTATTCCATTAAGTTGCAATGGACCTAAGGTAATCTAAACAATCCCATGGGCAACATTCAACAAATTTCCATTTTTTCAACTTCTTTCTTCAATAAGGACAACTGCGTGTCTCTTGTGAGGTGATGGAATGGTATAGTTGCCCCTTCCATTAACCTGAATACGGTAATGCCCGCCACGCTGAGAGGATGCTCCAGACGCTTGAAGGCGTCTGATTCATCTCTCAAGGCGACGGATTCAAGAATCGGGTAGTGCCAACTAACCATATCCATCACAATCTGCAAGTTGCAAGGCACCTACCCTAGATACCTCATCTCCCGGTAGCTGCCATTATGCCGCCCAGAGCTGAACCACGCATCGTGCCCTCAATGTTTTTGAACTGGCAACTGGAAAACTTGGCTTGCTTGAAAAAGCTGATGAGCTTGCTAGGGGGGCTCCCAAACCCCATTCATAGGGCATTAGCCAGCAGTCTGTCTACCAAAAACCAAGGTTTCATTTGAAGTGGAAATGCTATATTTCATTTCATGGTATTTGTAGACTGATCACCTAATTTTCTGATCCTAGTATTGATCAAGATGTACGATTAATGTCTCTTTACCATTTTGCAAAGTTGAGGTTTGTGAACAAAACAATCAGTTCAACTTTTTTAATGGCTTGATAGCTTTAAAAGTGTGAAATCATACAGTTGATGTAAGGAAGTGCAAGGTAGATAGGTAAGCATCTTTAAATCGTAAAGAAAAACTTGCGCCCTCTCTCCATCCCTAGAACCGCTTTTGGCTTAAGTGCTGAAGGGAGAGGGGAGAACTTGTAGGAGTGGCATTTTTCAAACTCTCTTCCCGGGCGCCCAAATAATTATTTTTGGAGGGAATTAATGGCGCTCATAATAACCACCCCCCTTGGCCAAGTAGCTACAGTCATCTTAGGAGGCACTCAAGTCAGAAGTAATAGCTGAAAGGAGGTAACTCAAAGACCGAACCATGATGAGCAGTGGACGGTGGGGACGGTGGGTGAGAGGAGGGGGTAAGTTGAATGGCTAAGTGTTTGCTTTCTGCCTAACCAAAGGAGCTGCTGAGGGAAGTAGAGGCGGAGAGGGGATGGATGGAGGGGTGGACTTAATACATGCCTAAGTGATGTCTTCCCCCTCCCCGCGCTTCTCTAAGCAGAGGTTTCTAGACTCAAACTGCCTCCCCGAAACCTCGCCGGTCTCGTAAGCCTCCCTCTCCGCCCTCAACGCATAACCCATTCACAGCCTTTTTACTGTTTTCCACGGCTTTCCATCTCATCCTTTTAAGCCAATCCACTTCCTGTGGAACTTGTTTTTACTTCCCTTATTTACTCTTAATTCCCAACTTTCTGGTGGCTGGAAGAAGGGAAAGGGGATTTCATACCGTAACTGCTGAAGAAGGGTTACATTTCTTTTTTTTTCTTTTCTCGGGCAATCGCGGAGGTTCAATATTGAAAATAATAAAACAAATAAGTAGTTATTCGACACCTTGCTTGTCGTGATTAACAATGATTAATCCCAACACGTGAATGCATCGCCTAGCAGCGAGCAACGTGTGAAGACTCCAGCACTGCTATTATTCTGGATTTTTCGTAGTTACAATCTCGCTCAATAAAACCTAAAATGTAAAGGTCATCTTGATCATTAGTATCATTACACCATCAATGATGGTCGATATTGTTGTTGATAGAGAGACAATGCAGAAAGCACTTCTACTACCCACAGAGCTGTTTGTGTAGGCGAACTCAAGCTGAAAGCAGTTGATAGAAAATTAATAAGTCCAAGATTTAACAACGAAATTTGCCCGATTCACATGCTCTACAGCTTCTGTTCATAGAATATAGCCAGGAGACCGTGATGGATCTGTTAATAAACAGAAAATGATTTACGGCCAAAGTTTTTAATAAGCGTTTATTCATTAAACCGGAAATCTCAGCTGCTAATCGACGATGTTCGGTTTCACCAACTTCGGTTCAGATAAATTAACGATCAAACAAGCAACATCGGCACCCAAAACTACTGACCAAATTTGGAAAGTCGGCTTCCTAAACAACGATTAACACCAGTTCTGTTAGCATTGTTTGTTGGCAGTCCGAAATTCTTGATTGGAAAAACGCTGATGATTCACAAGCGAATATGATGACCTCCCAACGCTGAGGTTCCACTTTTTCTTTTCTTGCGATCTGTTTCTATCCCTCCCGCAACCACTACTGGGAAAGGTTGATGGACCAAAATCACCATAACACCGTCACTTTTCAGCAATTTCGTGACTTATCGTGTAAGATCACACTAGTTTAAAGGCGCTACTTAATATGCTTACCTTAAACAAAAATAATTTTTTTATTCAAAGAGGATCAAAAACTATTTTGAAAAAGTCTGTAAGCGTTTCAACGACACGTATAGTGCCGTATTGTTAAATGTGATATTCACTAAGACATAAAATGAGTTGCGAATTCACTTATCGTCCTATTTCAGATATTAACTATCGAGTTAATATTGAGTCAAGCACTACTTGCAGGTCCCTGGATCGGGTGAAGTTTGAATCAAGGAGAACAGAAGCCGTATGATGGAGATAGAAAGCAATATTCATGCATCTAGCAGGAAATTGTGGCATAAAATGCAAGACTACGGGAATAGATAGCTCTAGCGCCTTCCACACGTAATCTCTGATGCATGCATTCATAAATAGGACCACAAAAATGGCAGTAAACGTATGGGGTTCATTTCCAGACCGAAGGGCGCTGTTACAGCGGAAAAAAGTGTGAACTGTTTGAGATGTGTGCACAGATCACAAAACGTTTTTATGACATAACCCTTCCCATCGCAAAATGTGGTGGAATACTTCTGTTTGCTCCTTGCGGTCCAAGTTTATTACTTAGCTGAAAAATACCAACCTGGATATGCATACTAAATCCAATTGGTTTCTTCAACCTACCCGTATAAATATTGTCTACGTCGGACATTCCAAGTGTAATGAATAGCACATTGTATGTGCACATTTTGTTAGAATTTTTAATGATAGAGCCGAATTGGAATTACAAATATATCTTGACGATTCAGGGGATTAAACTTGCCCAAAAAAGTGGAAAGTCATATCCATTTTCACATTCCCAACAGAATACAAAGTAATGTCGCCTCATAAGTGTTCTAAAGTGAATGTTGAGACTGAAGTAGAGTCCATTAAGTAGGTGCTGTGACATTTTATCAAGAAACTCACGGAAACTACTTTTCATGAAGTAATTTGATGGAAAATGTTCTAAGCTAAAACTTGTGCGATCTAAACTTTGGGAAACGGTTAGGCCTGAGAAACTTGAATAAGACCAATGTCTAAGTCGCTAGGTGATTTTGGTTGTTAAAAATCTAGACGAGGGGAGGAAACCCACATCATTTTTGGATGTTTATAACATCGTAGTTGATAACGAATTGAATCAAGAGTAGATTGAGCATTATAGACCTCGAATTGGGTGACAGCGTTTTAGTGCTAATGGGGTATGGGAATGATGAATTCAAATGTAGAATTTCAACTACCATTACGTATTTTGTATTATACCGATTTCGAAATGCCAGACATATATTTTCACCCAGAGTGAACTATTCGAGTATTCTCAAAACTTAATCCCAATCCTTGTGAGGTGATGGAATGGTATAGTTGCCCCTTCCAATGAGCCGAATGCGGATATAATGCTCCGTCATGCACAGGGGATGACCCAGACGCTCGAAAACGTCTGATTCATCTCCCAAGGCGACGGGTTTTAGAATCGGAAAGGGCCAACTAACCATACCCATCACAACCTTCTACTGTAATTACCGCCTATTTTGAAAAGTGTGTGTCTCGGTATCTTTCATGTTCATAAATCTAAGAACCATAATTCGTACTTTGATAGTGGTTAAGAGGGGGAGCGTTCAATACCAATAAATCCATATTTCTGTACTGCACAAGTTGCTGACCAGTAATGTTAGGAATATCAACATTTGATGCCTTTGTTCCATGAGTGTCATATGTTTCCATACTTAAATGTGCTTTACCTATAATTCAATTCACATGATTCAACTCAAAGTTACTTAGGTAATATTTAAAAGCTTGGACAAAAAATTGGGAGTTGAACAAATTGAACTTTAAACCGATTCTCAACATTTTTAACCTTAAAATCGGGTTTTGTATTTCAATAGATTTGACGTCCACAGATACTTGGAAATGACTTCCCACTTGCCTTTATCAGTAACAACTTCAAGAAGCGATGCTTTCGTTATTGGCCCATAGCCACTCTTTGTAAGAGGCAATAGGGTTGGCTAAGTTAGGGCCAAATAGAACCAAAATGGAATTCATATGGGGAACAACTTTTTTTTTTTTTTTTTACATCAATTCTAAGGCCCTTAATGGCCCATGCGGCGGACGAACATTGCAGATTTTTAATATACGTAACTTGAAACGTAAAATGACAAAGTTGGATAAAAATGTTTTGCTGTACGATTACGGAGGATTGTTATCGAAATTAATTAATCAATAAGTAGGCGCGAGATAATTTGACTTGGAAAGTGGACAAGTAGGTACCAGATGTTCATATCTCTCCGTTAAATGTTGACTTCATTCCATGGTGATAGTTGAAATAATGAGGTCGGCGCCATCTACATGAACCCATACGCTTCCGCCGAGCTTCAAAGGGGCGTCCTCAAAAGTAGTTTGGAACACCCTGTGTAGGTGTAGAGAGGGCCGGTAGGGCTCTGGTGGCTGTGGAGATGAAGATCGCAGGAGGATAGCGGGGCCACCTGCAGCCGTGAAACGCGAAGGGCCATCGTATATCTCCGGCGGCAGATGGCTCTGAGTTCCCGTACAACCCACTACGGCCTCTCATTACTGCTACCCTCCCCCTTGGAGGAGGCCCGTTCTTATGAGGGACATGTAGACATCCCTACCGTAGCCCTTCCGTACTGCCGTGGTACGATTCAAAATAAAAGGCGCATAGAGGAAGAGACACGGGTTACCCGCGATTTACTCACGTTCCAATGTTGTCAACCATACTTTGATGGGATGTCATTCCATGTATCTTTGGTTAAGACGAAATTAGGAAGAAGTGGCTGAGCTAACTTCCTCGAATTCGACATTAGAAATGGCAGAGGAGTGCAACACTTTGCTTTCACGTTTAACAATTCATGGTTCATTCTTTGTTTGATCCCAATTTCACCCTGATTTCGGAACAGTTCCTGGAAATTTAGAATTTCACGACTGAAGAGAAAGATTGAACGAAAAAGGTGACTTAATGACAAAAAAAGTTATTTTTCGCGACCAATTCTGTCCTCATTTTATTCGATCCCAACTTTAGTCTCGTTTTGCAAAAAAAAAACCTCGGAAATTTAACTTTTGCTGACAGGAGGGAGAATGGAGCGGGTAATAGTTGTGAATTATAATCTTCACTATTTTCATCTGTTTTTTCCCAGATTTTTGCCTAACAAACCGCTCTTGTGAACCGCTCTTGACCTGAAAAATTTTGAATTTAACATCGGGAAGGTGGGTGGGGAGTAATAGCCAATCCATTAAAGCACTCTCAACCGATTTTAGTTTTGTCCTGGTTTTAAAAGATTTTCATAGGTGTTTATAAGTGTGATCACATGAAAACCGGTCGTAGGGACGTACCTGGGATGCATACATTACTTAACAATTCGTTTGACCAGTTTTTGGCCCATAGCATCTATGCGTGTAAGGCGATCGGGATAGTTAGAAGTTAGGATCAACCAGATATCTAGATATGTAGATTTTTACATCATTTGAAAAAACCTATGAGATTCCCTTCCCCAGTGCTTTTTAAAGAATTTAATGTACTTGATTAAATTAAACAACTTGATTGTATTTGTTTTGGGGGGTGTGTCATTTTAATTCGCTTCCTGTTTCGCTGACGGGGAGGCAGGTGTCCCTTTTGGATTTTAAGTTTAAATTAAAAAAGTATTTTCTTTCATTGCTGTAAATAGGATTGTCCTCAAAGAGCATTTCTCTTTGGCTATGGTAGGTGATTTATTATTTTGTTCATTATGCATTACTTCTATTCATCTTTAATTTGTGTTCCAAATATAGGTACAGCATGTGTTGGCTTATTTATATAGGCAGTGGTATTTTTTTCTTTTCCTCACTATCGTGTACATTATCTTCATCTTCCAAATTTGTAGGGTAGGGCATATAGAGCTATAGAGTCAGCATTCACTAGTTATCGATTATGCATAAGTACATATTTGAGCACTCCGACCCCTAACGCAAGTTTTTTCTTATAGGGGGTCGTAGCATTGACGACTTGTAAACCTTATATGCATATATTGTAATAATCTAATAATGTACAATAATAAAATAAAATAAAAAAATTATCAAGGTCTGTTATAGCCCATGCGGAAGACGGTCATTGCAGATTTTGAATCTTCGAACCTTGAAACTTGAAGCGACCAAGTTTAAATGAGGGGCTATAAAAATGGTTGCTATAGATACGATTAAAAAGGCTTATTTTTCGAAATAATAAAACAAAACGGGGAAAATAATCCGCTCTTCGGGATACCAATGGCGTCAACTTGTTATTGTTCGCAATCTGTTGTATACCGAAGAATGACAGTGAAATTACTTCAATAAACACACATTGAATTTTTCTTTACAGGAGCTGTTATTGTTTACCTGTTTGGAATGAATATCGTGTCGGAGCGTCAGCGGAGTCGGGTAGAATTTCCTCGCACCCCACCGCCTTCCACATCCCTGTCGAGCACCCCTCTCCGCCATTCACAACTGAATCGCCCAACACCCTCTCACAATCAGAATTGAGTTTATTCCGCCTATACGTGCTCTTTTCCCCTATTCCGCCTCTCTCCTCATTCTTTTATTTGCTCGCACTTCGTCTCTTTTGTTTCGTTCTCCGTCTTTCTGCTTTGTTAACTAAATCCATCACTCCCCTACCCGAACGGTGCTGTCATTCAATGGGACGGGCCGCTATTCAACTTCCTGTGGACACTGTAGCCTTTACCTTTCTGCCTTTGTTGATTGATAATTTGTCTTCATTGTGTTAAAATGTGTGTAGAAGCGCTTTGCGAATTAAACAAACTTTTTTTTTGGGTGGAACTATCAAAATAATGCCCGAACAACGGATAACTAGGACTTCAATATGATGACCAAACGCAGCCACAGTTACGATTTCTCAATGGTGTATTGAACAGAAAAGAACGAATGGAAGGCCCACCATACCATTCGTATAGCTGCTGCGGTTTTATTGGTGTGAATATTATTGCGCATTGGTACACACACACATCCGGCTTATTATCTTACGCAGTCGTTGTTACCCTCGTCCTATACGGTAACTGTAATCATACCGCTGACATTTAATTTATATCTTCAGAATCATAGGATGGATTGGGATAATTTTAGCCAACACATCGGGCAGACGTTGCATTAAAGGGCCAATTAAAAACCGCCCTCAATTCCAACTCATGGGTTTATTATGTTTTGATTAACGGCTGATTGTGAGGTGTTTGGGGTAACTTTCACGACTATTTAGGGCGGATGAGTTTCTCCGGATCTGAAATCTATCCCAGTCGAATTTTCGTCCCAAATTGCTAGAATATGACAGCCCATGGGCCAGTTTTTGCAAATACCATCTATGCGTGTGAGGGAATCTGGACCCCATGTTGAGACCAAGTGCGAAGGAACGGACCTTTTTCATCAGTTCTAAGGCCTTTCAGAGCGTAGGGGGGAGAGACATTGCACATTTTTAATCCACACTCCTTGAAACGTAAAATGTCAAAGTTTGAAGGGGGTTATATAAAATGCCTGCTACACGGTTACAAAAGCTTATTTGAAAATGTTAGAACCATCTGTTTAAATGTTTTTGGCGCTGCTGAACATGAATGAAAATTTTTCTACAACGCCTCAGTGCATCCCCGGAACCAAATTTTTTTAATTTTACTAGTCTGATTCATTTAAACTTTACTAGTCTGAGTACTAGAAATGTTTTTCTGATCATTTTTCCAGAAAAGTAGTATTACTTTATTTTTGTAACCTACCCATTTTGCGGATTTTATAAATTTCCCAATACATACTGCAAACTGTTTCTTTTATCCCTGGGATTCCTCGATTGCTGTTTAAGGGTTATTTTTTTCTGGTGTCTAAGTGGGACACTAGAGAACATGAACTAGGATACCTCTCCTTTGGGAATTTTTAAATCTGAATGTAACAAAATCATTTTCCAAACTTTTGGTTATCTCATACATGACAAAAATATAACTAGAGTATTACTAATGCCTTCTAAAGAATTGAAAAAATCACAGAATATTATGCTGTACTACACGATACCATGAATTTCGGGAATCCTGAAAGATACATATACAGTTGAATTTCATAACTCATCCTTATTAAATAAACTGTGAATTTAAAGGAAGTAAAAGAAAAATTTAAAGAAAATGTGGATAAAATTGGAATTCATCAAGATTTTTGGATCCTGGGATATTACGGGTTAACGGAGAGCAAAAAAGCATTGAAAAGCCCCTTATAAATCGGCCATAATAATTAAAAGCAATCTTACCACCGTCCAACCAAGACAAAACTTCCAGCACCAGTGCCTAACTGGTACGAGACGGCGTGGTGGGTATACAGTACCCGCACGACCGCTAGGTCTTGAGGGAGGGGTTGGTCTAGCCCCTTGTTGACCCTAATCACGTAACCTGGTAGTAGGATGTTATGTACCTATCGGTACCCATGAAATTTTCAGAGGGGTTAGAATTTTTTTTTTTCAAGAGGGATTACAATGGTTTATTATTGAATAATAAACCAACATTTTCCGTCCGTCCGCCGTACGCCGTACGCATGGTTTCTAATAATCAATACTCGTCACAATAATCAATATTGGTCCGACAACGCCCCAATTCTTTAGCCAGCTCTCTCACTTAATTTAAAGTGCCCTTTAAGGGTTGTCTAAGTTTTGTAAAATCCCTAAAAACCTCCAAAAAAACCAAGGTGGCCTAAATGTGGACTTTTTTTGAAGAACTTTCCACGAGGAATCGAATGAGCCCCTCCCCAGGTCTGTAGCTAAAACCATTCCCGATGTATGGCATGATCTTATGCTGCAAACATTTGCATCCACAATCGTCCTTTGAAGGTACGTTCCAAATATCCTTACCGGTTGTTTTTCGTTTTCTCCCACCACACAACTCGAATTTTGATGAATGGACCATATCAAACTTGAATTCGTAGCTGGGAAACAAGTAAACCACAGTTATATTCACCAGTTCCCTCAAACGCAGCTCCAACAGATCTCATCTCGAGCGGGTTTGAGGTTCAAGACCAGTCAATACAAACACGCAGAACTGTTAGTTTGTAGAGATCCCATTCATCACCGCTGCGAGAGGTCAAGGTGTGGGCGAGCCCCTCGGGAGCATGGAAAATACAGTTCACTAGGGATCGTGGATCACGGCTGTCAGATAACGCTCGGAGGCTCTTCCAACACGAAATGTGGCTCCAGATGACCACCTCAATCCCTCTTTCATTATCTAGCAGCGGTAATTATGAGATTACCAGCTCTGCATATGATGTGATGCATTGAAATCTAATTAATCCCAGAGCGTTCAAAGGGTAAATCAGGATACCGTTACTTTTGAGCACTTTATTCCCATAATTATCAATGTTGTTCCATCAAAAATTGTTCCTCAAGTCATTGCAGTTTTTTATTGTTTTGTTGAGAACCTTTCAGGTGCTGTTATATCATCAGTTGGAAAACTTGTTTTGTGACCATTTCAGCTACGGGGTAACTAACTATGTTCGGAAGCTAAATAAAAAATAAAATAATGAACGGATTTTCGAAAATAGTTATCTTAAAATTTTCAGACCCATTATAATACACATTTTCTATGATAATTCGCAGAGCGCAGGTGTTAATCACAGCTGATGAGGATGATCTATTTTTTAATGGGAAGGTTTGGTTAAATGCACGTGTAAAATGTTCCTAAACAAGAACTTTATTGTTTGGAAGCTTCGATGTTTCATATTAGCTCATGTTAAATTCAATGCAACGCATCGTTGTTAATTTCGTTTCAGTAATTTCCTAAAACAGATCTGCAACTCGAGGACTCTGATGATGAGGCGGGGTTTTCCATACACTACTTCACTACTTTCGCTTATGGTTGTCAAAAATTCATTTCTTCGCCCGTTGAAATTTGAATTCGTTGGAATTCAGCGGCATGGAGTGCTGATGGAAATTCAATAATACCGAGTAACCTGTGATGGAGGGGAGGGGTCTCTGTTTGCTAAAGAACGTGTTCCCGGAGGCGAATTTACCAATCTAAAATTCACACGTGCGTCAGTGGGGGGGTGTTTGGAAAAGAAGTGGGAGCAGCGATGTGCCAACTTTCCGTTCGGGTTTTTCTTCGTGAGCAGAGCAGGAATTATGCATGGTGCCCCCTCTCCCGGAAGGAAACGAATAGACAATCGTCCAGTCATATTAGACAATTTTTTTGCCAAACATTGCAAAAAGTACTGTAAACTTCCTTTTTTAATATGTTGTTAGGGTTCACCCAGATAGTACGAATCTAGATTTGCAGGCCTGAAAACCGCGAGCGACGGGAGTTACAGCCGAAAAACCACGAAATTTTCGCACTTTTTTCAGTTTTTCGCAAAAAAGTCACCAAAGGAGCCTTTTGATGAGAAAAGACTCTTATCCTTTGTTAAACTAGATAAAATTTGCTACAATTTGAGATGTAATTGGACTCTGTAGCTCCATTAGTTCCAGAGATACAGCTCTGCAAATATTGACAAATTTTTCCAAAAAGTGAAAATTTTAACTTTTGGTCTATTTTTGACCGATATATTGGTGTAAATAGTCATTCTACAGTAAACTTGTGAGGAATGAAGTTGTAGGACATTTAATTACCTTCATTTTAAGACCATCGGGGGACCTGTATCTATCATAGATTTTTTTTAACTTACAGAAAACCAAAATAAGTAGAAACGCGGTTCAAGGAAAAGTTGAATAAATGTTGAGTTATTTGTGTAAAACTATGTAACTAGGAATGGACTGAAACATTTTGCATACATTAAACATATTTAACTTAACATTTAAATTGACAGTAGGTCATAAAATGAAATAAATTATAAATAATTAATACAAAAAGTGGTTCATATGAGTAGGTATGTACAAGTTATAATACATAAAAACATTAACACTCACACTAAAAAGTATTCAAGAATTTCGGTTTTTCATATTCTGGGGATCTTTGGGGGGGGGGGGGGGGGCTTCAGAGGACAGCTCACTTCCGCAATTAGAAGGGGGGGGGGGAGATGTCTTGGAGGTCTTCAGGGGTTAGAAATTCCTCATTCACGTCCTCCTCATCTAGCTCCTCGATGGGAGGAGTGTTTGTGCACTAACATTGTGACATATTCCCATCGAAAAAGTGACTTTTTGTGTTTGATGTCTTAAATGACTGGCCTAACTCTCTAACGAGTGGAGTTTAGATGGTTGCCGTAAGGTGATGTGCTGATGAAAATATTAACGGAAACACAACAAACTTTATTGAAAGAAGAAGATTAAAACTCGCTAAACTGATGTTACAGATAGGTGCACTCCATAATAAGATAGGTGGAACAATTATTAATTATGGAATACAAAAGTTACAATTGTACAGCAAAATTTCGGCTTCCTTCTCGTCCTAAACTGGGCATTTGGGGTGGCCCCAACATTCACATTAAATGCATTAGTACCACAGCTCATACTTTCTCTGTTCTCTGCTGACAGGCAAAAATCAAAATCCATTTTCATATCCTAATATGTTATATTAGTTTCGATTTATGGAACTTCGCCATCATCAGAAGAAACATCACAAGAAGGGAATAAATTGCGCTTGGCTAGTTTCCTGTTGGCCTTGGCAGTCTTAGTTTTGGTTTTTTGGAATCAACCGTTCTTGGTTTTCTTAGGCAATCTTTGCATCCTTTTTCATTCATTCACTTCCAGATTTCGTTTGTTCCGCGCCACTGTTGGATTAATTGTAGCCTCCAAGAGGCGGAATGATTGTCATTTCCTCTTGAAGTCTTGGCAATTGGAAGTGGAAACAGGTTGGAAGGAGTGGAATTCATGGTGGGATGGAAATTGTATGCTTGAACGCCAAATTCATTGTCATATCCAACGCTGCCATATTATTTCCAAACCTTTTACTCTCAACATCATTTTCCAATGATATTGTAGCGTCACAGTTAAAGATTCTCTCTCTCTCTCTCACACACACCCACATCCATAGTTGTAGAACTACGTAGATTGGAATCAATGTTAGGGCGTGTTTCACTAAAAATGGGTGTCGAACAGAAAACGTGACTTCAATGGCTATTCTTTACTAAATCTTGTTGAACTATAAAACATGCATATTTAGAAACTTAGTTCGTGCAAGAATGAACTGTTGGAAAAGGATAAAAACCCTGTTTGATTCATGGAATAA